>CM052956.1:10518897-12918897 GCA_028554685.1 Agrotis ipsilon | reverse complement strand
AGAGATGTATCGTCTGCAAACAACACTATATCATGATTGTCTTTTACAAGGCAAGGCAGATCATTTATATATATGAGAAATAAAAATGGGCCCAGAATTGAACCCTGAGGTACCCCCATTTTTACTACAGATCCGGGAGACCTTTTTCCGTTGACATCCACTCTCTGGATCCTATCACTCAAATATGAAGTAAGAAGATCCAGAGAGGCGTTCCGAATTCCATAGTGGTGCAGTTTCCTGATCAATGTTTCATGAAGAACGCAATCGAAAGCCTTGGACAAATCGCAAAAAATACCCAAAGCATCGCATTTGTTCTCCCATGCATCATAAATGTGACTTAACAGTTCAACACCAGCATCGGTAGTTGAACGACCCCTTGTAAAACCGAACTGTTTATTATGTAATAACTTATTTTTATTAAAAAATTGTTGCAATTGATCTAGAATAAGTTTTTCAAAAATTTTACTAAATGTAGGCAGTACTGAAATAGGTCTGTAATTAGTAGGGTCTGATGTACTACCTGATTTGAACAATGGTATTATTTTACTATTTTTCATTAAATCAGGAAACTCACCGCTGTCAATACTATTATTAAAAATTACAGCTAAGTAAGGAGCTACAATGTTTATAATAGATTTTGCAACATCCACTGAATGACCCCATAGGTCTGCGGTCTTCTTGACATTTAAGGTATGAAAAATTTTAATTATATCTTGACAAGTGACATGCTGGAATTTAAAATCGGAATCACAAACTGGAACATTTTGTTTTAATAAATACTCTGCAGCAGCAGGAGACGAGTTCAATGATTTAGTAGTCGATACGGGAATATCTGCGAAGAAATCCTCAAACGCCGTGGCAACAAGATGTTCTCACTTAATTGGAATCAAATTGCACGTGTTAGGGAGATATTATTATGGAGACAGATAAATCACTGTCTAACGATGTAGTTGACATTATAAAAACACTATATTTATGGATAGTCTTGAAACAAAACACAGCTTTATTGACGAACGCAAACAATAGATAGACAATTATTTATTGACAACAACACCTAATTTCTATATCCTTGCAGGTTCCACAATTTTAATCCTTGAAATTTAATACGAAGAAAGTACTATAAATTTATAGCAAACCATAAAGACAAAACTCAATAAGCTAAACGTTCCGCAATCATAAATCAAAGAAGATTAAAAAAAGGAAGACATAAGAATGGCCACAACAAAAGTTCCACCATTTTTATTGCACTGCGTCGCGCCATCACATTTCCCGGATATAAAACTAGACTAGTCTAGGAAAATATAGATGTTATAGAAGCTAGAGAATATAGGAACACCATGACGAATCTTGGACATGGTCCAGAATCTCGAGGACAAGTCTTCAAGGCTACAGACGCCTTGAAAACACCAATAGAATTCGTGCCAAATACAGAATTGGAAAGAGGAATGTATTTGTTGTTCGTTTCGTAACAATATGTTAGATGGAATTTTGTCCTCATGTTTCCTTCGAGACCGATCAGCAATCTACGGGTATTTTGTTTGGAAACAAAGTAAACATTAAAACAGTGAATAATATGGCTGGTGTACAACATAAAGTAGAATACCTTAGAGAAGAATAGTATAAAAGGTTCGGGAGAGGACAGCTTTTACGATGAATTTGGGTAACTTTAAGAGGAAGTATATCAAAAACGACAACAACAACAACGAAATGACTACTGATATTCTGGCAAATAGATAAATTTGGAAGAAAAAAAACCTTCATTGCCCTCTAATTTGAGTACAAACAGAAAATGCTGATGATAAAGCTATACCCAAGAGGTTAAGCGTTTATGCAAATCCTTCTAAGACTTAATGTCACAGGCATGCATAACAATATTTCCAACACTAAATCATCTCACAAATCTTGTGAATGCAACTATTCAGTATTACATCACCACAAACTTCCTGCCCAACTCCAAATTGAAAATCTCTCAGTGCTGAGCACAAAGTTGGTAGATTAAAGAAAACCACGATGTAAGGTATATTTCAGACTTCCAGTCGATATCAATTGCTTGTTGGAAAGTTTCCAGAATCGCTAATCTGGAGCACGTTGTCATTGCGACAGTTTCCTTCAATGCATCGACATGAAGGTGCTTACATCCCAGTCTTTTGAATTTGAAATTCTTTATATTTATGGATGTTGTAAAATGCTTGCTTGGTAGTTTCGTGATCGGCGTGTTTGCTATCGAGATTGTGACTTTGTAGACGGTTGTTAATTGGGTATTTGGTTTTTATTTTGGATTTATGAGATTTTCTGGAGATCTAGCACAGCCAATAAAGGTAACGACACTTCGTTACTTAGAAAAAGGCGGGATGAGCTGGACTAAACCGAATACCAGTTGTCCACTTTCGCTGTGGAAAAACTATTTTGAAGTTATGGGGAGGCTAATAGAATCAGTAATGTATGAGAATTAGGTATGATCACTAAATTGGATTTTATCAGAAAACAATGTAAGCTGTAATAAGGTAAGTGAAAGTGAAATACCTGATAATCCCCAAAATGTTGTATAAAGTGAAATACAAACGCCGGTCAAAACAAACGTTAACCAAAAGCTGACGGGCAATAACCGTAAATATGAATTACAACTTAATAATGAACTATCAAAGACACTAATGGTACATTTAAACCAGTAAATGATAATAAAACCAGTAATTAGTGACGACCTAGCGGGTCATATTCGAATCGATACTAAAGTCCTTAATCATTTATATTACCGCTAACTTGACATTACTGTCAAAATTCCGATGATTTGTATTCTTGTAATGATAAGGCTGATGTTTGTAAAGATGACCTTTATTATCTATGCCCTATGGTTGCTGATAGGTTGCAGCATTCAGAGGTACAATATATAGGAAAGCACTGTAAAGAGCTGTGGGATTAGTTCGAATGAATGGGCAATGGGCATGACCAGTTGAATGTTAAAAGGATGAAAGGATATTTATGCAATGACTAAACACAAAGAAGGATTTAACGGGACAACAGTAGCGGGAAATCCACTCTACGTAATATAAACGCGAAAGTAATTCGCAGTCTGTCGGTTTATCTGTTACCATTAACAGCTGAACGGATTCATAGAAAATTCGGGGTATAAAACAGGAGAATTCCTATTAACGTTTAACGTTTAGCTAAGTTTCCAAGGTATGGCTTTCGATGTAAATGCGGGTGAAACCGCAACTAAAACCTAGTAATAAAAATGGCTGCTAACAGAAGGGTGAAGGTAAAATGCCATGCAAAATTTCACCGAAGGCCAAATTAGGACCCATGTGTTAGGGGCGATGCTATTACCATTTCAATTTGCTACAAATGCAATTGTGAACGAGATTGAACAACCACAATCTATAACTGGGTATACTGATACATTTGAATATTCTTCGGAAATAAGTCATCGAAAAAGATTTTCCACTTTACCTATAACTAAGGATTGAAGGAGAATATTATCAACAGCTACATGGATGGATGGATGAAATTTATAAGAAAATGGGTAAGAATTGATTGAGTGTCTCGCAGATCAAGGAACCTCGGAATATTGCTTAAGAGAGAGGAGGATACTCAATAGTGGGTGGAAAAGATCCTTATGATGATGATGATGAAAACATGGTTTGAAAACAACACAAATAACTGACGGAAACAACAGAACTAATTGTAGACATCTACAAAACAGACAGCGCCATATTTTAGAAGCAAAACTAAGAAAGTGATTTCGTAAGATATTTCTTGCTCTCAGACAAAATGGCTGCCAACATTTCCATAAAAACTAAGGTCAGGGTTGCCCTGGAGTATTTCCAAAATCATATTTGGCTCCAGTTTTGTCCACGACCCATATAGAACCAACTCTTTATAATATTTGGGGCAAAAATATCGATTAATGAGTCAAAGTCAACCCTAAAAGTAGGGTAGATGTTGCACCCTCTGTTGTTCCGCTGACTCATATGAAGGGATCTTATTAAACTATAAATATTTTGTCATAGGATTTTGAACTTTATATCTTTGGGGAAGGAGGGCTTGCGAATGCATGCTGTTTTATTATACACATAAGGTGACCAAATATTTGTCCATTAGCTTGATGAAATAAAATAGTCTTGTGATTTTATTAACGGCGACGGCTGAGTAATTAATGTCCAAGGAAAATGTCCAGGTTAATGAAATGGGGACAAGAAATATGTGGGACAACTAAAACCGTGTGATCAATCTAAGTAGATCAAAGCAACTTTTAGAAAACTAGGAGCGAAACTTGGTCTTCAATTGAATGAAAGAGCAATGAAAGAAGATACTTTATTCAATAAACAATTTAACTAAGCATCATGCAGTAGCTTGAAAAAGAAACTTCATTTCTGAGCACCCACAGTCCACGTTCATAAGATTCTTGGAAAATTCTAGCTTAAAACCAAATAACACCTGCTGGAGTGGTCAAGTTTCACAAAGACTTCGTTTGCGAAGCTTCAGTAAACAACCCTGAGGCGACCACCGGAGAAATTTAATTAAAACTACCGCCTTTACAGCGCACTGGACACGGAATAGATAGGTACAGAAGGCCGGCTTCATACAAAGTGAGCAGTCACTCGCATGTAGATATTAGACATAGACGCTATTGTAGAGCGATTTCAAAGACTTGAATTATGTCAAAGGAATTCTATTCGTGAGTGTACTTGCATTCGCTGTGTCGAGTCGAGTCTAACCTCTCAGTTACGTTTTTTGAGTGTGTGCTAAAGAGAAAACGAGATTCTACCACCCTAAACAAAAAAAATATACGTGGCCCGATGCCTATAACAGGACCTAACATAATTATGTGCGTGCGTTTCTACTAGCTGTATAGAGCAAGCCTTCTGTATCAATTCTATCCTCTCATAATAGCGCGTGCTAAGTTGTGGCTACGAAATGCAAAGGAAGGGAAAATGTAAAAGAAAACAAGGAAAAATATTTTGTTAGAAGTCCTTTCTGGGAAAATTGAAAATAATTTTCAAGCTCTAGAGTCTAGAAAATAAAGAAAAATGTTATAGTCATTATACTAAGTGGTCAGAGTGGTTCCACGTGCGTTTTCCTTTCGCATTTTGTCTGGTTTGTTTTAGTTGTGCAAATAATCTTGCCAATTTAGTAAATTGCTTAAATATCCGGCAATTTCTTAATACAGTTGTTCCCTTGAGAGAGCTTATACGATGCTTACACACTGCCAAAAAGTTGGGCAACCCAAAAATCATTCATTTCTTTTGTGGCTTGTTCTTTTTTTTGAAAAACATAATAATTATAGTTTCAGTGCGCAGCTTTGTCCGCGTTCAATTAACATAATATATCGCTTAGAAAATATGTCAATCTAGAGATTACATCCCATCTTCTAAACGTACACCCTTTTAAAAATATTAACAGTATAGGACCGGTACAGATTAATCAGTTTTAAATAACATAAAATCCAATAAATCCATATTGAAAATAGAAACTACTTTTCTAATCAGTAAGAGGTTTAGTAGTACTTACCTAGTTTTTTTTTTCAAGGATAATTCCGCTCCTTTCGAAGCCTTACCATAAAGATCAGAAGTCGATTAATCTAGACTAACTACGTCATGTCATGTAGCTTGATAAGGGCGTGAGTAAATAGGTTACCTACATGTAGCCAGGCTGACATTTCAGCGGGATTGGATTAACGTAGGTAGTAGGTTTGAAATGCTAATATTTTAAACGAGATGATCGAAAGGTTTGAACCAAACCTATCTGCTAGGTTTTAAAAAAAAATACAGTGCCGACATTTCGAATTACGCCTGAAACGTGAATGTGTTTATAAATATTTAAACAGACATATAAAAACACCCAGTCAACAATTACTTGTAGATCATACAAGTATAATTATTTTCCGTTCGGAAATCGAAACCGATCGAAGTCAATTGTAGCCACTGCGCCAATAGTGCTTAGATTCTGGACAGGCTTCGGACACGCGGACAGTGGACACTTCAGTCATCTGTTGCTGCTGTCCGGCTGTCCGGTGTCTCGTGTTCAGTTTGTCCGTAAAGGTATTAGTAGGGCTTAAACTTAGGTGTACCTAAAGGGACCGTTGAAAATTGGGTAAGTATTAGCCAAAATTAGTTTTAAAACGAGCGACTGTTGCCTGGGTTGCCAGACCGGCTTAAAAGGACACGGCAGTCCTGGCAACGCAACGCAAATGACATGTGAAGGAACAGGGTGGTTCTTAGTCAGTTTGAGTCTGACAGTACCTTCAAAAAATGACCTGGTGTCTAATAGGGATAAATGACAAGTAGACTTCTTGATTCTTGAAACGTTCTAAAGAAAACTTAACAAATTATAGGCAATTTCAATACAACTCCCAAAAAATTCCATACCTCTTTAAAATTACCCGAAACGTGACACATAACCACCGTGCGAATTGGTCACCTGTTAATAAATTATTGACGTAAATTACACACAAGGGAAGACCCTTTTTGTACACGAACACCCAAAGAGGGGGGCCACACAAAATAATATAAAAGATGATCTCCTTTCATATTAAAACGCGTGCAATCAACACTATCTTGACGTTGGAGTCAAAGGAGCCGTATTAAGACAAACTGCCGTGTGGCGACGCCCAGCTGATGGCTAGGGTTGGCAAAGATGGATCACGAAGAGAGTTAAAAGAAAACAAGTGAGCCTTACAGTAGTCACATACGACGTGTAATATCTGACATCTTACCTTGGCTTTGACTTTGACTTAGACTTTGACTATGACTTTGGCTTTGATTTTAAGACAAGCGAATTATCCACAGACAGATTTAGACAAGCCCTGCTTCAAATTAGCAATTTTTACCCTAGACCTATTTCCTATCTTTGGGTTCCAAGACGTGTATACGTATGTAATGTGATTTGACATCACACTACATACTCATAAACCTGTTCTTTCGGTTAGAATTAAAAATAATAGCAAATCTACTTGCTTCATAATTATTATTGATTTTGTTATTTGCTTTCACTGTGCCGTGCTATTGATTCAGGATTCCAATATAAATATCAATTTTCAGTTCTTTGTGTAAGAACCTCAAGTGGCTATTGTACATACAATAAAAAGGCCTTGGTTTTCAAAAAGCCAATCGGAATCATAAGTAGGTACTATTCACAGTAGGAATAAAATGAACCGTGTTAAAGATCAAACTGGTACTGACTCTAGCAAAGGTATTTCTCCTATATCGTGAGTGCCTTTTATTTTTTTTTGTTCGTGGTAAAATCATCGAATGAGTCCTGCCACCCCGGGCAGGGCGGGAGGGACTGTCAGACTTGACTGGCTAAAGTCAACGGTGTCCTTCAGTAGCCTTTTGGTGTGACGGAGTCGCGACATTACAAACACTCAGACCCGGAGCAAATACGTGCGGAAACCCGCGACTCGCGACGATTTGAATACCTAAAAAAGGTGACGTTTAAAAATCTAAATAGAATTCCAAAAAGCGCATCAAAAACTTCATCCTACTCCCCCGGAACAAAAGACCTTTAAAACAAAACACGTCAGTTCTCCCACGACAGCCCTGATTGCACGCATGAGCAGCGTTTGCGAAGACATTACGCGTCCTTTAACCCACGCATCCATGGCGCCGGCTAGTCGAACCGCTTTTAATATTAGAAAGAGTTTAATGTGTTATGTTACGCTTTCCTTAGATGGTTCATCTTTGAGATTATCTGGACTTAAAATCGCGGATGGACTGTCTCTTCTTTTTATGGATTGAGTTAAGGCGAAACAGTCTGTATGGTTCGTTTGGTTTCGTCGTATGGAGCTTGATTGAAGTTAACTGGGTCGTCAAAAATATTTGGTGTTCTATTTTTAAATGTGTTGTGTTTTTCTTTTTGGTGGCCATGATTTCTCGTAAAGATTTAGATGGAGGAGTTAGTGCTACAAAACTTTTCCTAGGTAACAATCAATAAAACATCGGGTAATTAATAAACAAAAAAAAACCAATATTATGTCGTGGGAAACTGGCAACACCTGATAACAGTTTAAACTAAAACGTATTCAGAATCATTCAATCCTAAAGCCTTCATGCTATGCTAGGTTTAATACTGGCTTTTTAAATCTAAAATATGCCATGCAGTTCCATTGAACGCGGGTAAAGCCGAGTGCTTTCAAATCGATGTGCTGCGATGCTGAATCGATCCCTAACAATCGTTTGACAGTTTTGAAATCGGAATGAAAAGCGTCTGCAAAAAATGTGTCGAGGTACTACGAGGTATTTTCTTATGCTGTCAGACTTTTGCCCGCGGCTTAGAGCTTACGTCATTGTCGGAATTTGTATCACGGAAATGTTATGTGGATAATGTTGCTTCACATTGGTAAAAGAAGTTTTGGGATCAAAAGTTCCAAGAATTTCAACTTAGGTCAACCTTCCGCAAGTTCGGATGAGTCGTCGGATAGCTAATATTGATGTGGTCATTTCAACCCAATATTACATAGGTAAATACAATTGTGTAACGTTTTACAAAAAATGAGAACACGATGTGGAATCTGACTAGAACAGGATCATAAGGTGTTGAGTCAACACCTAAGTCAGATTTTTTACTACCTCCATCTAAATTTACAATACACGAACTTTATATCGTTCATTTACTACGTATCAAGGTATAAGTATGTGTCAATGAGCATAAAATAATACAATTTTATTGTACAATGCGTTCATGAGTAGAATAATCAGAGCGCGTCGTGTAATGGAGTACAATTGTTGAAGTCCAATCGATTGTTCTTTGAAATCGTTCGAATCAATCGGGTATTTTATTGTCCTTGCTCAACAAGAATGACTTGACAGAAGTCACTAAATTATGGACGGATCTCTCTGTAATGTTTATTTTTTTTTATGTTACCTACCTACTCCTTTTGTATTTTGCTGTAATTCAGCGATGGGATAATACTTTACTGGAACAACCTTTGATCAACTATTAATAGTTGATCAAAGGTTGTTCATCCATCCATCATCGTTCTCTCGCCTTTATTTAAATGTATATAGGTTAGTCTCACCATATACACTTCGCATCTACTGAGATGACGATTAGAATCAGCTATTTCTGAAGCATGCGTTTTCAAGCTTTTGTGACATAAAGTAAACTGGGAATAGAGGTTAACTTCATGATTAAAATTAGTTCCTCGTGTACGAAACACGGCATATTTCATTATTAATACAATTGATGTCGTTATACTTCAATTATTACGCAGAATTCATGCTAGGACTTCTGAAATTTGGAGTCTACAAATAACACAAACACAACTCACACACAACATCGAGCAACTAAAACTTAGCTTCCACGTCACTTTGAGATCATATTTATTTGATCACCGAAACTGGAGGCGGAGTCATATATCCTAAAATTATGACTGGACGGGCAGCCATTCAGTAGCATCGTAAATAATATGACGCTTGAGGATAACAAACGGGAACTAACGAGGGAAAAAGATGTTGCTACGAGTTTAGAGACACGTCTGGCTTATGGGCGAGTACCTATATGATAGATCGTAGACGAGAACATATTGGGAAAGATTAAACTTTAAAGCCTATCGCCTTTATAGTTTAATTTTCAAAACCACTTGCGCCTTCGTCAAGGAAACCAAAGATTGAAATTGTAGAGGTGATTAAATAGTGGTCGGAATCTAGAATCCGGATATTTTCGGAATGCATGCAAGCAGGATAACAACGTCCATAAGAAATATTAATTGTAAGTACTTGAAATAGCAGTAGATTAAAAATATACCAATACAAAATAGAGTATTATTAATGTGTATGGACTTCAAAGCGTACGCGCATGGCTGTTATTGAAACTGTTAAACAGTATTATGATGCTTATATTTGACAAAGTTGCATAACAGTGCGTTACATTGCCAGATGTCCCATAAACCCATAACACGACGGCTTCTTTGTTGTTTAACAAACTACACTCTTCATAAAAGATAAGATCTGTTGGTCAACATGCATAGCACGGTTATTGCCTTCTGTTCTGTATACTGATGGTTAGGTTACTGAGCTTCTTTTTAACAGAGAATATTCAAATGCCAGGTAGGTCAATTATTTCACCAGTAGAAGTCGGAGCGGGCCAGTAATACATTAATAGAATGATGAAATGGATATCACTTGCACTGAACGCGTATATGAGATTAGGGTCCAGTGCCTCGCAGAGAATGGAAATTTCTGTCTTAACAATGATTAATTACAGGCTCATTATTAAGCTTCCACGTTTACCCACAGACAGTAGACGTACTAAAATTACATTACAGCACCCTAGAGAATTCTAAACTTCCAATGGAAAAGGAGAAACACGTTTTCTAACTTTACAGGCACGTCGCAACAGTCGGGTTTAGAAGTTATTAACTTCTGGGTATTGTTGTCTCTGTGTGAGGGCAAATCTATGTTCCATTCTGTTAAGCGCCGTATTCACGTTCCATCTGCTGTACGTCCCGCCAAGGCCATGCACGATGCACGACGCAAAAACACCGTGAATAGGCTTGACGTACGTCAATATTTTTTTTTAATTGTTTGCTGGACGTGCACGACCCATTTTTCATCCAGCGAGCACCCCCACCACCGCGAACGTCGTGCAGATGGACAGTGAATAGCGCAGACGTACGTCAGAGCAGTCCAGCATCGTGTATGCTGGACCGTGTATAGGCTTGCTGTACAGCAGATTTAACATTTAGAGCTTGTCTCGAGAGTAGACTGCACGTGAAAATGGATAGTGAAACACTTTCAAGATTTATTGAAAAATATAAGTTCCGCATTTGAGTGTATTCTGTACGTTTATAATAAAAAAAAAAACCAAAATCTTTTCCTTTTTGTTTTCCTCTTTTCTGTTGCTGCTGACAACATAAGAATAAGTCCCATTTATTGGCGTTTTGTTAAAACTGCTGGCATTTTCTAAAACATGTCTTTATTCGTTCGATTGATTCTGCTCGCTGGATGCGCGTATTAAAACACGATGAGTAGCTTCAACAGACAGTCTTTTATTTTCATGCTAGTTACACATAACAAAATAGATGGCGCCACATGCCTTGTTTTGAGTATTTCAATACTAAACCAATATCTCCTCTTATTGAAATAATCTAAAACCACTAAATTATATTTTAACATTATTCTAATATAATTTAACAACACCTATTTTCTGCATGAAATTAAAATGTTTTATCTTACATAAACTCTTGGTAAATAAATCAGCTGGCATTTCTGAAGTACTTAAGTATGCAATCTCAACAAGTTTCTTTTCTACAGCTTCTCTAATATAATGAAACTTTACATCAATATGTTTGGTTCTTCTGTGATACATACTATTTTTTGACAACTTTTGTGCACTCTGATTATCATTATACAATAATACTGGAACATTGTCTCTATTAATAAGTTCTGATAATAACTTTTTAAGAAAAATTGCCTCTTTACTAGCCTCACAGATGGCCATGTATTCGGCTTCTGTACTGGACAGAGCCACTGTTGGCTGCTTTCTACATTCATGAGAAATAATACATCCTGAATATTTAAAGCAGTATCCAGTATGTATAGGATCTTCTATCCACACTATCTGAGGCCCAATCAGCATCTACATAACCAAGTAAATCTGAATTATTTTTAACATACATTAAACCATAAGACTTTGTAGAACTTAAATATTTCAAAACTCTTTTAGCATGTTTCCAATGTATTTCAGTATGACAATTATTGAACTGACTTAAATAACTAACACAATACGATATTTCTGGCCTTGTAAGAACTGAAAGATACATTAAGCTACCTATTAGCTGCTGATAAGGAAATTTACTAGTCATAGTCACATTATCTCCTTTCTCTAGTTTCAAATTTACCTCCATAGGAGTCTCTACAGTTTTACAATCTTCCATATTAAATCTATGCACTAGCTTTTCTATATAGTCTTTCTGGTCAATACAAATCTTACCTTTTTCTATTTTCACAGTCATACCTAGACACCTCCTTAATTGACCTAAATCTTTTAACTTAAATCTCATACTTAATTCATTTTTTAAGTTAACAACTTCTTTAGGACAATTAGAAAAAATGAAAAAATCATCAACAAATAATGCTATGAAAATCTTTACATTTCCTGAAGATTTCACAAATAAACATGGCTCATGGACAGAGTTTTTATATCCTAACTCATGCAAACAAATAACAACCTTTTTGTTCCATGCACGTGCTGACTGCTTTAATCCATAAATGGCTCTTTTTAATTTTAATACTTTACCTACATTATTTTCACATTTTAAATGTTTAGGAACTTGCATGTACACATTTTCCTCAAGATCACCATTTAAAAACGCTGTTGTAACATCTAAGTGTGTGATATCTAAATCTAAGTTAACACTAATAGCAAATAACAATTTTAAGGTGGAATACTTAATTACAGGTGAAAAAGTTTCTGTATAGTCAATTCCCTCTTTTTGGGTGAAACCTTTGGCAACCAATCTGGCCCTGTATCTCACTGTGTTATCACTATTTAACTTCTTTTTATACACCCACTTACACTGAACAACACAAGCATCACTGGGTCTGTCCATTAGCTCCCACGCATTGTTGTCACGAAAAGACTGCAACTCTTCCTCCATTGCTTCACACCACAGTTCCTTTTCATTGCTATCCATAACATCTTCATAGGTTAGATTTTCATCACCAATGTTGGTGTAATTGGTCACACATGCATTACTGTAGCCATACCGTTCTGGTGGCTTTTTCACACGCATTCCTCTGCCTAAGTTTTCATCAGGTTCTGTATTTACCTTCTCTGGCACAGCATCACAAAACTCCTCAGAACTTGTAGAACACGAAGATTCCTGGTCACTAGGTGTGTATGTGTGGTCTGTAGGGTCACATACGGTCTGATCTTGTTCTTGCCCCTTAGCTGTATCTTGTTTATTCTCCTCTACCACAGCTTGAACCATGTCTGAGTCTTGACTAGACTCCATGATTACAACATCTCTGCTAGTGATAATGCTCTTTTTCTCAGGATTGTATAATCTATACCCCTTGGTATTTTCTGCATATCCAAGAAGAATATACTTTTCTGCCTTTTTGTCCCACTTAGTTCTCTTTATTTTAGGGACATGCACCATTGCAGTGCTTCCAAAAATACGAATATGGCTAAGGTCTGGCTTCTTTCCACTCCAGAGCTCATAAGGTGTCTTTTCTAAACCTGTGGCCAAAGTTCGATTACGCAGGTACACAGTAGTGTTTACTGCTTCAGCCCAAAATTTCTTTTCCATTTTAGCATCAAAAAGAAGACATCGAGCCCTTTCAACTATGGTTCGGTTCATTCTTTCACACATGCCGTTCTGCTCTGGCGTGTAGGGGTTTGTTTTTTGATGCACTATCCCTGCTTTCTTCAAAAAACTTACAAATTGTAAAGAACAAAATTCCCCACCATTGTCTGTTCTTAGTACTTTGATGTACTTTCCTGTTTGCTTTTCTACCATAACTTTAAACTCTTTAAAATACACAATCGCTTCGCTCTTGGACTTTAAAAAATAAACAAATGACATTCTGCTGTAGTCATCGACAAATAGGAGAAAATACCTTGACATCCCTATTGATACTGTCTCCATGGGACCACAGACATCTGCATGTACAACCTCCAATACATTTTCACACCTGGTACCTCTGTGTGAGAAAGGCAATCTCGCTAACTTCCCTTCACAACATGTGATACACTGGGATTTATCAATTGCAGCCTTATCGGAGTAGGAAATCCCATCTACAGCGCCATTCTTCATACTGTTCAGATCTTTACTGTTTATGTGGCCCAACCTTCTATGCCACAACATACTGTTTTGCATTGCTGAACCTGCCAATAAACATTCTTCTTTTGTGTCCAACTTGTATACTCCATTCATTAGAGGTGCTTTTGCTACAAGTATATTATCCTTGTTATATATCTTGCAAATACTTTTTTCAAAAGTCACTCTATTTCCATTTTTAATCAACTCACTGACTGAGAGAAGATTAGTAGTAAGGTTAGGAATACACATCACACTTTGCACAGTAATATCGTGCTCTGAACTATCCACTATGGTTGTCAATTGCGTTTTTCCTGAGCATAGCACTGGTACTGTTGTTTTATTAGCTACTACAATCTGTTTTACTGCCGGGTTATAGGATATATCTGACAATCGTTCTTTGTTGCAAGTCATATGTGTGCTGGCCCCTGAATCAACATACCAATCGGTTTTTTTGTATGTTAAATTCGAGAAAAATCCACTGAAGACCGTGCTTTCTTTTTCTTTTCCTTTTAAATCGCACTGGTTTTTGTAATGTCCAGTTTTTTTGCACCTGTAGCATCGAATTGTTTTGACAGGTTTCGATGACACTGTTGACTTTGGCGTTTCTGCATTGTTGCCAACCTTGGTAACTTGCTTTTTACGCTGCTGCCAACTTTTCGACAAAAAAGCACTTTCTTTTTCTGTGCTGCCAACTTCTGCACTCATATCCAATAACTTTGATTTGATGACATCTGTACTAACTGCCATTCCCGAATGCTCTATGGCCATTATCATGGGAGAGAATTTTTCAGTTAATCCGGCCAATAATAAACATCCAATCCATTCATCGGTTATTTGAAAACCTGTTCCCCGTAGCTTATGCCCCGTATCTACAATCTGGGTTACGTAGGATGTCATAGACTCACAATCTTCTAATCTGATGGAAATAAGATTTCGTAGCAAACTGATCTTCCTTTGAAATCCTGAGTCATCGAAGAGTGATTTTAGACGTTCCCACACATCATGAACAGTTTTCTCGTCCTTGATATGGACATAGAGTGATGAGTCAATTGTCATAATGAGTTTTGCTTTTGCCTTCTGCATATCGAGGACTGGCTGTGAATCAGCTGGCTTCACCTTGATGTCCACTCCATCTAGGATGAGATAATTCTCAGCGGCAAACGCCCACTCATCATAATTCTCACGACCCTTGAGTTTCGGTACATTAACAATATAGCTGGCGGCCATTGTTCAAGAACGTAATTTTTGCAAAAACTGCACGCACTATACAGTTCTTAATCTGAACAAATCTGGTCTTCTTTATCAGTACACAAACTAATAATTACTGAGAACACGCCACTTTGTAATTTACAGATCAAAATACTACATTTTTAGCGAAAAATAGAGACTGGGCCCATAACCTATTAAAACACGATGAGTAGCTTCAACAGACAGTCTTTTATTTTCATGCTAGTTACACATAACAAAATAGATGGCGCCACATGCCTTGTTTTGAGTATTTCAATACTAAACCAATAGCGCGCACGATAGTGTGTATGCTACATCCATCACAGCGACCTTGAGCACTTGAGTCATGCACGATGCACGACGCAAAAACAACGTGAATAGGCTTGACGTACGTCATAATCACGATGTATTTGCTTCGTGCATCGTGTATGACCTTGGCGGGACGTACAGCAAGATGGAACGTGAATACGGCGCTTAATTCATTTTTGGTAGGAAGGTAGATAGTTTTTGAAATTAGAACTGTCACAAAAAAATGAGTCACGCGATTGTCACTGGCGGTTTAGGATAGAAAAGCCATAAAAAAGTTTGTGTAACATTTTCCAGAAGTTTTATGACATGAAGAGCAATTATCATATGCCCTAGCCAGGCCAGGCCCACAGATAAAGTGACTTAAAGGGAAAGAAATAGAAGCAATACTAAATGCGTTCAGATGAGATCAGTATTCATACAGAATTTAATAAAATTCCAACATTAATTATTTAGTTTACCTTTAAAAAATACTCTAATTAAATTAACTAGGTACAAGTATTAGTTTGAAATTACAGTCGACTGCTGCTGAGAATTTGGTCATAAAAAAATGAACATATCCTATCCAAAACCTAAAAGTATGATTGACTGAACACATCTCTATAACACCATAAACACAGTTGAGTATGAAATATTTCGCTGAACATAAACACTGGTTCGACAAACTTCGGAGACACGTTCGCTCACTTTAGGACTGCTTGAGTTTCAGCTTAGTTCAGTTATTAGTTATAATAAGTTGAGGGATATACAGGAGCTTTCTTACGAGGTTGTCTTTTTTGTGACCCTGAAACGCCAAGTGCAATTGAAGGAATACAATGAACTTTTAGTCAATAAGAATCTGTCAGCACTTTCTGGTCGATACAGGGCGGGGTTCGTTTGACGATATTATTCTCAACTAGCTGTGCCCGCGACTTCGTTCGCGTGGAAGTCGGGACTTGCCAATGTATTTTTTTGTGCGAAGCGCTGTTGAATCCTCCAACCGACACAAAAATATAATATTATTATTTTATTAGGTACTTTATAAAGTACCTAATAAAATAATAATATTATATTTTTGAAGAACTAGCTTATAAGCTAGTTCTTCTTTATTAACAACATTTGCTGTGAACCATCATTCTGAAGCGTACATAAATATGCGTACGTAAATCACCACGCCAAGTTTTCCTAAACCCTGTAAGGTCACCCGGGGCGAAAGCAACTACACAAAATAATTTTGAAAGTTTGCTTCCCTCTACCATAAGCTACTTAAATAATAGGGAGATTCTAATAAACGTACTTCATAACATAGCTTTCGATGAACAGTTTCGACATAAATTAACTTACAAATAAGCTTTAGTTTTTCATTAATTTGCATTATTGTTGAATACGACCAGTAAAAGTTACATTCACCCCACTTTGGGGTAAATGTGACTATTCGTTATAACTCTGTTGTAATCTATTTCTAAATGTTGAGGTCAAGAGTACATGTAGATGCACACATAATTATCTTTAAAAGCTATCTACAGTTGCTGAGAAAGAGTTCAGTTTCAAGTAAATTTACTTTTATTTTTTTATGGGGCGAATGCGACTGTCTTCCATACTGACTAGTGTTGAGATGTAGTACCTACTACTTATCGATAAATCTAAATATGCAAAGATTTGATAATTAACAATAATGAAAGGTTTTAAATTTAATGTAAAAGTACAGGTTTTGGCGCGTAGCGTATGAATGTGATATTATTGCTGAACGAGGAATATTGAAGCGTTCCGCAGCTGCATAACTGGATAACTGATTTTGCTTTACTAGTCGTACAGCTTTTCAGAAGTATTTCACAGCAATAAGTGTTCTCGTTTTTTCTTTTATAATTTCTGATACCTAACAAAATTTGGATTTTGTATTGACTTGGTACATTTTTTATTTAAGCTTTCTGTTTTATTATATAATTGCAGATAAACATTTATCGAAATATCGACACGGAACGTCACTAGTAATTTGCAGTTTCCATACAAAAAGCATGGGGCAATTGTAACTGCCAAAATAGTCGCAATAACCCACGTGCATGAAAAGTTGGGGTTAATGTAACTATATCAATAAAATATTAATTACAACACCTAGAGTTTAACCAAATATACCAAAAACACTGACGTTTTATCTTGTTTTTAGGATGCACTTATAATTTTCCTTGCGACGACTTGAAATATTTTTAATGACTTAAAACATAACACAGGCCGCAGCAACACGTTGCTCCAAAATGACGGCTGACAGAAAATGGTCTGTAGGTACTACAATCGGTGAACTAGTGATACTATCTGTACTTTATTTGAAAAAACTATGATTCCTCTTTACTCCAATAGATAGATCTATCTACAAAAACGATTAGATAGAGAGAAAATTGAATTAGTTGCTTTAGCCCCATAGTTGCTTTCGCCCCGGGTGACCTTATTTAGAATTTTAGTAGAATATTTGACGTAATTGTTATAAACGCCCTCTGTTGTTCATAGGCAGAACCATTCAATTGCTACTGGATTAGAGAGTAGTTTGTTTATCGGTTTGCATTATCGATATGTTTAATCAAAATGAAGCTTTGTTTGAAAAAAAAATCATATAAGTAATTGATTAAAAAATATCGATAATAGGATTTCAAGTTCAAGCTTCCATCAATTTTTTTCGCGTGTACGTAAACATGTTCTAAAATACGAAAACAAAATCATAACCCTCCTTTTGGCTTTGCCGTAGTCGGGTAAAAAGAGTTAGAACTCCAAAAAAATAAGATAGATGAGTTAAGATTAAGAGTGAATAAATGATTCTCCATCCTGTCCCATCCTGACTCGTCCTGTCCCGTCCTGTCCCGTCCTGTCCCGTCCTGTCCCGTCCCGTCCCGTCCTGTCCCGTCCTGTCCCGTCCTGTCCCGTCCTGTCCCGTCCTGTCCCATCCTGTCCCATTCTGTCCCATCCTGTCCCATCCTATCATCATTAGATGAATTATTTGAATATGTAGTTTTTCTATTCGAAGCTAGATCACGCTACTGGAATATGCGTCTTGGTGTGAACTGACCGTAATTTTACTTCTGAAACACTTTAAATTCGAATAACTTTTGATAGACTGAACCGATTGCAATGAAACAAAAACTAAATGTTACCTCAAGTTACGCTTAATCATTGAGTATCTAAGTTATTTACATTGATCTCGTACAGTTTACGTGATGCCCGGACATATAAACATACAAACAGACAAAAATTCTAAAAATGCTAGAAATGGGTCCTATTGGTTGTCTTTTAACACCCTAGCTATTTTTTATTTATTTTATTTTGATGTACAAAAACAATTTTTCTACAGTTTTATTATATGTATAGATATAGAAGAAGAAGATAGAAGATTAAAATTAGCATTCCGTTTTTTAAAACAAACGTTTGTTTATAAAAGGTTTTTTTTCATGAAGATTCTCGTAATTACAGAGAGGAAATTTTACTGCGCAAGTCAATGATAGATAATAATTTACGGTACCCTAGAGATCAAGGCTATAAATCCTTCGTCTGATTAATTTGACGTACATGTACGAAATAATATACTGTAGTGACGGAACTGTACCTACTTTAGGTTAAGGAGGATATCCGTATTTAAATCAAAGCAGGCCATATACAGGGTGAATTTTTCAACTGGGCGTGGATGGCTACTTTCGAAACTATGAGGAATATCGAAAAACGTTGAAAGAAGTCTCGAGGCCGATTTTGACGAAAACTAAAACTGCATCATCGGATTTTAGAAAAATCAAAAATCTTGGCCAGGAATCGAACCCGCTGATTTTGGAAAAAAAAATCACACCCTGTATTATTACACCGTTCGATAGTGTTACTAATAAAGATCAAATTCTGAGAAGTAATCATATACGGCAAACTTAAGGAAATGGCTGATTTTTATGAAATTGCTATTTTTCCATGTTACTTTACATCTACTGAGCCATAATTTATTCGAAATTATAAAATTTAATTGTTTTCAATGTCTCACTGAGTTTGACGTTTCAACAATCCCGCTGTACTTAGCAATACGACATTATTGAATTGAACTAAAAATAGCATTATTTTTAATAAGAAACGGTAACTTATGTTTTAAAATACAGTCTGTGCCTTGAAGATTAATCAGTTTTTTTTTGTAATTATACGTTTTCCTTAAGTTTGACGTATATGATTACTTCCCAGAAATTGATCCTTATCAGCAACACTATCGAATGGTATAATAATACAGGGTGTGATTTTTTTTTTCAATATCAGCGGGTTCGATTCCTGACCAGGATTTTCGATTTTTCTAAAATCCAATGATGCAGTTTTAGTTTTCGTCAAAATCGGCCTCGAGACTCCTTTCAACGTTTTTCGATATTCCTCATAGTTTCGAAAGTAGCCATCCACGCCCAGTTGAAAAATTCACCCTGTATAATGACCGAAAATACATTTTTAATGAAACATAAAAACATTAACCTAATAATATAAGATCACGCCTGTGATCCCTTATTTACTGGTTACCCAGATTTATACCGAATAGGCGAATACTACACTCAGAAGCAGTCATGCTAGCAAAGCAGGAGGCTTGACACGTGCCGGAGAAAACAGCTTACACGTCACCTCTTACCATCACCCAGGCACAAAATCAAGATTCCGAGCTGCTACTGAGAAATTCCTAACGAAAAAACCCAATGACACTTTGCCCGACCTGGGTATCAAACCCGGATACCTCAAGCTTATCAGTGCACTAGCCTGGTAGTGCTAGACCAAAGATTCAGTCAGAAATGTTATTCATAGCCTACAGTAGGTATTAATAATGACGATAGTTAACATTAATTGGCAAATAAAACTATCAACGTGACACTAAAGGCCGGGACACACGACAACAGGTAAAAGAAAAAAAAGAAAATGGTCATTGGCAATCAGCCAACACTTGGGTCAGTACGACCGCTGGTTGGCTCTAGTTAAACGAGTTGTTAAAACTCTTGTGGTTCAAATTAACACATGTTACAGGGTCGTTGTTTGATCAGTAGTTAACTAATAATTTGTTAAAATGTTATTTTTTAGACGAGTTGTATAATAAATGCTTTAACGATTTGTTAAAAAAATGTACTTTTTCCAGATTTTGTTCCCAGTAAGATGATGATGATGGCTATTGAGTCGATCTAAGAAGCTATTTGGTTGCCAAAAGTGAGGATGTTACTGACTTTATGACACAAGAAAAACTGCAGTTGATGAAAGAGAATAAATTTGGCTTTAATTCCGACAGTGTTACAAAATTAAAAATAAAACATTTTCCAATGACGCCAACACATAGGTACAGCGTTTCATGAAATTTTGACTTAAATTTATAATTGTACAAAATATTTGCTTATTAGTAACGCTTTCATGACCAAATCACAGAACTAATTTGATGAATTTTAATACAGAGATAGTTATGATTCTGGATCTCTCTTGGTTACTGTGTACTGGTAGTGGTAGTAAAACCGCAGGCTAGAACTAGAGGAAACACAAGGATCGTTTTCCCAGTTTTTCCATACAAAAGCAATAGTTCCCCGTTTCCATTCCGGATAATGCAGAGGACTGGTTTTAACACCACGCCAAAACATCCATGCATAACTCATAGATAAATTCCTCAACAGTAGAACCAGGTATAAGACTATAAGTATAAAATAACCATAAACAAGCCACCTACTTAAAGGACACCTATTTAAGTGCAAAGCAGTCTGTTTTTACAACCGGCACTAACTTTAACACCGCGCTACGCAAAGCAAGTTACAACGATTTGCTTCGCGTACTGCAGTTACAACTTTATGCTACTGAAATTGGTCGTTTAAGTTGTTTGACCTCGATGACCTTTAATATCAAAGTTATGAGAATATAAATGATGGTTTATGGCACGAAACTCAAAGGAAGATAAGTTATGATTTTGTTTTTCAAGGAGTTCAGTTCAGAAGTCGTTCCAAGAGAGACGTATTTCCGGGATGTAAAATATCGTATCACCTAACCTTAGTCATTATCTACTTGTGAGCTGAATTTCATCGTTTTTTCAGCAGTGCAAAGTAGTTGACAAGTAATATATTACAGAGTTACTTTCGGCTTTTATTTTGCTAATTATATTATATTACTTACCTTTTTTTCTATTTTAAAATGGAACAAAAATTAAACTCTGATTCATAATTTCATATTTATCCTGACGTACGCTCTGCTAGCAAGACATTTCCCCTATCTTATTCACTCTTCAAAATTAATTTCACAGTCACATCCTACGAATAAATCTATGGAACACAGCAACCATTACGGATATCTCAAACAAACAAAAAGAACCGTGTGTACTAGGTTTAAAACGAACAAAAAAAAAAAACGCAAGTGGCGACCGGAGCTATGGTCTGGCGCGTGTCCAAATACAGTCATAGTTCACAGGCAGATACCGAGGGATATATATGTATTTACTACGTGTATACTTTTTAGAATTGTTGGTGGTGGATAACAAAGGCCTTACCACAGGATTCCCATTTTTGTGACGTAAACCTGGAACTGGTATCTAAAAGTTAATTCGATGGAAAAAAAATAGTTTCCATACAATAAACGCAGTACGAATAAATACTTCAAGTACTCTGTAAAATATATTTCAGAACCATACGTGTGAATCGAAAAGAGCAAGATCTACTTTCGTAATCCTCTCAACCGTAGTCGTAATTAGGGAAAAATTATAAAGCAATTCAAATTTATATGACACACAGCTCCAGTGCAGCAGCCTCGACATAAGTAGTATATGGTTAAATTATAAACTTCTGTGTCTGACCAGGCAAGCATATAATTTTGTATAGATCCTCATTTCACCACTTATGCCGTTGAATTTGATTTGAGAAAAATCGCGAACGAAAACACCGTGAGGTGAAAGAGAAAACGTGTCTTCTTTTTTTTTACGTGGTAAAATCATCAAATGAGACCTCCCGCCCCGGGCAGGGCGAGAGGTACTGTCAGACTTGTACTGACTAAAATCCACGGTGTTCTTCAATAGCCTTTTATGTTCCGGGGTCACGGTGATGGAAATAAATCCCGCGACCCCGGTAGGCTTTGGCCCTCTGTGAGGGGGCCCCGTCATTTGCTGACAGCTCTTAGAGGCGCGCGTGGAACACGACGCGCCGTCGAGCCGGGCATGGTCCATGGTCGGACAGCGAGTTGCCCTTTACTCGCTGTCCGCATGCCCAAGAGAAAACGTGCCTTAGAAGCAAAAAAGCAGGGATGCGATATCTAGCAACCCGTAAACCCGCATATAAAGATCTACGACGCAGGTCTATACTACATTATGACCTACTCCGTCTCACGGAGATTAGGTCCGTTTCCAGCAAGGAACTTGGGACAAGCCGTGTAATACATAAAATTCAACACTAACCTGGTCTTTGAAGCATAACGCCAAGCTATAGGCACTGTACAGCATTCTTGTAACCAAATTAACTAAACGAAAGCTTAAAACCAATTCATTACGACTGAACAAAATGGCGTTGCTTAAAATATCGATGACAGTAGTCCACATTGATTGACTTATTTAACACGAATGCCTAAACGAAACCGTAATTGTATAGAAATCTAGACAATAGTGATGTTTATAAATATATGAATCATCGAAGGTATAGTTTTGTTTCTATAGAGGCAGATATTTCACCTTTTATGTCAGATGCATTATGTCATCATTTGCTACTATGACCTAGTTCGAAAATACATTATGCATCTGTCGTCCGGCAAATAATAATTGCAGTTTACCTGTCGTTTGTCACTTTATTTGGATGTTTGATTGACGTGTTAAGAATCATCGCACTCGTGGCAGAATGTCATTTCTATTCACAAGAAACAGGCTATCCAAAACAAAAACTAAATCAGGCTGCTAGTTCCACATATTTTCCAATAATCTAAAAACACTTCATCTTTACTTTATCAATAAATATAATAGTAGATTATTAACCAAGGGGATAAAGCAGGGTCTTCTGTCGCGGGTGGCGAATTAAATCGCGAGCGTAACGAAGGACTCGAGGTTTACTCCCGAGCGTAGCGAGGGTGTTTAAAACTTAAATCACGAGCGCAGCGAGGGATTTAAGACGAGTCCTGAGTGTAGCGAGGGATTTAAGTTCACCCAAGACTAAGACAGCTTTATCACCGAGGAGAATACTCTACTTTTCGTACCATTTGCGAAAAAAATAACACAGTAATAATATGAGATACGCATTTTAAACATTAATATTTAACATTAACTTATTTATAAAAATAAGTAGAAATAAACTCAACGTTTATGTATTTGAAGAATACAAAAACGCGGCAAATTAAAAAAGCAAAGGCATCAAGCTCATACGGCCTCGTCGGTTTTCGTAATTTTATTTAACTAGATGAAAATCCGGCTTCGCTCGGGTGAAACGTGTGTCCCAAATACTACACATCAAGGTACTAAATGTAGGTGTCACGGTAAGTCATAGGCCGAAAATAAAGAAAGAAAAAAAAACTCAACATGATAACTGATGTCAATAATGGCGGCTGCGATCTGTCTGGTCAGAAAATCATTAGAAATTTACAAAATACTCGACAATCCGAATTTTGCGGATATACGTTGTCGACTCGAAATCTTTATTTTTTAATGTTTTATTATTCTGGTTAGCTTTCGATCGAGTCTACCGTAATCTAAGTATTCCAAATTTAAATCACATTCTCTCCCTAGAGAGAGAATGAAATTCAGTACAACATTCTTTCCCTGTTTTTATCAGATTAAAAATGACTATTGTTATGTTCGCTTTTTGTGGCATAGAATGTCACTTTTTTGAGCAAGTGGTACGAAAATGAAATTTCCAATCCAAAGCTTTAACACAAAAATATAGCACTCCATACATCTTTCCACATCGATAGCAACACTTTAGTGACAGCGCGGGAAAATCCAAAGACGCCATGACACCTCATTTGTCAAAATGGATAAAAAGTTTAAAATGGAATGAAAAATTGCTCCGCGTGTTTCAGTATCGTTTTAAAAGCTTTTGCTGAAGAAAACTGATGATTAATTCTGTTTTGTTCATATTCAGAAAAAGATTGGGGATTTCAGCAGTAAGAAAAGTTCTTTGTTAAAGAGGAGTAAGATTTCAAATACCTATTGGCATTTCTAATGAGTAATTAAGTAAATTACTCACAGTATCAGTAGTTAAACGGAAAGCGTCTTACGTAAGAATGAATAACAAAGTTACTTGGATAATAATTCTAGATATTCGGGGAAAATCAAATGAATACGTTTTCAAGGATGTAGGTACCTATTTAGGTACTTACGGTTTTCCCCAAAATGTGTTGCGGTAGGTTAATTGGAATTTCTTTGATTATAATCAAAGTTGGAACGTATGTCTAAGAATATGTATAAGAAAATTACTGAATTATAAATTAAATGATTGTGGAAAAGAGCGCCAAAAACAATATTTAAAATACAATACAAAAGACAATTAGTACCTATCTAACTAATAATGTAATCAGAATCAGAAAATTTATTTGTGAGTCATAGGTACAGTGGATGTAAAATGATATACAGTTAAGTGTCGTTCGCTACAACCAGCGATTATTGGAATATAAAAATTAACATTATGTCAATGAGCTTGAATTAGTAAGTTGATTATAATTTTAAAAGTTCCTGTGCTTGTTAAAAGTCCCCATTCATATATTTGGCGTTGTGTTCTTTGGGGTGGGCTTATGTCCAATAGTGGAATTAGCTCGAAAGAGATTCATTAATTTATTTGTATTATTGCCCAAATCAGCAACAATTTCGCCAATTACCACTTAAAATATCCGACAACATTTTGTTTAACCGCTCCTAAATCAAGTATGTAGGCACATAACACGTTTAACCTGTCAGTACGTAATTAACGATCAGTCCAAAATCCATTGTACCACATATGGGCGGCAATCACAAATGTTTTGTACAATCAATCCCTACATCGATGCAACCACAGAGTGTTTGATAAACGAGGTTGGTGCAAAATGTAAAGGTGCATGAACCAATGCATGTTCCAAATTATCTAAATACTTCTTAAAAAGTTGAATTTATTTGGATTTGGTTTTACGAATGAGAATGTTTTTAATCATATAAAACACTAGAAAGCATAGAAAGTACACTGAAAAAAATACACTGGTATACTTCTTTTAGTAGTGACCTTTAATAAATCATGTTATGAAGCTGACAATTTTGTATGGTTGAACGCGCTAATTTCAGAAAATACTTGGTTCGAATTTAAAAAAAATGTATTTGTGTTGTGCAGTCTATTTATCGAGGAAGACTATAGTCTAATCATGCTACGACCAATAGGAGATGAGAAGCGAAGGTGAAACTAAAGGGAACAATTAGTATGGAGTATTGTAGCACAATACAACTTTTTAGTAAGTTAAGATTTTATCGTTACAAAATCCATTAATGAAATTTAGCAAAAAATATTAGGTTACCTACTTAAACACGAACTTTATTTCAGAAGAAAAATACTATTCGATATACAATTACTTTACTAAAACTAACACATGTAGTTTCATACACCATGTTACATTGCCTTTACACCAATATTTGGACAGAACAAAGTCCCTCTGTCTATTACGGCCGTATCTAAAGACACAACTGATGGACATACGGCCCGTGCATAATAAATAGACAACCGATGTTGCCAGCGTTGTCGCGGTGTTACCAACTATAAAGGAAACTGTACGAACAACTTCCTGTGACATTTTTGGACGTGATTTCCTGTTCACGTTGCGTAAGTTTTAGTTTGGATACATTATTAGAGTTTTTATGGATTATTTTGTTTAGTTTAAAGTATACGATGGGTTATTTAAAACGATGGGCAGATAATGAGATGATCTTGGATTGATTTTTGTAAGCAGGAAGTGTGATTTGGTGTTTGAAATTAAGAAAAATGAAGATTTGTCAAGTTCTTTTTTAACAGATATGTTATAGTAGATTACGCAACAAGGGAGTAAAGCATTGCCTTACGTCACGGGCGTATTGAATCCCGAAGCGACACTAAGGATTCTGGGGGTGAACCTCCGTAGCGCAGCGAGGAGGTTCAAGTGTTAATTCCCGAGTGAAACGAGGGAATTAAGTTAAGAATCCTTAGTGTAGCGAGGGATTCAAGTTAGCCCAAGACAAGGCAGCTTTACTCCCGAGGAGCGTACTCTGCTTTTCACACCTACTGCGAGGAAATAAATTCGATTTTTGAAATTTGATGTGGTACGACAACCTTCGAACGTGAAGTTGGCACCACTGTAAGCGATCAGCTGTTGCGGTCAGCGGCCGCCATTACTGATACGACTCCTTGGTGAAAGTTTTCATACGGTTTTCTTTGAGGTTCCAAATTCAAATCACATTATTCCCACGGGAATAATGAAATTCAGTACATATATTATTGCCCGGCTCGAGCGAGAGGGAATAATGTCCTGCTTTATTCCTTGTTTGCATGACATATAATTTGACATTTACGAGCAAGTGGTGTGAAAATATTTTTAATTGGATTAAAAATAAAAAAAAATTGTATCTTCCTTTCTTTTTCAACTAACTTCCCTTCTACACAGCAATAAGGGAAGGTGGTTGAAAAAGAAATTAAGTCAAATAATTTGTTGAAGATTCCACCCAATGACGGACTTTATTTTGATTATTTTCTACTGCAAAAACCGTTATTTGACTTTTTGTGGTTAGACACTAGCATCTGCGAGACATTGAAAGCCAACGGTGAAAAAATCGAATATATCTAGTCGGCCCAAGAAACACCATCTAAATACCAGCATACCAGTCAGTTATACCCAAACACCTCACCATAACAATTAACCAGACAATCCTGCAATACCAATCCAGACAAGAATGTCAGGTATTTGTTTCAACCCGTCGAGCTATCATCACAACTTTACCTCAACGTGCCAACGTGTTGACCCTCGTCAAGATAACCGGGCAATTGACGGCTAAACTCGGTTTGTTACGGATACCGGAATTTGATACAGCTAATAGTTACTTCGACCCTTCGTAAACAAGGCGACGCAAGTCTCCGAAACCTTACGACTTTGACATCAATTGGCGCGTAGCTGGGTTTTGTACCTCTATGACTTTGTATTGCGATAGTCACTTGGATACTAAAGTCGTCAGGTATCGGAGACTTGCGTCGCGTTGTTTACGAGCGGCTTCGGTTTGATACAGTTGAGTTTCTTTTTAAATCGATAGGCACGCGTCACCTCTAAGGACCTGTTAGATTGCTGACATCTCTTTGAGACGTGCGTGAAACACGACACGCCGTCGACCTGGGCATGGTTAATGACGATGGTCGGCAAGTCACCCATTCCTCGCCGTCCGCATGCAGACTATCTCACCTGATGGTAAGCAATGATGTGGTCGACGGTGAAACACGCTTGTCTATAAGACCTCAAGCAGTTTAGATCAGGGAGAGTGGGAGTAGATACTCTCAAAATCTCTTACTGAGAACTAGCTGTTAAGTGCTGTTATTCATTGAGAAGAGGAGAGTTAGCACGTTAGGAGATTATCCATCTATTATGAGAACTAGCTTTAAATGGTTCATCTGGATTTCTGGACCTCAATTCTTATATCTACAATTCTATATCGACAATAATTATCAATGAAGAGAGATGGGTTAGGCACAAAAAGTACTTGTAAAATGTTCTGTTCTGGTAAGGGTTTGGTACGTAAGAAAGACTTGTAAAATATCCATCCAAATGTGTTCCTTCACCAGCTTTTGTAGAACAAGGACGACAAGTCTGCTGGGACGTAAATGGCCGCTATCAATATTCCATTTTCGGATCCACACGAGAGATATTTGTAGAACACAGACACTTGGATATCGGTTTAGAACCTCTTTTAATGCAAAAACTATTTTCAGTAAAAGAGAAAATAATAAAAAATGTATTACTGGCACAGCTGTGGCCAATGGGCGGGTTCTGTTTGGGAATCTATGTAAATGCGCAATGCGTCATACCATGCAGACTCATGAATTATGGAGATTCCACCTCAGGGCTGCAGATCTTCGACACAATAAAGAATTTTCATATAAATATTTTACGTCAGTATCGAAATTGTGGCGATAAATATGAAACGATCAGATATACAGCGAGGAACAGATTCGTTTATATGCTGTGAATATTTACCCGAGATGATGCTGAATAATAAAAGCTTCATGAGGATGTTGACTCTCAAATGACGTGTGGAACACCTTCTTGCTTTCAAACGAAACTCTAGCATCAGAAGGCTCAAGTGTGCTTCAACTGGTACTTTCTTTAACCTTCCAACTACTGCAATCCAGACATAGCTCCAGACTTTTCGGGCATACTGCATAGCAGTACAGAGCCCTGCTATATTTTCCTTCGTACATTGACCGTAATATGCGACGACGTATATTTTAAAGGTTTGCACATCCAGCATTTATAAAGAACTTTTTGAAAGAAGTACCTACTCAATTAATGTCTTGAAAATGAGAACAAGAATTTTTCAAAATGAAATTATAAGGTCGTTTACGCTTTACGGGACTGTATTAACAGGGGTCTGGAAAGCAAAGAGCAAATTATGGGACAGGATGGTTTTTAGTTAGTCTTATCTGTAGCACATTCCGCTTCACTCAAAGCGGGAGTACTCACATGATGATGTTTCAAACAAAAAAATATAGGTTGATTTAAAACCATTCAAAAAGCTCGTGTATAGTTTTGGCCTTTTGGTCCTAGGTTTGGAGTTCAACTAGAAGTCGACAACCCTATTCGTTGAAAGGTTCTGTTCAAGATACAATTACCTACATCTTTGTGCTTACTCATGATCGGTTTATGTTAAAAGAAATTGACTGTCTGGATTCTAGAACTTTTGAGAATTTTAGGCTACCTAGTTTTGATAGATGGGAAATATATGTAGGTGGTGGGCATTTAATATTCGATTGTACTTACAGACGAGTATGAGGTTTCTGAAAGGCAGATCAACATTTAGACCCAAATTTCTTTGACGCTGATGTTTATGTCGGTTGCGTGTGTTACTCGCGGAGGACTAATTTCATGATTTAGATAAAAAAATGCTGTTTAATGGTCTATTGGCGGGTAGTTAAAATTAAAAAGTGGCATTTTTTTTCTTTTCCGTGTGAGGATATGAACAGTTGAACACCCATTAAGATGTTCAACAAATTGTTTAAAATGTTTACCAACAGCGCCATGCTGTTAGCACCAAAATATACTCACGTTATACTGTATTTGATTGATTCAATGTTAAACATGAAAAGATTGGTGGACCAACTTCCAACACCCAATCAAATCAAAATTAACATCAGATTAGATCACAGATAGCCAATAGAGCAAACCAAATAAGTCGTTCAGAAACTTGGGGCTTGGGGTCAACCGTCCTAATAGAATCGTAATCTAAAGGACTCTAATGGGATTTCCATTAGCATCTCACATAAATTAACTTTGAAACTTAGATAATAAACGGCTGATTAATCCATGTGGGTGTGATTTCGAATGCAAATGCATTATGGTAGTTTGACCATTAGATAGTGGCCAAACTCAATGATTAATGGTTCTCTCGATAATGCTCGGGAGGACTTGAATAGTTTGGCACTAAAGCCGTAGAAGATTACAGTTGGTTTTATTGTAGAAGACATTACGTTACGCTTTGTAAGTTTTCAATCGGTTTTACGTGCTCAAATATCAACTTTATCTGAATGCAAATTAAGTTATTTTGGAGTTGGCAAAACTATTCGATATAAATGCAAATTAATTTGTTTCAGAATTAGCAAAACTTCTAAAATTTTTGTAGATGTAACAGATGCACAAACATGTAGGTGAATTTCAAATTCAAATCATAACATTACGCTTGTAATCCCCGAAGAGTAAGACAGAGGTGTTATTATTAGTAGATCCATCTTGTGGTCGACCGTGGCAGTGACCGAGCGATAAACTATTGCGCTGCTTGTCGCGGGCTGAATTCACTACCGGAACAAATATTTTATGATGAAAAAGAAATTGTTCTAGGTATGGTTATTTGTGTATGTAAGTTTACGTGATAGTAAATGCATCGACAATACAGGATTAATTCCTAAAGTGGGGCAAAGCTTTTATTTTCGGCATTAAAAAAATTCGCCGATTTTGGAAGAAACTTATTGCATGTGCACTAAAGTTATGGTCATAAGTGGTGACAATTCTCTAGTAAGATCCAAAGTAATAGACACATCAAAAGTAATGATTCTATTATCTATTTTGTAATAACTAACAAAACATAATACTTTAAGTAATATCAATGTAATAGCTACTTCATCTAACTACATAAGTTGGCTAGCGTATATATTAAAATGCTACAATGCTTTGTGGCGAGTAAGCTTTATCGGCTCAACTTTATGACTCTGGCTGGTGTGAACTGTAATGCAATTTTCAGGTTGATGTTAATAATGTGTATGAGAATGTAACTTTTATGCAATTTAACCATGATATGTTGTTGTGTGCATTGTTGCATGTTTTATGTTTGTAACGCATGAGTAACATAAAACTTAAACATAATTATGTAATTTCTATGACTTATGATTATTTAAGTGTACGTAGCAGTAAGTGTTATAATTATTTATTGTAAATCAAAAGTTTGTAATGTATTCACGGCTACATATCAAGCTATACAAAACCAGTTTGTCTTGGTCTCGCTTCGTACGATTTTTACACATTATGAACGGTCAGCTAATACTGGTTTTGTATACCTCGATGTATAGCCGTTTGTACATACAGAGGTGTAAGTAATAATTAAAAGAGCACCCAAATTTTGAACAAGAGAGAAATAAAGAGAGAAAATTCAATATTACACCAAGAAACAAATTGACAAACATCACTACTGAATTATTAAACAAATACCTGTCCTACTGACCCAGTCACCCGTTCAACCCTTATAAACATTACCAGCCTTAAAGGACCCATTTAGTTGAGCGTGAGGAGACTCATGTGGTCACCAGGGATCGCTTCCTTAGAAGTACTTCAAGCCTAAGCCCCTTCGTACACAACGCGACGCAAGTCTCCGGTACCTTATGACTTCGGTATCCCAGCGACTATCGAAATACAAATCCATAGAGCTTCGTATACAGGCACGCGTTATTGATACCAAGTTCGTGAGGTATCGGAGACTTGGGTCGCGTTGTGTACGAAGGGTTTTCTGCTTCTAAACATTACCTTGGGACCTTTTGGGATGTATGCCATGTAGATCAATTTTTTCTCGTTAATATGAGAGTATATAATACCCTAACTGACATACTAAATAGATTTGCAATACGAGTATAATGATGCTGACCTATTTCTGTCATCATGCATATTCGTTACGGTGTTGAATAACCTCAGTAATCTGTGGGATTCATATTACAGAAAAAAAAAACGCAATAAAAGAAACAATTATTCTCCATAAACTACGGTAACCCCCAACAAAAAAGTAGTCCAATTAACCCTAACCTTTGAAATTCAAGCCCGCTTTCGTAGCGAACAATGCCATTCATCCGCTTCAATCGCTTCAACCCGCTATAAAAATCAAAGCTCACCCGCCTCAATTAGATTTGTGAGCTAAAGCAAGCTAAAGCGCTAAATAAAACTCCTATATCGTTCTTACAGCGCTTTCTTTGCGACTTAGATCCGCGGACTAATCTAGCGACGCATCCAGTACGTCTAGTCGGGGTTATTGCACCCTTCTGAGTCATGGCCGTTTGCAACTACTACGGAGTGAGGTTATGGTTTTCACGTATGTGATTTGCTTGCGAGTTTATGGCTCTAGTTGAGATTTACTCATGTGGTTCGTAAACATGACATAACTCAGGGTTTAAGACCACAGATTGCGTTAGTTTACTGAAACGATACGTAGTGGGAATTGTGGTTAGACTGTTTTGGAGTTATGTCGATAAATTTTTATGATTGATAGCTTAAGCAACGTGGTGGATAACCAGCCCACTCTTTCTCACAGACGAGGCCTGTGTCCCAACAGTGGAAACTTTACAAGTTGATTATAACGACCATCGATACTTGCATGACATTTTAGTTTCGGTTGGCTCTATTTTCCTTCATAATTTTAGTTTTCTCCAAACACTTTCAGCGGTTTTCGCGATCGACCATCTGATCATGTTCACAGGGTAGATATTACCCAAAATAGAAAGGTTTGGAAGGTGAAATGGGAGGCGTTTGCCCAGCAGCGGGACTTAAAATAACCTATTAAAAAAATCGCGTGAAACTTTACTAAACATCAAGCCAACCTACAAGACAACAGAAGTAATGTTTTAACAGTTCCAATAAAACTGTTACGTATATGTACCTACTAAGTATCATCACAATTCAAGAATAGTATTCCCATAGGACTAACATTAAGTAAGTCGGCGCGTCTCAAAAGACTTTTACAGCCGCCATGTTGGATTCGTGATCACCATTCTGAATGTATTAGCAATGAAGGGGTTCCGACCTATTGCCCTCTTGATTAATATTTAATTGAAACTGCTTTTCACTTAAGATGCTTCCTCCCAACGACGATATATAACTAGACTCCGCATGCACATCTAAGGAACAAAAACTATTCTGTCAACTCGCTGAGGTACTACGTAAGCGGGGACGGGGTACTGCGTTGTGATTGGCTAACTCAAGGTCTGTTCTGTCTCAAGGTATGTTTACGGCTCACAGGAGTGGTCGAAATAAGACGGATTTAAGTCTTTTTACCTAATGTGTTGACAGACATCGGTCGCCTGTTATTAGGAGTCTAGTAATATATCGTCGTTCCTTCCTCCTAAAACTCACAAACTTTCGCATTTTTCAAAGTCAAAGATGATTAAGTACTGCATGTTTCTTTTCGCTATAGTCAGAACTAATGCTATTAATTTACGATGTTATGAATCTTTCTATATTCTGTCTTTTTGTCTATTCCACTCGACAAATCCCGTTTCTACGGTGTCATATTAATCAATTAAGATCGATAAACTACGTATCTTTATTTCACCACAAATTAGAGTGTAGAGGTAGAGGAGGAGATTGCCCCTTCTAAGTTGGGCACCAAAATATTACAAAACAAAATGACAGTCGCAAACAAACTTTACTTCGACAACAACAAAGTCACCATGGACAAGAAAACTTCCGAACGAAAAATTTGATTTAATAGTCGGAAGAAAAATAGAAGCCAATGGGTATTCCCGATACTTCCCCTTTCGAGTTTTTCCAATATCACTTACAAAGCGTAGGCACTAGGTACTGTTTCCTTTGTTTTTTAGCGATTGTTATATATGTCTGGCATAGATGGATTGCCTTTAATTCTTGCCAACAATGGTTGTTTGTACATACATTCTTCTTTTTAATGGAAAAGAATGTGTGTGGTATTTTGAGCCGAGTAAATGCTTTTTTTCAGTACTTATTTTGTGCGGTAAAAGGACAGTTTTAAAACTTTAATTTAACAACTTATTTTCATCCAATATTTGAGTCTTGAAAATGGTAGCTGGTGCAAAGACAGTTCATCATCAGCCTATAACGTCCCCACTGCTGGGACACAGGCCTCCTCTCTTGTGAGAGGGAGTGGGCCATAATCTACGACGCGGGCCCAGTGCGGGTTGGTAGATGTCACAGTCTTCGAATTTGATGGTTCTAGGACATGCCGGTTTCCTCACGATGTTTTCCTTCACCGTTTTGAGAGCAGTGGTGATGAAAGAAATTACACAAAGTAATGCGCCAGGCTGGGTTCGAACCCACGACCTACAACTCGTAAGTCGGGGCCGATACCACTGGGCCACCATTGCTCTCAAAGACAGTTAATACAGCTTATTTGAATATTATAAATAAATGACTAAAGACAAGCGCACTGCTGAATTTTTAACGTTCATCTTAGCGCCGAGAGAAGTTTTTCTCAAAGTGATCAGGTTTTCCGGATCGTGGAAAAATCGGACATTATGTATTTTTTCTGATGCCGATGATGTAACTGGCCAAATCAAGAAATGTCGGCGTTTTAAGGCCTAAATACATTATTAATTAAAAAGATGTAGATTAAGATATTCACTAGCTTTATCAACAATGTTGTTGTACATAAAAGGACCAACATTTTAGAGAAAACTCCAAAAAATGTGGTGACATTGCGTGACCAAAATTCTGCGTGTTTTAACAATTAATTTGCATATCTACTTAGTAAAGTTATGCGCAGACAGGCAATGTGCTTGTTACCAAATTATAATGATCTCGAAATATTTACAACATATTCTAAATCCTAATTTAATTATTATTTTTGAGTCCCAGTGAAAATTTAAATAAAAAAATATTAAATAGATATTTTTTAACAGTCGAGTCCAGTACGATTAGATGCCAACTTCAATTTTATGGGAGATGGCAAGCAGATTACTGATGGTTTTACGGAGTTACATCCTAGAACAAGAATTTTAAGTGATACAGATAAACTAAAAGCTCTACTACAATGTCATCATCATCAGCTTATAAATGTTCCCACAGTAGGCCATAATTTTGTATCTAAGACATACCGGTTTCCTTACGATGTTTTCCTTCACCATTTTGAGAGTGGTGGTGATTAAATAAATTACCTATGCAAAGAAATGCGCCTGCTGGGTTCGATACCACGACCTACGACTCGTAAGTCGGAGCCGATACCACTAGGAAACCACTGCTCAGGTCTCGTTAAAAAGAAAATTGAGTTAAAATTCAAAGTATTTCAAAATATCCATTTGCAGAGCTACAAGTGAAATTGTTTCCAATTATTTCACGAAGAATGTTCTGGTATTAAGGTAAACGTATACGTTTTACTATTACTTACTCCATTCTCAGGAAATCCGGCCGATTTTTATTACATTCCTCAAGCACCATTTTACTGGCGTCTGGCATAGTAGGGCAAAGTTCAAAGATGGCGGGAAACGCACCGCGCATGCGTACCGTACCGAACAGCTGAGTGGCGGCCATATTGGTTTGTAGACATCATGTGCTTGGCATAGTATTGCTTACAACTGACCTTTTTAGATTCACTTTTTTGGGCCCTAAATCAGCGACAAAATAAATATAAAATAAACGTTTTTTTTTTTTAAGTTCAGCATTTTCAAAAAATTCTTTGGTTTAATTCATGTATCAACACAAATGTACACCAAGAAAATAAAATGCTCAGTTGAATTATGATAAATATCTACTGGTATACAATTGTTTGAATCTGTACACTGCAATAAACAAAAATAATTTATCCGAATGACTGTTCTAATCCAATCGGCTAATTGCCCGGAATATAGGCAAGGCTCAGCCTCATTATAAATTGAAGAACAATCGATATTCGATTTCTAATTTGTTTAAGTGGCTAGACTGGCTACTTGTAGTATTAATACGACTCTTATAAAGCTAGTAGTAGCACATCGAGAGTAAAATTATCAGGAAACATAATAGTTGTCTAACAGCATAGACATTGTAAATCTTACTTATTTCTGGAAGAGTACGTAGATATCATGAGTTGTTCAAGCAATTCTGGTTTTAATTTAAGGTTATTTAAGGTTTATAAGATCGATTTCGTTGACAATAACATGCGGTACTTACGGGTGGTTGCTATGAATTCGATGGATCTGTCTTCTTCATCGACTGCGCTCGTTTCTCCGCGAACTCAGCACTGAGTCTGTGCGCCTTCAGCGTGTTAGGTTTCGACATATTACACTAGGTATTCACAAACCCGACAAAACACCGAGTTCCTATCAAAATTGACCCTTGACTTCAAAAATAAACACTTTTTACCTTAAAATATACACACTAAAGCTTAATAACACGTTCGTTGTCACAGTTAGGCTTGAATACGTATTTATCACAATTAATACGATAAACCAGAACACATTTCAGCAGCGAAAAGCGATGCTTTCTTAACTAGAACACAAATAAATTAATAAAGAGCTCCTATTGATCAAAAGTATTTTCTATACGCAATCGTGACGTTAACGCGCGCGTTACGGAAAGGCGATTACCGTGTCTTTTAAATAAGACGTAGACTCAAAAGTCGCGGTTACAAGACGGATTTAATTTACGTTTAGTTTAATAAACTGTTAAATAAAGGAGAAATTGTTATGATGTATATACAGGTATTAGGACGAAGTTGTGGAGTTCCATGGCTTGGTGTATTGTAGTGAAGTTGGTTGCATAAGAGGGCGCATGCGCGAAAGGGTCGCCATTGAAGACTTTTCTATTGTTGCCATACCCAGACTTTCGATATAAAAAAAGTTCTATAGAATTGATATGTGTGTTGTGTTTCAATATGTATTTTATAGCGATAGGTGTAGAGTTTAATATTAGTTGATAGGGTGGGAAGTTAAAAAGCTAATGTTATTGGGGTGCGGACCGCATGGGGTGGCTATCGTTAGGGTTATTATGTCATAGCTCATGTTCTACGGAAGCATAGAGATTTGTATCGAACTCATTTGATATTTCTTTCGATAAGGGTTTTGATAGATTGACGGTTAAAAATTGCATAACGGCAATGCCTGAGGGATTAAAAATATTCCCAGGATAAAGGGACCAAGTTTATTGATTGCATATTTCTTTTACCGAGAGTAAAAGGAAGGTGGGAATTTTTAACTTTAGAGAGGATGTTTACCTAATAGGAAGATTTTTGGACACCTATTTGCAGCTTTGGGTTTCAGAAAACTATTGCGTCGAATATATGCTTAAATTATCTTACTTACTTTATAAATGTTAAAGTTTGTAAGGTTGGAATGATGGATAATTTATGGGTTATTTGTTAACTCTGTCAGGCGATAAATACTCCACAGTTTAAATAATTGGCGTACAGATAGTTTATTACCTGGATTAACACATAAGATGTTATCCTGAGTTTATCATACCGTTGGATGATTTTCGAGTTGGCAACGGCTATTTAAGTTATAATGCTACTCAGATTACTTTTAATCCGAGTTATTCTATAACTAGTTACAATCACCATATTCACCAAAACTTCTTTTAAAATTATTTTATTTTTTCTTTTAAGCATAGAAGAAGCCAGTGTCTCAACAGTGGGAACATTATATGATGATTATGATGTAATTTTTAACCGACTTCAAAAAAGGACGAGATTCTCAATTCGGTCGGTATTTTTTTTTTTCTTTATAACGGAGTCCTTTCCCAGACTTTCATAGATAGAAGGTACCTTGCAATCGATATAGTGAGCACTCTAAGAAAAAGAACAATTTCAGTAAAAGAAAAAAGACTAACGCAGGAACATGCTTTCTATCACGTTCTTCTATAATCGTCGTCTGGTTGTTCTTGTTCTACAAAAACCACCCTTATTACTACGTGGTAAAGGTGCACTGTCAATTTCCCATTGTTATCATAGATGTATGGTTGGCTATACATACTTTTATAGGAATAAATGCTGTATAGTGGTGCAGACAAACGGAGTAGGTTTAAAGACCAAATACTTTGTTTAAGATTCTGTTGGTATAACCAAAAACTAAATTCTCTTAGATGATATAGTTTAATCGCCTATCAATATATCTTTGGGTAATTAAATTGTATGTTTTGTTTGTTTACTTTACTTTGGTTTGTAATATAGTAAAATAAGTTTTAGTTCCATGTTCCTCAATTTAGAAGTGTTTTTATTCTTTGTTGGAGGGAAATCGTCACATGACTTCTCTCACTCCAAATGAAGTGGAAGGGAGTGTCAGACTCTTATTAAAAATCGATCTGTTCCATCAATATTGCCCTTTACGCTTTAAAGCCTCAATAACTCTTTCGAACAATCCCGATCGACCAGAGACATTGGGGTTAAGAAAGATCTCTAAATTTCCGAAGCTTCTTAACAATATTCCATTACTATTTTCTTAATAAATAAATACACATCACATCCGCATCATAATCTATAATATCCGCATCATAAACTTCACCTCCTAACAAAACCCCAAGGCACTCAATTGTAAGACAATAGAAATAAACCAGAAAGGGGCCATCAACGGGAAATACGTACCATTCTTATACCTCCATCTTTTATCACACAAGTGTGCGAGTATGCAATCCTATGGTACTATGGTGGAGCGATAAAATGCCGTTGCGAACATCATACGGTCCCTTGGCTCCCGTCATTCGGGAACTTCTGCCTTCTAAATTGTGATCACGTTCGTGCAGTAAGCTTGGTTGTTGACACGGTATAAGGATGATCGTGGAATGTTGTGCAACATTTTATGGCTTTTGAATGAATTTTCGGTGTTCGATCTGCTGGTATAGTTTCCTTGCAAAAGCGAATTTGGAGTTAAAGAAAATTGTATCTAACTGATTGCGTTACTGTATAAAACTAATTAACTTCATATACATATAGTGATGTTTCTGTAGCTTTGAGACTATAGTGGAACTTAGTATAATATATGATATTTTAGACGAAAGGTTGTAGGTACAAACAATGACAGCTGTTGCACTTCAAGCATTATTAATCGATTACAAACTAAATGATTGATCTATTACGCAGGGGCGCTGGTATTATAATATCTGTGGCAGAGGCCAGGAGAAAAATAATATTTTTTATCCTGTATATTGTAAAATGGATCCAAAAGTTTAATATTTGAGACTTTCTCTAACTTCAATTGACGGCACACTGGTTCGTTTACGAACGTCCAATATTCAAATCCTAAAAATAAAAAATAAATCCTAGTACACAGATACTAAAATGCAAAAGCATTAGCAAAACAAAGTACCTAACTCGGTTTCATATCAGCAAAACTTTTCTTTCTTTTAATTTCAGTTCCGAAATGAAAAACAGAAAATGGCATCGTGGAAAACGCGGGTACTGTTCGCTGTAATGGAAAAGTCACACATAAAGTGGAATTTAATCCCGCTCGGAATTCAGTTGCGTTCACAATGAGGATATATTTAATTATTATTTTCATTATGGCGCTTTTTAGCTGTCGCATTTACTTTTAATGTTATTTCTGACGCTATTCGGATAGGTTCCCTACTAAAATTAAGACATTTGGGTTGTGGTCTACCTCTCAGCGGTTCATACACATCGCACCTTAGGTTACATGTAGGTAACTTTTTTTTATCGTGGTAAAATCATTAAATTCCACCCGCCCGGAGGGACTGTCAGACTTGTAGGTACTGACTAAAATTCACCGTGATCCTTCAATATCCCTTTACGTTCCAGGGTCACAGTGATCTGATCAGACAGTCCTGCAGAAGCCCCCTTGGAAGGTCAGGTTTGCCCCTCTAAGGGGGGCTCTTAGAGGGGCAATCCTGGCCTTCTAAGGGAAGCCCCGTAGGCTACATGTAACTTGCAGTGTCGGCTGAGCAATCCCACTGTCCGTGGCAGGATCACCAAGCTAGCCGGGCTCATGATTAACATAACTTTAATAACTTTAATACCAGGAATAAGCACAAACTTCGTGTTCCTTTTCATCGGCTTCATAAGGTGCATAATTCATTCGTTGGGATTGGTATAACCTTTTATAACAAGTTACCGTCCTCTTTCCTAGACCTGCCATTTAACGTGTTTAAAGCCAAAGTAAAAGCTAACCTCTGTTCTAAGGCATATTATTCTGTGAGTGATTACTTAGATGATAAGAACAGTTGGTCGCTGAGTTGAACACAAGACATTGTTCATGTTCTTTCAACAAAATTGCTAGCTGATATGTTTTTTTTGTAAATTTTTATTTTTCCTGATTTAGTTATGTAATGGTTTTTTTTTTTTTCTGTGTGTGTATTTTTATTTTGTTTGACAGTCGTAGGGTATCTCTTGGTACTATTGTCGGAGCTGATGAAGATTGTATAACGATACTTGTATTGTATAGAGTCAATCTTTCTAGTATTATATAGTTTAATAGCAAGCATTGTGTGAGTACTATGTACTTAGAAATTTCAATGATTAGATACCCACGTCTTTTATTGACTTGAATAACCCTGGTGGTTGAGAGTATGTCATGCTCACTCAAATGTCTCGCTGGCGGTGGCGCGTGTTTCGGATCATTTAGTTCCCTTCAAAATGGTTGAGCTGAATGGTGCTGATGCATGTGTCATGTTCGTGAACGGGCGCCGTCAGTCGTGACTGGTCATCTCTTAGCTACCACGGTCTATTTTAAGGATTTATATTTCTTGAATTGTCTATTTTATATTTTCCTATGGACACCTTTTACTTGCTACATCGTTCTCACATTATGCACCATCTCAAGATGAATGATGTAACAAAGATTCTGTTATAATTTTGGCTATTGAAAAAGAGTGTCCATGGAGTTTCTTGCTCGTTCTTCTCCATAGAGATCAACGCTTTGGAATGAGCACCTACGGTACTTTCACTCGTTTTTATGTCTTGTGACTGGGACTGTAGCACCATAACTATTTTATGTTACCTAATTATTTTTTGTCTTTTGACAATTCAAAAGTGCCTCTAGCAGGCCTACTTGAAATAAATTATTTGATTTTTGATTTTTTTGATTTTTTTTGACATCCTATCAGAGTCCGGATCAAAACAGCTTTTACTCTGTTCTATCAGTTTCAGTCTGTTTTTAGAGAGCTCGCTTTATCTTTATATTTGAAATCCTGGAAAAAAGCCACAAAATATACAAAGTCAACATTCGTACAATGCAACGGTTTCCGTTTCAGAATATTTATGTAAGAATGTTTTCCAATATCATAATTTCTAACAAAAATATATTTCAAATCGAGTAGCCACAGTTTGAAACCGTTCAAAAGTCCCTTTGAACATTTTAAATCCAGAATTAATTAAAAAGCTACGCAATACGCATGTATACAGTATGTAAAACAAACAAAGCCGGAGTGAGTCATAATCCTGCAATTGTGAAAATCAATAGCGTCCATCCCCCACGCGCCCGGACAGATCTGTACTCGCTTGTGTACAGAGCTCTCTGTGTTGAATGTAGCGTTAGCAAAATCAACGAGATCGAGAACGGGTATTTTTTTTTATTTGACTAAAATAAATGAAGTTTTTTTTCAAATTAAAACTAAATGAAATCAAGACTCGGTTTTCTTAATTAAAAATAATGTAGGACTTGAATTTTATTTCTTTACTTTTAAAATTTTGAAGATGTATGTTGTTTAAAAAGAGACGGTCAAGAAGGAAGGGTTCGATTTAAATTTCGATATAAAAAATGGGCTGTAGAGTTTGTTTTGTGATACCCGGATTTCAGATCAAACAAGCTCATTCTAAACTCATAATTTTTGGTATATAAGTACTTGAATTAGACTTATTTAAACCGGTGAAATTAAAAGGAGGTGCGCTGATGAGATTTAAGTTTCTTAGCTTTGATACCTCGTTGTAAACAAGTTCTATTATTCTAATTAAGCTTAAGTAGGTTGATAGGTTTCCAGGCTAAGTAACCAAGAACTTTTAAACTTTTAAGTAGTCTTAAAACTAGTTATTAGTTCAGGACTTAAACAGAAACTTGCTTTAATTTAACTCCAAAAAAGCCCGACTGATTGACTGAATACAATAGAACTACCCACATAGTCTACTCCAGTTTTACCTACATTCCTATCGTCCTACAATAAAATGAACAGTACTCCATTTTCAATCACCCCATCACATCCCTGTCATGCTTACAGTACTCGTCCCCCAAATAATCCTCTTCTATCCCATCCCTCAGTTGTCAGCAAGTATCCCGACAAATGTCCCGTGCAGGGGCTCCAATTTATGACGAACCCACTCATGTCACTTGTTACATGAAAATGACGTTATTTAACCATTTAATATTAGCCTCAGGAAAAACGAATAGGGAGTAAAGTCATAGAAAAAAGTAGAGTTTTTTTAGCGTGGTAAAATTATCAAATGAGTCCTTCCACCTAGGCCAGGGTATGAAGGACTGTTAGACTTGTATTGACTAAAATCCACGGTGCCATGTCTTTCAATACTTCTTTACTTTCCGGGGTCACATAAACTCGTTAGTCCCGCGAAGCTGATTTGTTTTTTTTCTTGGAATAAAGCTATTGAAAGAAGTAATCTGTGGTAAAGGTCTATTATAACTTGTAGGTATCTCTCATCTTTAATATTATGGGTCTTGGTCGAGAAAACTGCTTGGTCAATATGATTGCGTGTGTTAGATTTTATGTTATGTTCCATAAAAATCGCATTAAGTTTGGGAGATATTTTTGGTTTCCTCTCTTACTTTTCCTGACTGCCTAAGGAGGGTTGTGATTTCACTATGTTTTTATACAGATGGTACCCTAGATGAATTAGTCATATTTATGCGTTTATTTTAAATAAAAAATCGGGCACACACTTATGAAACTTCTTTGAAAAGAATCTAAAGCTACACAGTAGACACTATGTAGATAATTTATTGGTTGACGATATTCAACTAATTTTTAAGAAAAAATGCCTTAACTTATAGGCATAAGTGTGTATCTATACATATAATAAAACTGTAGAAAAGTTATTTTTGTACATTAAAAAAAAACTCAAAAAATATAGCCAGGGTATTAAAGGACAACCAATAGAACCCATTTCTAGCATTTTTAGAATTTTTGTCTGTTTGTCTGTTTGTCTGTTTATCTGTTTGTCTGTTTGTCTGTGTATTTGTCCAGGTATCACATAAAATGTACGCAATAAATGTAGATAACTTTTATACACAACGATTAAGCGTAACTTGGAGAGGAATTTAGTTTTTGTTTCATTGGAATCGGTTCAGTCTATCAAAAGATATTTGAATTTAAAGTGTTTCAGAAGTAAAATTACGAGTGCACTTTGGTCTCACACATTGATTTCGTACGTCAGTCGCGCGATCTAACTTCGAATAGAAAAACTACATTATTCAAATAAATACATATTTCAACGCACGGCAGATGGCGTTAAAAAAAAACCTGGAATAGACGTGTTTATGTTGAAATAACATTATGTATTTTGTTTCATCGTAATCGGTTCACATAATATGAATGGACTGGAATGGACTGGAATGGACTGGAATGGACTGGAATGGACTGGAATGGACTGGAATGGACTGGAATGGACTGGAATGGAGCGGAGCGGAGTGGAGTGGAGCGGAGCGGAGGGGAGTGGAGGGGAGGGGAGTGGAGGGGAGGGGAGTGGAACGGAAGGGAGTGGAGTGGAGTGAAGTGGAGTGCATAGAGCGGGCATTAGGAAAAATAGTTCTACATAAACCTGGAATAGAAGTGTCAAATATTCTTGATAAATCTAAGAAAATTCTAAATACAGGGTTTATATGAAAAACGTGGCCAGAATTAAGCGCTTCGAACTAAAAAAATACATTGTTCGATTCCGACATCCACGCGAACGAAGTCGCGGGCACAGCTAGTCTATACTATAGTTCAGATAATTCAGCACCAATCTTTTTTATCCTTTGATAATCAGTACAATAGGTATTCTAATAAAGTAAATAACCCTGTAAGTATTATTAAAGCTTTTACACAAATTAAACCTTCATAAAATACACGAAATATTAACAGACTATAACCCATTTATTGAGTTAGCACAAGAGCGCAACGTAATTACAGTTGTCATCCTTAATGTCGGTTCGCGCCCGATATTAATTAATTTATAGAGTTCCTGGGACATTTCATTAAATCTCCCGTAGTTTTATGGACGTGCATCGATTCATTTATGTGTAATTTGAAATTTAATATGTGGGATAAGTAAATTAATTTTACGATGGCGATGTCGACGATGCAAAGATTTAATGTAAGAAATCTGTTTTTTCCATCTTCACCTACAAGAGAATCGTGGGTCTATCTCAAAAGACCATCTCAGCCTTGGTACGCAAAAGGCAATTGAAAGAATCAGTCTAGTCTTACGTTACCTTCCAGTCTACTTTTCAAATGAGGTACCTGAAGTTAAAACACGAAACTAGGCATATTATGCAGGCCCATGTTCAGTAGCATGTCTTCTACTGAACATAGGCCTCCCTATTAGGTATCCAATAGGACCCTCTGAAAGCGGCTTGCATCCCCGATTCTATGGTCTTCCCCAGATCGTCTGTCCACCTTATAGGAGGACGGACATCCTTTAAAAGTGTTGTAGTAAATTTTCTATGGTAGCCATTGATTCAAGCTACTTATTATTTTATTTAGGCCTATTCCCTAGTCATTTATATGGATTCTGCTATCATATTGCATTTCAATTTATGGTAGATTACGTAACAGACACCATCGATAATATCTGAATTGACAGTAATTCTCTACATGTCATTGTCGAATGTCGATTTTGATTGATTGATAGATACAGCTGTTTTACTAATAATATTGTCATTTGTAATAGAACTGACATTTCATAACCTATTAGTCAACTACTGAAGGAGATCAAATTCTGATTAATTTAATTCAAAAGACTCTTCCCGATCAATATTTTTTAGAATACTCATATTTCTCTATGGTTAAAATCTAAAGCCATTTAAAAAATAAAAGAAAAACAACAACAAGTTTAGATACTTCGTCAACTATTTTCTATCAATTTTCCCCCCAAAACAAAATCAACGTGAAATTCAAAAGCAAACTTTATTAATCTTCAGAGCCTAATGGCATCCAAAATAGTGACGAAGGTTCTGTCAAACAAAAGCTGCCAGTCTGTGAGGGTATTAACGAAACCTTTTTGCTGACCGTAGTGACTTGCACATTGTATGAGCGGGGAATCTATTGGCGGGAAAAAATACGGTCTTATTGGAAATCTGAGAGCTAGGATTTGTAAAGGAATTGCAATTTGTGCGTGATTGAATGAAACGTTTTGCAAGATTTATATCAATGGAAAATTTATCATTTTTTTTTAGTTTTAACTTTTTTTTCTATTTTAATAATGCTGCATTTTTTTTAAAATAAAGTTTCTAAACGACTTGAAATCCTTCATTTAAATCAAAACACGGCAATACAAAACAGCGAATTTATGAAAAAATATCAACATTACCTTGTCTTCCGCTTCCTCCGCCCTGCCTTCGGCTTCCAGGACTCGCTGCTCGAGCTCTGAGAGCTGTAACAAAGAAAAACATTACATTAGACACACCTGTGCAAAGAAAAATACAACACTCAAAATGTTCTTAACGGAACAACTAACGCCACCTATGTGTACACTACCGCAAACTCTCCCGAAACAGCGCCCCGGGAACGACAGAAACTATTCCCGATCCATTTTAGAACACTCGTTCACTCCGTAGTTCAACCACCACCCGCTGGATGGCGCTGTCCCAACAAAACTACTTTATTGAACCACGTGGTGTTTTAGGTTGCGAAATATAAGTTCGTACAGCTATTTATCAGGGAGGCTGTAGAAAAGGTATTATTGTTATGTAAGAGCGAGTATTCGTGCGGTTTCTGAGGCGGGGGGAGGCGGAATCGGCTCGTGAAAGGGTGTATGTTACTTGCAAAATGTTATAGCAGTGATATATGTCCGTAAGACACGAGTTAGATTGTATTTGAAAGGTTGATTTCGGTGTGACGACGGGCAATCCCTTTTATGTGTACTGGGATTCGAATGTAAATTTTTGTATCGGATTTCGATAATTATAAAGTTGACTGGCGTCGCGTTGTATCTACATTATGACTTTTGGGACCATGTTGGTATTACACACCCTTTTTCATTTTTCGTAAATGAAAACATAACCTTTCCTTTAACTGGAATTAATATCTACTAAATATAGCTTGCCTTATGTTGTTCACAGGCTTGAACAATTGTTATAGATGTATTTAGGCACTCCCAAATGTAAGTACAACAGCTGTGGATTGAGATAAAAATGATATGCTGATAAAACTGGAGGCATAATACAGAATTCTCTATTTACCTTTGCCTTCACAAAATACATAGGTAGGTAAACTTAATAAAAACGTAATAATACTTCAAACAAATCTTTTCATACGGGAACATTTATTTCTTCTGAAAGCTTTCAAAATGTTGACTATGAGGGAATTTTCCAACATTCTGTTTAAACAGTTCGTGCGTTAACATTCAGTCTTTAATTTCCGACTATCAGTACCCCTAGCACGACTTTTCACTATTTTACTTTACAGAGTTTTTCCAGTATTTACAGCGTTTCTTGTATGGAAATATGGAACAGCGCCTCTGGTGTGCGAAGAAGGAACCAATTTTTTCATTGAAAATTGTCAATTTGAAGTCGTCAAAGTTCCAGTTTACTTTACGTCTCAAATACTGAAAACTCGTGCTGACGGTACAGTACCGTCAGCACGAGTTTTCAGTATTTGAGACGTAAAGTAAACTGGAACTTTGCTGTAAATTTGACGCAATACTGCGATTTCTCTGTTATAACTCGTGCTGCCTCAGACTCTGTAAAGTAAAATACTGCAAAGTATCTGTAAAAAATACAGGAATTTTTGTCAGCCGAACTGACGTCACTGAGAAGTCACTAAAATCCGACCCACCACTCATGACTTTCGGAAATTTCGAGGTACTAATTTTTTAATGCAATTTGATGTAATGAAATAGACACTAGCGCCACGTCTCAAGGTCATGAGTGTTGGCGCGGGTGCTGCATAGGATGCGTTCTGAAACTCGACTTTTTAACTAATTTTTATTTTTATTTAAAAAACCCACTGCTAATCCAAATTCAGTGACTAAATAAGAAAATGAATGCACAAAAAGTGTTAATAGTATAATAGATTAGAATTAAAAAATAAAACAAATATTTCCCGCATTTCATTTCACATTTATCTTAGTAGAGAAACGTTTTCAAACGCACCATGTCTAACATGCGTACATCAGTGTTCCCACTTTATAAATATTTTCCCTTTATTTAGGGTTACGTTAGGTTAGGTTCCTTTCAAATGTTGGTCATGATTTTGGCGAAAAAATTGTAATACATTATAATTTTCGACTTCAATTGAAAAAAAAATGTCAAAATTGTTCAGTGTCAAAATAATCGTAATTTGAAGGTGCTATTAAAACAAGGTGTCGGAAAAGGCAGGTAAGTTAAAACTAAGTATACTTGATGGTAAGGCTCGATTCACACGAGCGTTTTTTTAATATTACTAAGGAGAAAAAATATTTTTATATAGAAATAAGAAAAAAATGTAACTGATTGTTCAGTTACATTTTTCACAAGGATACGGGGAAATCCAAAATCAGAGGCTGACAATATGGTAACTATGACAACCAATAATCAATTAAGTATAGGTAAATAAACAAACATCAAACAAAATGTTAAAAATACGCTATGAATTCAACAAATAAAGTTGTGTGGTTCGTTTCAATAAAACCTAATCTCACCTATCTAAGGGAAGATCATCGACGACGCAGCTCTGGAAAAATATCATTGTCTGGAAAACTCGTGGTCCAATTCTGGCCCGACTCAATTAATATTACCATCAACATGCTAACAGGATCAGCACAAAATAATCGTAGAACCTGCCATTCTTCAGACATGAATAAGGTGGAAGATAAAACCAGCCGACACAGTGATATACCTAGTGTGAAACCGATATTGTATGATCAAAGGGTTTCCTAATTACTTCATGCAAACAATTTGAAACAGAAAGTTGAGAGCCATTGGATCAATGTGTAATTCTTCATCATGGATTTAGGTACTTTGGTTAACAAAAAATATGTACAATGTATTTATATCTCAGTGAAGTGAAATTATCCTTATATCATATTCCTTATTGTTGTTAGTAATAGTTATTTAGTGATTGTGTTTAAATTACAATAATTGTATTTTTACAAACTATTATAACTTACAGAATGTAAATAATTAAAGTATTAAATACCAACGACTTTCATTTTGATATGATTTTAATAGCTTAGCAGTTCTGTCAGAGCAAATATATAATTATTTTTGCATGATATTGGTAAAAAGGTTACTACTGACATAATGAGTAGAGAAAAATAGAAGATGTTATGAATTAGAATAAGGGAAGGAGACAACGAGTTATAAGATTCGTAAATAAAATATAACTTAATATTTCCGTATTTATTTTAATAATAATTGGTTTAACCACAACATATACCTAATAGTAGGTAAACTATCACCATATTTTGTCATAAAATTCAGTGTATTTTTCTTGCATGATTCACAGAGCAGCAGCGAAATTGAGAGTACCTAATCTTTTCCTTGCTCTCAGTAGAGTTACTGTCCAAAAATAAAATAATCTGTAAACATGAAATAGTTACCATTAAATTAACAGTGTAAAAGACTTGTAACTAAAATAGTACAGCGAAGATGCTGGCTCAGAGGTGGAGGCTCTTGCTTGATAATTGTTGTAGTTCAGTTAGTTTATACATATAGTGTGACAGATTTGGGCTAAAGTGCACACTATTTATAGGTGTGATTTTAATCCACCAGTACCTATTAAGCGGTAGAAATGGGTCGTGAGACTGCCTACACAAATAAACGTAATCAAATGGTTGATTACATTTTATGAATTTGTTAGTGATGGTTTTGCATTTGATAGTTGATGTATAAAAAAATCACACAATACAAATCCTGCATAAACTTATTGTAGTAGGAGTTCTTACCTTAATTTCCAAGCTGATAACTGTAGTAGTTTGCTTTTTGGCGTACATAAAGTTGGTGGTTTTCTGTTAGTAGAAATCCTGTTTTATATTCAGTTTTTCACAGATTCAACACATTGAAAGTACTTGGTTTCGTTTATAATGGCCCTGCGCTTGCTTATTCTGTAAGTAAGATAGGGATTTTAATAATAAAAAGTAGGAAAAACTAGAATACAAAATGCAACAACAACTTTTACAAACATTGTACAAAATATAACTTACCAGACGTACAGTACATGTTTTGACTCATTGCTTGCTGGATAAAATTGACAAAGTCGCGAAACATATCCATTATATCGGATTTATTCTTATTTTAACAATATTTTCATGTTTATTAACTAGAATAACATCTGTCACAATAAATACGTGACAGATATCATTGACATTTTACAGAATTTTTACAGTAACGTACTCCACAGTAAATTGCTGCAAACTCGTGCTGGCATTTTTGCTGTAAACTTGCATAATTGTATGGAATCACTGTAAAATTTTACGTCGCAAACACAGCGTTCTCATAATTTACAGGAAAAATTGTTCCTTCTTTGCACACCAGAGGCGCTGTTTCATTTTTCATACAATAAACGCTGTAAATACTGGAAAGTATCTGTAATGTAAAGTATTGAAAACTCGTGCTAGGGGTACAGATATCTAAAAGCATAACGGCAACGTACGAGTAAACTGTCAGTAAATATCTTAATATTTATAAATCTCGTGTCGCAATGTTTGTCCTCAATGGACTCCTAAACCACTTAACCGATTATAATAAAATTCGCACACCATGTGCAGTTCGATCCAACTTGAGAGATAGGATAGTTTAAATCTCAAATTTTAGACCGGGTCCTCCACCCGTGCGAAGCCGGGACGGGCCGCTAGTAGCATTATAAATAATTAACTTGACTACTGATTCCTAATGACATGTTTCAATAATCATAATCACTACGTGCATTCACAGCATCGTCATTGGTTATTCTTATATTATTCAAAGTCAACTGATAAACGAAAATATATTGTCGTTGACGAAAACCCTAGCTGTAAGTATTTCACTCCTTAGCATCAAGATATCTACAGCCTTATGCAGTTATTTATACGCATGGTATCTACAAGTTAACTATACGTTACGTTTAAATGCCATAAGCTTATAACCATTCGTTAATAAATGTACAGCATGTTAACTAACAGTTTAACTACTGATCAAACATCTGGCCTTTAGAGTTGCCTTTATACCTGACTACTAAGCAAGATTAGTCAGAATGTTAGCCCTAATCCGAGTAACATGCTCACAGCTGTATGTATACCAGTGTAAGATGGCCGATAAATGTGGCGAGAAGTCATACAAACCGAGACCACGATAAATTGGTTTTGTATAGCATGATGTGTAACCATGTGTACAAGTAAGTTGGCGTACTACTGTTGTTGTGAGTCCTGAGATAATGAGGACAAAGGATCAACGCAAGTTGTATCATTCTTCACATAGCTCTGTGTTTGTGTTTTTTGGAGTTTCTGCGAAAAATTTTGGCAACATTTTTTTGGATATACGCTAGGGTAATCGTTGAAATTCTACATGGGTTATCCTAGCGTTTTATCTTAGAAAACTTTTATAAAATAAAATGCATCATTAAGATAATTATGTATTTAAGAAAAAGAAACTAATAGGTATGAACTATTAATCTAATGAAATACCTATACTAATTGTAAAAGGTACCTGAGTAAGAATTAGCTACAGAACAGAGCGCGAAAGTGATGTGGCGGAAAATAAATAACATATTTGATTGACAAAGCTACCTAAAATCTAACAATAGTGAAAAAGTTGTTGTGTTGAAGTAGATGTAAGAAATGTTTGAAAAGCGATTAAACCTTGGGAAATGTGAACAGTTAGCTGGCGACGCACGTAACGATAAATATTCACACATACTTGTTTGTAACTTTAACATAATAATTATGGATGTATGGTTGGCACTGATCTGTGCTATTTAACTGACCAAATCTGCCAATTTTCAAATTGTCAGTATATTATGTGAGAGCGCATAAGATAACACGGGTCTATTTTACCCGCACCCGGCATATACCGACTTGTCTGTACCAATAACATGCTTCTTTACGAAGGCATTTACCCAGTTGCTTCAACATGCATTTCCAATTTCCAAAGCAAATACAATCAAAGCAAAATACTCTTTATTTCTTTCTCCATATAAACAAAAATTTAGTCTCAGTAACGAAGAGGCAAATAAAAATGTGTGTGCATTGAGATTGCGAGCGCAACTTGCTTGTCAAAGGAGGAGCTCGCGAATATGCAATAAATCAAATTCGAACCGAACTTTTAGCTTTTCAAAGGAAATTCTGCGCTACCGCCATTATTTTGTGTTTTCAAAATATTGTCGTGATAACTTCACTTTAGAAATATTAATGTTTGTGTGGAATATGATGGGGATTTTATTGTATTTGTGGACGCTTTTGATAGCTGGCAATATTTCAGCGTTGTGTTGTATTTCAGATTATTTTTTGAATTTTAAGTGTATTGTAGTTATATTGAATGAAAGACGCTTTAAGCTAGGGATCAATTCCTAGTCTTGCGATTTGGTTTTGGTCTTCCACAACGAAGTAGAGACTCTGGTTTTGTGCCCAGTTGAGGTCAAAAAGTTCACTCTCTATTACTCCGGGTTTTGACACTGCACGCACAGTTAGCGCAGTGTAGTGGCCGGGCAAACGACTTCTGAGCGTACAAATTATTTGTGTGTTGTAGTTTTTCCGAGTATGGCTGTTTGTGTATGTGAGAATAAATGTTTATTAAAGCGCCGATGACATAGTAGAAATTAAAATAGTTGGGCAAAGTTTATGTAAAAAGAAATAGCGGGCGAAATGTGGGTTTGAAACATTTGGGGATCACAGGAGAGATGCTACGTTAATTCCATTTTCAAATTCATATTAAACAAGCATACTTGTGAGATCCAGATGAGTTAAAACAAGGCCGTTATAAAGTTTATAGTACTAAGGACATTCCCAAAGTAAGAGATTTCCTGAAACACCGTTTCAGGAATTTGGAAGGTGACACAGCGGCGGCACTGTAAGTCTAAGCCGCAGAATGCACTTCACGTAGATCGCGAAGTTTAGGAAGTTTGCAAGCTTAAGCTTAAATATAGCCATTGTTTTAAAGTTAATCCTAATTTAGACGATGCAAGAAATTGCATGCAATTTTTACTACATTGCGGTATTTTTTTCATCAACTGAATTCATTGTCCATTAAAAGTCCGGAATGTAGTCAAAATTGCATGTATCTGTCATGCATTTTCTTGCGTAGTGTAAATGGGCCGTAGATCTGATTTAGGCCTACAATCAGATCTACTTGATTTCCTTTTCGTTTTGAATAGGAGTTCAAATATTATAGTTCAAATTAAATTCACTTCTAGAAAAATTTGGTAGATGTATAACTTAACATGATTTAATACAAAAAGAATCTTGATAATTTATTTTTGGATCATATGCCATTTAACTCATGTAAGAGACGCAAGACATGATTGCCGAGGTAAGCCTCTAAAACTAAAACTTCTCGAGGAAAGGAGTAGAAGATTATGGGGGAGACTTTTGCCCAAAAAAGGTGTCAAAGCCTTTAGTTAGTAGAACCAGTTAGTATCCAGCTTATCTTAGTTATAGTTATCAAGAATTAATATCAGATTCATCGTGCAAAGTTGCCCTACCGCACGATTATGGAATTTCTACAATTTGGCACTGCCCAAAACAACATCAACATTCACAAATGGCAAGAGTCAGTACAAATTACATCAATAAGCTACGCCCTTTTCCATCAACTGAACTATCATAAGCTTTATGACTCCAACACTAGGCATAGCACGTGCCATTGCCCGGGGTCACATATCACTCCTAAATCGACATAATAGTTCCAAGTAACCAGACAACAATGACCTTTGAATTCCTTAGTTCATTGAAGAATAAGAGGTCTTATTAATTTGGTGTTTCAGTATTTATAGCTCGATATTATGACACATTTGGGTCAGAATTCTGACAAGTCCTCTTGAACAGTAATGTCAATTTTATTGACGTATGTTGCGTATCTCGACGTAACGGAGTGTTTATGTAAGTTCTGACTTAAGGCCCCATCGTGGTATCTTGTTGAAATATGTTTCTGTGAGTTTGGGAACTTACGAGGGTGTTACTAATTGATTTTGTTTGGGGACATTAATCATTTGTGTCTGTGTGTGCTGTTTGAAGTTATGAAATTCATTTTGGTATCTTTCTCTTCAATCTGCGTGATATCGCAAGATAATTAGGGAAATTCGGTTACTGCTCATTTAATTAAAAGTCAACACCTATCATCTTTACTTTTTACCGACTTTCAAAGCGAAGGTTTTGTGTTCGTGATTGGTTGAAACTGTTAACCGATTTATGAACCCGTAAGAAAATAAGTATCATAAGTATCTAATAACTGAAAAATGAGCTATGTAAATCATGGTCGGTTGTTGTTAGCAATTTTCATGATTTTTATTTCACTGTTACTGGTTACATTTAACCTGCGATATTTTACTACTGGGCAAAAGCGCGTTTCCATAACCTTCAGTGCGTTTAATTTCACATCCCTAATTTTCCCCTGATCCAGCAAAATACATTTTCTTCACTCAATCTTTGATCACATCAAAGCTTTCAAGTTAACTAATATTAAGGCAGTCGAAGAAGATTATTTACGTAGTAAACACCCAAAAACTCAAAGTCAAAGGGCCATCTACCAATCTCAAACAAGAAAACATCATCCAATTTCATATTTCACAAAATACGGGTTCATATTTGGTTCGTATCAAGCAATTTCTTGCTCGAAGGCGTCCAAAAGGAAGTCTTGGCTGCAAACTTATGAGCTCTAACATCAAATGGTATGTTAAGGCGACCAGTGATGCATCAAATCAAAGTGACGTTATGTTCCAAATCGATGTTTGAGAGTGGGGCCTTAAGAGCTCTTTGGGGAATTAAATGTTTGTCAGTTTAGATGTGACTTTGTCAATGTTTTGATGTGGAAGAATTTGGTAAGAGAAATATTTAGACAACTTTAATGAAAGTCTCTTTTTATTTTATCGTGGTATAATTAATAATTATACTATTTGGGCCCAGTAAGTATCTCTAATCTATCTTTACTAATAAAGCTGTAGAACTTGACTCAGCCCTGCAAATAAGTATAATAAATAATATTAGATCTTGCATTTGATAGTCCAATTTTTGGAAAAGGTTGTTTGCTAATTAGTTAACTTAATAACACTTCGGCAACTTACCACCGAAAAAAACACAGAAACAACGTGTGGTACCACGTATCACAGCTATTGTTCTTAAGTTCACCCTCGCGCAGAGTTGCTCCGGCCAACTAATTGTTTTTTAACAAGTCTAATAATTTGAAAGTATACGGCCAGTGGCCATGTGCTGGCCGTCGAATGAACTAGTACAAATTAAGTTTGAAAGATAAAAACAACGTATACAAATTGAAAATTGGTTGGAGTAAAATGTTAGTATGAACGTTTGAACCGCAGGTTAAAAAATAATGTAAGTTTAAAAAGACATAAACTTCCATTAAAAACTGTACCTGATTACACACGATTTATCATTGTATAAATCGTGAATCGTTAAAAAATTATATAGGATCAATATCCTCTCGATATATTTTTTATCGATTCTTCATTTTGCCATCATACGCTTTTGAATCAACAACTGACATCGCCAAGAAAATAACCCAAAATTGTATCAAAATTATCCACAGCTATTTCTCTCCTACCCTTGTACCAAACCCGGTTCTCCGAAGTAGAACTACGGAACCCGTACCAATTTTCTGCATCGCATCACTTGCTAAAGATTTCATCTGTGAATTGTGAAATTTTCCGCTGGACTTGCATACCTTTGAAGTTCGTATTTGGTTTGGAACGCTTTACTCCGGCAGTTTCATAGTTTTTGGTAGTGTGTTTAATGTAATTATTAACAGTTAGAGTTTAAACGCGGTTTTGAATGCTTTTGAAGTGTATTTGGGGATGTATGCTACAAACATTATGAAATTACACTAGCCGGCAAAATTAGCGGAATATAAAAAAACTTACTGTTTTATATAGTTGGTGCAAAACTTATAATAATGTGAATATTAGTTGTATGTTTTTAAAGTTGGAAGCCCAAAAGATTTTCAAGGAGATTTACGCTTGTACACCCCAATACATATTCATTTCTAAAACCACCACTAGATTTAGTAGTAGTTGTTTAAATCTACAAGCAGTACCTAACTATTTACGGATTAATTAAGATATTTTGACTTACAATAATATGATTGAATTGCCACATTTTTGTCACGTTGTATGACAATGCTGATTCTTTGGCCTAGGAATAGATCAACCTTCTAGTCATGTAAAGAGTCAACTAACTACCAAATATTTGTATATTAACTCCACATGTTTTTATAATTAAATGAATTTGAATAAATGTTTGTCTCCAAAACACTACGTATACCAACAGATAGCTACCAACTTAAAACGTTAAAAAAACATCCATCACCTTTTTCACTTTCCCTAAACGAATTTCCATTCATAATTTTACCTCACCAGTACTTTGTGAATCGCCGACAAACCGTTGAAGAGTACCGCTCTTACCCCTCTTGCTTTTGAAAAACATATTTTTGTTATGATCCAACAAAATAAACTCAATCATGCAGCAGAGGGGTGACTCTTACCCTCCAGGAAATCAATTTCGTTAAATATTAATTTTTATCTTTTTTCAGGATGTGACGAGATCATGGTATGATGTAATAAAAAAATGTGTTTTAGGAAGAGTATGTGTGTGTTTCAGATAAAATACTCGTAATAGGTGGGTACAGGAGGCTATCGTGCACTCTAATTATTTGGTACAGTCACGAGCAATAACATGTATACACTCAACAAAATTCAAACGCAATGTACTCGTGAAATACTGGTTTCCACTTTGAATAAGACCTATTTCGTAATAATACGGCTTCCAAAAATATAATTATAATGAAAAGGCAAACGTTTAATCAATATGGTAGCAGAACAACGCCTTTGAATACTGCTTATTGTATACATACTATTGCTCGTGACTGTACAGCGTACGTACTTGTAGTATTACGACGTAAATTGTATCGAAAATGAAAAAGCGTCTATAGTGTATGAATGTACACTAATATTAGAAAGAGGTAACGCCGGTACAGTGCGAGTTGGTGACTACTTACCAACTCGATGTCGCATGTTTTTCTTTACCGTTTTGGGAGCAGTGGTGATGAAATACGTTACACAAAGTAATGCATCTAGCTTGGTTCGAAGCTAAGACCTACAAGTATTAAAACGGGGCCTGTATCACTGGGCCACCATTGTAGATAGATAGGTACTAAAATTTTTATCGCTCTTAACTCCAATTTTTAAGAGCGACGATCAACAACAGAACTTTAAATTGATGTTCGTTATAAAGTCTTAACAATGTATGTACTTTTCAATTTTCTTCAGGAAAACTTTGTCGGCGTTACCGATAAAAACAAGGGCCGATTTTTCTTTCACACTCGACAGAGCTGGGTGAAGGAAAATGTGGGCGATGCATATTTTTTGTGAACTTTCTACTATTTATCACTCAAATAGGTTGGTTCTTATGGTATAGATATAAAGTAATCTTTGCTCTTTCATTTTTTTTTTTAAATTTTACTAATGGTACTTTCTACTCTATGAACATAAACGAGAAAGTTTGTTTTGTCTAAAAATTCTAACTAGGCGTCATTAGATTATCAAAACATAATTTAAACGCGTATTTTCTAATTTATTAGGAAAACCAAAATTAACGGAGATACAACGCTTTTAAAATTGGCAATACGTCACAACATACTAAAATTTTTGCGGAGTTTATACACGGAATATCTTTGTTAATTTTGACATTGATTTATCAAAAGAAAAAAACACCTGTCCACTGTTTTCTCTAAGTCTCTCTCTCTCAAGTCTCTAAATAGCTTGTAATTGGTATTAATTGCAAAGATATGCAATTTATTGATGCTGCCAAAATAGCCAATTTATCAATATACCATTTCTATATACCACTGCTTTTATCAACTCATAATATTTCCTATCTTATGGACCAGTAGTATTTTTACAATAAAGGATATGGTCAATTTCAGTATGGGCGTTGGCATAGTCATTGAATTCAATGTACAACAATAATTTTAGGTGTTTTATATTTGTGAATATTGGTACATTAAATTGCAGTAAATAAAACACATAAAGAACTTGTTTTTACAACAGAATAGACGAAAACAGTTTCACTAAACCTTTAGTCAGATTGCTGGCAATAAGGGCATTTTTATTATTTAGTTTTAAAACGGGATATTTACCATGTTTATTATTTGTCGAGGGCCTGGAACCCAGTGGTTCAATTATGTAAACATCGAAAAAGCATGGTAACTAGTTCGCGAGTGGATACAGTGAGTATTGTGTGTCGGGAACAAAATCGTGTAGTGAGTGAGACGAGTGACAATAACATTGGTGTCGAACGCAAAAAACGAACGAGAAGGAGGGTAGACCGATTTGTCTGCTCATAAACATCCACCCGCAATATCTTCAGTTCATCCGTGATCATGGCGCTTGCAACAGTGCCGAACATGTGCCGACATGGTAAATATCCCGTTTTAAAACTAAATAATAGTTATAGTGACCATGTCAGTCTAAAAACTTATAAGGGCATTTTTTATTTCACGTGGTAAAGTCATCAAATGAGTCCTCCCACCCCGGGCAGGGCGGGAAGGACTGTCAGACTTGTACTGACTAAAATCCACGGTGTCCTTCAATAGCCCTTTATGTGCCGGGGTCACGGCGATGGAATAAGTCTCGCGACCCCGGCAAGCTTTGGGCCTCTGAGAAGCCCCGTCAATGGCAATAAGGGCATAGAATAGGACCTATTTAACTAATAAATACCTTTTAACATGGACGCAGGTGGCATTTCCTGAAGTAAAAGTGACTGAAGTAGGTAACTTAACTCAAAGTATGTAAAAGTGACTGAAGTAGGTAACATAACTAGCTACTTTTCAGCTTCTTTTCACGAGCTATTATCATTATTCCAAGCTATTTACGATAAGTAGCTCAATAGATTGAGCTTATCTTACTCAAGTTTATGGGGAATAAGTACTTTATCAACTAACTTTAGTTTTATGCATAGTGTCTGTAGAGATGTTTTTCCAATGCACCCTTGAGACAGTACGGTCACTGGCTTGTATTACTTGACCCTCCTTGCCTCTTATTTTGCTGGATATGATGGGTCATGTAATAAAGGGCACGAATGTACGACAAGTTATGAACATGATAGTGGTTCTTAGAAACACCGTGAGAAAATATTTCTGGAGCTAAATTTTAAAATTATAACTTATTAATACATACTAAGTCCTTATCACGAGTTTTTCAGTATTTACGGCGTTTCTTGTATGGAAAAATGGCACAGCGCCTCTGGTATACAAAGAAGGAACTAATTTTTTCCTTGAAATTCATTTAAAAGTTCCAATTTACTTTAAGTCACAATAACATATTAATTGCCAGTTGCCAGTTTTCCGCATAGAATGTTTTGTGAAAGAAGTATTAGGCGAGATAAAACTTTTTTATTTTTATGTTGCAATAGAACTGTTACAATGTCATTTAGCGTAATGTTACTGCACAGTGTCACTACAGTCGCTAGTCTACTCTCAAAAGGTTCGATGCAATTTATTGTAGCTCTAAACTAAATTGAATTGTTTTACAGAGTCGTTCCCCTCAAAAACATACACCTAGATATAGGGCGATTCCCGAAACCTGTATACATTGATGTAACAAAATTAAATCGTTACATCGATGTATACAGGTTTAAAGTTCGTAAGTTTCGTTAAAGCTTTAAAAAACCTGAAAATGGAACAGCCAATTTCAAGAGAATCTTGAAGTGTCCATAACTTGTACGGACAAGAGTTAGTGTAAAAAACTGCATTCGTAAATTAATGTCGTACCAAGTCGGGGAGGGTTATTACTTTCATTACGTCATCCGTATGGAGACGGTTTAAAACAATTTAATTATTGGAACACCAAAATGATTCAGTCTTAATAACAACGACTACGTATCAAGATCACCCAACTGTTTCTTACCAATAAGACGTCCCAAAAACCGTCCTATAGTGGGTTGCCATCATACGCTTTTGAATCAACAACTGACATCGCCAAGAAAATAACCCAAAATTGTATCAAAATTATCCACAGCTATTTCTCTCCTACCCTTGTACCAAACCCGGTTCTCCGAAGTAGAACTACGGAACCCGTACCAATTTTCTGCATCGCATCACTTGCTAAAGATTTCATCTGTGAATTGTGAAATTTTCCGCTGGACTTGCATACCTTTGAAGTTCGTATTTGGTTTGGAACGCTTTACTCCGGCAGTTTCATAGTTTTTGGTAGTGTGTTTAATGTAATTATTAACAGTTAGAGTTTAAACGCGGTTTTGAATGCTTTTGAAGTGTATTTGGGGATGTATGCTACAAACATTATGAAATTACACTAGCCGGCAAAATTAGCGGAATATAAAAAAACTTACTGTTTTATATAGTTGGTGCAAAACTTATAATAATGTGAATATTAGTTGTATGTTTTTAAAGTTGGAAGCCCAAAAGATTTTCAAGGAGATTTACGCTTGTACACCCCAATACATATTCATTTCTAAAACCACCACTAGATTTAGTAGTAGTTGTTTAAATCTACAAGCAGTACCTAACTATTTACGGATTAATTAAGATATTTTGACTTACAATAATATGATTGAATTGCCACATTTTTGTCACGTTGTATGACAATGCTGATTCTTTGGCCTAGGAATAGATCAACCTTCTAGTCATGTAAAGAGTCAACTAACTACCAAATATTTGTATATTAACTCCACATGTTTTTATAATTAAATGAATTTGAATAAATGTTTGTCTCCAAAACACTACGTATACCAACAGATAGCTACCAACTTAAAACGTTAAAAAAACATCCATCACCTTTTTCACTTTCCCTAAACGAATTTCCATTCATAATTTTACCTCACCAGTACTTTGTGAATCGCCGACAAACCGTTGAAGAGTACCGCTCTTACCCCTCTTGCTTTTGAAAAACATATTTTTGTTATGATCCAACAAAATAAACTCAATCATGCAGCAGAGGGGTGACTCTTACCCTCCAGGAAATCAATTTCGTTAAATATTAATTTTTATCTTTTTTCAGGATGTGACGAGATCATGGTATGATGTAATAAAAAAATGTGTTTTAGGAAGAGTATGTGTGTGTTTCAGATAAAATACTCGTAATAGGTGGGTACAGGAGGCTATCGTGCACTCTAATTATTTGGTACAGTCACGAGCAATAACATGTATACACTCAACAAAATTCAAACGCAATGTACTCGTGAAATACTGGTTTCCACTTTGAATAAGACCTATTTCGTAATAATACGGCTTCCAAAAATATAATTATAATGAAAAGGCAAACGTTTAATCAATATGGTAGCAGAACAACGCCTTTGAATACTGCTTATTGTATACATACTATTGCTCGTGACTGTACAGCGTACGTACTTGTAGTATTACGACGTAAATTGTATCGAAAATGAAAAAGCGTCTATAGTGTATGAATGTACACTAATATTAGAAAGAGGTAACGCCGGTACAGTGCGAGTTGGTGACTACTTACCAACTCGATGTCGCATGTTTTTCTTTACCGTTTTGGGAGCAGTGGTGATGAAATACGTTACACAAAGTAATGCATCTAGCTTGGTTCGAAGCTAAGACCTACAAGTATTAAAACGGGGCCTGTATCACTGGGCCACCATTGTAGATAGATAGGTACTAAAATTTTTATCGCTCTTAACTCCAATTTTTAAGAGCGACGATCAACAACAGAACTTTAAATTGATGTTCGTTATAAAGTCTTAACAATGTATGTACTTTTCAATTTTCTTCAGGAAAACTTTGTCGGCGTTACCGATAAAAACAAGGGCCGATTTTTCTTTCACACTCGACAGAGCTGGGTGAAGGAAAATGTGGGCGATGCATATTTTTTGTGAACTTTCTACTATTTATCACTCAAATAGGTTGGTTCTTATGGTATAGATATAAAGTAATCTTTGCTCTTTCATTTTTTTTTTTAAATTTTACTAATGGTACTTTCTACTCTATGAACATAAACGAGAAAGTTTGTTTTGTCTAAAAATTCTAACTAGGCGTCATTAGATTATCAAAACATAATTTAAACGCGTATTTTCTAATTTATTAGGAAAACCAAAATTAACGGAGATACAACGCTTTTAAAATTGGCAATACGTCACAACATACTAAAATTTTTGCGGAGTTTATACACGGAATATCTTTGTTAATTTTGACATTGATTTATCAAAAGAAAAAAACACCTGTCCACTGTTTTCTCTAAGTCTCTCTCTCTCAAGTCTCTAAATAGCTTGTAATTGGTATTAATTGCAAAGATATGCAATTTATTGATGCTGCCAAAATAGCCAATTTATCAATATACCATTTCTATATACCACTGCTTTTATCAACTCATAATATTTCCTATCTTATGGACCAGTAGTATTTTTACAATAAAGGATATGGTCAATTTCAGTATGGGCGTTGGCATAGTCATTGAATTCAATGTACAACAATAATTTTAGGTGTTTTATATTTGTGAATATTGGTACATTAAATTGCAGTAAATAAAACACATAAAGAACTTGTTTTTACAACAGAATAGACGAAAACAGTTTCACTAAACCTTTAGTCAGATTGCTGGCAATAAGGGCATTTTTATTATTTAGTTTTAAAACGGGATATTTACCATGTTTATTATTTGTCGAGGGCCTGGAACCCAGTGGTTCAATTATGTAAACATCGAAAAAGCATGGTAACTAGTTCGCGAGTGGATACAGTGAGTATTGTGTGTCGGGAACAAAATCGTGTAGTGAGTGAGACGAGTGACAATAACATTGGTGTCGAACGCAAAAAACGAACGAGAAGGAGGGTAGACCGATTTGTCTGCTCATAAACATCCACCCGCAATATCTTCAGTTCATCCGTGATCATGGCGCTTGCAACAGTGCCGAACATGTGCCGACATGGTAAATATCCCGTTTTAAAACTAAATAATAGTTATAGTGACCATGTCAGTCTAAAAACTTATAAGGGCATTTTTTATTTCACGTGGTAAAGTCATCAAATGAGTCCTCCCACCCCGGGCAGGGCGGGAAGGACTGTCAGACTTGTACTGACTAAAATCCACGGTGTCCTTCAATAGCCCTTTATGTGCCGGGGTCACGGCGATGGAATAAGTCTCGCGACCCCGGCAAGCTTTGGGCCTCTGAGAAGCCCCGTCAATGGCAATAAGGGCATAGAATAGGACCTATTTAACTAATAAATACCTTTTAACATGGACGCAGGTGGCATTTCCTGAAGTAAAAGTGACTGAAGTAGGTAACTTAACTCAAAGTATGTAAAAGTGACTGAAGTAGGTAACATAACTAGCTACTTTTCAGCTTCTTTTCACGAGCTATTATCATTATTCCAAGCTATTTACGATAAGTAGCTCAATAGATTGAGCTTATCTTACTCAAGTTTATGGGGAATAAGTACTTTATCAACTAACTTTAGTTTTATGCATAGTGTCTGTAGAGATGTTTTTCCAATGCACCCTTGAGACAGTACGGTCACTGGCTTGTATTACTTGACCCTCCTTGCCTCTTATTTTGCTGGATATGATGGGTCATGTAATAAAGGGCACGAATGTACGACAAGTTATGAACATGATAGTGGTTCTTAGAAACACCGTGAGAAAATATTTCTGGAGCTAAATTTTAAAATTATAACTTATTAATACATACTAAGTCCTTATCACGAGTTTTTCAGTATTTACGGCGTTTCTTGTATGGAAAAATGGCACAGCGCCTCTGGTATACAAAGAAGGAACTAATTTTTTCCTTGAAATTCATTTAAAAGTTCCAATTTACTTTAAGTCACAATAACATATTAATTGCCAGTTGCCAGTTTTCCGCATAGAATGTTTTGTGAAAGAAGTATTAGGCGAGATAAAACTTTTTTATTTTTATGTTGCAATAGAACTGTTACAATGTCATTTAGCGTAATGTTACTGCACAGTGTCACTACAGTCGCTAGTCTACTCTCAAAAGGTTCGATGCAATTTATTGTAGCTCTAAACTAAATTGAATTGTTTTACAGAGTCGTTCCCCTCAAAAACATACACCTAGATATAGGGCGATTCCCGAAACCTGTATACATTGATGTAACAAAATTAAATCGTTACATCGATGTATACAGGTTTAAAGTTCGTAAGTTTCGTTAAAGCTTTAAAAAACCTGAAAATGGAACAGCCAATTTCAAGAGAATCTTGAAGTGTCCATAACTTGTACGGACAAGAGTTAGTGTAAAAAACTGCATTCGTAAATTAATGTCGTACCAAGTCGGGGAGGGTTATTACTTTCATTACGTCATCCGTATGGAGACGGTTTAAAACAATTTAATTATTGGAACACCAAAATGATTCAGTCTTAATAACAACGACTACGTATCAAGATCACCCAACTGTTTCTTACCAATAAGACGTCCCAAAAACCGTCCTATAGTGGGTGGCAAGGACGTAACGTGGCCATTAAGCCCCTATTACTGTCAATACCATCATCCCGGCTGACCATTTGTCACCGGCGGTTGCCACGCCTCTGCCATGTCCGCACTTTCTGGATTCGACCGGATTAAACCGCTTTCAGGCGGATTTTGCGAGAAGTTTTTTGAATAATCTGGTAAAGGAAATGTTGGTTGGAAGTGTGAGCTTTTTGCTTTTGTGAATACGTAAGATGGGTAGTTTTTCTTAGTGACTTAGTTTTAGTTATTTATTCAACAGCTGTGCCTACAATTTAGCCCACTATGTGCCTAAAAGGCTAAACGCTACGCACTTTTGGATATGAAAATTTACTAAAGAATGTACTGGGGGCCAATTCTCGGTTTTAGAGATGCTGTCGAACCTGACAAAAATTACGGATGACGTCATTTTTTCGACAAATTTTACTGAACTCTAACGTTAGCCTTCGACAAATGGTGAATTTGACATCCCCAGAATAGCAACCTTTAAAATTTGCCATCTCTAAAACCGAAAATTGCCCCCCAGCATTGTCAGCCTAATAATGATTGTTTACTTACTTCTTTTATTCACTAGGTCGGAATTTAAATGAGTCCTCCCGCCCCGTGTGGAGCGGAAGGGTCTATCAAACTTGTCTGACTAAAAACCAATCAAGTGCTTCATGTCGTTCCAGTGCTAGTCCGCGATACACGATTAAACACCCTTCATTTTCTATTTATACAAAAACATCAAATATTTAATATCAGACTAAAGTAATAATATAGTTACAGTTCTGTTACAGCTCGCCAAAGGGCTCTAAATATATATAAATAGTAACACTGGACATAAAAATGCTACAGTAAAATAAACCCCATCTAAATATATCAAAACGAAACAACCTGTACACATCACCGCTTCAAAAATAAACATAACAGAAACAGGCTGTGAACGTCTAAAATATAAACGAGATTACCTCGAAAACAACTTAATATCGTCTTCAAACTTCATGATAAAAATTACGTTTATGCCAAAAATATTTAGGTGGGAAACGAGGGTAGGCGACAGTCTTTGACCCACTTCTCAACTAATTCATTTTGTTGGAAGGTGTTCCTTTTTTGAAAAATAAAAGTGTTACCACCCGTGTTTGTTTTTGTGATTGCGTCGTTTTTGACTTAAAAAAAGAAAATATCGTAAAATTAACACAGGAGACATTTTTTTTTAAATATCTAGCTGCACAAATATGATATTCTGGGCAAATTTTTGAACTGGGCGTGGATGGCCATATCCGAAACTATGAGGAATATCGAAAAACATTGAAAACAGTCTGTCAATATCGAATGGCGTAATAACTGAGGTGGAAAAAAATGTATTATTATGTTAGTATTTATAGTGTGATATTTTTTCCAAAATCAGCTGGTTCGATTTCTGGTCAGGATTTTTAACTTTTCTAAAATCCAATGATGCAGTTTGAATTTTCATCAAAATCGGCCTCGAGACTCCTTTCAATGTTTCTTGATATTCCTCATAGTTTCGGATATAGCCATCCATGCCCAGAAGAAAATTCACCCTATAAACTCACATACATACATCTTATAAGCACAAAGCAACAAAAGAAGGAAATAAGAATATTTTTTAAAATAAATTGAAAAGGAATAAACGAAGGAGCAAAGTTGGGTGACACTCAAAGAGATTTATCAAAACATTGATTGAGATAAAAAATACGTTTCATTATGGAAATATTCCATAATACACTCGTTTTCCTCAGAAGCGTGGAAATTATGTGGGATTTCAACCAGCTGACACATTTTTCTTTCATTTCAACCCTTGTTAATATTCAACAGTACACTTTGATGTTACAACAAAATAAACAGCACCGTAAAACGTTGATAAAACTAGAAATAGGCGTAAAACGGTTTATTTAAGTCTAGATCTAATCTATTTCAATTTATTCTGGTTGCATCCCCTGATCAAAGCACCTACTGGTTATTCTTTCGTTTTAATTCCTGGCTGATCCACTATAAAGTTTGTCTACGGTCTGATCCACATACTCTTTGAGACAGGCAAGTACAGTCAGGAGAAAAACTCGACTGATCACCACTGACAAACTTTGCGGCTAAAACATCACCATATTAATGTAACGTTTAAAGGTTAGCCATAGCATCTGTTTTACGATCCCGGTACAGCTTATTACCGTCAACCAGGCAATATTTCAGACTCCATAACTGCTAAAGCTTTTTTGTGGGAAAAATATTAATAGTGCGACCAGGACTCTAATCTACAACCTTCTCATTTACTACACTACGAGTACGACCTTTAACCAACGTTTAAAGTTTGAGGTGGAAAGAAATCGTACTATTCGTAGTCAATTAACCCAACAACGTCTTGTTCTCCATAGTTGCTACTCAGAAATTATTGATGGTACATACTACCATGCTCAGCCTTTTCGGTTGCGACCGCTAGATCAACAAGACTGTCAAATATGCAACGACAAAAAAGAAATAACAAACGATTATTTAAACACAGCTTTAGGGCAAACCCGGCAGGGGCAAGATACGTCTCAGTGAATAAATTGTCGTGGTCGGACCCGCGAACGGGAAAAAATGTCGCAAAAAAAATCGTACCATATGAGCCCCGCACATAAATGGCATTCAAAAATGTCGGGACACAAACGTATGCGACTGGTGTTTGCGCACCGACTGGTTAAAAACCTATTTGTGTCTAGATTAAAAAATGGAATTTTAAAACTTCGGGATGGATTGTGTTCGGTTTTTTGTCCATTTTGGGAGACGAAGCTTTATTCAGTTAGGGCATCAGTGGTCACAGTAAATAACATATTGGACAAAGGCCGTTTGGTACGTTTCATTAAATGGATTTGGTAGTTAAAGTTATGGTCTGGCAGTTCAATACGGTAAAGGAATGTAGCAGGGTGCGACTGCGGAGCCACCAGTACGTACAAAGCGTTTTACCAACACTTTTATTGAGCGCATAGCTAAGAAATAGAATTCGCTGCCAGGTCTGTATTTCCTGACAGCTATAACCTTCAAGTCGAGAATGAATAGGTTACTTCTAGGCAAGCGTGCTTCACCGTCTACCACATCATCGCTTACCATCAGCCGAGATAGTGTTCGAAAGGGAACTTATCGTTAAATAATAAAAAAATCCTCATGACAAATGATGCCCCAACTGATTAAAAATATAATGAATTTAATTTTTGGATCAGCCCGATGATCTCATGAGCGCATTACTATCCAATTTGCTCAAGAGATCATGTAAGAGTGATTCCCAATTAGTGCGTAACGTTGGGTCACGTTGAAGCAACGGATCAACGTATTTATGCCACAACTACGTTACGTTAACGCAACGTAAGAGGGTACGCAGGCCGTTCCAGTCACAGCAAAGCGTCTCTGTTCAGCCTAGCAGTGGAACACAGCTAGGTTGAACTGAAACGCTTTGCTGACAGTCTGTGTTCGTACCGCTGTCAACGCTGACGACGCTAATGGGTCTCCCTCTAACTGGCAAAAGGTCGTCTCTTGTAAAACAAGAAGCATACCCTTTGGGGAACGCAGGAGACATGATAAGACATCAAAAAAAACATGTGGCTTTACTGAAATTCTCCTTAGTAACAGCTGATACCGTGACGTAATTTCTGTTATCCTTTTGAGATTTCAAAAAGCTTGGTTTGTTGTCCACCCAGCGACTTGCTTGTTGATGACGTCATTATCCTTGGTGACGTAGACAGAGATAACCTAGTGACACACTTTAGCAAAACTGTTTTATATCCTAGGCCGGTTTATAATAGAAATATTTGCATGTAAATAAGGCATTTTAATATTGTTCATTTAAACTGGACTTACGTCCTATATGCGTGACTAATAAACTTACTCTTGCGGAATAGTCTATCGAAATAGAGTACTGCAGCCCTGAAACACAAATGGCAAACAAAGTGATAGGGCGTGTTTTAGTAAGTACGAGTCTGACAGTCCTTTCTGCTCTACCTAGGACGAAAAGGTTCATGAGATTTTCCGTCTAAAAAAAACCTTGCACACAAATATTATAAAACTCTTTATGAAAAATCCTTGCTTTATGAAAAACTTTATTCTACAAAAGCTCATGGTTCTAGATCCAGAAATTCAGACTGTATATAAAATCTCCAAAATTTCCCAAGACAATTTCCTGCTAACACATTGCATAGTCTAATTTAACAAATGCAGCACTTAGCTCTAACATAACACTCAATATAGTTGGTAAAGATAAGCCGGTTCATAGCCACACCGAGAGGCTAGGGCAGATTCCTCGCTCCACTGAATTTCTGTGTTAAATTTTGGTATTTGCACAGGAGGATCATGAAAAAAGGAAGGACAGAAGTCTTTTTTTCAAAGAATATGCAGGAAATTAAAATGGGGGACAAGAAATAAAAATATAATGAAAACTGGTTTAACTTTAAGCAGTATCGGTGTATGCACGGCTACACATAACCTTGTAAAACTGTCAGATTCTTACCGAGTAAAATTCACCGATTGCCTTTAACTTTGCAGGGTTAAGGTTATATGTTACATAGTCCTACGACCCCAATAACATCGAGCATTTAAAGATCATAGCTCGGAATGCTCAGGCGTCGAGTAATGGGCGACTCGCTGTCTGATTAGGACCATGCCCGGGTCGACGGCGCGTTGTGTGCCACGCGCGCCTCAAATAGTATCTGCACAATGACGGGCCTTAGAGAGCCAAATTAACGAGTAACGTAGGACTATTGAAGGACACCGTGGATCTTAGTCAGTACGAGTCTGACAGTCACTCCCGCTCTGCCCTAGGTGGGAGGACTCATTTGATTATTTTACCACGATAAAAATACCCCAGAATGCTAGTTATCACAACTGAGCCTTCTGTCCTGTCTACCTATTGTCCGAGTACATTCCACCCTCCTGTTATTTAAGCGCGTATTGTTGTTGCAGATTAAAATAAGTGCAAAACGTACCCGCCGCACTAAACTTGAAAACGTTGTTTTTTCCGTCCGCCTAATTGTGGTTTAATATGCGTTGCTGTATTTTTTTCTTAGACTTTTCGTGTCTGAAGTGGGTATGAATGTTTTGGGTAAGTGCTTGGGTTGCAGTAAGTTTTATGCATACCTTGTTAAGAGATGGCCAATAAATTTTTGGTAATTAAAAAAGTCTTCTGCTAGTTTGAGGAGCTCAGGGTAGAGAAAAAGGTAAAGCCCGCTTTCCGAGGTTAGTCTGTGGATGGGTAACCATTTATTATTGCGAGTTTCCTCCGTGCCTTGGGAAGTACGTAAGCCCGTTGGTCCGGCTGTCATTTTGCAGATCTTTGACAGTCAAAAGCTCGAAATTAACTGGGTTGTGAAGGCCAGTTAGGCAGTCAGCTGCATTCACTTTGACAGGAGCCTGGCCACAACAGAGTTGGGAAAAGGCCCGGCTGACGATGATGGTTTAGAGACGATAGTTTTTTCCCACGTCTTCAGTCGCGTGGTAGTTGAAAATTATTCCACGGGAACAAAATATCGAAATTAAATGTCGAGTTTTCGAACGCCCTGAAAACTGAACTGAAGTAATTAAGGGTATATTTTATTAAAAACCTTTTATTAAACAAAATAAACCGTCTAGCGAATTTAAAGGTGACTTCACCCAGACAGATATTCCAAAGAAAATCCAACTATCCCATTCTCTAAAGCTCACATATCGTTTGAAATGATCCTTCATAACAGTATTAAAATGAAACCATTCTGACATTAAAATCTAGTGTGCTACGAAATCTCGTAGACGCTCTACGAAGTCTACGACGTAGCAAGATTTTATGGGTCGTAGCACGCTGTATAGTTAACTGACGTATTTTAGTGGATTAGTTAATGTTCTAATATGGTCTGGATGGAACAGTTTCTGGGTTTATACAGAGATTAGTTATTCTATTGAAATGTATGAAGATACTTTGAACTAGGGATTAATCCGGATCGCTGCCATTTCAATATTTCAGTCAGAATATCAATAAGGTACAGATTTTCTCATTAATACTATACAACACAAAACAAGGGAGTTTAGTTTTTTAAGCCCTTGCCCGGCCTTGCCAAAATAAAAAAATATTCTATTGTGGGTGAGTTTTCAAACATTTAAATTCACGTACACAAAGTTTGCAAACTTGCTTAATTGTGATAAAATAAAAACAATAGATTAGAACAACAGCAAAATTAATTTACTAAAAAAAGGGTTTACTTAAAACTAGAAGCAACAAAGTTTTAATTATTATTTTTACGCAGTAACACATGTGTCACGTATTGTAAACATATTTTTGGGGAAAACGTTCAAACAAGGGAATGAAAGATAATTGGCATAATATCTAGAGTACTTATCCAGAAGACGCGGGGTTGTCTGGATTGGAAATAATTTATAGTAAAGGAAAACCAGAAAAAAAAGGTGAATAGTGAGCCATTGTGTACATGAGTTATAACTCATGTACACAACTAATTCCAAGACACCTGCGAAATTCTTCAGTCTTCATATATTGAGATTCCGACTCACATGTCTCAAATCTCAGTACGTAGAGTACTTATTTCTCTACATATTTTTCCGCTATTATAATTTACTTTAGAGGTAGTATTTCATCCATCAAGGATGCACTCCATATTTCAACTGTCACAAGAAAAAATATTTTAGCAAAACGTTCAAATAATTTTTGAATAATATTATTTTATTATCCTTACATTTTAAGAGTACCGTAACCAAAGGTTGAAACGGGTCCTTACTTTTTTATTTGACTTTGCCCCACACTTGGTATTCCTCCCGTATTGTGACTGGCCTGTTGGTCTATAGTGGTTAGTGACCCTGCTATGCCAGGGGTCGAGGGTTCGATTCCCACCCAGGACAAATGTTTGTGTGATGAGCATGATCATTTGTTCTGTGTCTGGGTGTAATTTATCTATAATATGTATGTATTTAGAAATATATAAGTATATTTATCAGTAGTCTAGTACCCATAACACAAGCTCTGCTTTGCTTGGGACTAGATGGCGTTGTGCGATAGTTGTGGAATTATTATATTATATTATTATTTACAAACATTCAAATAACAGACACAAACATCATATTGTTCCTGGAACAATTATCTGTAGATCATTACAGATATTTTTTCGCTTATTACTGGACTATACCATATGAAAACAATACGATCCACCCTCATTTTAACTGTAAACACAAAGTACAGAGAGCTAGCGTCAAAACTACCGCCCCGTTCACTTGCTTAACTTCAAGCGTCATTACACCGACGTACATCTTCAGAATGAGCCAGCCGTGCCACTGGGATACACCACAAATTAGTTGAAGAAGGCACACTTTACGAGACATAGTGAACTTTAATCAACACTAGTTATAATAAAGAAAAAAGTACCTACTTAAAAACAGGCCAAAATAAAGTCTAAAAAGCACACTTCAACAATTTTATTACAATTCATATTATGATTTTCAGAAAGTGACCTTTTTAGAGCCCCGGCCTCTAAGTATTTTCAATAGTGGACCCTGTGGGCCTAAAACGGGATACTTTTTAGGTATTATTGGTTCTAGTCAACTTTACATGTAAAGGTCTGTGCCCTTTTTTTATCGTGGTAAAATCATCAGATGAGTCCTCCCACCCCGGGAAAGGCAGGAGGGACTGTCAGACTTGTACTGACTAAAATCCACGGTGTCCTTCAATAGCCCTTTATGTTCCGGGGTCACGATGATGGTATAAGTCCCGTGACCCCAGCAGGCTTTAGCCCTCTGAGAGGGGGCCTCGTCATTATGCCGACGCTCTTTGAGGCGCGCGTGGAACACGACGCGCCGTCGACCCGGGCATGGTCCGTGGTCAGACAGCGAGTTGCCCTTTACTCACCGCCCGGATGCCCAACGGCCCGTGTCCTTGGATGATTTTTCATGTTTTTGTGACATAAATTAAACGGAAAGTTTGACGTTAACTTGTTGGAAAAAAAAAATAGTCGTTTGTACACTAGATGCGCTTTTTCAATTTCCATACAATAAACACTTTAATTACGCTGTAGGTAGAATACGGAACTTTTGCCCTAAGGCGTCTTACCTTACGTCTTGGCCTACCTATATTCTTCTCGCCAATAAGCGGTCTGGCCGATGAGCCAATTGGCTCTTATATTGCTGACTTTTAGTCATCAAGTATAAGCATTTTAAAAAACTTACAAAAAAATCTACAGTTGTAAAATACGAGTGTAGGTATCTGAAAAGGCGAGATTCTAAATCACCCTTAAAATAAAAGAAACGATTCCTTGTCTATGAACGTAAGGTAAACCTTCTCACCCCTTTTCCGTCTGCACATAGAACGTTTAAATCGTTTAACTTTCAAGATAAAGCGACACTTATCAGTATTTCTTGAGAATTGCCGCACTATGCCCATGGGGCTACAATATATGGCAATGGTGGTTACAAGAAGAATTTTAAAGCCCCTTGCAGAAAGTAATTGTTCTTGTTTCGCATTTGGACGTAATTATGGCTTGTTCCGGCTCGTATGTTGTGTAATCCCCTTTACTTTTAAACAGTTTTATGGCCAGTTTAACTATTGTCTGTAACGAATATAATAGCATACATTTCTGTTTGTTGGTATTCAAGATTTCAAGGAAACGAACTGTTTTCAGATTTAAGTCGCCCTACCAAAAAGTAAAATGTAAGCTTCTATTTTACATAAAGTATTGTCCCAAGATAGGAACACACACATATACAAACAGCCAGACCCAGAATTACTACTTGTAGCCCATACAAGAAATGTTTCATGTGGAATTCGAACACCCCATACACCATTGCTGCAGTTAGTCAGTCTTTCAGCCGCTGTGCTATTTGCTTAAAAATAAACTGACAACTTAATAGTACTAACTGAAAGACAGAAGAGGGCCAAAGTCTGCCGGGGTCGGGGGGCTAACGAGCTATCGTGACTCCGGAACGTAAAGGGCTATTGAAGGACACCGGGAATTTTAGTCGGAACAAGTCTGAGAGTCCCTCCTGCCCAGCCCTGGGTTCCGGGCTTATTTTGATGATTTTACCACGATAAAAAAGTACTAACTGAAATAAAATAAAACTAAGCAAATTCGAAAACAACAAAAAACCCTTCTTCAATGTTGTTTCAATTTTTGATTGACTCTGATGAAGAAAGGTGCGACTGCGGTGCCTCAGCGCAAACGATGGCCCACCTTCTCAGTTGTACTCTTTGAAATTCCACCTGCACTCTAAGGGATTTATCAAAGGCCACTACCAACGCTGTCAATGTGGCAGAGTTTTGGTCGAAACATACAATATAAAGGAATCATCGACACGAAAAAGAAAGAAAGAATGTTGTTTCCAGTTAAAGAAAAAAAAAAAAAACACGAATCATGAACACTTAACTTGTTAACCCCTCAACTGCAAACACACTTTTCTAAAACCCCCAATCAATCTTTTACCAAAGACCCACAGAGCTGCGAATGATGAATGATCAAACCGCCATTTTAATTGTTAGAAAAAATGCGACGACGAATAGAGAAGTTCTGTTGAAATTGGAAGCGGTCGCCATGATGGATAGAGGGATGGATGAACGTCATCCAGTGATTGGCGGTCGGTTTTTTTTTTATCAGGAATGTGGTCTGCGCGCTGAAATGCAGTTTCGCGTTGAAATGGAGGAAATTGTATGTGAGTTCGAATCAAAGGCTTTTGTGGAAAGCTTTTAATTGGAAATATGTTTTGAGGAATAGTTTTTTTTTATGTGTGTGGGAATCGTGTTATTGGGGCAACTGCTTTATACGATGTAAGGTTTTATAGATTTTTTTATTACAATATTTATTTAACATTTAGCTTTGAATGTGTAGATTTATGAAAAGCTTAGCAAATTTCATCTTACTAGACGATTATACGTTTGACCACTTCATGCTCACACTGATAGAAACTGGTTCATTTTATTTTAAGAGTCAGTAAAACAATTACACATGCTGCAAGTTTTCCTGTACACTATATGCATGCTACATGCTGTGTGTATGAACTTTTAGACTGGATGCAAACAGCCAAAGGGTTTGATATGCAGATGCATTGAAAGTTATATCGCATACCTCTTTGGCTAACTGTGAATAGATACAAGTACGTAATTACATGTTTGAATGGCACAAAAACTGACTCAAACAAAATTACTGCAAACTTTTATGTTCATTTTTCCATTAAAACAATAAAAGAAAGAGAGCAATATGACAGCTCTGCATCTCGCTCTAAATGCCGATACAGATGCAGTGTAGGCTAGCATTGTAGGATTCTTTTTTCCAGACATTAACGTGAACGGGAGGGAAGTGCGAGCAATAATGTGCAATATTTTCCGTATTGCTCGTGAAGCAATATTGAATATTATGCAGAAGGTATTACGAAATGAAATGCTGTGCCTATTTATGTAGATTTTTAAAGTAGTTGTACAATTTATTATGTTATTTGATGCTGTAACGTCAATAAAATTCTAATATTTGCGTGTAGGTACCAATATAGTTGAAATACTGATTCATTATTTAACCAACTTTGAAACAGAGATTTCAACAAAAGTACGAGCGTTCATTTATCTCAAAAAATATTGCGATAACTTATAAGACCAAAAAAAATATTCATCGTTTTAGACACCCCATAAAAATTTCCCACCTAACTTCCGTCGACCCATAATTCAAAAAACGCCAATTTATAATATGGAGAAAAAACCGGAAACAATCAGCTACCAAACGGAACGATCAACAAATTCGTTTAATCAACTCTTGAAAAACGTCAAAGCGATCAACTTTAGTATTTTCGTCAAAAATCAGTTGTGCCGGTTGAATCTCGAAAGGGTCCCGTAATAAATGGTTACGGAGCTAAATTCGCTCAAACCCGCCCTGAAAGCTGCAGTGGGTTCCGCGGAATAATTTATTAAAAGCCCGTAGCTGCTTTTGTTGAACGCCGCACGTTAGGGTTGGCGCAGCAGTGATACGAGCGTTTTCGACTTTCTATTATGTGTCGTGTTTGTTGTGAGTGGAAAATGGAACGAATGTTTTTATTTATTTATATTTAGCCACGTATGGAGTTGTATAGTGTTTTTATTTTGATAAAAAACAGAAATAGCTTACTATTAAATTAATGTCAATCGTTAGTCAGTTTTTGTAATACTAGTAGGGTGATTTCGCATTTTCTCCTATGATTTTCAATTACCCCGTTGGGTTTAAAATTTGGAAAAAAAATTGAAGCGCATGTTTACTCAGTTTAGTTGCTATGACTAAATTTGAAGATTCAAGTAAATCGTATGAAAAATGTATTTTGATATAAACTTTCATCCCCTTTTTAATCCCCTCAGGGATAAATACCAAATATATTATGTAAAGGCAACAGAAGAGTAATGCGGAATAACACATTTGTACATGATGGTGATACTATACTTTAAGAAAGAAAGAGCAACAATATTTTTCAGACATTGAAAAGATTGCATTCATAAGCACCATTGGCACCATACATAAGAAATGTTCTCCAAATCACTTTATTGACGCCCGCCAGTTGCCAAAAGTTGCCAAAAACCTATATTGCCTAGCTGTCAACCCTGGCTGGCCGGCGTGTCACGGAGCATCAATCATGCAAAGATGGCGGCAGTGGCGACGACACACGCTGCTAACAGCACCCGTTGTGCACAACACATGCGTAATCAGCCTTTATCATTATCAAACGGCCTGCTTAAGTAGTTTTGTTATATTTGGTATTCAGTTGGCTACTTCTTCTACAAAATTACGAAGATTAGCAAGGTAGGTAGAAAGTATCTCGTTACTAGTAATATTTTTATCTATCTTCGAATAATTTGGTTGAATAGGACAACAACAAAAAAAAATAGGACAACAATTTGTTTATTAATTTTGGGGTTAAGCTTTATTCTAAAAACTACAAATAAAATTTTATTTAAATTGCAACACTTTCTTTGTTAAAATTACAAAATTGCATAATCACCAAATAAACGATGAAACTGTAAAATTCATGATTTTTTTTCAAACATTGGGTTGAACCGTCCGTACCTATGGAAAATCTCATAATGATAACAATTAGAACTGGGAACCTACGATTGGAACAATAACACTACACACATTTTCCTCAAGTAACGACATGTCAGTCACTGCCTTATCTTCGGGTGACATCATTGTCGCCTGATCTATTTACGACTGTCAACAAAATCAACATATTAAGTATTTTTCACATCCCAATCCATACGATACATATTTTTTCAGCATCATATTTACACACAGTTGAAACACATTTACACACAGAAGTAGGTATGTCAAGTAGTTACTAAACGCATTCAAGAAAATATGAAAGATGTTTGGTCCGCTTTTATGGAAGATAACTCGATTCGGAAACTCATTGAATATGCTATCAAACTTCCAAGTTTGCAACACATATTTATTGTAATACATTCTAAATTATTCATTGTGTTAGTACTGAAATATTGTTTGTAAACATGCTCGCTTTTCGGAAAATATTTAGATTTGTTTTGCTTCAATATTTTCTGTTCGATTTAATGAAATTTTGCATGTGAGATATATGTAAACACATATACGATGTAGAAGAAATAAAAGTAAAGGGAATTTTGATTAAGAATATTAAACTACGTTAAAACTGGTGTATTATAATCTCCTCAGTTTAAAAAATACTTACTTGGTAAACTTAATGACTGCAAAATTTATTTATTTATTTATTTAAACACATTTACAACTATCATCACAGGCTTAACCTAATACAATAGTGTAGTTATAGTTACTTATAAATATAGGACTAGGTACATCATTAAATTAACATGAAGCCACAAAACAAAATGCGGCCCGTGTGAACTCCCTCAAAGTACAATCGAAACAGTCAATCCGTTGTGACGCCATATTGAGTGTGCGCAGCGCTCGCGTCAACGGCGCGTGCTGCAGCAGGTTGGTGCGAGCGGGCGGCTCCCACAGCAGCGGCGGCCGCCTCCGCCGTCCCATGTACCCATCCGGTACACACAACCTCAACGTGCTTAAAACACCCGGGTTGTGTATGTTACCACGCAAAATTTTAAATAAATTAGTGGCGACAGCTACTTCCCTTCTTACTTCCAGTTTATTATATCCTACCATGCCCAGCACAAAGAGTGTAGGATACAGAAGTGGATACCCTGGATACACACCATACTGCTTTAGGTACAAGAATCTCATGAACTTGTTCTGGATACGTTCTAGCATTAGCTTGTACTTGGTTTCATGTGGTGACCAAACGACAGCATTACATTCCAAGTGACTTTTTACAAGCGCTTCGTACAACGATCTCAGAGCCCTGATGTTCGAGAACTGATTTCCTAGCCTTAAGACCAACCCTAAATTGCGGTATGCTTTTTTACAAACGTCGGTGGTATGCTTACGGAAATTTAAATCAGCTGTAAAGCGTACGCCTAAATCCCTTACCTCTGAGACACGTTGCAGTTGGACTCCCTCCATGTTATATTGATAATGACTTGGGTCACGTGAACGAGTAAATGATAATACTGAACATTTGGCCACATTGAAATACATCTTGTTGCTACGACTCCACTCTACTACTTTATTAATATCCTGCTGCAGTATGTCATGATCAGATTCTTGCTTAATTTTATGAACCAATTTCAAGTCGTCAGCGAATAGTAATGGTATTGACTTATCTGCTACCATCGGCAGGTCGTTGGTTTTTAAAATGAAAAGTAACGGCCCTAAATTACTACCCTGACTAACTCCTGATCTCGTGAAATATGGCTCAGAGAGCTGCCCACTGCAATCAACGTACTGACGACGGTCCCGTAAATAGCAGGCGAAAATGAAAATGAAATGCTCATCAGCCGTAATCTCTTTATAATAATAACAATGACTTCCAAAATCCCTTATCTTTAACTATGGTCCTACATATTTTGACCATAATTTACTTGCTCAAGCAATATGCAACTTATAGGAGGAAACGCCTGGGTGTCACCACTGCGACTCACAGAGGGCCAAAGCCTGCTGCCAAAGACTTATACCGTCACCGTGACCCCGGAACATAAAGGGCTATTAAAGGACACCGTGGATTTTAGTCAGCATAAGTCTGACAGTTCCTCCCGCCCTGCCCGGGGCGGGCGGACTCATTTGATGATTTTACCACGATAAAAAAAAAGCAATATGCAACTTGAGTCAAGGACCGACAAAACAATAACTTGTAAGAGTATATAATTAAACTACGAGTCGCTGCAATTCTTAATTTTCATCGTGTCGATGATGATTCGAGTTAGACACGATTCGACTAAAACATAATTATATCGAAGGCATTGGATATAGTCCCTGTTTCTTCGACACTGCGATGCAAAATCACCAATATTTTCACTACCGAAATTTTACATAAATTGAAGCCACCGCCTGAAGCCTGAAGACTGAAGTGGTGTTATACATATTGGTCATCATCATCATTTTACTTGGTTGGTACTACGCGTTTTTTTTCAACTTATTTACTCCTTTTTTTCCCATATCATTCCTAACACAATCTATCAACCTTTTTGCTGCCCTTCTCCATATTTCCGCCAAACCTCACCAACTATATGCAAACTAAACTAACACAACGGTATACCAAAACTAAACCGTATTCTAAATCAAGTTAGCAGGCGCATTACACATCCGCGAAGCTGGAACAACTGTCATAAACATATTTCGCGCTAATGTTCCGGCCGAATGAAAACCATACATCTCTCTCTATATGTATATATGTTGGTATATACCTCCTTTGTTGTACATAATGTTGGGACGCTCTTTCATGTATGAGTTTTGGGCAAACACCTTTGATTCGACTGACACATTTGGGTTCGTTTGCGTGGTCAAATGTAGATACGTATTTCAATTTGAAACATGTTGTATTGCCTAGTTAACGAGTTGTGGAGGTCCGATAGGCAGTCGCTTATAATCAATATTGATATTCAGCTGCATCTGGTTCGACTGGAAGCCGATCTCAATATAGTTGGGAAAAGGCTAGGCATATTATGATTTGAAACATGCTTGACTAATTTAACAAATATACGAGTAGACAAAAAAAAAAGAAATAATATCTATAACTTATTGTCATTCAAATAACAATTTACCGACAAAGCTTGCTGAACAAGCTAGCTGAAGTAGCAATAGCTTAGCCATGTTCATCGAAACTTAAAAAGTTGTCTGGGTGCCGAAAAAGGCCTTTTTATATTATCAAAATATAAATTGCTATTAAATAATTATATATTTATTGTATTGCTTGATCAATACAGATTTCCATTTTTGCAATTCATAGGCTATTTTAGATTCCTTGTTAGAACAGGATACGGGACGGCAGAGGACATGCTCTTGCACAATTTATGAGAGTCCTATATTCAGCAGTAATTTGCGATAGGATTTGGGTTGATAACTAAGATAATCTCTTAAGAGCAATTTAATAGTGTGGCAGCCCTAAAACATCATTATAATATAACGCTAATTATTAAGCTATACTCAAGGCTATAATATGTGTAACAAAGCACGAGGAAAACTGGAAAATTAACACTTAACCGGAGTTCAACATAACCTCGTTTAACCTGAATACAAGTATTAACAGAGGAGTCTTCAAACGGATATTACCTGAACTATTGAAGCACAGAATAGAAAAGAAGGTTTGCTTAGTATGACACCCAGTTACTGTGAATAGTTAAGTCAAAGTTAACATTTTTACATGACCATCCTAACGAATATTTAAATCGTAAGAAGGTTCTCGAATGGAGACCACGCACTGGCAAGCGCAGCGTAGCACGTCCAGACGATCTGATCAGAGAAGACAACAGAATCACGCCCTATGCAAGCCGCTTCCAACCGGTCCTATTGGAAGTGTATAGGGGAGGCCTATGTTCAGCAGTGGACGTCTTACGGATGTATGACGATGAAAAGGTGACAGAAGTATGTTTGTTTTTTTTTCAAAGAACTGGACCGATCATCCTGAAGTTGTAGATATGTTATCACGTGTACAAAAACGGATATAGAGTACTTTTCAATCCGAAAACAAATACTGTTCCAAAGATACAATAAAGTTCATATTATGATGTAGGATTAATCGAAACAAAAAAGTCAATCATTTAACCACTGCACCAACCCACTGCCATTTCAACTACGCGTGTGTATTTCTATGATAAGCTTTAAGTTTCAGAGAAATCTCGCCCCTATTGTTAGGTATATCACTACCAAAGGCTTGAGTTTTCTCTGAAACTGGTTGTACGTGAGATTTTGCTTGTCACACGCAGTAAACCTTCTGTACCTACATGTAGTATTCCGTAACTAAAGTACCACGACACAGGTGTAAAGGAAACTAAACTGATTTTATAAACTTTGTGATACCGCTGGCTGACTCTGACAACTGGGACACGGTGGAACTACAGAAAGTTCACTCCATGCAGTTTTCAACGGAGTTCGACCGTAGCCGGATGTGTTAAAGTTGAATTTTCTATTGTGGGTAAGTTGTAAAACCACACACAATGGCAATGCTATTCATTTTGATAGTTTAATAATGCTATTTACGTAGTCGTGCTTTTTTTCAACACAATGCAATATATGAAGCACCGGTCTTCATAAAACTCCGGATATGATCGAAAATTATAGGGATTCGATTTTTTTTTTAAATATTTTGTCCCTAGTACTAATGAAAATTAATGTCGAAATGGGTGCTAAGGAGAAAACTCGACGTCAATGACAGACCCCAGCAAAGACGGCGAGGCGAGTTGGACCCCCATATGAAAAATAGGTTATTTTACAGAAAATTAAAAAGTTTCATCTTTGTCAATATTCATTGGTGTGGTGGTGGAATTTCCCGGATTATAAGCTCTTCCTTAAAGAAATCAATTTCCAAAAACGCTGATACCAATCCTTCAGGCAAAAGGTACCTGCAATGACTTGAGACGGATCAAAGTTTATACCAACGCAGCTATAAGTACTAGAAAAATGCATAAGATTAATCTTCTGAACTTTTCTTTAACTTACTAACTTCAGTAGGGCTGTACCGTTAATAGCGCTTCTAATACAAGCACGGGTTTTGAACTTAGCCGGGTTATAATGTCAGTTGCATCGCTTACCGGTGAGCTTTCATATAAGTTTGGTCAAAGTTTGGGTGGTGTCAGGCGCAGGGATTGTGGAACTGGGTAGGGTAATGTTTAGCTGGGTAGATTTGGATATTGGTGTTTGCAATATTAGTAATTACTTTTAAAAAGCGAGCCTTTCAAGTTATAGTAGTGGTATTGTTGTGGAAAAGCAGCGTCAGATGGCTGCCCTTTTGGGCACTAAACGATTTATTTATTTTATTTTGCTCTAAGAAATGTTGACGTCAATAAACACAATTTTCCTTCTTCACATGTACAATTTATGCCCCTTAAAAGTGCGCGGTAGAAGTTAAAGAAAAATAAAGCCATAAGAAAGTAATATCGAAATTAATCAGCAGCATATTAACAACGTGTAAAAAGCTATGTAACAGAATGTGAGCCCACAAATCTCGTAGAAGAATTACATCCACTAAATTTTTGAAAGAAAACTGAATTGAAATTAAACTCATGACAACAACCGACCTGCGTATGACTAATATGATTAGAAGTTGTATCCATTTGTTCACATTCAAGTATTCCATTATTATTATTTTTTGAAAACTTTTTTCCCAATTTTGGGCTTCCTTTTTGTCAACTCGACAGCTGACGTTTCACTTCACAAAGTTCCTTTCAAACCAACCCCTTATTGGGGATGAAACTGGGACAAGTGTCCTCTTAATAATGGGGTGCTTCCATATGCAAAAAACAAAAAAAGGAACCATTGAAGTTTCCCATTTTAATATTGCGCTATACTAAAATATTTTTTTTAGATCTAGTAGGGTACCTTTAGCGGAAATATAAACAAGAGAAAATAAACAAACCAGGTACCAAAAAATACAATTCTAAATAAACGCGACGTTTCAATTACCCAGTGTAACACAATACGTATATTTCCAACTCGAAATACCAACTTTATAAATTCAAAAAGTAAATTCCATTTAGCGCAGTCCGACACTCGAGCGGAGCGAAGCCTAGCGAGCGGGGCGAGCAGGGTGAGCGGAGCGAGCGAAGCGCTCTTTGTTACGTCTAATTACATACGTTATGTGTGCACTGACGACTGCGAATCGCACTTCATTTCCCTGTGGTGCTCTGTTTAGCTGCATTTAGCTGCTGGAACAGCTACAGATGTAACTCATTTCGAGTTCGGTCGGTGGCTGAATTTAATTTGCTTGAAGTTTCGGTGTGCAGTTCTGTTACGGTAGATTAAGACCTACACTATTTAGTTGTAATGTACTTTTCAATTGTGATAGTACAACTAATATAATACATACATAACTTACGCCATTTTCACATAGAGCTAGGAAGAAACTACCGCCCAACTTATTAGTTGAAGGGTCAATCACTGGTATTCCAGTGATTAACCATTATGTAAATAGGACTGCTAGTAGGCAAAAAGTTTGGCACCAGCTTATCAGGTTTTTCCATAAAGCCGGTGAATAAGTGCAAAAATATTTCTACAGTTTCCATTTTCCTTTACTTTCGTCGCCCGTTGCATAAGACCCACTCTCGGGGACTTAATCCTGCACATGCGCCGTCCAGTGTGAATAATCCGGGCTGTTGTCACGGTCCAGCTGAAACCAGGCATAAATATACATACCAAAGGAACAAAGAACCTACCAAAAGTCAACGAGGAAGGGTCGCCCACAAAAAATAAACAGTTAAAACAAAAAAACAGAAACAGTAATTTATTTTACAAATTGTTACGACATCAGCAGGTACAGGGTGTCACGAAAGAGCCCGAAGGAGAACCATAAATTAAATTCTATTACCAACTGTACAAAGTTAGCGAAAACCGTTTCGTCACAAATTGCTCTTTTAAAATCGTCGAATAACCAAAAATCCAGGAATTCCGCTCGCAAGTTCCAACTTAGGAAATAGATCCATTTCTTTTTGTAACTTAATCACAAAGAAGTTTGCCAACTTTAAAAGTTTTGTGGAACTTGGTCTCGGTGTACGCGTAAAATAAAAATAAAATCGTTTTGGCGACACTCTGTATAAAAAGTTTCGTTCCCGAGTCTGTTGTTTAAATACCCAGCTAGAATTTTTTCTAGAAAACTAAAACCCTTTGTGACTACACTGAGTTTCACAGCGGCTCCTAACTTCTAAAATCTAGTTTTGAGATCTAAACGATCTGGGGAAAATGTGTGTATTGTAGTTTCATAGACAGTGTGGAGTAACTTTATTGTGTTGTGTGAAACCCTTTTCTGGTTTGTTATTTGGTTTCAGCGTTCTAATATGGAAATTTTCTGTATATTTTTGTTGAAACAATGCTTGTTTACCGCATTTTGAAACACGGTATTGGCTTCCAAAACTTGGTGACAATACACGGTATGTTCCAACTTTTATAGCCAACATTATAGAAAACATTACGGCCAACTTTGTGGAAGTCAATTCCCATCAAAACTTTGAAGTCTACTAAGATTTAGGTGGACTTTAAAATAGGAAGTTGGCCGTCGTTGAAACCTCGTTTTAGTCAAACTTGCCGACTCGAAGGACCAAACTACTTTTTACGAGACTATAAGAAAATCGATCTTGGCTTATTTTAAGATGAGCTGTTTGTTTTAGAATTTTCGTTTCGAACGCTGATTTTAAGTTACCTAACGATACTGTAGCTTTCTTACAGTATTAGATAGGATGCTAAAAACTGTTACAGGTTTATTATGGAAATATTTATGATATTCAAGCATGTATGCCATACAAGGATGAAGACGGAAGAGGCCCCTCTTTCGCCTTTGTCACTTCTCATTACGTCGTCGTTCAATTGAGTCACTTTTATCTTAACGATACTTCGCCATCTGTTTTTCGCCTTCGGAAACCGAAGCGTATAGTGAGGTTTACATGCCTAACTTACCTATAATATCTTCGTAACACTATTAACAAAATCGCCCCCAAAAGTCCTACAAAACACCATTCCAACACCCATCTTTTACCGCACCTAAAATTGAATCTGAACACCAATTTCAAAATAGTGTACAATAATTCAGTTGAATCTCACAGTAGTAGCAATAAACGAGTACATTTGAATCGCCGTGAAGGTAGGGTAGTTTGTTAATATTTGATGGCGGCGCGTCTCGTTGCACCGGAGGGATCATTTATCGCTCGACCACCGCGCTGGGCGGACGTCTTGTGGTCGTTGTGAGCGTTTATTGCGGGCACTAAGATGTTTGGAGGTAAATTGTTGAGAATTGCGTTTTGGTTTCGCTGAGATTGTGTTAGCGAATTAGCTGTTAGAGAAATTTGTTAACAGTTTCCAAACGGAGTTTTGTTTTAAACTTAATAGGTACTTATATTTTGTTTCTCTTAACAGCACAGATAAAAATGCTTGTACAGAAACGAAAAAAGAGCGTAAAGATCGTAAGCGGAGGCGTTCTGTAGTTTCCACTTACCCACACCATGGGCAACAGGCCTGAATTAATGTATGTTTCAAGAATAAACTTCATTTTGCAAATGCATCTCAACTTTATCGCGATATTCCTAAGGCCGCTCCCTCACCGCGATCATCCACATGTAATGAAACGTTACGATTCGAACATTCGAAGACAATAGAGCATCAAATTGCGCAATTTTATGTTACTTTACAGGCTCGCAGTCACCTTAAGATAACCTTAACAGAGCGTTCGTTCCTAGAGTTATAAGTAAAAAGTTGGAATTTTTATCTATTTCAACGTCAGAATTCTTTCTTTCTCACAACTTAGATAACAGATACCAACGCCGTATCATCCTAGACAGCAATTAGACGCCCTGATAGCCATTATGATTGATGCATAGCCATAATTGGCGCGCAGAAGGCGATAATTACTTTATCACCGGTGCGCCACGCAGCTGCGCTAATTTCACTGTTAAATTATTTGATTAAATTACGTTTAATGATAGGTTTTCTGTTAAATTGTGGTGTTGTAGTTTGTATACTGTTATTAATGTATTTGTGGGTTTGGACAGTGAGCATGCTATATTTTTTATGGTATAAAAATCATCAAATGAGTCTTGGGTAGAGCCGACTATCAGATTTGTAATGACTAAAATACACCGTGTTCTTACAATAGTCGTTTACGTTCCAGGATTACAGTAACCTGATAAAATACTCCCGCGGCCCCGGCTGGCGGTTGGCGGCCCTGTATAATAGCCTCGTCAGTTTGCTGTTAGCTCTTTGGGCGTTTGGGCGTGTCAGAGACTTCTGAGGACTTAAAATGAAAAAAATATAAGTGGCCAGTAAGAAATACGTGGATAACCTGAAATTGGTTTGACAAAGAATAAGTCAACAGCAATAAACATAGAAAAATATGTTTGTATTCTTTTCAAAGTTTTTTAAGACCCTTTGGTCTTACATGAAATTTCTTGGTACTTTACTCATTAGATAACCACAACATGACATTACGCTTGTCATCCCCGAAGGTATAAGCAGAGGTGCAAACGTACGTGCTAAGGCCATATTTCACTTGCTATATTCTAAATTCCATAAGGTAGTGGGCAGGCTTCATTTGGCTAATTACATACCTACTGTTTCGCCCCGTGCATGTTAAATGTTTTTTTTTTTTTGCAAAACTTCCTATACTTACGCCTTTTTCCTGAATCATGGGTGCGTATACAAAGATATAAACTCACATACACAAACGCTCAGATCCGGAACATACGAGTATCCTTTGTCTGTTTAAGGGTTATAAGCTCTGCCAAAGGGGTAAGATTAACCAAAAAACTTCTTCCCATACATCGTCTACTAGTTGATTGTCTGTGTATGTGAATTTTTAATGTTTATAAACGCACCCACGACTCAGGAAAAAAATCCTAGTAATGGGAAAAAGTGCAAATGTGTTCTAAAATACCTAAAATTTTCCGCACTTTCAATAAGTGTAAATTTTAGGTATTTTTTCCCATCACATATACAAGTGCAGATGTGTTCATTTCGCATATAGATGTATAAATACAGCTGATAACGAAATTAGGTCCTCACAGCAAAGGGGCCGAGCTTTTGACGACAGTTTTGACCGAACGATTTTTCGTTCGACGGAAACTCAATTACTTAACCAGTCTGGTGAAAATGTTTGCAGCCTGGAGCAGATTTTCGGATTAATCCTCAATCCATAAGCTGATGGAATAACGACGAGTTTTGCAATCAAATTATTTGCTTTCAAAACGAATATAGTCTATGGTGTTTACTGAGATTTTAAGATGCATGCGACTTTTGCTCGTTATAGAGTTATGGGCTCCATTCATAAAAAAAAATGTCAATTATATATCAAGTTTGTATTTATAAATTTGTCTAAGTTTGACGATACGGTTAGCTCTGAGCGATCGACTGCTACGCAGCGTGTCGGTGATTCGATCTCGTACGAAACAAATATTTGTATCTCTGCAATTATTTTTTCCGGATCCAGGTGTTTGTAGGTAGGTATATGAGTTTATATTCTTTTAAATGCACCCACGATAAGGGAAAAAATTCTAATGGGGGCAACGTTTTTATTTAATTTATTTATTTTGACATTCAAAAGTACTGTAACTCTAGGTAGGACCTACTTGAAATAAAAGCTTTCGATTTTAGACATAGCTAAAATCAGCCCACAAATCCTTCCACCATACTTATTCATTATTCCACGTAGGGGGTACCTCTGACGGCGCGTCGTGTTCCACGCGCACCTCAAAGAGCTGTCAGCAAAATGACGGCCAAAGCCTGCCGGGGTCGCGGGACTTATTTCTATTACCGTGACCCCGGAACATAAAGGGCTACTGAAGGACACCGTGGATTTTAGTCAGTACAAGTCTGACAGTACCTCCCGCCCTGCCCGGGGTTTAAGGTCTCATTTGATGATTTTACCACGCTAAAAAAAATCCTAGGTAGGGCCTACTTGAAATAAAAGCTTTCGATTTTAGACATAGCTAAAACCAGCCCACAAATCCTTCCACCATACTTATTCATTATTCCACGTAGGGGGTACCTCTAGCACCAAACAATGCCATAAACTTTAATTAATCAATACTAAAACCAGGGATCAGTACAATACATGCAAATAGCAACCGGTACCGTACATAATCTCCGATTTAAATTTACAATGATCGCTATAGCTGTTACGTTTAAACAAATCCGAGCTGGATAGGGTTTTAAGCTCTGGCAAATTGATTGTTCAGGTTTTTGTGTACCTATGGGTTGAAATTAAATGTAAATGTATATTGGGACATACTTATAGGTATATTTTGACATACTTATAGGTATATTGTGACATGCTTATAGGTATATTGGGACATACTAAAAGGTATCTTGTGGCATACATTAATAGTATACAAATAATAAAACAAGATATACCTAATAAGGTTTATCTTATTTTATTATTTGTGGTGTCGCAGGATATAGTCGACGACCAAAAGCCATACCCAAAAGCTTGTTCACTGTAACTTTGAAGAGATAAGTGTTATATGCGTTCGGAAACACTGTTCTATTTCATTGTGGCATTGATCTAGTGGCCGCAAGCGTGACACCTGAGCACGAGGTTCCAAGTTCCGTTCACAGGTTAGACAAAATTTGATATTTTCCATCTAGCATTCCTCAGTCTTGTTACGGAGTCCGGATTTTGTACTTGATTGACGGCAATAGCCTATTTTACATAGGATTTTGAATATAACTGGCGAAGTGCTTGTAATACCGAATGGCCCGTTGGTCTAGTGGTTAGTGACCCTGACTGCTATGCCGGAGGTCGTGGGTTCGATTCCCACCCGGGACAAATGTTTGTGTGATGAGCACGATCATTTATTCTGTGTCTGGGTGTAATTTATCTATAACATTTATGTATTTAGAGACATTTAAGTATGTTTATCAGTTGTCTAGTACCCTTAACACAAGCTCTGCTTAGATTGGGACTAGATGGCGTTGTGTGATGGTTGTGGAATATAATAATAAAAAAAAAATTGGCACACTTCTGCCTAACTTTTCATGCGTAATTTTATTTATTTATAAGTATAAATAATAGATAAAAATGTTTTCATTAAGTACTAAGTACTGCATAAATTATATAGGTTGAATAGTTTGAAAGTAAGGTGCCAAAATGAGCGGGCTTATATTTTTACCATAACATGCATCAATAAATGTACAGAAAAGTGTACTCTTGAATATAAAATTGGATTCCCGTCTCCTCAATCTCGAATTATTGTAGAAGCTTCAGCAATGAGTGTACAGAATATGTGTATTCACGAGAATAATATGTATTTCGAGTGAATCTGTTGATCAAATCTGCGTATGAATGTAATTCGCAAATAAAAGTGGAGTGTACTCGATTTGCATTTATGAGATTTACACGAGATATTACTCAGCAGATTTCCTTTTTCATTTATTTAAGATAGGTTATATTATGGGCAAACTCCTCCAAAAGGGGAGGCCTATGTTCAGCAGTGGACGTCTTACGGCTGATATGCTGATGATGTTGTTCTCATTTGCCCACTATTTCACCTTATGGTAATTAATGATGGCTGTGATTGACGGTGAAGCACGCTTACCTAGAAGTAACCTATTCACTCTAAGACCCCAAGGTTCTCTCACGGTTAGAGAATTCTACTCCTTAACTGTTTCCCAAGACGGGGTGATGTGGCGCAGTCAGAGAGAGGCCTATATCCAGCAATGGACTGCTATAGGCTGTGTTGATTGGAGGACTCATTTGATGATTTTGCCATGCTACAAAAATGCTTCAAATAAAGAAAATTAACCCTTTTACCGCTGCATGAAAAAACACTGAATGACTTTTCGCATAAAATGCGCACCTATTTCTCTACTCGCCTAATTTTCGCGGTTACAAATCTTTCTTTAATTAAAAATGGCGGTATATTCTTTGTGGCGGTACAAAGAATTAGAGCTTCTTAGATTTATACGGAGGACGTGGCCGTGTGCCTTGGAATAGGATATGCATTTTAATAACGTCTTAGCTGCCGCTTTTATTGCGGACATATTTTTAATGCATAGGTGTCACGAGTTATATTAGACGTATAAAAATGATAGCTTTTTGGCTGGAGAATGTGGTTTTATAAGTTACCTATGAATTTTTATATAAGACTAGCTGTTGCCTGCGGTTTCACCCGCTACAACTCCCGTGGGAACATTAAATCGGAATAAAAACTATCAAAGTGAAAGTCAAAGTCAAATCATTTATTAAATTAGGCCATCAAAGAGGCACTTTTAAACGTCGCATAAATTAAAATTAAGGAAATGGGATGGGATGGGAATGATTCTACACCCATTCGCAAAGGTAGGTTGTATGAAGAAGAATGGGCAAGAAACTCCATACTTACTCTTTTTAATCCTATTTGTTTTTATCCTATGTGTTAATCTAGGTTATAAACTACCTGTGTACCAAATTTCATCCAAATCCGTTCAGCAGTTTTTGTGTGAAAGAGTTACAAACATCCATCCACACATACAAACTCTCACGTTTATAATATTTGTAGGAAGTAGGATTCATAATATGTATTATGTAGAATAGAAAAAAAGAAGAAAGAAGAAAGAAATTGTCCTATGTTTTAATGTAGGTCATAAACTATCTGTGTACTAAGTTTCATCGAAATCTGTTCAGTGAAAGATTAACAAACATCCATCAGTCTATCCTAATAACCTTTCTCATTACAAAATTAGTTAAAATATAATTTTTACAGAAGACTTGAATTTTAACTCATCATGTAAATGCCTACTGTCTTATGACATGTTTTTAACCGACTTCAAAAAAAAAAGTAGGTTCTCAGTTCGACCTGTATGTATGTATGTATGTATGTATGTTTGTCCGCGATTATCTCGCGTTTGGCTGGACGGATTTGGATGCGGTTTTCAGGAAAGTGTTCATTATATTCCGGAGAAGGTTTTAGTATATAACACTAATAGATATTCCGCGACGTTGCCCATGTGGATCCGTTTTTGCTTACTGTGATTGTACATTTTCAGAGACGATTGCATATTTGTCCGCGATTATCTCGCGTTTTTCTGGACGGATTTTGATGCGGTTTTCAGGAATGTTTTCATTATATTCTGGAGAAGGTTTTAGTATATAACACTAATAGATATCCCGTGACGTTGCCCACGTGGATTCGTTTTTTGCTTACTTGGATTGTACATTTTCAGAGACGATTGCATGTTTGTCCGCGATTATTTCGCGTTTGGCTGAACCGATTTTGATGCAGTTTTTATAAAAGTGTTCGTTACATTCTGGAGAAGGTTTGAATATATAACAATAATAGATACCTCGTGAAGTTGCCCAAATAGATTCGTTTTTGCTGCTTACTAGGATTGTAGATTTTCAAAGACACCGATTATATTATGAATATTTTTGTTGAATATTTAAACTAAAAAGGGAAAAATAAAAAACTTTTTAAAAAAAGGGAACCGACTTCAAAACCAAACACAAAAAACTGTAAAATAACTTTTCTTTCGGAAGTCGGTGGCCATACTCAATGAAATAAAAAACAAAGCCACCGACTTCCGAAAGAAAAGTTATTTTACAGTTTTTTGTGTTTGGTTTTGAAGTCGGTTCCCTTTTTTTAAAAAGTTTTACGATATATGATGGCTATCGATCTATATGAGGGGCTGTGGCTAAATAATTTCAGCCATACAGGCCTATGTCCCAGGTTAAGCCACGCTTGCAAAGGTTGGTCTATAGATGGGGTGACTATCTGTCATAGCATTTCCTCCGTGCCTCGGAAAGCACATAACTACATTGGTACCGGCTGTCATTTGTAGATCTTTGACAATCGTTACTGTTAGTCTCTTAAGTCTAACAACTAGTCTCACCATGGGGTATTGTGTTTCCCAGTTACTGGGTAGCGGGGGTCCAACAGGCAGTCGATCCATGTAAAATACTGATATCCAGCTGCCTCTGGTTCGACCGGAAGCCGAAGCCCCAATATAGATGGGAAAAGGCTAGGCAGACGATGATGATGTCTATCGATCTATTTTTAAAACCGATATCTTGATCCAATACACAGAAATGATTACATCGCCACGTACTGCTCGCGTATCCGATCGTATAACAAATATGTTATGCAAAATGCGTGTCGAATACTTAGAATAAGCGATTCCTGAGTATCGTCCGTATCAAACGTGTTTATGTATATAATGTGCTATTGTATTGTCCAAAAGCTTGCTCAATTATAATTCTTGGCGAGTTTGAATACTTACAAGTAAAATTGGCCTTTTAAAAATTAGGCTGTTAAAATTTAAAACGCAGTGAAATAAGCCGTAAGTTATTACTTTCTAGAATTAATCTTTATTAGCGACTTATGTTTTGCATTTTATTTCTTCCAAAATCATGAGTTTAGATACCTGGTCCGAAATATTGATTTATCAGAGATAGTGCGCCCATGATTGCTCATGGTTTCGAATTTGGCCAAACACGACCAGTTGGTAACATCACTTTGCAATATTGAGCGATATTTTAGCACTTTCGAATACCTTCTTATACAGCAGACTTAATATTTAATGTAGTACCTAATCATAGAATGTAAAAAGACTAGCAGACCGTTCATACATTTTCAACAACAAACCAATTCATTTCATCCCTCCCACATAGACAATCTGAATGCCTACAAAGAAAAATCAATACGTACCCAAAATATGAAAATCAACGACAATAGAAATCTAACATTAAACCGTTAGCTGAGATACAAAAATCTGTGGACTGGGTTATAATCCTCCGAGAGTTCGCATCGGTACAAGTCCGGGCGAACTGAAGATTATTCACCTATGAATTTTTCATCTCAACTCAGGCGGGACATGTAAACCTTTTATATACATTTGCTTTCGCGATGGGTTTATAAAAAGGCTCTTTGAAATATTTTATTTGTTCGATTTCTTTTCGAATATTAACGGTTGCGAACTTTGATTTTCGCAAAGAATTGATGCGGATTGGGCAGGGTTAAGATGTGTCATTTTGTTGACAATAGACAGAAAATTTTCTTCGAAATACAAATGCGGAATTGTGGATACTGTTACCTGAATATTTTTTATATTTTTTTTGACGAAAAATGGAAAAAAAAACTCAATGTAATGTAAATAAAAATATAACAAATAGGTAATCCCATAATTATAATTATTCTCTTAAGTGACTGTGGCAAACAATTTTATAGATACAATTTCCAGTAACTTATGGCAAAAAGTAAAACCCGTATAAGGTTCTTTCAATACAGATTTTAACTTTTTCAACAGAAATTAACTTCGACATGTTATCCCAATTAATAACCATACTCCGAAAATTATCACCGCTAATCCCAACTCAGAAAAAGTGCTTAAAAATCGCATAAAAAAATCATCTAAGCTAAAAATCATAAGTGGCATTTACCAACACGCGATATGAAGGTTTTACTGCACTTTTTACTATCGCTCGTTTATTATAAACTTTATGGTGGCATAAAGCATAGAATAATGGCGAATTTTTATAACCAAGTGCGATAAAACACCTTTTATGTTGGTGATAACATCGGTATTGAGCATTCGGCATGGATATTGCATTAGTGCCCGGATTACTGGTGGATTGTCCAGGAATTGTATTGTTTTGGCTTTACAATAATGGTCACAGTGGGAAATTGTTTTTATTCGATAATAAATACAATTTTAAGTTCATAAGTATCAACAAATTAAAGATGATTTAAAAGTACGTCCTTTCAAAGGAGTTGCTTCCGCGATTTCACTCGCTTCTATCTGTCGCCATAATTATATATAGCCTGTTACCGTGTTTAGGACCCCATTTATCTTTGCGATTTTTGGTTCTAGGACATGCGTGTCCTCACGATGTTTTTCGTCATCGTTTTGAGAGCAGGTGTTGATATAAATTACGTAAGCATCAAGGCTGTGTACTTACTCTGGGTACATTTGACTGGCCTGTTGGTCTTGCGGTTAGTGACCCTGACTGCTAAGCCGGAGGTCGTGGATTCGATTCCCACCCAGGACAAATGTTTGTGAGATGAGCATGATAATTTTTTCTGTGGCTGGGTGTAATTTATCTATAATATGTATGTATATAGAAATATATAAGTATGTTTATCAGTTGTCTAAGACCCATAACAGAAGCTCTGCTTAGCCTGGGACTAGATGGCGTTGTGTGATAGTTGTGGAATATTATTTTTATCTGGTAATCGGGGCCGTTACCACTAGTCCACCACTGCTCTCACATTACCAGCTATTATTATATTAATCTAAATCTAGTAAAGCGGAAAAAAGGAGGAATTATTTGATACGGAACCCTTTTCCGTATAAAATAATTCCTCCTGTGACTGACCATCGTCTACACCGCAGACTGCTAAATATTTAATGTAATAAACAACCAATCTAACATAGAGAGGGTTCGACCAGACGTTGATTCACGGCTCTAATGCACTTTTATTAAACTCTAGATAACCATTTAGCTTTCATTCAAGTTATACTTCAACTAGGGTAACCATTTCGAAGTTTGATTAGTCTGTGTCGAATCAATAGATATAATTATTGGATTTTAATCTTAGTTTTTTTTGTCATTTGTTTTAATTTCCAGTCAGCAGCCAGTCAATGGCTATCACCATCACCAAACCTCATTTTGTGATATGTGACAACAAAAGTACAGTTTCAAAATACATAAATCGGCGAGTACTAGTAGTGTGGAGTCTACATTTAGTTTTAGGTTGGTTTAGTTCTCGGCCGACGGACACAATTTATCCATAATATTCTGATCGTGCTAGCCCTGAGAAAACTAAAAAAAAAAAAACTGAAGGTTTTTTTATAAATATTCCGTACGGCCCGACGACAATAATATGTCAGCATCGCACTAAACACACAAAGCTGTAATTTTGGCTGTGGACAAACATGCGTTTGACATACAGACGTAAAATCATGCACGTTGTAACGGCTGCAACAGACAGACATCCTTAGTCATCTGGTGCAAGAGTTCGAATATATCATCAAACATTGAAGTGGCATACCTTGTCATTCAGGGTAATTAAGCCTAAGTAGGGTGAACTCATCTAATTCTGTGACCTGCCTAATTATAAGATACTACCAAATGCATCAGTAATAAAGTTCAAATGCGTTTGTAAAATTAAGGGAGGCTCGAGTGAGCGATATAATGACAACTAACCGCTAGTTGTTCAGGTATTTCAAGTAACTCATTTCAGTCGTACAGTACCCCACGATAGTGCTCAAACCAAATATCACCGAACTAGGCAAGTCACAGAATTCGATGAGTTTGCTATACCTAAGTCCGGACAGAGGGTTAAAAACAGGACATGTCGCCACAAACTTAGATAAATGGTAACCCTAACTTCAAGTACGCTAAGTTATAAGTTAGTCTCTCTCGGGATTTGCTTAGATACGTTTGCTTGATGCTTCGCTCCCTAGGGTTAAAAGTTTTGAAGTGACGACGAAGTGCATTAGAAATTAATTCTAAAGAAAGTTCTAGGTTGTTCTACTTGAATGGTGCTTTTAAGAGCGTTTTGAAGTTTATCTTCAAGATGAACGGTACTTTAACAAAAAGTTTGATTTAAGTTCAAACATGCACATAGGTAAGGGTAGTAGAAGGACATATATTATCTATGTCTTTTAAAACATTTTAGGAAACGTCAAGCATATAAGCCATTGTCAAACAGACAGCCGAAGCGAACGCGATCCGAATCCTGTCATATAGAAAAGCGAAAGCGGTCCTATAGTATATGTGACAGGCTTCAAACAATTCCATACATTACAAACAAAAACGCTTCGGCACGCATTCGCTTCGTCCGTCAGTTTGACAAAGGCTATACAGAGAGCAGTGGTGGCACAATGGTAATAGCCCAACATATAATCAGGTGGACTCAAACCCCAGGCACATTCCTTTGTGTAATTTAGTTCATCATGACTGCACATCTTCAAACGATAAAAAAAACAACCGTGAGGAAATAGGCGCACTCCAAAAGCAAATATTCAGTGACATAAGACAGGTACCTACTATTGGCATGCTTGGTCCACCAAGCACTTGGGCTTCTTGTCTGTGTACCAGAAGTGGAAACATTTAAAGGCTTATGATGAAGATGATGATGAAACGAATTTTTGGTGAAGAATGATTAACTCTGTCGATCAATAATTAATTCAAGGCCTGTGTGTACCAGGAGACGATTATTAAGTTATGCTATAAGCATAAATCTGTTCCATATTGTAGTCACATCCTTCCCAAGTAAGTTCTTTCATCAAATCCATCCATAAAATCACAATTCCCACAGCATTCACAGCGCAAATCGTATCAAAATCCTTTCCAAAAAAACGTATTCAACAATCCCTGAAAACGTGGAACTTAAAAACCTCTCAGGTCCAGTAACTTTGCTAATAAACAAACCCCAAGCGATTTTGGATTCAAAGCACACCCAACGCTTGAAAATTTTCACCCATTTTCTAGAAAATAGATTTTCCGAGGGAGTACTGAAGACAAACAACGTTGGGTTACTTACTAGTCTTACTAGTCAGTACATTTCTGGCTACGTTTTCTGATGATAATGGGGTTCATGAAACATGCAATTTAAAGAAAGAAATAAGAAAAAACGTTTATTTGAGTAGCCGGTACACACAACATAAACAAATAAAAGAAGAAAAATAACTAGTAGGTAAAAGATTAAATTGTAAAACATAAAAACAATAAATATAACAGGAAATAATATAACACTGTGTGTCCCACGGCTACGCCAAATGGGTCCAGTTCAGCAAGTTGTCGAGCAGCTAAGTGCTCGACGCTGGTTTTCAACTGGACCTGGACGGTGACGTGACGGACGCAAAGCAGCTTTAAAAACATCCAATCATGCTATAAAGGAAACATCGACACGACGAAGAAGAAGAAGAATGGGGTTCTATTGCATCAATATAATTTTTTGTCAATATTATACCTATTGATCGATGTGTTACAAGATGGCTAATTGTCTTAAAGTTTTTCGTCTTACTATAAAAGAGTTAAACATCGGTTGAACACTTGTCTAAAAAAACTGTCAATTGCATACCGGCTTTTGACGTTGATATTAGGGTCGTTTTGCAGTGACACTTTTTTTAGACAAGACTTTCACAGATGTTTAACTTTTTGTATTAAGACAGACTGAGTTTTAGCGCGTGCGATGAAACTTAGTAACAGTTGCTCTAAATTGACTGAATTTTATATAGTAGAACTTCCATGAATCTTTCACATTTGTCACTCCAAATGCAGCTACAGACATGCAAACTCGAAAAAAAACTTTACAAATGCCCTGTAATTACCCGGACATAACTTAGAAAGAAATGGTCTTCTTAAATTCCTAATTCACTGTTTCTTATAGGGAAAACTAAAAAGCTCACGACACACGATACCCAAAATTTAACACGATAGCAAAATAAGTAATTAAAGATTACTATCTCACTCCCAATCGACGTTAAACCTTTTTTAAAACCGAACTACTTTAACCCCAAAACATCCATATCCCTAATGGATCCTTTCATTCGATTCCCATCGAGTTAACCCTCAAATGCTCGCCAAAAAATAACATAAGAGTAAAAAATAATCCCTTGAAGGTACAGGAAATGACGTAATAGAGTCAATTGTAGCACTCAGGGAAACGTGTGTGGGTGTAAATTCAATAATAACTCAATAGCTTTCTTCTTTGAAAAAGTGCTTTTTAAGTGTCCTTAATTAAATAAGCGAATGGCCGGGAGGATAGGGTTGTCACGGTTTGTCTAATGCGTGTTGCACTTTTGTAAAAGTAAGAAATATAATTTACTGTGTTTTTTAGACTGGTCTAGTGATTAGTGACCCTGAGTGCTATGCCGGGGATCGTGTGTTCGATTCCCACCCAGGACAAATGTTTGTGTGATGAACATCATCATTTTTTCTGTCTGGCTGTAATATATCTATAATATGTATGTATTTAGAAATATATAAGTATGCTTAGCGGTTGTCTAGTTCCCATAACAAAAGCTCTGCTTAGCTTGGGACTAGATGGCGTTGTGTGATAGTAGTGGAATATTATTATAGTGTGTTGGTAGAAACAAACTTTCAATAACATTAATTAGATGGTTTAAAATTGTCGAAGTTTCTCTTGCCGAAATTTTACTTTAGACCCAAATCTAGTACCTATCATTAAATGTTAATGCTTTGATTAAAACCTGTCATATAACTACTTGCTGTTTGACAGTTACAAATGCATCACTGGTATCTAGACAAGCCAGACATCTGACTTGAAAAGTAATCTTAAATATAATATAAAGTACTTATAAAACGCGTCAAAATTTATTTAAAATCTAAATCTTACCAACAGAAACCAAACCGCCATTTCGATCGTACCTGAAAGACAAAAAAAAAGAAACATTATTATTACTGTATTCAATGTTATTAAATTGAAACTTTGGAGAAAAGACAATTTTCGAAGTGCTCAAAATATTTAGTCGAAGTATTCTAAATTTGGTTGTAGACAGCCCTGTAATTGAATGTGTTCTGATTGGCTAGTTCATATCACGTTCGATGACGCCATGTCCGGTCGTGTCACGTGGTCAATTTCCGTTCCAATATCCAATGCAGTCTATCATTTGAAATATAGCGGCTGCTCGGGGCGGACGTCTAGCCCAAATGTAATTTATTTAGCTAATAAAATAGAATGGAATGGAATTCTTAGAATTGTTGTTTTTTTTTACATGTTATTCTCATTTCTTTTTTTTTATTTTAGATAAATTAAATTTGTGTGTGCAGTGCAGTACAAATCTCTTGTACAGAGGTATTCCACTTAGGGCACCTGCTGACAATGGCACCTGAGCTACTTGCATCTTTTTTTTTTTTCTCAAAAAAAAACGTTGCCCCACACTAGGAATTTCTCCTGTGTCGTGGGTGCATTTACAAACATATCAACTGACATACACAAACGCCCAGACCCGGAACAACTACTTGTAGATCATACAAATATTTGCTCCGTGCGGGAATCGAACCCGCGACACGCAGCGCAGCAGTCCAATCGCTCAGTCACTGCGCTAACCGTGTCGTCAAATCTTATCTATTCGACATGGGTCCTGTTAAAAAAAATCGCAGATGCCAGGTGCCCTTCGTGGAAGATAGGGTTATCCGTAACACACACAAACTGAGAGCATTGATTATATGTTTTTCTTATAGCTAAGTCTGTTTTATTTTCATTAAATAACATAAATATTAATTTTAATTCTGAGTTAAACTATGACTGAAATTGGTATCAACGCTACCGTAACAAAAAAAACAACTTTTACCTTCGTATCTAGGATCAACCCCATAAAAAGCCATGAAATAGAACCTACAATAACCACTCATAATAGAGAAGCAATACCGAATTATCAGCCATCAAACAATTTAATAGCGATGGCGATTACAAAACACGTAATGCAGGCACGATAGCATAATGGAGGCTATTCCGTTGTAACATGTAATTGGGGACATAATGTGATTCGACTGACGCGGCTGTCCGCTTTCATTTGACTGTGAAACTAGACATGCAATGACTGAGTTGCCGAATGCCGAATATTCGGCCATACTCTTAGAAGAAAGGACGAAAAATCGGCGGCCGAATATTGATGAACCTGTCACGCGTATGGCATACGGCGATTGTTTCACTTTATTATCGTAGTAAAATCATCAAATGATGAAGGTGTCAGACTTGTATGATTAAACTCCTTGGTGATCCTTCAATAGCATTTTACGTTCCAGGGTCACGGTTACCTGATGAGATAGTCATACGATTGTTTCATTTACGAGTAACTAACCTCAAAACAACTTTTTTGTTGATAATTACAGCAACTCATTGTACTAATATTCCTTCATAGCTAAAAAACTTGTCACGTTGGCCAAATATTTTACAAAAAAATAGGCCGAATACCGAATAGTGGCCGAATATTCGCAGCTTTGCAAAGCCCTGTTTGGACTGGAGTTAGATTTTCGAATGCTCTGTGATTTAATGCGCGCGGACTGTGTTTGGTTTGTAACAATTGGGAAGTTTGTAATTGGACATGCTTTGAGTCTGTGAGGTGTGTTTAAATGGGTGTTTTAGCAATTAAACGGCGTGTGCAGTGGGTCAGAAGTGCATGGGAGTAGTCAGGTACGAAACTTTGGTGTTTATGTTAGTGTGTGGTGGCTTTCGTCACTGAATTGAAACAGTTACTGGGTTTATTGTATTTTCGTGTGAATTTTCCCTGAAAACGTATGTAAAACAATATAATTTGGAGATTAATTAATAAATTTAGAGCTAATGTAATAGCCTATTAAAATCTTAAAGTCTTATTCTTAAACATTTTACATAAAAGACACAAATACAAATAACATATTGCGTCACATACATACAAATTATTACAAAAAAGGAAAGTATGGTAGCCCTATTTGTGCCACTATGCGAATCTAATCATCAAATATAATATACTATGCAATGTCTAATAAAGAAAATCTCATTATAAGTACTTTTATACTTCTAGAACAACTAACGTATTCGTATATAAGTTCATGATAATCACAGTTTCCCACTAACTTAGATCATTCATTGAATATCTTCATATGTTTGCAAAAGCGCTCAAAACTTTTCTTCTAACTTTGCAAGCGGTGTAAGTCATAATTTTCATTCTCTTGGTCAGCTGAAAACTTTGACTATGTGGGTCACAAATGATTCTACTCTTTCATTTTTTACGGGAAATCGTGAGTCAGTTTTCCATTTTCCCCTCTTAAAACATAGTGTTTTAAAGAGACGAAAAAAAAAGGAAGAATTTGGTTTGTTTTAAACGTGGTAAAATCATCAAATGACTTGGAGGAGTCATTTGGTACCTCAGGGCGGGACGGGGAGGACCTGTTAGTCTTGTACTGACTAAAATCCACTGTGATCCTTCAAAAGCCCTTTATGTTCAGGTCGCGGTTCACGATGAGACAGTCGCAAGGAAATACCATGGTGAAGAAAATTGTAGACTTACGTGTGAAAATGTAGTTGATGCTGTCGCTTGTCGCGTGTTGGATGCCCGAACAGAATAAACATTTTTATGACCTACAAGAAGTTGTTCTGGATCTCGCTGTTTACGTATGTGAGTTTAAGTACTGTTGTTCTGGGTGTGTTTATGTTTATGAGTTTTAATACATCCATAATAAGGGTGAAAGTTATTTAAAAAAAAAAGATATTATTAGTGCAATTTTCCCCGTCACTAACGAACATAAAATTACGCATGTACACGGTCTTAAGCCCCATTTTCAATCACCGTAGCTTTGTGACGGCGGCCATTAAAAACTTTATTAAAGCTCCATTATTCGTTGGGTGTCGATAAATTAATTGAATTTTCCGTCGAGAAACTTTATTATAAAGTAAGCTGAAGTTTCATAACTTTCAGACTTGAAAGTCAGCAATCTTTTGCGTAATTCAAAGCAATTGATTGTACTGTTGTTTGGAGGGTAGTCGGAAATTTATTGGGCTGTGCCTAATGATCTGTTAGGTAATTGTTGTAGTGGAATTGAAGATTTAGTGGTGCAGCTTTGAAGATTGGCTAGAGTTGTGTTCAAAGGCGAATTTAAGGGTTTCTTTTCAGAGGGAATTTTTTTATCCTTAACTAGCGGCTCAACCCGGCTTCACACGGGTGGAAATTCACTCCTATAAAACCCGGTCCCGATGGTTACAAACACAACAAAAAAAGAATTATCCGAATTGGTCCAGCCGTTTTCGACAACACATAAGTATGTGTAACGTTTTTTAAGAAATTTATAACGTAATCAACTGCTGATTGTGGTCAACCGTTAGAGATATACTATACTGTGATCCGGATTAATATGGTAACTGCTATTTACTTCAGTTACCGGTATCCGTGAGATATTTCTACACAAACACGCGGACAAAGTAAAAAAACAGAAAAAAATCTCTCTGGCAACAACTAGTAACAAATAATCAGTAATTCAATGGTATATTGTATAAGCGGATTACTGATAAGTAGCCGAATATAATAGTTTTTTGTGGCTGTTAACAAACATGTCAGAAAAATAGGAGGATTAGCGATAATAATAAGTAATAGAAAGTAGGTATAACTCATAATCTGAGGAAAATCATACACAAAATAATAACCAATAAACGAAAGAACACGAATATAAGTATATAAGACTTTAGTGAGAACGTTTTTTCTGTGTTATCAACAAAAAACGGTACAAATCAATAATATGTATCTAACAAGTCCTATTTAATGAACGGAAAAAGCACTACTGGAAACGACATTGAAAAATAAATAGGTAATTTCAAACAAAAAAATGTCCGAAATACATACAGATAAATAAAATCAGAAAACATTTGACCCCTATTTTTTCATTTGGTACGTAAACCAAAATTGATTAAATTGAATTACAGCATTCTTAGAATACATTTACATCATCTGACTAGGCTTTTCCCAACTATGACTCGACTGGAAGCCGACCCCAAGTCGGCCGTGCAGTCGAACCGGATTTAGTTGAATATCAGCATTTTACATGAAGTGACTGCCCGATCTCCAGAACTCAGTAACTGGTTGATACGATACCTCTCTTTTACTTACAATAAGGACGGTCAAAGATCTACAAATGACAGCCAACACCAATGGCTTCACCTACTTTCTGAGGCATTGGGTGCGTTTAGCTGATACAAAATCTAGACAGAAATCGAAAATGCTGTACAGCATTCATCTATGCTGATTAAATTATCAGCTAAAACCATGCTGAGTTCAGATGCGAGTGAAGCATTTCTCTGCCCTCTGTAACAATATTCTTTAATAGGGTAGTAACATTTTATTCTAGAATATAAAATACAATTTAGATAATATAAAAACACCGTTCAGCACTTCACAGTTCACAGTAGTACACAGTTCAACGTTTAACACACACTGAAGGTTAGGCTTTAGAAGTAGCCTCAGCAGGTTAGGCCTCAGGAGGTGGAACTCAGAAGTGTCCTCAGTAGGAGAGGTCCCAGGAGTGACCGCAGTAGGAGAAGTCCCAGGAGTGACCGCAGTAGGAGAAGTCCCAGGAGTGACTGCAGCAGGAGAGGTTCCAAGAGTGACCTCAGTAGGAGAGGTACCAAGAGTGACCTCACAGGAGTGACTCAGAGGGTAAGAGGAGATCCCTCAGTTGAGTGACTTAGAGGGTTGTATAGAAGTCTGCGATCGAGTCCAAGCTGTTGACCATTCAACAGTCCGAGATAGAGAGAACCCATTCCTCTGACGGCCTCCGCTTTTATATCCGTCAGATTGTTTTCGTAATTTCTTCTTTTCTATTTTCAAATATTAGTTTCATCAAAGGTTTGGGCATATCAGACCAAGGAGGTCTGCGTGCGTTTACATAATGTAAAATTTAGATTTAAGTTATTACAAACATAATTATAAAAATAGAAAATACAATGTTTCTGTGAAATCAATTAGATAAAATAATTTAATTATATAAAGCAAAAGCAACATCATAAACAAGAAACTATAACATAGGTCATAGACTAAGCCGGACAGAAAAATAAAAAGTAACTGACAGTTTCATATTTGACAAAAGTGTCACAACAAAATGATCAAGTAATATATTTTACTAATAAAAGGATGTTAAATAAGATAAATGGATGAAATGGATGACGTAAGTATACATAAATACTATACCTCTCAGCCTATGCTACTCAGCAATCGCCATTTTACTTTTAGTGCCGTCACGATTTTGTATCGGCTAAACGAACTCATAGATCCAGACGAACCACGACATGCGCGGCTTAACCTAAAAGATAATATAAAATCTAAACAACTAAACAACTAAAAAAACTTCAACCCGAACTTTGGAGATGTATAATATTAATTTTATTTACCTTGTCACTCAAAAATAGTTTAACTAGGTATCGTTAAACACCTGCGCCACCAAATTAACAAATTAATTTTCTTTCTAACTTGTTATAATTAAGTTTGAGAGCACTATCTAGTGTGAGCTAATTCTGCAACTTTATGCCAGCACCTGGGTCCAAGATGGCCGTTCATCAATGTTATAACGTTGTCAGAGTGTTCTCATTGATAACGTGATTAAGAAATTAACGTTATGTAATGTATTAAACGTTCACGCCTGCTATAATTGACACTGTAGGCAATGTTATAAAACACATTAACTATTTGATACTTGGTTTTAGGTTTTTGTCGTCGTAATATCACCATATGAGTCCTCTTGCCCTGGTCATGGCAGGAGGGACTGTCAGACTATACTGACTATACTCCTCGGTATCCTGCAATAGCCCTTTACATTCTGGGCAGTCAGCTCTTTGAGGCGCGTGGAATAAGACGCTCCGTCGACCCGTGTATGGTACGTGATCGGACGGCGAGTCACTTTTAGTTTCCATCTAGCTCAAAAGTAAAAATGAAGAATAAGATGGAGCGAAGGCATCCAGATGCAACTGATGCTCCTGCGCACCGTATGAATAAAGTAAAGACTATTTGGCGCCAGTCTCCAACAGGGTGGTGAACGCGAGCTAGGTGTGGCCAGAGTATAAGGTCACCGTCAATTGTGTCGCTGTTTCGTTGTCCGCTAGACGGTGGTACTCATCTACCCGAATAACTAGATTATTTAAGTCTACGACGCAAGTCCCCGAGATCTTACGACTTTGATATCCAGGCGACTATCGCAATACACATCCATAGAGGTTCGTAATCAGGGACTTGCGTCGACTTGTGTAAGAAGCTAATATTACCATGTAATGTCATGAATGATATTTTTAACCGACTTCAAAAAGAAGGAGGTTATCAATTCGACGGTATGTTTTTTATTTTTTTTATTTATGTGTTTGTTAAGCGATTTCTCCGGCGATCGTGCACCGATTTTCAAAATTCTTTTTTTGTTCGAAAGGAGATGCTTCCGGAGTGGTCCCATATTCACCAAGTCAAGATCTGATGATTGGATCCTGGAGAAATCGAGGGCAACCCTCAATTTTTATAGGCCCACATATAGTTTTACGCAAATATTATGAAGTAATTTAAGTATTTGCGTATGGTAATCATAATCTCATGTAGCTGAGCTGATGATGGAAGGTACAACTCCTTAACAGTAAGGAGTAGGCATCGACTGATTTAGTTTGTGTTCGCTTATCTCTGGAACTACAAGTCCGATTTAAGTCATTCTTTTTTTGTTATACTAGGTATTGTTCAACTGAGGGAACACTGCAAGTTTCATCAAAATCGGTTCAGTAGTTTTTGAGATAGGGAATTTTATTAGCTAATTTTGTGCATGGGCGATGTTATTACCGGTGCTACGGATTACAAAATGTGTACATGTAAGAAAATTATGTACCTATTTGACAAGAATTTGGGTTGAATATTTAAACTAATAAAAATTAAATTAAAAATTTAAAAAACCCCCGACACAAAAACCAAGTTCCCTTCAAAAAGTAAAAAATAATAAAAATACGTCGCGTTGGGGGACTGCTCCAAATTATTTATTATCTCCTGTTTTTTTGCAGTCCCCTAACGCGACGTATTTTTATTATTTTTTACTTTTTGAAGGGAACTTGGTTTTTGTGTCGGGAGTTTTTTAAATTTTTAATTTAATTTTTATTTTATACTTTTTATAGGTACATACTTCTATAATTTTATGTTGCTAAGAGTACTTCCGATTAAGTCATCAATATTCCCTTTCAGTACGCTTTCATTTTATACCCAACTCGAGTATATTTGCAGACCCTCGGTTACCTTTCTCCGCTTTCACCACCATAACTTCTAAACGGCTCAACCGATTTTCATCAAACATGTCTAAGAACACTCGCAGATAAGTCACCATTCATACAAAAAAAAAAAACTAAATTGAAATCGCTTCATCCGTTCGGGCTCTATGATGCCACAGACAGACAGACAGACACGTCAAACTTATAACACCCCTCTTTTTCCGTCGGGGGTTAAAAAGAGTAAAATAAAAGCTTTTTAAAAAAAAAATGTAACCGCCTACAAAACCAACCACTAAAAAAGGGTTAAATAACCTACAAAATAACTTTTCTTTCGGAAGTCGGTGGCAAAAAGACAATGAAAAAAATAAAACCACCGACTTCCGAAAGAAAAGTTATTTTGTAGGTTATTTAACCCTTTTTTAGTGGTTGGTTTTGAAGGCGGTTACATTTTTTTTTGAAAAAGCTTTTATTTATGAAATGGTTATAAAACGGCACATACTGGTAGTACCAAACAATATACATAAATCTGGAATTTGGACAACTAAGCTACGACTCTCGCAATCGAAAGATACTGCCCGACCCAAGCATCGTTTCCAAGGCCTTACACTCAGCCATACCATTTATAACCACTAGAACAAATGACCAATGAATCATTTCAGACGTAATACATTTAATACATAGTAATCAGTATCTAATTAATAATGAAGAGATAAACTCAAGAACAGAAATGAGAATCAAGGAAAATAAATAGTAGTATTTTGTTTATTCACGAAATTGCAATTTGAGTCCGTTTGCCGAAAGCTGAAAACATCGGGCATCATTTTACGTGAAATGTAAGAGCATAATAAGATAATATTTACCTTAATTAGTAGAGCTGTGTGTTTAGTTTGTATTTTAATTTCGTTTCAATGTTTGTTTTAATTTACGTCTTCTTCTCTTCGTGTTGATAGAATATTGTTGTTTTGCTACTATTTTACAATATTCTATCGTATCTTTTTACTATTTCAATTTTGAGTTTATGCAAGTCTGTATAGGTAAATATTTGGGTGTTGCCCGATATAAAATTTTATGTGTGTGAAAGTATCTGGGGCCCAATAATTGGGATGGAATAAGTAAAAAAAAACTGAATTCAGGCTAAACGTTGTGTTTTTTAGATGAATCCTAAAGTTACTATACTATCAACATAAACACTTATCCGTTTTTACCGAAAATTGATAAATACTCATTTATCGTGCATCCATAAAACGGTTCATCAATTTCTCAACATTTTCATGTCAAAAAATCATTTCATGTATGAATCTTCTTACAAACTATGAACAAAACTGTCTTGTAGAACAATTAGTGCAGTTTTAATAGTTAGTATGCAGTTAATTAACCCTGTCAGTACACGGGGACACATGTAGCCGGTGCAATTTCCGCCATAATCTCCGCAGACTAGACAGGGATAGGGTTGGCTTGTTCTTGGATTTAAACGACCTTCTCTTACATGACTATCGATGCTTTTCTGTGAAGAAATGGAGAATATTAGAAAAAATCGTTTAGAAACATAAGATGGAATAAAACCTATATAGACTAGAAAAACATAATCTTCGTTCGGAAACAGTCGGGTAGAGAGAGGGTTTATACGATTAAATACAAGTGTCTAGAATTAGGGGCCCAGTTTTTGCAATTATTACTCTCTGTGTTGACTTTATATTATACGAGTACATAGATAGAAATAAGATTCATAGAAAACCGAAATATCATTATCATACAACATTTTTAATTATCTCTTGCTATCCCTTGATTTCTACTAATATATTTGGCATCCTATGGTAACACTGGCTTTCATTCTTTCATTTTCTCGGTTACCCATTAAAAATATTAAAGATTGTAAATGAGAACCAGTACGAATGCCCACAGAAAAAAATCAGAAAAGCTCGCAAAAGTAATTTACCTGAAAAGGTTCTTTCTTGCAAAAATAACACACTTTTTGACAAAAACCTACCCGAGGCAACCCTATAACGTCTTGCAAGCTGATTACGTACATGCAACAGGATTCATTTGAACAAAGGATTAACTTAATGTAAAGTTTCAGATTAATTATGTGTCGAAATTTTCTGTGCGCCATTTTTGGGATAAATTAACATTTTTATCTGAGATTCTGATATTAGTGGAGGCTTCCGCGAATAACAATGAAATACTGTTTAACAAAAAGGCTTCTAGAAACTTTCGAAAAGGTTTTTTTTTTCTTACGCAACATGTATTCTGCAATGTAAAAAAATGTATTACATTGAATGTGTAATCCAAATAAATGGTGAAAGCAAAAGGTTCGATTTAAATAATTAAAATTCTTGTTTTATAACAAAAACAAAGCTTCAAATTCAGCTCAATATTATTCTTCAAAATAAAATGTTGAAATAAAAAACAAATGAGATCAAAGTTACCTACATGTTTTTCAACGAAAACCACCGCAATTTTCAAAGTTTAAAGTAAACATTCATTTTTTTAAACATAAGCCAATTCCGTGATCAAAGAACGTGGGGGGGATGAAATTGAATCTTCTCCTCCAAGCGAGAACTCAAATTATCTCATTTTTATTTTTACTTCATTATATTTTATTCCATTTACGTCTTCAAAGCTTAAATAAAGTATACTTCCTCCAGGAAATTGTTTACACTGACTGATGTTCGTTGATAACCGGTTAAATCTGGTTTCAAACAAGTTGTAACTTGTTAAATTGGTCAAAAATTATTTCGGGCAGGAATTAGGGCATTAACCATTTATTTTTTGCCCGGGTATTTATTTTAGGTCATAGTATTTTTTCTTCATGGGGATTAAAATGTCGTTTCGTTGGATTAACCTGAATAGCATTGTTTAACATAAAAATAGATGGTGCCTTACTTTCCCTTTGTTTCTATCATTTCTGTGACCTACTTTTGTTGAGCCGGCTTATGTGTACTCATGCGAAATATTACAAATAGGACAATGGGAATAAATGTGGCTAATGGGGGTTGAATCGACTGATTTACAAGCCCCACTAGTTTTATATGGTATGTTTATATCATGACTGTTTAGTGGAAACGCGAATATTTACATACAACTCGATTATTAAGCTAAACGGCCTGTATTCTAAATTACTGTTGAAAATACAGTGGATCAGAAGGGACTGTCAGAGTCGTACTGACTAAAATCCACCCTGTTACTTCAGTTGTTGTTTGCGTCCCAAGGCCGCGGTAAGCATTTGAAACAGTATTTTTTTATCGTGGTAAAATCATGACCTCACGTCCAAGGCAGGGCGGGAGGGACTTTCAGACTCGTACTGACTAAAATCCACGGTGATCCTTTAATAGTCCTTTACGTTCCAGGGTCACGGCTACAGATGAGATAGTCCCGCGACCTTACGACCTCGGCAGTGCGCCGGCTCGTGCCGAGGTCGTAAGGTCGCGGGACTATCTCATCTGTAGCCGTGACCCTGGAACGTAAAGGACTATTGTTTAACATAAAAATAGATGGTGCCTTACTTTCCCTTTGTTTCTATCATTTCTGTGACCTACTTTTGTTGAGCCGGCTTATGTGTACTCATGCGAAATATTACAAATAGGACAATGGGAATAAATGTGGCTAATGGGGGTTGAATCGACTGATTTACAAGCCCCACTAGTTTTATATGGTATGTTTATATCATGACTGTTTAGTGGAAACGCGAATATTTACATACAACTCGATTATTAAGCTAAACGGCCTGTATTCTAAATTACTGTTGAAAATACAGTGGATCAGAAGGGACTGTCAGAGTCGTACTGACTAAAATCCACCCTGTTACTTCAGTTGTTGTTTGCGTCCCAAGGCCGCGGTAAGCATTTGAAACAGTATTTTTTTATCGTGGTAAAATCATGACCTCACGTCCAAGGCAGGGCGGGAGGGACTTTCAGACTCGTACTGACTAAAATCCACGGTGATCCTTTAATAGTCCTTTACGTTCCAGGGTCACGGCTACAGATGAGATAGTCCCGCGACCTTACGACCTCGGCAGTGCGCCGGCTCGTGCCGAGCTCCTTGTCTGGCATAGCCTTTACTGTGCATATGTAAAGCAATGCCCGAAATTCTTAATGTCAAAATAAATAAAGATTTATGATTATAAACAACATTCACTTTTAGACTTCAATGAGTTTCAAACAGAGATCAGCTCTGACAAGAAGATTGATGAAAAGTTTGACTTTCAGTAACCGAATTACGGTTATCCTGAAAGTCAAACTTTTCATGAAACTTACGGTGAGTTGAATTTTGTTTGGTACGTATGTTAGTAATCGTAGAGTGGTTCTTAAAATTATGTAGGTTAGAGGCAATTTTGCCATTAACAAGGCTTTTCAGGCTATAAAAATCAGACTTTGATAATAATATACTTAAATTAATAAGGATATAAACTTTTATTAGGTCTGAACCTAAATAAATACCTACATAAATAAATGTGAATATTGCTGAAATATTACAGAGAATAATGGAGATTAAGATCATTTTCCAAACCTTTTCCCAACAATTTTGGCGTCTAGTTAGGCTTCCAGTCTAACTGGATGCATCAGAATTTATCAACTTATTACAACAACTTGGTGAAACGGTCTATCAAACGCCATAACCCTAATGGGTAACACGATATCCCTTTTTTATAGTGGTAATATCATCAAATGAGTCCCACCCAGGGCGGGAGGGACTGTCAGACTCGTACTAAAATCCACGGTGTCCTTCAATTAACCCTTTACATTCCAGGGTCACGGTAATGAGATAAGTCCCGCGAACCAACACGATATCCCTTAGTAAGAATTGTTAGACTTTTAAGCCAGTGATATCCTGTAAAGATTGACAAAGATCTACAAGTGACAGTCAAGACCAACAGCTGCATTCGCTAATAAATTAAATATTTATATATAAATTTAACAAAACAATAAATTAAATAAAAACGAAGTGTTAACCCTCCGCTACACAGTAAAAAAAAGAAACATGCTGACGTTGATGACGACAAATAATAATACGACGCAAACAGCACTGCAAAACGTTACCTAAGTCTTTAATCCGGGCATAGCTAATATTATGCGTGGCACGCCGGCGACCCGGTTCGACGCTACCCGGGTACCCGGCTTACCTTGTAACCGGTTAAGCTTTGCATCTTGCGTTTGATGTTTTACCCGTATTTTGACGGTATAATGGATGTATGTGGATTTGGTGATTGATTCTGGTTTAGTGGGGCATTTACTTTTTTATTCTCATGCATGACCTCCTTCCTGGGGTGGGGGGAAGGCCTCTCAGATTGTTACCGTCTAAAACCTCACTGGTAGGTAATCTATTAGGTTTTAGATGACTAGGTCTAGGACTAGGTCCTAGTCAATCCAAATAAAATACCGATAATAGGCGGTCGATATTTTCTCATAAGCACACGGCAGTTTACTGGTCAATGTGATACCCCTTAGAAAGACTGGTCGGGCTTTCGGGACACTGACCGTTGACGACTTTCCACGATCTATACTTGAAAGCCGGGACCAAAAAAACTTGCAGGTAATTTGATATAATTATTATGAATACCCATTCACAGACCGATCAAAGTAAGCGCGGTCCTCAAGACCGACCATAGACTAAGGTGTTAGGTCAGGAAGCGTGATTATCATAATGATAATTACACAGGATGATCAAAGAACAATTAAGCTCTCAAAAAAGCCATAGAAAATACCGTCTATCCTTGATGGTATTTAGCGCGCTGCATCAGTTTAGGCGCTGACTGCCAACAAAGATAAATGGCGCGCCGCTAATACAAGCTAAACGCCAATAAATCAATACTCCCGGTCATTACGGCACCCGGGTGTGATCCGGGTATACCCTGATGTATGTACCCGCAAATGGTGGAATTGTGATAAAATATCCGGCTGTGGAATTAAGTGGAATGCCGATTTTGGGTATTTTAGTGTTAATTATGTAGGTATTGGTTTAGCTTAGTTTTCAAAACATAAAATTTCAAAGTTTGAAAATTCCCGGCAGACGTGCCCGACAGTACACTCACATTTCGTTATGTTTTAGTCCTGGGGCGAGCCTATGGACATCAACCGGACTCAAATGCAGCCGGCGTCACCGTTACTGACAAATTCGTAATGGAAAATCAAAAACACTTTGTCCTACCTGGGGATCAAACCTGGGACCACTTGCTCAGCACTATCGTGCTTACGACCACTAGATGAACAAGGCAGTTACATACCACAACATCACCAGTTATGTTAAGCCCCACAATATATTAAAAAAAACACTCAATTAGGGGCCCTAAATATTTTATTTTTAAACAGATTTTTCATTACGTACGTTTAAAATTAAATGCAAATATTGGAAAATCAGACTTTTGGACTCATTGTAGATACCATAAAATAAATTCCACTCATGGACACACAAAATGTGTTACAAAACTTAATTGCAATATGCAAATCAGGGACGTATTCATGACGTAAGGCGGGCCCTGTCAGGCCCTGTCAGGCCGGGCGAAAAGTAGGGCAAACCGAGGCCAAAGTCATAGGATCGACGGTTCAACATGTGTTATTTTGTTTACAACTATCCCCGAATCGTGTTTTGATTCCGCATCGTTTAGTCAATATTCGAGTGGTTTTGAAGGGAAGATATTTTTGTAGTGGTTTCTTGTGTCTTTTTGTTTGCTGATGTTCATTTGAACCTTATGCTAAAAGATAAGGTATTTTGTAATCAAGTTTTAATTCTTTTTATTTTGTAATAATTACAGTGTAATTTAGGGTTGGCGAAATAATCAAATAAATTCCTCCCATTACCCCGTGTGAAGCGAACTGACTTAAAACTACCCTGTTCTTTTACATGTTTATTACGTTCCAAGGCCACGGTGTCCTACTACGACGGTCCCGTGATTCTGAAAAACGCAAATAGTATGTAAGGATCGAAACTGTTCTGTGTAGTTGCTGCCTAAAATCGTAGAGAATTTATATCTATGTTGTATGTATGTAATGAATAGTTAGTTGCGTATTCAAAAGCGTGGAATATATCTGAAAGAATATTTATCTACCTCCATTTATTAGTCCCCTTGTCAATATCCACAAGCCTCTCCAACATAATAAGTATTTTCCTCATAAATCCTTAATAACGGCTTCAATACAAATTGAGAAAATTAATTAAACAGTCAAATGTGACGGGATTATGAAATTACGAACCTTCACTGAGATGAAGCCTTTATATCAACGAGGGATGTGCCTCAAATATTAATTTAGCACCAAAATGATAAATCGCCAAAATTAATTATCATCTTAAAATATAACAAAAGAATGTCATGGCCATAAATTAAGCGGTGGGAAAGATTAACCCGGGCATATCTTCACCTTAACCGGATTTAACCGGGTGTCGTTCGACGTGCGACGAATACATTAGCGGCTGTTTCCGCTTCCCGGTCGAGTTTCATCCGGATATCCGCGAGCATGATCATCCGCGTTTGACGGTGACTTCGTAATTTGATCGCGTAACGTTTTTAATCTTTTTGATTGATCAATCGGTTTGGGTACCTGCTATGAATTTTCGGGAAATTAAGTGGGCCGTTTACTTTGGGATTTTTTTTTAATCAACTTGAAATGGACAGGGAAATTAATAAGCGTTACAGTCAAATGGAGTACATAAAATTTTATAATAAACACTGGGAAAAAATGAGAAAAATTGTGTGTTTGAGTTTTTATGTTTGCAGACATACCCACGATACACGGAGAAATGCTTAATATGGGGCAAAGTTTTTATAATTAAGTAAACTTGAATAAAAGAAATGTTTTGTCAAAGGTTCCATCTCGTTTCGAGCAAAGCTTTCAACAAGACTGTTTTATCCACTAATGATTAGGTTAGGCCCAGCCAGCGGTAACGGGTTCGAACTCAGTCGTATGTCTTAGACAGGGGCGTATCGAAAGTTTGTGGGGCCCTAGGCTACTACTATTTGGGGACCCTGCCTATATAATTAACCAACTTAATTTCTATTTAGGAACTCAACGAGTTGCCCCTTTCGCTTGACGCAGGTCCTAATACCGTTGTTTCGTGAAATACCTGTGGAGAATTCAGCGGAAAGTACTGGTTGCCGCCACTGTGTGGGCCGCCCGGAGAACACAGTAAAGCATACGGTGGAGGTCTGTTTTTCTTGAGCGGAGCACCGAAGTGGTTTCATGGAGGAGATAGGCTTCGTCGACGGCCTATCGCATCCGGCACTGGTTCAGGCTAGAGGACGAATAGCAGTCACCTCTCACTGTAAAGTCGTAATGCTAGTAAATGGATGGACGCAGAACGCGTGACAACAAATAAAAGAATACAACATTACACACAAACATTTTTGATAAGTTATCGGTTTCTTGTCTTATTTAAAACTTTTTACCTATCAAACATCAATCACAACATGCAACTTCTGTATTGTTAAAATATAATTTAATTTATTCAACGTTCAAATATCTTATAAAGTGTCGTCACGATTTACCCCCATGTCCATATTTACCCCGCTTAACGGTAATTAGTTTTTAGCAATAAATAGTCTCAAATTTCGATATACAAAAATGGGGTGGGAACATTGTACCCACTTCCATAATTAGATTTAAAAAAAACCACAACCAGACAAAATATGCACTGACATTCCGGATATAAAAAATGAAGCTAAATCTCTTTGACAAAACCGGTCACGCAAATACCAATTGGGATTTCGTCGAAAAACTAGTAAAATTGAGCTAGAGGGTGTTAATTGGACATTTCCCGGACAGTTGGGTAGGGTTAACACTTCACGGGTTGGTTGCATTTGTATCGAGACTGCCAGCTTTCATTTTGACACCGGGTATTCTTATACCACGCCGGGTTTTAAGGGTTAACATTTATTATGTTCCTAAGGTTTTCTATAACTAGTGAAATAAAAGTTTCGCGGCTTCACTTGCATTAATTTTGGATTCTTTTAAAAATTCAGATCGTACATGTGGCGCCATCTGTGGGAATAGTACTTTTTTGGAATGATAGGTACCCTATGTCCGTCTCTGTATGGTGATGGGGTCTACAGAGGTCCAAAGCCGAAAGGGGTCGCAGGTCTAACGAATTACCGTGCCCCCGGAACGCAAAGGGCTATTGAAGGCCACCGTGGATTTCATTCCGTACGAGTCAGACAGTCCCTCCGGCTCTGCCCTGGGAGGGAGGACTCATTTGATGATTCTACAACGCAAAAAAAAAATATCTGTCTCTGTATACCTGATAAACTATATGCAAACGTTCAGGATGTTTGTTTCGATGGTTTAGGTTTCGTGAAAAGGTAACAAACTAACTTACTTTCGTCTTTAAAACTCCCTAAGTTAGGATTCAGTTTTGAAATACATCAATTAGTTCCGTAAAACATAGGTACACCATCAAAATGTTTCTGAACGTAACTGACATCTGATATTAAGAAGACAGGATACGAGAAAACGGCTATAGTACAGTTCTGTAGAAATCAACGCACTAGCAACCTACACACCCACTTGAAACAAAGCGTACACTAACGAACACAAGTGTCTCATCACTCCTAAAATACAAAGGTACACTCAAGTAAATAATCATCAATGCATGCATAACACCCTATCAACATTTGCGTATATCAAACACTAGACAAAATACACACCGCGTGAAATCGGCACTCTCTGGTAGTAAAGTCAGTGTACACTTACGCACGGAAGCGTTTCAAAAATCAAAGATTTATTAGAGTGCAAGATCGGCTTTGCAGAGCTTCGCTTCTGTCACTTAGACCTACCATAGGTACTTATATACCAGGCAAAGCTTTTTTTTATCTAACTTTTTATAAAGAAAAAGCTTCTTTTATCTAACTTTTTAAAGTATAAGAGAAAAACTGAAACTGGATAGATTTTTGTTTCTCTTTCACGGAAAAACTACTTAACAGATTTTGATGAAACGGTAGAATAATGTAACTTACATCAACAGAAGAACAGTCAGACCATAATTCATGATGAAAATTGGTTAAAAATAAATTTACACAGACTGATGAAGCCGTGAGTTAAGTCAGTTAATTATTAACGTCCAGGTAGACAATCTCTTTGTTAAATAATCTTCAACATAATTTCTAATCCCGATTTTTTCAATGTACCTAAAGGCTTTGGATTTCTTCCTAAGACTTCTTAACCAACAATGAAGACCATATAGGTACACTCGAGAACACTCCTCACAAAATCAGATACTCAACGACTCAACGTACACTCGCGAGCACAAGTGTCTCGTACAGTCACGTACAGTTCTGCGTAACGCACGACAGGAGTATCGATACACATACATAGATAATACAGTACATAATATACGAGTTGTTATGTACAAACATCGAATCGGGCTTGGTCTGAGTTTGTTTGCCGCGGATTGTGTTTGGTTAAATCTATTGAATTGATCTATTATGTACAATGTGAATGTGATCGGTTTTGTACATAAATCTGGTTGTGACAATAAATATGAGGGGGAAAATGGACTTTTCTTAGTCAGCTGACAGAAAAAAATATAATAAAGCCTGGTGAGGCAGTTTTACCATCAAATTATCTGTATATTAATTCGCTGTTTGTTTTCTTCTCCAATTAATAATAAGTAGTAAGAAACGTTAAACTTGATCTATTGTTAAAGCTGAAGTAAGTACATTCACTTTTGTTTATTTTTGTGATTTATTCCGAAACTTTCACTCTCAAAGCACAATATTGTAAGTGGGTTTCATTACCCGAAAATCATCTACTACCTTACGCGCCATTTTGTGTCATCTACTAATTTTCGGTTACCTTACGAGCCATATTGGGACGTCATAGATAAAATATTTTTTTAACACTTGCACGCTGTTAAATAGATATTAATCAGACGAAAATAAAAATTAAAAAGATGATACATAGGGTAAAGTACCCAATTGCCGACCTCCCACCAACTACTGACCTCTTAACAGTTTTTATCAAAAATAATAATAAATCTTCTTGCAGTGCTGCATAAATAATACAGAAAATGAAAAATAATTTATCTTGTAATATATCGGCGTCACAGAAAATTTAAATAAAGCGATATTGCGTCCGTAAACCTATGATAATAAAATACCCTGCTAAAATCATCAAGAAATTTAACAATTTGCTAAGCTGAAGGTTGTTTTCAATGTCATTTTAATTCAGTTTTACACGATAGATTCCTTAGAGTTTGGTATTTTTTCGTTATTTAAGAGAGACATAATGCTTTTTCACATGATTTTCAAGTTTTAATGAGCCTTTACTAGTTAAAATGATGGGGTCAATATGTGGTAGACTCAAATGTATGAATAACCATTTATTTGACACGACATGTCAATAGCTGGTAATGAACCATATGTATGAATATACCAGTTACTAACACCACGGTTTATACGTATAGTTCATTTTAATGGTGAAGTAGCTAAACTTTAATGCATCTGTATTATGCCCATGGGTGTTGGCACCCCTAAAGGTGTGTATCTGCATACTCACAAACATAAAAAAATACCTTACGTTGTAACCTAAGAACCTAGCTTAATTTGAGCGAGGTACTTAAATTTTCAGTCTACTGTCACTTTCTGGATCCTCCTGATTATTTTAAACTTACTACAATTATAGGAAAAGTGAACGGCTGAATGGATTTTGATACAATTTAGCAAGTGGATAATATAAAAACCTGGTTAGGTGGGTGTACCTGGACGCAGGATACTTTTTATGTCGGTATATGATCCCGTGGAACAATTGCCGAACGTAACACGGGCAATGCCTCAGTCATAAGTTGGTTTAGTGCATAAAATTATGACAAAAGTTACTCTAACCTGCATGTTTCAACAAACTGACTTAAATCATATCCAAGGCAAAGTGTTAGGTAGTTTTTGATTTGTGTCTATGTTCTCTTCATTTGTGAGGATCTTCTACATAAGTTGAAAAAGTTAAAAGAGTCTTATGTAATTGGGAAAATATTAATTCAAACTTTTTTAAACTTATTTTGAAGAATTAAAGCCGTATTCTTTCAATTTGTTTTGCCGGCGAGCATTTTAAATCTGCTGCATAATACAGATAAATGAAATAACTACTAATAAACAGGAAAAAATTGACAATAAGTGATAAAACTACAACAAAACTTCAAAAATAAGTGCAAGAATATTATAGGCCGCGTTTGAAGACTGTAGACCAAAATTGTGTGAAAAAAGAAAATGAGAAGGGCAATAAGACTACTTTTGTTTGTTTTTTATCAAATAAAACCTCGTATCACAGTCCTAATTAATAATATTTGAGTTTATTCTTATACTACAGGAGGTCAAAAATTGGTCATTTGCATGATGAAAATTTGGTACAGGCATGTTGATAACTGGTCAAATAGCCTGTTTTTGCTAAACTCGAGAATAAAAACACTTTTTACCTTTGTATGACTGTTTATTATGTTATATTTACATTCTCCAATGTTTATTTTATCTTCCAAAAACATTCATTTCCACTTGCAACTCATGCATTAGTTTATTTTGCGAAAGAAGCAAGAAAAACCGCTTAAAGGGTCAATAATTGGGTGTTTTATCCTATTTAAAAAAAATAATTTGCACGAAGTATTCTTTATAAAAATAATTTTCAAATGACAGTTGATAACAGGTCATTGACCCTTAACGATATCGCATAGTGTAGTACAAAAGACAATTTATTTATTTATTTATTAGAAAAGTACAGCCACATCACATACATTTAACATTAAAATTCACAGTTTTTAATAAGAGCGGTCTGATGCACGTGACAATAATGGCGTACATAACATTCACAATTCTTCAGACAATCACAGAATCCCCAAATTTAATCACTCACCAACAAATTCTTTCATTCCTTTACATCCGAACCAAGTTTCCAACTACAAAACAAGACGAGATCTCGAAATATTACTTAATAATCCTTATCCACTTCAGCTAACGGTACTGAGTCTTAATGCGGGTATTCTTCCATCTAAATGATTACTGTTAAAGCCAGCAATCAGGGCAGTGTTGGAGCTAACGTTTACTGGGCGGAGGTGGGTTACGTAGCTAGCTGTAAAATATTGCTGGGGATAGTTGGGACTGAACTGGGCGGGGTGGTGCAAGGTAAGATCTGATTTTGGGACCTGTTTTTTTTTAATTCTTTGGACTGTTCTTTTTTAATGTCTACAAAGAGGTTTTTATTCAAGAGGAGAGATTTGAATCTATGGAACATATCGTAGCAGTAGAACAGCTCAGCCACTGCGCCAACCGTTCTGTCAATATTACATAGTGTTTTCCAGACAATTAGTGATTAAATAACCCAGACTGTTCATCGATAAACTGTAAAATGACTATTTTAGAAAGAATACCGTATTAAGAACCGTCATTGCTCCGCTGCTTTTTCTGTAACTAGCCTTGTTTCTTCGTTGCAGGAACAGGATAAATAAGTACGGCCTATTCTTCAATTAAACAAGATTCTTATTCAACGCAACATACACTTATACACAACAACGTATTCCTACCCATAATTAATGTCTTGAATGGTCTTAAAAGTTTTGAAACAACATGGAACCCTTTTTGTACCAAAAATCGCTGTCTTCCCATACCTCGCACCACGTCCCAAGGTGCGCCTTTCGTCGGCTAGCTCCCGACTAGAGCGTCTAAATCGGCCGATTTATATGTGTTCCTTCGCCGACAAGTGTAAAATTTAACTCGAAAACGTTTTACTGCCCCATCGGAAGTAGATAAAATAGTTTAGTATGTAAATACTTTGCTGCACTAGAATTGGTTCAACGTTGAAGTTGCTTCAAGTGGGATATTCAGATTCTTTTGTGTTTTGATTCGGTACGTGTGGACTTTGTGTGTTCATGGCTTTATTTTTGAGTGTCTGTGAATGTTGGATAAGCTTACTTTGTGTTACAGCTTTAACGTGATCACGAGTTATAATGTGTACTAGGTTAGGTTAGGTAACTGTGTTATTAATAAAACAAGAAGTAAAGTTACGCGAAAGTTTATCCTTAAAAATCTATGGTTAGTCTGAAGATCATCCTAGTTGTAACTTTAGTTCATGTTTATTATAAGGGTCTTCTTCTTTGTCGTGTCGCTGATTCCTTCAATTTAAATGAGCTTCGACCAAAACTCTGCCACTCTTACGGCGTTGGTGGTCGCCGGACAGGTCCCTTAAAGTGCAGGTGGAATTACTCAGAGTACAAGTGAGGAGGTGGGCCATCGTTTGTGCTGAGGCTCCGCATTCGCACCTTTAATAAGGATGAAAAGAATTAGTCTCAGCCAGAAAATGATAATTTTTTTGGAGACAAATCTTTGTCAATAGCATCTTGTAGTCTGGATTTGGGGCCAGTGGATATCAATGTGCTTGTATTTACTTGATAGGACCATATCTAAGTTTACACATCTACCTAGTCTTCGAGAATTAGAGACTATAATAAGATAAAAGGTTAAGTGAAGGAACATATTGATCAGAAACAAACAATAATTTATCAAGCCGTTGTCACTATCTGCTAATTCCCACATAAATCATAGAAATTAAAAAAAGAAGCTAAGAATATCGCTAGTACAAAGATAAAGAACAGATCTCAACGTGAAAGTTGCCAAGATATTTTACAATGGTAAAATAAATTAATCCCACACAGTTAATACCTCTCTTCAGTGCCAACACGTTTAAGAGATATTATTCATTTTATGTGTACACAGTAATAATTGTTGATGTCGTTAAACTCAGATTAAGATCTTAGCTTTAAGCTAACGTCTCAAGGCATTAAATTAAACGCTTAAGTCTTAAGTGAAATGTCTTTCATTTTAAGTAGATACGTATAGTTTAAAGGTTACTTAAGATTTTATTTCGTATGCCTTTACAGTTTACAAGATTAATGAAAGGGAAGAGTGTATATGTTACGGTAAGAGTGAATAATTGAAGATTATTAATAATTATCTATTATTAATAATAATTACAAAAACTCGAGGTTAAAGTGATTAATTAATCACATTTGTCGGTTGTTATTAATAATTTGACCCTAGTAGTGATTAATGTAATAAATAAACTTCCTTCACAGGAGCAAGTCGACGGAGCTCCTACTTCTGCGTGGTTAAAAAAAAAGAGTCGGGGTGCCAGCAAGTCCCGAGATTAGACCTAGTTCTAAACGGTTAACCATCGGTTAAGGTGTAACCATCCACATGCGGTTAAACCTACGTGTATCACATTTATCTTCAGTTAGCACTAGGTTTAGCCGTTTAGTTTATTAATTTTATAACTTTTACCAATATGTGTCGCGAATTATTAATAATTACTACTAAAAGTAATAAATTTCGATCGTTTATTCACATTTACCAAAACATGTGGTTATTAATAATAATTTTGTAAAAATATTAATAATTTTCAATTAATCAGATTTACCGTAACATATATATGGCAAACTAAAATTTATTATGTATTGTGGATAGTATGGAGAGCAAAGCCGTGGAAATAGTTCTATCTAACGGTTAGCGTTATCATATATTTTCAATATCAATCTGAACTGTTGAAGATTATTGGGGAAAAACCCCGGGGTCGCGGGACTAACGAGAAAAAGGACTATTGAAGGACACCTTGAGTTTTTTTATCCGTACAAGTCTGACAGTCCCTCTTGCCCTACCCTAGGTGGGAGGAATCATTTGATGCTTTTACCACCATAAAAAAAATTGTGTAAAATAATGCCTTATACATGACCTTAGCTTTTTGTACGGTCATAATTTGACCCCCTATACAAGATATTGGGTCATTTTGGAACTATGGACACTGACTGTATAACCCAATAACACAATCATGCAAGAATAAGACCACGCTGTGATAAAATTGTCCTCCTTACCCTCAAACGAGGCCAGGTATTCCTGGTTGAATAAGGATTAAATTGGGTTAGCCTAGATTTCTGAAATTAGACTACGGTACAGTTTTCAGAATAGAATACTTCGAAATAGTTTTCCCAGTTAAAACGGAGGAAACTTCGTGCAGATTACCGTATAAGAGAATTAACGTAGGTAGGTAGATAGTACCTCGACCTATTTTACGATTCAAATCTTTAGTTACAAATTCTAGGTACTTTCGACGTCTGTGTATCGAAGTTTTGATATAGACTTACGATTTTGATGGGGTTATCACTGAGATGGTTACCTCTCGATTCCGAAATGTATTTGTTTGTAATACTTTAATATTAATATGTATGGCCGACTTACGAGTAAGAGCAGTGGTGGCCCAGTGGTATCGGTCCCGACTTACGAGTTGAAGGTCGTGGGTTCGAACCCCGCCAGGCGCATTACTTTGTGTAATCTAATTCATCACCACTGCTCTCAAAACGGTGAAGGATAACATCGTTAGGAAACCGGCATGTCCTAGAACCAAAAATTCGAAGATATGTGACATCTACCAATCCGCACTGGGCCCGCGTGGTGGATTATGGCCCATTATAGGCTGATGATCAATATGTATGATAAAAAACTTTTTAGACAAGTGTTCAACAGTCATTTAAAAGTTTTTGTGGTACCACGGTTGATGTTTTGTCAAGTCGTAGAAAGCTTGTGATTGCGAGGCAAGTTAGAATCAATATGATTCCAGCTTGTAAGTATTTTTTAACGCTTTCACGCCTAAATGGCTGAACAGGTCTTGATGAATTTCGGCTTAGAGATGAATGGGTTTTCTTATATAAAGTTTGAAGGGAGATAAATGGGATAAGTGAAACCGCAGGGAAATGCTTGTTGTTTTATTAAACCGAATCACTTCCATCGTAATAACAGGTAAATTCATTCTCCGGGACACGTCAAGCTTCATTTTCTGGTCGCTTTTCTGGTGGTTGCCACTGTTGATTTTGGCTTTATGGAGTTGCAGTGGTTTGGGAAGTCCGATGTGGGTTTGTCTCAAAAAAAAACTACCATCGTATCGCACCAAATCTTTAATCTTTCTTAGACAATTTCCATCTACAACTTCATAGAACACTCACTAAGATGCAATACTCCAGTTTCCCAAGCAGAGAAACAAATCGATGTGCCTATTAAATGTTTACGAGTGAGGCTTACTGCTGACGACATGTGAGCGCAATTCCCGCCGCAATCATTTGACGCTGTATAAAGAACGATAAAATGTTAGATTGTACATTTACTCTGTACTTTTATTGTCTAGAGGGGGATGATTTCTTACTTCGAGAATCGGTTGGTCTTAGATACTAGGATATGTGCTATCCACAGTAGAGTTTTAAATATTTATATTCACACTTGTGTCGCACATCATAAGGCTTTTATTGAGAAAAAATCAGCTGCGTGTGGGACTCGAATCAGCGTCTTTCTGGATCAGTAGGTAGCCCGGAGCCTTACCAGTTAGGCTACAGTAAATCCACTCGTCGAGGTACTTTAACTTGGACATAATAGTTTAACGTTGGAGTTTCATGTTTTGGAGTGTCTCGGTCTCTTGACTAGCAATCCAAAATGTTTTCCTTTTTTAAATGTAATTTTCAAATTATGTATACTTTTTTTAATTATATACGTCACAAACGAGCATATAACCTACCGGATGAAACGCGGAAACCGTAGCTTACTATGGACGCCTGAATCACCTACAGTTATTGCCTGCGTATTATCGACCATGCAGAATTTATATCACGCCCTTTTTGAAGAGTCCCATGTTGCAGCTCATTGGAAAACCTGCTTTCTACATAAAACAATTTAAGTACCTATTTATTTAAACCCTCATTATCCAATCCGTCTACTCAACTGCATAATATTTACTTGCATAATGACCACAATGATGAGTGTGCCAATCGTTAACGTAAATACTAGTTATCAATGCAATTTTGATGTCCGCCGTACAATATCAAATTGTCGGTTTGGAGCTGCTCCAAATGTTTAGTGGGTACAAACAAATAACTTAGTATATAGAGAGGTAGACAGAACTGTTGGCAGTGATAGTGTTCTTGTTTTATTACAGTGTGTGTTGTGGGTAACTTCATCGTTCGGTAATTGGCTTGTATAGGTTTTTGTCATGTGATGAGAGTTAGCACCTTCGTACACAAGGCTACACAAGTCTCCGACAACGACGATATATTACTAGACTCCGCATAAGGAACAAAAACTATTTTGTCAACTCGCTGAGGTACTACGTAAGCGAGGGGGAAGGGGTACTGCGTAGTGATTGGCTAACTCAAGGTCTGTTCTGTCTCAAAGTATGCAGTTTACGGCTCACAGGAGTGGTCGAAATAAAAACGGATATAAGAACTTTTTTGCCTAATGTGTTGACAGACATCGGTCGCCTGTCATTAGGAGTCTAATAATATTATATCATCGTTGGTCTCCGATATGAAATGGAAGTGGAAACATATTTTTCCTACTCCTCCACTATTCTTTTCTGATTAATTTCGTTGCAGGATCTAAGACAGGTAAATTAATTCTCCGGGACACGTCGAGTTTCATTGTCTCGGCGCTTTTCTGGTGGTTGCCACTGTTGATTCTGGCTTTCAGGAGTTGCAGTGGTTTGGGAGTAGTGTGGTGGGTTTGTACTAAAAAAGTTTCCTATATCTTACGAATTTGGTATCCATTGACGCGTGTCTGTGTACGAACCTCTATGAATTTGCGTTGTGATAGTCGCCTGGGTATTAAAGTCGTAAGGTATCCGAGTATTACCGTCGCTTGTATACGAAGGGGCTTAGTTAAAAGTCGTGAGAAAAGTTGTAAGTTTTTTTACTTTATCTCCTGAAAGCCATATTTGACAATGACGATGTGTATCTATGCCCCACGACAATGTAGATAGACCAAGTCTTCGAGACGGCATCCGCGATAATGTAAGCAAGAGACGGACTAAAACATGAATGAACGTGGGCCAATGAGCATTACTGAACGTTTGAAACTATTATTACCAGTTCTGAGTATGACTGTTGATGGCTATAAGAGTAGAATACCTAAGAAATTAATAATGGATGTTTTTGTGAAGGATGTGGATAACTAGAGAAGTTTGGAGGAAGAAGACACGCGGCTATTACAATAAAAAAAATGGATTAGGTCAGTAAACAATGGCGGTCAAAATAATATTATTGTAGTAGCATGAATACAGTTTGGTTTAGTTGTGAAATCTAGCTGTTAGTTTTTCATGTTTGTTTTCGTTCTACAATTCAAAATATGGTTGTGATGTCTGCATGTGTGGGATTATTTGTTTATGATGAAACTATCATAATACTGATATGGACAAATGGGACAGTGATTTCAAAATAAACGGAATTTTCTACAAGCTATATTGTTTATGAATGATTATTTAGTATTTACATCATAATTATGTGTAATATAGTGTGCGTTTTATGTCTCAGTGAAATGGCTTCGTTATTTCTTTCCATATACTTTATTCTGTCCTCATCCTCTGGGAAGCAACTGAAAATTGAACCTACCGTTCGATTGGTTTCGACATAACATTTTCCTACCCATCCACTATTCTTTTCTTATTAATTTTGTTACAAGATCCAAGTCAGTTAAATTCATTTTCCGGGACAAGTCGAGCTTTATTCTCTCAGTTATCTTCTAGTGATCGCCACTGCTGATTCTGTTTTTTTGGAGTCTGTACCGTCAGCACGAGTTTTCAGTATTTGAGACGTAAAGTAAACTGGAACTTAGACAATTTCAAATTGACAATTTTCAAAGAAATAATTAGTTCCTTCTTCGCACACCAGAGGCCTTAGTCAAACAGCAGACGACAATCGTTATCGTATACAACAGTACCCTACTGCTGTATATAAATTTACATTTTAGAAACTAGACATAGTCTACTAGAAAAATAGACTAGAACAAATTCCCAGTTAGAATTCTCCTAGCTCTATAGTTACATTCCTGAACCAACATTAACAGTTACAAATGCCGGGCGACCACGCACTCAATTTCTAGACGCAATTCCCCTACAGGAGAAATGCATTCTTTACAGAAAAACCCTAAAAGACGGGAAAAACTCCCGTGAGTAAAACTATTTCATAAGCCACCCAAACATTATGGAGTTACGTAGTTTTAGTATTATACAGGGTGTCACTAAAAGTATGGATCAAAATTGAATAGGCACGGGAGAGGTCATTCGAAAATTACCTCTGAGTATGTCGATGCTATTTTTTTATGGTTTAAATAATATGTCCTGACCTTTTCGTGTCACATATCATATGCCCATTTGAACACGAAAATGAGTAATTTGTAATATAATAATAAAAATAAGGAAGATTATTTCCACCCACAAGGTAAACAGATGATTTTATAAAGACCACAGGATCATGCTAGATGCAAGTCGCTTCCAACCCTCCGAGGTTCCTCCTATTGCAAGTCTAGTATAGGCCTAAGTTCAGCAGTGGACGTCTTACGGTTGATTTGATGATGATGATAAAGAAGGAAGATTTAATTTAGTTTATCCATGTTAGTTTTAAAGTTAGAAAATTTAATTTGTAAAAAAGATTTGAATGAACTCTCTCTCTCTCTTCTCTTAAATGACTCTCACTCGTGTCAATACAATCCATACTTCCAAAGACACCCTGTATATATACTTTTTTTTTCTTTCTAACTGCAATGTCGCGTGTTGTGAAGACATTAATCGGTTTTAACGCCAGCCGAGCATTTCAGCCGATTCATACATCCCCCTCTTAGAACTGCATTGCAGGGTTGTATATTACACAATTTAAGTACCGCTGGATAGCTTGGATGTCTAAATATAGCTTGTTTGCATGCTTTTGCTATGTAGTTATAGCTTAACTTTTTTTTTTCAGGCAAGGATACGATAACGCGGTAGGCACAGAATACGACAAAGGGATTAGTTATTGGGTCCATTTTTGAAACATTGCCCGGCAATTATCACATTATATCGCGAAAGGTTTTTTTTTTTTTTTTTTTTTTTTAGCGTGGTAAAATCATCAAATGAGACCTCCAACCCCGGGCAGGGCGGGAGGTACTGTCAGACTTGTACTGACTAAAATCCACGGTGTCCTTCAGTAGCCCTTTATGTTCCGGGGTCACGGTAATAGAAATAAATCCCGCGACCCCGGCAGGCTTTGGCCCTCTGAGAGGGGGCCCCGTCATTTTGCTGACAGCTCTTTGAGGCGCGCGTGGAACACGACGCGCCGTCGACCCGGGCATGGTCCATGGTCGGACAGCGAGTTGCCCTTTACTCGCTGTCCGCATGCCCGCGCCTACGGTGGCCGGAGATCGTCTTGCGACGTACGGCGCCGTGGGCGTACACCACTGCGGTTGGGGCGGAGGGAGGACGCTGTCCTCTCTCTCTCGCGGCCCGCCGCCTCCTTCACGAGCATTACTGCCTCGCAGAAGGCGGCGACCGCTTCCCACTCCGTCTCGCTCCGCAGCATGGCCGAAACCAATGCCGGGGAGAAACCAATGCCGGGAAAGTTGTCAGTTGATGTAAAGTAACATGGAAAAATAGCAATTTCATAAAAATCAGCCATTTTCTTAAGTTTGCCGTATATGATTACTTCCCAGAATTTAATCCTTATTAGTAACACTATCAAACGGTATAATAATACAGGGTGTGATTTTTTTTTTCAAAATCAGCGGGTTCGATTCCTGACCAGGATTTTTGATTTTTCTAAAATCCAATGATGCAATTTTAGTTTTCGTCAAAATCGGCCTCGAGACTCCTTTCAACGTTTTTCGATATTCCTCATAGTTTCGAAAGTAGCCATCCACGCCCAGTTGAAAAATTCACCCTGTATCTGTTTAGACAGTCACGCGCCCTCGGTAGGTGTTTGGCCCTTTATCGGGGCCGCGTCTGCTTGCGTACAACTCCTCGCGTGGAACAGGCACACCGGGCATGGTCCATAATCGGACGGCGAGTTACCCATTACTCGCCGTCCGTATGTACCCACTCATCGTTCTTAGTGGAAAAATTATGTAAGTTAAAAATACTATTGCCTCACGAGTTAATAGGTAGAAACAGGAGAAATTGGAATAACCACACTCGACCTAACCTTCAAGGAAAAAAAATTATATCAATAAGAAACAAATTAATTTAAGACAGTTCCTAATGTGATGGAGATCTTAGTTGATGTTGATTGACTATTTTCTGGAAATTGTCAAAATGACATGTACCTAAAAAAATAAAATAAAATAGTTTACTTTGACAAAAGAATGCGTTAACCAACTCTGCGCTATAAGAAGCTACGAATACCAAGAACCACTCAAAAAGTTAACCCAAATACCCACAAATTGTACGGTAACAACTAAAAATAACCATCGTCCAAACTACAAGCTATTTAAAACAAAATCTATGATCCTATCAACTAAGCACGGAAAGTAATGTTTAATACTAAGCCCAACTTCAGCACCCAGCTTAAAGTTAAGCTCCAAACTGGCTCCGAGGGCGTTGTCTTAAGTTTTTACAACCTTCTAGCTTAAAATCTTCGTTAGTCTTTAAATAAAAACGGGAAGAACTTGGACTGTAGTAGTTCGATGCAACTTAGAAGTTACATTGGTACAATTCGTCTAACACGATGTGTTTTTTAACATTTAACGTAACCGTGATAACCATGATTGGATTCGTAGATTTTAGTCAGTACAAGTCTGGCAGTTTTTTCCGCCATGCCCTGGGTGGGAGGACTATTTGTCGACTTTACCACGACATAAAAACTGTGCGAAGTTTCACCCAATTGCACCTGGGAAAAAGCTTTTTCAAAAAAAAATGTAACCGCCTTCAAAACCAACCACTAAAAAAGGCCAAAATAACCTACAAAATAACTTTTCTTTCGGAAGTCGGTGGCAAAAAAGACAATGAAAAATAAAACCACCGACTTCCGAAAGAAAAGTTATTTTGTAGGTTATTTTGGCCTTTTTTAGTGGTTGGTTTTGAAGGCGGTTACATTTTTTTTTGAAAAAGCTTTTATTTTACTCTTTTTAGTTTAAATATTCAACCCAAATTCTTGTCAAATAAATACATCATTTTCTTACATGTGCACTAGAATTTTGTAATCACATCACTCCTGTACAAAATTAGCTAACAAAAATTCCCTATCTCAAAAACTACTGAACCGATTTTGATGAAACTTGCAGTGTTCCCTCAGTTGAACAATATCTAGTATAACAAAAAAAGAATGACTTAAATCGGACTTGTAGTTCCAGAGATAAGCGAATACAAACTAAATCAGTCGATGCCTACTCCTTTGTTAAGGAGTTATACCTTCCATCATCAGCTCAGCTACATGAGATTATTATTACCATAAGCAAATACTTAAATTACTTCATAATATTTGCGAAAAACTATATGTGGGCCTATAAAATTTGAGGGTTGCCCTCGATTTCTCCAGGATCCAATCATCAGATCTTGACTTGGTGAATATGGGACCACTCCGGAAGCATGTCCTTTCGAACAAAAAAAGAATTTTGAAAATCGGTCCACAATCGCCGGAGAAATCGCGTAACAAACACACAAAAAAAAAAAAAAAAAAAAAAACATACAGTCGAATTGATAACCTCCTTCTTTTTGAAGTCGGTTAAAAAGTAGCATGCGCCGATAATATCTGAAATACTATACTTTTAAAATCGTGATTTTTTTTCAAAAGTTTTTATTAAATGTAAAGTCACATGAATCGCGCTCCTTATTTATCTATAGTACATAGAGATGTGTCAATGTAATTCCGTAAGTTTTGACGTTTTAATAGGCTGACTGTGTAGGTACATCGATGTAACCTTTAATTTGTGTCCAATTTTATTTAGTCAATTTTTACTCGCACCTCTCCAACAATTAAAAACTTGTTTTTATTAGGTTTTCAAACAAAATTGATTGCGTGACGTTGGCAGTATGTTTTCGTAGGTAGAATCTACGTTACAAAAGCGGGGGGATCTGTTTTATGGTGAAATTTAATGGTGCTTGAAAATGGTTTAGATTTTATTGAATTACGGAATTAATTGTGTTTCTGTGTAGTGCGTATAGTTGTATATGTATAATTTATGTACTTATGTATGTATATGTTGTGTCGCGAGGTTTTGTGTAATTTGTTGTAAAATGATAGTTTTCCATTCATCTATTATTATCATTTGACAGATTTAAGTAGTGTAAAAACGAGCAAAATCTCAGGTAAGGCTGTGGGAAAGAGACAGGGCTATACAAGTTGTCTAGCGCCATCTCTTTCCCACAGATTAAAGACTAAAGCTTTAAAAGGTTCATGGTAGGCAGCCTGGAGGTGCCTCGTGGCGTGTTTCAAACATTTCCAGACATTTCAGTTACCGCTCACGGCGGCAAGATCTTGCACAGGCCGTAAGTTTGGCCATATTGCGCTAGCTTTGTCAAAACGATGATGGATCCTCATATTCAGAAAGCCACGTCTTATAAACAACAATTTACACGATTTTAATTTCTGTAGGATTTATCCTGTATAAAAACATAGAAACTTACATACACAAATACCCAGACCCTTAACAACTACTTGCAGAGATACAAATATTTGCTCCGTGCAGGAATCAAACACGCAACACGCTGCACAGCAGTCGATCGCTCAGCCACTATGCCAACCGTGTCGTCAAATTCGATTAAATTACCTACCTTAAAATATACAACAAACAGCAATTTCAATTTATCAACCAAAAACAAACCTAATCCATCAACAAAAACCCTTCAAACGGCCATTTAATCAAACAACCTTTAAAAATTCAAATGTAACCCTAAAAAGCGCCAGAACAGGTGACGTTTAGCAAAACAGACGTTACGACAAATGATTAAATAATAGACTTTTCGAATTTCGTCCAAATCTTTCGCATAACGAGTTGAGAAAACAAATAAAGGACGGTCGGTGAAACTTATTATGCTGGCAATAAATAATATAGCGGGTTTACTCTTGGGGTTGCCAACTTTTAATACAATATTGTATGGGTAGAACAATGCAGTTTTAGGGTTGAAATTTGTTTGTATTTACATAACCTGATGGGTGTTGATCAGCTGAGAGTCTGAACTGTGTGAAAGTGGAATGAGGGTCATTGTGCTTCCGTGGTGCGCGTGTCCTACATAAATGTATGAATATTTAATCTGCCTCATTATTTCTGCAGGCAATATTTACTGCGGGTATTTAGTAGAATATTCATGTTTGTAGCTCAGTGCATGCGCATTATTTTTAATTATTTATACATTAAATGCTTCTTTACCTTTACGTTAGTATATGATGTGACTGATTAAAAAATTACTTGAGCAGTAGCTATTCCTGGAAAAAGCTGATTTCTTTCCCCGTCATATGTAGACCTTTAAGTTATTAATTTAGGTAAACGTAGGCCATATTACATAATACTTTAATTTTTAATTTTTATGTTTCCTACAACAATGGAAAAAAGTTCGCCATTTTGCCCAGCCCAATTCATTTAGCTTTAGCGTAGCATGTTTTTTTCTTTCATACTCTACTATTGGCCTCTTCGTACACAACGCGACGCAATTCTCCGATTCTTTACGACTTTGGTGTCCATTGACGCGCGCCTGTGTACGAAGCTCTATAGATTTGTATTGCGATAGTCGCCTGGATGTCAAAGTCGTATAGTATCGGAGACATGCGTCGCGATGTATACGAAGGGGCTCACTCGTTATCAGCAGTCAACTATGTCAAGCCGTAACAATTCCTCGTGCACAATCTATCAATCTTTGCTATGATTTTCCTTCACATTTTTGAGCATCCATAATTACGATCAGAACTTTCTTCAATTATCTTTTATTATCTACTATATAACTGGTTACATTTAAGCAAGTCGACCACATCATCGCTTACGATCAAACTCGAGACTATGGATAAATAAAAATAATGTACAAAACATGAAATAGTTTTACAAAACCACGCCAATATTAATTCAAGCCAAATATTAATTAAAATGTGACATTATAAATGAGGCGACAATCCAACAGAGCGGATTTAAATTATTAATTAACAAAGAATTAATAGGTTTTGTCAACGAATAAATTGAATATTTAAATCGTCCATGTGGTGCGTTAGTCACCTGCCGTTGAAATTGATTGTAATAAATGTTCTGATTTATGGTAATTTAATGGAAATTTTAATATTTTGGTCGACTGCTAACATTGTAGTTTTGGCCGAAATCAATGTAGAGGTAAATGCATTCGCGGTTTAATGAGAATTGGTAGTGAGAGACAAAGATCCGATTACTTATTGAATAAGTAAGTACTAAGTAGGTAGGTACTAGGTATCTATATCTATACATATAATAAAATAGTAGGAAAGTCAAAACTGTACATTGAATATTTTTTTAAAAGAATACTTGGGGTATGATCTACAATCGATACCGAAGCCAAAAATATAGTTTTTAGAATTTTTGTCTGTTTGTCTGTTTATCTGTTTGTCTGTATGTATGTCCGGGATAAACTCAAAAAGTACTGGACGGATTTGAATGATTCTTTTTTTGTTGTATAGGTATTAAGTCTGGTCAAAACATAGGCTATAATTTATTTTGAAAACTTGAACAACTGGCGCAGAACCGCAACAGACCAGCTAAACTATAAGAGATACAAAAATGGTGCGATAGCAAAAATTGTTCCACGTGATGAGCATTTTCTGCTGAGAGAATTAGTTTGAAGATCTGGAACACCTGATGTGGAACTCCAAGAGCCCAGCTACACTATAACATATACAGGAATAACGTCTCAGCAAAGTTGTTCGGCCTGATGTGTACTCTCTGTTGAGGTATAAAAATTGAAGATCTGGAACACCTGATGTGGAACTCCAAGAGCCCAGCTACACTATAACATATACAGGAATGACGTCTTAGCAAGAGTTGTTCAGCGCGATGAGCACTCTCTGTTGACGTATAAAAATTGTAGATCTAGAACACCTTATGTGGAACTCCAAGACCCCAGCTACCCCGCGGTGGTGGACGCCCACGGCGTCGGACGTCACAAGACGATCTCCGGCCATCGTAGGCACGAGCATGCGGGCGGCGAGTAAAGGGCAACTCGCCGTCCGACCATCCAAACTCCCATGAATTTTTTACCCGGGCTGTTGGAGTTGGTTATCAGACTTTACAGATCTTCGATTTTGCCGACCCCATTGTCGCTGGCATAAGCAACAAGATCCGCGGACGAAGTCGCGGGCAGAAGCTAGTAGGCAATAAAACGTCTACTTTAATCGTCAAAAACAAGAAGAAGTTTCTTGTAAATGCACTTTTGAACATGTTGCTTATTTAAATTCAAGACACAATTGGTGTCTTTCAAAATATTAATTACTTTTATGATTGTAGTTAATTTTACAATTTATGGATAGCCTGTTTCTGCAATTACAAATAAGATTCTAATTCTGGATATGTCAGCAAAAATAAACGTCACTTGAAACACATACAAGTCAATAAAAAACACACACATTGCTTCTAAAACTGGAAAGACGCGTGTCTATTTACACCTACATCCCATTTCCTACCTTTTTTCAGATACCATAGACGCCAAAACAGCCCATGATCACCAAAAATACTCCATAGCACTGCCATGGCTTACATACTCGTACATTAAAAACACCCTGCTATTAATTTTTAATTTCGCTTTTACGACTTTTTTAATGGCGTCCGTTTTTGTTTAAATTTTTATTTCTACGATCCGGATTTGCTTTTAGTAATTTTTGAATTGTTGTTGTTGAGAACAGCTATAATTTTGAAAGTAAAATTATGGCAGCTAACCGCTGATTTGTATTAACTTATTATATTTTATTAAGTTTCATTTTTAAGTTTTGTTTTTCTTGACGTTATTTTTTTTTCCAGCCTGTGTGTTGCTACCAAACAGTTCTCTCCTTTCTTAGTTTTTCTCAATCAAATTAATTCCACACTGACTAAGGGGAACTCATCAATGACCTTCACTGGACTAACTTAATGTTAAGTTTATTCTGTGGAGGTCATTGACCTGTGACTAACTTGACGTTAAGTCACTGACGTGTCACTTGAAAATTTCGGTAGCAATTTTTTTTTTTGCAATCTAATTTAAATAAGTACCTATCTAATAATTATCGTCAGGTATTATCTTGGTTATATTAATCATGAAATTAGTATTATTATTTATAAAATTTGAAAAACGTGCATGACTGTTACAATATGACGCCATGTTTTAGATTTAATTATTGATGGTTGATTTTTTTTGCTGTTGGCTAAGACCAAAAAACAATGCAATCTTTAATTATCCTTCCACCTGCCATCACTCTAATAAGAAAAACCAAAGCAATAAGAACCAAACGAGCAACCTATAAAGAAAATATTTATTTTAAAAAACCGCGTCGGATGCAAATGAAACTCGTTCCGTAACAGAGTTTATTAAGAAAACTATTGCTGCAGAAAAAACAAAGACGAACTCTCATCAGCTAAGAGCCTGATGGTAAAACCTTTGGAGCATTAATTAAATAAATAATAAAGAAAACTTGAACACCTAGCTAGATGTAGATAGATAGATACCCTTTTATGCTAGATAACCTTTTTTGAATTTGAAGCTGTCACCTGGAATTTTGTTAAAAGTATTATAACTTACTTATTCATGTCGTATGATTTAAAATGTTTATAGTTTTATTTTTGTTGTATTTAGATTTTCTTTTTGCCTAGCCCTCCACGTACGCGACTTCGTCCACGTTGTTTTAATAGTACTGATTAAAAGTTTATACGCTGTGTATCTTTATCAGAGAAATATTTTTTAAAATCAGTTACTACTGTTTTTCCCATAAACTAATGCAAAACCAGAGCTCTTAAATCGACGATAACAACCGACGATCAATAAACTAAACTTTTGAAAAAAGAAAAAGAATACCTAGCAATCCGTCTGCGAGTGCACCAGACAGACAGTGCATGGCGACATGATTTCATAGACAATATTAAAATAAAATAAAAAAGCATGCACACGCCGCCTACAGCACTTTTCGTCACCGTACGATATTTTTCCATTTCCCACTGTGCAGTTTTTCATTTCAACGTAGTTTTGTGAAGGATTTATCGACGGATATGTACAACTCCAGATTGTCGGGCCCAGTTTTCGGGGTAAAATATTCGGGAAGTTTGGTCGTAGCGTTCGAAATCTGAAATTAACAAAAAAGGAAAACTGCTTTTTGTGTCTGTGGGTTTCGAATAAATTGAATATGGAACGCGGTTGTAGATTACTGGCCGCTTGATTTTCGTTAAAGTTTTTGGCTGTTTTATTATTTATCGGTCGAGAGAATTTATTCGTGAAGTTTAATTTACAAAATCGTGTATTTTGCTACTGTGGAATATAACTCTAGATACAGTTAAGTATCTTTTTGTTACCTAAATATGATTGTTTATACAATGTATATTAACTTTATTAACGTAAAATAAGAGAAAAATGAAGGCTGTTCTTTCGTTTTAAAGAATAAAAATTAATAAAAAACTAGGTCTTAACGGTTTCCATACAAATTTTGGTCTTACATTTAGCACTTAGTTTCAGCAAAGTGTAAAGATTATTAGGTTAGGTAACGTGCTCTATCGAGCTAAGTCCTAGGTAAATAACTCAAGGTTAGGTTCAACGAGAACGCAAACATCCCAAGCTGGCGTGTTGCTAATTAATAAACGTGTAAATATACTGGTTCCAATTAATTCGACGTAGGCAGGACGGCACTTGAGTGAGATAAGTGATTGCCTAGTATAGTTAAAAAAGTTTTTTTTATTTTTATTAATGGTTTCAATAAAATCTTTATTAGAAAAAGGGCTTTAATCGAAAAGCGATTATGCCAACCTAAATTTTTCATTTAACATAAGTATTATCAATTACGTTCCATGGAGTAAAGAAACGCAATCAAAACAACCTTTGAATAATATATTAAAATTGCAGTGTTGTCAGTGCAATGTAATAGTAATGTAAAACCTCCAAAAGCTTTCAAAATACGCTGACAATTTTTGTATGTCAAACGAGCACTTTTTAATTTTTTAATGTAGCTCACTCAAACGAGTAGTTTTAATGTAGTCCACTCATTCAACGAGGAGGGATACAAAAAGGCTTTCTCGTAAATAAATATTTTATACATAGGTACTTTTCTCACAAACAAAAAGCTGAGCTATGAGCAAACGGAATATGTAACTAACCAAAAAAGTTTCGAATATAATTTTAACTACACAGAAAGCATAAACCTTTGCCGTTTCCCCGCGCCGTCTACCGTTTCCCCGCTCCGTTTGCCGTTTTCGTGTATTATCTTAGTGGGGGAATTTTCGAAAACGTACAGTTAACATAAGTTTCCTTACCTTACGAAGCATTTCCTCGAGCGAATCCATGTCGGAGGCGGCAGGCTCCCCGCCCGCGCTGCCGTTCACACCGTTATTGTTGTTCGTCATAGGTGAGCCGCACCCCACCGCGTAACAACACAACGGCACATGTGAATTACACTTAGGTAGACCGCCACTTTATTGTCGAATTTTTGTTTTCACTTTTTATTTTATATTCGTCACATGTAGTCCGCACTTTTTGTTTTGTTGAAATATCACACGATTTGGAATGTTTCGCTTATTTCTAGTTAATGTTAATTGTACTAGTTTTTAGACTAGAATGGGTTAGGAAGACAGTGTTTTTTCTGAAAGAGTTTTCAAATTACGTGAGTTGAAATTTTAATTTTTGTTCCTGACTATGGATTCTGCAGTTGAAATAAAATACCAACATAAAATTTAATCATGCTTTTGGTAGTACTACTAGAAACTACTTAATTTTATAGTATTACTACCAAAATCATTATTAAATAAAATATAGTAAAATTAAAAAGTCATTTTCACTTACTGTATTGTTTTCATATAATACTTTGGGATCTATGTTATTACGAAGTAAATCCTATGTCTAAGTAAAAGCAGTTATTTGACAAGAATATGCGAATTAAAGTGATTACTTTTCAATGCAGTGATTGTACTACAACTTCACTAAATAATGTAGATGTATAACTATAAAATTACTACTTATATAAAGTAGTTATAAACTAATTCAAGGTCAATAACTAATGTTCATATCTAAAATAATGAAAGCTGAATTGGATAAACCTTATCAAATAATTTGAATCAAAGTTACATTAAAGTGAGCTGTCACCTTGTAATATTATGATGACGAGATTTTATGATTATCCTATAGCTAGGTAAAGAAAATTCAGAATTTAATATGATTAATAGTTTTCAGTCTCCTGAAAAAACCTAACGATGTCTAGATTTCAGGTATTCAGTATCATTAGAGCCGTCGTTAATCTCAGCGGTTAGCTTTTTAAGTTAAATATAATTAAATAATTACTGGCTGCAACCAGCGGCTTTGCCTGTTACAACACAATTATTATCCCACGGTATAATACCCGTTAACCTGTGACCAATCTGTGTACCTATATCCAAATTGTTTCAACCGTTCGTAATTTTTGCGTGGAAGAGTAACAAACATCCGTTCTTCCATCCTCACAAACTATTATTTATCAAGGTACTAGGATAGGGTAGAATTTTCTTCTATATATTTTTTGCAGTTTAATTTATTTTTAGCCAATGTTTTGCGGCCATACATCTCTAAAAATGAAACAAAATAAACTTAAAAAAAAAGACTGCCCAGCTAAACCCAAGTTTATTTCCACACCCATCTTTAACCTTTAACAAATATATTGTAAAATCAAATCGCTACTAAATAATTTAGAGCTTTTCGCCGTGTCAACAAGTCCGACTCAATGTAGTGTAGTGTTGGCCAAATACACAAGAGTCATGTACTCCCAACTAAATAAATATATTTCGTTACTCTGTGATTTTAGCGTTTGTTGATTTAAACGCAAGTTAGTAGTGTGTTATTTGATAGTGGTGCTTTATACTTCGTATTGTAGGTTCATAAAAGTTCATAGTACTTTCAGAAAGAAATATTTGACACCGAGCGGGACTTGTACACACGGCTACACATCAAGTTATACAAAATCTGGTCTCGCTTTACATGATCTGTCCGCACACTCAATGGTCGATCAAATGAAGGACTCATTTGAGTCCTTCATTTGATCATAGTATCATCTAGCCCAGGGCGGGACAGGAGAGATTGTCAGACTCGCACTGACTAAAATCTACGGTGGTATTTCAATAGCTCCTGGGTCCTTATATACAGGGTGAATTTTTCAACTGGGCGTGGATGGCTACTTTCGAAACTATGAGGAATATCGAAAAACGTTGAAAGGAGTCTCGAGGCCGATTTTGACGAAAACTAAATCTGCATCATAGGATTTTAGAAAAATCAAAAATACTGGTCAGGAATCGAACCCGCTGATTTTAGAAAAAAAAGTAACACCCTGTATTATTATACCGTTCGATAGTGTTGCTAATAAGGATCAAATTCTGCGAAGTAATCATATACGGCAAACTTAAGTAAAACGTATGATTACAAAAAAACTGATTAATCTTCAAGGCAAAGACTGTATTTGAAACAGAAGTGACCGTTTCTTCTTTAAAATAATGCTATTTTTAGTTCAACTCAATAATGTCGTATTGCTAAGTACAGTGAGATTGTTGAACCGTTAAATCCAGTGAGACATTGACAATAATGAAATTTTATAATTCCGAATAAATTATGGCTCAGTAGATGTAAAGTTACATGGAAAAATAGCAATTTCATAAAAATCAGCTATTTTCTTAAGTTTGCCGTATATGATTACTTCCCAGAATTTGATCCTTATTTGCAACACTATCGAACGGTGTAATAATACAGCGTGTGATTTTTTTTCCAAAATCAGCGGGTTCGATTCCTGGCCAGGATTTATGATTTTTCTAAAATCCAATGATGCAGTTTTAGTTTTCGTCAAAATCGGTCTCGAGACTCTTTTCAACGTTTTTCGATATTCCTCATAGTTTCGAAAGTAGCCATCCAAGCCCAGTTGAAAAATTCATCCTGTATATGTTACGGTAAATCTGATTAATTGAAAATTATTAATATTTTTACAAAATTATTAATAATAACCACATGTTTTTGTAAATGTGAATAAACTATCAAAATTTATTACTTTTAGTAGTAATTATTAATAAATCACGACACATATTGGTAAAAGTTATAAAATTAATAAACTAAACGGCTAAACCTAGTGCTAACTGAAGATAAGTATGATACACGTAGGTTTAACCGCATGTGGTCGGTTACACTTACACCTAGGTTTATCCGGTTAGAACTAGGTCTAACCTCGGGACTTGCTGGCACCCCGACTCGGACAATTTAGGTTAGAAGAGGATGGCGGGGTCTGAAAGATCCCGCCACCCTCTTCGTGGTTATTTTTTTTTTAACCACGCAGAAGTAGGAGCCCCGCTCCGACTTGCTCCTTTGAAGGAAGTTTACTTATTACATTTATCACTACTAGGGTCAAATTATTAATAACAACCGACAAATGTGATTAATTAATCACTTTAACCTCGAGTTTTGGTAATTATTAATAATAATAGATAATTATTAATAATCTTCAATTATTCACTCTTACCGTAACATATATAAGGATATACCTGGGAAATTATTTCCTGGGTCACGGTTACCTGATGCGACAGTCCCTTAGCACAAGATTTTACAACGTTTATTGTGCGAAAAATTAAAAAAAAAAACGCTTTGATGTTCCTCTCAAGGAAATAACTATTTCCATCAAATGAACGTCAAAATTCCTGTTTACGTAACAAAAACGTGGAAAATGATACAACGGCCTCAGAAAACGATTCGCAACTTTGTATCATAATAGTCAATGCTATATTACAAACCCCAAAATCAAACAAATGACAATCAAACGTTCTACCCATCCCTCTATACTGTACACTGTGCAAACACAGATAGTATCCCACTTTTGGGACAGGGGTGTCAGTGTGTGACTCCGCATACGTTTAGCGCTTTAGATCTCCCCTTCAAAAGCGCTTCTCGCATCGAAATTAAATCAAAATTAGCCGCAAGGGGTTGCAAGTTTTAATTATGAGGCTGCAGATAAAGCTGGGTTTTACGATTGGTAAATATTTTGGACTATTTGCTTGGTTTGATTTGGAAATCATGGAGGGATTTTTATTTGGGTTGTAAGTACAGACACCAGCAGCTCAACATACCGCAATCTGTCAAATTTTACTTGAGATAAGGTTGAAAATCTATCAAAGGATAAATTGAGGTAGGTTGATGTCCTGGCGTCTGTACCTACAATTAAAAAAAAATCTTTCTTTCTTGTTCTGAATCCGCATACGATTAAATATTTTTTGATGAAATTGACAGTAATCAAGTTCTTGTTTAGGTACCTCTGTTTTCACTACCATTGAAGACAAGCTCGAAATCATTTAATATGAAATTAGAAATTAGAGTATTCAAATATACCTACAGGGTGTTTCTTTTAAATGGGCCAAAAGGGAGAAATCTGCATCCATAAGAGATACAGGAAAACTTTCTTAGGAACCTTTAGCTCTTTTTTGATACTGATAATTTTGGCGTTTTTATTTTTTTGGTCAAGTGTGAGCTGTTCACAGAAATGAGTAAAATTGACCAAAATTTTTTTTAATGCCATTCGACTCTGTTTCTTATAAGGATCATTTCATTGTATCGAAAGAAAAAAATCGGGATGGCGGGAGTTGGTCAAATTTAACAAAAAAAAAATTCATACAAATTATATGGACAAAAAAAATACCAATTTTTTTATTATGCTGTTTGACTTACTTTCATGTAAGGATGAGATAATTGTATGGGCAGAAAAATATTTGAACAGTAGAAGTTGGTCAAAAGTAGAGTAATGTTTCTTCTAACAGCATAAAGTCCTATTAACAGTGTCAGTATTTCATAAGATTTGACCCACTTCTGTTGTCCGGGCATTTTCCTTCCCATACAATAAAATGGTCTTTACAAGACACTAAATAACATGACATCATAAAAAAAATCGTATTTTTTTTCGTTCATACAATTTGTATGAAATTTTTTTTTGCTAAATTTGACCAACTTCCGCCGTCCCGATTTTTTTCTTCCGATACAATGAAATGATCCTTATATGAAACAGAGTCGAACGGCATTAAAAAAAAAATTGGTCAATTTCACTCATTTCTGTGGACAGCTCACACTTGACCAAAAAAATAAAAACGCCAAAATTATCAGTATCAAAAAAGAGCTAAAGGTTCCTAAGAAAGTTTTCCTGTATCTCTTATGGATGCAGATTTCTCCCTTTTGGCCCATTTAAAAGAAACACTCTGTACATGATCCAGACCGATTTCGGTCACAGCGACTTGGATCTATTGAGCGCATCGCTGGTGTGCCCTCATTGTTATATTAGAATTATGTTATAGGTAGGTACTACTTTTTCACCGAGACTTCTCACAAGTTTATTTAGAATTTGACAATCGATTCAGATCGTACGTGTGGCATCATTATTCTTTGTGAATATTATTGCTGTTTTTCTCGGGAAAGGTACTTTTTTCGGGATGAAAGGTACCCTGCTATGTCTGTCTCTGTACATCTGAAAACGTATTCATATACAACTAGCTGACCAATCAAACTTCGTACCGCCTCAAAACACCTTTTAAACCTTCCCTGGACGCTCAAAAATAATTTAAAACCAAAATTGGCGAAATCTGTCCAGCCGTTTTCGAGTTTTAGCGAGACTAACGAACAGCAATTGATTTTTACATTATAGATTTGAGGATGATCGGCTCAGAAGAACTTTGGGCGTGAAAAGTTAAAACACAAACAAACTTACAATATTAAAGATAGGATTAGACATTTATCATTATCGTGAAGGATAATTTTATAATTAACTTCAAACACAAATATTAAATCTTCAACTTTAATTTCCATTGTTTACCCATAAAAATTATGGGAGCTTTTAATTATGTTTCGAAGCGCTAATGCGTTATGTAAACATGTTTGATCATGCTCATATGAGACGAAGAGTGATGGCTCAATGTAATACCTTTATGTACTTATCTGTTTATGTATCGTCTAGACATATTAATAATATTGAAGTGGGTTTGAATTTTCGATTTGTAGGTAATGGCAAATATCGTGTAGTAGCTGCTGTGCCCTGAGGTTTTACGCGTCGTGTGTGACTTATATTTTTATTCATAAATATTTTTTCTTGTAGGAATTAGAATTGTTGATAATAATAGTTTTTAGAAACGGAGTGCCAGATATAAAGATAAGCACCTTCGATAAACAGACTTATATTCGGCTTTATAATGGCGACGGCACGTTGGGCTCAGTGGCCGAACGATCGACTAAAGTGCTGTGTTTTTTAGATTCGAATCCCGAACAGAAATATTTGTATGGTCTACGGGTTGTTGAGTGTATAGTCTGGATGTAGGTATGTGTATTTAAGTTTAAATGTATCTAAAGTTACCTAAAATACAGGAGTTTCTGGAGCAGGGCAATGACTTTTAAAAAATTGTTATTTATGCAGATAATGACTATTTTTGCAACCTTTGAAAAATAGGAAATAATGCACATCATGTTTTCTGAACTGTAGTGAATTTATAGAAAGAAATATTCTCTAATGATGTAGGTACACATGATTCGAGGTTTCGAGTCAAAGTACCTTTAGGTTCCTGCGTGGGTTATAAAAGGCAACTCAAAGATTGTGTAGGTGAATCGGCAAGGGCATCTTTATCTCTTATCGCTCAGACGGCACGTATCAAGTGTTAGCTCAGTATTGTGACATACGGGATGTGATTTCGTCAGAATTTATCATCGCAGGGCGTCACATAAGCCGCAGAAGACGCCCACGGCAAGATAAATGACTCGCTGTCTGATCATGGTCCGACGCTCCTCAAAGAGCTGTCAAAAATCTGACAGGGCATAGAGGAATAAATGCCTGCCGGGGTTGCGGAACAACTAATTCAGGAATGATTCGCTAAACTGACACACTGTCTAGATCAAAAGAAGTTAGATATATTATGCTCTTTAAAGAACTTGCTTCTTATGATCATTCCCATAATTGGATGTAGTTACGCAGAAAGAACTCAACCCAGCCTACCCAGTACCTAATGGCAGCTACACACTTATGAAAAATCGTTACGATTGGACGATACAATTTAAACTGCAACGATAAACAGTACATTTTTTCTCATACACACATAGAGATTATAGATTACAAGTGTGTATGAGAAAAACTGTACAGTTTGTTCGATTTTTCTCAAACACACTTTGTAGATTTATCGTTGCAGTTTGAACTGTACCATCCAATCGTAACGATTTTTCGTAAGGTATGTAGCTGCCATAACCTAGCCAACATGAGCGAAAAATAGACTCCCTGAAACAATCCTTGTCAACAGTGTGGGTTGATTCCTTTCAGCGTAACTACGTCCAATATTCATCTAAAATTGGCCCAACTTCATCTACTTTAACCAATGCACATAACACAGGTGTTAAGCTACAGATTTCACCGATGTATCACACGCAGCTAATGAAGTAAGCTAAGCTAAAGCCGAGCTAATTGCCAGCGTAAATAAGCTGTTAACCTAATGAGGCAAGCAGCTTAGCTTGAAATATTACAGAAGATTTATCTCTTGGTAATGGGGGTCAGTTTGCTGTAGGAGTTTCATGGAAAAGAGGCTTTCGTTTATTAAAATAGAGGCTGGGAACGAGAATTTTCTTGCTAATGCATAAATAATTTTCAGTGCTGCAAGGCATTATCCTAAATGAAAGAGCAGATTTTAAAATAATTTGATTTTTACTTTGTAATACCCAACGCTATTGCTAAAATTCCGCTGTCCCTCTGCATATGTGTCTGTTCCGATGTCACATGTCTTCGAATTTGATGGTTCTAGGACATGCCGGTTTCCTCACGATGTTTTCCTTGACCGTTTTGAGAGCAGTGGTGCTGAAATAAATTACACAAAGTAATGCGGCAGGCTAGGTTTCAACCCACGACCTTACAACTCGTAAGTCGGGGCCGATACCACTGGGCCACCACTCTACTGCCTGCAGCACCAATGGCTTTAGTTTATTATGAGGTATTTCCCAAAAAAAATGTCCACAAATTAACCTTTGTTCAACATGGTAGGTACTTCATGACATTGTACTTCAAACAGGAACTGTTAGACAATAGTTAAAACTATTACGTTCTTCTTTACTCGACACCGAGCGGGAATTCGGCAGGAATGTAGGCGTACACAATAATTTGACATTAACAGTGTTCTTATGTCGTAGTAGTACGGGCGGTTTTTGTAGAGCTATTGTTACAGAAGTGCGGTTGACTGTCGAGGTACGTTCAAGTGAGTACATTGCATAGACGAGTTGTTTTGTGAGAAGGTCAAAGGTGGAAGCTGTTTTAGGTAAAAAATATTTCGAGTTTTTGAAATTTGTGTTAATATTTGGTTTTGCAATTCTAACTAAAAAAAGGGTACTGGCTACTCTGAGTACTAACATGGCAATTAGGCTACCTGATGAAAGACTTATTCGTCAACTCGCCTGCAATTAACTCGCTCGCTCGGGCGAGTTGGCACCTTCCGATTTTACCTATTTTTGTTGTCGTCAACTCGCAACTAAGCGAAAATCTGACGTATTTACAGTGATCTACAAAAGTGTTTCTATAAAGGACATTGGGAAATCGATGTATGGGATTTGGGCCCACCCTTCAATAGTAACATGTTATATACCGTTGGATAGGGCTCTTTAAGGGGAACACTATTTGCTAATAAACATATGGTCTAACGTTAGTACTTTCGGAGATATGAGGTCTTAAAGTTGTCTCGTCTAACATTTTATTTGTATCACATTAAATTAAAAAGGGCTATATTCTTCGTGAGCATCCTTGTTTAGAGTGAAAGTGATTTGAATGTAGAATGTTGATATTGTTATTGTACGAGCTGAATGACTAAGGCTGCGGTTCCACTGGAGCGGAACGGAGACAAGCTGTGCCGTGTCGGGATTAATACGAAATTATGAAAAGTACAGATGTGGCGCCTAGTCGGTAAAGACGTTTGAGTCTCTGAGTCAGTCATACTTGCAGTGTCCTGGCTGCATATATTATTTTTAGAAGAAAACTCGATCGGCGTGATAACTACATTAAACGAGTCCTCCCACCCTGTGTGGAGCAGAAGGGACTGTACGACTCCTACTTACTAATAATCCACCCATGTTATTCATCATAAGCGGCTGCTGGCTCTAGGGTAAGCTCGTTTTTTTTTCGCAAATCGCTATGCAGTGTACTTTGTTTTAGTTTTTTTTTAATACAAGTTAATTGTTACACTATTTAATTTCATTGTCAACATTCAAAGTTAAGACAGTTGGAATAACTTAGGTGTTGTGTAACGAATACATTTCCGGTTTTAAGTTCTCTTAAATTCTCAGATAGGAGGATAATTTATGGTACCTAGTACACACGGCTACACATCAAGCTATACAAAACCAGTTTGTCTTGGTCTCGCTTCTTGCGAATTTCACATACAATGAACGGTCAGCTAATACAGGTTTTGCATAGCTTGATGTGTAGTCTTGTGTACTAGCACTCCGCCCGCAACTTGATCCGTGCGTATTTTGAACTTCACATTCGTGAATTTTAACTTCCGGCAACCCTCTTTATGGGATACTTTTGGAAAATCTAAAGACGTACCGTGTCACTTCATTTGAATTAGGGTTTAAAAAGATTAAGTTCGTTAACCCACCCACAACCCTTCAACTAAAATTAAATAAAATAACCTTAATCAATTACTAAAAGAAAAAGAGTTTTGCGATTTTCACACTAATAGTGGTTGGTTTTTTAAAAATAGATAAATACGCATCGTTTAATTGATTAAGAGATAATGTATGCCAAGTTTTGAGGTCATCGAAGCAAGCAGTAAAATCCTTCCGGTAAAACCTTATTACTCCTTTTCACCAACTTAGGGGACGATTTTCGGAAAATCCTAAAATACGTATTTAATTATTTTTTATCGTCTTTCTATATACTGAGTTTCAAATTCATGGGCTCACGCATTATCAATGTCCCATACAAACTTTAACACCATCTCAATCACCAATGGAGGGTAGTATTAAAAAACTAATGACGCCAATCATTTTCATTTACTTATCTTCGTATTCATGCTAAGTTTCAAGTTTATAAACCCAAGGAATAAGATTTTGCATACAAAGGTTTTCACCCCCTTTCAACCCTTAATAGGAAGATTTTCGAAAACCCCTTCTTAGTGGCCACTTACATAATAAACTGTAATTATTGTAAAAAAAAACATGTTGTTACGTTTAGCGATTTAGGCTGTAGGAGAGTCTTACGACCATACCCTGATCTTTAATTTTTATAGATAACTCCGAAAGTACAGACTTTTGATCTTAGTCGTAATACTAAGTTTTATTCAGCATAAAAATACCTATTCATTCATATGTATCTTATTCCTATTGAGAGGTGGGCCCACTTTTTCTCAATATCCTTTAACATTTAATTTAATTAAACCTTCTTCACACTTTTATGACACTGAACGTGTAAGGTAGGTTAATTGAGGGCCAGTGGGTCGTCTTAGGGGCGGAGGTGTTTTGAGATCATTACTAAAATATAAGCACAAAGACTTATGTAATAATGATTTTTCTCGTATGTTAGAATTCAATGTGAAATCTAATCAGAAAGTACCAGGAGAACAGGATCATGAAGAAGGTTTTGGTGCCGAAATTAAATGAGGAATTAGAACAAAAAGTACTAGGAGAACAGAATCATGCTGAAGGTTTTCATGCCGCAGAACGAACGGTCTTCAAAACTAAAAATTTCTTTTGGCGAATACTCAATACCCAGAAATGTACTAGGACTGCATAAAATCAAGGTGGTATTTTTCATTTTAATAGTTCTGTCTCAACATACAAGTTTTGGGCAAAATCTATTTATCACAAAAGTACTAGGCTTGCACGAAAAGGTGGTAATTAAATCATTAAATAAAGGTACTTGATAGTATACAGGTATTTTACACTGTTTTTACAAAAATACAATTAATATAAAATACCAGATAGTTGACAAGGTGTCTTTGCCCCACGCTTGGGATTTCTCCTATATCGTGGGTACGTTTTCAAATATTCAAACTAAAATCTTACAGCGCCTCATACTATAAAGTAGGTTTCTATATTAATTTATTATATCACTTTTATAGATGACTGTACCATTTTTCGGTCAGTTGCGAGTTGACGACAACAAAAATAGGTAAAATCGGAAGGTGCCAACTCGCCCGAGCGAGCGAGTTAATAGCAGGCGAGTTGACGAATAAGTCATTTTTTTTGGGTTTTATAAATCTTAAAAGTAAGAAATCCCCCTCAGAAATCTTTTGGGGAGACCACTGTTGAACATTATATGTTTAACAGTGGACGTCCTGTGGCTAATATGATGATGATGATGATGATCATTCTCGATGGAGCGGAAGGAACTATTAGACTAGAATGGGTATAATGGTTATAAAATGTATAACTACTTGTTAATATTCGTATGCCGTTTTGTGCGGTGGATATGCTGATTTAAATAATTTTATAACATCTCTGTTCCTACCATATTCAACGAATAAATGTCTTTGTCTTTGACTTTTACTAACTTCCTCAGGAATTTACGCAACTAACCAATCATCATCATCTGCCTAGCCTTTTCCAAACTATGTCCGGGTCAGCTACCAGTCAAACCACATGCAGCTGAATTTGATATGGGAATGCCTATTTAATCTCCATAGCTCAGTAACTGGGTAAATATGATACTTCTTGGTAAGAGTAAGACAAGTATTCAGATTTTCGAGCTTCAGAATAACAGTTACGACTGTCAAAGATCTACAAATGACACCCGGGTCCAATGGTTTTACTAGCAGAACCTGACAATAATGTAACCAAATCAAATTCATCCATTAATTCAAGAAAACGACCTATCCTTTCTCACATTCCCGAACAAAATTCACAAAACTAAACCCCTCATATCCAACAAATTCCCTAACTATAATATCCACACAATCCACAGCAATGGTTTCAATATAAACAGCAATAGTGCGAGGTCATTGACACTTGGCACTAGATTGCAGCCCAGCGGGACTCGCACTGAACTGCACGTAGAAGTATAGAACATTATATAACTCCTCTACGAGCATGCCGCCCTGGTACCTCGTGTGTGTGTCTTTTGTAAATTAGTTTCTGTAATGAGGTGTAAAGAGGAAATCAGATACGATTTACATGTAAAGAAACATTATATTAAACTGTTAACTAGTTTAATCTATAAAAACGAAATCTTTACTAATATTGTAAAGCTGAAGAGATTGTTTGGTTTCGTCGGTTGATCTCGGGAAATTCTGCGTTGATTTAAAAAATATTTTTGTGTTAGTTCATTTATAGATTTTCCCAAGATTTCATAAGTTTTATAATAAATTTGTATTCCCTAGATTCAGTCGTTCGTATTCTATCATAAAAGTGTGAATTCAAAGAGGTGAACCCTCATTAATTTCTCACAATCAGCACTTAATCAGGGAGAGGTGGAAATCTTTCGAAAAATCTCCACAACCAGTCCATTTCGAACCCATTTTGTCCAGGTAAAAATGTTCCAAATAAGGTCTCGTATCACCCATTTCAAGATACGCATGAAATTACAAAACATCCCTTATTATGTCACGACGCGACGTCCCAACACGGTGTATGAAAATCAACGTTTTTCTTTATGAATTGGGTTCAAGTACTCTCTAGTACCAATATTCTCAAAGAACCTTCTGGAAACTATTAAAGAAAATAACAAAGCCTGTCGTAAGCTCTCCTCTCCCCGTCAATACAAGCAACTTTCAGTTAATCTACTTACGATGGAGCCGCGACGCAGACGACAAGCTAAATTGATTTTTAAGTTACAATGGATAATGTTCATTATCTTATACGGAGATAATTTAATTTAAAAAACAACCAAAAAACGAATTAAGAGGTTCAGAAAAAAAAATGTTCAACCCCCTGTCGGTGAAAATATTTGAACCAAAAATATTCGACTGGCCTGTTGGTCTAGTGGTTAGTGACTGCTATGCCGGGGGTCGTGGGTTCGATTCCCACCCAGGACAAATGTTTGTGTGATGAGCACGATCATTTGTTCTGTGTCTGGGTGTAATTTATCTATAATGTGTATGTATTTAGAAATATATAAGTATGTTTATTAGTTGTCTAGTACCCATAACACAAGCTATGCTTAGCTTGGGACTAGATGGCGTTGTGTCATAGTTGTGGAATATTATTATTAAATATTTAGGATTAAAAGTATGAAGCAGTAGTTGGCGTCCTGTAGTTTTTGCTTATCTTCAAGAAAACCGAGCGTGAGATTTATGTATGTAAATAAAAATTAGATCAAAATGTATGTACTTATGTATTATTTCAAAATGTATTTTTTTGTGTTTTTACATTTTGTGCATATACTGCCAAAATCATTTTATGCTAGATGTTTGTAATAAATCGTAGTTTGTAACTAAAAAATAAAAAAAAAATACCTAAAAAGATTGTGAAAATTTAATGCTCCACTGTCACCTATTTGACGTAGGATTTCAATTTTATACCAAAAGCAATCATATGAAACAAGATATAATATTAGTGCCATAGTGTTAGCTATCCTCCTCAAACATCGAAGTGAGGTTAGTCAGAGCAAACACAATTATCCCAGGTAAACACCTGAGCTTCAACCTAACTTCTACGATAGTCCTATGATAATATAGCTCGGCTCAATTTACATATTTTACAAGTCATTCTGGGTGCGTCTGTTTACGCCTAGATCTCTGAGATAATTTTAAGAGGGACGTAGGTATTAAATGGTTCCTTAAAATATGGAAACCAGGGGGGGTATTACAACGACTTAAAATCAGGCTTATTCTGAGTGCTTACTTTATATTGAGTGAAAGTGACAGAGCTATAAGTCGTCTAGCGCTATCTTGTTCACTCACTGGAACAAGCCTGGTTTTAAGACGTTGTAATACCCCCCCTGTTCGTTAATTCAATCTATTCTGGTCGATGGCAAACTGTGTCTATCACGAGAAAATGACGTAATTTTGTGTATTTCAGTCTATTTAATTATGCAAGCTTTTCGTGGTAAAATCATCAAATGAGTTCTCCCGTCCAGCCTTGGGACTGTCGGACTCGTACTGACTTAAATCCACGGTCATTCTTCAATAACCTTTTACGTTTCAGGGTCACGGTTACTTGATGAGATGGTCCCGGCAAGCTTTGGCAAGCTTAATTAGCCTTTTGACTTGGTAGTCGTCATTTAAATACCTAGTCTATGATTTGTCCTGCATCATATTAGGCAACTAGGTACGATAAAACCAAAACGATGATAGTGCCATGCTCTGACGTCATGCACATTTTCTCTACATTAACAAGAAAATAATTAATTTTCATTTAAGTCACAGTTGACAATTGGAGGTCATTAACATTTTATTGATCGCTAAAGGAAGTTCATAAGTCGTTAGTAATATTGAAGTATATATATTCTTGAAATCGCACATCAAAAACACGTCCAAAATTAAATCAAAAACCGATAAAATAATAGAAACCAAACCAATGACCGAATGAGAAACCCATATCTAAGAAGCCAGCCGCTCATAAAACGTTTAACGCAGTCACTAAACATCATTTATATGCAAAATACATAATGCAATTAAGAACAGACCTAATCTCAGGCACTAGGACAAGGTTTCACGCCATACCACGCATTATGGTAAGCAGTTATTGCAACCAACTGTTAGTCAACTATCGGTGTAGTTCATTCATAGGCGGCTCCATTCATCAACACCCACGATTGTAAACTTTTAAGGCTAATGGCCTATTGAAAGCTGAGCGAGTAATGTAAATATTAGCATGAGTGTGTGTGCAAAGTATTGTGCCGTGTGTTTTGTTTTTAAGTCAATGCCAGGTGCCATAAAATAGAAGCGGTTTGGTTCATTGCATGGTCATTTCTTTAAAAGATATTTTTACAGAAAGTATTTTTTTTGTTCCATCATCTTGACAACTTTTACAAGTCTTGAAATGATTTTGGACTATATTCTCTCAACAAGTATCAAAAAATAATATTTGTAATATTTAGGTTAAGGTAGTCTGTATCAATGATAAAATACAGCACTAAAACAGGGAGGGAGGTAATCGACATTGGGCATCCGATGAAATCGCACCTGAGCTAATGACACCTGAGGTATTCCATATACGGCATCTACCAATACTTTTCACAGGTGCCCAAAAATGGAATTGTTTATGCTTTAGAATTTTATTTCACATAAGGCACCTACGTACCTTACCAGTCCTGGAAGCTTATACTATTAGGACAAATACATGAAAAAAATCAGTTAAAACCAGTAGTTTAAAAAAAAAAACAGTGCTTCCCCGTCGACATCACTCGTAGAGCGCCAAATTAAAGATCCTTCTAGCACTAAATGTCCACTTTCACACAGATCAGACAAAACAAAGCGACAGTGTAGCCTCCATTGGAGGCCTGACACATTTTAGTCGAGGCCGTCACGGCCGGGCATCGAACGCGCTTTCGATTGGCATTCTGTTAGCGCACTAAACGTCTGGTAGTGTTAAGTAATCATGTTTTATTTATGTTGGTTTAGGATGCGGAATATAATTGTTAGTAACCGTCTGTCCGGTTTAAGCAATGTTTGAAGTTTTAATACCTAATCTCTCATCTCAATCGAATTACTATATCATTTATTCCTCACATAACATAGAGGTACATACCAATACGCACTGGGCCCGAGTGGTGGATTATGGCCCACTCCCTCTCTCAAAGAGGAGGCCTGTGTCCCAGCATTGGGAACATTATAGGCTGATGGTGATGTGGTGATGAACATAGAGGTAACACAACAGTGGGAATCAATCGTGCAATTTTCTTAACAGCAAGTCATCTGCCTAGCCTTTTCGCTATGATGAATGGTCACTCATCCACAGACCAACCTCGGAAGGCGCGGCTTAACCTTGAATATCGATCTGTTCGACTATTATTATTTAACACGAGCTCCTCTTCCTGTTATTAACAACAAATTACAACCAAATATAAAGGTTGTACGTTCGTCACAAAGTAAATTTGTTACAACAAACATAGAAAGTTATTTCGTTACATGTGGTATTGTTAATGCAAGGCTTGCAATTCTTTGCGCATTGTCGGACATTCAATATCGAACAATGGTGCTTTTTTGGGAATTCCCAAATCAGAAACCCTATGATACAAGTTTTCTACGCGTACTTTACTTTATAGTTAAAAATATATTATCATACTTCTAAAGGGAAAAAGTTATATCTGTTCTTCTTAATACAAACATCCTGTCAGTACAAATGTTTGGAAATAAAATGTCTTAAGAAAATAATACTATTTTCTCAATTCCATATTTATACATACATATGTACATCCTTCAGAGAATCATCGCCCACTATTAAACGGTCAATAAAACCAAATATAACTCAAAATGATCGTCTATATAAAACTAGGTATCTATTTATTAATAAACTAATTTATATTAATATCTTCCACGTGTACTATGTTAGAGGATTGCTAATCAGTTGCTGGACAACTGCGATGTAACGACCATAAGGAAATTGTGACGAAAAGGTCAACTCAGTTCAAATGCTTGGCAGTGAAACTATTACGTGGTGAAGTTTATAAATAATCGATGTACATACATAAAAAAAAATAAAAAAAACATACCGACCGAATTGAGAGCCTCCACCTTTTTTGAAGTCTGTTAAAGGCAGCAGTGCGTATACATTTAAAAATCTACGGTAAGAGTAAAGAGTCCGATTTCTAAACTACATGCACACTGAAAAAGTCCGAAAAAAAATGCAAAACTGGAATAAGATGGTTCGATTTTTTCTTAATTCTGTTTATAGGCAATTGTTTTTTTACAATATCGAAGGCTTCAATACGGCTAAAGCGCCGTATTCACGTCCCATCTTGCTGTACGTCCCGCCAAGGTCATACACGATACACGAAGCAAAAACACCGTGATTATGACGTACTGGACGTACGTCAAGCCTATTCACGTTGTTTTTGCGTCGTGCATCGTGCATGACGTACAGCAGTGACAGATGGTGAATACGGAGCTTTAATTGTTATAATTTAAAAAGAAGAAAACAAATGTTTGTACTGAATAAGAATGTATCAACTTATTCCTCAAATAAATATGTTTCATACTTAATGGTCCTGCTCCTCTTTAGGGGTTACTTTTTTTAATATTGTTTATCACATTAATACAATACCTGCTCTGTAAAGTACCGATTACATCATCTTTCTTTTCAATATATTTGAATGGAACTTCTGACCATCTCACATCACGTACGAACTGTTTAGCAGTCTCATCGGACGCAGGATATTATGTAGCCGCTTCCGTTGCACCGTATTAGCATTATTCAATGATTGGTTTGTTGCTCTAGTGTGCATTTATCTTTATGTTGAGAGTGACAATGTTATGATGTACTTGAAAGTTATGGTAAAAGTGCGTCAAACTATCTTATCAATCATTAAATTATTTTAAACTGGGTCTAATTCAATCAAAAAGGAATCAAATTTTATTTGCGAACAACACGAAATATAATAGATAACACGCGCGAGCTCTGCGACAACAGTGGTTGTCGCACCGCGCGCGTCTCGGACATGCCGCGCAAAAGGTCTAAACTAGCCGCGCGGCAAATTTGTATCCCGCGAATGCCGCGCGTAGCTGCCGCGCACCTTGCACGCCGTGTTTGGACACACCTTTATGGGAAATAATTAGAAAATTCGGACCTAAAAAAATTTTTTTCAGGATTTACAAATAGTTGTGTAAACAATTTGACAGGAGCCTTAATTGTGGAATAGTAGCTCAGGTGCCAATGTCAGCGGGTGCCCTATGTGAAATAGCTCGTTGTTCCAGGGTCTGGCTGTTTGTGCCTGTGAGTTTAAATGTTTGGAAACACGGGTTATCAGGGATTTCGCTGGGCATTTCAATGTTTGTAAACGAACCGCGGTTTAAAAAAAAAGTAAATAAAGAAACTTGAATGTGATGTTTTGATTGCAGAGATCTTTAACTGAATTAAATGACTCCCAGCTGCAGTAGGCCAATTATAGGCTTTTTTTATCGTGGTAAAATAATCAAATGAGTCCTCCTACCCCCGGCAGGGCGGGAGGGACTGTCAGACTTGTACTGACTCAAAACCACGGTGTCCTTCAATATCCCTTTATGTTCCGGGGTCACGGTGATGGAATAAGTCCCGCGAACCCGGCAGTGTTTAGCCCTCTGAGAAGGGGCCCCGTCAATAATTTTTATAGGCTAGACTATGATTTGATATTACTGCTGAAAGACACACAACACAATTATTACACATTCAAAATAATCTACCTCTTTCAGAAGCACCACAAAAATTACCGCTATTTTATTATTTCAATTAAAAACTTACTCGACCGTAAAAGCATGCAGTTTACGCAGCTAACTCTTAGTTTAACAAAGTAAACAGTGCGCCTTGAGGAAGAACCTCGTAATAACGAGTGCGCAACTAACCGCCGCGGAAGTTACGCTGACGACTTTAGGAGCTTTTAATATTAAATACTAGAGAAATAAGGCTTATATAAAAGTGTTCCATAGAGCGAAAGATTTTGAATATATTTATACATCGTAAAGAATTTTTTGGAAGGAAAAAATTGACAGCGAGCGGGACTTGAACCTGTGGTTTACTGGATCAGTAATGCAGACGCTTACGGTAACAGACGTCGCCAGGCGAATCCCGGCTACCGTAGGCGCGGACGGCGAGTAATGAGCGCCTCGCTGTCCGATCATGGACCATACTAGGGTCGATTGCTCGTCGTGTTCCACGTGCGCCCGGCAGTCATGGCCCCGGCAAATAAAGGGCCATTGAAGGATATCGTAGTATTTTAGTCAGTACAAATCTGGTAGTAGTCTGGTAGTAGTAGCTGGGTGGGAGGACTCATTTGATGATTTTACCATGTAAATAAAAGCCCCGGGGAGCTCAAATCTTTCATTACAAAAGAGAGAACAAAAAATCGATCATTTTCCAAAAACTTTTGAGTTCCCTCAACGGTTTTAGAGGGACGCTAACTTTAATTCCAACGCTCAAACTATTCTGCAACATTGCAATACCCTCACAGAGTATTAAAAGACAAGTTGAAATACAATAAAATCGTCTGAAAATAACAATAAATAGACGTGCAACAAACTTGCAAGGAAGGAAACTTGCAGCAATTAATGTAAGGGGAAGTTTGTTGCCAGTTCCGTACCTGCTACTTACGAAATAATACAACCTAGTTACTGGCAACACTACTGAGTAACTGAGTATGGTGGCCTAACGATGTTATGTTTCATGTGCGCTTAGGGATCTCTAAAGAACTAATTTTAGTATCCTAACTTTAATAATGAGAAAGTTTGGATGTTTGTTACTGAATTACGTTAGTACGGCTGAATAGATTTTGATAATTATGGGTTAGAGATAGGTTATACTCTAGAACTATAGAATAACACATAGAATATCGTTTTGCTCTGGTATCCCAAAGGATTTAGTGAGCTTTTTGCCACCTATGAGACAAAAATCTCGCTGCGTGGCGTCTGGTAAAATCTACAGCCATAGGTATTATGCTGACCTAGAAATCGAACTTAAAACTATCTATGAACTTCTTGTTGACGAATTTTGAGGAAAATTACGTGTAAACATACTTTGTGCGAAATCATTTCCAATAATATATTTCATTATCTTGACAATATGACATTGATATTGAAACGTCAATACATGAGGTCATAATATGGCACCAAGTACGTAACACATGGGTCGCGGGACTTATACCATCATCGTGACCCCGGAACACAAAGGGCTATTGAAGGACACCGTGGATTTTAGTCAGTACAAGTCTGACAGTCCCTCTCGCCCTGCCCGGGGTGGGAGGACTCATTTGATGATTTCACCACGATTAAAAAAAAGTACGTAACACATAGTAGGTACTTTTTAACAAAACTATTTCAAAGTCTTTCAAAGACAATGAAATCACTCTAGAAGAAAACTTACAGCAATTAACATTATTCAGTAGCTGAATAAGAAACATATAATTAGTATGCCGAACGAAATGAAATGGAAGAGAAATATCGTTGTGGAAATTGAGAGCAAGTGGAATTGAAAACGTTAGTCTTTACTGAATTACTTTCATTGAAGATGTTAGTTTAACCTAACTTTACTGCTACCTAGCTGTAGGTCGAAAAATATCCCACGGAAACGTCTTACTATAAGTCAAGTATGAGATGATAATAGGCTAGTTTCCACCATCAATAAATTAAAAATCTTCTTAGTACGTCAGAGATTTGAAAAATAATTGACTCTTTTTTCAAGACTTGTGGCTTGTGACGTCGGGGTGCACTAAAAATGACACCACAGTGTGACGTATTGTAAAAATCGTCGTCTCTTCGTCAGTTTTGATAGGTTTTGATTGATGTAACAAAAGAAAAAAAAAGCGTCAAATATTTATTGACAATCTAACTGATGGACAACTTAGTTCGATTTTTTCGGTAAATAAGCCTAATCAGGTCGTAAAATACCTGTACTTTTCATCAAAATCTGTTCAGTAGTTACTGTTAACGTCCATCCATTCTCACAAACTTTCGTATTAATATTAGTAGTATACTTTCAAGATGTTGAAATAATTGACACGTCTTTCTTCTTTTGCTAAATCAGTGAATATAGAAAAAACACATCAAAACTTGTGGCTTGTGAAGTCGGAGTGCACTAAAAATGATACCACAGTGTGACGTATTGTAAAAATAGTCGTCTTTTACGTCAGTTTTGATTGTTGTAACAAAAGAAAAAAAACGTGTCAAATAAATCAAATCAAATTGACAATCTAACTGATGGATAACTTAGTTAGATTTTTTCGGTAAACAAGGCTAATCAGGTTGTTAAATACCTGAACCAAAATTCATTCAAATTAGTTCAGCAGTTATTGTGTGAAAAAGTAACAAGCGCCAAACTTTCGCATTAATATTAGAAGTACACACGGATACACATTAAGCTATACAAAACCAGTTTGTCTTGGTCCCCTTGAACTTTGGTTCCCTTGAACTTTAAGAACTAATAGAAGGTATGTACTTCATGTCAGCAAATAGTAAAGGAACATAGTTCGTAACTATGACTGCGTAAAGATGAGTTTTACAGAAACTGAGTAGTAAAACACTTGGTACTGCTGTACCAAGTGTACTGCTGTGCGATTATAATATGAACAAAGCTTTGATGGTGTCATATTTTGACGTCTGAATTAAAGAAAATAATGTCAACAATTTGTGTTTAATAAGTAATAACATTTTAGACGATTCATTTGCTCAAAGATTTATTTGCTAAACGTAATTCAAGAGACATAGAGTTCATTGACGTTTTCGTTTCTATCATGGTCGCACAATGAATTAATGTAAAATATATTAATGCTTGTATTACTTAGTACAGATCGTTGAAAACAATGACACAACGCCTTTAATTCTCAACAGATTACTTGGTCCTCCAAAATCCCAAACATTTCAATTTGACAGTCCCTCATTTTCAGATTGACTGAAACAAAAGACGGCGCACAATAGAGGTCGCCATTCCTGAAATCGTCAAACGCAAAATGTCGGTATTTTCAAAGAAAAACGAACAAAGATGTCGGCGACTACTGTGGTTCGGCAATCGTTTTAATTTTGGTCTGACATTTCATTTGGTAAATGTGGAAGTAATTAAATTAGTGGATTTGATTAAACAGAGTCGTGTTTGGTATTTTATTTCCTATTTTATACGTGATTTTTGTTATGTTGCTGATACTCTGATTTTGGTTGTTGCGTACATTACATTTTAATACTTATTGCACTTGGTGACCAGTCAGAGGTGGCCCAATGGTAACGACCTCATCTTTTAGATCGACTCAGATTTTTAGATTGTGAGTTCGATTCCAGCCAGGCATTTTTGAGTACCTAATTTATTTACAGTTGCGAGGTCTGTCTGTGAATGAGTAAATAAATTAATATTATAAAAAAATAAATTAACATTTCAATACAATAAACGTGGTTGCCAGCCAGTGGTGGCTCAATGTTAACAGCCTCGTCTTTCGATTTGTAGGTTGTGAGTTCCCCAGCCAGGCATTTTTGTGTAATTTATTTACAATTAGGCTTTCGGTGGATAAGTTTATTGTGTCAAAGCCAAATTCGACTTTCTTTTTACTAAAATGAAGTATCACATATTACACGTATATTGAAGGCTCGCTCATTTTTTATTATATAGAGTGCGCTAAACAAGAAACAGATAAGTACCTAACTAATAATTGACATTGAGACAGTGACATTCAAGCAAATTTTATTTATTTTTATGTAAATCGAGCGGTGGGTGTCGCAGAAGACGACAGACAAAGCCATCCTCCTACACTATTGACGTCATTAGATAATATACGTAGGCAGTTGTTAACTTAGAAAAGCTTTCAGTTGAAGGCAAAAATCTTGAAAACAATGATAGGCAAAAATATTTAGCTTACATCAAAGAATAACTGATTATGATATATATTTTACTGTTAGTCTTATAAATGCGACAGTTTGCAAGTATTTATGTCTGTATATATCTGTGTATGTTTGTTAGTATTTCACACAAAAACTGCTACTTAACGTTTTTGGATGAAAGTACACAGTTAGCATGAGTTTTCACTCTTTTCCTTTACAGCGTCTTTCCAGTATTTACAGCGTTTCTTGTATGAAAAAATGGAACAGCGCCTCTGGTGTGCGAAGAAGGAACTAAATTTTTCCTTGAAAATTGTCAATTTGAAGTCGTCAAAGTTCCAGTTTACTTTACGTCTCAAATAGTGAAAACTCGTGCTAAGGGTACTGGATTGACACAAATGGTTTTGTCTCGATTTTATGTTACCGTTATTAAATCTATTTTTAGCGGGCGAAGTCGCTGGCAACAGCTAGTAAATTATAATGGGAATTTAAAGGTATTTATCAATTTAACACTTACACACACATGTAATGCTACTTATCGCATAGTTAATTACAATATAAACACTGTACGGTCATTTAATTTTGGTTCGCCAAAAAAAAATTGATTGAAGGATTTTTGTTAGTCTATCGCGTTGAAACAGCTGGTCTAATCTTGATGAAATTTGGTTCAGAGATAGTTTATAGACTGGAATAAAATGTAGGTTTCCGTTTATCCCGGTGTTTAATTCCCATGGGATAATTTTTAAAGTACAGTCGCTGGCAACAGCTATTTTAAAATAAACTTGGAAAAGGCAGTTGTAGCCTGCAGTAAACGAATACATTATCAAATTGGAAAATTCCGTAGTTATTTTCATCTCTTTTCCCCTTTTTTTAACCCCCGACGGAAAAAGATGGGTGTTATAAGTTTGACGTGTCTGTCTGTCTATCTGTCTGCCTGTGGCATCATAGAGCCCGAACGGATAAAGCGATTTCAATTTAGTTTTTTTTGTATGAAAGGTGACTTACCTGCAAGTGTTCTTAGACATGTTTGATGAAAATCGGTTGAGCCGTTTAGAAGTTATGGGGGTGAAAGTGAGGAAAGGTAACCGAGGGTCTGCAAATATACTCGAGTTGGGTATCAAATGAAAGCGTACTGAAAGGGAATATTGATGACTAAATCGAGAGTACTCTTAGCAACAAAAAAAATATATAAGTATGTACCTATAAAAAGTATAAAATAAAAAATAAATTAAAAATTTACAAAACCCCCGACACAAAAACCAAGTTCCCTATAAAAAGTAAAAAATAAAAAAATACGTCGCGTTGGGGGACTGCAAAAAAACAGGAGTTGATGAATAATTTGGAGCAGTCCCCCAACGCGACGTATTTTTTTATTTTTTACTTTTTAAAGGGAACTTGGATTTTGTGTCGGGGGTTTTGTAAATTTTTAATTTATTTTTTATTCGTAAAGACGTCCTTCAGTAAAAGATTTAGAAAAAATAAACAACGCTGTTAAGAAATGCTTCAAAAAGATTTACTTATTGTTTTTCTTTGAAAATAATTAATTAATTCTTGTTATTATCTCAAAAAGCTATTTCGTACAATTTTAGGTTGCTATTTATTTATTTACTTTATAATAGAACGGGATATAAATGAGTCAATCATTACCCTTTCTAAGAACTCCACGACCTCACCCCAGCAGGCCCTTTCTATCATTACGCATCTTGATCGACTATCCGTGTTGGCTATTCAACCAATACGCACTGAGCGTTTCCAAACGTTTTTCATAATGTGCACAGTAAAGGGGTGGAATTCTTTTACTGCGTCTGTATTTCCGAACGAACGCATGTACCCTAATCTCTTTAAAATTAGAATGCACAGACTTGTCATACCAGAGTCTTTAGGCTGTGGGAAAGAAATGGCTCTAGACGATTTGTAATAGCTCTGTCTCTTTCTCAGAGCCTAAACTGGATCACGTGAGCTCGTGGTAAGGTTCATGTCCTAGAGTCAAGCGCAAAACCCATAATAACAAAAAAAATGTATTACTTCGTTATTTATTGTATTTTCTGGTTCGTAACTATTGTAGACATTTTGTAATAGAATATTTTATACATAAATTAACAGCTATCGGTAATCCGACAAGCGGGCTATAATCGACATTTAATATAAGGGTCAGGGTAATTTCGCATTGTATCTAATATCCTAACATAATACTGATCATGAACAACGGCGAAGCTACTTTATCTTTACCAGGTCAATATTGAGTGTGTTTAGAAGTAAAGTCAAAGTCAAAAAATTAATTATACGACTTTTTTTTAATTCAATGAAATACGGTATAGTGCAGCTACTGGGAATAATCGGCACTTTTACTTTTTTACCCGTTCGTCACCAGTGGGTACAATCCGAATATTTATTTAATTCCCGTTCGTCACCAGTGGGTTCAATCCAAATATTTATTTTATTCCCGTTCGTCACCAAAGGGTACAGTCGGGAATTATTCCCCGCTCGTCGTGACTTGTGACATTCAGGAATAGACTCCTTAAATGGATACTAACATTTCGAAATTAAATTGAATCCTTACGGATTCAATTTAATTTCGATTCACGATTCACAATATATGCCTGTTTAAAAGTTATAGTTTTCCGTAAAGTAACTCCTAATTTCGTAACAATTCATTGTTCCGAATATTAAACTTTTAATTATTACTATCGAAAGCTATAGTTTTCAGAATCAATAAAAACAAGGCGCGCGAAAAAAAAACACTGAAAAACTTTTCAGTACAAAATGACACCACGGCCCAAAAAAACAACGAACAATAAACATTGTAAGCAACTGATTAATTGCTTCGGAGCCTAACGATCCAGTCTAGACCGCTTTGTATAAAAAAGGGATGTCCTAAATAAAGAATATTACATGAAAACGTGCCTAAATTTAGGTATTTTGTTGTTTAAGTATAGGCTTTAATTTCAACACAATACGCCTGTAATACTCGAAGGGTTTGGCTGAAATATGGCTTCGTAATAGTGTAGTCATTTTTTTTTCTTATATTTAAGTTAGATAGAATATTATTATATCATATTATATAGTATTTAATAATGGGGACGAGCCTATTGCCATCAACTGGGAACAGATCCACACTCTTACTTACAGTAAATATAGGATTCTATTTTTACCATGAAAAAAAAAACATACTATATCAATGATCAATCAACTGTCACTTTATAATTATGTTTATCAATCACTTTAAATTAATTTTCAGTAATATATGTTGTCGCTATTATCTTAACAAGATAATTATTATCTTAACACTCGCACAATTTTTTCTTGCAATTTGTTATAATGACACAGACAGGGCGCCCCGTCATAATGACATCAGTCACCTCTGATTAACTCTTCAGGGAAAATATGGTATCACCCTGTAATTTTTATTGTGTAAATAAATTTTAATTTAATTTTATTATTATCTTGTATTGTATTGCATTGTAAAACAGGCTAGTATCCGCAACTCCACGTCAGATGCGCGTATTTTGCGTGCGGGAAAAATTATCTTTTAATTTATATGACTAATAGAAACCAATATGTCAGTACACAAATCACAATTTCAATCAATTCAATTGCTTCTAGAAACCTACCGTCTAAAAGCCAGTCTCATAACCTCCTCATCCGTTTTAAGCAATATGCCGCAAGCAATACGGCACGGACGCACGGTCCGGTACGCTTACGAACCGGTTAACCGGTTGAGCGGTCGTTAGGTAGTGCACCACCCGGTTTCTGGCTATATCCGGGTATAGGTTGTGTTGCTGGGCAAACTGAGGTTTCGAGCTTTGTTTGCTGAAAGGTATGTTTGACTTGTGATAATATTTATTAGGTTTAAACCTAATTAAGTCTCATTCCTGTTTGTTGAAGCGAAATCCTTTTTCAGAAAACTCATTATTTTGTAAGAATCTTCTTACAATCAAAACATTTCTTTCTAATCAGAAATGGGTAAGATATGCTTTAAGGTGCACAGATTATAATATAGGTATTAAAAATAAGCAGTTTATGAAATTAAAACTACCACAAACAAAAGTCATATTCTTTGTCTTTTTTCAATAAAATTTCATTCAATTTTTTTTTGCGAAATTATCTACTATCACCCGTTTAAAATTAGCATTATCTCCCATACTGAAATGAAAATCTAATCACTAACCCTAATCACATTAGCGTAAACAAAAAATTCTGTCTGAACACCTGTCTTGTCTACTCAGCCGTAACAAACACAGCATGATATAAACTGACAACCAATACATAATATTAATTAATTAACCTGAAACCCGACGGTAATGACGACCTAACGTCCTAATAGCAAGTTACTTACGACCAAATCACTGGTTCGAATTATCGAATCATCGCTAATTATCATACTGATCAGTGAGACTGCATGTCTGAGATGTTTACCATAATATAAACATATGTATAGATACTTATATGTTTACCTATGTGCAAATTCTGTGGAGAGGAATGTTAAATCGATCGCAGCGCGCTATGTGACAAAGATGTGAATTACCGTGGGCAGTTATGAAATACTTGTTAAGTTTAATAACTTGTAATGCAGCACAACTTTTTCCGCCTTATTACAAAAACTAAATAAACCTTGGTTTAAACCTGTACTAACAAGGCCAGGCTTATCTTCAGAACCATGGTTTAAATTTCTCCGTATTACAAAACCTAGATAAAACGTAGACTTTAATACCGTCATTTGAACCATTGTCTTAACATTTAAATACGCCATGTGTACTAACAATTAAATCAGCACGTTTTAATCCATTTTGGGTGAAAATAACACAAAAACAACAACACAATGAAAAGGTTGCTTTGAGAAACTTTGACACACCTTTGACAGCTACGACTGTTAGACCATGGTTTATCGCAAAACCAAGATTTGTAATAGCGTTTGTGTAAACCGTAGTTTTTGGTGATATAAACCTTGGCTTTTTTTAAACCCCATTTTGTAATACGGCGGTTTAGGTTTTATTTAGCTTTTTAATGAAAAACAAGTCGATAATATTTAAAAATATATCTATTTGCTAAGAATTGGCAGATATTATGGCCCCAGTAGTGTCTAGGGAGCGCTGTGATGGCGCACACAGTGTTTACCGTATTTGTTAATTTGTAAACATGACAAATGAGATTGTTTACAATAAGATACTTAAGTGATAATTATTAAAAATTATCATACGACTATTCATCGAACATTGGTGTTAATTACAGTGATAGTTTGTACGCAGAGGCTAGGACTAGCAAAATTTCTGATGGGCATATTTTTACTGCTTGAAACGTCACGATTTTATCTATAATATGTGTGTTTTTATTGTTTATCAGTTGTCTAGTACCCATAACACTATCTAAGCTCTGCTTAGATTAAGACTAGTTGGCGTTGTGTGATAGTTGTGCATTATTATTATTATTATAGTTAGTTCAACTTAACAATCATAATTTTTTGGTATCACAATTTTATTCTAAGAATATTTTTATTTATTGAAATAGCATTTGTCTATTTACCAAGAACATATTGGTTTATTTGAAATCATAACATAAGAATATTAATTTTTAATGGAAGTATTGGCTCTGATCCATATTAATGTTTACGTTTAGCAAAAAATCAATGATGGATAGACTATATCGACAATTTTTATTTGCTTTTAATCTCCGGGTAAAGATAAACATATCTAGTAGAAATTTTAAAATATATCGAATAAAATCTCGGAAAAGGAGTGGCCAAAGCCGCACACGATCAAAGAATGAATTTTAATGCTGTTAGTAATCAAATCTTTAAACCAATTAAGGGATTTTGGTATTTAGCAGTAAGCTCCCGTTTGAGCACTATCTTTCCTGACGGTAAACTAAGACGTGGTCGATAGTCAAGTAAGATTCAGTCGTGATTCAACATAAAACACAACCTGACATAATTAATTACACCCAAACACACACCCACAATCGATCACACACACAAAATTAATTCAAAACAAAAGCGCAATCAATTGAGACCGTGACACATTCGTGCAAGTGACACGATAAACCTATGAGCACACAGGTACGATCCATTGTGTGTCGTGTCAAAAGCAGTCTGTTGTGAATGTACTCTGCTTTATATGTTAAGATCGTGGTGATATTTGGTGTGTAATGTGTGTGTAATAGGTTATAGGGTTTTGAATCTTAAAGGCATTGGTGGTTTTCAATTCAATTCAATTCAGTTTATTTATTTGTGAACATAGGTATATAATAGATGTTACAGTCAAGTTTTACTTATAATTCGTTCGTTGGTCAATTAATTGATGTTCTTTGTCAAGGAGAAATAGCCCGCTTTGATTTCTAATTTAAAACTAGTTAGTATCAAGCTTGTTCGTAAAAATGACACAAAAAAAATCCGTCTAGATTGGTGCAAAAGAAGTGAAAGACTTATTCAAGGCAGTGATAAATCAAAGGCGTTTTTATATATAGTTATAAAAGCTAACAAAACCTTGCAATTCTATTTGGTTTTTGGCAAATATTGATAATAACAAAACAGAGTGAGTACTTTTATTATTTACTAAGTATTAAATTTCCATTGTGCCAGACTCTGTGTGTCCTGATAGCTTCATCTTGGGATATTTAAGTCAAAAATGTAAACAGAGAAAAAAAACCTTGTACTCGCTTACAAACACTTTTAAATTCAATTAGTTACTATTATGTCAGAAAATACAAAATACGTCTCTCGATTAAACTGTTATGACCAAAAGTTAGGGAAACAAACTGTGTACTATAATAACCACAACATTACCAATCCGAAAATTCCGAAATACAATTCTAAACTTAACTACACAAAGTATCATTTAAATTGTGTCATAGACTTTGTCTGCGGTTTACCTACTCAGTTGCGGTTTTAATTACTAGACCTAACACTATTTATTAAATTCTAGTTATTGCAAAATTATGCTAAGAACCAAATAGTTACATGATTGTCCAATAATTTAGATTTAAAATCTTACTTTGATTTCATGACTGTTGTCATATAGATGTGTTTGAAGATGAGCATAAAAATGCTGCTATTGTTTTTTTTTTTATTTGCTCTGCTGTACATATTCTCATTTGATCAATTGCAGTAACTCTTCCTTGAGAATGTTGGATATTTCAAATAACTTAGAGCAGAGAATGTGCATCAAAATAATTACAAAAAAAAAGTTTTTATTTTTATCTACACTACTAACAAAACAACAAAAAGAAACAATAAAAATATTAACCAGAAAGTAACGGTCATAATCATTTGTAAAATTTGCAAGTTATCGTTTTCTTTTTTTCACAACAAAACAGGACATTAATAATTTCAACTGCAGACGACGTCAGAAGCAGATTCAATCACTAAAGTAAAATGATTACGGAGCGTTATGGTAATGACTGTTTTCATTTACCAAAACATTACAAACGAATATTTCGAAAGAGACGTCTCTTTACGTCATTAAAACAATCCGTATTTTTTCAAAAGAATTTTTGCATAAGCCCGAAACGGCGTGTTTCATAGCAGACCCTACAAGCCGTACATACTCACATCTCACAGTTACACTAACATAATTACACTACGCGTAAACACACGAAAATTCCTTCGAAAAAACCGTTGACACTCCAAAATACACGGCTAACACCACACAAGAATCACATCCGAGCCGAAACACGACACCATTAATTAAAATCCACCTTTGAATTTTCAGAAAAAGGGGGAAAACACTTGCGAAAAAAATTGCACACTGAATCGGGAGTATGGGGTCTTTCGTAGCACGGGACTAGCGTCTACGCGGTACGCGGCCGCGTCGCAAACTGAACCTCCCGTAGACCCGTTACTATAGCACCCGCCGGCTACGGCGTAGCTACGCGCTACGTAGCGCTACGCGGTGCCTATATACGTATGATTGCTGCGGACGTGCAAAGTCATGTTTCGTTTACAATGCAAGGTTTATGCTAAAAGTTGATACATTGTCCGTTATTATGCATATTGCCGGTTTAAAGAATTTGCATTTTGTAAATTGAATACTGAATTGGAAGGGTTAAAGGTTTTTGTTGTGGTGCTTGTGGTAATTCAGATTTTAATTGATGCTGAAATGGATAAATATTTTTTATCGGGTTTTTCAGCAATTAGATTTTTTTAATAATTCTGATTCTATGCCCGTATTTTGTGACCGTTAGATATTTTATGCAAATTAAAGATATTCTATTTGAAATACGGATACTTACAAAAATAAAACGATAAATCTGTTTCAGATAAAATCTAGCTCAAATGTAAATGTGTATTTGGCCTGGATCTAGACTCAAATAGAAAGGTATCTTTAGGCATTCTATAAACTCAAACAAATCAATATCGAATGTTCTGGATTTTGTTTATTGAGCCAAACCAAAATGTTTTGCTTACGTTTAACAATAACTTAAGTTGAACTTACGTACCAAGTTCATGTTTGATTTTCTACGGTATCCCATTGTTTCAAGTAACAATAGGAGACCATACATAACGTAACTTAGACTTCAAAATTTAGAAGGTTAAGTTTGGAAGGGTCAAGGGGATACAATATCGATATATTTTGACTGCTCCTATGGTGTAGTGGTCGCAAGCGTAACCGCGGAGTGTGAAGTCGCGGCTTTAATTCGCAGGATAGGCAAAGTGTTATTGAGTTTTTAGGAATTTCTCAGTAGCAGTCCAGATTTTATTATTAGCCCTCTAGAGTTCGCTGCTGGCTAATACTTTTTGTACAGAATAATAGAAGAGGAAGGAATATTAGAAAGAAAATAATACCATCTTACCAATTTCGGTCACAGCGACTGCAATTGATGGCTTTTTATAGAGTAGGTGAGAGCTTTGATATGATTTGATTGGCTCGCATATCGTACTTTTGCAAAAACCCTTTTTTATGGGTCTTTTTAACTGAAGAAAAGTGGACACCCACTATGAGTTAAAAGTCTGCCTTTCTCTTTAGGGTGATAAGCGTGATGGTATATTATATTGATATTTAAACATACTTTGTTTCGGTTATATACTTATTAAATATAAAGGTTGCTGTTGAATATCAGAAGGCATATCATACCTCCCTTGGTAAAGTTATTTAAGAGTTATTCTGTCTTGAATTATTATTCGATATTACATAAAAAAATAATCATTGCAACAAAGCTTGCATAATTTACGGTGGATCGAAGCAAATAAAAAACCATAATGACTATTACAAACAAACTATGAGATCTTTCATTACGGTGATCGATATCTTAGAAATTGTATAAATTTTCTGAAAATCACGAGAAAACTTCACGGTTAGTAAATAACATAAACCCACAAATATTCAACACATGTCACTCAATTTCACAGAATATTAACACGGCACTCAGAACCATCTGAATATACGATAACCATCAAGTGCCGATACACGACGATTCACAAATCGGGCAGAAAACCCTTCAATCTAGGGGCAAGACGATCACATGTGGTGACAGATTGGCTCTGCATTAATCATGAACGCCTGGTACTTAGAGGGAAGATTTGGGCTAGTTTGTAGGAGACTATTTTATACTTATTTAGAGCTGATTTTTAAGAAGTCAGATAGATAACTTTAATCTGAGTAATAAAAACAGCGACCTGACATATATTTTCTATAGATAAGCTGTCAAACTGCCGTTTTCATTCCTTAAATTAAGTATCTGACTATTGAAAAATCATAACTTTGTAGTATTTAATTATTTTTTTATGTCTTTGACATTTCAAAAGTGCCCTACTGGCCTATACCTGAAATAAATGCTTTTGATTTGATTTGAAAAATCAGCCCTTAGACTGATAAATTACGTAGAATGTGCTTTTGCATAAATCCCATTAATAAAGTTGAAAAAAAAATCTGCTTAACAGCAATTTATTGACAGAAAACCCTTCAATCTAGGGGCAAGATCACATGTGGTGACAGATTGGCTCTGCATTAATCATGATCGCCTGGTACTTAGGGGGAAGATTTGGGCTAGTTTGTAGTAGTCTATTTTATACTTATTAAGACTGATAGATTACGAAGAATGTGCTTATGCATAATTCCCGTTAATAAAATTAAAAAAATAAAACAGCTTAGCAGCAGTTATTGGCAGAAACCCCTTCAATCTAGGGGCAAGACGATCACATATGGTTACAGATTGGCTCTGCAATAATCATGAATGCCTGGTACTTTGAGAGAAATATGGGCAATTTTTTTAGTAGTCGATTTGTATATAATATACAATATATTTCTTTTCATTTGTTTACTTATAAATATGTGTTTATGCATAATAACCATTTTTTTTTAATTCGCTTTGCAGTAATTAGTAACAGATAACCTTCCCTCTAGGAACGAGAAGTTCACATGGTGGTGACAGATTGGCTCTGCATTAATCATGAACTCCTGGTACTTTGAGAGAAGACTTTGATTAGTTTCTAATGAATATTTTGTTAATAAGTGTTTCTATACTAGGTTATTTTACTGAAAACTTCTAATTACTGCGTCAGTTATTTTATCTAAATTAGACCCCCCTACCCATATTTCACAATTGCTTTTGTTGATTGTATACGTTACTTTTGCTATCGTAACCAAAACTAATTGATATAGGACGCTTTTAAATTGGCAATACGTCACAAATTAAGTACATTTCTTATTGAGTTCTGACATCACGAGACTCCCATTCTTGAGTTTTGAAGCTTTACATCTTTGTAAATTAATATTCATTGATTTAACAAAAAAAAATGCGAATGTGTACGTAAATAAATATATTATTAACTGTGGTGTCTAATGACCCTAGATGTTGAAAAGAGAATTAAAAAATAAATTGAAAAAAAAACGTATTCATTATTTTTCATGACGGAATATTTAGATTTGCAATTTATTTAAGCTGTAATATTGCCTGATATTATTATAAAAATAGTGAGAAACACTGTTTCGTACTGCTGCTAAATTCATTCACTCATAAAATTAACACTTCATGAATTGGGGAGCAAAACTCTTACCGAAATCTTGGGGGCGATCTATGCACACATGTGGTGACAGATTGGCTCTGCATTAATCATGAGTGCCTGGTACTTTGCGTTGCAGTAGGTGAGTTTTGAATGGACTTATTTATTGTATGAAAAGTGTGGAAAAATAATAGTTAATTAAAAATTGGCCAGTTTGATTACACTCGGTGAAATTTTGACCATAATGACAATCTTCTTTACTAAAATTTCTTACCTTTAAGAGTGGATTTTCCAAAACTCTCCGTTGGTGCAACCGCGAGTCACACAATATTTTAGGTTTAGTTGTAAGTTTCTTGTAAATATTTGTTCTTTTTAATGTTGTGTGTACTTATGGCACGTGTCAACGTTTTTTCTTTATTTCTTGATGTTAATCACCTTGTGAAGCATCTCTTCTGTTTAGGTATTATGTGAGCAGTGTATAAGACAACAATAATTTAATCCTATTCACTTCATTCTAGAGGTTTATCTAACTTCTACCTAATATTATAAATGCGAAATGTGACAGAGGAAGCCTGTGTCGCAGCAGTGGGAACATTACAGGCTGATGATGATGATGATAACGGATATGGCTGACATTTGGTGCAAAGATAGGTTTTAGTCTGGAATTAATACATAGGATAAGTTTGGCTCCGATATTACGTTCCTTTGGAATAATTTTCGACACACACACACGGGTGAAGCCGCCGAGGCTATAGCTTGTGAAAATTGATCTCTTAAAAATTCAAAATGAACCTTCTGGGCCTTATCTGCACAATATCTTAAGACCCTAATACACAGCCGGGCACCACATTAACCTTAGCACGTCATACACTAATAGTGTTCGGCACCAATCACCCAATCACGGTGGATTCGGTACTAAATTCATTAGTGAAGCAAAAGGGTTGAGATGAATAGAAGGGTTTGGTAATGGTGATGTTGGGCCAATGTTGGGGACAGTGTGTTGGTCAAATTATATTGATGATAGAATGTTTTCTTTAGAGTCCTATGTTATTCTATGCACAACTATCAAACAACGCCATCTAGTCCCAAACTAAGCAGAGCTTGTGTAATGGGTACTAGACAACTGATAAACATACTTTTATATATCTAAATACATAAATATTATACCTAGATAAATTACACCCAGACACAGAACAAATGATCGTGCTCATCACACAAACATTTGTCCTGGGTGGGAATCGAACGCACGACCTCCGACATAGCAGTCAGGGTCACTAACCTCTAGATCAACAGGCCAGGCGTTATTACTAATACTTCGCTGTCCGGCTTTCTGTCCGTCTGTACGTTTGCACCCAGGCATACTGAACCGTGAGCGTAAGATAGTTAAAATTTTCACAGATGATGTATTTCTGTTTCCGCTATGACAACAACTATTTAAGGTGTTCCCATAAGACAGATATGTTTTTTTGTAGTTTTTGTACGGAATCCCTAGTGCGTGAGTTCAAGTCGCAATTTTATTTCTTTATATAGATGAAATATGTTGATAAATGTTCTTTCTCTTGGTCTTAAATGTCAGGTTATTTTTGGCATATTTTATTCACCCTTACCACCCACTACAAGAATTTGATGAGGTTTTATAACACTTAATTTAAAGTTCAGAATCATCCCGCGAGAATTCAGTATTTCTTTTGAAAGGACTTATTCAAAAGACAAGGTGGAAAAGCATATAAAGGCGTATTCACATACATCAGTGACGTCACGTCACCTCCACGTCACCAAATGAAACTCGTATGGAAATATTTCTGACCGGTGACGTGACTGATTAGCTAGGGATAGATCACGTGCCGGTGACTGGCCGGGGAGTGACGTGTGGGATCAAATATCATACAGGAGTGTAGAAACATTTTGTTTTTTAAACTGGGCCGGTGACGTGACGTGACGGTGACTGATGAGTGTGATTACACCTTAAAAAAAATTGAAATAGATATATTGAAATAAGTAGATCAGATAGCCACCCAACACGAAAGAAACTAGATTACAGTAAAAGTGTGGTACGTTGTCAGCGAAGTATTAAAATCTTACTAATATGATAAATGCATAAAATTATCAGTATGTATGTCTGTTACTCTTTTACGCAATAACTACTGAACGGATATGGATAATACTAATATTCCTTACACTCATAGTTAATAACCTGGAATCGTTTTTATCCCGATTTTATGTGTCCGGGGGATAATTGACGACGGTGACGGCACGTTTGGCGCAGTTGCTGAGCATTTGGATTATTCCGCTATGTATCGCGGTTCGATCCCCGCACGGAGCTATTATTTGTATGATCTGCAAATAATTGTTCCGGGTCTGGCTGTTTGTGTTTATGAGTTTCTTTGTTTGTAAATGCACCCTCGTTACAGGGGTTTTCGTTCAAAAACATTATATGTCATACTAAGTTCCCACATAAGTTCACGGCTACGCAATTTTTAAATTCCCATTCATCTGACTCACGCAATAATGCAAGTGTCTAGCGCCTACGACACTATTATCCAATAAGTACATTGGCATATTAACCTCTAAACCAACCCATTTCAATTTAAACTCTAGCACAACAAAGGCAAGATTCAAATTAGATTGTCTTCTAAAATGAAAATAAAACGTTAGATATCCTCTAACCTAACACAAAGTAATTTGTACTCTATGAATTTGTTGATAAGGTCGTGTCTAGTTTGGAGTTGTGTGAAGAGAGTAAAACTATGAATGAACGTTCGTATGCGCCTACGCATACCGGTTGTTAGGCGGAGGCCTTGAGTGTAACATGCAATGGACCGTTTTAGAGAAATATTTGAACAGTACACACAGCTTCAAAGTAAACAAAACCAGTATAATCTGACCGTTCATTGTTCATCATTGCATCATATAAAGAGAGGTCATGATAAACTGGATTTGGTTTTAGCTTGATGTGTACTTAAGACAGACTCGTCTAGGCTTAGATCCTGTCTAGAATTACTTAGCTTTGTCAATAGATAATAAAGACTTGACTAAATTAATATAAACGAGACTAGCATGGATATTAGTTAGTGGGCGGTAAATAAATAGACATTTAAATTAACTAACTGTTCTTTAACCATCTGTATTGAACACGCGTTTGCAGTGCCACGTAAATGTAAAAAATAATGTATGTATTGAATTTAATTTTTCACAATTAATAATAATTTGCACCTGAAACTTAGAATGTAGTGTTACATTTAGATTCCAGGGCCTGCAGTCTCTACATAGATAGCGATTCGATCGATACGTAGCGATCGCTAAATATTAACGAAAAAATTCGCATGCCATAACGACTGTCAAAAGTCTAGCGTCCGAGATAGCGAGCAAAGTCGGTAATTATCTTGGCTTTGCGATGTCGCTATGCTTACGAAAATTGTATTCATAGAGTGGTAAATTAATCATGTTTTTGTCAGGGATTCTAGGCTTTTATACCACTAATGCAGGTATACATGTGCACTAATGCTGTAAAATATTGGCAGTTGAAAAAAACTTTTATTTACAGGGAAAATTGAAAGATAAGATACTCTCAAAAATATATTTTTCTTATAAAGTTGTGCATAAAAAAGGTAAACCCTATCATGTTAACACTTTATTTTATCAAAATGTGTGAGATTCTTAAGCCGTTTTTAAGAATAAGTACTCATAACCAAGAACTTATTCGTTTGTTTCCTTGCAACACCTAAGTAGACGTTCAACATGTCAAACAGGCAAACTGTCGTTGTCAAGTTTGATTGTACAAAAACATTGTTTCGCATAATAATATCATAATTATTATATTTAAAATAACGGAAATAAAACGGTGTTTCCATGGACAGCTATAAAGGCGGAGGCCCGCCGTGTCCCAGCAGCGTGAGCGTCAGGTAAGTACAACCTACAACGATTATTTCAATCCGTATTTTTGGTTCTAAATTGAATACTTTGTTTACATCCAAAGTATTCTATGCAGTGTCCGATCAACACTGATTTTGTATTATATTGATGCCCTAAGTCATCCAAGCCTAAGGGCGGGTAGGGGGCTTACTTATACTTACTACTGTTTTCTACACAAACCTTGGTATATTAATGTTTATCATTTATGTTCATTCATCGTCTATTGAGTTCTTCGCCAGTCAATTTCAAACAGCCTTTCATGTGCCAGCAAATAAATTTATGGCGCCCCCTGAGACGTGATGCCCTTAGCAATTGCTTAATTTGCTTAAGGGTTAACCCGGAACTGATTTTTTGTTTACATGATTAATATGTTTCAGTGTACGCCACGTGTTACATCTGCTCAAATTGATGCGCTTTTGGCGCAAGCCAATACCTGCTGATATAGGCTGAGGCAACCAAGGCACAAGCCGAGGCGTCGCTGCTAAATAGCAAGAATGTGCAGGCAGCAAGCAAAATAGCTGATACGATTGCTAATTGTGTAAATAAAAATAATAAAATGATATTACTTGGTTTTTTTATTTGAAAATAGAGTATACCATAAAATGAAAATATCTAGTAGGTATTAAAGGTTCTTCTTCATGCGCTCTGTCCTTTGTCCTGTATAAGAAAATTAAAATTTCTTGAATATTCGCAAAATGGTGTTAGGTACACGTATCTGAATGTTTGTAGTAATTAACAAAATAAATCAGTCGATAAGTTACCCATCATCATGGACTTTACCATTGTCCACCGATGTGGTGTATTCTGATTTCTGTTATCTATATTTAATCCTCATATTCTGGACTGGATAATTATAAGCCAGCAGTATACTGCTGATGTTCCTGGCTAAGCAGTGTGTTTTGGTATATTTATACTCCGTTGTGCCAGGGCGTCAATGTTTATGGAAGTCATTCAATCACGGTTCTAGAGGATATCCATCATCACCTAATGGGCAACCTCTTCTAGGCAATTTTTTATGTTCATTTATGCTTATTCATCTAGAAAGAAAGTACGGCAGTCCCCACTAAGGAGCTCGTGAAAATTCTATATAGATTAAGAAATTGTCCATCCTTCAAATCCAAGGGAATTACGTTTTCTCCCCGGTTTCGTGCTGTTTGCCGCCTTATTAACACATCGCGTCTGTTCTCGAGCACAACTAAGTCCCACGCTAAATATTCTACCGGGCTTTTTATTATTTAAATACTATTTATTAAATATTTTCGTAATGTAAAATCCTACTAATATTATAAACGTGAAAGTTTGTATGTATGGATGTTTGTTACTCTTTCACGCAAAAACTACTGAACGGATTTGGCTGAAATTTGGTACACAGATAGTTTATAACCTGGATTAACACAGAATAGTTTTTATCCCGATTTTATGTTCCCGTGGGATAATTTTCGAGTTGTAGCGGGTGAAACCGCTGGCAGCAGCTAGTAAACAAATAAAGCAATGGCGTGCAGTCTTGTCAAATTTTAACGAAAAAAATCGCCTGCAATAACGACTGTCACAATGAATGCAAGTCTCTACATCCGAGGTAACGAGCAAAGTCGGTAATTATGATGATTTTGCGATGTCGCTAAGTTTACGAAAATTGTATTCATAGTCCGGTTAATTATTAGTATTTTAGAAAAAAACTTTTTATTATAGGGAAAATTGTTGGATAAGATATTCTCTAAAAATATTTTTTTCCTAAAAAGTTGTGCAGAAGAAGGTATAACGTATTAGGTTAACACTTAATTTCATCGAAAAGTGTAAGTTTCATTTACCGTTTTTAAGAATACTCATAACAAGGAACTTATTAGTTTGCTTCCTTGCAACACCAAGACGTTCAACATGTCAAACAAGCATACTGTCACTGTCAAGTTTGTTTGTGCAAAATCAATGTTACACAAATTTAAAATAACGGAAATAAAACGGTATTTCCATGTACAGCGATACAGATGGATACAGGCGCAGGTCCACCGTGTGCCAGCAGCGTAAGCGGCCGGTAAGTACGACCTACAATGACAATTTTTATTCGTATTTTTGGAGCTATATTTAATACTTTGTATACATCCCAAGTATTCTGTGCAGTGCTGGATTAAGACTACTTGATGCCAAGCAATCCCAGCGTATGGGCCCCCTACCATTTTTACATTTTTACTATGCTATCCTTGGGATATAGGTACACGCTTATCTTTTAAGTTCATTCATAGACGGAGTTCTTTGTTAGTAAATTTCAAAAAGCGTTTCGTGTGCTAGCAAATAATTTTCCGGTCCTGTTTATGGTGCCCCCTGAGACGTTACGCCTTAAGCTACTATTGCTTAATTACTTCAGCTAGGGTTAATCCGGAACTGATATTGTGTTTATATAATGAATATTTTTATGTTTCAGGTTTAAGCGTACGCCACGTGTAACATTGCTCAAATTGATGGATTCTTGGCACAATCAGACGCTGCCAAAATGTAGTCTGAGGCAACCACGGTACAAGCCGAGGCGTCGCTGCTATTTGCGCAGGCTGCAAGCAAAATAGCTGAAGCGATTGCTAATCTATCACAATTATTTTGTAAATAAAAATAATTAATGATTTTACATGTTTTTATTTGAACAGGGAACACAGAGTATATTAAAACTAGTATTTATGAGTTTTCTTCTTATGCGCTCTGCATCAGCTCGTCCAGAGCCTGCATAACAAAAATAAAATTTCATGAATATTCACAAAATGGTGTTAGGTATACGTATCTATTTATTTATAGTAAAATAACAACACAAATCAGTTGATAAGTTACCCGTCATCATGGACTTTATCACTGTATATACGGTTCGTACATCTGTTGGCGTTTTTTGGGATTAACAACTAAATACAGTTTTTACCACACCGAAGCATATTTCTATGATGTTCCTGGCTGAGCGTACTTCGGTAATTTGTAATCCGATGAACCAAGGCTTTGATGTTTATGGGAGTTATTAGCCACGGTTCTAGAGACCCACGGTTTTATCAATCATCACCTAAAAGATTAAACATATAAAGAAATAATGGGCAACCTCTTCAACACATTGTTATTCTCATTCATTGTTACTTACCAAGCAACTGCTGCTTCATTGTTGAGAGCACTATTGAATTTGCCCACATTTGAGCTTGCTACTGGCCATCGTTCATTAACATTTAAAATATTTATATCAGAGTCACACTCCTGTGATATATCAAATAATCATGTAAAAAGGTACATACTTTTAAAGAACATTTTAGATTTTATAGAACGGAAGGTCAACATACAACTTGCACATTACATGAATGGCCCTAAACCATTGTCCACCATCTGCATGGATGTGGTGTTCTCTGGTTCCTGCAATCTATATTTAGTCTTCATATTATGTAGCACTGCACATCCGTTAATTCACTAAGGAGCCCGTGAAACAGGTCCTTTGATATCAAAGGTATTTTCGTTTTTTCGTCGGTTTCTTGGTATTTGTGGCCGCATTAGGTACATTGCGTTTCTTTTCAAACAAAACTAAGTCCCACGCTAAATATTATACAGTTATTATTGTTTAAATACTATTAATTTAATATTTTCGTAATGCCAAAACACAATATGGCAATGGTAGCGATCGTAGCTATCTCCTAGCGTGCCTTCAAAAACGGTCGCAAAGAAATTGACATAACTTTACGAAAATCGTTATTTTTGCGAAAATATTGTCAAAGTTTGCGATGACACTCGATAATTTTGGGAGTAGAGACTACCAAAAATCGTTACAATTGGGTCGTTAGGACTTAGCGACCGATTTTTGACGCAAAGCGATCGCTATGAATGTCGAGACTACCGCCAGCCGTATCGACCGTAGCTATCACTTAGGAGGCTGTCAAAAATGGTCGCAAAGTTAGCGATGACACTCGGTAGTTTTGGCAGTTGAGACCGTAGAGACTACCAAAAATTGATAGAATCGGATCGTTAGGACTTAGCGACCGATTTTTGACGCAAAACAATCGTTATGTATGTCGAGACTGCAGCCCCAGCTAAATTGATAAAACACGTTTTGTCAAGAGTTTTGGGAATATCAATCCTAAAAGATAATTTGTTAATATAACTGGAGAAATACGAAATATTAAATCCTCGCGGACTTTTTTAACACCTTGCCGGCCACCTTGCCTTGAACATAAATTCACTGTGTACCTGAAACAATAACAAATATAACATTAGTCAAGAATCTTCAATACAATAGGGTTTTTCAAATTACTCAACATTTTTATGAGTCCGAAATATAGATTACCTGTTAAAAAATAATAGATCTGTATCTTTTCTTTTATCACGTAAATCAAAATTGACGAAGATACAACACTTCTAAAATCACAAAACGTCACTCGGTCGTTACAATTATACAAGCGAAGTGACGTCACAAGCCCCCACTCCCGAATTTGGAAGCGTTTTATCTTTGTCAATATACAGTGATTAAAAAAAAATACGTGTCCATTATTTTTCAATGTTATTACTGACGGACTAAATAGATTTTCAATTTATTTATGCAATAAAAAACCCTATTGCAAGTATTCAGTATGCACCGAGTTTATTTAATTCTAAATAGCACATTAATACTGCGCCTATCCAAAACCATAAACAGAATATACATCCCACAACTCATACACGATCCATTAATTTAATTAATAACGTCTCTTCCTTCTATATTTCAGCATCATACATAAACGGTTAACAAACTTATCCTCAACTGCATTCAAGCAAAATTCCACCTTAACACATCAAAAATAAGAGTGATTGCAAATGCAATGCAGTTGGTTTCTATCAACACAGCTTGGCTAGCCACCAAACCAGTTGCATGTAACTTTTGCAAGTGTTGCCAGTTAGAAAAATGCTGGAAAAACATGGCAACCAGCCCATTAGGTATTAGAACTATTAGTGCTCATGAGGTATATACTATATTTTTATGGTACTCTACGATGGTTCTCTTGGGTTGAAATTAAATGGTCGCCTTGGTAGAAGGGATGGAGTTAATTATAATTGTTTGGCAAGTTAATAGTTAGATGATGTTGTTTGTAGTTTGGGTTTTACGAATGAAATAAAATCGCCACAGACAGGTGGCGATTTTATTTAATGGCTAGACTACTGGATCAAGAATCAAGATTAGCCTAAGTTAGATACCTGCCGGGGTCGCGGGACTTATATCATCACCGTGATCCCGGAACATAAAGGGCTATGCTGAAGGACACCGTGGATTTTAGTCAGTACAAGTCTGACAGTCCCTTCCACCCTGCCCGGGGTGGGAGGACTCATCTGATGATTTTACCACGTAAAAAAAAAGCCTAAGTTAGATATTGGAAATGGCCATATACAGCAGTAGACAAATGCACGCTGTTTACGAGTTTTGATGTGTGTTATTTTTGTCAATATTTATTAATTATAAATTGTATTTGAAATAGAGACGGCAGACAATATCAAAGTCTTTTATTGAAATAAGTTTGAAAATCAGCATATTTTGGAGTTAGATGGGAGGTTTTATGGGGTGTAAAAAAACGCCAGTACTAAGGCCAAGAACCACGCGTTTTGTGCTTAGAGATTAGACCTTCAGATACCTTAACATGCGTATTAGAATACAGACTCCCGAAAAACTGGAACACAAAAGATAAATCCATAAACAACAAGAAACGATACTGTCAAAGCGCCTGTTCCATTTTTTGCTCAAATTCTCCCTTATTGTAATAAGTGGATACTCCCTTTTATCTTATACACCAGTTCGTTTTTAATAATATCCCAATTTTGAGTAATATTTTCAACAAAAGCGTTTTTCGGTCCTCAGAGCCCCAAGTAACGAATGGTTGCTAGGATACCGCACGACCAACTGAATTTCTAATTTTACCCCTTGATAGAGATTTGTTTAAATAGGTAGCTTTGTGGAAATATCGCAAAATGTATCGGTTGCCAACGTCGTATTTCAACGACGATAGATAGACGAAGATATTATCACCTTTTTGTTAGGTAGGTTAAAGATCTCATGGAATACAAAAATACGACAATAAACTAAATTAAAATTTGTACCTACTGATATTATAAATGCGAAAGTGTTTGATAAGCTCAAAATTTGACGACACGTTTGGCACAGTGGCTGAGCAATTGGACTGCTGAGCTGTGTGTCGCGGGTTGAATCCCCACACGGAAAAAATATTTGTATGATCTGCAAGTAGTTGTTCCGGGTCTGGGTGTTTGTGTGTATGTGAGTTTCTATGTTTGTAAACGCACCCACGATACAGGAGAAATTCCTAGTGTGGGGCAACGTTAAAAGAAAAGAAAGAAGAATCACTCACATCACATTTTAACAGGCTTTATAGTCTGCAATATCATATAAAAGACCATATAATTATCTTTCATTGGTATCACACGGGCGCAGCCGCTGAACACAGCTAGTATTATTCTGTACGAGTTTGTCGTGATTAACTTCAGTACATATTGACCCACTTCAATACCCACAGTCTTTAGTCAAACAAATGCATATACTCGTAAAATCCGTTATTTCATACATTTTAATCATACACTTTAAATTAAACTAGATATTTTTTCTAGCAGATATTTTTTTTGTAAAGTGAGAGTCGCGGTTACCACGGCCTTGGAGCGCACGAACGGACTCATTTATCGAATACTAGAAGCCCACAAAGTCATCGAGCTTATGGCTTTGTGCCTTCCCCAAAAATAGAAGCAAAGACCCGTCATAAGTTTCACAAGACCCAACTGAAGAAAACTTATTCTTTCAGCGTTGAATGCGATGCGGTAGTCATCAATCACTATTATGATATAGTTCCTACAAGTTTGGTCCCCTCCCCACACGTGGGTCATAAAACTAACAAAGATAGAGTTAATATCTACTGCAGTGTTTTTCCTGTTAATTTATCAAGTAACTGCGATCTTGGAACGTGAATGAGACATTTTTTTACGTGGTAAAGACATCAAATGAGTCCTCCCACCCACGGCAGGGCAGGAAGGACTGTTAGACTTGTATGACTAATTTCCACAGTGTCCTTCATTAGCCCTTCACGTTCCTGGGTCATGGCAGATCTTTAGTCCCACGACACCGAATAAATAAATACTTAGAGCGAAACTTGAATCATTTGGCGGTCGAATGTTCCTTTTTTGACGATTTAGATTTTTTTTTTAATGACACAATGTCAAGGCATGTCTTATAGTCTAGCTAGGGTACTTAATCATTAAGAGACTGCCAGTTCCTCCACCCAAGAAAGATGACTAATTTGATGACATTCCAACTAAAAAATACGGGCCTAATGACTTCTAATTTAACTTATATTGAGATGAGTCGTCATTTGATGGTTATATGCCGTTAAAAAAAGAACATATTTATTTCATAACAATAGCAACTGCTTCATCATCATCATCATCAGCCGTTAGATGTCCACTGCTGAACATAGGGCTCCCCCTTGGACCGCCACGCCGAACGACAAATTGCCACTTGCATCCATCGGTTGCCCGCAACTCTCACGATGTCGTCGGTTCACCTAGCGGGAGGCCTACCTAAGCTGCGTCTTCCGGTCCGTGGTCGCCACTGCTTAAAACGTAAAAAATAATAAAAAAAAATTTTCCTTATTTTTCAAGATATTTTCTTTTTTATCTAAATCGTCACCTCCTATCCCTTATCCCGAACTAACAGTACCCATAGCACGAGTTTTCACGATTTTACTTTACAAAGTCTTTCCAGTATTTACAGCGTTTCTTGTATGAAAACATGGAACAGCGCCTCTGGTGTGCGAAGACGGAACTAATTTTTTCCTTGAAAAAATATTGTCAAAGTTCCAGTTTACTTTACATCTCAAATACTGTACTGTACTGTAGGAAAAAATGGAACAGCGCCTCTGGTGTGCGAAGACGGAACTAATTTTTTCCTTGAAAATTTTCAATTTGAAAGTGTCAAAGTTCCAGTTTACTTTACGACTCATTTACTGAAAACTCGTGCTGAGGGTACTGAAAACTCGTGCTAAGGGCAGAGGTAGTGGATACCCCTGAACGGGCAATATTTTAAACTCGCTAACTAACAGCTAGTCCAACCAATTAGCGACCGTTCGAGCAGTTTACTTGCCTTCGCATCATTTTCTATGGACAGATTAAAATACCGCGATGAACTTTTAATTGGCAGTGCTGAGTTAATATTTTAGTTTGCAGGGATTAGTGCAAGGTTTTAATAATGCAGTAATTATACCTTTAATAGTATGAATTTACATTTTTAATAATTATTTTAATTAATAAAACTTAATAACAATATAATTTAAAGATGTAACAAAAAAAAAAAAACTTACACGATTAAAAAACAAAATGATTAAAAGTATTCCAAAAAGCGAAAAAAATTGTAAACATTACTAAAAAGAAAATGTTAACAAATAAATACCAAAAAACAAAAAGTGATGTTAGCAGAGCGTGGTTTCGATCCACGGACCTCTGGGTTATGGGCCCAGCACGCTTCCACTGCGCCACTCTGCTCTTGTAACAACGTGTCGAAATAAGCGTTCACTAGCCGCTACCGATATCTCGAGTGCGCATGCGGGTGACGTCACGCCGCGTCTCGTCTGTTACGTCAGCTGACAAGCGATAATGAACTTTACGATTATCGATTTAGAACGTTTATTATTAGAACGTGTTTCGTAACACCTAGTGAGTACATGATTGTTACTTCGTTTGTTGTTCTATTTTTAGCTGACAGCTGTGTATGTGTAAAAAATCTAAGTTGAGTTATTTTGTATAAATAAGCCTTTTACAATCACTATTTTCAGTTATAATAATTTTATTACGCGTGCTTTCATTACAATTTTTATATTAGTCATTTGTGATGGCTGTATTTTTCCAAGAAATAAAATATGACTGACGGCAATATGCAATACCAAATTGTGTAATTATTTAGAAATATTGTTGGGCTCACAGAGTTAATGAAAAGAATCTTGACAAAACTAGTGGCTTAAAACCACTATTGTGTCAGGTATTATTTTATTTTTACTTTTATTTAAATAGTTTACCAACAAAATATCAAAACTTACTAACCTACTGGTTTTATGCTAAATTTTTTATGTAACAAATATATCAATTATAATGATAGCACTGTGTGCACACCTAAATAACGAAGATATAAATACAGAAAAAAATCTACATTTAAATAATTATTATTATACAGAGTTTTTTTTAGATACATAATATCTAACCGTTTAAATAAGTAACGACTTATACAGTGATATTTTTGTGACCATGAAATGTGGCTTGCCGAAAAAACGTATTTTATTTCAAAATTTTCTCTCTAACACGTTCTAAAGTCCCATAACAAAACAAACACACATCAGCACACATACCATAGACTTCGACACATATAACCCTCTGTCGGACAGAGCCGTAAACACAAACAGAGCAAGTGAGGGTTAAGTAGAGACCGTGACATGTCGTTTTGTTGTTGCGCCGGACTCCGGACACGGCTACCGTCATTTTTAACGGGTTAGGTCCGCTTATGTTATATGGCGTCATGAATTTGGGGATTATACCTGGCTGGTTTACTGTTTTTGTGTGTATTAAATGTAGCCTAAGTTTTCTTGTGTCTATGAATATATTTTTAATTTTTTTTTTTGTTTCAAATTAATATGATTTACATTATTATTTTTGGGCATAGATACACTTTTGTTGTGTTTTTTGAGACAAACGTTCAGAAGACTGGCAAAAAAAAGACCATGTGTCTCAGTGGGTACGATCTCTGGCCACCGTATAGGTGCGGACATGCGAGCGGCTAGTAATGGGCAACTCGCTGTCCGACCGTGGCCCATGTCCAGGTCGACGGTGCGTTGTGTTCCACGTGCACCTTAAGGACTAAGGAGTGTCAGCATAATGACGGGGAAAGTGGGGGCACTTTAAAGGGCCAAAGCCTGCCGGGGTCGCGGGACTAACGAACTTCCGAGACCCTAGAACATAAAGTACTATTGAAGGACACCGTGGCTTTAAATCATTTCAAGTCTGACTGTCTTTCGCCCTGCCCTGGGTGGAAAGACTCATTTGAAGATTACCACGCTAAAAAAATCCTACTTACAAAAACCGTTACTGGTTCCTTACACCATACCACCATCCACACACCATAGGATGCATGCATCAAAGTAATGTATCCAAAATTAAAGTGGCCCTCCAATTTCCGGATAAAAATAACAACACCTGTCCCATAAGCGCCCTCTGGCGGGTAATGGCGTGAAGATTTATCTTCTCCAACATGGAATTTTAATGTCATGTGTATGGAGAAGGACATACGAAGAAAATGGAACATTAATGGGTTTGTGTGGTTCATTTCATTAGGCTGGTGGAGAAGGTTTTTTCTACCTGGTTCTCCAACATTATTTCAGTCCGAGATTTATTGATAAAAACCCTTTCATATTTTCAAAAAGAAATAATGGCCCAGTATGCATAGAAAACGGTACACACATCAAGCTATACAAAACCAGTTGGTCTTGGTCTCGCTTTGTACGATTTTTACTCACAACGAACGGTCAGTTAATTCTGATATTGCATCGCTTGATGTGTACTTGTGTAGCCGTGTGTACGACATTTTGTTTTGGATTTTTTTACGACTTAAAAGAAAGGGTAAAATTAGCTGTTAACGTTCCCACTGTTGGGACTCAGGAATCCTCTCCAAAAGACGAAATAATAAGCTAGCGATATTTCTTTTTATTTTTTCCCCGTTTTGAGAGTATCTACTGAACTTCGAAGGATGGTTTATAAGTTAAATTAAAACCGTGAATGATGATGCATGGATATTATAATACAGTTATTAAAAAAATATGTTTTATTGACATAAATAAATCTACTTAGTCCTTTATTTTACTTTAAATTTCGAATATCCAAGCCTAATGGAAAGAGCATACATAAAACATTTCCACTATAAAATTCGGTATGTTATAATTTACAAAACTCAAATGCACACACATCAGTCCATCCTTTCAGTGGAAAATAATCCACAGAATTTCCGAACGCAAAAGCAATTCAAGGTAATGCAACAGAATTATTAATTACCTCGTGTCCGTCATGTCCACCATGATGACCATTACATTGCATGGACCTACTGAACCCGCACTAATGTCCAACAGAATATGGACATTGCCATTGCCAGTATACATTCGACATGCCATCATTTCCACTTCATTTCTCATGTCATTCCCAGCCATAACTGAAAACACCACTCTAATTTGATCCTCCATATTCTTTTCTCTAACTAAATTTTCTCTTATTAAAGCATTTATTGAGGGTCATTGAAGGTCTATATATTCTGGATCGTAAGGAGAATAGACTAGCGTAACATGAACTCGGTGTTAGTCTAGATTGTATCGAAATTACGTTGATAAGGAATGTACTGAGGGTCTAGTTAAATTGGTTACGGTAGCCACCCGTTCGGAAACTTCCGATAATGTAGCTGAATTATGGATTTCAGATCTCGAAGTTAATTTCTTCCAGTTTGATATTTCATTACATGGTTTTGCAATGAGAAATGAAATAACGTTCATTGTTTCATAGGAAATGGAGAGACTGTAATTTCAATTTTATATTTCTGATTTTTCACAAAATGTTATCCAAATATTGCCTGTGCCAATTACGTTTCTATTTACGGACATTGTATCGTTAACAAAACTAAATTCTATTAACCAAATTGTATGCAAAACTTCTGCAGCTCAGTTGCAACGACAAACAATAAACTACAATTAAGTCCCACCAAGATTCCAGTACCAAATTATTGAATGCTACATTGTCTTAAGCGGCGTAGATCATATTTGTTGCCCCAGGCTATTCTCTGAGGCCGGGGCGACCGCCAACACGTCTGTAAACAATCAATATGCTAATTAAGTTAGCAGCCCTCAGGTGGCCACTGTACCACGTTGGGCCACGCTGGGCCACGCGGGGCAACGCTACATACAAATTTGGACGCTTCAAACCATTGTATTAGCAACCTGATTTAGCGCCTATTCAAGCTGTACATTGGTAAATACTGGTCAACGTGTAGAGTGAAATTAAGGGTAAATTCGAGGACGATTTGTTGGTAAATAATGATGACAGAATTGCTGTATTTGTCATTTGTGAATTTTACGTGTGACTTGATTTACAGTAAGCGAATAATTGTTACACTCTCGAACTTTCGAAGTTTTAGTTCAGTATGTAAACATTCTCAAGATACAACTACCGGTAAAATATATTTGATTATACATCAGCATCGTTCAATATTGTTTTTAAATTACTGCAAATTCTATTATCGTAATGGCGGTCTTATCCGTGAAGTTCTAACGCCTTTGTATGTATTTCCTACTACATGCTAACATAAAAACTTTAAAGTATCATCAACAGCCACTGTTCATTTCACAATACAGCTAACAACGTAACAGGAATGCACAAAAATCATAAAACTTTATATCCTGTGCGGTCGTTCCGTGCACGCATCGCGCCAATATTTTTTTTTATTTCTATTTCACGCACGCGGCGGCCATTTTAAATCCAAATGTAATTGAGAGTTATGTAAATGCGGCTCGGTCAGCCTGTTTACCATTTGCGCAGAATTTCGGGATTTTGGCATTTTGTGAAAAGGGAATAAATGGCCGATCGGTGAGCAGACGGAATGTGGGTTTAAGAATGGCATTTGGAAGATGAAATTGGATGAATTTGTCTAAAATATTGTTTTTGTAGGTCTTTCTTTATATTCTATAAAGGTTATTGGACATATTCTTCGTTTTTATCACTATAACGACTACTTCAACTATCGAGCACATTTTCCCTTTATGTTATCTTGAAATGTGATTTATGTCATATTCTCGATAACAGAACTACAGAAAAAGTCCCACATCAGCCCTTCTTGTTGCGATTATAACCCTTCTAACCTACTTTATTTTTATTTTATATCACACTTTTTACTAACAAAAAAAAAAATACAAAATAAATAGCCCACCGATTTCACAGAGTATTTTTTATTATTATATTTATCCCGTTATTATTTAGCCAAAAAAATGTTTTCGCATGATCCCATTGTCCTGATCATTTTTTCTCGGGAAACACTCCAGTAAAGTCGGCGCCATTATCTCGTCAGTGGCGTTTTAAGCGCCATCTATAACAAGTTGCTCTAATGGAGGTGTCATGTTACCTTCTCGAATAATGTCGTCCCACTTACTTTCTTGTTCCGAACTTGGTGTTCAAGGCCCTTGTAGTAAATAATACTTTTTTATGGAACATTTTAATATTGAGATGGTATTTTTTTTACCATTCTTGAGATCAATAGAGACAGGGAAGTGAAATACTTTGATAAACATGATATTAGTTAGAGATATAAAAAAATGACGTCATTATTACGACTGAACTGAACCATGGAAAAGAATAGACTTAATAACTAGAATGAGATTGAATATTAATTTCTTGCGTTATATTCGTACGTAACTGACGATCTATGGCTATACTACTGTTGCATCTTTGCGTAAGTCTCGGGGGAAAACAGGCGCTGGCGTGATGTTATGCTATGGGAGTACATGAAGGAGTCTATATTTATATGTACATTCATAAACTTTACCTTTTCCCAAAGGCTAGTCTGAAATCACAGAACAACATGCTTTCCATATTCAACGAATAAATGTTTATCTTTGACACCTGGCAACAATCTTTGAGGTATACATAGGGCACCCGTTGACAATGGCACCTTATCTATTATATCTATTTTTGTACTCCTTTGGCTTCGTCCACGTTGTTACATTTCGTTCTTCCAAACAAAATCGTGCAATTATTTTATTTTGCATTCTTTTTTTTAAATTTATAACTGGATGTCCAACAAGATTTTATTCACAACCAGCCAGTCTACCAACGTATTCTAAAAACAAAACGGAGCGATTCCTTTTTCAAATTCAAGAATCCACACATGCATCCTTTCAGACTACCCACATGCAATAAAACCGACGTCCACACAAAATAAATCATTCATTAATTACAAACTAGTACAGGTTTTATTCAGAAGGTGATATATGGGAGAGGTGTTATCACCTAGCCAGCTAATTGCGTTTCTACTGTTGAGTTATTGCCCAACGAGGGCCAACGTGGTCCAACGTGGGGTGGCCCAGACGCAATAACCACAGAATGGAAATAGGGCTATGCAGAAGGTTACGACTGTAAATGTCCAGAAAGGAAGACGAGAGGGTAAAAAAGACTGTGTGTTTTGATGGATCTGCATAACGAAAATAACTCGTCACGGTAAGAATGTGTAAAGAAACACCCAATCTAAATGCTTCCATAAATAAACATCCTATTTCCTATCCTACTAATATCATAAATTTGTTTGGATGGATGTTACTCTTTCACGCAAAAACTACTGAACCGTTTTGCTTAAAACTTGGTAAACAGATAGTTTATACCCTGCATTTACACACAGTATAGTTTTATCCCGATTTTATGTAGGATAATTTTCGGATGTAGCGGGTGAAACCGCTGGCAGCAGATAGTATTATATAAAAAAATGTCCTGTGTTTAGCGTAATTCAACTTTTTTACCACCGACTTCCGAAAGAATAGTTTTTTTTTAATTCTTCAAGTAATTAATTTTTATATCCATTTGGATACGCAAACCCCATTGTACCTTATACTCTATTGAAAGAAAAGTTATTTTACACTTGTTTTGTGGTGGTATCTAAGTCGGTTAATTTTTTCTGTTCAGTTTCAGTCATTTCGAGTGGCCTTTCTGCATGCTTTCCTACATTCTGCACAATAATCGTCAAGGCGTCGAGACGCACCACTGGTTTATTCAAAAGTGTTTTAATGTGAAAACTGTACAATTCGTATGTTCGATTGAGTACGTCATGCTCGTTTTTGGTGTTCCACGATGTAAAAAGTTTTAATGAGAAGCTGTCTGTATCGCAGACTGCACTTTTTTTAACAGGCAACCCAATCGAATGAATGAATAACGAATTTTCGGAAGCCAATCGAGAATTTTCGAGATTGCGGTTCTTTATTTGTTTCATCTGTGTTATAATTCTGGTGTGCAATCAAAGAATAATGAGATGGAGTTGTGTAAGGTTGCAAAAATATTATAAAAAGTATACTGTCTATAATGATGATATGAAACGGCTGGTACTATTTGCAATTCAACAAAGCCTTGATAAAGTGTAGTTTTGTCAGCAAAAAAGACTGATCAATTGTTTTGGTTTAAGTGTTCTTTCCATCAGAAAGCTTATACATGTATTCATATTGTTAAAAGCTTAGTATATAGAGGAACTTGGGTGAAATATCTGCTAAAAGCAATGAGAGCTGAGCTTGGTAACAGGTACTGTGTGTGTTGTGCTTGTGATAACACGCAGTACTGTTACCTAAATAACCTTCGTTACAACTTTCTTCACAACCTTAAGAAGAAAGTCGTTAAAAAAGTTGCAAGGTCAGCGAGGAGCAGACTATGCCTCTGGTGTTACAGCCGTCTAATAAAGGTGCCCAATTTCCATCAGGCAGGGTGTCACCTTAGTGTAAAAAAGTTTATATAAAAAAGACTTTTACTGGTTCGCAAATTCTTTTACTAACCTTTCATTCAATAGTTACCAATTCTAACAAACTGTCCATTTTATCAAACAATACCCACGTTTAGTGGTCAAAAGCAAGTTTAGGAACTAACCACAGCTAAAAACTTTTGAATGGAAATCAGGTGGGACCGAGTGAATGGATCGAATGAAATATTTCACGACTATCGAATGGAAACTTGGGAAACGGTCAGCAGTCTTGTGATACGGAAATATATTTTGGTTAGAAATATATAAAGTACTGTTCAAAGAACTTCTCTAAAGTATTGTTTTAAAGACGGGAACGTAGACCTATCTTGCATCAGAGTTTTTTTTTTATATACAATTGTCCCACATGAGGATTTTCCTAGGTGGTGAGTTCGTTTACAAACATAGAAACACAAAGACCCAGACGCGGAACAACTCCTTGTAAATAAATAAAAATATAATTTCCGTGCGAGGATCGAAGCCGCGACAAACTGCGAAGCAGTCGATCGTTCAGCCACTGCGCCAATCCGTGTCATCTATCTATAAAAGTTTCAATTATCATCATAGGCTCATGAATGATGATCCCACTGGGTCATTATCTACCACATGGCTTCAATACAAATTGATAGAAGTCACATGTCTTCGATCTTTTGGTTCTACGAAATGCCGGTTTCCTTCAACGTTTCGAAAGCAGTGGTGTTGAAATAAATGTTGCCAACACTCGTTTTTTTTCCTTAAAAATTGATCACTGTTATCGTTAAATTCCTAGGGTTTTTAGCGTTAAAAGTTGTATGATAGCTACGTAGTATTTTAAAATGTAGGTGTAAACAACCTTTCAATTGAATGAAAATTCAATGAATTGAAAAACCTTCGAATCGTCAAGTTGAATAGATTAGAATAAAAAGCTGTGCGATATTTTTGCTTTTATACTGATTAATTAAAAACAATGCTGACTTAGCTATTGACCATTTATGTAGATACTAAGTAACTGCTGAATCAAACAGTTATTGAACTCGTCTGCGGTCGCGGTATGGGTCTCGTCCAGTCACCAACATTATTGGTTTTTGGGAATATAATTTTCGAATTTTAACACAACGTTAGCATTACCGAGTTGCCATCATGTCTATTTTTTGTCGGTTACATTTTGGGGAGTGTGCAATGGAACTACACGACTTGATTTCGCCTGGCCCTTTCCATGTTCAAGTCAAAAGTGAACACGTTACTTCTAGGCAAGCGTGCTTCACCGTCGACCACATCTTCGCTTACCTATCATCAGGCGAGATGGTGATCGAACATTCATTTATTACAAACTATTGTTAAATCAATTTAAAAAAAAACAGTCACGGAGTAAAGCCGATGTTTTTATTGGGATAACGACAGGAAAATGATAATTTTAAAGTTATTTAGATTCAAATAATATTAATGCATCTACAACAACAAATAAATAACTTACAGATAAACATAAACAAACAAAACGGCAACATTTCCTCTAGCATGCACTTGTACAATGGGTGCACGATAAAGGTGCGCACCCAAATTGCAGTTTTATCGCTCGTCGCGATCTATGCGCTGTGCAGTGCGCAGTGATCTATTGTGGAGGATGTACTTTATGTTTTACGAATGTTTGGGATCTGGGTGGTATGTACATAAGTAATTACTAAAGCATTCGTTGGTAAACGTAATGGAAACATCACACCAAAGCAATGCCAACGGCATGTCAATTGAATTTGAAAGAAATTTGCCGATATGTAAAAAACGGACAGCGGGATAAAAAAAAATACTTCGGTTCGCACACCCTGGCTAGACGCCCAAATCTTCATTATTTACTTTGTACGGACAAATGATTAATGAGAAATACTGCTCAAAGCTGATTCTGGGTAGGTAAGAGTAGTCACTACGTAATCAAAGTGTGCCATTCACGGGTTCGAGTCACCTATGAAACAAATATTTCTATGATCTGCAAGTAGTTTTTGTAAACGCACATAGAAGAAATGCTTAGAAAGGGGAACCCTTAAAATAATAAATTTCCTTTTTATACATCACTCACAACGACGAGATATCGACGTAAAATCAGAAAATACTTTATTATACTTACCTAGAGAAAACCAGTTTCACATCGGAAATCAAGAAAATAACACAGCCAAATAAGGTTTATATTTCTCAAAATACACAACAAACTCAACTACACTACAAAGAAAAACTGATTACAACAGATAAGGTCGCAGTTACTAAGTCCTTGACATTTTGTTAGCAGTATTAACGTACATAAACAACTCTAGAACCGCAGCTTAGCCTAAATTATTTCCTACCCGCAAACACTGGAATAATATTCAAATGGACGCTAAACTAGTTACGTGTATACGTTTGGAGTAACCTCGTCCGAAATATGCTGAAACTGAATTGTTTCAATATGAAAATTGAATAAAATTTGCTGTTAAAGGTTTTTGAGGTTCGTAGAGGGTAGTTGTAAAGCTCTTCGGTAGAAAGATTTTTTTACAGCGAGCAGGGTTTGAACCTGAATCGTTTTGATTTAGTATCTCAGATGCTCTTGTAAGTCGCAGTTACAAAAGAAGATATCGTGGCTAAATGATTACAAATTAAAACTGCACAGGCAGATCTTTGAGGTTAAGCCGCGCTTGCCGAGGTTGCCCTGTGGATGGGAGACAATCTGTTATGGCGAGTTTCCTCCGTGTTTCGAAAAACATGTAGTTGAAAAGCTGTTGGTCCCGGGTGTTATAAGTAGATCCTTGACTGTCACTGTTGGTTAGAAGCGCTAAAGTCTGTCAACCAGTCTTATCATGGGGTCGTATTGTATCAAGAGATGATTTCTGGTTCGACGGCGCTTCGTGTTCAAAGAGCTATCAGCGATCTGATGAGGACCCCATAGCATAAAGCCTGCTGGTGTCGCGGGACTGTCTTATCAGGAAACCGTGACACCGGAACATAAAGGGCTTTTGAAGGTTCACCGTGGTATTTTATAAGAGTCTAACAGTTGCCCTCTCGTCCTGCCCTGAGCTGGGGGACTTATTTGTAGATCTTACCACGTAAAAGAAAACGCCTTTACAGTACTCCATTACCCGCTAACCACATCTTACCTACATATTGTATAGAAACGCATAAACAGCGCTATAAAGCGATAGCTAATGCGCTGCATTATTACACTGCAGTGCTAGTTATGCACCCACACTTATGATAATATCTATGACTTAGCAGGAACGCCAGTTTATAGAAGCACCAAATCATGGCTTATTGGCGTGGTTTATTGTATTGGGTTTATGGGTATGGCTTAATTGGATATTTGAGTTTATTATACTTTATATTATGTGGCTAAATGAGGTTGTTGACCTTGGGGATTGAAGTGTCACACGTGTTGCGTGATCATTACATCTGTGGATAATTTGGACATACGTCATTCGAACAAAAAGTGCGTTTTTAGCAGCCGCCTTGACAAAATAACTTTTTGAGTATCCTAAGTAAGGCTTGTTATCGAAAAGGGAAATGTAAATAGGTAAGATAAATGGATTCAGTCACCAAAAAGCTGATGTCAATCTTTATAACTCGTAATTTAGATGAATGAAAGGCTTAAAAAAAATAAGGAAGCAATTTTTTTTTGCTAACTTGATTTTTTCAGAAGTAAGTCATTGTACGATTTTCCTCAAATTTTTAACAGAATAGCACGGAACGGGCCTGGTGATATATTCGTTTAAGTACAAACTAAATAGGTAATCACTTTTAAAATCTATCAAAACTCGTATCCCAAATAATAAGCCTAGTTAAAATCACAGCCCATAACCCAAACTCCAAACTCACCCAACTGAAAATAATCTTCACATCTCAATGTTCAAATACGATCATTATCCGACTTGGAATTCCAATACAAACAAGAATTTTCAACGTTATAGTTCACTCACTCATTCATTCATTCGTTCATTCAATACAATTAATATCAAAACAATGCGCTAACGAACCAAGCAATACTGAACGTTGCAAGCTTTCGAACATTATTCCAAAACGATTTAACTTTCAAGCATCTCCAATTGAGAATCAACTTTACTGCTAAAAGGATACGGTTAATTTTTGATTGGTGTACACTTAAGTGATTATGCCAGTAATTTTAAAGGATAGACAATGAAGGGTATGGAGGAGAAATCACGGGCGGATAGCTTTCAATTGATAGTATAGTTTGTGGCCGAAGTGTATCGGGTTCGATGTTCGGTAGAGGAAGTTTAAGTCTACTCGTGTTCAGCGTTGAAAAGTGTTTTGTTAAACGTTTTGCTTCGAAGGGAGATAAAGTTTGTTGAATGGTCTTGATCTATTTAAGAAGCTGGTAGTTACTTAAGATTTATATGGCAAAAATAAGCTATGTATCTATTCTGTATCTTCAACTAGTCGAAGATTTTTCATAGTGTATAACTGTGGTTAACGATTTGACGATCATTTTATTTTACAAATAAAATTGTTTAGCATAACAGGCAAAACACCACTTACCTATTGAGTTTGCTAACTGCCGCAGCCCTGAAGCGCAAAGAGCAACTGATGGTACAACATAGTCCTTTTCGATGCACAGAATCGAGAGTTATTGCGAATAAAAAGGAGGAGGTCTACACTGTTTCAGTCGATGATTCCGGGCTGAAATAATGATGATCATGATCTGAAATTTCTGAAAGGTCTGAAATTCTCTTTAACCCATTACTCATTTTTTTTTAAAGTACCTAAGCCTATTAAACAATATTTATTGCATGTGATTATATCAACTTTCTGTCTGAATCATAATCAGTTTTCAAAAATATGTTGGAATTTGAATACCAGAATGTTTAGATAATCGACTGACTTAATTTTCATCACTTCTAAGCCACTTTTAACATCTTGGGCGGAGCACCGACGTGTCCTCACGGCGGCGATAGGCGGAGACCTCTCGCGCCCAGCACTGGTCGCGGCCATGCTGCGGGGCGAGACGGAGTGGGATGCGGTCGCCTCCTTCTGCGAAGCAGTCATGCTCGCGAAGGAGGAGGCGGGCCGCGTGAGAGAGAGGACAAGGTCCTCCCTCCGCCCCACCCGCGGTGGTGGACGCCCACGGCGTCGGACGTCGCAAGACGATCTCCGGCCACCGTAGGCGCGGGCATGCGGGCGGCGAGTAAAGGGCAACTCGCCGCCCGACCATGGACCATGCCCGGGTCGACGGCGCGTTGTGTTCCACGCGCGCCTCAAAGAGCGTCAGCATAATGACGAGGCCCCCTCTCAGAGGGCTAAAGCCTGCCGGGGTCGCGGGTCTTATACCATCACCGTGACCCCGGAACATAAAGGGCTATTGAAGGACACCGTGGATTTTAGTCAGTACAAGTCTGACAGTACCTCTCGGCCTGCCCGGGGTGGGAGGTCTCATTTGATGATTTTACCACGTAAAAAAAAAAAAAAAAAAAAAAAAAAAAAAAAAAAAAAAGCCACTTTTAACATAAGCCTTAACAAAATTACTTAAGCTTGCCTACTATCTTACAAGTCGGCCTCTCAAGCCAACACTTCCGTAGTCATGCATTAGCGCTCTCAAGTACACCTCATTACCTCATCGCAGCAACCGGGTTGCTGCGCACCTGCTTCGAAATATGACCGTCATTCCGCGAAGCGCTTCGGTGTATGTCTCGCTTGTCAGGTTATAGAGTAGAGTGGGGTTAGAGGCGACAGTATTATTAAAGTATCAGTTATTTATGGACTTTACTTATATAACTTTACTATTGCTAATCCGGGATTAACAGTCAATTTAGTTGTGGCAAAAGAGAAACGCAGTTTGAAGTCACGCTCTCAGAACGGTAACTACTCGTATATACAGGCAATCGAAGTTCGATTGCCTGCCTTCGTAGTTTTTGGACGATTACGAGTCTAACCGATTCTACCACTCCATCCGAAGCCGGAGGACTAATTTGATGATTTTCCACCCCTATAAAAAACTATTTGATTAATAATTTTAAAGTGAACTTTCTCACAACAATTTTATATGAAGCTGTTAATATTGCGAGTCTTAAGATAATGCGCGTAAGGTTTATTCGCACACCTACGAAAAAAGGTGATTGTATAAAATTGCTAGTCTAGTTTATGAAAAGAACCCCATAGTTAGAATATAGGATTAAATTAAACCACCTCATCTTTAAAAACTCAAAGCCTTAAGCCTATAAGTATAAGAATATCATACACAATAACTTCCTTAAAACACCTGAACCAGCAAACCATATCAATAGGTAATCATCAGAACCCCACAACTCACATTCGGCACCACACCCCTTCAATCAATCACCCGCAAATCTCCCGAGACTTCGCCTAAATAAAGTATTAAAAAGACATTAGGAACAAAAACTTTTTGCTGAAGTCTCTGACACCCGACTACTCTGTAGCACGCACATCTTGAGATAAGCTCTGCGTTACCTAAAACCTTTGAATGGAACTAACGATCCATGTACCGGAGTATTGAAAATTTATTCTAAGTACGCGAGGGCGTTTGATGGTTAGTTATGGTACTGCTTTTGAAGAAACACAACCAGGAGAAAAAGACCTCCCCATACCTTGACACAACCCCCTTAAAAATAAACATATTGAAGATGCAAGAACGTCGAGGTAGATCTTAATATTTTGGTTGTTCTCAAAGGTGGTTCTCCCAATAAATGTTGTACAAGATATGTGTTGTGTAGAATGTTATTTTTTGGACTGTAAACGAGAGTTTATTTTATGATGGTGTTAACATAAGATGTTGGCGGAATTTTTGAATGCTCCTGAATTTTGTGGAGATTGTGCGTGCAATTCATTTTGAATGGCGTGGAAAAACTATGGGGTTGTAACGTGGTTGAAATAAACGGTTTGTTTGGCACATTTTTACAAATATATGCTTTAGGGGAATTCATGTTTCTCTGTCAATAAATATATCACCAGTATTCAATAGCAAAGACGTCTTTTTGAGAGATAGAGCTGTCGTCTCCCCAAGGTTTTCAAAAAAATTTAAGCTTGCAATTTTGATATCTACCTTAAAAATAGACACGCCATTATCACTGAGCCTAAAATATTCAAATCCTTACAAGGTGACGCCATTAGGCTTAAGATTAAGGAATGTCGACCTTTTATCTAGAAAATCTCATTTACTAAAAGAAAGAGGATAAGAATATCCAATAATCTGAATTTTGTGATTCCTCGTGAGTTTTTTCGAATGGTGAATAATAAATAACCCAGATTTTCTGTTACTTTTATTCAGATGATAGGAAGCAAATCCATTTACCTATCATTAGATTTAGACCAGTTTTAATAGTAGACGCTACAGTTATGTTCAGCAATTATTGTGAAATCAATAAACAATACAAATATGTATAAAACATTTGGTTGTTACTGTAATAAGAAATAAACATCGATGAAATTAAAATAGCAAGTGGAAACTGCTGTTTTATTAGCAGTATACCTACATGTATAGGTACTATTGCAAACATTACAGTTACATTTTCAAACATACATAAGGTTCATAATACACTTCTGGACACATCTATTGGCCCACCTTGTATTTTCAGTTTCGTTTGGTCCTAGCTAAAATTTTATATTAGGTCGAGCAAAAAGTTTTTATACAGTTTTGAACCTGGCACATTCACAATTTCATTCAATAGTCTTTTTTTGAATTTCGAACACAGAATTTAAAGAAACAAAAGACAATTTGGAGCCTGTTTGTTGATATCAAACAATCGAATACTAAGAAAACTTGGTTTTATTGGTTTACTTGGATTTAATTCTTGTAAAAGTGATTGATATCTTTGGTTTTGCAACAAACATTACTTATTCTTAACATTAAGGTGAGGTTCTATCAATAATCTATGGATACTTCACCTGAAGTCGCCGCCCAAGCTGTGGCACTTATTCAGACCGGACACAGCCAAAGAAACATGAGTGCTCAACTTAATTTAAGTCGATCTGCGGTCCAAAATCTTTATCGGAGGTACCTAGAGACTGGCGGCTTTGTTCGTCGCCAAGGAAGGCCACAATCTCGGGTCACAACTGAAAGGCAGCATCGATTCATCGTGACGACCAGCTTGAGAAATCGTCACCTTACCTCCATTGAGATACAAAACCAACTTCGCGACTTCCACGGAGTATCCGTGAGCGCTCGAACTGTTCGGAGAAGGTTAAAAGAACGCGATCAGGTACCACACAAGCCAGCCAATGGGCCCAAACTAACGCGAGCCCACCGAACAGCGCGCATTCATTTCGCACGCAGTCATTTAAATTGGACACAGCAAGATTGGAGCCGTGTACTCTTTTCTGATGAGTCTAAAATTGTGTTACATGGCAATGATGGAAGGCAGAAGGTCTACCGACGTAAGGGAGAGCCTTTCGCATAATGCTGCTTTGAAGAGAGGACTGCTTATGGCGGTGGCTCATGGACTGTCTGGGGTATGGTATGGTCTAATATCCGTGAGCGGCAAAACTCAACTTGAGGTTGTTACAGGACCACGGCTGCCAACATTAAATGCTGAAAGGCACATTCGTGAGTGCTTAGAACCTCACGTGACACCATACGCGGACTATGTGGGCCCAAATTTCCTTTTTATGCATGATAATGCAAGAGCCCATGCGGCCGGCATCGTCAGGGAATATCTTCGGGATGTGAATATCACAGTTATGGACTGGCCAGCCAGAAGCCCAGACATGTACCCCATTGAGCACATGTGGGACGAGCTAAAAAGACGTGTTAGGGCTCGTCAGCCAGTTGCCCAGACGATGCAGGAGTTGAAAACTACCATAGAAGAGGAATGGGAGATGATCCCTCAAAATTTCATAGAGCGGTTGATAAACTCTATGCCTAATCGTATGAGAGCTGTGGTAGGTGCCCATGGAGGCAACACGCGTTATTAAATTAAACCTTTATTTGATAAAACATGTTTTTTATTCAAAAATCAATTGCCTTTAACAAGGCGTATATCCGACTTGTTAGGCGTAGCTCCATGTCGTATGGTATTCTGAATTCAAATTTAAAACAATACGATCGAAAACGATGGTAAAATGTATCAGGTTTAAAACTGCATCAACGTTTTTGTTTAATCTAGCAATCATATTTCGGTAGGGACCATCGAAACCTAAACTCTAAGGTGGGCCAATAGATGTGTCCAGAAGTGTATGAAAACAGAACTGCAAGTAGAAACGGTTAAATGAATTCCTTGTGTAGGTATTACAAACATTACAGTTAGATTTTCAAGCTTGCATAAGGTCCATAACGCCTTAACAAAAACTAATACAGGGCCAGATTAAGTGTAGGTCAGTGTGCGCATTGTCCATTAAGGCTCCTAGTGATTTATGAATGACCGGCTGTATTTTGACATATTTTGCACATTAGTCGTCAAATAGAAAGGTTTCGAAGTTAGAAGGGATTAGAGAACGCTTTGTGGATAACAATACATTAGCAAAAACTCCACTTAGATCCAGGAAATGATAAATTGAAAACATCAATCATATTTCCGTACATAACTTTAAGCTTTTGTGATAACTTGCACAGTGACAGTCATCAGTCACGAGAATTCATTGACCAAAAAATGTTTAGTGAGTAGACAAAGAAACATATGGATGTCTGCAGACTGGTTTAGAACTTCAATACATTTCTGCCAGATAAATCTCAACAGATCATCCGAAAACCTGCAAATCTTTCTCACTCAGCTATAAAGTCTAATCTACAGCACATAGTCACTACAAAGCACAATGACTGGAAGCTTTATACAGGGCCGGATTAAGGGAGGGCCAGTGGGCACATTGCAGGCCGGGCCCCCGTGATTTATGATGGATGCCAGCCGGCTTGGACTTCGACATATTTTTCGCATTACTCGAGCGAAAGAAAAAGTGATGGCAATGCAGCGACGCGTGCTGATTTCCAGATTTCAAGCGGAGTGGAATGTGTGGAATTTATGATGCGAGGTTGGATTTGGTGGATATTTTTTTTGATTTGGTATGGTTTCTAATTGATTTGTTGTGTTGGTGTTGGAGTTGGAAAGTTAAAATATTTGGTTTATATCTTAATCGGTTTATTTAAACTGCTGTTGCAGGAAACAGATGTTTTAAGGAACTAGATAATAAGATAAATAAACTATTAGTTTATTTTCTATATATATTACAAACAATATCATGGCTTCAATCAATTTTAACACAGAGCATTTTGAAAAATTAATTAATTAAAACTTCATTGTCTTGTTATTTGATAAAACCATTCAACGTCCCTTTGTTTGTTATCAAATTAATTCGTTTGAGGTACTTATTCCTTTATTTTTTCTCGTCAAACTCTGGTCACCCTTTCCCGCCTGTCATTGTCAAAGAACAAAAATTCCTTTCACCCGATAATAATTAAATCGGAGACATTTCAACGGGACTTTTGAAGCAAAATTAGAAAACTTGAATTCGTATTTCTGTGAATTCCTTAAGTCAAAAACATCTGACGAATTTTTGTTGTAATATTTTCTGAATAACTTTCGACTTTTGGGATTCTTGTTTGAAATTGACGTCAAGAGCCGAATAAAGAAAGTTTAAACGGATTGAATCGAAGTGGGTAACTTTAAAATTGAACTTGTCAGGCGTAATTTAGTTTTTGATTGCGTGAATACTGTTATTGGCAAGTAAATAAATTTTAACAAATACTTTAATTTTAAGTTCTGACTCATAAGCGTATATGTAGTTACAGTGAAATAAATAATACTGACCTTACATTGTAGTTACGGTAGATAATTACGGCGCTCCCTCACTGCGAGCATTCACCTGTAATGTAACGTTACAGTTTCGAACCTTTCATCAATGAGTGAAGTCAATCGAGCATCACAATGCGCACCTTGTATCAAATCTATACTAAATGTACGCGAATGCTCGTCAGTCAGGGAGGTATTATTGTAATGTAATGCTCAAAGTCGAATCTATAATGTTACATTACATGTGAAAGCCCCGGTTAGGGAGCGCCTTTATGAATAAACACGATTTGAAATTGTTCGTGATTGAAAAATCACAATTCGACAGACTATAAAAATACTTACATAATTATACACACATATTCTGTATAAAAATTTACGTCACGATATGGGCTAGGTAAATCCAAAACTATGTAAAGCAGCAAAACATATTCAAAAGTTTCTAGTTCTAAACCAGATTTTTGATGAAAACCAAAACAACTCATATATGAGCAAGCGCACTTACGATATGATTCCCAAAACTCATCTAACAAAATTGCCAAAATCCAGTTTTCGGTATTTCAAAACTGTTCCTCTCCGAACAGTTAAAAGCTTCTTGGAAACTACAGGGTGTGTATATTTCGGCGAGAGCGGCGGGATGGCAGGATTGCATGAAATAATCCGGGCGACCCCCTTTTAGCACCGGACGTTGGTACTAGTCTGGTCTCTGTTCTAAGTTTCTAACGTTCTAGATATTCCAGTAGGTATTTCGAGTAGGAACTGCATATATTGGGAGCAAAAGAGATTATTTCACAACGTGGCGCTGTCTGTATATTGGAGGTTTCAAAATTTGCCTTTAAACAATTTCAAATTATGACGGGGGCGGGCCCTTTACAGGGCCAAGTCTGCCGGGGTGGCAGGACTCGGGAATTACTGAGACCTCGGAACGTAAAAGGCTATTGAAAGACACCGTGGATTTCAGTCAGTAAGATTCTGAGAGTAAGGGGTGGGAGGACTCATTTGATGATTTTACCAAGCTAAAAAAAAACATTTAAAAAAAGGTAGATAAATAGACACAGAATAGATTGGTTGATATGTAATGGTTTTTATCATCCTCATATCAAAAGTAATTTTATCAAATAGATCGATTGAATTATCTTCTTTCTGGAATCTAGTAAACGAGTATGGTAACACATTGCTTGTTATTTTCTTTCACAAAATAACTATCCGTGTATTAAAAGGGTAACTGTCATTCTTAGACCAATAAATTCTGAAATTATAGAACAAAAATAACAACAAACGGAGGCTTACATCAAGCATTTATTTCAGTACATAAAACTCTCAAGAACCCAAGTGTCCTAACTACTTCATCCAAGAAAACACTTATCCCAACTATAAAAAACTGAAACTAAACTCTAACACCAGAGCTAAGTGTTTAATTTTCTTCAAAGATTAACATAAACTCTCGTCAGAAACATTTAGTAAGAAAACCTTAGCATATTTGACGACATTATAACTTAAAACAACACAGTTGTTAAGTAACATTTTTATGCTAAATAACTTGAAAGTTAAAAACAAAGGAAACGGTTAAAAAGTTTGAGAAAGTAAAAGCTGAAATGATCTTTTGTGAAGTTGACAGTTGACTGATTAAAGAAAGTTTTATGTCAAATGTTCTGAGTCTTGAAAAACAAGATGAGATTTAATTTTAGATTTAGAAAATATTTTTTGATAAGTCTACTCTTTATTTTATACTAACGGCCCGTCCCGGCTTCGCACGGGTGGAGGACCCGGTCTAAAACCCGGTCCCAATGGTTACAAACACAACAAAAAAATAATTATCCGAATCAGTCAAGCCGTTTTCATGTTATGTCGTGACAACAGAAAAAGGCTTTCATTTTTATATATATAGATTAGAAAATAATTAAATAAACAATTTGAACTCCAACTTACAAAACGCATTTATGTTTTTAGGCCTGTAATGTTGGTTTAGTGGTTAGCGACCCTGACTGCTATGCCGGAAGTCGTGGGTTCGATTCCGAACGATTATCAGTTGCCTAGTACCCAAATACAAGCTCTGCTTAGCTTGGGACTAGATGGCGTTATGTGATAGTTGTGGAATATTATTATTATTGTTTAGCCCTAATAAATATTAAAACTGTGTGTCCGATTTTTCTCATACACGTGTAGATTTATCGTTGCAGTTTGAACTGTACCGCAACGATTTTTCGTAAAGTGTGTAGCGGCCATAACAGTCTCCTGAGTAAAAGTCTCCCCTATTCCTTCAACTTCTATCAATACTGCTTCTATATGTCTTCTCACCAATTCACGAGGAAGCCATCCAAAGCCTGGATATTTTACTTGACTAACATAAAATATTTTTCAAATATCATACCGTCTATATCATCTCCAAACGAATAACAGAAACAGACCAACGTTTTAAGAGCATCGTATTATAATTCGCACTCCATGCTTTTCATAATTATGCATTGTAAGTGGTTTTAGAATTTTATTTCTTGTGATTCGTTCACTTCACTGCCTACCCTTTTTTTCATGGTGGTAAAATCATCAAATGAGTCCTCCCACCCCGGGCAGGGCGTGAGGGACTGTCAGACTTGTACTGGTAGTAATCCACGGTGTCCTTCAATAGCCTTTTATGTACCGGGGTCACGGTGATGGAATAAGTCCCGCGACCCCGGCAGGCTTTGGCCCTCTGAGAGGGGGTGGAACACGAAGCGCCGTCGACCCGGGCATGGTCCATGTTCGGGCAGCGAGTTGCCCTTTACTCGCTGCCCGCATGCCCGCGCCTACGGTGGCCGGAGATCGTCTTGCGACGTCCGACGCCGTGGGCGTCTATCACTTCGTCGCTGCCTACCCTCACTCATCTACCTACCCTTTTCCCAACTATATTGAGACTGGCTTCCAATCCACCAAGATGCAGCTGAATATCAGTATTTAACATGTAGCGACTGCCTATCTGACCTCCACAACCCAGTAACTGGGAACTATACGATACCTCATGGTAAGACTGGTTCGTGTCGTACACTTACTGATATATGTATGGAAAAAAAGTGCTTCAGGGGCCTTAGTCAAACAGCAGACGACAATCGTTATCGTTCATCAGTCACCAATACATTTTCAAATTTACGCGCTGGGGGCGCGTAAAGTTGAAAATCTATTAAAAACTGCTGATCGATAACGAACGAAACAAACGAAAACGATCTGTGAATTTCAATAGATTTTCAACTTTACGCTCTGGGGTATAAAGTTGAAAATGTATTGGTGAACGATAACGATTGTCGTCTACTATCGTCTGCTGTTTGACTAAGGCCCCAGGTGACAGTGCTTCAAACGACAACACGTACAATTTTTTCATCGAGATTAACTTCAACTGCAATTGTCATAGATTTAGGCACTATAGCAACAATTCTCATTACCATTCCCCGGCATATTACTTTCATTTCCCCAATCGACAATACAAAAATACCTTACTATACGAAACACAGTCATAACAAAAGGAAAATACACGAAAACTGCACAACAACGCAAAAATATAAACGCTTGTAGGCAACAAAAGTTCATATAAGCATGAGAAGAACTCATACCCAACAATACATTACAGGAATACTCCGTTTCATGCTCTATTCCAATATCATAAACGACCATCCTCTTCACAATCCTCTCCCTACCTTATCCCTTACAAAACAGAACTCAATTTCAATTGGCAGATATCAAAATTTAAGGTCTATTATAAACGGCAGTTTAGCAGCCTACGGTCAGTTTTCAATGGTCCGCGTGTAGTTTCAGCGCTTAATGAAAACTGTTCAGTTTGTATAAACCTTTGGTTTGTACCTGTTGCCATTCGTTAACTGTTATGCGTTCAAGGCAATTGTTATTGTTTCTAACTATTAGTTTTGTGATTAGTTTGTATGGGATGTGGAGTTGTGTGCTTTGTAGGATATCCGGAGAATGAATGTTACATCGAGCTGTTAACTCGTTGCTGACATTAAAATTCCGGGTTTACATAAGTATAATTACTTACAGTTTGAAAATGAATGAAATCCTTCCAAAATGTAGCGAATATGATTAGAAATTACTAATATAACATTTCCCTTTTTTATATGCCCAGAAGTTTTATAAGGCACGGGGTACGGTTGGCGACTGCTGCGCCAGTGTGTCGCGGGTTTGATCCCCGCACGGAAAAATATCGGTATGATCTACAAGTTGGTCTTTGTGTATGTGAGCTTATGTCTGTAAAATGCTCCCACAATACTGTAAGAAATTCGTGTAGCGTGAGACAATGTTTTTAAGAGAAATAGTACATTTCGCTAAACATCTACCGGGTATAAATTCAGTTTTCGAGGTTCTACAGAAAAACATACTTTGCCAACCAGGGCATCATAGCTTAGCATCAGGCGAGACAGTAACGCGAATGTATCATTAAACACACGTTGGGCAAATGGTCTGGGCGTTTGTTTATGTGAGTTTATAATGTTTGTAAACGCACCCACGACACAGGAGAAAATCCAAGTGTGGAGCAAAGTTAAAAAAAAAAACCTAATAAGAAAAACAGCTTTCTAATATAGCCGAACAAAACTTACCCCAACACAACCAATCGAAAACTAAACACACGAAAAATATGTACTCCTACAAGTAAGTAACAGAACAAAAAGTAAATAAGTAAAGTTATAACAAGCGGGTAACGGCAACTCCTTAACTGTGCGGCCTAACAAAAGTTGGGTAATGAGATATCCCCCGAAGCAGGGGATTTACTGCCCACTGTTTGTAAATAAACTCTTCGATGTATAGAGTAGGTGTGATTTAGGGGATGTAGTGGGTAATAGGTTATTTTGATACAGGCTTCCGTACGTGGTCCCTTATCATTCGTGACTATCTAATCATATTATGTCACAGCTTATTAATTCTGAATTTATTTGACAGATAAAGATGACATTTATGACTCTTGTTGATTTTTGCGAGTGACAAATGGAGGTATTGCGTAAATTAATTAATTCAGAATATCGGGGTCACAATTAGGGACAAAACTAGCAAATAACAATCTTAAACACAAGTTAGATGGTGTAGGTATTTTTTAATTAAGTGGGTAATGATAACTCCTGTGCGGCCTAGCAAAAGTTGGGTAATAAGATATCCCCCGAAGCAGGGGATTTACTACCCACTGTTTGTAAATAAACTCTTCGACGTATAGAGTAGGTGTGATTTAGGGGATGTAGTGGGTAATAGGTTATTTTGAAACTGGATTCAGGATTCCGCACATCCGAATATAAACGTACTCCCTTAAAGGATAAGCCATCAGGTGTCTGTCTGTAGGTATGTACAAGAATTTAGCTCCGAATCTAATTCGCCGATAAAGTTGAAATTGGGTACTCAGGCTGATTTCGGTGACCCGAAATATTGACAATCTATATACATGGTGAATTTTTCAACTGGGCATGAATGGCTATATCCGTAACTATGAGGAATATCTAAACACGTAGAAATGTCCACCAGGCCGATTTTGACGAAAACTAAAACTATAACCAATGGATTTTTGAAAAACAAATAATAAGAAATCGAATCCGCTGATTTTGGAAAAAAAATTACACCCTATATTACTACACCATTCGATACTATTACTTATCAGGATCGAATTCTGGGAGGTAATCATATACGGCAAACATACTCCTGTCGCCTCATCCACTTTCATACATCTGGCCATACACACACGCATATTTTATTTAATAATTAGAAATCACAATAACAAATACGACATTATACTCCTAATAAAACATATCGATTGCCATTATACAAAATTGATCAATTTTCAAATATCCGCAAAACTAACATCAGTATAAAATCAAATTGCAATTGTATTACCATTGCTGCATTTGTTTGTGTTCGACTGGTCGTTACTCAAACAAATGCTGCCTTGTATAATTAACATCAAATCCTATTTAGTTCTAAATTACAGTGAATTATACATTTATTGAATTTTCAATGAGGTTTGCATTGCACTCGGTGTGTTTGCGTTATTACTGGCCGCTACGTGGTACATTATTTATGGTACATATACATACACGTATATAGACATGTAACCTTACCTAGGTTACATAATCACGTATGGTGGTTCTAATTTCAAGACAGTCCTTCTTACTACAAAAAGATAAACATGAACACTTATCTAAAGAAAACTGTCAACTTCAAAATGGCATATGACGTAAATGAAAGGGTCGTTATGCAATTACACTTTTCTTAGATTCATGTTCAACCTCATATTTTAATGTCTTTGTGTTCAACAGATTTTTAACTTTTAAGCATCTACTGCAAGTTGATGCAAAGAAATTGTCATATGAAAGACAGCAATCATAAAACGTGTTTTGTAGCCAAATCAGCGATTTTCTCTAGAACTAAACAGGGTTCCATTATATGCACCGTTGTAACTTTTAAATTCAACAGAGTAAAGACCCAACAATTGTTTCAATGAGTATTTCTGCTATTGTTTTCATCAATCCACTATTTCACCAAAAAGGATTTAACTTAACAAAGATGACTCGCTGTCCAATCAAGGACTAGTTCAGGATCGACAGTACGTTTTTTGTACTAATGCCTCAAAAGGGCCAAACGCCTGTCTGTATAACGGGACTGTCTTAAAAAACAACGCTCTGACACTGGAACGCAAAAGACAATAGAAGGAACAGGGTAGATCATTAGTCAGTAACAGTCTTACAGTATCTGCCACTCCATCCCGACATATTTGATGAGTTGCCCAACCCAAAAGTATCCCAAAGCAAAACATGAAATAAAAAATGCTTTTTAAAATGCGTCAAGTAAAGTAAGCAGCCTGTATATGGAGCCCTGCTTGAGGTAAATCTCTGTTGTGATTAAGCAGGTATTCTTGAAGATGCATTTGAGTGAGGGGAGGGTTGAACAGTTTATTGACGAGTTGCTTTGTGCGTGTGCTTACTAGACAATGGAGTAGGTTAGGGTTTAGGAAAACATTGAAGATGGTAATTTTTTTTTATTGTTAAAGCGTTTTTGAAAGTGTAAACTAAAATATTTAAGTATCTGAAAAGACCACAGAGTCCTCCTTACAGACTGTCTTATAAGGTAACCGTGGCTCTGGACCGTAAAGGGTTACTGAAGGAACACTACGGATTTTAATCAGTACAGTTTGGGTGGGAGGATTCATTTGATGATTTTACCAAAAAAAAAGGTATCTGAAAATGACACCTTTTAACTCTACAATAAGTTAGCTTTTTAAGTTTATTTTTGCCAACAAATTTTACAAGACTACAGTAAAAATAAATATGAGATTATGAATTTAGTTTGAGTAGTATGAGTTTAGTACGAAGCAAAAAAATGCGTCAGGTTCGCGTTTGACTACTGCCTGTTCTGATGGTAAACGATAATAATGTATTTTTATCTACATTAGAGATATAAAACTAATATCACATTGGGTTTATCTTTGTTCTTGTTTGATTTGCTTTTTATGCTTTATTTCTACACATCCCTTGAAATATTAATTTGATTATTAATTTGATTAACAAGTCCATGAACACGATTAAACACATCTAAATCCCTTATCCTAATTCCAGCAATCTACATCCAAAATCTTCGACAGATCTTCGCCTAGTTAAAGTTTGTACTCGTAAATCATTCAAAGTTTCATCTGAGGAAGTGTCGAGACAAAACTTCACATCCATATCGCAGAGATAACGGTAACGCCGTGGGACAACGATTAGCTTAATTATAGATGGGGACTTTCTTGAAGATAGTATATCAGGTGTATTGTTCCCACAGGTAGGACAACTAACTCTCTTTGAAAGGGAGTGGGCTATATTCTACCACCTGGGCCCATTGGAGGTGTAATCAAATGAATTTTTTTTTGTTCATACATTTTATAATAGGCTGATATTGAAGTTCACTAGACCTTGTAAATGTAACCCTCACCGCTGAAAAATCGGTCTATGAGATGGCGGTCTTGCTTCACGGAGTGACAAAATATGATGAGGTCAAACCGATTTCGGCCAAGGCGATTGTCTCAGCTACGCTGTATTTGTCAATCTTCTTTCAGAAAATCCTCGCAGTTGCGGGCAAGTGAGCACTCCAAAGTGGCAAGGTATAGGTAGGTCATCTACTCTTTTCTACAGGTTTCAAGATTTAGATTATTGCTCACGCTTGGCATCAATCACAAGGCATCGTATAGTCACTGCAATTCAAAATGACGGACTTTGGTTTTAACTTTTAACGTTTTAGTACATCATACCTGGAGAAGTTCGTTTGCCCATCTTAAGTTCAAAAAACCTCAAATTATTGCTTATTTAAATATCTATTACTTATTAGGAAACGTATTACACAGCATTATATGTTACTAAGCATCTTAAAATTTTATCTCCCTCAATTTTGCACCATCAATATCCACATTTTGCTCCCAAAAACATATTTATGGAAAATATCCGAGAAAAACATGGCAAGTATTATGCCTAACGCCGCGCCTACATCGCGAGCAATACCTACGTACCCCATTAGTTACTGTCGGCCTCGTCGCCGACCAAGTTATTGATATTTGTGCGATGATAAATGACCTGAAGCACGTGTTCATGCGGACATCGCTAAAATATCGACGATACTGTTAACGGGTCTGACATCGCGAAACTTCTTCTATGATGTATATTTATTTTATTTGACACGAGCTTGACCTATTTTTTTTCAATCTGTTAAACGTTTATGTTGAACTGCTAGAGATATAAGAGAATATAAGAGAGGTATAACATGGAGAAGTTTGATAAGATGAAAACACTGCACCAAAGCTGAGCAAACCTCATTTTTTATAAAGATTTTTGAGGAAAGAAAAATTTAGGTGTGAGTTGGATTCGAACTCGCGTCTTTTGGATGAGTACTCCAGACGCCTTTTTTTCATTGGTACAATCATCAAATCAGTCAGAAGCGAAAGGGACTTTCAGGAACTTACTGACTGAAAATCTTTCCCATTCCTTTGTTGGTCTTTGCGACCCAAGGACACGGTTGTTGTTCCGCGATCTTGAAAGTCCTCTCCCCAAAAACACAGGACAAAAAACTCACTTGCACAGTTGCACTACTACATATATCGTCGAATAACATTATGGTTTTTTGAGTTAAAATAATTTTGGCAATTAGCTAAATGGCTGAAATAAAGCTCAAATTAGAAAGGCAGGAATTCTAGGTCAGTCGGGTCAAAATATTCATAGCAACTCTGTTGTTTCGTTTGTGAAAAATCGTTGAGGAAGAAGTACTAGACAATAATAAATAGGGCTATTATACATACTGTCAACAACTTTTTGAAATCCGAAGGGAATTAACTGATTAATTTTATTCGCATGCTTCAGCAAAAATATTATTATAATCATGACATATAAATTTAGGCACGTTGTAAAACAACAACTATAATTAATATTTTTAATAACACTAAAGATAAATTTGCTAACGCTAATTAATGAGAAAAACCACTTTAATTTACTATAATTAATTTTCGTAGTATTTAAACAAAATACCTTCCATGTTTGTTAAAACAATTTTGCAGTTATAATGAACTAAAAGGCTAACTTCAGACAAAAAGCATACCTACTGTGAAACAACTGTACTTAACACGCATTTTAATGCAATGTGAAAACTTTGCGTTATTTCCTATACAAACACTGTTGTGGATAAGTTTAAGTAAAAGCAAGGTAATGATATGTCCTATATTACTTAATTGTCATATTTGACTTCACAAGGCTTTTTGTATTATTATTAAAAATAAATAAAGAGATTCTTTCTGTACAGTGCAAAAAAAATCAATGCTTTCTCTTTTACCCTTTAAAAAAAAAGATTTTTTTAGAACCTGAGGCCTTATCATGAATTTCCAGTTATTTTGACGTAAAGTAAAATGGAACTTTGAAATTACTTTCATGGAAAAAAATAATTCCTTCTTCGTACACCAGAGGCGCTGTTTCATTTTACATACCAGTACCGTCAGCACGAGTTTTCAGTATTTGAGATGTAAAGTAAACTGGAACTTTGAAGACTTCAAATTGACAATTTTCAAGGAAAAAATTGGTTCCTTCTTCACACACCAGAGGCGCTGTTCCATATTTTCATACAATAAACGCTGTAAATACTGGAAAAACTCTGTAAAGTAAAAAAGTGAAAACTCGTGCTAGGGATACAGAAACGCTGTAAATACTGGAAAAACGCTGTAAAGTAAAATACTGAAAAATCGTGATAAGGGCTCTGCGCTTTACTAGTAAAAATATTTAAATAATTATAAGGAAAAAAACTGAAATACCAGATGATAATTTTAACCCTTGCACGTAACTTCCAACACTGCTTTTACTCAACACGGTTAACAAACCAATATAATCGTTCTTTTTGTCAAATAAAATGCCTACTTAACACAAGAAACTTCCATTCTCTTCATTCAACACTAAAATTATCCCGCAATAACATAATATCCCACTTCATATTTCCACTATTCCTCTAAAATAATGTTATCTTGTCGACATAACTCGAAACGCCTTAGAGCGGCACTTTACATTTGCCACTTTGTAATTGGATATCCTCTCCGCCCTTTGACAGGTTAAGTTGTTCATTATGTGCCATTTTGTGTAATGGTGCAGTCTGCCTCTCAGAGGCTGCCGTAAAGAAGGTATTAAAACGTTTAAATCTGTAGTTTTATTTTGTTATTATATTCTTTGGTAGTTTTATTTTTAGTTTAGTTTGGTTGTTGAAATGAGTTTGAAATGTTGCAAAGGAAAGTGGTTTATGAACTTTGTTTCTGTTTTAAGTCGCTACACATTATATCAATAAATCATGCATGTTTTGCACAAAAGATTTGGGAAAATTGTGTCAGCAATAATGTTGAAATTTACGTATTGCTTGGTTTCGTTTGCATATAAATTAATTGTCTTTTCTGCAATCCGTAATTTTCGCAAACTACAAACTAATTGAAATATTAAGTACTATGAAAGAAAAAAATATAATGGCCTGTGAGCTAAACGAAATTGAGAAATAGCAGGAAAATAATAAATAGAATCAAAATCTGGCATGTCATGTCCAGCACTTTAATAAGTCCCCATACAAAACCACAAAATAAATACAATCACCCTGACTCCATAGGTTTACCACTTCATTATCATTTTTGCCCTTAATTAATTTTCTTTATTTATTTATTAAATAAGCTTTATCAATAGCTTACCTGTACGATTAAGTTAAGGTATAGCATTATATTACGACTATAGGACATACACAACAAATAAGTGAAAATTTAGCAACTAAAACTCCTTACTGTACCTCTTCTTCTATATTAGTTGAAAATAATAACTTCAAAATTTTCTTTTTCCATTCTCTCCTGTCAGACGTCACATAGAGTCATTTATTCCTTTTGCTATCATTGATTGCTCACATAACACATCCATCTTTTACCTTTTAAAATAATACATACCAATAACCAACTACTTCTCAATCCAATTTCTTTAATTCCCAATTCGACGAAACAAATGGAATTATTCCATCAAAATTGCATTGCTCCCGAGTTCCAATCGTGATGAACTTCGAACATGTTGTGGGTAGTGGAATAACATTGGTCAGACATAACATGTTTACGTTATACGAGTGTGTGGCCGATGAATTAAAGTTTGCTCCTGGCTGCTGATTTGTTCCCTGGACATTTTCATGTAGAATTATAATTGAATTTTGTTATTAAAAAGTTTGATTTTTCGTAGCAATTTTTAATTTGGGGTTTAATTTTTGCAACATTTAAGTGGAACAATGTAATGGTATTGTTGTATACAGGGTGTTTCTTTTAAAGTGGCCAAAAGGGAGAAATCTGCATCCATAAAAGATAAGGGAAAAAATTCTTAAGAAACTTTAGCTCTTTTTTGAGACTGATAATTTTGGCGTTTTTATTTTTTTGGTCAAGTGTGAGCTGTCCACAGAAATGAGTGAAATTGACCAATTTTTTTTCTAATGCCGTTCGACTCTGTTTCATATAAAGATCATTTCATTGTATCGGAAGAAAAAAATCGGGACGGCGGAAGTTGGTCAAATTTAGCAAAATATTTTTTCATACAAATTGTATGAACGAAAAAAAATATCATTTTTTTTATGATGCCATGTTATTGACGACCATTTTATTGTATGGGAAGGAAAATGCCCGGACAACAGAAGTGGGTCAAATCTTATGAAATACTGACACTGTTAATAGGACTTTATGCTGTTAGAAGAAACATTACTCTACTTTTGACCAACTTCTACTGTTCAGATATTTTTCTGCCCATACAATTATCTCATCGTTACATGAAAGTAAGTCAAACAGCATAATAAAAAAATTGGTATTTTTTTTCGTTCATACAATTTGTATGAAAAAATATTTTGCTAAATTTGGCCACCTTCCGCCGTCCCGATTTTTTTCTTCCGATACAATGAAATGATCCTTATATGAAACAGAGTCGAACGGCATTAGAAAAAAATTTGGTCAATTTCACTCATTTCTGTGAACAGCTCACACTTGACCAAAAAAATAAAAACACCAAAATTATCAGTATCAAAAAAGAGCTAAAGGTTCCTAAGAAAGTTTTCCTGTATCTCTTATGGATGCAGATTTCTCCCTTTTGGCCCATTTAAAAGAAACACCCTGTATAACACTAAGTGTACTGTTTTTTTCTTCACGTGGTAACACCGTCAGATGAGTCCTCCCGTTCAGGGCAAGACGGACTGACACACTTCTACTGGCTTAAATCCACGGTGTCCTTCAACAGCCTCGTCAGGCTTCGGACCTTATAAGACAGTTCAGCAACCCCCGGACATACGCTGAAACCTCATGTATGTAGTTGTATTGAGTCACCGAGTTCTGATTGGTAAAAAAAATCCTCCTATCCCCACTCCAACCCTTTCATTCCGCGAACTTTTTGATCCGCCCTCGTATGTGTTTTAAAATATACTTTCTATACCAAAAGCTTAGCACGTAACCTAAAGTTGAAAAGCTTCGGACTGTCGCTATAGTATCACTCAAAGACAAGTCACTTGATAGTAGATTTTTCCCAAGTTTTTCGTTTCAAATAAACTAAAGAAATACCCTTTGCACCATTACCACGATACATAAACCTAGTATACAGCTTTCAAAACATCATAAAACTACTATAACAAAAACTAATACGATTTGAATGCAAAAGCATAACTTTTATTATTTTTATTGCTTCTTACGGGTCGTTGATACGATGGTAGTTTTAGAGTAAATGGAAGAATTCTGATAGTTTCATATGCAGGCTATTTACGTTACGGTAAATGTTTTTTGAAGTCCTTATTATTTTTATTATTATATATTGATCTGTCAGACATGTTACATTCGCAAATACATTAGGTACATTAAAATATCACAATTAAATAAAATTAAAATATAATATTACACCAAAATTACAATAGAAATGAACATCTTAATTAACATAAAAAATATACTTAAAAATAATTAACATCAAAATCAAAATTAACACCGAAATTAAAATTAAAGTCAAAAATTAATTATGTTTTATCGTTGTAAAAACATCACTTGAGTCCTCCCCACAAAAAGCAGAAGGAGAGGGACTGTAAGACTTAAACTGATTAAAATCCACGATGTCCTTCAATAGCCCTTTACGTTCCAGGGCCACGGTTAAGTACCTGTTAGACAGTTCCGCGACCCCGGCAGGCTTCGGAACTCTAGGATGTACATTTACAGTGTGTGTGTGCTAAAGATAATGGAGATGTGTGGCTGTGTATTATTTTTTTTCTTGGTAAAATCATCAAAGGAGTCCTCCCACCCCAGGCAGGGCTGGAGGGACTGTCAGACTCGTACTGACTAAAATCCAGAGTGTCTTTCAATAACTCTTTATGTTCCGGGGTCACAGTAACGGGATAAGTCCCGCGACCGGCTGTACATAAGGCTATTGTGTGAAAGGTTACTTCGCAATGTTGAATAGTATTCTATTTGTCATCAAATATAATACTAGAAACAATAATACCACTCTCATAATACTGCATCGGAATACCTTGCGGGAACGACTTGTAAACGACGCCATATCGCCCCGCAGTTCTGTGTAATTTTATACTGCAGACGTGCTTGTGGCTTCCAAATTGTATTGTATATTAATAAAGTGTTTTAGTGCTACGTTTTACAGATATTGAGCTGATAATGGACAGTGGAAAGAGAGTTTTGTAAGTTGTATTTGAAAGGTGTTGTGGTATTTTCATCTCGATAGACGTGGCTACGGCGTAGCAAGTCTTGGCGTAGCAGTGTTGATGTAGTACTCAGAAAAGCGTAGCACTGAAAATGGCGTAGCACTGATAAATTCGTAGCACATGCATAAGCGTAGTACACGATCGTAGTATCTTGAATGTTGCGTTTGGAATGTGTCAGTTTCATCAAACAAATCTTTCATATTTTATTATCTAAATGCGAATGTTTAAAATATGTATGTATGTGTGTGTTTGTTACTCATTCACCCAAATACTACTGAACGGATTTGGATGTATTTTACACAGATAGTTTAAATACTGGATTACAATATAGGTTGCTTTTTATCCCGAAATAACATGTCCGTTAGATAATTTCCAAAATAGATGCGGGCGAAACCGCTGGCAACAGCTAGTCAAACAAAAAGTTTTAACTCTTAACAGAAAAGTTTAATCTTTCCATTTCTAGTTGTATTCCGAACAAGTATAAAAATTGTTAAAAAGACGATGTTTAGGAAAAGTACTAACATTAAAGTAACATCGTACCAACCACTAATAAATAAAAATAATATTTCAAGTCAAACCAAAACGTTTTACCTTTTGTTGTTCTTTCAAAACGACATTTTGCACGAAGTCTAAATAAATCGTCTAGAGTTTTATTTTTTGGACGTTTTTCAACATTCCCTTGCACAAAGTTTGCATGCAACACGCCACATCTGTAAACTAATTTAATGGTCAACGTTGTTTACATCGTAATTTCTTAATTTTTATGGGGCAGCGTGTAACTTGGACATTTTTAATGGGAGGAGAAAAACTAGTACCTTCTAGATTAATGTTTTGTTTGTACGAGAATGGAAATACTTACTATGAGTAAGTAGCCCGTAGTCGAGGGACTATCAAGTAACCGTGGCCTCGGAACGTAAAGGGCTATTGAAGGACACCATGGATTTTAGTCAGTATAAGTCTTACAGTCTCAATCGTCCTAACCTGTGTGGGAAATTTGATGATTTTACCATGTAAAAGCAAAAACAAAAAGAGTAGGTAGCATCAAATGATATCTTAGTTAATATTAGAAAACCGAAAGTATATAATTATGTATGTTGCGTTTTCACGTCCAAACGACTGCACCAATTTTCAAACTAGAAGAGGTCTATGTTTGTCTAAGTACTTTCAGACGTAACAGCTGAAACAAAAATCAGTGACCACTTTGTCTATTTGTCGAAGTCTACTTTATCTTAAAGACCGTGATTTGAAAGTTGGTCTATCGCCATTAAATTTGCTCTTCTACACATTGATCCTTGACGTGGTGTTAGTGAGATATATCTTCGTTAATATCTTTCTCTGAAGTAAGGGAATCTTTTCATGGTATTGCCAATAAATAAATAAATTGGTAGACGAAAACATAAACATCATGAAATAATGTTATGGCTGTGTGTTATGGCATTTCTTATGGTAGATAGTATTTTCGTATTCTTCTATAACTTGAAAAATTATATCAGAAAACTGCCAAATAGTCTTCCAAAGAATATAAACTGTCCATAAACAATTTTATCTCACAAATCATCGTCATAAGACTTCATAAACTAAAGAAAAATACGACAATTACAGTTTCTGAATAAAATATCTAACTTCTAGATGTTTGTGCCAAAATACTTTCCCTAGGTCTAAATGTGGTGTAGCCTATATTACTAATATAACACATATATTATGAGATGTTTTTGTCAATAACCATAAAGCATAGATTATATAGCTAGGGAGTGAAGAAGAAAGAAGAAAATTGTGTTTATTGGCACAAACTTAAAACTAAACAATACAAAAAAAAAGTTATAAAGAGAGAGTAGATGCTAAAAACAGAGGATATAAAAAAAAAACTTAACAATTTAATGCCAAAGGGCCTCAGCTCAGCATATGCCAGATGGCAACACAAAGTTTGCCACCTGACGCTGATTTTCAGCTGCAGCCCACGAGTGTCATACGCTCGAAATAAAATACGTAAATTAAATATTTGAGTGATCTTAGTTATTCCCATGTTTTCGATATTGTGAATGTAATTTAAATTACCAGCATATTAGTTACCTACTGGCTATGCTTTGTACCTACGTTTAGTTACCTACTGTAAATGCAAAAATAGAACACTAGTTTATGCTCGCGGTTGTAACAATAAAAAATAATCTACGTGTTAACATAGGTTATTTTTAATCTATGTGTGCTGCTAACAATGCTGAAGAGTAAAAAACATACATCCAATCTATCCTCAAAAACTTTCGTATTTATTATTACTGTAGTCATATAAGGTATGTAATATAAAGTTCTTCAAATGCGTCTTAGTCTGATAAGCATAAAAACTCAACATACTCAACAGGACAAAAACAAAACCTAGTCTTTGAAAGGTAAAACCAGCAAACACAAATTATAATTATCTTACTACCTCCTCTCCCAAATTTTCTTCAAAAACAAGTGCAAAAAATCACAGCAAACAAAACTATAGACATCGCACCACGCTACAGGGCGCTCTATTCTTGCGAGACGACAATAATTGGAGCATGATGTATAATAACAGGCACGGCGAGCCTTTGTTGAACGAAATTAAAGGCAAGACTGCGTTGCCTAGCAACGGTCGGGGAGCTGTGTCCCTTCAAAGAAGATGTTTTTGAAGCTTTGTGTACTGTGGTGGCTTGTCGGTGTATATATGGTAAATTATGTGTTATATGAAGATGTTAAATGTCGCATATTCCGAAATATCTCAACGCTACCTTTCGGTCAATGTAGTAAATTTTAGCCCAGTCTCTCGTAGAGAGTGGTCTGTGTCTCAGCACGTAGCATGATAACGTAGTGGCGTAAACGCGTGTCGAATTATTTTAGAATAGACATAATGTAGAAACATTTCTATCGTACTGAGTATGGCGATATATCTACTCTTCAATCGTCTGTCACGTAGTAAGTAGAGTGTGTGTGGTCGCGGGTCTTATACCATCACCGTGACCCCGGAACATAAAGGGCTATTGAAGGACACCGTGGATTTTAGTCAGTACAAGTCTGACAGTACCTCTCGCCCTGCCCGGGGTGGGGAGGTCTCATTTGATTATTTTACCACGTAAAAAAAAAAAAAAAGAGAGAGAGAGTGTGTAAAAAAAACGGAAATTAGGAAATAAACAGATTTTGCGTGGTTGTACTGCCAAAGTTGTTTCATCTTAAAATTAGTTTTATCTTGCACGGAAGTTAGAAATAATTTGGATGCTGAAAATAGACTTCAGAGTTCAGACGTCATATGAACTTTATTTTTCAATAATTTATAAAATTATTTTAAGATTACACTTTCTTGTTTGTTTTTTTAGCACGTAGCTACTCAGTTGCATTTTTTGCGCTCAAATAATTCCAGATTACAAAATTTTGTTACATTTTTTTTAAAAAAACCTGTCGTGTATTTTAAACTAGCTCGCTTCAAAAGAAAATTCCCTGAAACAACATTTCGCAAGATATCTTTATGTTACAATAGCTTACAGACGAACTAACCTTGTGTAAAACTTAAAACCAGTACTTACTATTTTCGCAGAAAGAAACTGTTTTTACCTGAAACAGAAAAATGTTTATTGTTTACACAATTGTTGAAGAAAAAGTTAGTAAAAGAAAACAAAGTTTTTATAAAAAGAAAGAAGGTTGAATATAAGACACTAGAAAGTAAAAAAAAACTTTTTTTGGCTCATTGTCTGCGTAGGCACTGTTAAACGGAGTTGAAGTTTTTATTTTTGCCTTTGAAGACATTCTTAGAGGTTTATTAAGACTTGAAGTAAATAAAGTTCTAAAGAAGGAGTTCATTAACTGTTTTGCGACAACCTAGGTTCACTATTGATCTTTTTTTTTTACTTTTTCACTTCTGAGCTAATTATTTCTAGGAACTGTTATCCTGCAAAACTTTTTGATGAAAATGAAAGCATTTTTTTAAATTATTAAAATATGTAAGCCTTAAATAAAAATCCCATGTTGGACATTATGCTACTAACGAGTAGAAAATTGTAACCCGATCTTTACAGAACACTTGCTCTATTGCTTGTAACTCTGCTTTATCAACTTTAGAGGAGTGAAATGAGAAACATAAAAATAACTTATTATTTACGTTGAACTACAAATATGTCTTCCTTGGCGCAATCTTGTGACTTAAACGTCACAAGTAAATAATTTGTGCAAAATTATTTTCAGTATGGCGTCAAGGTTAGTAGAAACGTATATTATTTTGGAACATTATCATATCAATAAAGTAGGCAGGAACCTCGAATATTTATTGTCCAAAAAATAAGAAAGCATTATTCACACCATTTACTAAGTGACCACTTAAGAACAAACAACACCATAAAATAAACAAAATATTACCCCATTATCACGCCACAATACTCAAACTAATAGCATAGGCAGTTCCATAGATAAATAAGCTTCCAAAGAATACAAAAATTATGTTAAGAAAACACGCCACCGAATACCAAAGTTCCCCCATCTCCCTCAATGATTCTTAATTAAACCGACTATTGTTGCACCTTGCAAGCAATTCATAACAAATGTCAAGCGTTAATAGCAGAACTTGTGAAAGAACTGTGGTCCAACTGAGGCGAGCTTCCCCAGATAATTGGTTTTCTCTTGGACTATGTTAAGATGGATAGTCTAAGAAGTTTTTTTTTAGCAACGTTGCCTTATTGTTTTGAGTTTTGCCATACCTCATGAAAATAAACGTAAATCCGAAAATTGGTTATCTAAATGAGAAGAAATGAACCAAAATAGTTGAAGTCTCAAATATCCACAGTGTCCTTCAGTAGCCCTTTATGTTCCGGGGTCACGGTAATAGAAATAAGTCCCGCGACCCCGGCAGGCTTTGGCCCTCTGAGAGGGGGCCCCATCATTTTGCTGACAGCTCTTTGTGGCGCGCGTGGAACACGACGCGCCGTCGACCCGCGCATGGTCCATGGTCAGACAGCGAGTTGCCCTTTACTCGCTGTCCGCATGCCCGCGCCTACGGTGGCCGGAGATCGTCTCGATCTTGACGCCGACGCCGACGGGCGTACACCACTGCGGTTGGGACGGAGGGAGGACGCTATCCTCTCTCGCTCGCGGCCCGCCACCTCCTTCACGAGCATTACTGCCTCGCAGAAGGTGGCGACCGCTTCCCACTCCGACTCGCTCCGCAGCATGGCCGAAACCAATGCCGTGAGACCCATTAAACCTGTAGCCTGTAAAAAAATTTAAAGCGATCTAAAAACGATCAAAAATTATTATCATATCCCTATTATTTATTGCATTATTGATAAATATTCAAAATAAACAAAAAGCTAATATAATATTAATGTTGGCGCCGTAACATTTTGACACCAGTAAACTCGTAGTCTAAGGTAGCTAAGACGAGCGACAAATACGACGCGACGCGACGCAACACGAAGTAAATATTGTAAGTTGAAATAGTTCGAATCGCATCGCGTCGCGTTGTATTCGTCTCTCACGCTAGGACACCGCGTACCTGTTGGCCGGTGAGCCAGAAGAATTAGTTAACTTAACTCCCAACTAATAAAAGACTGTGCAACCAACATCAAAGCCTGCATTCTCATAAACTCAGTTTAATAAACCGCCGAAGGGTTCAAACAAAATAGACGGTTAAACACAATTCAAGTTAAAACAAACAACGTTTTAATGAAACGCTAGTTTAAGCCAGTTAATTAAATTATTCACTGCATGCGGTACGTTATTACATACTTGGGTTATTAACGGTAAAATAAATACGTTAAAATTAATTATTATTTTGATGTTAGCATACTCTTAATGAAAATTTGTTAATTATGAAAGGTCAAATGAGGTTGACAGCACTTGTTTTACGTCAATTAATATTATTCATTTACAATGTTATTTCACAACTACATGGTGGTGGCCTTTCTCTTGTTGACATAGTAGTGGCCTTTTTTTGTAGTTATTTTAATGGGACGTCACTAAACTTGATCGTCATCGAACACTAAATGCCAAGCATCCTGAGAAGATCATACCTCCACCATGATAGATATAGGCTGATCCACTGTGTCCTTAATTTTTTTTTTAATGTGTCATGACAATTACGTAATCAAAAGCAAACAAAAATGCTTTTTTCACGGATATTTTATTATTATTACAATAGTATTTTTGAAATTACAGAATCATTTCTTACGGATATATGCGAAAAAAAACAGGTAAAAATGTCTAGAACAAAACAATATTTTTTACACTTTTTAGAATGAAAATTATACAGGGTGAATTCGAATAAATTTGACAAAATGAAATGGGAGCTTCAGTTACAGTAACATAGTAATTATAAATTGTTTTTTCTACAATCTAACTTGTTAAAAAAATACGCGATTATCATTTTCAAAAAGTCCATTAGTGTTATTAGCTTTATTTAAGTACGAATTATGGGTATTCCGACATATTATATGCAAAATAAAGGTAACAAAAATTAAAGTATCAAAAAATCTCGTCCCGCTCATCGCAGTGCTCAATAATCGTCGAGCACTCATGTTATTAAACGTTGCCGTTCATAGCAAAACACTGACCAATTATTTTTTAACTTTGTATTTGATATTTTATATGTTTTCTTGACAACACGTATTACTGTATATTTAAATTTGTCTCATTTATTCATTTTCATCCTGTATAGTATGAACAATATTACATTTTATTACAGAATACGACTGACATATACAACCAATAATTCTGCATTATTTCTTATCCAACGCAGTATAATCCAAGTAAAAGTTCAGTCTCTTTGAGCTACAGACATGAGTTAATTGAATGCATCGATGATGTTCTTTCATTTGAGCTTCGCGATTGTTATTACATGGGAACTTGGTAATGAAGAAAATTAATTTCTTTTTGTGTTAGTTTCTAGCTGGTGGAGACGTAAGATAATGGAGCATTGCGGATAAGAAATTATGTTCTAAATGTATCTGTATGATTTTTTAGCGTAGTAAAATAATATCATCAACCCTGGGGGGACTGTCTGAGTTGTACTGACTAAAGTCCTCGGTGGCCTTCAATAGCCGTTAAGTTCTGGGGTCACGGTAACTCGCGGCAGGCTTAGGCCCAACAAACGGTGTAATGTTAGGATCGCTGAAGGAGGCGTTCTTTAGTTTCTAGATAATCTTGGAAAAAAGCATATGTTTAGGTATGTATGTAAGAATCAACGACGAACAACCGTGAGCAAGAATAAAAAGAGTCCATAGAACATTTTCAGCTCTGTCTCTCTTTGTCTATTTTTCTCTATCTGTGTCTATCTTTCTATTTCTCTATCTCTCTCTGTTCGTCTCTTTCTCTTTCTTTCTGCTGTCATAATAAACAATTAGCAATAAAACAACAAATTGAATTTAATACCCAGAGAACGAGTACAAAATTATAATTTAAGTCAAGCTACAAACATAATTATCGCCGGGTAGGCAACGTACTTAACAACCTCCATAACTTCGTAAAAAAAACCAAACCAAACGAATATTAAGAATTTCATCACCCACTTTTATAATACAAAATATTGAAGCTTCGAACATATAACATGCTCGATACTCGCAAAAATATTCAGAGAAACTTGGAACAAGTTCGCTCGTTAAATATGTTAGCGTGTTCAACATATCGTTCGATGTTAACGGTTCAACAAGGTGTCTGTTTGAAAAATATTTTTATTACTTATAGGAAAAAATGCGGCGTAAATATGTAGGTATGTGAATCACACGATTTTTCGTGAGCACTCCGCATGGGTTTGTTTTCTATGGAGTGTTTAGCGTGTCAGGCATTCGAATTTGAAAACCATCGAATTGTATATTACATTGTATTGAAGTGTTGTGTATGTCCTATATTATAATAGCAAGCAACTTAGTCTCTAATGACAATACATTCTCATATCTATATATTTTTCGGTTCAGTCCATGTTAAACGCCCACAATTTCAACGCTCGCCCATTTTCAACACCTCAGGGGTTGAAAGTGGACAGCATTGAGGGGTTCAGCATGGACAGGGGTTAATATCGTGGAGGTCGAACGGGCATTTTTTCGCTTTTTCAATGAATAGCAGTCATCAATTTAAAATAAAGGTATTACAATATTTGCAAGATAATGTTACCTTATCACTTTGTACCTATTTTCCTATTAATAACATAATAGAAATTTAATAACCGATATCTCTTTCTGACATCTATAATAATTTGCGTCACATCAGTTTCAACCTTTAATCCCATTCACTATCCAGTATCAACTAGATACCTCCCAAGCAGATTCACAGAGTTTAACCAACTGCCGACTTCAGTAGTGCTAGGTTTAAATAATTAAAACATTATACCATCAAGTTTTGCGCCACCGGAAACTGGTGCAGAGGAAGTGACGGCGCGCTGCGATACGGAGGGACCGTCCGCCATATTGCCTATGTGGCGCCATCTAGTTATGTGAGTTACAGATTTGAAGTTGATTGTGTGAAATATAAATATCTATTATAGAGTAATCAACCTTCTACAACCAACACGTTGTTGATAATTACAATCAAATTAATATTGTAACTTATGACGTCTACTGTGCTAAATATTATAAATATTTTCTGCAATAGATGGCACGAAACATCACCGTAACACGTCAGGAATATGGACAACTCGCTGTCCGATCATGGACCATGCCCAGGTCTACGGTAGGTTGTATTCCATGCGCGCCTCAAAGAGCTGTCAGCACAATGACGGGGCCACTTTAGTGGGCCAAAGCCTGCCGGAGTTGCGGGACTAACGAGCCACCGTGACCGCGGAACGTAAAAGGCTATTGAAGGACACCTTGGTTTTTACACACTACAAGTCTGACAGTCCCTTCCGTCCTGCCCTGAGTTGCTCGTTTATTAAGAGCGACGGGTTGTACTGCATCCCACTCGTAATCCAAATTTTTCTTTCTACAGAAAATCTATGAAAGATAAATGTTCATTAACCTGCTATGAGACTGGGTGAATGACCTTTCTTCTTTTCTTTATTAAACGCATGACGAAACGTCTCAAACAATCACATACTTCATTACCTCTCCTCATTACAAGGTTGTGTCATACGTCCTTACCTTCACAGAATTTGAATTAACCGTCGCTTTTTCATTACAGGCTAATGTGGGTCTTGAATATGTATAGCTACGGACTATATTACGTTGTTTTTGTGTATGGGTGAGTAAAAGTGATGAGGTTTGTCTTATGTTTAATGTATGAGTGACAACGTGTACTGTATGGCGTTAAGACCATTTTTTTGATCATACATTAAGTTTAGTTGTAATTTCAGAGCTTATACCACATGAGAAAACATGAGAAAATAGTTTACTGTAAAAGTCGTCTAGGACAGACTTTCGGATAATTATCGTGACCCCGGAACATAAAGGGCTACTGAAGGACACCGTGGATTTTATTTTACCACGCTAAAAAAAAAAAAAGGACAGACTTTCACAAAGATGAAGTTTGCGTACAAAAAAAATGTGTAAAATTTAAAACTATTTTTTTTAAGGGCCTATTAACACATCACGTTTTCGAAACTCGACGTCGACGGCGCGTTTTTGTCAAACAGAGCAGTTTGTTGTCGCAATACAAAGTGTCACACGCGCGTTTGCATCGCATCTGTATTGCTACAAACGCGCGTCAACGACGCGTTTAATAAACGTGGTATGCATACTCGTAGGTTCTAAAAACTCGTAGCAAGTTAACGGTTTATCTTTAGGGGTGAAAAGTCATCAAATGAGTCTTTCCGCCCTTGGTAATGCGAAAGGTACCTACTGGCAGACTCTTAATGACTAAAAACCACCCTTCCTACGTTATTTGCGTTCCATGGCGGCGATGCCATTTTAAGACAGTCCCGTAAAAGATAACGCTCTTGTAACAGAGAATTCCTTCATAACTATAAATAAACAATTCTTTCCAGTATTAATTCGGCAGCGTTATTATCATAATTTAGGTCCCACAAAGGTCATTATCCTGAAATAATGAGCAAACTTCATTATATCCGCAAGTGTATAGAATATCCTGTTAGTTTCAGGTCCCAAAAGGATGCTGAAATTTCAAGCAAAGGATTTTCTGCAAAGCCTTAGATAATGATCCTTTATTGTTACTTGAAAATTTTCCTTAAAATGATGATCTAATATCGGACTGATTAAAATCACGAGGTAATTTCGAGGTATTGTGAACAGCTATCTTCGTTATCATGTTGCTAACCGACTTTTATTTACAATACATAAATGCCCTTATTCCTATGGGGGTAAGTATCAGCTACAGAACGCTACTTACTACTTTATGCTTTCGCCTTGCCTTGCGAATACTACACATCTGATTTTTCTGAATAATCTCAAAAATAAGGGTGTTTTTCCATAGCACTTTATCATCAATATTTTTCATTCAGTAGGGAAGTATGAGAGGTTCTCCCGATAGCATTTATACCCATTTTTTATTTAAAGACTAGCTTCTGCCCGCGATTTTGTACACGTATCCTGGGGCCTTAGCCAAACAGCAGACCGTTAGACCCCAGCGCTGTTGAAAATCTATTGAAGTTCACAGATCGTTTTCGTTTGTTTCGTTCGTTATCGATCAGCAGTTTTTAATAGATTTTCAACTTTACACGCTGGGGTATAAAGTTGAAAATGTATTGGTGACTGATGAACGATAACGATTGTCGTCTACTGTCATCTACTGTTTGACTAAGGCCCCTGTTGCATATGCCAGCGACAACGGGGTCGTCAAAATCGAAGATCTGAAAAGTCTGATACCCAACTCCAAGAGCAAAGATAGATTCGCGTTTGACCATTACCTCTCCTGATGGTAAGCGAAGGAAGATGTGGCCGACGATGAAACACGATTTATTGTTAAAGATGTCTACGCGAAGAAATGTTGAAATAGCCTTAAGGGGGTTTTCGGTAAAAAATGTCAATTTATATAAAATCGGGGTTTTTGTTAAATTACTAAAAATTGGCACAAAATCATTAAAAACTAATTTGAGTATCGCATATTTTTATTCTATACAAATACAAAATATGCGGTACTCAAATTAGTTTTTTAACTTTAAAAAACGCCGTTTTTATGGAAATGTACATTTTTTACCGAAAACAGCCTTAACCTAGATTCTGAAAAACCCGTCTTCAAATAACGCTAAAGAACCCATTTAATCAGCAGCCATCACATTTCCACCGCATCACAGGCCTTCTTCAAGAAAAAAGGCCATTGTCTTGCAACCACCTACTAAAAAGCCTGACCCAGTTGCGGAGAAAGGCGCGTACAATCATCTGGAGTAGCATTCAGCCTCGGCCCAGAAGTGTGGCTGCATGGCCCAGTTATACTCTCGATGCCTGTATTCCAGTTTTGAAGGAAAAGTCTAAAACATCGGGTAGTGGCGCAAAAAGCGATGTGGGACCGAAAAGTCGGGTTTGGTTGCCTTTTTTTTTTTTTTTTACTTGGTTAAATCATCAAATGAGACCTCCCACCCCGGGCAGGGCGAGAGGTACTGTCAGACTTGTACTGACTAAAATCCACGGTGTCCTTCAATAGCCCTTTATGTTCCGGGGTCACGGTGATGGTATAAGACCCGCGACCCCGGCAGGCTTTAGCCCTCTGAGAGGGGGCCTCGTCATTATGCTGACGCTCTTTGAGGCGCGCGTGGAACACGACGCGCCGTCGACCCGGGCATGGTCCATGGTCGGGCGGCGAGTTGCCCTTTACTCGCCGCCCGCATGCCCGCGAGGGTTTGGTTGCCCTTACTACGATTTTCAATTAGTGAGTTTGGAAAAAAAAAACTGAATTAAATCTCCTTTTGAATAAGTAAGTACTTTATGAGTTAGTAGTATGTATAAAAGGGATTGATCATGACGATTTTAGACCCAGATATTAAGTTTAAGGCCCTTCGTACACAAGGCGATGCAAGTCTCCGATACCTTACGATTTCGGTATCCAAGCGACTGTTGCAATACAAATCCAAGAGGTTCGTACACAGACACGCGTCAATGGATGTCAAAGTCTTAAGGTATCGGAGACTTGCGTCGCCTAGTGTACGAAGGGGCTAATGTATATGCAGTTTGCTCCATATCCACTTCGCATCTTGCATCGCATGCCCTGTCACCTGCACACTTGATGGTACAATGACTGCATCATTTAACAGAGTTCGCGTAACTAAATTGTGGACCAAAAACATTCGAAATATTTTGCCATTGACACACTGAGTAAAAGAAAATTGAGATTTTTATGTTACTGGACAATAACTGTGAGACAAAGCATCGCGCTTTTATGGCAAGTTTTAAACATATATAGCCCTTATTTTTATTGCTCAATTGTTCACCAACACACACATCACAGATTTTACTTAATATCAACTGTAAAATATTCTAGAATTTCCAGCTCCCTAAGATAATTGATACTACAATTATGTACGTATAATTCAACCAAGGCTATAAACCGTCTGAGCTTCACCAACGTACCAATTAGTGATGCCAGTAATAAAATGACACCTACATTGTAATAACAGAGTAACGGCATACCAAATTTTAATTGATGCATTGTTTCACTGGGGATGGGAGGATCTCATCCCTCACATTTAGTAACTACTAGCTTATGTTTGGTATGTGTCCAATGGAAACTATGTAGTTATACTATCAGTGAACAAAATATTTGTCTGATCTACAATTTGTTGTTCCAGGACGGTCTGTGTGTTTCTGTATGTGAGTTTAAGGTGAATGCTCCAACCAGCCCGCGAATTTCAAAATTTCTTGCGTTTTTTGCAATTTGCAGGCCATTGCTGGGTTTTATGTTGATTAAAATATTATTCGCGGTTGTAAGACGTATGTAGTTACAGAATTATAATCATCAAAATCACAAATACAACCCTCCAAGTTCATAAAACCATAAGAACAAAAAAAAACAGAAAAAGTCATTCCTAGAGTTTTATGAACTTGGAGGGTTGTATTGGTGATTTTGATGATTCATGAGCATTCCCCTGAAATGTTTTTTTTCATTGCACACGTTATAGGAGAAATACCTAGGTTTTTCTCACCTAACGTATGCCCATGAGAGCAAGATTCCTAATCCATTCAAACGTTTTTACATCAAAGATTAACAAACATTTAGTATTCGAAATGAAATACGAGTACTTACCATTTTCATTATTTGTACTGAGTTTTCGATATATCTAAACTGTTACATGATCCAGTAATCATAGCAAAACAAATAAAATAAAAATAAATGACAATGTTGATAACCATGTCAGTTTAAAAACTTATATATCCTTTTTTCCATTCTCACAAACTCGCATTTATAACAATACTAAGATAAGATTCCTATATTTCAACCTTACTTAAGTAAACTTTCCGAGCTTGTTAAAGAACAGTGAATACTGAGGAAATAAGACTTTTTAACAAAGAACTCTCCTTGAAATCTGGACACTGGGTTTTCACTGGACAGACGTTCTTTTCGAGACTTAGCTACGCCAAGCTCACTGCTTAGCAAGACCGAATCTAGGATGGGGCAAGAGGCATCTGCGAGGCCCTTTTATTACAGGACCTATATTTGACTTACCTCCGCTGCTCGCGCGAGGCCGCCTTTTAAGGGTGATTTGGTTCCTCCAAATCATCTATGCCATATGTGATTGTCAGTTGTTTTAAGTTATCTTGCAACGTGGGGCATCGTGTCAGCAGTGGAGGTGCTAGACCTAAACGAGATCGTCGCGACGCGTGGACTGTGGTGCTTTACTAGCTTTAGCAAACTTGTTCTCGCCGTTGGCAATTTTTTTTTTTTTTTCTCGTGAGGCCCTTTTAGGTGCTAGGCTGAGGGCTAGAGCCCGGTTCGCCCCTACCTAGCTACGCCACTGGGTCGCCAAGAATTTCGTACAACGAAAAAGAGACATTGCCATGTCTCTTATTGAACAAAGAAATGCCGTCCCTTGTAACGACGGTCTAATAAAATAGTGAAACGTAACTCGAGCCTCTTCAAGAGAATGTTTTTGATAAAATTGATCTTTTGAGGATGAAAATGTCTGAATGTTGTTTGTTCAGCATTTTAACGTTTGATGTCAAAGAAACGGACGTTTGATGGGTCTTTCGCTAAAAGAGGCTCTTGAAATACAATATATATGTTTCGAGTACTACTTTAAAGCAATTATTTTTTTCGTATCTTATTTCTTTATTGCCTACAGGTATATTTTGTCTATGGACTCTATGGTGTACTCATGTATACAACAGCACATCAGCATCAGTCGGAAGACGTCTACTGCTGAACATAGGCTTCCCCCTTAGATCGTAGTAGTAGTTAGCAACAGTTAACCGCACAGCCATTGCATCGACACATCATCAGTCTATAATGTTCCCACCGCTGGGAAACAGGCCTTTTGTCTGTGAGAGGGAATGGGTCATAATACACCGCAGGTCAAGTGCGGGTTGGTGGATGTCACATGACACATGCCGGTATCCTCACGATGTTTTCCTTAACCGTTTTAAGAGCAGTGTTTATGAAACAAATTACACAACGCGTGGACTACGTCACTTTAACAATTGACTGTTAATCAATACAAATCGTGTGAAAAACTTATGAGAACTGGCGGTAAAACCTGGCTTAGTCTCAGAAGAAACCGACGATTTTATCTAGGTTACGTTCGCGTACTTCAAGTAATATGAGAAGTTTGGAGGAAACTAATACAGCTTCAAATCCATGTCATTTAATATCTTCGTTTACTTTTGCATTCATTTCGGAGTTTTAAGGTTTAAATCGATCACTGCATGTTTTGGTATGAATCATTTATTAGGGCTTGTAAATTATGTTTTTTTTTTAAGTTTTGATTGTATTCGCCTGGCCTTATCACAATTAATTTAAGAGTATACTAAAATTAGAATTCTTTAATATTTCAATACTTGTCGTCACCCCCTAAAAAGGGATATCAATACCGAATACTATCGTCCTCAGTCATATTGTATTATAAATACGAAAGTTTTGTTTGTTGAGCTTCAAGACTCAAAAGCTGGACCGATTTTCATTATATTAAGTACAGATATAGATCTAAATAATATCCTGGAGATAATAGTAGTCTTTATCTTTTAGCTTAAGGGGGCAAAACGGTGGGAGCTTGTGAAATCGCGGCGGAAGCTAGTATAATTTATAAGTCAAAATTATACATGTCGATTAACAATTACAATGGATAATAATTAGGCTAACTGTGATCGCAAATAAACTAAACATTTTAGGTTCTTCAGACTAACATTTATTCAACGTTACTATATAAATGCAAGACACACTTCAAAGATTTATTCAGACAAATGACATATAAAAGAAAGCATTACGAACCCAGCTATCATACTCAAGAAAGTGTGGAAAATGTGCCTTGAATAGTAGAACTTGTTATTGTGAAACTTGAAAGCCTGAAATGTGAATATTAATGGTCCTTTCAGTACTACTTTCAGAGTTTGCCCTTCTTTAGTCCTGAGATTACGTATCTAGGCTAGGCTATGTATTTCAATATGGGTAGATAGATTTTCTGAAGTGATCGTCATTTATTTTTAGCTTACAGTTGATGATCTGGGTTTTAAAACTTGAGAACCGCTTACTTTAGAGCTGCTCTACATTGGGCACCCGCGAATGGCACTTGAGCTACTGACACCTATTTATTATTCCAATTAGGGCAACTGCGAGAAATATTGATAATTGCTGTATGTGGAATACACAATTCAGGTGTATGTGGATGTTGCTATTCGCTCACTGGTGCTATTTCAGAGAGTTGTCAATGTAGAATATATTTTTTTTTCCATTCGAGAACTTTCCTTCAATATCCCAAACATTATCTACACCAAATAGTAGAAAAAAATTCTCAAAAAATATGTAGATACGTCTTAAATAAGCATAAACATGTACAAACTGACAGTGACTGCTGACATAACGTTTAGACCTTTAGACCTTACATTCTTACAAAAACTATTTACTAGGGTAACTCTCGACAACAGACCCTTTCGTCCAGACGAAAAAAAAAAGAAGAAAAAAGAATTTCTGGTTCGTCTGCCAAAATTCTAGGACTCTTGGCTTTAATTGGACTATAATGCTAGCAATTTGAACGAGACTGCCTAAGTCTGTTGTTATTACTGTTCGGTCTTAGAGTACTAATAAGACAAGGTATTGTGTATAGACTTCGGAGTGGGTAACCGGTAATTTGAAAGCGAAATAGCAAAAATACTGAATGTCAAACGTGTCATTTGCGAAACACAATGATTGAAATTTTGGCAACGAAAATCTGAAGGCTTATGAAAAATACATGGTTTCGATTTTCACAAAATAAAAAACCAAAAATTGTTAATACATTGAAAAGTTAATCGGTTTTAGCTGTTGTTTCAATTTTAGTTTTTTAAATGACTCCAGGTATGGATGTTAATTTCATTTAGACATACAAAAATGTTAAATAGTGGCTAACTCCTGTGTTATTTGTCGTTGTTTTTTGAAGTGAAAACTTCTTTAACGGTGTAGTACACTTTTTTTTTTAATGGGTCAAGAATGTTAAACTCGCGCACTAGCACAAGTGACCCTGATCTAAAATTCGTAAGACGGACACTTAACCGGATAGCGAAACAACTATAGCTTGCATTTTAATCGTGCAACGACATCTATCGAGCATGTTGACAGCTGATAGCTCGACCATCACCGTGGCCACACTGCTGTTTCGTCGTAAAATTTTGTATAAAAAGTGTTTAAAATATGGAAATAAATGCACAAGATTAATTTTCAAGTTTTCACTTCTGCCGGCACTCCCGGAGTGCAACCCGTCGTTACGCAGATAATACTTTATATACCTCGTCTGATTCATACTCAAAGATTGCTCTCAAGTAACACGCATAGTTGGAAAGGTAAACATTCTTATTTCGTATTACTATGTGCTATGTGGGTAACTGAGACAAAATAAACGTCGTTATTTAGTTTTTATTAGACAGGCTACTGAGAGCTCTTACTTAAGTTGAAGGATTGTTTTGGGTACAAGTTGTTTCATTTGGCTAAGTTTCCCTTTCATAATTTTCATGAGTATCTTTGATAATAAGTTTTTCTAATAATACTTGCTAAATTTACCTACTATCAATCTATCATAGACAATACAAACAGTTTCCTGATAGCTTCAAGTCAAGAGTGATTGGATTACTTGTAGGCAAGCGAGTTACATCGTCGACAACATCTTCACTTCACTAAAGTGTATTCTATTCTTTTCAATTCTAGCCCTAATAATTTTGACACCGACGATGCACACAAAGTCAACTACAGATAAGCAAAGTTAAGTTTACACACACATACAAACACCTACCAAATCAACAAGTTCGTAACATTTGATGGATTTTCCTCCGAAACAAAGCTAAGAAACGGACAATATTGACACTTACTAAGATAAAGTTAATCCGTTTAGGGGCCCAATCACAGCCAGAGGACCACCACCCGGGTGAAGAGTAACCTCATGAAAATGTATCAGAAAAATCAAGTAACCGCTTCCACGTCTCTTGTACTAGTGTGTGGTGTAATGTAGGAGAGGCTGGACTGTTTAAGTTCTGTTTTTTATCCCAAGTGACATGCACACCCTCCTTCTGCGAAGCAGTAATGTTCGCGAAGGATGAGGCGGGCCGCGAGAAGGAGAGGACAGCGTCCTCCCTCCGCCCCAACCGACGCGCGACGGCGGCGACGACGACGCGTCGTGTTCCACGCGCGCCTCAAAGAGCGTCAGCAAAATGACGGGGCCCCCTTACAGAGGGCCAAAGCCTGCCGGGGTCGCGGGACTTATTTCCATCACTGTGACCGGGGAACAAAAAGGGCTATTGAAGGACACCGTGGATTTTAGTCAGTACAAGTCTGATAGACCCTCCCGCTCTGCCCGGGGTGTGAGGACTCATTTGATGATTTTACCACTTAAAAAATTGGGGAGAAAATCTTTATATGAGAAAATCATTACACAATGTAACGTCTATGTTCCTAAAGGTTTGAAGGGTCAAGGACCCAAAATCTCAACAGTGAAGAAAATTTAAAAAAAACTTCAAACGTACTGGCACTCAAATACCTTCTTGGAAAACAAACCTAATTTCAAATAAACTAAAGTCTAAATATATTTGCTGTACCTATTCATATTCAAAGGCCCACACGTTTGCACCACACACTCACAACATAAATATTCAGTGTGGGGGTGAAGATCTCTTATTAATGAAAAAGGGTCACAAGGTATTTTAATTTAACTACGTGCTAAGGATTTCGGAGGGGCACTTACGATAGACAGGGGTGTTCTAGTGTCGTGGAAGTGGGCACTAAGTTTCTTAGGGGCACATTTACTACGAGAACGGTTTGGTTTACACTGTGTTGACCTATTTTGTTTGTGTAGTTGTAAGGCCTTGGGACTCGAAGGAGGTTTTCTTATGGAGTGTTTTATTGGATTGATTTTTTTTTTTTATATGTAAAATGATTATGGTCAGTAGAAAAGGCCACACACATTCGTTTACTTTGAAAATGGTTAATAATTACAACTGACTCATTCATTCATTAAAGAAATGGGGTGTACTTGATTTGCGAATAGGGGTACTAAGTTTAAAGAGAAAATTGTATCGTGTTTACGAAAAAAATACTTACCAAATTTGTGTAGTTCTAAGGGCTACACCCCGCTTCATCACTTTGGAATGAAATGAAATGTCGGTTTCGAATTTTAGACTAAAGTTATTAAAAAATATAATAATTTGAATGATTAATTAATAGGTTGATAGGCGCTCATTAGACGGTATGACGGTATGATGAATGATGGAATATTTATCGCCTACAATTTTCGTCATTCAAACGTCAATCAACGCATTAGATGATTAGACGATAGGTTTTCCGTCAGTCAAAATCTCTACCATGGTAAAACCTACCGTGTAATGGGCGCCATACATAGCTAAACAATATCTAAGCATAAAGTAGGTGACAACTAGAAAACCAAAAAAAAATGGCAATTACGCAACCGTAAATGCGAAAAACAACAACACCATAAACAATTTGAAACAAAACACTGTGTCATTTACAAAATTTCACAAACTGTTGTTACCATAACACCATTTAACAAAAAAAAAACATACACATGACATGAAAAAGAGATAAAAAAACCCTTAAAACAAGGAAACCAGCGATGTTTCGTATAAAATTCGCATAACTTCTTAGTAACCGTCGTCTGCAAATGATTAACAGTGAATGAGGGTAGATATAGATGTACTTTTGGCAGAGATTTGCTTTATCTGTGCTTCGGACATTATCATAATTATTTGCATAGGACAATATTTAACGGTTTTATGATGATGATTAAATGAGCTTGACATCTGATACGATTTTTTTGGAGTTGATTTTTTTTTGGCTACTTTTTCGTGATGATAAATTCTAAAATGAGTTTAGGAAGTTAGGATATTTTTTTCGAAACTTTTAATTATTTGTTATTACTTATTTATTCTTTCAACTTGAAGAATAGAATGTACTTTATGGCACACGAAAACAAAACATCTTTTTTTAAGTTCACAATTTTTAAGATTAAGTTACTATAACATTGAATTGTTTGCTTTTAAATGAGTCCGTATTCTGATTAGATTAATTTGCAAAAATACTAGCTTATCATTTTGATAATTGTCTGTTTTAGGTATTCTATTTTTCAGATAAATATCAAAAGGACATAAAAAGAAAAATAGACAAATAACTGCAGTGTTGTTTTTGCGTGTATGTTTTATTAAAATCGGTTCAGTAATTCCGAAAAATATGTCGTGAAAGACTGTATGAAATGCCGTTCGCCATAAAAAAAAAACTATAGTATCTGTGGCAATTTTCAACTGAAACGGAACCTACAAGTACCTACTAAAAGCTGGTGTTCAGAGTGAAGAGCAGGGTATTAACTAAAAATAGAAATTTCCCAGTAATCTCCTGACGATTGTTGTGAAAACAATAAACACCCAGTAAGCCTACAATCCGCTTAGTACAGACAGAGGCACAATGAGTTGATGGGAACATTAAAAGGATAGACTAGTTCAAGGGTTCCCAAACTTTTTCAGCTCGCGACGCACATACAGGTTCAGAATTTTTTCTCGGCCCCGTACCTGGTTGATACTAGATGAATTTTATAATTCAACAATAATTACTGATTCCGAACTCCACGACATCAGAGTAAGTGAATCTGGTTTTATAGCTGCAAAAGAGATCAATGAGGCTATCCTCTTCTTTTTGGTGGATATTTAATACGTATAGAATCTTGGTTGGTGGAGGAGCTCGTGGCTAAATAATTACAGCAGCACAGGCCGATCTTCCGGGTTAAGCCGCGCTTGCCGAGGTTGGTCTGTGGATGAGTGACCATCTGTCATAGCGAGTTTCCTCCGTGCCTCGGAAAGCACGTAAAGCCGTTGGTCCCGGCTGTCATTTGCAAATTTTTGACAGTCGTTACCGTTAGTAAGAAGCTCTAAAGTCTGACAACCAGTCTTACTATGGGATATGGTATTGCCCAGTTACTCGGTTGTGGAGGTCAGAGAGGCAGTCGTTCCATGTAAAATACTGATGTCCAGCTGAATCTGCTTTGACTGGAAGCCGACCACAATATAGTTGGGAAAAGGCTAGGCAAATGATGATAGAATCTTGGTTTGACGCAATGTCAATCCGGAAACTAGCCGACCCTCGCGTCTCACGACGCCCCGTTGTACTCTTTACGACGCAATAAGGCGTCGCGACGCACAGTTTGGGAACCCCTGGACTAGTTAGTTATAAGTATTTAATGGGAACTTTTCCCTCAGTACTGCCGAAAGGGAAGTTTTTGAATAAAACTTGTGCAAGTGGAAGTGGTATTGGGATTTAAGTCTGCGCCGGGTCTTGCTTGCGGCTTCGGCTGCTGTTTCGGAAAATTATCTCAGGAGTTGCCGGAATGTAATGGTATTATATTTCCTGATCAGTCCATTTGTTGAGGTGTGGATAGTAATTAAGTATTATTTCGAAAATCGCTTTTGATTTTATTACATGTTTATTCATTCAACCTACCTTAAATAGGAAGAAATTTAAAATTAAGATTATGCTACCAGTTTATATCCATTATTTTTTAGAACTTGAGACCATTTCTTTTCATTTAGGCGTACTAAGTCTAGATGTACTCGTATTAAATTCCAACTGTTCTGTTTTTCTTAATACTTCAAATCTGTCACTACTGCCTTTTTCAATGCCATCCATGAAATCTTCTCCTTTGTGCCGTTAGAACATAAAAACATTTAGCTACAAAAACATCAATCATTTTAGAACATTAAAACATTTACCCTCTCCCAGTGTACCTCAAGCCCAAAGCTTCTATACAAATAATTGCGCGGCTCTCACAAAACAGCTTACAAATTATAAGTTTCTGTCCAATTCGACGTCTTTACGTCATTGTCTTCAGGAGATGAAAGCCTTTCTAATCACACAGACATCAACCACTGAACACGCTTTCATTGTGTTAAATAATCTACTAAGTAGAGTGATTTGATGAATGTATAGTTCTGTTGAGTGAGTTACAATAGGATGTTGCTATGCTACCCTCTTTTAACACTCTTGTGGACATGATTGTACAACTTATTGATATTTCATGCCTTTATTATGTTGAAGTCTTTATCTAAGGTACTGATTACAAAAAAAAGAATTTGTACAGCCATAGGTACATACATACACACAGATTTTAACATGGATTCAATACAAGATTCCACGCATACGCAAACGCGGCATTGAACTTTGTTATGTTTTTTTAATTGATCGTTATTGAATTTCGCGACGCTGAGTAGTCAGGATACTGTACTCCCATAAATAAACGGGTAACCGAGGGTACAGGGTGGATTTTTAGACAGTAGCAGTTCAGACTCTTCCGCTGCACCCAGAGTGGAAGGACACATTTGATGATTTAAAGCAAATATCAGAGAAGAAAATGCATATATACCGTCTCTGTCTGTCACGGCACAGGGGGCGGGTAAACGAGCAATGACAGATTAATGGGTCTATTTGACGCAGCCGTGAGTCACACAGTATTTAAGGTTTAGTTATAAGTTTCTTGTAAATATTTGTTCCTTTTTGTTTTTTTGTTGTCACACAATAGTTTAGTGTTGTTACTTTTTCTTTTTTATACATTTTCTTTATGTATATGTTGTGTGTACTTATGGCATGTGTCAATAAACGTTTTTTCTTTCTTTCTTAATTTCTCTATTTTTTAAATAGTAAAATAAGTTGTCACAATAACAGTCAGACCATCTACTCTACGACACTAAACATCCACGTGCTTCTACTTATACCTATCCCGTTTCCCACAAAAGCCTTACAGCCAGTAACTCTTAACGATCACTATCTAAATAATACCCGTCCCAGTCCTAAGCCGACGTATTTCACTACATCCAGACACACATCAACACACATCCCCTACAATTACTAGGGTTAAGTGTTAAGGCCGTGTTAAATGTCCTATAGGGATTCACTACCAATGTACATTATCACCTAACAAACTTGGCCCTTTAACCACTGCGTAAACACCTCGCCAATACCCCCCTTGCATACCATTTTGGGGGACGAGGAAGGCCAACTTATAATAGTCGTCTTGATTCCTTACGAAAATCTCTAGGATCTTAATATTATAGAATACTTAAGGTTCAATGTGAGCTTGCATTATGCAATTATGTGTTTTATTGAGGAGTTGTTAAGAATGGTTTTTGATTGGGAGGGAAAAGGGAAGTAGGTGGGTCATTAAATCACAATGGCAGTCTGTTAAATAAGGGTTATTAAGGTAAGCTAAGTATTTAGGACCAGGATTAAGTCATAGTAATTTATTGGCTCCTTTAAATACTTGGTTTCAAGACTTTATTTTACAATTTTACTAAGACATAGATTGGACACATTGATGTGCCCAATCTATGTCTTAGTAAAATTGTAAAATAAAGTAAAATAATCAATAACAAATATACTGTCAGTGTCACATTTCATTTTAATTAATTTGACATTCCAAATATCCTAAAAAAATCTTAAAAGATAGCCGGTGCATAAAAGGAAAAAATGATGAGGAGGAGAAATCCAACGTGGTAAAGAGGCCTATGTCCAACATAGAAAAGCGTTCAATTCAAGCTGTGCCACAATAACGCATAGGTTTTCTTCTACATCCAGTCTATCCTAGTCACCCCCCTCAGAATGGTTGGGGCATTCCACAAAACGCTAGCTATATGTTTTTCTAGCCCATCTTGTTCTGCGGCTGAGCAAAGGTCTTATACAAAATTGCTCAAATTAATCCCAAGAACTTCCACACAAAAATCCCTCCACTCAAAATCAAAACTAATAAGGAAGTCCCACTAAATACTCAGATAATATCGCCAATAATTCCATTACATTGCCAAAATACCGTCTATACCTAAATTAACCTCCTCAAGCGAACTACCTCGAGATTCCCTCCCGGTAAATTTGGTCCAGGACAATAATCTTCTGAATGCATCGTCAGCTATATGAACAGTGACCAACCACCAGAAACTTCGACCCTTACAACACCTCAAAATTTGAACAACGAGAGTTCAAGTTAGATTGGCCAGGTCCGGATTCCGAATCCGCCATTAATATAGATTTTCGATCGCCCTGTCAATATGTAACGGCGATTTGAGAATTTCTGTCTCATAGTACAGAGTTACCTTATTTCGAGAGCTTTATAGTATTAGCAATGATTGAAGATAGTTGGCTTATAATAAAAATGGCCCAATTTCTGACTGGGCCCAAAAAGAAAATAGATTGTAACTTTTTGTTTAGTCAACAAATTTAATAAGCCTTAATAAAATAAAAGATAAGATCAGCCTTTTATTTTATCTTTTGAGCCCAACTTAAACTTAATTTTAATTGGTCTGAGATAGGTTCAAAAGTTTTCTAAATAATTTGATGGATTAGAGTGAGGATTCAAATAAAAGTTTTAAAATCAAGTTTTTTTACTTCAAAAGGCCTCGGCTTGAACTAATTTAAAACAAAATAAGCTTTTTATTAAATCTTTCTATCATCATAAATTTGTCGAAACCTAATTTCAAATCCTGTCTAAATCCTTTGATATTTTCGTGTAACTTAGAAGAGCATTGAACAAGACAATTTAATTAAAGCGAATTTCTTCCTGTGAGATTCGCCGACATCACGTGAGTAGAAGAAATCTACCTCTGACCATATATTTAAGCTTTCACTGAGCGGCAATAACAGTAAAGCGTCTTGAGGGAACGCTAGACAGGGACGGACTGGGAAGCTGCAGTGGGGTAGACTAGTCTATCGCTAAATCCGTGAATTGTGTTGGTTTTTGGGTCAGCTTTTGTCAAATTAGCTGCGTATAATTTTAATAAAGGTTTTATTTGCGTTTAGGTGTAGTTCAGACTCAAATGCAGTTAATTTTCAAACAGTTATCTAATAAAAACAAGTTGCATTATCATCGTCAAAAAAAGTGACGTAGTTTCAACATCGGACGTGATAATTTAATATTTCACTTTTTTCATAAGGATCGAGATTAGTTAATTCTTCAGAACAATTTCACTCCCACACTCTATATGTATACATATTTTATATTTTTTGACACCCTGTAAATTTTAATTTAGTTATTTTGGTAAATTATTTACCTTTAATTTAATTTCAATATAGTATTATGAAGTAAATAAAATAACACTTGAACAGTTGAAAAAAACATTTCTTACGACCCTAAATCCGTCCCTGTACTCACTTCGGTCGAGATTTAAGAAGATAGGTATTACCTTCTCCAGTACTCACAGTAGAGTGTGTCTCTTTATGGACACCTTAATGGCGTGATGTAGTAAATGCGAAATGTTAATGAAAAGTTCCAGTGGAGTGGCGAGCGATGAGCCGGAAAATTGGGAACCACTGAGTGCATGATCAGATGCGACTAGCTGTTTGTTTTGGTAGTATATTTCTATGTTTACGTACTACGTCTACTATTAGTACGTTGGAAGATGTGTCTTGGTTTAGGAACGTGTTTTTTGAAACTTAATTGTTCAAACAGCGTAGGCAGGCCTCCCACTTGGTGGACCGACGACATCGTGAGAGTCGCGGGCAACCGATGGATGCAAGTAGCGTATTGTCATTCGGCGTGGCGGTCTAAGGGGGAGGCATAATTCTGTTCAGCAGTGGACTTCTTCCGGCTAATGATGATGACTCAAAGAGCAATGGTGGTGGCCCAGTATACTTACAAGTTTTAAGTCATGGGTTTGAATCTAGGCAGGCGCATTACTTGTGTATGATTTATTTAATCATCACTGCTCTCAAAACGCTGAGGGAAACGTGTTTTATACCGTACAATGCTACAGAATACATTTGTTAATTATGTTATACCTTAAGATAAATAACAAAATATCTTGATAACTTAAAGACACATAAATATCAGTAATGACAATCGTGAGTCTCGTCTTATTCCCTCAAAACGTAACGTTTTGTTTTGAACACAGAAACTGGACATTTTATAGTCTAAACCTCTCAGGCAATCATCATCATCAGCCGGTAGACGTCCACTTCTGAACAAAGGCCTATTCCAAAGGCAAACCCATTGTAAAATAAATAAAATCTACAACCATCAATCTACATTCATCCGAGCTACGAACACATATGAAAGTTATGTATGTAGGTACATAGCTTAAGTGTAGATAGATGGTACCCGGTGTACATAAGTAGCCAGTGTCCACCATGGCTTACCCCATGCCATAAAGTAAATAACCATAACGTTGTCACAATCAGATAAGTGGGCCCGGCTTACGGTCCCGACTAGAGCTGGACAATTGCCGGGTATGTGCCCCATTTTTACCTACCCGTATTTTACCGAGTAAAATTTTGAAATGTAAAGATTTGTGATGTTTATTTCTTGATTTTAAGTGTGACGGAATAATTAAGAAAATACTTTATTTTGTACTGTATTATTTCATAATTTTAATAGCTAAATTGGCGAGGTGGTTGAGCAATCGAATGCTGCGCTAAAATATTTATATGACCCTGTTAGTTGTTATATATTCTAATGTGATAAATGCGATACAATAAATGTATTCGATGCTAAGATTGTGGGCACCGACAATACTGGAAATATTCTTATTAAAAGCCAAAGAATTTGATAAAAAAAAACTAAATTAAAAAATAATATACTCAACCCCTTTCAACCCATTTTTGACCCCTCGCGTCCATCTCTAGCCCAAACAAGCGGGACTTTCGTATCGCCAATTGTATTGCCAATGATGTGGAACATGCTTTATGTGACGGTATATTCGGAGTGAGTCGTAATTGACATCGGGATATAGTGACGTTAGGTCGAATGTTTGCCTGGTTATATTTTTGGACGGGTATTTTTTTATATTGATTTTGTATCGGTTAATTTTGTGCGAATTTTCAAAGTTAGGACCTAACACAAGACCAAGAAAAAGGAGGTGTCAGTATAAGAAAAAAAAACATCAATTATGAAATATGTGTTTAGTTGTTGAAAAGCTTAGAAAACCTCTTGGAAATAACTGTTACCCTTTTGGTAACAGATTGAATTTCAGCACGTTAAAAACCTACCATGCAATTGACTATTAAAATTTGAATTTAAAGTGTAAGTACTTAGTAGTCTCTAAAACCGTTTTTCAAAAGTATTTAAAAAAAATCGCAAAACCAAATATAGTCGTATTCACTTCATTTGAGATAGGGTTTAAAGCGGGTCCCAAACAAGACCCAGTTTTGACCCCTTATCTACAAGCAAACACAGACCAACCATTCCAACAAAGTTTTCGTCACAAAACCCAACCCCACCTTACCGAAAGCTCCTAAAAACCCGAACTACCCGCAATCCTACCAATATTTATGCCACTGTAGCCAGCTCTAACCCCAAGCTGGGGGCATTACAGCGGCCTCAGCTAAGAAAATCTTTAATAATAGACGAATGCGACAGCACACCAAGTGGAAGATTTCTTACTGGATTGAGTGACAGAGATAAAAGATATTTTAATCCTGTTTGATGAAAAAAGCTGTGTCTGGTTGTGTCGTATGATTGTTGGGGATGTTTTGGGGTGAAAGTTTTTCTGGGGGTTAATCGTGGTAATATTTTTGGGGGGAGATTGTGGTCAATCTGATTCATTTGGGGTGTCAAAGGTAAAGGAGTTTAAGAAACAAAATAATATTGTCTGCTGATTTGAAAAAAAGAAATTAAATAGATAATTTAGTTGGTTTTTACACCTCACCAGACGCAAAAATATGTAAAATAAACAATAAATAAACAATAAAATAAACTCAGGCGTTAGACTTTGCCCGTACTATGTACTGTATTATATACCAATCTAACACACGGGCAACATTATAGGTTTCGAAATTCCCGTGAATTCCTATATCTTCATCATCAACCAGAAGGCTTCGGAAGGTTCACTGTTGAACAATGACATATTTTTGTATATTTCATAGATATACCTAAATATAACTGACAAAACGTGTACTATACCTATACATATATATAACTCCTCAGTCTTTGGGGATCACCAGAGTAATGTTATTTTATGTTTAGGTAATTACAATGTTATGTCCTATCCTCATCATATACAACGTACGTAATCTTATATGTTATATACGAAGCCTAGGTTAAACCCTTTTATGTAATATTTCAGTGTTTTCAGAGCAACGCGCCTGCGAGTAAATTAACCAATGTTGTCAAAGAGCTATGCCGTGTATTTTATGTAGGCATTGTTACAACTTGCACCATTATAAATGCTTGTATGACATGGTACTGTAAGGTCTTGCTAATGCGTAAATGTTGTGACCAAAAAAGATTCGAGTTACATAGGTTTCTCATGAAAAGGCCTAGGTACCCCAGGACCGATGGTAAGACCGCCTTTGTACCCTTAAAATTAACATTAATGTAAGCTTGTGATTATTCATTTTGGTGTACATTAAGGAATATTCTATTCTATATTCTACTCCAGGGGCTCTAAAAACGCCACAGAGTAGAATCATAATATGAATAGTGACAAAATCGCTATTTATAATTATGATACGATAAAATAGTACAGGAAATACCAGATGATTAATTAATCAGGGAGTATAAAACTGCAGCTGGAGTGGCAAAATGGAAACAACCTTTTTTTACTTTTTTTTTTTTAATAATAATATAATTATTCAAAAAGCTGAATGTGGAGCGAACATTTTCATTTAAATGTTATTTTATTGAGCCAAGAATCAAACACAGTTAACACCATCTTATACGCAGGGTGGTTCAACAACAGTGCACATCGAATTTGGAAAAGCGCGCTGAAAATCCAATTTGCGATGAAAAATCGCTTTAAAAAAGCAAGTTAATTTTATCATTTGCTTGCTTGCCTTGTCAAAGCCATAAAACCTTTTTATAATGAGGACTGAAATTCTAGGACCTGCATAATCAGCTTACTACCTACGTTGGAAACTGTACAAGAGCATTTATGCTGTAATATAGCCTGCATCAATTTCTAGGAATTTTGCTCACTAATTGGTCTGCGTTCCTAGTACTACCAATCCGAACTTGATTATATTTTGTACTAGGAATTGAGCTTTGTTCATCTAAACGGCAATTAAGCTGGTAGCACTCAGCACAACGGTTAAAGAGTTGAAAAGTGAATACTTCGATTATATAATTGAAAATATATGTATGTATTTATAAGTTTCCTAATTGTATAATATTTTACTAAATGATCATTGAGCTATTACTACTACGTAGAGAGACTACACCACGCATCACCACTGTGTCCCATCCAGGATTAGTGCGCGCGTCTAGAGCACGCCACAGAGCTGTCAAACTACTGAATGAACTTGTGCGCGCGCACTCATCCTGGATGGGACATACTTAGTGGTGATACGTGGTGTCGTCTCTATACGTAGTTATAATAGCCAATGTAAATGATATGGATTTTTGTTTAGCTTTAAGAAATACGAATCACCGTAGATTTTAGTCATTGCAAACTGACAGTCCCTAGCGACCCGCCCTGGGTGGGAGGACACATTTCATAATTTTATCACGATAAAAAAAATACGAATAATTATTTTCACTGATTCATTCAAACACTCGTTGTACAATTATAATCATAATTATAGCATAACAATTCAACCTTTGTGAGATCTGGGGCCTAAATCTACTAATTTATATACGTCACAATGGTCTCTCAATGGTAAGTTTTTGACAGATTTGCCATACAAAAACTGTCAAAAACACACCATTGAGAGACCATTGTAACGTTTATAAATTAGTAGACTTAGGCCCCTGGAGTCTATATTGGGTACTGGACCTGTGTGACAGATCTCCAGGCTCACACTCGCTGCCCTAAGATAAATACACTTACTAAAAATAAAACACGAATAATAATTAAAATAAGGCAAGCACCGACACTTTCATATTTTTGGATGATAACAAATGCTTTGGATATAATCAGACACTATTAATAAAACAGTAAATTGCTTCTCCTCTTTTATAGTTCAAAATGTTTCATCGAATCAGTACCTATAAACTCGTAGTGATCCCTACATAAATTCCACGAACGAATTATTTCACAAAAAATATTCTACCACTGCAAAAACCTTCCTATCATTTTCTGTGTGTTCTAAATTCCTAACATTCCATACCCATGCGTGACCTTAAAATAACAAAAGCGTGTAAGTTATAATCGCAGTAAATTCAACACCCAAATTAGACATTATTGGACAACTTGTACCCGCCGCTGCTCAACCCAAAATATGACAAACAGTGGCAAATCACACCAGTTCGTGTGGCGATGCAATAAAGTGGAAGAAAAAATTGTCGGAAGCTTGTGTTAATATAACGCGAATAACCAAGTTAGATTTTATAAGTAGGGCTGCTATTTTGAAATTGCGAACGTCTTTTTTTGACGTGGTAAAATCATCAAATGTGGCTGACAAAAATCCACTACGTCCTTCAATAGCCCTTTATGTTCGAGGGTCACGGTAATTTGATTCCCGCGACCCCGGCAAGTTCTGGCCCTCTAAAGGGCCTACCCCTGTCGTCTTGCTGACACTCTTTGAAGCGCGTGTGGAACAAAACGCGCTGTCGACCCGGGTCCATGGTCGGGCAGCGAGTCGCCCGTTACTCGCCGTCCGCATACCCGCGCCTTCTGTGGCCGGAGATCGTCTTGGGACATGCGTCAACGTGGGGGTCTACCACTGCGGCTGGGGCGGAGGGCCGCCTCCTCCTCCTCCAGGAGGGCGACCAATGCAGGGCGCGAGAGTAAATTGGGAAAGTCATGGCGAAAAGTCATAATGTCATTTTTTTTGTGTCCGGAATTTCTTGTTTTCGGTTTTCTATTTTTATTTGTTAAAAGTCTGTTCTAACAATAAAAGGTGGCAAATTCCAGCTGAAAGTAGAAGATCTTTGGAAATTTCCGGAGGAATGATGCTGGTGGCTTTTTGTCCGGGGAAACCTTCAAAAAGCGCCTGGCTTTTGAAAATAAAACCGGGGAGTGTTGGACTTTTACCTCACTAAAACAACCCCAATGGTTACCAAAATGAGGAGCTCTGAAACCTCGTAAGAGACCAGCTCAAGAATGGTGGTAACCCTAACTTCACGAATAATGCAAAATCAAAAGTTAACAAAGTTTCATTTTAATCATGTTATTTTTTTATTTTCGATTTTTCGCTCAGTTATAAAGTCCGGACATATTCAGAAGTATGGTAACCCTAAGTATACGAAGTTTTTTCTCATTGCTAAACTCAATAGTCTACCCTCCCTTAAAAATGTAATTGCGTCAGGAAAGGGAGTAAAATATAAATATGACAATTTATTTATTTGACAACGATGCTATTGAAATAAGAAATGAGTCTGAAAGTTTGTGAAATGTTTGAGGAAACTTAATAGTAGTTGTTCATTGCATTTATTTAATTCCATTCTCTTGAGACAATGCGAGTTTTATATTTGTAGTTATTCTTTCGGAATAGACTAGAAAGATAAATTAAAAATGGCCGTTTCACAGCTTATCCATATAAAATGTTTTTCATTCCTCAGATAAAAGTTATCTGACTATTGAAAAATCAGCCTTGAATTTATAAAATCAGACCAGAGATAAATTAGGACAAGTAACTGGGTGATATCAAAAAGTCAAAAACAATCTTAAGTTAAATAAGTAAAGTACGATTATTAATTGTAGTCAGTAAAATGACATTTATTCTCTATAGAAATGTACAAAATTTCATAGTATCAGTGACAGTTGCACATGTCATTTTACTGACTTAATAATCGTACTTTAGGTAGATATTAAGCGCTTACAAGTTCTTGAATGAATAATAATTATTTTGTAAATAACATTACAACGATTATAAATATCGTTAAAAATTAATTTGCACAAAGTATTATTTTTTTTTGCTTAAACTAATTTTCAAGTACTGGAGTTATTGACCCATCCATTCTTAGTTATACATAATCGGTATAATATGCTGGTTTTAAAATAAGTACTTCCAATATTAACTTTCAATACAACCAAGTAATAAAATTTATTTTAAATTTAATTTTATCTTTCGTGATTAAAAAAATATTCGAGTTCCCGAATTTCTACGTTGATATTTAATGACGAAAGATATTGATATTTCAAATTTAGACAAAAAACCGTCAATGCTTAAAACAGTGTTCAAGTAATAAACGTTTTGAAATTATTTTGCATTCGCAAACAAAAATTTACATTTCATTTTCATGGCAAAGTCAATAACATACACTAAACACGCAAAACCACTACGTCTAGACAACATACAATTTATTCGTATTCGTTCAGAAATTACTTGTTAATATTTGACAACTATTTGCAACGTTGCCAACTTTCAGAATACGCGTTTTTAACAGTGACAAAATCTGATAAGACAACTAATACTTTACTTTGTTTGCCAGCAACTTACTATAGCCACAATCATCCCCAAGCATCATCAATACGGGCATGCAGGCGGCGAGTAAAGGGCAACTCGCCGACGCCGACTCGGTCGACGGCGCGTCGTGTTCCACGCGCGCCTCAAAGAGCGTCAACACAATGACGGGGCCCTCTCAGAGGGCCAAAGCCTACCGCGGTCGCGGGACTTATTCCATCACCGTGACCCTGGAACATAAAGGGCTATTGAAGGACACCGTGGATTTTAGTCAGTACAAGTCTGCAATCTCTCCCGCCCTGCCCGGGGTGGGAGGACTCATTTGATGACTTTACCACGCAAAAATAAAAGACCCACCATGCAATATACCCCGTTAGTCATCCCCAAAACGCTGGGTAAACTCAAAAATCAGTAGTGATCAGTGACAGGCGAGGGTCGGATGAAATCGAACCCCTATTAGCATAATGAAGTCCGATGCTATAAAACAGGATCGCGCTACACGGAATTAAAAGATGAGGAAAATGCGTGGGGTCTTGGGAACGAGTATCTAAATAAGTAATTTAAATAAAAAAAGCTTCTAGAATTTCATTGCTCTTTTTGGTTTTGAGGTCAAAAGAATACTATTGATTTATTAATCAATAGTATTCTTTAACAAATAAGACAAATAAGAGTCCAAAGTGCGCTCGGCCTATTGGCCGAGCGCACTTTGGACTCTTATTTGTATCGTAAATAAATGTTTGATCAATTCTTGATTTTAGAGATGGTGTCGAACTCGACAAAAATTTCTAATGACGTCATTTTTTCGACAAATTTTACTGAATTCTAACGTTAGCCTTCGACAAATGGCGACATCCCTAGAATAGCAACTTTTAAAATTTGTCTAAAAAATGACGTCATAAGAAATTTTTGCCGAGTTCAGCACCATCTCTAAAACCGAGAATTGGCCCCCAGGAAGCCTAAAATGACGTCTTAAACCGTAGTTAAGCTTAAAATTAGTTCAGCTGTGGGAACGAGATGACGCTAGACGACTTGTATAGCTCTGTCGCTTTCCCTCAGCGCAACTACTCACGCTTTAAGACGTCATGGTGGGAAACCAGGCCCTATAGACAAACAGCAGATGATCTGTAAACTTTAACAGATTTTCATCTTTACGCGCTGGGTATTAAGTTGAAAATGTATAATTGGTGACTGCTGAGCGATAACGATTGTAGTCTGCTGTTTAACTAAGGCCCCAGAACTACATGTGTCGCATTCAGTCTGCACGGTCGTATAATAATGTTGATGTATAGGAATGTCGTGTTCGCTCAAATAAAATTCGGTTCAGTCGAAAACGTGTCAAAAGTGCGAACAGTCTTAGAATACGAGTTCAATTCTCAGATCGTAGGACAAAGGGTTGTTTACATCAGGAAATACTCAGTAGCAAGTTTTCTGTTGGTCAAAAAAGCACATCCTTATTTGATTGCATAGAGCTTAAACATAACTGGTTGAAAATTTCGACCAGGAAATTTCTGAAGTACAATGTCTGATTTTATCTGTAATTCCGGAAAAGGATTATTAATCTTTACTTTTTAACATGGACTTGCTTTGTACTTAATGGCCCACCTCACCGGGAGCATTCGCGTGTAATGTAACATTATAGATTCGACCCTGACTGACGAGCATTCATGTACATTTAGTACAGATTTGATACAAGGTCGCATTGTGATGCTCGATTTCCTTCCCTCACTGATGAAATGTTCGAATCTGTAACGTTACATTACAGGCTGGCGGTGAGGGAGCGCCATAAGACAGTTGAAGGCCTCAAGTCGTACACAGCCTCTTCTAGTTCAAATCGTCTTATTCCATGTCGAATGTCTTTGATTACTAGTGATGTACGCAAACCACTTTGATGTCAACCTAATAGGATTTTTAAATGGCATCCCTTCGTAAGTAGGTCAGGATTGTTTAGAAATATCTTAAAATAAAACACAAGAAAAGAGCCTTATAATCATAGTCCCTTGAGAAGTCAGCCAAGTAAGATGATCCGGTTACCATGGGCTTCATAAAATATAAGCTCCTTTCAATATTAATAACAAGTAATATTTCTACCATTCCATTTCTACCGAAATAGTATATTTTTTTCAAATGTCAACTGAGATAATAATTGGCAACACTAATCTTTGTTTGATCAATAAGCAAAGGTGACATTTGACGTTTCGAAAGGTTCTTTTGACAGCAGCAAAAGCATTAATAAACTACTTTGGATGTCTTTAGAGGTGTAGCTTTTTAATGTTTGATGTAATGGCAATGTCTAAGATTTTTATAGAAAGAAAATTGGCCCTTATTTTCGGATAAAAGGGCACAGACTGTCATCTAATATAACATTACTGTGATGTTTTCTTTCTCAGAAAAGCAAAATGCCAAACGAATTTTTTCGATGTAAATTATTATGCAAAGACTTAGCAAAGTTAATTTATTATGGATTTTAGATTATGCTCAACAATTTCAGTTTTTATTAAATTACGCAAATACAAACTATTATCTTATTTTAAACTATATTTTTTTCTCTATGACTAAATGGTATAAAAGTATGACTTCCTCAGTAACAATCATGGAATTCGGATTTGTGCACCCTATTAAATGGGATTTAAACATAACTGAGGGAACGTGGAAGAGCTTTTAGGTACCTCTCTGCATAACCCTTCAGGGATTAATTGCGCGATGTTTTGTATTCTAAGTTTTTGGTGACAAACAGGCATACAGCCTGCACACCTGGTGATCTATTCCCAACTGTACCTAAACTGTACAATCTTGTTTTGGTATTGGTTTTAAAACGTGGCACTCGTTGGGAACAGAAAATAAATTGGGAAATAAACTAATACCAAATGTTATTAGCTTTTGGTATTGGATGTCAATAGACCCACCTGGTTGAGAGTCAGTGTATATGAACTCTTGCAATACCAGAGGTATCGCCTGCGAATTTCCAACCCTGCTACTTTATCACTCACGTTTTGACGTGGGAAGTGGCTGAAAAACCATCCCTTCACACAAAAACCCTTTTCAACAAACAACTCACATTAAGTAATCAAGCTAAGATAAGATTTAAGTTCGCGACTCAGCATTCTGCAGTAAAATATAGGCCATAAAACGCAGTGCAACCGCCCGTTACTTGCAGATAACCTATTCACTGGTACTTTTAGTGCTGAAATGTTTTGTGTGATGTCGCCTTTATATTGCTACTGTCTATTCAAGTGGTATACATTTGTGGTGCATTATTTTTAGTTTATTGCTGATAGTTATGACTTGGAATCGTTAATGTGATGCATGATATTCAAAATAGTTGTTATAATTTTTGAAGATGGTACTTTGGTAACTGAATTTAGTATACAGGGTGTTTCTTTTAAATTGGCCAAAAGGGAGAAATCTGCATCCATAAGAGATACGGGAAAACTTTCTAAGGAACCTTTAGCTCTTTTTTGATGCTGATAATTTTGGCGTTTTTATTTTTTTGGTCAAGTGTGAGCTGTCCACAGAAATGATTGAAATTGACCAAAATTTTTTTTAATGCCGTTCGACTCTGTTTCATGTAAGGATCATTTTATTGTATCGGAAGAAAAAAATCGGGACGGCGGAAGTTGGTCAAATTTAGCAAAATATTTTTTCATACAAATTGTATAAACGAAAAAAAATACCAATTTTTTTATTATGCTGTTTGACTTACTTTCATATAAGGATAAGATAATTGTATGGGCAGAAAAATATCTCAACAGTAGAAGTTGGTCAAAAGTAGAGTAATGTTTCTTCTAACAGCATTAAGTCGTATTAACAGTGTCACTATTTCATATGATTTGACCCACTTCTATTGTCCGGGCATTTTCCTTCCCATACAATGAAATGGTCTGTACAAGACACTAAATAACATGTAACACATCATAAAAAAAAATAGTTTTTTTTTCGTTCATACAATTTGTAAGAAAAAATATTTTGCAAAATTTGACCAACTTCCGCCGTCCCGATTTTTTTCTTCCGATACAATGAAATGATCCTTACATGAAACAGAGTCGAACGGCATTAAAAAAAATTTTGGTCAATTTCACTCATTTCTGTGGACAGCTCACACTTGACCAAAAAAATAAAAACGCCAAAATTATCAGTATCAAAAAAGAGCTAAAGGTTCCTAAGAAAGTTTTCTCGTATCTCTGATGGATGCAGATTTCTCCCTTTTGGCCCATTTAAAAGAAACACTCTGTATATAGATCATGGTGTAGAACAATATGCGAAATAGGAAGAATAAAGGAAGATTGGGCCTTCCATACACTGTAGTTAAAAATAAATGCTAAGTAATAGATCATTTGGAACAATGAATGCTTTATGTAGCTCAGATTTTTAGTCGAAACTCAATATATGAGTATCATTATAATAAGTGCATCGCCTGTTATTTGCAGAAAACCTATTCGATGGTACTTTAGTGCAGAAATGTTTTGTGGGATGTCGCCTTTATATTGCTACTGTCTTTTCAAGCTATAGGTATTACTCTTCACAAGTCTATAAAGATGCTTAAAGTTTATGGTATTTATTATGCGATATATAAAAGCTTTTAAGTATTTATTCATTGGTTGCTCTCAAAAAAACAACTTATTTATTAGTAAAAGTTCTTTGCTAGACTATCTTTCTAAGCGTCGATACTCTAAGAAAATAACATCAAAACGATTTTTCTTCATAGCAAAATAAAGTACCGAACATTTGTTATTGTAATATTCTCAGTGATTTAGTATCAAAACGTTAGCAAATACAGACAAGTATGGTGAGTCAATGCCGGCGCCACATTTGTCACGGACAGACTTAGACAGAAACCTAGACAAAGTCTGGACAATGACAGATATACAATTTTGGTACTTTGTTCGGGATGCTGCGATGATTTAAGGGGTAGAGATTAAATGTGGGGTTAATAAATTGGGGTTATTCGAATATGGGTTACCTACTTTGCTTTTTTCAATTTCGTGTGAGAAATATATCTACTCCAAAAAGACGTTGTTAATGTATTACTGTAAGAATACAGTAAGCATAATTTGCACAGTAAAATAAAATAGCCGTATTTCATAAATTAACAACAACAAACTATTACTCTAAGCGATATAAGAAAAACATTTAAAATTTTTTTTCTTCTAATAAATACATTTACCATATTACGTTATCAGCCAGCACTAAACAGTCGGGCACGCCGCAATCGCGGCGGTAAGACCCCTCTTTGAGGAGTGGCTGGAGAGACGTCACGGCGTCCTGACCTATCGCATGACGCAGGTCCTCACCGGACACGGAAGTTTCGGGAGGTACCTGTGGCTGATGGGAAAGGAGGAAACGCCGGGGTGTCACCACTGCGAAAATCGCCCGGAGGACACAGTAGAGCATACGGTGCAAGACTGCCCAGCTTGGGCAGAGCACCGACGTGTCCTCACGGCGGCGATAGGCGGAGACCTCTCGCGCCCGGCATTGGTTTCGGCCATGCTGCGGAGCAAGACGGAGTGGGAAGCAGTCGCCGCCTTCTGCGAGGCAGTAATGCTCGTGAAGGAGGCGGCGGGCCGCGAGAGAGAGAGGACAGCGTCCTCCCTCCGCCCCAACCGCAGTGGTGTACGCCCACGGCGCCGTACGTCGCAAGACGATCTCCGGCCACCGTAGGCGCGGGCATGCGGACAGCGAGTAAAGGGCAACTCGCTGTCCGACCATGGACCATGCCCGGGTCGACGGCGCGTCGTGTTCCACGCGCGCCTCAAAGAGCTGTCAGCAAAATGACGGGGCCCCCTCTCAGAGGGCCAAAGCCTGCCGGGGTCGCGGGACTTATTTCTATTACCGCGACCCCGGAACATAAAGGGCTACTGAAGGACACCGTGGATTTTAGTCAGTACAAGTCTGACAGTACCTCCCGCCCTGCCCGGGGTTAGAGGTCTCATTTGATGATTTTACCACGATAAAAAAAAAAAAAAAGCACTAAACAGTAATTAGATATTTGAAACAACATCTAGGCGTCCATACGTGTTTTTGGAGTTTTTTCGAAAATAGCATTATGTAACTAAAATACTTTCAAATTCAATTAAAACAAATAAAAGAAAAAAAATCCGACTAATATAAAACTTACCTATCCCCTTCATGTTTTAATAAATAAAACCGTAACTTTAAGGCGATACAAGTCAACATTTTTTCCATACAAACTTCGGGGGGGTTTCACTCCACTATTTGACCATGTACATCCAAAGTTAAACATGATATCGTTTTGTCCCATTAGAAAGTTTGTCTGTACGGAAGCAGAATTGTAAAATAATAAGCCAATAAAAAGTTACGAGCTTCTAAAGTTTCGTTTTTTTGGCTAATTTTTACACAACTTTGAGCGTAAATTAGAAATAAAAGAAGCATTAAATTTCCAAAACGAAGCCTGTACCGACACAGCAAATTTATCGAAGAATTCAATAAATTTTATTTGAAATTGATTGATGCAGTGGTTTTTTCATAAAACCCCTTCTTCCAAAGGCCTTTTTGTATTTTATCACGCGCGCCTTTTACTCCTAACTATCGTGCATCTCACTGAATAAAGTTACCCCCGGTTGCGGTGCGGGAGGACGACGCGCACGCACACATGAACCAGACGTGTCACGACACTCACGGCGCCGCGCGCGGCTGTCTGAGTTTGGTTCAGTCTACTGCGGCCTATATCGTTCGTATGACGTGTATGTTGACTACCTATAATATCTACGCTTTATGTTACTACTCTAAATTGACCCCTGGCTTGAACTTTGGATTTCGATTGGACCTATTTTATCTGTTTGACTTGGCATTGTTTGGACTCTGAATTTATTGTTTTGGAATTGTTTTGAATGGACTTTAGTCACATACCTATGTGCTTTAGTGCCAGTGAGATTGTGTTGGTTCATTGAAGAACAGGTGTAAACAAATTAAAATTAACAATGGGTAAGTCATATAATTTGTTACAACTAATCTCTAGGTACTGAACTATCTATTTAGTAATCTTTTTATTACGTGGTAAAATCATCAAATGAGTCCTCCCACCCAGGGTGGGACGGGAGGGACTGTCAGACTTGTACCACTTGTACTGATTAAAATCCACCATGTCCTTACGTTCCGGGTTGCCGCTGTTTTCAAGGGCAAGTCCATTTGGTTATTATTATTTCATTCCGTAACGGATATCCAACACTGTATTGTGCCGGCGATTGAGAATCCAGCAGAAACGCAGAGCGTCGAAAAATCTCTTGATTTTCTACTCTCGGATGTGTCTCGGATAACCAACAAAAATTGAAAATTCCTTGGAAGATAAAATCCCGCCACTATGTTTTACGTCCGCCGTCCGTGTGTAGAATAATCACGCGCAGGCGCAGCGGCGAAGGGGCGCGGGCGCCGCCGGATCGGCGCGGCGCGGCGGCGGCGGCGGCGGCAGCGGCGCGCGGCCGCTGCATCGCGGATAGATATTTTACACAAAAACAATTACCTATATTGTGCTTGTAGCACTCGGGGTACCTTATTGATAACGTACTGTACCGATATGTCTGGGGTCGCGGGACTCAGTCAATTGTGGCCCTGGAACGTAAAGGGAAATTGAAGGAATATGGTGGATTTTAGTCAGTACTAGTCTGACAGTTCTTTCTGATCCACCTAGGGCGAAAGAACTCATTTGAAAATTTTAACACCATAAAAAATGTGTGTACCACTACCCAGTTCTATATTGTATTATATTATAATATGAATTATAATATATATATTATAATATAATACAATATATATTATGTACCTATAGGTACCAATTTAGGTACCTACTACATTTCGTGAATTGGCATCAGCTGAACATCATGACGAGGTATCAAACGCCGCGTCGTGTTGCATCGGGACTCGCCACGTGCTTCAAACTCATGTCCGAAGTCGATGTACGAGGGTTGTCACAAATTATTATGTGACTTTTTATATAAAGTTTCTTTTACCTAGGTACTTCCTTACTTCAATTAAAATTAGGTACAAGTCTGCATTTTTTGAAGCCTTACACGTCTTTAGAAGACTGCCTAAAATAATCAAATGTCAATAACAAATAAATTAAGTACACAAAGAGCATTACTTTCATAAAACAAATTATTTTAGTGTTCAGGCTTCTTATATTGCTGTTATTTTTATGGAACAGATACAAAAGATTGGCGAATGGGAACAAAAGGGCGCCTAAAACTAAGTGCCCCACGCAAAAAGAAATTCAAGAGAGCATTGAGTGCATGGTTCATGAATAAAGAAAATATTGCACCTAAACTGGATACGTCCCAACCGTAAGAATTATTTTGAGTGTTATGTTTGATGACTCGATTTTTTTTTATTATAATGGCGATGCGTAGTTTTGCTTGATAATTTAACCTTGCATAATCCATGTTTAGATCAATGCGAGATGCATTCGAGCAAGATACCTGTGTAGTAGAAGTTCATGAAACAATGTTTGCACAACGTGATTTACCTGTAGTAAATGACGCTAGTGAACAGATCAGTTCGGATATTTCTCATGTAATGACCACACCCCAATCGTAAGTAGTTTTTTGATGTACCGTAGTTATTAAATTTTTAGGTCGATTCGGCCACCAACTGTGATCGTTGAGGTGTAGAATTGTTGATTCTTTATTTATGTCTAACTTCATCTTAGTTACTAATGTTGCTTCTAGGTCTCCTTGTGAGTCATTTCAACAAATTGTGGTTCAAGCACAAGTACATGAGACAACTTTACGACCAGAGAACGCGTTACGGTGTAAAAATGTACGTGTGCCAAATGATCCTTATGATCAGACTAGCCCCAGAGTCAATCCAACTCAAACTGATTGGGATGTCATCGAATCAGAGGTTGATTTTGTTCCTAACACGCCATTTTTGTAAGTATGGAATCCGTATAAGCCAATGCTAGTAAAATGCATTTTTGACAGTTTATGCATATTGTAATTGAGTTACGTGTTTGCAGAACCACACAGGAAGAATCGATGTCAACACATGAATATAACAAATCCAGTGATTCGGAATCGATTTCAGACAACTACGATTTCTCTTTTGAATCCGCCAATTGTCAGGATAATGATTCCGCGAGTTTAGAAGGAAATAGAATAGTGGACATTGCTTATCTATTTCAGCAATTGCAAAATATAAGTCATGATCCATTTACATGTAATATTCAGCACATGGAATTTATTAAAGAAAGAAGAATAGGGTTTTACTCACAATTTGTCTTCAAATGTAAATTTTGCAATAAAATAGAAAATATTGAATCTCAGAAGTCAAATCGGGGAGCTAAAGAAATACCTATTAATTTAAATGTAATCGAAGGTCTAACACAAACTGGCAATGGGTGGAGCCAGCTTGATGAATTGTGTGCTAGTCTCAATTTGCCTAACATGAGTGAATCATTTTATATTAAAAATAATAAAAAGTTAAGCATTATCCAAAAGGACATAGCATTACAACTTATGCTAGAAGCAGGTGCAGAAGAAAGACGACTGGCTCTGCAAAATAATGACATTCTACAAGGTGTACCTTGTGTGACCGTCGTGACAGACGGCTCCTGGGCTAAACGCAGTTATGGTACAAATTTTAACTCACTTTCTGGTGTAGGTTGTATCATAGGGCACCGTACAAAAAAAATACTGTACATTGGGGTAAAAAATTCGTATTGTAGCGTGTGTGCTATAGCTCAAAATAAAAAATCCTCAATTCCGACACATGTGTGTTTTAAAAACTTTACGGGTCCATCTACCGAAATGGAGACATCGGCCATTGTAGACGGTTTTAAAGTGAGCATGGCGATGCACGGGCTCATGTATACTAAAGTAATTGGTGATGGAGATAGCAGTGTAATGAATGCTCTTAGAGATGCAATGGTATATGGACCTCACGTTCACATTAGAAAAATAGAATGCAGTAACCATTTGATGCGTAATTATTCAAACAAATTAAGAAAAATAGGAAAAAAAACGCAGAATAAAGTTGGCTTTGTACCTGTATCTGTACGTAAAGCGCTTTTAGACAAAATACGACGACTGAATAACGCTGTTACTGGGGCAGTAGCAAACGCGCAAAAGCTTGAGGTTGAAACAGCAGACAAGGTTAGAATCCTGCAAGAAGACTTACGGAATGGGCCTTGCCACGTATTCGGATGTCATAATAACTGCAAAGAATATTATTGCAAAAAATCAGTGGTCGAAGAAAATCTCGTTCCACAACTCAAATCGTGCGGGATCTGGAGCGATATTTTTGAAAATCTTGGGTGGCTTTTGCAAAATGCAGAAAGCTTGCTCCTTCAAGAAACGAATAATGCAGCAGAACAATTTAATAGTATTATCGCAAAGTTCCTTGCCGGCAAGCGAGTTAATTTCACGCAAAGAGGGACGTACGAAGGAAGATGTTTTTCCGCAGTAGGGCACTACAATACAAAAGATTATAGTTTTTTAAGTAAAATACAAAAGGTTATATGCCCTGAAACATCGTACCCCTATACAGACAAGTACGTGAACAAAATGAAAAATAAATTAGCACGGTATAAAAAGAGAAGGGAACTGTTTAAATCACGCGGTACCAAAAGGAGTAAGCGTTTTAAAACGGCCGATAAACATTATGGTGATTTGGAGCAAGAGCCCGATATGCCACCCGATAATTTTGAAAAAAATAAAAATGATTTTCTTCTTTCCATATCACTAAATAGTAATGAAATTGAAGAGTTAGAAAAGAAAACTATCACACAATCCAACTGTGATTTGTGGATCGTGGAACGCAAAAAACGAATAACCGCATCTTTGTTCGGCCAAATATGTAAGATGAAGGATTCTACGCCTTGTACTGCGACATTAAAAAATATGTTGTATTCTACATTTGCCGGGAACGACGCAACTCGATATGGTAAGGCACATGAGACAACCGCTATTGCAAATTTAGAAAATGTAATTAAACAAAAAGTAATACCATGTGGTTTATTCATATGTATGGATAAACCATACCTTGGTGCGAGTCCAGATGGTCTTTTAGGGACAGATAGTCTTATTGAAATAAAATGCCCGTCGTCAGCAGCAGGCCTTACACCTCTGGAGGCAGTACGCCAAAAAAAGATTACATTTTGTGTGGAAACCACAAATGGAATAAAACTAAAAAAAACGCACAATTATTACTATCAAGTTCAAGGCCAACTAATGATTACAAAAAGAAAGTTTTGCTATTTTGTTATTTGGACGCCAAATGGCATAGAAATAGATATAATTGAAAGAGATGATGCGTTTTGGACGGCAGACAAAATTTTAAAATTAGAAACATTTTATCAGAAGTGTGTTTTACCGGAGTTGATAGATCCCCGCTACCCTCGCAAACTACCATTTAGAGATCGAATGTAAAACATAAGGACAAGCAAAATTAGCGTAACGTAAATAGATTTTTTATTTCTTTACCATCTCTAAGTCAATTTGATTTATAATTAGTGATTTATCATGCTTACCCCATTTTTTGTCTCTGGTTGTTCTCGTCTTGCTAACGGAGTAATTGACGGGAGTACTTGTACTACTAACCAGGGTTGTTCACCAGCAAGTTGCTTTGAAATACAATGATGATTCTGAGGGTACCGTATTACAAGTATGTGCCCGACCCAGTTCTCGAGATAGAATATGTCATGATGTACTGGAATCTGCCTTTCATTACTGACAGGACAATAAACCTGGCTTAGCAGTAATAGATAGATCAGAGGGCCGGGCCGCGTAATGATAATCGATGTTATCATCCCGCATGACGAGAACTTCGTAAAAGCTAAGAAAGATAAACAAATCAAATATCTTGACTTAGCACGCGATGCTGTCGACATATGGAAGGTGAGCTCGGCAATCATTGGTGTAATTATAAATTATTATTACAGACGCCAAATTTTAGATAACCATTCTGCAGCCGATGATCTCCTGTGCCTAAATGTTTTTTTTGTTTATTAGGATTTATTTTGAACTATAGCGGCGCTAAATAAAAACTACAGACGAATTGCTACCGGAGATATATTATGAAAGACGGTACGGTTGATACCATCCGGGTGAGTAGATCAGACATAATTATTATCTCTGGTTATTCACGTCTTGCTAACTGCGGGGACTTTTACAGTCATAACCTAGTTACGAGGATTATTCACCAGCAACTTGCTTTGAAGTACATACAAACTTGTGGATTCTGACTTAGGTACCGTATTACTAAGTAGGAGTTGTATTTGTTTTTAATTTTAAAAATATGTGTCTAAATGAATAAACCAAGAATAGTTACGACTAATTCACTGCTCAAAAAATATTTTTTATTTTATTTTTTTTAAATGTTATAAAGTTAATAAACAATCAAGAAATATTTACAAAACAGTTTACTTTGTTTTATTCAATAAATAAAGTATAGTACTCTTAGCCGTCTCCGGCTATAACGACACACACTACTTTGTTCTCTTTCAATACCTAAATAAATATATGCAAGGACCCTTCAGTAAGCAACTTACAATCTTGTAGCAATCTGCCGTTACTCGCGCTACGTTTCATATACATGTTTAAAAAAACATCTTTCAGTGTTTATTTTATTTGCTAGGGATATTTTTTTTTTCTATTGACAACCCTAGTTTTTCGTTGGCAGTTATTTATTCGATGTTTGGAGTTGACAACTTTGGCGGCGGACAAGATGAAAGTATAATTATTATGTCGTAAATATAAAATATGTGGGACACAGCGTAGTAGGATTATCCTAATCACTTACGATACAACTACAGTATCACAAACGGACCGATGACGCCGCGCCCGCGCTGCGCCGCGCCGCCCCGTCGTCGCGTTGTCGTTGTGGATACTAAAATGATTTTTTTTTCAAAACTGACCCACTCTTGGAATTTCTCCGGTATCGTGGGTACGTTTACAAACATTGAAACTCATATACCTATACATAAACTCCCACACCCAAAACAAATAAGTTTGCGACCCCTTTGAAAAATGAAATATTTTTGTTAGGCTTGATAATATTATGTTTTTTAGATTCTATTGTAAAAACACACAATAAAGATTTTCTTTATAAAGTTCTTTTTTTGATCCAAAACTTTTTTTGGTGTGTGTATTTTAGATCATGCATGCTATTTGTTCCGTGGATCCAACACGCGACTCGCTGCGCAGCAGTCGAGACGGACTCTGTGGATTAATTAGTCAGTACAAGTCTGTCAGTCCCTCCCGTCCTGCCCCGGGTGGTTGTGTTGTGGCTAAATTGATGATTATACCACGTAAAAAAAATTGGTGTTACGTGTTTAGTATTACCTATATTTAGTATTATTGTATTTAGTACCTAGGTAAAGCATCCAATTGGACATCCGCACAGAGCCTGCGTGGAGGATTACATAGACCATTCCCTCTCACAAAGATGAGGGCTATGTCCCAGCATTGGGAACATATAAATCAGACATAAACCGCGACGAACAAATAAGCATGTGTCAGTGCGGCATCGCTCGTAAACTCCTCAGCAATCGCTACAAGATCATTCGGGGAAAACCAAACATAATAAAATAAGCAGTCAATAAAATTATTTTTTGTTTATGCGAAACTCGATACACGGGTCTTGTATTTTTGTGTAAAGAATCTCAAATTTTCATAACTGTATCATGAAAAAACATAAATGTATAAGGTTGTTATGTTACCTGGTTGTCCGTTCAAAAATATGCTAAATACGCGGAGCGATAACACGGCACTTCCTCTCAACGTGCGCTACCTATGACGTACCTACACTCATTGATAATATTATAGTGTGGCAATAGGTATAGCTAACCGTAAAATAATTCTAAACAAAATGTATTCAGGTTTCACGTATGCTAAAAATAATGTTGTAGGTATAATAGGAACGCACTCTTAGCAGCCATACAAATAAATTGCGAAAACGCAGCGCCCACTACTATATTACGAGTTTGTAGGTATAGCTGCTGATATCGAGCGTGAGCGTGAGTGTCGAGTGGCACACACCGCAACAACCGAGACGATATGTGTGCATCGTCACAGGCATCGTGTAATTTCGTTTTTATTCGGAACGTTTCGGAGCGCTATGTGTGTGGGTGCAAAGAAGACGTCGCGCGTGAGCACTAGCGTCTAACCGCTCATCACTGATACTATCTCTTTCGGGCACGATGTCAAGTGAGACAGCGTGCTTTTTGGCCCCGCCCACCGGTGAGTTCAAGCCCGCGAAAAGTGAAACCATTACCTGAAACAAATAAACACATCTTCAAATTAATTTGAAACAATATAAACATCTTAAACATTTACTTTCAGCTAATGAACACTTCATCTCCTTTTGTTGTTTGATAGAATTGTCTGCTTGAAACTCCTTAACGACTTGAGAAGTCATACAAAACAAATAATATCTTAATACTTGTTCAAAGTTCGTTAAAGTAGCAACCATGTTTCTATTTGGGAGCCTGGATGAATGTTTCATAAATTGTAGTTCAGAAGATAATCAATTAAAATCTTGGCTCTTTATGTAGGTCTTGAACTTAAGTTAAACCTGCAAATTATGATTTTTTTTTGACTGGCCTGTTGGTCTAGTGGTTAGTGACCCTGACTGCTATGTCGGAGGTCGTGGGTTCGATTCCCACCCAGGACAAATATTTGTGTGATGAGCATGATCATTTGTTCTGTGTCTGGGTGTAATTTATCTATAATAACCGATTTTTAAGCACTTCCCTACTACCTTCTACCGTGACAATCGCTTTCAAAGTGTTTCATATTCCCAGACGACGATAAGTAGGACAAAGAAGAGGGATCAAAATTGCCCCACGTCCTATAACAACGTAACATATCTCAAAAAAAAGATAAAAATGTATTAAAAAATATGGCATACTTTCTAAGTTCAATTTTTTACACCTTCATATGAAAAAAATGCTTTAAAAACAGTTCAGGCGCTGGTATGAAAAAAATCGTTCGTATTAGTATTTATGGACCGATTTTAAAAATTCTTTTTTTGTTTGAAAGTGTCCCCCATGGTACTCCTACTGCCATATATTGAGGTCTACGGTCTCCAGAATCCTGGAGAAATTAAAGTAAAATATCAAAAATAAGCTGATTTTTGTACTTCACAGTATTAGTTTTTCACTCTCTTGTTGTTTCTTTTGATTTATTGCATTATGATGAGACAAAAGGTAACGAGAGGGAGTAGTCAACAGAGGTTGTTTCACTTACATTAACACAAATGAGAAAGACGAATAACGATAGCGACGCGACGCGACAAGCGCAGCTTATAATAGACGAAATGAAGGAGGGAATGCCGAAGTTGAACATTATTGTTCTTGTATATGTTGCAGTCAATACTCTTAACCAGTCAAAAGTACTATTGACTAGCAAAATCAGTCAAAAGTACTTTTGACCGTATGCTTTAGTCAATAGTACTTATGACTAAAATAACAGTTAAAACTACTTTTGCCCAATGGAGATGGTTAAAAGTACTTTTGACTAAGTGATTCCGTCAAAAGTGGTTTTGACTGGTTGTATCAGTCAAAACCTCTTTTGATTGATTGCTTTTGCTGTGTGATTCAAAGTGCCATAATAGTTTGAGTTGCATGAATAAATAATTCTTCATTGTAGTGTTTTTTTTTCTAAAAGGGGCGCTCGTTTTATTTCTAAAGCGGAGGAAGAGGGCTTTTGAAGAAAGGTCGACGTTTTCTGTCTACAAGGTTTAAAGGAACCTAACCAAACCGAACCTCGAGGTGCCCCTGAAGTCGACCGTCTTCTTCTCGTTCAAAAGCATAAAGTTGTTCAGCTGGTATTTAGATAGGAGTGTATGTAATGAGGCACTGAGAAAAAAAATATTGGTAAAAACGACTTGGTTCACCCCGACATAGAAAGTTTAGTTTAGAATTGTTTTAAATCACCCAAAAGTAGGAGCAGTGGAGTGGAGTAGTTTTGACTGATGCTTTATTGCAGTTAAAACTACTTTTGACGAAGAGCGTCAGTCAATAGTACTTTTAACCGCAAATTTGCAGTCAAAAGTACTAATGACCAATAATTTTCAGTCAAAACCACTTTTGACCAACCTGTTCAGTCAAAAGTGCTTTTGACTGATTTTGCTAGTCAATAGTACTTTTGACTAGTTAAGAGTTTTGACTGTGACATATACATGGGCGTAGGACATTGGGGGTAAGTTCCCATGTTATGAGTGTAATATTTTATTTGGGCTGGATGCGGAACTAGCCCGAAGAAAGGAAAGGCAGGTTTTTTAAACCATAAAATAATAAATGAATGCTGAGAAAATAACGTAACGAACTGTGGGTTATGCTCGCCATTTGTTGCACAAATGTTCTGTCCAAATTCATCGTAACGTGTGTATAATAGATAACAAACCATAGAAAAATGTTTTTTTCTTTGTGTCTAGTATCCTCTAATACCCAGTCCTTTTTAAGCGCCTTTTTTACACATAAACATTTTCAGTATTATTATATAGTATTCAAAGTAATATTTGAATTCTGTGTTATAGTCTATTTTTTTGTTTTATAATTCTCTTATTTTAGGAGTTGGGGGACACACATTTAACCACTTTGGAAGTGTCTCTAGCGCAAGCTTCAGTTCAGTGTACAAAAAAATACCTCAACATCATTTTTAAAGACCTATCCATAGATAAACTTATGGATCAGGCGAGTTTTTTTTTTAGCTTTTCATTTCTAAGTATGAGGAGTACCCCCAAAATTGGTTTTTTGTATTATTTTTGTGTGAAAATCCTAATGCAGTTGACATAATAAATCAACTTTCCAAGTTTCAACAGGATAGCTTTTATACTTTTGACAAAAAGTGGCTGTGACATACGGAAAGACAGACAGACATGACGAATCTAGGGTTACATTCTTTGCCATTTGGCTACGGAACCCTAAAAATGAGCTTATTTTTTAATTATTCTCACGTTTTCATAATCCGATGAATAAAGGTATAATCGTCAGTTGATTTTTTTTTTGCGTGGTAAAATCATCCTATGAGTCGTCCCACCCAGGGTGGGATGGGAGCTGTCAGACTTCATCATCAGCCGGAAGACGTCCACTGCTGAACATAGGCCTCCTCCTTGGACCGCCACGCCGAACGACAATTCGCCACACGCATCCATCGGTTGCCCGCGACTCTCACGATGTCGTCGGTCCACCTAGTCGGAGGCCTATGTCAGACTTGTACTGACTAAAATCTACGGTGACCCTTCAATGGCCCTTTACGTACAAGGGGCGCGGTTACCAGGTGAGACAGTCCCGCGACCCCGGCAGGCATCGTCAGATCTTGATCTTTTATTGAACAAAATAAATGTAATATATAAAAAACTACCTTTATTGAAAATAATAAGTTTTATTTTAATTATTTTTGAGAATTTCATTTCATTTCCCCAGGACCATGGAGACCGGAGACCTGACTTTATGGCAGTGTGACTACCTTGGGGGTACCCTTTCAAACAAAAAAAGATTTTTTTAAATCGGTCCATAAATACTCATATGAACGTATTTTTCATAACAGCGCATGAACTACTTTTAAAACAATTTTTCCATGTGAAGGTGTAAAACAAAAAAGTTAGGCAGTTTGCCTTATTTTTTTGTGCATTTTTATCTTTTTTTTAAGATACGTTACTTTGTTATAGGACGTGGGGTAATTTTGTATGGATCGTGATCCGTCTTCTTTTAACATTTTCAATAAGTTAAATCAGTCGATAACAATTTTTATTTTGATCATAACATTTTCAATAAGTTAAATCAGTCGTTAATATTTTTGATTTTGATCATCCTTATCTTGGAAAATGACGTCATCATGACCAGCCATTCAACTGATAACAGATAAAAATAAAACGTCAAAGCTTATAGCTACTAAATATATCAACTAGTCTAAGCACAAATTCAAAAAAAAAACCTTAGTAAAGAACCTGAAGTAGTCCAAAATTAAAACGTCTTAAGCAAAGTACACACAGGCGAGACACCCCCAATCCACACTTTATACCTCACTCACATATCCCCATAATCAAAATAAAAGTATAATATAATGGCATAACACTGTAATAGTGCATGTAAGGCGTTACTCCACCGGCTCCATAAAGTAGATTAAATTTAAATTGTCAATTCGGTTTTACGAGCAACAGCGGGGCGAGCGGTTTTGGGCGTTCGGTTAGGTGTGTTATTCTGCACGATGTGGTATTGGGTTATTCTCGGTATTTGGCGGGGCATGTGTGTACCTGCCTTTAGGATATTAATTGCCAATATGGCTTTTTAGAGTTGATTATTAAGAGAGTATATTTTGGTTCTTATTAAAAATCTTTGCGTGAATTTAAAAAGGGCATATGCTTAGACGTCATACAAAACAATGCTTGGAATGAACAACAATGACTTCCCGTGACCCAAGAGCTGGCTTTTACCTTGGTCAGAGGCTAAGCTTAGCCATTCAAAGAGGCAACGCCGCGAGTCTCTTGGGCACTTTACCGGCTGACAGCGTTGAGGAGGAATTTTTCGATGCTTTGTAATATTTTAATTTAGTTTTTGGTTTATGTACAGTGTATTTTTTTTTCTTTTCTTGTTTTTTTTTTAAAGAAAATATATAAATGTGATGACAAAATCACCGTCACAACAATGAAATATACGAAAATGTTTTACTGCAGATTTTTTTTTATTTACAAGGCGTAAAAAGAATGAATTAAAGGAATTGAGGGAAGTCATTTCCCAGCAGTGGAACTAAATAAGCTGTAAAAAAGTGCCTCAAAACTGTGTTGCAAAATTTGTTGCAACCGGAACGACAAACAGACAAACAAGAAAAGTGAGTGTATAAAAACGTGGGAAAAAATAAAAACAAAACGGATGATTATAATCATCATATTACTTAAAATAAATTATGCTATATTCTGTTTATTTCACTCTAATTTTCTTAAAACAAAGCTACATAATGAACTAGCCCGCAGTACATTCAGTCTGCCTAATATACATACATTTTAGCAATTGCATAAATTAGCCACTCAACGTGTTAAAACCGAAATAGAATTGCGTCCCAGGACTTAGGTACTATGTTAAACGAGACATTGTAGTAAATTGTTGAGCACTGCATAACCTAGCCTGCTTGTCTAAATTATAGGAGGACAGTAACGCATTTTGATAGTATGCTACTCACCATTTTAAGAAATGTAATAAAAAATAAATCGTGAAATTGAATAACATGCTTGAAATGAGTTTTCGTTTTTGTGTTACTACATATTTTTTAGGCAGTCTTTTACCTACAAGTCAACGCTGCGTAGATCCGTTTCAACGCATGACGCACGTTTAAAAAACGGTTTAGTGTGTGTTTTATCGATACTATTGGAAAGAAAATTTACAATGTTTATCGACAAAGCTGACAAAACCTGTCAATTTTATAAAACTTCATAAGAATCATGTTACATTATGTGTATTGTATGAAGAGATTTTTCTTCATTAAAATTAAAGATTTTAAAATAACACCACCACTGCACATTTAATCTCCACCTCAGTGCCAGCAGAACCATTTAAATCCACAATACTCGCTAGAATTTAGTTGGTACCAATTATCCAAATTCGCTGGCGAAAACGACAGAACGGCCGTCGTGTCGTGACGTATGTGGAACGCGACAGCCTTCATTATTCACAATTGTGTAGCGTTGCATAACACCGTCCGCGCCGTGTAAGGGCATTGTAACCCCTCGTTTACACCAAGAAACAAGTAAAATACTTAGTTTCATACAAAACTTGTAGAATACTTGTCAAAACATAATTTGTTTGTTTTATACATGTATTGAGAGTGTCTCACGCCATAATCTCAAGCATTCTTTCGTTCACACTGTGTAGCCAAAGAGTATTTTATACAAGTTTAAAACACATTTGCGTTTACACTGAAGTCTATGACATGTCAAAACTTGTCAAATACATGTATTATACCTTGGTGTAAACGAGGGGTTAGGCTCCTGTACTTTGATCAGCGATTAACGAGTTGAACTAGCTAGAAAACTGCAACATGTTTATTTGAAAAACTTCTAGCACGAGTCTGCTGCCATAAGCTGAATTACTGTATTAATTGAAGCAAATTTTTTTTTTCTTTTTTTTTTCCTTTTTTCTGGACGGCCTAATCAGATATTCAATACGCAAGAGCAAAATTGGCAACTATAAGCCCCTTCGTACACTAGGCGACGCAAGTCTCCGATACCTTTCGACTTCAGTATACAAGCGGCTATAGGAATACAAACCCATAGAGGTTAGTACACAGGCACGCGTCAATGAACACCAAAATCGTAAGGTATCAGAGACATGCGTCACCTAGTGTACGAAGAGGTTAAGTGTGTGGTTTATTTGATTTCATGCAAGCCGCGTAGATTTTTATTAACACAGAACCTAATATCTTGTGTGCTTTTCTCAGTGACTCGCTTCCTTGTCGCGGTGGGACTGAGCCCTTAGGGTGAAAATTGTAGATTTCCACATCACCCCAGTTTATGTTCGAATTATTATAGCTATAACTCTGAGGCGCTAAGTGAAATAAAGTGTGTGTTTAAATTTTCGGGTAGGCGACAGTTTGTGAAATATTGGCATAATGATGTAAGGGGGCTGCTTACGATAAATAGCTTTGTTGCGCTTTTTTTAAGCTGAAAATGCAATATTTGTATGCATAATTCATTTTTGATTACGAACCAAGCCTCTGCCACATTTTCTTCTTACTTTGTTTGTTTCAATAAGAATTTATTAAGTGTTAAGTCTTGATTGTGGATAAATCAATGAGTGTTAGCCACAAACCTCGCACACTATTGCGATGTTACTGAATATAGAACAGTATTACTAATGAATTAAAGTATGAAATCGGGTGCACCGAGAAGACAAACGCGGTACTTAATTTCTGTGTCCATTGATGGAAACTGTCCTAAAGGTTCTTTCTCATTTTTATGTACAACTAGCGGCCCGTTCCGGCTTCGCACGGGTAGAAGTCATCTAAAACCCGGTCCTAATGGTTACATACACAACAATAAAAGAATTATCCGAATCGGTTCAGCCGTTTTCGAGTTATGAGCTTAGCAACACATTTTGCGATCCATTTTTATATTAAAGAAAAAGAAGAAGAAGATAAATAACTTTTCGTACCACTTGCTCAAAAAAGTGACATTCTATGCCGCAAAAAGCGAACATAACAATAGTCATTTTTAATCTGTGAAAAACAGGGAAAGAATGTTGTACTGAATTTCATTCTCTCTCTAGGGAGAGAATGTGATTTAAATTTGGAATACTTAGATTACGGTAGACTCGATCGAAAGCTAACCAGAATAATAAAACATTAAAAAATAAAGATTTCGAGTCGACAACATATATCCGCAAAATTCGGATTGTCGAGTATTTTGTAAATTTCTAATGATTTTCTGACCAGACAGATCGCAGCCGCCATTATTGACATCGGTTATCATGTTGAGTTTTTTTTCTCTTTCTTTATTTTCGGCCTATGACTTACCGTGACACCTACATTTAGTACCTTGATGTGTAGTTTTTGGGACACACGTTTCACCCGAGCGAAGCCGGATTTTCATCTAGTTAAACAAAATTACGAAAACCGACGAGGCCGTATGAGCTTGATGCCTTTGCTTTTTTAATTTGCCGCGTTTTTGTATTCTTCAAATATGTACATAAACGTTGAGTTTATTTTTACTTATTTTTATAAATAAGTTAATGTTAAATATTAATGTTTAAAATGCGTATTTCATATTATTACTGTGTTATTTTTTTCGCAAATGGTACGAAAAGTAGAGTATTTTCCTCGGTGATAAAGCTGTCTTAGTCTTGGGTGAACTTAAATCCCTCGCTACACTCAGGACTCGTCTTAAATCCCTCGCTTCGCTCGTGATTTAAGTTTTTAACACCCTCGCTACGCTCGGGAGTAAACCTCGAGTCCTTCGTTACGCTCGCGATTTAATTCGCCACCCGCGACAGAAGACCCTGCTTTATCCCCTTGGTTAATAATCTACTATTCTATCTATCTTTACCTATCACAATCTTTACAACCAACAGAATTTTCACAATAAGCGACCACTCCCATACAATTAACACATGTTAAAAGAAAATGTTCCCCCCAACAACCATATTACATGTCAAAGGGGTTTGTCCAACTATAATATTAACGTAAGTAAGCATGCTTGTGACAAGTTGACGTATGAGTCCCACGGGTGGTGTTAGTGGACATAGACTCGCTGATGGTAACATGCGTTTAGTATTACAAATTTTTTACCGGTGTACAAACAGTCAAGTTGATGTATTTTTGCGGTATCCGGGTCGAAGGACCATTCCAAGAAAAGTTTATAACTGGATGATCAGTACATAAGTAATACTACGACTGTAATCTACGGTGGGAAGACCATACAAACATACAAAAACTAGATATGTAAGTATTTTTGGTATACACTTTATTTATGTGGTAAAATCATCGAATGGGTCTTCCCATCCAGGGCAGGTCAAGAGGAACTGTTAGACTTGTACTGACTAAAATCCACGGTCCATCAAAAGCCCTTTAAATTCCGGGGCCACTGTTATCCGTTATTTCCGTGACCCCGGCAAGGTTTGGCCCTCTAAAACCCTGCCACTTTGCCGCTTGCCTAAATTTCTACCTACCCTTCAACAGAAACAAGCCTACAGTTAAACAAATAAAAGAAAAAGCCATGACTGACATCAGTACAACGTAACAAATGTCGCCCCGTGCGTTCATTACGAGCACCGCTACATAATTGATAATGCGCGCGTTTTTACAACGGCTCCTCTGGGACGGGGGACAATGGGAGGCGTCTGCGCTGTATTAATGATACGTGATTGTAGTAATAGGCGAGTCTTATTAGCTATTTTAGTAATTAAACAGCGACAGTAAGAGAAGTAGAAAAGCGTTTTTCCTAAAACTTTTATTGTGCACACAGCGAAGGAGTGGAGTTCTCTGTCGGAGTCTTAATTTTTCTAATAGCTACAACCTTGGGGTACTTCTAGGCAAGCGTGCTACACCGTTGACCACATCTTCGCTTCCAGTGAGGCTATCCCAAAAATAAAATAGTCATGCAGAAGAAACTGTATATAGCCTTGACACGAAGGTGGAAAAATTTGGAAGAGACCTACACTCAGCATTGGGAGGGCAAACGTTGAAGAAGATAAAGCAGAGGAAGCCCAGTGATAGCTGCCACAACTTTAGAGTTGCAGGTAGCAAGACTTAGTCGTCGAGACTTGTATCCCAGCAGTGGGAATATTCATTATAGGTATAATTATGCTGAGAGGCCGGTGTGAATGCGAAAGTTTGGATGTTTGGTAGTTGGATGAATGGATATTTGTAACTGAATCAAAACGACGATTAAACCGATCTGAATGTTCTTGTAGAAGAATTATCGAGGAACACGCGGTCAAAACCGCTGACAACTGCAAAAAGTCAATAATTCTATAATATAAAAATGGATCGCAAAATGTGTTGCTAAGCTCATAACTCGGAAACCTCTGGACCGATTTGGATAATTCTTTTTTTGTTGTTCATCGGGACCGGGTTTTAGAGGACTTCCACCCGTGCCAAGCCGGGACGAGCCGCTAGTTGAATATAAAAATGAATCATTAAATATAACTAAAGAATCTCCCAAGAGTAAATCAAAAGTTCATTCAACTTTATCTGACTAAATGAATAATTCTCAAGGGTGTTCTTTATTTAAGAAACATCTGCAGTAGAACGGGTATTTAATCATAATAAAGAATAGAAATAGTTCATCAGAAAAAATATAATACAATTTTCTGTCAGTGTTTTAACTTTTGAGTCGTGAGTCGCAGTGCGTCACGTCTTTTGTTTTGTATGATAGCGACCGAAGTTCTGCGACCCACGACTCAAAAATTACGCTCGTTTGGTCTCACCCTTTTTCAATAAAATCATCAGATGACGCCTCCCACCCCGGGCAGGGCGGGAGGGACTGTCAGACTTGTACTGACTAAAATCCACGGTGTCCTTCAATAGTCCTTTATGTTCTTTATGTTCCGGGGTCACGGTGATGGAAATAAGTCCCGCGACCCCGGCAGGCTTTGGCCCTCTGTGAGGGGGGGGCCGTCATTTTGCTGACGCTCTTTGAGGCGCGCGTGGAACACGACGCCGTCGACCCAGGCATGGTCCATGGTTGGACAGCGAGTTGCCTTTTACTCGCCGTCCGCATGCTCTTGGCCTCACCCTTAGGATGGATTTCAATGACGAATATGAACGCGATTTACGACATAATATGTAAATCGTATTGAAAATGAAAAAGCACCTCTAAAGTACTCGAGGAACTAATATAAAAAAAAAAACACATAAGTAAAGAGAAGATGAAGAACTCCGTTTGTGAAAACGGGTTTTAACATCAAAATCGGTGAAATCCACTTTTAACTAATCCATTCAAACAAAATGATCCAAGTTTAATTTAAACTCAACGTCTAGATTCAAATTCTAATTTACTTAACTTCTCTAATGTTAGAACCTAAATGTTCAGGAGTATTTCAGGACCCAGATAACACAAAAGATAGTGAAAATTTAAAAAGTCACGTTCATTATTTGTGATACCAATCTTTTTACTGAAAGGTCGTGGGAAAAGTTATTTAGGCCTAAACTATTTAGATAGGGAAAATTTAAAAATACTTAGGCCTCTGATAAATGTACGAGAGGGCAAAAACATCTACTTTATGACCTCGTTTTTCAGTTAGTAGGTTATGATGATTGTTTTTTTGGGAAAGAAAGTTCAAGGATCTTAATAACGTTGTGGATAGAAATGACCTCTTTTTATCTTATAATATATAAGTCTTGATTGTGGATAAATCAATGAGTGTTAGCCACAAACCTCGCACACTATTGCGATGTTACTGAATATAGAACAGTATTACTAATGAATTAAAGTATGAAATCGGGTGCACCGAGAAGACAAACGCGGTACTTAATTTCTGTGTCCATTGATGGAAACTGTCCTAAAGGTTCTTTCTCATTTTTATGTACAACTAGCGGCCCGTTCCGGCTTCGCACGGGTAGAAGTCATCTAAAACCCGGTCCTAATGGTTACATACACAACAATAAAAGAATTATCCGAATCGGTTCAGCCGTTTTCGAGTTATGAGCTTAGCAACACATTTTGCGATCCATTTTTATATTAAAGAAAAAGAAGAAGAAGATAAATAACTTTTCGTACCACTTGCTCAAAAAAGTGACATTCTATGCCGCAAAAAGCGAACATAACAATAGTCATTTTTAATCTGTGAAAAACAGGGAAAGAATGTTGTACTGAATTTCATTCTCTCTCTAGGGAGAGAATGTGATTTAAATTTGGAATACTTAGATTACGGTAGACTCGATCGAAAGCTAACCAGAATAATAAAACATTAAAAAATAAAGATTTCGAGTCGACAACATATATCCGCAAAATTCGGATTGTCGAGTATTTTGTAAATTTCTAATGATTTTCTGACCAGACAGATCGCAGCCGCCATTATTGACATCGGTTATCATGTTGAGTTTTTTTTCTCTTTCTTTATTTTCGGCCTATGACTTACCGTGACACCTACATTTAGTACCTTGATGTGTAGTTTTTGGGACACACGTTTCACCCGAGCGAAGCCGGATTTTCATCTAGTTAAACAAAATTACGAAAACCGACGAGGCCGTATGAGCTTGATGCCTTTGCTTTTTTAATTTGCCGCGTTTTTGTATTCTTCAAATATGTACATAAACGTTGAGTTTATTTTTACTTATTTTTATAAATAAGTTAATGTTAAATATTAATGTTTAAAATGCGTATTTCATATTATTACTGTGTTATTTTTTTCGCAAATGGTACGAAAAGTAGAGTATTTTCCTCGGTGATAAAGCTGTCTTAGTCTTGGGTGAACTTAAATCCCTCGCTACACTCAGGACTCGTCTTAAATCCCTCGCTTCGCTCGTGATTTAAGTTTTTAACACCCTCGCTACGCTCGGGAGTAAACCTCGAGTCCTTCGTTACGCTCGCGATTTAATTCGCCACCCGCGACAGAAGACCCTGCTTTATCCCCTTGGTTAATAATCTACTATTCTATCTATCTTTACCTATCACAATCTTTACAACCAACAGAATTTTCACAATAAGCGACCACTCCCATACAATTAACACATGTTAAAAGAAAATGTTCCCCCCAACAACCATATTACATGTCAAAGGGGTTTGTCCAACTATAATATTAACGTAAGTAAGCATGCTTGTGACAAGTTGACGTATGAGTCCCACGGGTGGTGTTAGTGGACATAGACTCGCTGATGGTAACATGCGTTTAGTATTACAAATTTTTTACCGGTGTACAAACAGTCAAGTTGATGTATTTTTGCGGTATCCGGGTCGAAGGACCATTCCAAGAAAAGTTTATAACTGGATGATCAGTACATAAGTAATACTACGACTGTAATCTACGGTGGGAAGACCATACAAACATACAAAAACTAGATATGTAAGTATTTTTGGTATACACTTTATTTATGTGGTAAAATCATCGAATGGGTCTTCCCATCCAGGGCAGGTCAAGAGGAACTGTTAGACTTGTACTGACTAAAATCCACGGTCCATCAAAAGCCCTTTAAATTCCGGGGCCACTGTTATCCGTTATTTCCGTGACCCCGGCAAGGTTTGGCCCTCTAAAACCCTGCCACTTTGCCGCTTGCCTAAATTTCTACCTACCCTTCAACAGAAACAAGCCTACAGTTAAACAAATAAAAGAAAAAGCCATGACTGACATCAGTACAACGTAACAAATGTCGCCCCGTGCGTTCATTACGAGCACCGCTACATAATTGATAATGCGCGCGTTTTTACAACGGCTCCTCTGGGACGGGGGACAATGGGAGGCGTCTGCGCTGTATTAATGATACGTGATTGTAGTAATAGGCGAGTCTTATTAGCTATTTTAGTAATTAAACAGCGACAGTAAGAGAAGTAGAAAAGCGTTTTTCCTAAAACTTTTATTGTGCACACAGCGAAGGAGTGGAGTTCTCTGTCGGAGTCTTAATTTTTCTAATAGCTACAACCTTGGGGTACTTCTAGGCAAGCGTGCTACACCGTTGACCACATCTTCGCTTCCAGTGAGGCTATCCCAAAAATAAAATAGTCATGCAGAAGAAACTGTATATAGCCTTGACACGAAGGTGGAAAAATTTGGAAGAGACCTACACTCAGCATTGGGAGGGCAAACGTTGAAGAAGATAAAGCAGAGGAAGCCCAGTGATAGCTGCCACAACTTTAGAGTTGCAGGTAGCAAGACTTAGTCGTCGAGACTTGTATCCCAGCAGTGGGAATATTCATTATAGGTATAATTATGCTGAGAGGCCGGTGTGAATGCGAAAGTTTGGATGTTTGGTAGTTGGATGAATGGATATTTGTAACTGAATCAAAACGACGATTAAACCGATCTGAATGTTCTTGTAGAAGAATTATCGAGGAACACGCGGTCAAAACCGCTGACAACTGCAAAAAGTCAATAATTCTATAATATAAAAATGGATCGCAAAATGTGTTGCTAAGCTCATAACTCGGAAACCTCTGGACCGATTTGGATAATTCTTTTTTTGTTGTTCATCGGGACCGGGTTTTAGAGGACTTCCACCCGTGCCAAGCCGGGACGAGCCGCTAGTTGAATATAAAAATGAATCATTAAATATAACTAAAGAATCTCCCAAGAGTAAATCAAAAGTTCATTCAACTTTATCTGACTAAATGAATAATTCTCAAGGGTGTTCTTTATTTAAGAAACATCTGCAGTAGAACGGGTATTTAATCATAATAAAGAATAGAAATAGTTCATCAGAAAAAATATAATACAATTTTCTGTCAGTGTTTTAACTTTTGAGTCGTGAGTCGCAGTGCGTCACGTCTTTTGTTTTGTATGATAGCGACCGAAGTTCTGCGACCCACGACTCAAAAATTACGCTCGTTTGGTCTCACCCTTTTTCAATAAAATCATCAGATGACGCCTCCCACCCCGGGCAGGGCGGGAGGGACTGTCAGACTTGTACTGACTAAAATCCACGGTGTCCTTCAATAGTCCTTTATGTTCTTTATGTTCCGGGGTCACGGTGATGGAAATAAGTCCCGCGACCCCGGCAGGCTTTGGCCCTCTGTGAGGGGGGGGCCGTCATTTTGCTGACGCTCTTTGAGGCGCGCGTGGAACACGACGCCGTCGACCCAGGCATGGTCCATGGTTGGACAGCGAGTTGCCTTTTACTCGCCGTCCGCATGCTCTTGGCCTCACCCTTAGGATGGATTTCAATGACGAATATGAACGCGATTTACGACATAATATGTAAATCGTATTGAAAATGAAAAAGCACCTCTAAAGTACTCGAGGAACTAATATAAAAAAAAAAACACATAAGTAAAGAGAAGATGAAGAACTCCGTTTGTGAAAACGGGTTTTAACATCAAAATCGGTGAAATCCACTTTTAACTAATCCATTCAAACAAAATGATCCAAGTTTAATTTAAAATCAACGTCTAGATTCAAATTCTAATTTACTTAACTTCTCTAATGTTAGAACCTAAATGTTCAGGAGTATTTCAGGACCCAGATAACACAAAAGATAGTGAAAATTTAAAAAGTCACGTTCATTATTTGTGATACCAATCTTTTTACTGAAAGGTCGTGGGAAAAGTTATTTAGGCCTAAACTATTTAGATAGGGAAAATTTAAAAATACTTAGGCCTCTGATAAATGTACGAGAGGGCAAAAACATCTACTTTATGACCTCGTTTTTCAGTTAGTAGGTTATGATGATTGTTTTTTTGGGAAAGAAAGTTCAAGGATCTTAATAACGTTGTGGATAGAAATGACCTCTTTTTATCTTATAATATATAAGTCTTGATTGTGGATAAATCAATGAGTGTTAGCCACAAACCTCGCACACTATTGCGATGTTACTGAATATAGAACAGTATTACTAATGAATTAAAGTATGAAATCGGGTGCACCGAGAAGACAAACGCGGTACTTAATTTCTGTGTCCATTGATGGAAACTGTCCTAAAGGTTCTTTCTCATTTTTATGTACAACTAGCGGCCCGTTCCGGCTTCGCACGGGTAGAAGTCATCTAAAACCCGGTCCTAATGGTTACATACACAACAATAAAAGAATTATCCGAATCGGTTCAGCCGTTTTCGAGTTATGAGCTTAGCAACACATTTTGCGATCCATTTTTATATTAAAGAAAAAGAAGAAGAAGATAAATAACTTTTCGTACCACTTGCTCAAAAAAGTGACATTCTATGCCGCAAAAAGCGAACATAACAATAGTCATTTTTAATCTGTGAAAAACAGGGAAAGAATGTTGTACTGAATTTCATTCTCTCTCTAGGGAGAGAATGTGATTTAAATTTGGAATACTTAGATTACGGTAGACTCGATCGAAAGCTAACCAGAATAATAAAACATTAAAAAATAAAGATTTCGAGTCGACAACATATATCCGCAAAATTCGGATTGTCGAGTATTTTGTAAATTTCTAATGATTTTCTGACCAGACAGATCGCAGCCGCCATTATTGACATCGGTTATCATGTTGAGTTTTTTTTCTCTTTCTTTATTTTCGGCCTATGACTTACCGTGACACCTACATTTAGTACCTTGATGTGTAGTTTTTGGGACACACGTTTCACCCGAGCGAAGCCGGATTTTCATCTAGTTAAACAAAATTACGAAAACCGACGAGGCCGTATGAGCTTGATGCCTTTGCTTTTTTAATTTGCCGCGTTTTTGTATTCTTCAAATATGTACATAAACGTTGAGTTTATTTTTACTTATTTTTATAAATAAGTTAATGTTAAATATTAATGTTTAAAATGCGTATTTCATATTATTACTGTGTTATTTTTTTCGCAAATGGTACGAAAAGTAGAGTATTTTCCTCGGTGATAAAGCTGTCTTAGTCTTGGGTGAACTTAAATCCCTCGCTACACTCAGGACTCGTCTTAAATCCCTCGCTTCGCTCGTGATTTAAGTTTTTAACACCCTCGCTACGCTCGGGAGTAAACCTCGAGTCCTTCGTTACGCTCGCGATTTAATTCGCCACCCGCGACAGAAGACCCTGCTTTATCCCCTTGGTTAATAATCTACTATTCTATCTATCTTTACCTATCACAATCTTTACAACCAACAGAATTTTCACAATAAGCGACCACTCCCATACAATTAACACATGTTAAAAGAAAATGTTCCCCCCAACAACCATATTACATGTCAAAGGGGTTTGTCCAACTATAATATTAACGTAAGTAAGCATGCTTGTGACAAGTTGACGTATGAGTCCCACGGGTGGTGTTAGTGGACATAGACTCGCTGATGGTAACATGCGTTTAGTATTACAAATTTTTTACCGGTGTACAAACAGTCAAGTTGATGTATTTTTGCGGTATCCGGGTCGAAGGACCATTCCAAGAAAAGTTTATAACTGGATGATCAGTACATAAGTAATACTACGACTGTAATCTACGGTGGGAAGACCATACAAACATACAAAAACTAGATATGTAAGTATTTTTGGTATACACTTTATTTATGTGGTAAAATCATCGAATGGGTCTTCCCATCCAGGGCAGGTCAAGAGGAACTGTTAGACTTGTACTGACTAAAATCCACGGTCCATCAAAAGCCCTTTAAATTCCGGGGCCACTGTTATCCGTTATTTCCGTGACCCCGGCAAGGTTTGGCCCTCTAAAACCCTGCCACTTTGCCGCTTGCCTAAATTTCTACCTACCCTTCAACAGAAACAAGCCTACAGTTAAACAAATAAAAGAAAAAGCCATGACTGACATCAGTACAACGTAACAAATGTCGCCCCGTGCGTTCATTACGAGCACCGCTACATAATTGATAATGCGCGCGTTTTTACAACGGCTCCTCTGGGACGGGGGACAATGGGAGGCGTCTGCGCTGTATTAATGATACGTGATTGTAGTAATAGGCGAGTCTTATTAGCTATTTTAGTAATTAAACAGCGACAGTAAGAGAAGTAGAAAAGCGTTTTTCCTAAAACTTTTATTGTGCACACAGCGAAGGAGTGGAGTTCTCTGTCGGAGTCTTAATTTTTCTAATAGCTACAACCTTGGGGTACTTCTAGGCAAGCGTGCTACACCGTTGACCACATCTTCGCTTCCAGTGAGGCTATCCCAAAAATAAAATAGTCATGCAGAAGAAACTGTATATAGCCTTGACACGAAGGTGGAAAAATTTGGAAGAGACCTACACTCAGCATTGGGAGGGCAAACGTTGAAGAAGATAAAGCAGAGGAAGCCCAGTGATAGCTGCCACAACTTTAGAGTTGCAGGTAGCAAGACTTAGTCGTCGAGACTTGTATCCCAGCAGTGGGAATATTCATTATAGGTATAATTATGCTGAGAGGCCGGTGTGAATGCGAAAGTTTGGATGTTTGGTAGTTGGATGAATGGATATTTGTAACTGAATCAAAACGACGATTAAACCGATCTGAATGTTCTTGTAGAAGAATTATCGAGGAACACGCGGTCAAAACCGCTGACAACTGCAAAAAGTCAATAATTCTATAATATAAAAATGGATCGCAAAATGTGTTGCTAAGCTCATAACTCGGAAACCTCTGGACCGATTTGGATAATTCTTTTTTTGTTGTTCATCGGGACCGGGTTTTAGAGGACTTCCACCCGTGCCAAGCCGGGACGAGCCGCTAGTTGAATATAAAAATGAATCATTAAATATAACTAAAGAATCTCCCAAGAGTAAATCAAAAGTTCATTCAACTTTATCTGACTAAATGAATAATTCTCAAGGGTGTTCTTTATTTAAGAAACATCTGCAGTAGAACGGGTATTTAATCATAATAAAGAATAGAAATAGTTCATCAGAAAAAATATAATACAATTTTCTGTCAGTGTTTTAACTTTTGAGTCGTGAGTCGCAGTGCGTCACGTCTTTTGTTTTGTATGATAGCGACCGAAGTTCTGCGACCCACGACTCAAAAATTACGCTCGTTTGGTCTCACCCTTTTTCAATAAAATCATCAGATGACGCCTCCCACCCCGGGCAGGGCGGGAGGGACTGTCAGACTTGTACTGACTAAAATCCACGGTGTCCTTCAATAGTCCTTTATGTTCTTTATGTTCCGGGGTCACGGTGATGGAAATAAGTCCCGCGACCCCGGCAGGCTTTGGCCCTCTGTGAGGGGGGGGCCGTCATTTTGCTGACGCTCTTTGAGGCGCGCGTGGAACACGACGCCGTCGACCCAGGCATGGTCCATGGTTGGACAGCGAGTTGCCTTTTACTCGCCGTCCGCATGCTCTTGGCCTCACCCTTAGGATGGATTTCAATGACGAATATGAACGCGATTTACGACATAATATGTAAATCGTATTGAAAATGAAAAAGCACCTCTAAAGTACTCGAGGAACTAATATAAAAAAAAAAACACATAAGTAAAGAGAAGATGAAGAACTCCGTTTGTGAAAACGGGTTTTAACATCAAAATCGGTGAAATCCACTTTTAACTAATCCATTCAAACAAAATGATCCAAGTTTAATTTAAACTCAACGTCTAGATTCAAATTCTAATTTACTTAACTTCTCTAATGTTAGAACCTAAATGTTCAGGAGTATTTCAGGACCCAGATAACACAAAAGATAGTGAAAATTTAAAAAGTCACGTTCATTATTTGTGATACCAATCTTTTTACTGAAAGGTCGTGGGAAAAGTTATTTAGGCCTAAACTATTTAGATAGGGAAAATTTAAAAATACTTAGGCCTCTGATAAATGTACGAGAGGGCAAAAACATCTACTTTATGACCTCGTTTTTCAGTTAGTAGGTTATGATGATTGTTTTTTTGGGAAAGAAAGTTCAAGGATCTTAATAACGTTGTGGATAGAAATGACCTCTTTTTATCTTATAATATCATTAGGTACTTCCGAGAATTTGATCCTTATTAGCGGCATCGACACCATCAAATGGTGTAATAATAAATTTTATTTTTCAGAATCAGCGGTTTTGATTCCTGGTCAGGATTATTGATTTTTTCTAAAATCTATTGATGCTGTTTTATTTTTCATCAAAGTCAGCCCCGAGATTCCTTCCAGGTTTTTTTCATATTCTTCATAGTTATAGCCATCCACGCCTAGTTGGAAGCTTCAACCTGTTTTGGATTAATACATAGCGAAAAGAGGAGAGAGAGGGGCCTTTATTTTACCGGTTCTTAGCCGAGCACTAGGGGCATGGCAATTGATATTTAGCCAATAGGTACCTTAAGAGGTTAACAGGGAGCGTTCTTATTTTGGCCTATTTCTATGGCCAAAACGTGTATCCTTATTATTTAGTAAGAAGCGTCATCATTTTTTTAAATCCTTTGAATAACTTTGAGGACATAACAAGTTTAGAAAAACTGAATAATTTGGATAAAAACAACATACCCGGAAAACATGGTTTCCTTAAAAAATCACGTACACACGTCTTGCAAAATCAACATCCCGTTTTTTGTTGGGGCCAGGAAAAATGCGGGATAAACATGTATTTTTTAAAGCACCGCCCTACTTCCTTATCTAACAACCTCTTTTTATAAGAGACCTTCCGGACCTGACATTCTAGGTTAATTTTACAAGGCGTATTCCACATTTAGCACCCGCTGAAATGAGGTATTCCACTAAGCCACCTGAGCTACTTGCACCTTATCTATTCGACATAAAGCTCCTGTCAAAATTTTTCGCCAGGCTTTCTGCCAGGTGCCCTTCGTGGAAAACCTCGCTGAAATGGCACCTGAGCTGATAGCACCTTAAATATTCCACATACGGCTCCTATATTTTTTTTTCTCAGGTTCCAAGTGCGGGCTGTGGAATAGGTACCTACCTTTTTTATAAGTTGGTACTAAAAATATCCTTTACAGCTTTTAAATTGGAAGGGAAATGATGACACAATTTTGTATTATAGCACGAACGTATTTTGGTATTTTGATACTTCCCACCCAGGACCAATGTTTGTGTGATGCATGCATGATCATTTGTTCTAACTGTGTCTGGGTGTAATTTATCTATATTATGTTTGTAATCTATGCAAGAATTCGGCCTACTAGTGGTATATCTCTTCATTCCTTCCAATTTTTACTGTCAACAGTTTTCTCCAATATTGCACAGATCTCAAAAACCTTTCACGCAAGACCCACAAGAGCCCGCGAACTTAGCGCCCCCTTACAAAAAAAGCAAACTAAAGAATAACGCCCGAAGCTCCTGTTTAATGGTGTTTGCTTTCAATAAGAACGGCCATGTTTGCGACCCGTGGGAAACTACACCGGCGTCGGGTAGTGTTGCTACCTTATCATAAGATGGAGACGGGATCTTAGAAAATATTGAATATTGTTAAGAGGAGAGCTTGGGAAAGGATAAGCCTGTACGCTACAGTGGTTAGGCTACAATAGTATAGTAAAGGATTAGTTATTTTTGGTATATTATTTACTACGTTGGGTAATCTCCGATTTCAGGAAAACTATAAATGGATCTGGGTGTATCTGAAGTTTATGCTCATTGCGCCAGTTATGTTTAAGTCCCGTGTGTGAGGGCTTAGGGCACTTACTTATTAATTTTTCGGAGGCTTCTAAAGGAATCCAAGGAATTATGGGAAAGACTTAATAACACTCACGACAAGGGCTTCAAGCCCAAACAATATGAATCAGGACCATATAAACACCTCAGAACAGTGGCGGATAGACATAAGCATATAAAACTTAATTGAAAAAATCTGTGGCGAAACTATAGGGATATTCAGCCGCATTTATTGTCATTACCCATCATTTCCCATTAGTTTGGCGTCCGTACGAGTAGTGAGATACCTATGGCCCATCGTAATGATTAAAAATATAATACCACGAGGTATGCAGTATATTTTTTGTCTTTTCCGGAACCCGAACATAAATTCACAAGTGATGTTATAATGTAAGGTTCAGAAGTCATTAACAAACTCATTTGAGCCAACGGCTTCTCACATTTGAAATGTTAATAAAGCCTGATTGAAATTCGCCGCAGCTGCCTAAAATGCTGCTATAATAATACGCCTAGGATAAGACTGAATGAAAACAATCCCGGTTTCCATGCGGATCCCGGGACATTTCACAACACTAGCTTGTTATTTCATATCTTCCTTTGTTTTTGGAACGCATATGGCTGCGTATCGAATTATTTACAAATGGAATACAAATGTGATTTGCAAATAGAGGACGCAGTTATTTTGTCATTAGAACTTGCTATTTCATTGTTAATAGTTTGTAAGACAGTAGGCAGTAGTTAGTTAATTAATTTGGTATAACAATGTTTTCATTTCATTACATTGTACATTAAATGATGTTCCTAATATACCTACTATTGGACTAATGTTTAAATTTATTTTTTTATTTTCAGTTCATCCGTGATCATGGCGCTTGCAACAGTGCCGAAATATCGGAAACTCAAAACAAATAATAAATATGGTAAATATCCCGTTTTAAAAATAAATAATAGTTATAGTGACCATGTCAGGCTAAAAACTTATAATTTTTTAATCTTTATTTTTATGTTTTTGTAAAAATTCAAATTAAAAAGAAAATATTACTAAAAACATTACATTCAGTACAAAAGAAGAATAGGAGACGTCGATAATTTTATCTTGTTCGAAGATCACTAATTGAAAAATTAAATAAAAATGTAAAAAAAATCGAAATAAAGGCCACACCAAAATTATTGGCCCCAACTCACACCACACCCCAAAAAACACAATTTAATCATCGAAACCTACCAAAACTCAAATAACAACTTAACTAATAATAAGAAGGTCAATTAATCAAGCCGGAAATCACGTCGAAACGTCAGGCGAAACAAACATATTCCGAATTTTACGAATTATTAGCCTTTCCCGAGTTTAATTCGAAATTGCCGAAGGGCAGAGTTATTGGGCCCTAAGGATTTGGGAATTTGCAGCCTTCGCGGTCTGTGTAGCATTTAGCTCCCCACCTGGCTAAGTTTCAAGTTTAATTGTGACTAATGTTCGTTTGATAGTTTAATTTAAGTGTGATGGTAGATTTGTACAAGGTGTTGCTGGTAGAAGGTGGATGGGTTGCAGAGATATAAGATTAGCATTTGGCTGAAGCACTTTTGGACTGGACAGTTTAAAGTTTCTTAACTAAGGGTACGTTCATATCTGACGGAACATCCGTCCAGCGGATCATCGAATGTTCTTTGACGCACTACCGGATCATCCGTTGAGTGTGAACGGTCAATAGATTTTCTATGCATTTGTCTGCTCTGGCGTTCCGCGACCGATGATCCGCAATGGATGTTCCGTCAGATATGCACCCACCCTAACATCTCAAGACAGAATGAAGTAGCTTTAAATATCATTTAAGCCGTAATAAGTCTGCTAACAGATATAGACCTCCCCAAAAAACGTCACCACATCGATCACCCTGTGCTTCTTGCATCCAGTGGATTCTCAATCTACACAACATAATTGTCTACCTTGTCGTGCTCTCCAATGATAATATCATAATGAGCGATACTCCACCTTAAAAGGCTTAATGTACATTAAGCACATATTCCTGAAAGTTCCATTAAATACTTTAACAATAGAACCCTAAAAAGTGCATAGGTACCTTTTAAGTCATCAAAAATGACTTCTACCGCTCTAGATGGAGCTGAAGGTAGTCTTAGACTCATAGTGACTAACAGGTTAGTTCCTGTGCCTTCATTTACCTTGTGTTTTCCCTACATTCCCGCAACCCCCGAAAAGAGCATAGATACCCAAAAATATAAAATTTTCAATTAACGGGCACACAGGACAGTAATAAATCTACAAAGTCTGCCACCACTTCGAAGCACAAAGGATGTGCTGAATCAAAATTTTACATCCAATCTACTATGCACGGATCCGGCATGCATCTTCACTGCATTTCCATAGCAAAAGGTTCCGACTGCTCTTAAAATCTAGCTGGAACTTTGGATGCGGCACTGAGTGACCTACTTCTTCATAATTTGTGGTATTATGAAGTTGGGAGTTTGTTTGTTGGGTAAAGTTATTGATAATGTTCTCTTTGGTAGAGGAAAAGTTTTGTTAGACTAGCTTTATCCTGAGTTTGTGGGATGCATCTGAAGGCATATTGTGTTTAGTAGCGTAATATTCGTGGGCCTGTTTCTTATATTGGTATGGAAAGAAGACACAGGAATTGAAAGCAAAAAGCCTTGCAGAAATGTAGTTGTAACTGAATGGTTTCAATGTTGTATTTTCTCCAACTAGACGCGCCTTTTCATACTGCAAGTTTTAAGTTGAGGGCTTAGACTATCTGGCAATTACTTTTTAAAGGCTTTTCATATTTCTAAAATACATTACAACAGGAGTGACATAATCTTCGATGGCTTCATCAGTCAGCTAACTACTTTATTTTCTTTCATCATTGTATTTAAAAAGACTAATATCACTGTTTAAGGTTTTAATGTATTCATCTACTTCTGCACTGTAATTAAAATTAGCCACCTCTATCGACACCGTCTCCTTTCTTTCAGACATCCCCCGTAACCACTGTCGTCTCTTATAAAAACACACTCTGGCTGCTTTGAAGGCACATGTGATTGCAGCTTTATTGCAATTTCAAAGCATGGCCGCGACGCCTGCGCGCCTTCCGGAACATAAACCCGCTTTGAATCGCTCCGGATTCAATTCGGTGGCTTTTAGCCTTTTTCGCGTGGTTATTGGTTTTCAAGCAAGCTTGATAGAACAAAGTGGAATTATGTGGAGAGAAATAAATAATATTTTCGTGTGGCTTTTTGAATTTTTCGCTGGCAGGTTTTCTTGTCAAAGCAAGTATTGACGTAGACACAAATATCGAAGGGAAGAACTAGATTGTTAATGAAGGAAATAACTAGATTTTGAACAGAGGATTTAGAGACAGTAGATCCTAATTGGATCTATTGGAGATTATATTATATATTGGAGATTGCTTATATACGTAGTTGACTGCGAAATCAGCGTGTGTGGACTATATTATTATAAATTTATTCAACTGATTGACAGATAACACACAGCTTAAAGACCTAAACCACGTTCCGCAAAGAATACTTTTGCAAAAGAGTTCTGCATATAAAAATAATAAGCACTATCTGAAAATTAATTCCGACAATAATGTTGCTATATCGCTAAATATATTAATGCTAGCAACACATTTGCAAACTGCAGACTGTGGTTACCGGCTGACCGAGACCGCAGCGGTGACAAGCGGTCCAATATAGCGTTATCGTCATCAATATGTGAACAGCAGAGGTTTGCATAACGAGGGGAGCTGTCATCAACTAATCAATTCTTGGAATTAAGAATGGCCGTTTATTACTGATCATCAAACCAAAAGGAAAAGCCATTAAAATTATCAAACTTACAGACTCTTCGCCACAAATCAGTGATGGTATGAAAAATAACTATTCCTTCATATCGACAGGCGTATGGATCTACTATTAACAAAAGCGCAATAGTAAGATAATTTCCTGATTTTAATTCAATCGATTCAATTCGATCGATATATCGAATTTATCGGAGACTGTGATCTAAGTTTGAATATGGGCTTCCTAGCAAGAAAATCGACGATTTCATAAAAAAACTGGTACAGGCTAGATGCGGACGGCAGAAGACAAGGTTCCCGGGGTTGCGGGACATACGTATTCCACGACTCCGGTACACAAAGGACTACCGAAGGACACCGTGGATTTTAGTCACTACAAGTCTAACAGTCCCTCCCGTCCCTGCTCGGGGTGGGAGGACTCATTTGATGATTTTAATATAAACAAGAAGACAAGGTGTTGTAAGCACCTCAAGAAAACCGTTGCGTTAGTAGATACCAAAAGATATTCTTTTTATTCGAAATTCGTTCGACGTCACACAGAAGTTCAGCAAATACAATCAAGACAAGAAGAAAACAAATCCCATACGATAATCTGCTTCCCTCCAACAAATCAGACTGTTTCCACTAACAAAATTCCCGGTACTAACATCCTAATGCTTCCAACGGCACCTTGATAGCGAGTGACGTAAATGCGATTTGTCGAGGCGCCCGCACGCTGCGAACGAACCGTCTGTAGTCACAATCTCTGACTCCTGATATTATTGTTGCACGTGAGGAAGCTGGTTACATTAGATTGTCTTTGGTTTGATTTGTATTTGATTTGAATGCAGTTCGCCCTTTTGTAATCGGTAGTGGTGGAGGCAACTTTGTTACTTGCGATACTCAATTTTTTGAGCAGTAAGAAACGATTAATGTTTGATGTCGAAGTCGAAAGAAAGAAATAGAAAGCACAAGATAATACTATCAGACTATATGGACTACAAATAAATACGAATTAAGGGCAGAGGGACGATGATTACCCGATAATCTGTTATTTGAGTAGTAAGTCCCCAATGCCCTGATAGGAGCAGAAGGAACTGCCAGAGTCTGACTAATTAACCGTATATCTGCGATTACACTTTGAATTCCAGGACTGCGGTACCCAAAGGAATATATATAATATATCCCGCTAGTGCGGAGCACCAGCATATTCTTACGGAGGTAAGTCGGCGGTGACACACACGGCACTGGTTTGAACAGAAGCTCTCATCTCCTACTGCGAAGCATTAATGCTAGCGAAGTAAGACGCGGAAAACGTGAGCGAGAGGACATCCTCCACCTTTCTAGCCCATCGCCGACAGATAACCTCCTTTATAAACAGACCTCAAATCGAATCTTCTTGTGTTAGACACCATCTGCTCCAAGAAATAAACAGCTGTAGATAGATGTACATCCCTGCATTGCTCGCGACGCTAACTGAATCATAGTGACGTCACACTGGAACTTCGTTGATATACGTATACATAGACGTATATGTATAGTGCGTCTGGGGCATGTGTCCTGTGTGCCGCGTAATGGACAATAAAATGAATTGGGATACAACATGGGGGAGGAATGACATAGTGTTTTAAGTCCTTTAGAGAATGTAGAAGTGGTGAAGGTTTAGAGTTGTATAGTGGATATTCTTAGTTTTGTCTAGCAATTGCTATTGTATGCTAATTTTATACTCGTTATTATGTAGTTAAAATAAATAGAATAATAATTATATGTGTTTCCAAAGTTCATAAATTTCGCGACTGTAAACCCGTTTAGAAATACACCTATTTTAGCCCAACAAAATGTCTTCTTCGTTCTACGGTATTTCAAATGACTTGTGCACAGTTACCCTCTTTTTTCCATGCTTTCTTTCAAAACGAACACTTTTAGATCAATCTTCAAAGATCATCACAACAAAAATGTCATATCTTCATAGTTCCCTTAAATCCTACTCCGCTAGTGCCTTTGTTAGGACAAATCGAAGATGTATATTACTTCGAACACGAGGAAGCGTAACAGTGTCATAACCTACATAGTTCCCTTCAATCCTGCTCCCCTAGTACTTACGCACTACATCATGCCCAAAATATCGTCGTCTCTCTAATAATACTTGGATCAACTCAATCGACTTCCGAATTGATTAGTATTATTATCACCCATAATGTCCTAAGTCAATAGAAAAACAGTTTATTTAACCATCCTAATCTCTGTCAAAACAATGCTTACCTCTTAAACTTATTCCTCCTGTCGCTACCATTGTAGTTACTAGACCGTGCTAAATCAGAAATGTCATATTCATGACCTACATAGTACTCTGAAATCATGCTCTCCTGGTACCTTTACCTTTGTTAAGACAAGTCAACTTATTATTTCCAACACAAGGAAGAGCAACAATGTCATGACCTACATAGTTCCCTTCAATCCTGCTCCCCTAGTACCTGCGTACTACATCACGCCCAAAATGTCGTCAACTTCCTAAGAACACCTGGAACCACTCAATCGCGTCGTTTTTCTCGCGAACTCGTATCGTTGAGGTAATCGTTATGGTAAGACTCACCTGCTTCTGAGATACAATGTTGAGATGAAATATTGTTGTTGATGTTACGGGTATCTTGTCAGCAAGATTTTGTGCGCTTTCTAAATTTGAGATAAGGTTTTTAGGGAATTAGGTCTTTTTAAGTACTACACTCCTATCCATAAGGGAAGGCTGGCTAGTCTTGGGCAATTTTATATTCTTAATCAATCGGATTCGTGTACCTAGTTTTAATCGTTAAAGAACGTAATATGCATCAACATGACTCTTATTTTATCGTGTTAAAATCATCAAGAAAGTCCTCGAATTGAGGGACGGTACTGACGAAAATCCACGGTGTCCTTCAATAGCCCCCTACGTTCCAGGGTTACAGTTATAAGACAGACGCGCGACTCCAGCAGGCTTTGGCTCTCTAAGGGGCGTCACGCATTATTTACAGGACAGAAATGTATATGTGATTGTTTGTCTCAACCAAGACCGTAGATTTTATGACAACCTGTTTGTTTTAACAAGACCGTCAAGTTTTTGTGTCTTTGTTCTCCTCACTAATCAATAATTTTGAAATATTGGACTATTCAATGTATTTACCATGTGACAGTTTTTCCAATATCTATCAGAAATGAAATGCAATAAGTCTAACTCTAAAATAATTATTCGGCTAGTAGCCATGATCCTGTACAAAAATCATTCACCATCGTCAACTTAAACTAAACTTCAACCGCAACTTTGTTCCGCATCTCTCAAACCATCTTTAAAACCCGTTGCTTTTATACCAACATCGCATTTTTTCCAACATCACCCGTCATATATCAGTAGTGAACGATTTCTGCCATCAGCCGGTTTAAAGGGGTACCTGCTGCCTCTATATTGGGTTATATTTCATGTTACAAGATGCATGGTGTTTCATGGCAGGGTTTCGAGCTGAACTAAGTGGAGGAGTATTTTTCCTTCGCTTTTAAAGTTGTAGTTTTGGCATGATTAAACTGTTATTTATGTATTTTAGAAGTTATTTCTGCTGTCTTGGAAAATCTTGGTTGTTTTAGCTTTAGACTATGAATTAAGTCGAAAGTTAGCTTTGTAGCTCCACAGGAAAATAAATAAATAAAAATAGAGGAGAGCTTGACGTGGTGTATCACAAAATCTTGAAATAATTATGTAGTTTTAGAAGTGATATAACAAGTTTGATATGAATTTCAGTATTTTTTTTCTTTTCTGTGCTTTATTTTCTCTGTCTGTGTAGGTATTACAAGTATTCTTTTACACTGACAATACAAGACTTTACATATTGACTAGCCTGTTGGTCTAGTGGTTAGTGACCCTGACTGCTATGCCGGAGGTCTTGGGTTCGATTCCACCCACAAACTCATCACAAATGTTGTGTGATGAGCAAGATCATTTCTGGGTGTCTCGGTATTAATTTGTCTACAATATTTATGTATTTAGAAATATACAAGTACGTTTATCAGTTGTCTAGTACCCATAACACAAGCTCTGCTTAGCTTAGGACTAGATGTTGTTGTGTGATAGTTGTGGAATATTATATTATTATACATAGCTCGTGAAAAGGAAGTCAGCCATAAAGCAAGCTCTTTAGCAACGAAAGAAAATCATACAAGTAATTTAATTTAAATATTCATACTAACGGCTCTATGATCACCACTACTGTCACACCAATTCAAATACCCATTTTTACAACTACACCCCTCAATCAATTCACCTTAGAACCCCATTATCCATCAAGAAAACCCTCACCTACTCTTGTATGCCTGAACACACCATACATCAACGTTTCCCACAATTACAAGTGCCATCAATACATTCGTAGGGCACCTGATTCGCACCCCATATAGTGAGATGTCTCATGAAGATTGCTGGAATATGGGTTGGATAAGTGGGTGTCGTTTGTCACTTGTTTAGGGGTGGCACTTTTTAATAGATGGTACTTTATCATACTGATGTGTTTACTTAATTAAAGTGAAATAAGCGTATTCCGAGAGTTTACAGAGTCAAAGATAAACACCATAGGCTAAGCAGAATTCTTTGTTCACGTAGTGCAGGGTGCATTTATTGTTGTCAATAATCCAAAGACCAAAGTTTGAAGTGTAATTTTCTTTCTTGTCCATCCTGCCCAACAACTTTCACCTTCCAGAATTTAGCCCAAACCTGGTTGGCTTCGATTAAGCTGTGCAAGTGGCTAAATACTGGTCAAACGTAAGTTGAGTACGTCGACACGAAAGGAGATCAATAGAATAGTAAACCAGTTTGGCAGTAGAGCCTTAAAAGGCACCGTGGCCCCGAAACGCTAAGGATAATCGAAAAAACTTGGATTTTTAGTCAGTAAGAGTCTGAAGTCCTACCACTGACCCAGGACGAACACGGTATGATTCGCACCTAAAAAAAGGCCCATGTAAAATGCGGATTCCGTTTAATTAGTTTTATTATGACAGGTCTAAAGCAAAAAATTTATTCCCTATTTTTCTTAATACCTAAGTCTTAAAAAAAAAATTGATAGCAAATTAATCTTAAGTACGTGAGCTTTGCTTAAAATTAATTGCTATCAATCATATATAATAATAAATAATGCATCAGAGATCAGCATCATTTCAATCTTTCTAGGTATTATAAAACTACTATCATAAAAACACATCATCACAATTCTAAACATGAGGTGAGATAATAGTAATCCTAGCTCAATTTGCTTCAGATAATAACATGACTTTCACAGTACCGTGTAGCGTCATCATTTGAATGTGCCCAGGGCAAAATAGTGTATTAATTTTGAGGCCACTGAAATTGACACATCATTTTCACTGCTGTGCTATTTGACGCGAATCATCCACACATAGCGGTTGTATTATATGAGTCTTTTGTCACTGTGAATTACACTATACAAAGCACACGTTATCCACATGCAAACGAAATCAAATTGTTACTAGAAATGCAATTTATGTGGGACCGTTTTCAAAGGGAACTAATTGGGTTTTCGGAAAATATTGATCAGATATAACATGTTTATTCCTTTTTTTGAGGTGGTAAAATCATCAAATGAGTTGGGTGGAGCGGAAGGAACCGGTAGGCTCTTACTGACTAACAATCCGGCCTGTTCCCTTTACGGTCCGGGGCCTCGGTGCGCTTTTAAGACAGTCCCATGATATGGGTTTTCCTGCAGTAAAATTAATTTACTATTCGTCTAGCAACATACAACCAGTTAAGCTGCGATAGGTGTAAAAAGAAAGGGCACTTGCGTCGGGTTTGTCATATGCTTTCTGTAATCTTAGTGATAGCTAAAACGTCATATATTTTACCTGTGTTGACCCTCTACAGAGCGAAGGTAGCCTTCTCTTCTTCCTAATCCATATACATATCCATTCTGTATAATTATATACCTAATATAGGCATTAGTCAAAGCCTAGCTATACATAAAAGCCAACCAAATCCCATACAATTAAATTGACATTCACAAACGTATGCAAATAAAGCCCATATTCCCAAAATTCGCCTCTCGCAGTCACAGCTGACAACTCACGGCTCATCCGAGTAAATAAACAGTCGTATTACATTAGTTTATTAGGTGCGCAAGCGTCCGTACATCCGTCAAAGTCGCTGCACAGGGAGGGTTACAACCCATTTTACCGCAATTTGCAGTTGTCCCCTAACTGTGGTGGTGCAAGTTGGGGGCAGAAGCGGGTTATGCGATTGAAAATCTGGAGATTTCTGTGCTGAATACTCTGGCTGTATAAATTGTTGGTTTAAAAAAAACAATTCCCCACACTAGGAGTTTCTCCTGTGTCGTGGATGCGTTTTATATAAACACACAAACACAAACGCCCAGACCAACAACGACTCGTAGGTCGGTAGGTGCGGGAATCGAACCCGCGACACGCAACACAGCAGTCCAATCGCTCAGCCACTGCTTGATGCAGAGCCGTGCCGTCAATTTCAGTTCAATTGTTTAGAAAGATAACTAGTCAAAACAAAGAGCATTTCTATATCTGTTATGAAAGATTATAAAATAAACTTAATAAATTATGTTCAGTTACTAGGGTTTTTTTTTTTTTTTTTTTATCGTGGTAAAATCATCAAATGAGACCTCCAACCCCGGGCAGGGCGGGAGGTACTGTCAGACTTGTACTGACTAAAATCCACGGTGTCCTTCAGTAGCCCTTTATGTTCCGGGGTCACGGTAATAGAAATAAATCCCGCGACCATAGTTACTAGGGTAGAACTCGTTTGATAATTTTCACAACTCGAAAAATTCACTTATGAATAGTCAACTCAAAATCGAAACCTATAATTATACGCCTCTAACTTACACCGCTTCAATTGCAGTGCAGGGCCGTATCTCCCTCGGGGTTCGAACCGCAACTCAGTGCAGCGTACCCGGTGATTTGTCGGTACCCTCCCGACGATTAAGAAATTGTCCTGCAGTCTTAAGGTGAAGGAGACCGACGCGACGGTTAGACGTGCATTAGAAAATTAGATTGATCGGTTTTGTGGTGAGGGAGTGATGTCTATGGTTAGGTGGGTTTTATGGGATTTTGAGAGACGTTAGGGAGATGTTTTGATTAGCTGTCTTACAAAAGACATGTTGGTTCTGTACCCCTAGCACGAGTTTTCACTCTTTTACTTTACAGAGTTTTTCCAATATTTACAGCGTTTCTTGTAAGAAAATATGGAACAGCGCCTCTGGTGTGCCGAAGAAGGAACCAATTTTTTCCTTGAAAATTGTCAATTTGAAGTCGTCAAAGTTCCAGTTTACTTTACGTCTCAAATACTGAAAACTCGTGCTGACGGTACTGATCTAAAACAAGAAAATGTAAAATAATTTTTAAATGATAAGTTATTATTGGAAGTCGGTGACTTGTTATTTCACTTTGACTTTCTGTTTTCCCTGACTATAACGTCACCGACTTCCAATAATTACTTTTCATTCAAAAGTTATTTTCCAGTTTTTGTAAGTGCGGGTACGGCGTTATGTTTTGTTGTGTGATTGCGTAAATAAAGCAAAGACATGCGGTAGCAGCAATTTGCTGTAATTTATTAAAGACTTCCCCCGTTTTCCCCACAAAGATCATCTGTAAAGAATACCCTTTCAAACGAAATAAGAATTTTCCAAATCGGTTCAGGTTTCATCGAGAAATCGGGGAACAAACATAAAAAGGTTTTGACAAATTGAGAATCTCCTCATCTTTCGAAGTCAGTAAAACAACAGATATGGTTTAAACCCTTAAAGACGCCTATTAATTGTTCTGGTCTTGGGTCATCAAATACTGACTCTTTTGCTATTAACTCTTTCCGTCTGGATTCCACTACAAACGAGTCGTAGACACGACGGTATTATCAATATAGACCGTCTCCGCAGGACTTTTATCAACGTCAACTAATTCAGGACACTGACAAATTGCATCACCTGAAAATGTATATGTTAGCTCGACAAGAAATTAAAGGGCTTTTCAAGTTAATGACTAAAGAAAGAAAACTATGTCAGTAGGTATTGTTGAAAACCTCCACTTTTTGGAAAACTTCCCTGGTTTTTACGGTACTTTGTCCCACACTAAGAATTTCTCCTGTATCATGGGTGCTTTTGCAAACATAGAAACCTACATACACTAACAACCACACACGTTTGTTCCATGCGGGATCGGATTCGCGACGAGCTGCGCAGCTTTGGATCGCTTAACCAGTTCGCTAAATATGTACGTTCTTACCACAAGAAAAATCAACATCTGTTGAACACTTGTCTGGAAGAAATGTCAACGGTAAAACGACATTTCACGTTGATATAAGGGTCGTTTTGCAGTAACACTTTCTTTAGACAAGCATTTAACAAATGTTTATCGTAAGGCGGCTAGTGTTTAGTCTCTTTAAATATGTAAAAGAAATCAGAAAAATAAAAAAGCGTGACATGTTCTGATATAGTCCGTGCTGTTGCGTTTACACATCAGAATTTCCACGAAAAAACGTGATTATGGCCTTCACAGTGGCGTTCGTGCCACTAGTTTGCGGGGCATTTTAGAATACCGGGAAAATAAACCGCTTATAATCGACATGCGGAGCAGTGATGGCCCAGAGGTAACGGCCTCGACTTACGAGTTGTAGGTCGTGGTTTCAAACCCATTGAAATACATCGTGAGGAACCCGGTATGTCCTAGAACCAAAAATTTGACTCTGCTTTCGGACTCGTACCCACTGAACACTCCGTCAATTGCTCTTTATATTCCAGAGCCCAGTTACTGGTTTAGGCAAAAGACCAGGCGTTTGGACGCTACATGAGAGCCAGATTCAGATTAGGGTCAGATTAGGTCATGCCCCTAACTAATCCTACACCCAAAAATATGTTAAATGGTGTAGAAAACTCCCAAAACATCGGTCGAAACTACGAGTTTCATGCTTAGATAGTAAGCTTACATTCGAAATGTTCCACAGCAGTAGGGAGAAACAGGAGTATAGAGAACCAGAATAAAGAGTACCAGACGATATTCCCCAATATTGCCCTTCTCTTTCCTGCACCTGATCCACCAAAACAATGACAGGGCATCACGCAGACATTATCAGTAGGCCGCAATGTACTTTTATCAGTACCAATAAATCCAAGTCGGTCGCAAATTGCGTCAGCTATCCATCTAAATGGTGTTATGTTGTTAGGGACTCCCAGTGTCGGGATGTGGGGTCGTAGCGGTAGCAGGGAGCGGAATCATTGGTGTTTTTGGATTAGTGACTCATTTCGATCGTACAATCATAAGAAAATGACGTAGGTATTAACCCTGCTCCACCGTTCGAAGATTACAAAACGTAGAGCGTACTTGAAGTGTGCTTTATGTATGTATAGAAAATTAAAAAGCATCTGTACCTAGTGTACGAACGAAGAACTATTGTTTTCCATCAAATTAACTTTGGTTTTATATCACAAAAACGTGAAAATAAATGCTAGGGCCACAGGTGCATCGTCAACTTATGCACATTTTACACTCGTAAAAATCTAACTTAGGAGAAGATAATCATCAAAATACTTAGAAGATGAACTCCAGTGAGGTCACAAAGTCTCAACAATGTGTTTTCTAAAAGAGCATGGCAAAAAGTTTTCTAGTGCAGTTGTATTTATCAAAAGTCGAACCTGATTTTTTTAAGTGAAAGAATTTCTATTTCGAGCAAAACATAATCACAGTTGTTTTAGCTACGTGATACTGATTGAGTGTGATTGAAAAACATTAAAATAACAACCACTAAATAACATAAATTGAAGTACATTAATAACGATGTGTCTTAGCCTTAAAACGTATATCCTCGATACAATGTTAAATAATGAAGTTCTTTTAAAATCCGCCAACACTAGCACCCCACCCGCCACTCCCCCATACTAAGACACGTAGTATTTACACAGTTATTTCTCTTCGTTAAACAGCGATTTGTCATGAATACTTTACAGATATTGTTTTTAGATTGAGAGCCCTACACAAGGGTGTGGTTACAGTGCTAAGGGCGGATTGATGACTGTAATTAATATTGAAGGCGGTTAAGTGTATTAAAAAAGTTTGTATATTGTTTTGTGAGTGAGCCATTATGTTATTAAAGTTTATTTATTTATTGACTTATGTATTGCTGTTATTGTCTAAATGAATTGTATAGGATAATAATAGTTTAATGTTGTTGTTAGTTTAGTGTTGTTGTTTAATAGATGGCCGATGGGGTCGAAAAGTGCTAGAGTGGAGTCCACGGACTAGCAAGCGCAGCGTAGGACGTCCACCAACAAGATGGAGAGACGACCTTATGAAGGCCGCCGGAAGACGCTGGATGCAGGTCGCTTCCGACCGGTATATGTGGAGATCAAGGGGAGGCCTATGCTCAGCAGTGGACGTCCTATGGCTGAGATGATGATGATGATTAGCGGAATAAGGGAAATTGGGTAAATTTGTGCAGACCACTGGCCAATCTCTAGGATCAAAAGTATCCTATTTGTTAATCTGGGTTATAAATAATTTGTTTATGAAGAGTTCTCAATTAGAGAAAGGCACAATTTGAGAAATGCACATTTTGAGAATTACTATTTTGAGCACATTAAGCTATTGTCAAACAGACAGCCGAAGCGAAAGCGATCCGAATCCTGTCATATAGAAAAGCGAAAGCGGTCCGATAGTCTATGTGACAGGCTTCAAACAATTCCATACATTACAAACAAAAACGCTTCGGCACGCATTCGCTTCGTCCGTCAGTTTGACAAAGGCATTAGCAAATTGCATATTTTGCTATATTATAATTTAGCGTGAAACCCATCACAATGTTTCGAATTCGTAATCAATGGTATAGTATTAAAAAAAAAGAAATTTACAACTGAGACAACAATACTATACATAACAATATAATTAACCTTGCAATAATCATAGGGTTAAGCAGAAGTGCATGAAACGTGAAATCCACAACTCTACTTTCGAAACCATATTATTCTCTATTATACAATCGGACAAAATGTAATGTTTTGCTTAAAGTAATTTAAAAAAATTAACACAAGATAAGTACTCCGCAATAATTTTCAAAGCCACTTAGTAATCTCACCTTTTTTTAATCAAACGTTTCATGCCAAAGCCTCTAGCCCCTCCAGTCACAATCCAGCACTAAATACCGGCAGACCACGTTGTGTTATTCAATTAGGGACGCTCCTTATTCGAAGTGGTTAGGGTTCTAGCAATAGGGTGCTAACTAGGGTACTTGTTTCAGCTCCATTTAGAAATCAATTCATGGTAAATAAAAGGTTCAGAGGCTCCCTCTGAATTAACCACAAATGAGGATTCATTTAGTTATGGATACGAATTTGTTCTATTTCTTTAGTGCTATTTTGTTCTATAGTTTCTTTGTCTTTCATTGTGAAATTATCAACAAAGTCAAGCGAAGGCGACAAATTAAATTTTCCATTTGTTCAGGCACACTCGAAGAAATTATCAAATTGGTTCCACATTTATCAGAATGAAATTAATGGTTAAGTCCTCCTATTGTCAGGTGGATGTTACACCGTACATTTTATGAAAATAAATTTAATTAAAAAAAAACATCGTTACATTTATCTCATAAGTCATCAATATATTCATAAAACAAATTAATTATCCAACCCCACTAAATAACGAATCCTGGCTACCCATTTTTTAAATGAAGTAAACAAACTTTTTACAGAAAAGAGTCTTCAATTCCAAAGACAAGTAAAAATTCACTAAACATTCCAATTTCAAACTACACAACGTCCCATAATGAAACACACCCCTATTCTATCGAAGTTCGCAAGTCGAACGCTGCACTTAAATGCATCTTCGTCGATAAATAATTCAGTCCCGGAGAGATGGATTCCGTTAATAGGGGCGATCACTCACTGTGTACCGCGTAAATCGTCTGGGACTTTCGATTGCACTCCGGAATACGGATGCATGGTTTTATAAAGTGTTACAGGTGAGATTATTGTAGGGAATGATTGAGATATATTGTGGGGTGTGTATTGATGTGTGGGGTGTGTGTTTCGTTTGTTTGTTTGAGGTGGTGTTGTCTCTTTTTAATGTCGATGTCTGCATTTGCGTACGCGGAGTATTCTTATAGCAAAGCAAGAACTGAGTAAGTTAGTGTGTAGTGAACAATTAAGTGTGTAGTCAGACTTTTAAAAAAGGTTTCCGTCAGATATTTCAAAATTTGATTTAAATATTAGACTTCAAATTACTGGCAAGGTAAATCGGGGGAAACCGTACTACGTAGCCATAAGATTGTAGATTAAAGGTACTGAATTATCTCTTGATATTTTCACTTCAATTTAGCTTTGAATAATTTCATTCTTCTCGACTTATTTTACTATTTAGCCATTTTATTTTCTCAATGAAAAACAAAGCCACATTCAGCCATATCCGTATGTACGGCGTCCATAATCCTTTCTTTATTGAATTCCCGTCGTCTGTCCCGTGGTATGCGTCGCATTTGAACCGGACCCCTGCATTGCCCAGGACTCAGAAGTTCCAGCTATTGCAGCATTGCGCGCTTATACTTGGGCTATATTGCCAAGTTTGGTATTGAAAAGGAAGGATATAGGGGATTGTTTATTCAAAATTATGGTTTCCAAGAATTTCAATTAGCGAGTATGACTATCGCAGATTGTCATACTCTTAAGTAACTGTTTTTGTCTCTAAGAAATATATAACAACATTGAGGACTGTTCAAGCAATCCAAAAACACCAATTAGACGACAAGGTTGGCGCAGTGACTGATTGAACGACTGCTGCGAAGTGTGTCGCGGGTTCGATCCCCGCATGGAATTAATATTTTTTATAAATTACAAGTAGTTGATCAGGGTCTGGATGTTTGTTAACGCACCTATGAGACGAGAGAAATTCCTAGTAGGTGGAGCAACGTTTAAAAAAAACTACATAAATACTTCTACATATGTTTACTCACTAAGTAACTAAGGAAAAGTGGCGCCCTGTACCCCAGCCATGCGTAATTATGGGCTGAAATGTAGACATCAATGGAATTTCGTCAAGGAATAACATTGTATAACGTACCCACCTCGATTTCAACCAAGGGTCATTTTTTTTTTATATAATAGCGCTATGAAAAGTTAAACTCAAAACTTAACTTTTATAAACTTTCTCAAAACCACCCCGAACTCATCACCACAAAACTCAAATAATAATTCATAATCCGACATAAGGGCCCTCACACACGTGCGACAGCACCTCATTATGCGCGGTCACACTCGAGCGATTAAACATCGCGCGGCGAACGATACGCATGAATCGTGATGGTATGCACATTTGTGTATATGTAATGACATTTGAATTTGGCTGTCGTATTTAATAGACTTTAAATAGTCGTCCGTTTGGACTGACGGTGAATTTTAATGGGATGGTAATGGCGGGTTAAGGTGATGAATGCCGTATCACTCGTTTTTTGGCAGTTAAGCGAATGATAGCCGCATTTATTATTTACTTACAAGCTTTTTCCGACTCGAATTGGGTGATGGATAGTCTAGAGTCAGAAAGTAAAAACTTACTCATTTCTGTCATAGAAGATCCCAGCAGTGGCATTATGGGTTTAATTGGGCTTTATATTTTTTTGTGGCTATTATTCACACAGTTGTTATTCAGTCAATTTAAGAGTGTTATAATTTTAAACTGAATTTTCCAATTCCTTGAAATTGAATTAATTTAATATTGAACCTCAAGAATTCTCTTTAGTAAGCAAGGGGGAGGATTATTGATAAATAATTCTTCCCCTTAATAAAAGATGGTAATTACTGACTGACTATTGAATATATTGAGTAGAATAACATAGGTTGGAACAATAGGTATTAGCATACCGTTTATGACCTAGCAGTGTGGTCTCACCTAGTCATAAATAAAATACTCGTTTACTTCCTACGAATTCGAGTGTGGGTAGGTACTGCCGAAAATAGGGGTGTGCCAACGGTGCCCAGGCACAGGGCGCAGACCCTAGAGGGGCACAGAAATAGCCAGACCAGGACCACATTTGGCCAAACCAGGGCGCAGTTAAAGAAAATCGCACAGGGCGCATAAAGGGCTAATTACGGCACTGGGTACTAGATACATATATGGTCTTCATCGTGTGTGGAGTGTTTAGCAGACTTACATGTTGAGAAAATAGGCATAAGTAAAGTTTTTATGACTTAAACGTGCGATCTAACTTAGAAACGGACCTCCCTGTTATTTCCTCCGGATATAATAAGAAATAGAGTCATTTACATACAATTTATTCTAGAAAGCCTTGTGAACAACTTATGCATATTAAGCATACATCAATTTAAGGATAAATAGATTAGGAAAAACTGCACGAATAGAAGGCAGATCGCGTCACTATTATAAATACAAAAACAGTACTTTTCCAGGCAAGACGAAGCCAAGCCGAAGAGGAAAACACGAATTACAAATAGAATCTCACTTACCCTTATCGATTGCATCGTTCAAAAATACACAACAATTTTCAAAGTCCATAACTTTTCAACAGATTTCGGATAGCGAGTTAAAATGCAGGGAAAACCTGAAGCTTTGGATTGACTTTCAACAACATTTGGAAAGAGTTTTTTTGTACGATGTGGACGCAAAATTTATTGAATAATGATCGACGTCTAACTTGTACATTTTCACCCTTTTTTTATAGTGGTAAAATCATCAAATGAGTCCTCCCACCCTGGGCAGGGCGAGAGGGATTGTCAGACTTGTACTGACTAAAATCCACGGTGTCCTTCAATAGCCCTTTATGTTCCAGGGTCACGGTGATGGTATAAGTCCCGCGACCGTACTTTTTCACCTGGAGGAATCGTTATTATAAATCCTAAAAATGGTAATGAAGATACGAATTCTTAAGGAAATATTAAATCCCTCGACGAATTTTCAGTGGAATATAATTTAGAAATCCAATAATTACTTGGCTCCTTGTAGAACAAATCATTGAAATGTCAAGTACGTCAGACGGCAGAAGCACAAAGGTATTGTGGAATTTTAAATTGATTTTATACTTAAGGCTACAGCTGAATACTTTATCTTTTGATACCTTTGTTCTCAGAAAAAAAATAAGCTTTCCTGAAACCACTCCAACTGAACTCCTCGAATCTTTTCCCAATAACAACTTAAAAAAACATAACCACAAAATCTATGAAAACACCTAACTTGAGCTAAGTTCACACCCTTTACCCTCGGGGCGTTTAGCTTACAAAATTGAATTCCCCGCAACGTTCAAGACGTAAACTATCCCACAAGACGGTATGGTTATGCAAAGATCGCGTATACGGCCGGCTCTGTAATGACACGCGCGGTTTGAAATGGTAATGAGCGCGGCGCACCGTCTGTGTGTAACAGCCTTTATGTCATTGTAACTGCATTGATTAAATCGCGGCGCATTGAGGTGATAATTTTATTCAATGTACGTTGTTTGTGAAAGTTGGGTGTTTCTGATTATGTGCATATTGTTGACCTTAGTTGATGTTGTTATTAGGTAAGCCAATAAGTTACCGTATGGTGTCTGAAAACAATAATATAATAGGGTGCATTATTATAATATTTAACCAGTGTGTGTTACCAGTGATTACATATGGCTCTGAAACGTGGTCTTTGACTGCTGGCCTTTTAGAGAAACTAAGAGTCACTCAACGAGCAATGGAAAGAGCTATGCTCGGAGTTTCTTTGCGGGATAAAATCCGGAACACGGATATTCGGCGGAGAACCAGAGTCACCGACATAGCTCGTAAAATTTGCAAGTTGAAGTAGCAATGGGCAGGCCACATCGCTCGTAGAACTGACAACCGATAGGTAGGCCTCCCACTAGGTGGCCCGACGAGATCGTGAGAGTCGCAGACAACCGATGGATGCAAGTGGCGAATTGTCGTTCGACGAGGCGGTCTAAGGGGGAGGCCTATGTTCAGCAGTGGACAAAGGCAGTCTTACAAAGGCCCAGTCTCACTATCGTCCCAGTCACATGGTTATGGAGGATAGATACATAGCTTTATCGCTGAACTCGTCTAACAGAATAAGAAGAAGTCTACGCGGAGCTGTTTCACAAACCATCCTAAGTTCTAAACAGATGATGGCCTAACCTGTTTTTATTTAATCTTCTTGTTGAACATAATATATAATTGCTAAGTATTCGGGTGATTTATTGATATTATTTAATTTTATTACCTTTAGAGAACTTACAGCTAGGTTACAGGTCTTTTTTTTAACATTAAATGAGTCCTCCCACCCAGGGTAGGGCGGGAGGGATTGTCAGTCTCGAACTGACTAAAATCCACGGCGTCCCTCAATAGCCCTTTCTTTACGTTCCGGTCAACACTGACAAAATGAATTATATGATTTCGAGGGAGCGCCTTTAATTCACCGTATCGAGGTAACAAACCGAGGTTGATGAGTCTTGAAGGATATGTATATGCATAACCAGAAGTATAAACATACCTGCACATTGCTTACAAAACCAGGTCAAACCAGTCATGCTCAATAACAAGCCGGAATCCTCCAAAATCCTGCGCTCACGTTAACTTAAACAATACTAACAAATGATCGTATTCCAAAGCTAAAACGCTAAGCTTATACTGGAATACTATTCCAAAATGTTAAGCGTAAAACGGAATAGTATTACAAATTCTAAACGTTAAGCTGATACAGGTATTCCGGATGTGACGTCAAACTGTTATGGCAGATGAAAGCCGGTAATGCGTCGTATTAGCTCTAATTGGCACAAAGGGTGGTTCCGTTTTCATGCCACCGCGCACCGTGTCGCGGAAATGGTGGAAATGATGGGTTGAAGTAACAACTGTGAAGTGTTGGTTGTTTTAATATTGAAGTGGGACGTAACTAGTTAACTAGCTAGTCACACAGTTAGTGCAGTGGCTGAGCGATTGGACTGATGCGCTGCGTGTCGCGGTTTCGATTCCCGCACGGAGCAAATTGTACTTGTATGATCTACAAGTTGTTTCGGGTCTGGGCGTTTGTGTACATGAGAGTTTATGCGTTTGTAAATGTACCCACGATACAGGATAAATTCGTGTGGAATTTTTTTTTTAAAAAAACGATGCACCGTTTTTTTTTAAAAAAAAGAAATAAAGAAAAGTCACCAGATAGCTATAACCTTGGGGTCTTTAAATCAAGAGCCGTCGTCCTTCGACCACATCATTTCTTATCATCAGACAAGATGGTGGTCGAACGTGAGCCTATCAAAAGCTGACAAATAAAAGCAGATTTTTGTTAAAACTGGTAGTATCTGTCTTACAAAGTATTGGAAAAATAAAATCAATACAAGAAATGGGACCACTTTTCTTACAAACTTTCATTTCAAAGAAAATCAACACCAAAAATTCGGGATGTATCTGTAAAACTAACCTTTCAACAATTTAGAATAGGAGTAGTAGATTCCTATATGGATGTTGTGAAACATGAATATTTTCACATTTCCCTCTGAGTCTTTTTGCAATTTTGTAAGCTTTCAGTCATTTGAAACATAGAAAATAGTAGAAATACTTATTGAATCAAGTAGCGGCGCCTACGAAAAGGTAGAACTCTTGCATCAGGAGGAGAGTATTATGAATGAGAAGACAAAAATTTCTATATGTTTAACTTAAGTAGTGTTACCTACTCCTTTAATACATTTATCTTAACTTCTATGTTAATATAATAAAGTGATTAATTAAGTATGAATGCAGGCAGTAATCTTTGGAACTACTGATCCAATTTCGAAAATTCTATGTTTAGTGAGGAGCTCATTATCCCTTAGTGTCTATGCTATATTTAAATCACTTCGACAGTTACAAATCCAAGATTTTAAAATATGTTTTTGGAGGATCTAACAGACAAAGGATACTTACGATCACTTGCTAAGAGAAGAAATCACAAAGATCATCACCCTCCAATAAATTCATACCACGTGTGTTACTCCGAACACTTATCGTCTTGTATTATTTATTAAAAACATAATAACAACAATAAAATAACACTTAACAATCGTTGAATCTTGATAACATTATAATAAATAAAACGGAGCCGCCTGCGGCTAAACACATTGAATTCAATCGTTACATTGAATACAATGCAATAGCGATTTGTATTCCACTGGGTGAAATGAAACGCAGCAAGCTGCATTGGATTATATAAAAAAGATATACCCTTTTCGATATTCGAATTGAAGCATAGACACGTGCGAATTGTTAAAAAATTTGACGTTTGTGGATTTTTCGATTGGAGTTAGGCTTGAACACGTTACTGTCTGGGCTAAGCACGTACGCCATTGGTTTTTGTTTTATGTTTTAATAGTTTGAACACAGAACAATTTTAAATATCCTAAAAATGGATAGTCTTCTATAATATAAAAATGGATCGCAAAATGTGTTGCTAAGCTCATAACTCGAAAACGGCTGGACCGATTCGGAAAATTCTTTTTTTGTTGTGTTTGTAACCATCGGGACCGGGTTTTAGAGGACTTCCACCGAAGCCGGGACGGGCCGCTAGTTTCAAATAAAACGTTTTTTCAAGAAAGCAAGCTAACTAAAGTTCAACTATTTATATTTATAAATTGCGATTACCATACATCTATGGGGAGACTTATGTTCAGCAGTGGACGTCCTACGGCTGATATGATGAATTACCAAAACTTAATTTATATTGACTGCATTGTAGTAGATCTAAAAATCAAGTACTTTTTATCTTTTAATAAATTTTACGCAAAATAAAATTAACTCATCAGACAGTAAGCTGAATCTCATAATCTTTATAAAATGTGGGACTAAAAGATCCTAAAAATAAATGACCTCCTATCCTATTAGGTCGTAGCTAATCCTAATTGAAAATGAAACCCGGCGACCGTTAAGTTCAACAATTTTCTTCACAAATAAATGTGACTTGAAAAAATGGTCTAAGCTGATAGTATATGCGACAGCACTAAGGTAACCTGCATTAAATTGTTAAATGATATGTTAGGTATCTTGCTAACACTCTAATCTAAATAGATAAAGATAAAGGAGTATATTCTAAATAGTCTAAAAGTACTCAGATAAGAAATCTTTGGGTGTTCCAAAATTATGTAACGCGAACGTGATTTTTTTAATAGCTGTTGCCTAATCGGGATTAATGGTGTCTGTTATTCCTCGTTTAGCACCGATTGGTCCAAATCGTGATTGGTCCATTGTTCAAAAAAAGGTCCAATTCGCAATTGGACCTGACTTCCTGACCCATATATTTATGAGGTCTAAAAATTGGTCTTTTTAAACAATATTACCTCCATAAGCTCCGTAGTTTTCTGGCAGTGTCTGTTTAGGTAACGGATAGCGCATTCGCTGATCGATTAGCAACTGTACTACACTGTCCTAGATTCTTTTGTTGCATGGGAAATTATGGAGAAATCACCATTTTTTGCATGTTTAGAAGAAAGACGTTTCTCTTTAGATTTGCTAATCAAACAATCGTATTCTCTAGATTTCTAACGGCGATTTACAACTAGTTGTTCCCTGAGGTGTCAACCCCGTTGCTCAACTCGTACAGGTCATAGTGTAATGTAATATGGACTATAGCTTTCTTCGATAAATCGACTATACAACACAAAAATATTTTTTGAATTCGAACCATTACTTCCAGAGATTAGAGCGTTCAACCAAAGAAAGTCTTCAGTTTTTTTTTTTTGTGAGTACATCACGCAGGTCAGTCTAAAGTACGATTTTTAATTGTAGTCAGTAAAATGACAAGTACAACTGTCACTGATACAAGGAAATTTAGTTCATTTCTCTAATGAACAAATGTCATTTTACTGACTACAATTATTAATCGTACTTTAGAGAAGGTTGTACATGAGCTGCTTAACCAGATTTATCAATGGAAGCCTTTAGGTGATTCTAGAGCCTCCAGGCAGGGGACTTCAGCTTTATAATGTTAAGAGATTTAGATTAGATTAGAATTTATTATAGATAAACTATTTCTAAGTTTCCCAACACCGTAGACAGGATTGACAGGATTTAATAGCGAACTATTAAATCCTTTCAATCATGTCTCCCAGTCCTTAAACAGCATTCTTGTTGAACAACATAACAATGCAGATACGGTAGACGTCTGTCAAGTTGTCAAACCTTGGAGACATGCCCCGCAGCCATAGAGATTACAGAGAACTTTGGCTAACTCCGACATTGTTGAACGTCTGACATTGAGGTACGTTATAAATTGATTAAACGGAATATTTTAAAGATTTTCGCCTTGAAAAGGTTAATTCCGCAATCTTTGACCTTTACGTAAAAGGTCATTTTACTTCAGGTAATAATAATTCTTTATCTAGTAACAAAAAACGTCAATTCGACTTTTAAGTTTCATTCATCATTTATTCTTGGTCTATTTTAGATATTGGTTCCAATTTCAGGCATAAAGCCATGCTCTTATTTACAAAACCATTGCTTTAATCTGCATTCATCATCATCATCATCTCAGCCATAGGACGTCCACTGCTGAACATAGGCCTCCCCTTTTGATCTCCACATGTACCGGTTATAAGCGACCTGCATCCAGCGTCTTCCGGCGACCTTCATAAGGTCGTCTGTCCACCTTGTTGGTGGACGTCCTACGCTGCGCTTGCTAGCAATCTGCATTGTAACCCTCATAAAGTAACTGATTAACCTACATGGGTAAATACGCTTAGACTAGGTACCAATGCAATAGAACTAATTTAAAATAAAGGCACTTTGTTTTTTCCGACCATAAGCCTATAAAATGAGTCATTTTCACCTCATAACCATGTCATTTTATCTTTCACAAAGACATAATAAGTTCAAAAGTGTGCAACAATCTAAGTACTCGAGCGCATGTCATGTTGTCAAAGCACAGAGTAGCCCCAGGCAATCAAATACTAATGACTTTACACACAGCGCAATGTCACAGTATAAAAATATACAGTAGAGTAACTCGGCCGCCAGACAGATTTAAATACCTACAGCCGCGCGGTACGTAAACATGCGTTAGTGCTACCCGTTTACATCATTTTGATAACATTTGCCTTTGCGTACTTTTTGTTTCTATTTTAGTTCTGTGATTGTAAATATACTTTTTTTATATAAATAAATGAAATACTTTGTATAATGAATAGGAAGTGTTCAATAAAAATGCGTGTTGTTTTTTGATTGGTAGATTTCATTAAAAAAATCATGTTTTTGTTTGAAAAACAAATCGGGCTTATAAAGTCCGATGTATTATAGAAGTGTTTGAGACCGAAAAATATTTGCGCCTCGACTGAGTCGTACGAAATGCTTTATTGTTAAATTTTAAAGTATAATAAATCCGCATTCTAATATAAAGCTTAATTAAACTACTCTTCTTATTAAATATGTACTCGCACTGATTTTTAGAGAAAAAATCACGCGGTTATTGTTAAAAAAACAACACACCGTCCGCTCGACACTGCGGTACAGCCGTGACTGTCTGCGCCCCGAGCGCGCCCCGACATCGAGGCGCGTAGGTATAGCTCGCTTTTCGTCCGTTTGTATGAAGTTGGAGTACTGTATTATTATATTACCGTGGCAATGTTGTACTGTGACTGGCAAAATGAAGGGAACATTATGAGGAAAAATATTATGTACTTACACGTCATACGCGTGATAAATTGTTCTTCAGGAAAGCAATGAGTTGGTATTAAACACGTATAAAAAAACCTGGAGATTTGATTTTATGGAAGTTCCATTATGTCAATTTGTTTTTTTTTTAAGCAGCGTCAAACCACGGCCGAGGCCTATGGGGTTCCCGGATTTGGAACATGGACTATGACACCGGAGGGTGGCTATGTCCTCACACGCAAAAATAAGAAAGTGCCACGAGGCAAATGGCAGTCTTGATGTTTGTGTATGTGAGTTTAAATATTTGCAAATGCACCTAAGACACAGGAAAAAAATATGGGATAAAGTTTAAAAAAGAAACCGAATTATTGATTCCAAAACCTCAAACTGCAACAGTGGCTTTTGCAACCACAAGGAAGAAAACATAAAAAGATAAAAAGTACAACTTTTATAACGTTTAGTTCCTTGAAGAGGTTGTCGGCTTTATACTTCCCCAACATAAAGCATAAGTAACAGCGGCTGCTCCCAACCCAAAATTATGATAAGACCTCAAAACTTCCTACAATCACCTACAACCTACATAAGTCAAAGTCAAAACAATACCACCTTTGTTCAAGACCATACTTCGTACACACGGTTACACATCAAGCTATACAGAACCAGTTTGTCTTGGTCTCGCTTCGTACTATTTTACACACAATGGACGGCCAGCTAATACTGGTTTTGCATAGCTTGATGTGTAGCCGTGTGTACAAACAATAAAGCCTACAGGAGACGCTGAAGTTCAGTGAATGCCAGTAATCTTCAGTATTCAGAGTCCGTCTAACAAGTTGACAGACACCCCGCGGCATAGGAGATAACAGAAACTTCCATTCAAATAGTTGTAAGTATAGAGGGGAGAGAATAATCAAGATGCGTTTTGGGGTACGCACGAGTATATTTGACGGCAAGTGACTGAGATAAGTTTGGAATACAGGTAGCTAGATGTACAAGAGATGCTACTATAGTGTGTCCGCCAACTGGTATCGCTGATAAAGTTCGAGACATCTTTACACTATAAGTTAGCCCCTTCGTACACAGCGCGTCACAAGTCTCTGATACCACACGACTTTAGTAATCAGGCGACTATCGCAATACACATCCATAGCGGTCTGTATAGTCTTAAGGTATCGGCGAGTTGCGTCGCGTCGTGTGCGTTATTGCTAACCCGTCTTACCACCGCGACCATTGATGACGATTTTACGAAGTGCAGCGGGTTGGTCCACCTTCAGATTTCGCTTCGCAATTACTTATGTAGTAGTATAAAATATCTCAGAAAGAAAACCACAGATCTCCAACAAAACTTATATTTTCTAAACTTATTGTCGAATCCAAACTTATTATAACCAAAATTTATCAGATCAATACTTTTCGTATCACCAAACTTATTTTAAAACTCCAAACTTCTAAATAATAAAATTAACCAAGTAACCATTCGCTCCACGCAAATCCAGCACGACCGTTCTATTCAAACGTCCGACGAAAAAAGCCCCCTACCTGCCAAGTCACTTTGTTTTATATCCGCAAACTAGTGATGTTGCCAGTATAAAAAAATTAAATAAAACTAAGAAAACTAAAACTACTCGACACAAAAATTAGGAAACCTTACAGTAGCACAACACTATTTTAAACGTGTTAAAATCATCAAATCAATTCTCGAGCCCAAGATGAAACGGAAAGGACAGTCAGAGTCGTACTGACAAAAATCCACGGTGTTCCTTTATGTACCAGGGTCATGGTTACCCATTTAGACAGACCCGCGACAGTAGTACAGCACTTGCAGTCTCCCTATAACATATTTTTATTCCAGTAGCAGTGTTTTTTGAACTAGAAAGCCTGGCCGGAACAATCAGTATACAGTCATGTTAGGCTTCTATTCAGCTTGTGTCGATTGGCAAACTCCGTTTGACATTTACCTTTGCTGAATCGTATTCGCGTCGGCTTTGTACAATTCGAGCAAAGCCGGGTTTTTTTTTCACAAACATTGAAATAGCTATTGCCAGCAGTTTTGCCTACGTGTAACTTGAGAATTATCTCATAGGATCCTTTAAAATATAACGGTTATCCAATGTGTTAACTCCAGGCTACAATTTATTTCGATGATTTTTCAATGGTCGGATAAATTTTATCTGAGGAATAAAAGTAGCGCTTTGACATATTTTCTATAAAATTCTAATAAGCTGTCAAACCGTCATGTTTATTCCTTGGATAAAAGTTACCTGTCTATTGAATAGCAAACCCAGGCACGAAAAAGTTAAAAAATGTATGACTTACAACGAAACTACTGCTCCACTAAACTTTTAAAAATCGAACACGTAACACGAAATTCAAAATTCCAAATTCGATCGAACGTTCCAAAAAAAACATTGCAAATACAAAAATGATATGACGTCAAGTTTGGCGCGAACTGGCAACTGCAATAGCATTAACAGCCTCGACCCCTCCACACTTAGGGCCGGTCGTGTCGGAATTTTTAATTCAATTATGATAGCGATCATGTTTAATGACCCTCTTCTTACAGCCAAGAACGTTTTTGCCCCTCCATTCGACCGAACATTTTCTTTTTTTCTCCTTCTCTTAAACGAAAAAATTGTGATTCCACGTTTTAATGTCTTGGAAAGATTGATAAATTTTCATAATTGTTTACGCGGAGATATTCGGTGAGCTCACCTCTTTTGGGAAATCTCTCGGATAACGTTGAAGTGGAATGCGGGAAAACGGTTAAAAAGTCCAATGTTTTGTTCCGAAAACCTGATTTTCTGGGCGAATCTCTTGTCAACTGGTTCATTTTAGTTTTATCTGTATTTAACATAGCATCATGCTTGTAATCCCCAAAGAGTAAGAGGTGTAAGTATTGTTTGGTAAGTTGCAGAGAAAACTCACCCCCTTTGTTAGTAACGTCACTACCAAAGGGGCTTAGATTTCTCTGAAGCTGTCTGTACACCCACAAACCCAGCCTCTGAGCAGCTATTGAAAATATTCCAGTAGAAAGGGAAGGCACTACCAGAATAAGACGAATTTAAGAATTGTACTCAACACACAACCATGTCGGTACAGACAAACCCGATTTTAATTTAAAACAGAAACATTGCAAACTTTCTCCACTTTTTGGGGCAATAATCATAGTCGAAGCAATCTGGCAAAAAAAGAAAACAATCAAATCGAAAAACATAAAACCGGCCAGCATCCCAATAAAATAAAAATGTAATTTCAAAGTAAAACTTGCCTTTTTACGAGTTCACTGGTCGCAAAATCCTATGGCAATAAATTTGTCAGACGGGGCCAAAAGTTCCATGTTAATTCAATCAAATGCCTTGCTCGGCTCAAATTTGATGAAGGAAAATCATCTTAACGTGGTATTTTTTTTTTAATTTCCCCGCAACGAAAGGTATTGCGGTCCAATTTGATTTTTAGCGAATTCTTTAGGGATTTAATCTGTTGATTTCAATTGAAGAAATGGTAATGATTTTTTTAAGGTAATGAAATTAGAATTTTGTTGGGTGAGTTTTCCAGGCTTACAGGCCTGAAACAATTACTAGGTACTTTCGCATTGAAAACAATTTATATGACCTGACGAAGCGAAATGAGTAAGTGTTTCACTTTTTTTATTCTTTAAATAAAAGTTCTCCTACTCATACATCACCTACATACTCTAGGAATTTTCTCAGTATCATGGGTGCGTTTACAAACATTTAAATTAACATACGTTCACAAACACCCTAAGATGGAACAACTATTTGTAGATCATTCAAGTATTTATCCCGTGGAAATCGAATCCTCAGCACGCAGCACAACAGTCAATCAGCCAGCCACTGCGCCAGCTGTGCCCCTGGATAAGCTGATCACCTACTCTCATGCCAAATTTCAGTGCCGGAGGAATTTTTCGGAAGTCTTAATACAAGAAAATCCTCGTTGATCGGGCTACATAGTAAAGAGGCTTCAGCTTAAGCTTGCAACCTTAAAATTAAAGAAACTAAAATTAAAAGCAAAACAATTTCCTACCTACGTGACTTTTTACATCAAGTAGGTACTTGCATCAAGTTTCTAATTAAACTTTTAATGATTTTGGGACACCAACACCCAGAATCTTAGCCGACATGATAAAGAAAAATGCTGATTAGCCTCCATTGTGTTCTGCCCACCCCCTCAAAGTAAACACCATGGTAATATACATTTAAAAAAGTCCCATAGACTTTCAATGGTTAATTTGCACATCAAAAGTTAAAAGATTTTTTTCTAAAGATGTTTTTTCTTTGACAAAGATGGTGGATAGGAGATAGATGGTCTATGTTGTGGGTTTGATGAATATTTTTCAAAAGCATTGTTGTTGCGGAAAATATAAAGATAATATTCGTTTTGAATTTTAATTTTGGAAAGCAGTTACTGTTAGTCAGAAGTCCAAAAGTCAGAAAACCAGTCTTACCAAGGGGTATCGACCCAGTCACTAGGTGGTGGTGGTCAGATAATGCACTCACTACAACTGTATAATTTATATTCCCCTGTTTCTGGATAAACTGGAAGCCGATCCCAACATAAATGGAACTTCGGCGTGCAAAAATATCATTAAATCTAAATAAATTAAGACCTCCCTTGAAGGATCAAAGCCTGCCGGGGTCGCGGGACTGTCTCGTTGGGTAACCGTGACCCATAAAAGGCTATAGGTGGGTGGGTCACAGTTGATTTTAGTCATTATAAATCTGACAGTCCCTACCGTTCAGGCCTGTGGGGTGCCAGAACTCATTTGATAATTTTACCGCGATAAAAAAAATGTGCATACGTTTTGCGACTTTCCATGCTTTTCGAGCCATGAAACTAACTTCATAACTTGAATGAATATATAAAATAATCAGCTTCAAAACATTGTAAGCTATACGTAAGCCGAGCCTCTGCTGAAATCCTTCAGGCAATACATGCCTGATATTGAGTCACATAACACTTTATAAATATAAGTAGTTACAGTACATAAGCGAGTATTGCGACCCATTTCAGGCCTTGTTCGCACATTTGTATCGGGACATGGTTTCGGCAACAAGATCTTGGCACAAGTAGCGAAATTCAATGTTCCGATAAGTTCTGAAAATGGAATAAAGATGTTTCAGACACATACAAATATAACGAGACTTGTGCTCTGATTCGATGCAGGCTATCTGGTCTTATGTCGTGAATTTTATGAAAAATTAAAACGGTATGCCAGTAGATTTTTTGGACAGCACAGTTGGTGCAGTGTTTGATTTCCGCACGGAATTATGTAATGTTTAAATGACCTACACAAGTAGTGTACGGTTACGAGTCTTTGTGTATGTGAGTTTACATGTTTAATACTTCTCGCGGGACTGACTAAGCATGTTTAGGGTGAGGCCAAACGAGCGTAATTTTTTGACAACAAATAAGTCGTGAGGACCAGGCACCCAGTCATGTTTCTTCACTCCCATTTACCTTATTCAAGTTGTACCAAAAATCTATCTGTGTACTAGTTTGTTACATGGAATAACATGCCTTCTAAAGTTTAATTATTGGATAGACTACTAGACCTCTTGGTCAGACTGAATGACAGATGTCAGTCTTTAGGCTTTCAACTACCCGTAACGGCGATCGAATATCCACAAATGACAGCCGGACCAACGGCTTAACATGCTTCCTGAGATATGGTACATACTCAGTCGGGTCTGTGGCGGCAAAATGGACCTAATTACGGATACGGAATGTTATTTTAAGAGCAATAGTGCACATTCATCATTTATCCAATGCCTTGGACAGTACAAATTAATTAACTGACACCTTTGACATCAGATTCATCATTTACCAGCTATCTAAGGATTTCTGTATCTAATAGTACGATTGATTCGAATCAATTTGAATTATACTTTCGTTCCCTAGAAATAGTTGTTCAAATAGAAAACCTCGGCCGTATGTTGGACGTCCCGACTGTCTTGTTGCATATCCCGACACACGATTAAACGGGACGCCGATTGTCCTGATTTTTCTCACCCACTTAGTGAAGGTAGCAAAATCGAGTTTATCTTTAAAGATCTATCAAGATAAAGACATCACAAAAGGTTAAGTTAAAACTTCACGCTATTTTTTTTTTGGATTCATTGTAGCTATCCTGGTAGCTTACCTTGACATCTTAAAGGCAAAGTAGTTCCAGTGAGGGAACAAGATGGCGCTAGACGACTTGTATAGCTGTTTCTTTCCCTTACTGGAACTAATCTGATTTTAAGATGCCATGGTAAGCTACTAGGATAGCTACAATAAATCCAGCGTAGTAGTAACACCATCGGTCGCGGGTCTTATACCATCACCGTGACCCCGGAACATAAAGGGCTATTGAAGGACACCGTGGATTTTAGTCAGTACAAGTCTGACAGTCCCTCCCGCCCTGCCCGGGGTGGGAGGCCTCATTTGATGATTTTACCACGTAAAAAAAAAAAAAAGTAGTAACACCATCTGATTAGAAAATCAAAATCGGGATCAGTTTGCACCTTCCGTTCCCAACACTAGTTGTGCCTATAGTACTAAATTGTTCACTGATAACAGTTACAAAGGTAGGCTATTGTACCAACATAGATAGGAACATTTCACAGGAACCGGTTCAGAAGCTTAACTGGCATGGGGTGCTCGCAACCGGTTAGCTTGTATGACCAAATGTATGAGCCTACGTTAATGAAATGGTAGCTAGGAATCTAAAAACGCCACTTGAGTTGCGATAAAATTGTTTTTTGTTTGTCAATTATCTACTCTATTGCTTGAGCAATGGAATAGGACATTCCATTTTACGAATTTTATCGCGATTCATATTGTAATGTTGCTAAAAAAGCTTTTTTGGGGCTGCTGGTGGTGTTATGTAGTTTCTGCGTATCGCCCATGGGATAAAGCAGTGGCATTATTCATGTATGTACGTATGTAACTATAATTTTATAAATACGAAAGTTTATGAAGATCATCATAAACTTTCGTGTAAAAGATATCCATATCTTTTACTCTTCACACAAAAACTACTGGACAGATTTGGGTGAGCAGGATACTTTTATCTCGGTATAATGATATCGTGGTATAACTTTCTAAAAAAACGCGGGCCAAGCCACTGGCAACTGCTAGTTTAAAATAAAAAGTAGCTTCACAAACATCTAAATTAATTTTCACAATCAAAATCGTTATCCTATGACAAATTATTTCTTCAGGAATTATGACCTAAGATTTATTACAACCCATGAAGTTCACTTCCTTATAAAATACAAACTATTCTAATTTCTAGTAATAAATAAAAGTGAGACTAATAAAAATAGTTGGAACAACATAATTCAGTCACTCCAATAAATTATAAGTTAAATTCTAACTGTGAAGTTCCACGCAACATCACGCTAATGATTTATCGGCGTAGGCAGAGAATATAAGTTAAATAATAATTAGTATTCAGGGGCTGACTAGGGAATATTAAAGGAATGACGTCATGTTTGGAATTCGTGCAACCTTGCATGCGAGGCATACGGCCTGAAAGATTGGGCAACAAATATTTCAAGGAATTCAATATAACATCATGTACTAAATTGATTGATTTTATTTGTCAGAAAACAAAAGTGAAGACAGCGGTGACCGCGCGACTCCTGAAAAAAGGACTGACCAGCAATAGCTAAAGACAAATTATGTGGAAAAGGGAGTCCTTTGCTCAGGGCAAGTCACCTATCCAGTGAGCAAAATTATAGTCAGAAAATAAAATAAATAAACTATATCCAAGCCCAAAGAACCTGGGAGGTACCTGTGTCAGATGAGAAAGGAGGAAACGCCTGGGTGTCACCACTGCGAGGATCGCCCGGAGGACACAGTCGAGCATACGGTGCAAGACTGCCCCGCTTGGGCAGAGCACCGAAATGTCCTCTCGTGGCGGGCATTGGTCGCGACCATGCTGCGGGGCAAGACGGAGTGGGAAGCGGTCGCCTCCTTCTGCGAAGCAGTCATGCTCGCGAAGGAGGAAGCGGGCCGCGTGAGGGGGAGGATTTATTTAGCCCGTCATTTTTTTTTTATTTAGCGACACGTTCGCTTTTGATCACTATCTCGCCTCTATTTAAGTTTCCTAGCTGGAAAGAAACGTCGGAACGAATTCCTTAATATCGACTTCATCATCATCATTATCACCTGTCTAGTATGTTCTCAACTATTGGAAAAAGACAATGTAATTTGAACCGGATGCAGCTGCCAAAAAGATATATCTCATGCAGAAAACTCCAGTACCAATTCAATTTCGGTAATGCCTGAAATAACGAATTAATTTCAGTACTTTGATGTTCACAATCTGGTGTAACACGATGTAAGTCCGAAATGTTCAGGTAGCGATTACTCAACATGACGTGAACACGACATGCCGACGTATAAGTACCTATGTTCTACGTTATACGGTCCTGTAATTTATTACTATTTTAGGTCTGTAAGGTAGGATTTTTGGTCAACTTCCTTGTATTTATTTAGGTTTTATTTGATTGTCAACTTTAAGTTAAGTTGATATTAGGAACAAAATTAAATTATCTTCTTGAGTTAGTTAGTTGGCATCGAAAAATATAGACTTGTTTGTATAAACTGCTGTGCAGTGTACACCTTTTTAATATTGGTGTTAATTCGACGTAGTTTATCATTGAAGAGTTAAAGTTGAGAGACTTTCTAAATAGCAGAATGGTAGTCTAGAACTCTAGAGGCATACTCGATAGAAAAAAGAAACTTAAAGAAACAGAAAAAAAAACAAAATTAATTTCGTAATTAAAAGTAAAGCAGAAGCTTCTAAAAAATCTTAATTAATACAAACAAGAATGAATGTCGAAAATATATCCAATGCAATAATTCACAGCAGTGTGTAGAAAATCATGATCAGTACCGTCAGCACGAGTTTTCAGTATTTGAGACGTAAACTGGAACTTTGACTACTTCAAATTGACAATTTTCAAGAAAAAAAATTTGTTCCTTATTCGCACACCAGAGGCGCTGTTCCATATTTTCATACAAGAAACGCTGTAAATACCGGAAAGTTGCTGTAAAGTAAAAGATTGAAAACTCGTGCTCTTGGCGACGCGAGCGGTCGCGACAGTCGTGGAGAGGATCCGGCGGTTGAGACTCCACGTGACGCTGCACAAGACGGAGGCCATGTGTTTTCATGGCCGCGTCAACGCGCCCACGTCGGGTTACAGCATCACGGTGGGAGGGGTTCGCATCGGCGTCTTGAGGACGATGAAGTACCTGGGACTCGTCCTCGACAGCCGGTGGAACTTCCGGGAGCACTTCCTGTGTTGGGCCCCGAAACTGAATCGAGCAGCGGGCGCCCTCAGGCGACTCCTGCCCAACCTCAGTGGGCCAAACGCCTCCTGCCGTAGGCTGTACGCCGGTGTCGTGCGGTCCATGGCCCTCTACGGGGCCCCAGTGTGGGCCCTAAGCATCCGGACGCGACCAATCAAATTGGTCGCATGCCAGAGAGTCATGGCTATCCGGATGATCCGGGGATACCGCACGATTGCCGGCGAATCGGCCAACCTGCTCGCCGGATTGCTGCCCTGGGATCTGGAGGCGACTGCCCTCCAGCGCGTCTATGAATGGCGCGTGGAGGCGCAGCGCCGGGGCGTGACCCCTCTGCCTCGAGAAGTCGAGGCGCGGCGGGAAGAGCTCCGGCGCGATCTCAGGGCAGTATGGAGGGCACGACTGTCGCGACCGATGGCCGGGCACGCCGCAAGGATTGCCCCGCTTGGGCGGAGCACCGACATGTCCTCACGGCGGCGATAGGCGGAGACCTCTCGCGCCCAGCACTGGTCGCGGCCATGCTGCGGGGCGAGACGGAGTGGGAAGCGGTCGCCTCCTTCTGCGAAACAGTAATGCTCGCGAAGGAGGAGGCGGGCCGCGTGAGAGAGAAGACAAGGTCCTCCCTCCACCCCACCCGCGGTGGTGGACGCCCACGGCGTCGGACGTCGCAAGACGATCTCCGGCCACCGTAGGCGCGGGCATGCGAACGGCGAGTAAAGGGCAACTCGCCGCCCGAACATGGACCATGCCCGGGTCGACGGCGCGTCGTGTTCCACGCGCGCCTCAAAGAGCGTCAGCAAATGACGAGGCCCTCTCTCAGAGGGTAAAGCCTGCCGGGGTCGCGGGTCTTATACCATCACCGTGACCCCGGAACATAAAGGGCTATTGAAGGACACCGTGGATTTTAGTCAGTACAAGTCTGACAGTACCTCTCGCCCTGCCCGGGGTGGAGGTCTCATTAGACGATTTTACCACGTAAAAAAAAAAAAAAGGGTACTGTATGCTTACGTCACACAACACGACAAAAAGACACGACACGACTCCGACACGATTACGACCGACCACGACAAACATTAGAACAGTTAAAACTTGTTATTTCACTTTAGCAACATGTTTTTCGTCCGAACAGCTGTTGTAAGTGAATTTTTAATAAAGTTTTTATGGTCCGAGTTTAAGCTCAGAATTACTGTTGAGCGCCATTTTGACAATAATACGACGTAGTTAAGAACTATGTTGGTCTGCGATTCAATGAACTTTTGAAGTAATGCGCCCTTAACAAAGTTATGAAACTGATTTTGAAACAATTATGCTGGCGACTTACAATAATCGGAATTTTGGAATGATATTTGGTTTGTATTTAAATACACCAGTAAATATCCGACATTTAAAATTAAGAAAAAATTAAATTTCATCTGCTACGGTTTAGGCGCAAAATGCCGAATTCGTAAAATGGCAAATGATCAAAACTGAATTTTCTACGTAATTCGTACACGTCATCTAAGATTTTTTCTCTGTGTTTAACTAATTAGTCTCATGTCATGCGAAGAATTCTTAGTTTTATAAGGATTAAACCCAAAAACGTAGAAAAAAAAATCATTTTGATAATTTGCCGTTTTGAGCATTAGGCATTTAGAGAATTGGCCCTTTTGAGACTAGGTTGCCATTTGCGAATTGGGTTTTTTGCGCCTTTTTTATCTCGCAAATCTATATTCACTTTCACTCTTTCAATAAAATAAACTCCAGTGATTTGACAGTATTTTTGTCCTATTCATTTATAACAGAACTTAACTGGCGAAATGCGAGTATTCTGTAACATAAATTAATATGCCTATGCTTTTAATAAACCTTTCAGGAAACAAATGTGTGATATATCTATAATTTTTTTTCTAAACCTTAAAACCCTTTACTTCATCAACACTCTAATCACTTGTAGACAAAAGTAAACCAAACACACTAAGTATTAGATCTCCAATTCACACGAAATCAAACCTGGAATCCCGATTGCAACATAATCCCTCTGGACGTAATTGCTTCCCAGTGAATGAGACGCCTCGGAGTGAACCGATGACCTACTCGTTCATCTAGTTCATTCGTTCCTTTGATCAGTTCACTCTTTGAGGTGGATGGAAGAGTTCGTTAATTTGCTGGTATCGGTTGTAGGGGAGATTTTTATCGATTATGTTAGATGAGGGCTTGGTGTGAAATGGTTGTATTTTTTGAAAGATTGCGTACAAGTGGAGGTACTTTTTGTACAGATAAGTTCTATATAAATCGAGGTAATACTTAGGAGTTTTAAAAAACTTTATAGCAAGAAAATGATCTACCATTAAAATTTAGTATACCTACCAACGTGACCAGATGCATAAGTGGTGACGAAATGAAAAGGAGTGAGTAGAGCGTAATTTTATGTATGTTTATGTGTGTGACATTTACAAAACTTACTGAAATCCACCCGTACACCATAGGCCACGAATAATAAGCTCAAATAGAAAATTAACATAATAAAACAATCTAATCGCGGAATGTATAATAACGCACAGTGTAACGGTCGGATAGTGTAACATTAATTACAAAAATACCACTTACGAGTAAATTAGCTTTATCGGTGACACGAGGCAGTAATTTATTGTGGCCGACAGTGTACGACAAACGGATACACAAAGTTTACGTGGCTTTCTTTTTTTTTTGTTAAATTCGAAGGAAAAGTTAGAAAAAAATATTAAAAGCCGCTTAATCTCCATTGCTAGTTTTAACAAAAGGCATTTCTTGCGTACCGAAAATTAATTAGTTCTCTAAAAGCAGATTATGATGCTGAAAATTTGAATAAATTTCATTTTAAAACATCATGCTTTTCCGAATCTAGACTCTAAAGCCACGTAACCCAACCCAAAATCCTTCCAAAAGCACAGAAGTCTCTTGAGACGTTCATAGGCTTCCGGAGTGACCTCGGTCTGCGCAGGTTTGGATGCCCACTGTTTAGCAACACCATCACATTCTAGGATTACCTATGTGGGTTGTACATGGGTACAGGTACAGGTAACCTCTGCACAACAGGCTGTCGCGTTGATAGAGGGAGAAACAAGTAACGCTTTAGATTTTAAATCATATCCAGTAACTTAACATAACTGTATTTGTGTTAGCAACTAAGTCTAAGACCATACTATTTTCTCCTCTGGTTACGTAAGATTGACAAATCTGAGACGCTTACACACACTCATCACCTATCCATCCATCGCATAACAGTAACGACTCTTCAATAAATCTTAGACATCTACAACCAGCAATATTTACACACAGCCATTTTAAAATACACCGTTAACCAAAACCCACAACCCTTTACCCAAGACGAGATCAGATTACCTCCAAATTTCCCTTTACTTCCCATCCTCGACCTACCGACCCAAATTCCTTAATCACCGTCGAAAGACGCCGAAAACACCGTAATAGGTTAAACCTTAACGTAAACCCGAAACACCGGTGTTTCAATTAGACGTTAGGTGTAATCGAAAAAGCATTAGGATCGTAATTAAGAGAGCATGCGTGCTCAGCCGATAAATTTGCATGGCCTGCGGTCAGGAGAGTCGTGGATAGGTGTAGTTTGTGGGGTGTGGGGTGTAAGTTAGAGGAGATGAGGTGTAGAAAAGTTATTTCTTTGGATTTGGAGAGCTGTGGTATAAAGGACAAGAAAGAACTTTAATTGCTCTCAAAAGGAGAAGGCAAAACAGCTTGAAGAAACTGTGGCACATCCAAAAATCTTTACTATGACTAAAAAGCTAAAAGAAGAGTTTGTTTCCTTTGATTGAACGCGTTTATCTCAGAAACTACTGATTCGAATTCAAATATTCTTTTTTGTTGAATAGTCCACTTATCAAGGATTTTTATAAGTTATATTATAACATCACACTACGACCAATAGGAACAGAGCAGAGGGGGTGAAACCGCGGAGAACGCGGTAGTTCTACTGTGACATCTACCAACACACACTGGTCCCAAATGCAGATGAAACTTATGCCCTCTCTCATAGAAGTCTAATTGCAGCAATGAGAACATTATTTGCTGATTAATACTTATGCTACAGTACTTTCCAGCAGTTCTTCATGTTTATTACATTACACATTTTCAAAGAAAATTCGTAGATTACACCACGTGTTCCGTTTAAAAACGTTTCCGTAATAAATGTCACAGGTCATAGAATTAAAAGTTTCCCACGCAAGTTAAATGCTTACAGACACATGCGGCGGTAAAGGATTGCGCTTAAATAAAATGATTATCCACTGTAATTAACAGAGCATGCTCAGGGTATAAATTTGCATGCCCTGCGGTCAGCCGAACAGTCTGCACTCATAATATTGGTACAAGTTACAAGCATTAGCGGGGATACAAACTTTAGCTCTGTAAAGTCATGGTTTAAGAGATACCTGCATTTTTTCGAAAGAGCTTTGAGTACTCTGGAAACTTGCTCAATACTTCTTCAATTATCACTAAACACAGAAATGACACACAGACTTAGCTGAGCAAAAGTGGTTTTGAACGAAGCTAGACGTATTTAAAGATGCGATTTTTTTGGTCCCAAAAAAGTGTTTGAGGCATTTCTATATTTAGGGATAGTCCAAGAAAGTTTAAGCCAGTTTAAGCAAGTTTACAATGCGGCTCAAGCACTTTTCCTATATTTCCAGTGGGTCTCAGAGTATCATGGGACCTTATGTAAAGGTAATATGACCTTAAAACGCAAAGGGTAACTCATAGAATATCAAGAACCTGACAGTCCTTTCCGTCTCGCCAATATCTCCAGAAAACATGTTTTATAATATATGGCAGTACTCGACATTGTTTTCAATCGCTACTTTGTTATAACTTGGACCATACACATAGCATTTACTTACAACCATACTTCGAATATTTTATACGTACTAAAAGCGCAAGAGAATGCCAGGATTTAACAAAACAAGGGCCCTAAAAATATTCACGGGGTACAAAATGTGGTCACGCATTGGTGTTCCAAAACGAATTCCTTATTTTATAAAACTAAGTGTAGATATTTTTAATTACCTTTGCTGTCCTAGTCCTCCGTGACCCAGTGGTTGCGGAACTCACGAATTACCGTGACTCCGAAACGTAAAGGGCTATTTAAGGACACCGTGGATTTTAGTTAGTAAATGTCTGACAGTCCCTCCTGCCATGCCCTGGGTAGGAGGGCTGATGTGATGATTTTACTTAGCTAAAAAAAAGCCACGGTAATAATATTTATGTGCATTCAAAGAAAAAATTACTATCGGTTTTTATTCGTAGGAATTAACCTTGTCTTACAGTAGTGTCTCCACTTCAAATAAAACTATCGTGTTGCAAACTGCTCTTCAACCAGTTCCATAATAAAATAGATTTAAAAAATAATGTGGTGCAGTTATTGTAACATAAACCATTATCGAGTGGAAGACACGTGGAACAATCATATTGATATTTAGAATGTTTCTGTGTTACTGATCAAAGTGCCTATTACATAGGAATATTTATTATCAATTGCCTAGCCTTTTCCCAACTATATTGGGGTCGGCTTCCAGTCGAACCAGATGCAGCGGAATATCAGTATTTTACAAGGAGCAACTGCAATCGAACTTCCACAATCCAATAACCTTAGAGCTTCTGACTTATAATATACTCGTAGTAACGACTGTCAAAAGATCTACAAATGACAGTCGGAACCAGCAGACAAACAGCGGCAAGCGCGGCTAAACCTGGAAGACCAGCTTGTGCGGCTGTAAATATTTAGCCACAAGCTCTTCTAGGAATAATATTTATACGTACAGCGTACACACTTTTCAGGAACTACCTATCTGTAAGGTAGTTTTACAAAAGATTTGTATAAACATTAAAATTAAGAGAAAATTGAAAATGTCTCGAAGCAAGACGAAGTACCCTTCAATGAAGAGTTAATTAAAGACTTAGAGGAAATCGCTTATAAAATATATTATTTATAGTTTTGAAGCATTGATTCTATATAAATGTATATTTTGAGAAGGTATCCATTTTCATCTTTGGATAATATCAAAGTGTGATCCAAAGATATTATACATTCTTTACAACACCCAATAAATTCACCAAAATGAATAACACAACTGAAAATCTTCCCTCGCATAAAATATGACTGGTGTCTTCGATACTGTAATGGATTAAGTCCCCCCCACAATTGAGAAGTACTAAAATGTTCAAGAAGAGACACAAAATTATCTTTGTAGGTAGTGTGACAATAATATCGAGTCCAGACGTTTGTACGACGTGTCGGTTGCTACATTGTACGACACTACGTCTGTGGTGACCATATGGTTGGTGGTTTTAAGGATATTTTGTTAAGTTGTCTAGCTTTTGAAGAAAAGTGGTAGCATTGACAGTCTTCGAATTGATAAATGGAGTGTGTAGGACATCTAGATTCAATATTTGTTAGTTTAAAGTCTTACTCAGATGCATCAGATTGAGAGGTCGATGGAAAAGACAAAGTTCAGCGCAGTAGCGCTCTTTCATCTAATTGATGGGAATCTTGGGTGGTTACTCTGATAGCTCATTTGCAAGATTTGGGTGCTTTTTATGACAGAGTTCATACACAAAAAGTACCCAATTTGATTTTGATTGATAAAAACCGCATTCATTCGTTTTTTTAGAAATTAGTAGGTTTAAATACGTCGATGAAACATAAAGACAGACACCTACTGTCAAATAAAAAGAAGACCCAAACACTGTTAAACTCCAATTCTAAAAACAGGTTTCCCAACAAGCTCCCCATTCATAAATTGTTTCTATTTTCCTCACACAATCTAAAAGCGACAATTTCAATCTATCCTTTACAAACAAGATGCTTTAAACCGCTCGTTTGGTCACCCCAGCTCCGTGAAACGCTATTGGTGCGATATCTATTCCATTTGCAGTATCTTCAGTATATTGGTGGAGATTTGATAGCCCTGCCGAGGTGGGTTTTGAGTGAGCACCGTAGTGCAGTCTGTGAGTCCGTGCTATGCATGACTATGGCAGTTACTACTACCGGGTTATGGCGCCCTGGTACTTGTGTCGGAAGATATCGTAGACAAGACAGGTGGTTTTTAAAATACGCATTGGAACACATAGTTTGAATATGGAATAGATTTAGTTTTGAAATAGTATATTTTGCAACGAGTGAATAAAGCGCGGATTTAAAGCGAGGGCCATTATATGAATCAAGAGCAAGCGAAGGATTTTAATGTCTGAATCACGACCGTAGGGAGTGATTCATGATGATTGAATCACGAGCGAAGCGAGTGATTCAAGTATTTAAATCCTGAGCGACGCGAGTGATTCAGGCCCTCGATTTAAATCCGTTTTATTCAAGAGTTGCAAACGATACTTTATACCATGACTACGAGAAAAAGAAAGATTTGAGCGATATAAGATATTCAACGGAACAAAATAAAGTATTTTTTAATAAGTCTGCTCCACACACACGTGGGTGCGAAGTAGTCCAATCGCTCGGTCACGGCGCCAACAAGCTGATATTAAAATCGGAGCAATGATTTGAATTAAGAGTAATTTTCATATTAGCAAGGGGGTTGTCCAGCATCGCGGTCGATGTCGAATGTACTAAAGTGTTCTAAATTCAAACACCAAAACAGTGCGTAAAAGACTACTTTTACGCACTGTTTTCCGTGAGTAAAAGTAGCTTTTTCGAGGGGGAATGGTATAAATGATTATAGTTAGTGCTGTTCAATTATGGCCGATAGACTCCTGCCAACTTATAGCGCCCTGGTACTTGTATCGGAAAATATCGTAGACAAGACAGGTGTTTTTTTAAAAATACGCATTGTTTGAATAGGGAATGGATTTCGGTTTTCAAAATGATTCAAGTACTTGTCTTTGATCGGTCTGCGTTAGTACTGTTCAATTACGACCGATAGACTCCTGCCAACTTATAGCGCCCTGGAACTTGTGTCGGAAGATATGTTAGTCAAGACAGGTGGTTTTTAAAATAGGCATAGTTTGAATATGGAATAGATTTGGTTTTGAAAATGATTAAATGATCGATATTTGTAATTGCTGTTCAATTATGACCGATAGACTCCTGCTGGCTTATAGCACCCTGGTACTTGTGTAGGGACATATCTTGGGTAGGTAAGGATAGGCATTACGAATATTAATTGTTTTTGCTGTGCCAGTGTTAGCATGACTCTGACCGTTAGACTACTGTCAAGTTATATTGCCCTGGTACTTTTCGTGAAAGATATCGTGGGTAAGACAGGTGTTTTGAAGATAGAAAGAGGTTATACCATTGAACATAATTATACAAGATTATAAGCCTAGGCTTCCTATAGGGTTATGACACCCTAGTACTTGGCTGAGTAATATGGCAATACAGGTGTGAGCTTTTGGTAGAAGTAAAAAAAAACGGAAACACAACTCGGGTTAAAAAATAATGTTCTTGCTATTTTCAACCATTACGAAACTTTCTTACTAATCGTTTTGAAGAACTTATCTCAATTGGCTATTACAAGTTGACCTCAGATTTTTTCCAATAGTAAAGGCTCTCCATAAATTCTTACCCGAACCCGACAAAACAAAACCCAATATTTCAAAACATCCCAAACATTTTTATCATGCCCTGTATCCCACACAAAAGTCTCATCATACATTCCTCATACAGTTTCCAATAAATCAGACAAGACAAGCAATACATAGGGATTTGGTCATCGTCTTTTACGTAAAATATCTGTTCTACTCGGCAACAGTTAGTCGATTGATTTATCGCGACCTGAGAGAGGCGTGATGAATTACTCTGTGGAGATTTGCACAGAGCAATTTGGGTACAGAAGCAGGGTTAGTTCGTAAATCAAATAAGGATCGAGTTTTTTTTTTGGGTAGCTACGTAATTTGGAGTTTTAGTTTTAATATTACACTGCTTCAAATTAATCGTTTGTCGCAAAAAAATATATTTCAACGAGTTTTTATAAGCGGAATGGATCAGAGACTTTTCCATTGTATTTCTATACAGCCAACAATTTCTAAATTTAAATTTAAATGATCCTGCTATTTCTCGCATAAATTCAATGTTCAGTTTTCTTACTAACATTTTGTAAAAACCTGGGATAATATAAAAAAAAATAGTATAACTACATGAGATTTCCTAAATAGGTACAGTCCGTGTCACGATGTGGTTACCCCCTTGGAAGCACCTGCGTTCGTTACTAAGATAACCAATTGGAGAAGCCCAACGTAAGTAGTATTTAATATTCACATTTTCTTTTGCTTGTTAAGCATCTACCGCAAACTACCCTACGCGAAACGCCGAACGTGCATAGGTGATTTTGAAAAACATTGCAGCACCTCGCGAAAAACAGCAGGAGTGAAAACTATTGCTTAGGTGTACATATAACCTGTATTCATTTTCAGTTTCTATGTTTGATTTGTAAGCCTTATTTGGACCGACCGCGTAAGCCGCATGCATAGCAGTCTCTGGGCAAATCTAAGGCCCTTCGTACACAAGGCGACGCAAGTCTCCGATACCTTACGATTTCGGTATCCAGGCCACTATCGCAATACAATCCATAGAGGTTTGTAAACACGCACTAGTCTATGGATGTCAAAGTCGTAAGGTATCGGAGACTAGCGTCGCCTAGTGTACGAAGGTGCTAAAGATGATGGACAACTCTGCAGGAAACAGCTAAAAAGTGGCGGCAAGGTAACCTAAAATAGCACCGGGAAGGCTGGTCTGAAATGTCGGAGAGTGCTCATGGAAAGATAAAGAAGAGGTCTTTGAACAGCAGTGAAAATTTAACAGATTAGGAGTAAAATTAAAACTTTATTATCCATAACCCTGATCATTGCATAAATATTGGCACCATACTTATTTTCTCTATCTCTTTTCCCTCTTTCTACAAAACTGCTGTTTTCCTCCAGAGGATTAGACAGAGATGTACCATATTACACATTCTGAACCAAGTAATAGAAGACGAGCCTAAATAAAAACTCATATGATAAAATTATAAATGAAATTCGTCAGAAAACTGTCTTTATTTGATCACCTTCAGAATCCTGCCCAAAAACGTGTTAACGCCAGAATCCCGAAAACTCAGTACCAACATCATACCAAAAACACAACGAAACGTTTCCCTACACTAAGTGCCTCCACGATAAACTATGCACCACAAGATGTATGGCACTTTCTTGCTGCGAAACCTCCCGGGATTTGCCGACAACTATGCACCATGTTCCCGGGATCTCACGCCGGTATCAGATTTAAAGCGAAGGATAGGTTCTGCTAGGTGCGAAGTTATCTTGCGCTTGAGTGCAAGTTCTGTACAACTTTCGTTTGAAATGTTCAAGTTTTAGAGGTGTTTTGGGAGACATCGATGTTTTTATGTTTGTGTGTGTGTGTGTGTGTGTGAATAAGCGAAATAGCTTGTGTTTAGCTTGAAGGAATGGTGAATAATGAGATGACGACTACCAAAGTTTGTGTATAAAGAAAATATACTGCACCGAATTTATTTTAGAGGTATTCCACTTAGGGTACCTGGCACCTGCGAAAAATTTTGACAAGAGCCTTATGTCGAATAGATAAGGTATCAGTAGCTCAGGTGCCATTGTAATCGGGGGTAACCTCTACCTCTTATTTAAGGCTAATTTTTCAATAATCAGATAACTTTTATCTGAGGAATAAAATGGGGGTTTGACAGCTTATCTATAGAAAATATGTCAAACCGCTATTTTTTTTTCCTCAGATATAAGTAATCTGACTATTTAATGAAAAATGAGCCCTTAGGCGTAAGTCCCAAGTACAAGAATTATTATTATAATTAAAACATATTAAGATTTAACTTAATATACTATTCTCATCATAACTTTGTAATATAATGAGAATAGCCTTACCAAATATTAGAATCAGGAACTGTGTATCTAATACGGCATAATAAGAACTTTGACAAAACTGAAATAATTTACCCTACTATAAAATTTTGAAATTTCCTGGTAATTTATAATCTAAATTTTTTTTTGCATGGAAAAATCATCAAATGAGTCCTCCTACCTCGGGCAGGGCAGGAGGGACTGTCAGACTTGTACTGACTAAAATCCACGGTGTCCTTCAATAGCCTTTTATGTTCCGGAGTCACGGTGATGGAAATAAGTCCCGCGACCGAATAAGTCCCGCGACTAAATAAGTCCCGCGACCTTATAATTTACCTACACAATATGGTAACATCAGAGATTCTTCCCAAAGATCCACAATTTCCTTCAACCCACTTTACGTACTTACTTAGTCCGATATTTATAATCGAAAACCATTTCCTATTACGTCACAGTGGCTCCCGGCGCCATTTTTTCAATGTTGCCACTTCTAAATCGATCACCGTCGACTTTAAATCGGTCCCGCGCCGTTCTATGTTGACAGTCGTTAAAACTTTCACAAATTGGCTGAAACGTCGTTTACTGAAATTCCCTTTACTTAATTAAAACTTTTCAGTCTGAACTCCATAAGTTTACAAGTCGCCTAACAAATTCGAATTGTTTGATTGTCATTTTGTTGCAAATAATTGTTTGTTTTTGTTCTTGGGAACTGAACTAAATGCAAATTGGTTCTTTCGGGCATCTGTGTCGAAAAATTTGGCGGAAGTTTGAAAACGAGTTTCGGAAATGGCATTATTAAATCATGATTAAATCACTTATTAAATCAGTGAAACGTTCATAAACAAAATTCTTGTGGAAATATTTCATTCGCCTTTCATATTTGTAGTCGACACGATGTGTAAAACAAAGCAAAAATATTACAAAGCCTGTCAGAACGGCCATACGTTACTTTTCCAACAATATCCCGGTAAAAAACTAATTTGCCCGGGAGTTATGACAAAAATCCAGGGTATCGGCGCTTTTTATCCAGGCTTAGTGATTTCATAAATGGCGCAGTGTACCAACAATATAAGGGTGCGTACAGATTTACGACTTTTCTTCGCAATGTAGATGTAACTTTACACAGGTTTTATTAGGTGATATTTTTAAGGAAAATATTTAAGAAGCAACAAATGTTTTAATTTTGTTTTGAAATTTGGACCTTATTTACTGTGTCTAGTCTTAATTGACATATTCACTGCACGTAACCACAACACAGCCACCATCATGTCATGAAGCGACAACACCGGTTGCAAGTGTTTAAATTTCATTTTGTGTGGAAATCACTATCCAATTACTTCATAATATTTGAACTGACGACCGCACGAAATAATTTTTGTTTGACACGCGATCTATCTGTCAGTGTGTTTATTTTTTTAAATATCATGTCACAGGTGACACGGTTGGCGCAGTGGCTGAGCGATCAACTGCTGCGCAGCTTGTCGCGGGTTCGATACCCGCACGGAACAAATATTTTGTGTGATCTGCAAGTAATTGTTTCCGGGATCCGGGTGTATGTGTATGTAAGTTATTGTGTTTGTAAATGCACCCACGATACAAGAGAATTTTCTAGTGTGGGGGCATCATTCCGCCGCCTATGTACCACTGTTTGTACATGAAGCTTAAATAAATAAATAAATAAAATCATTTAAAAGAAAAAAAAACATTGTGTGGTTGCTTTACATTTTTGTCTTTTAATTTAAATAAATTAAAAATTGTGTAGACACACAAAAATATTGTTCTGTACCTTGTCTGAACAAATCCTAAAGAACTTTCACACTGATACCTACGGCCATAGACGTCGCCGTCGGTGTAAATCCCCCTTGTTTCACGTCCATATCGGCTCTCATAGACCACTGATTTTATGGCATTTCATACCACGGCCAGTGACGTATGAAGGACTGTTTACAAGTCACTGGGCCCGTGTAAGCCAGGCGTTATGTTACGTAGTTAGATATGGGAATACAGTTGAATGGGAATGGAAGTCGACTGGGAAAGTAAACGGGATGTAATGAAAGGAATTTAGATATAGGTGGGGGTTTAAGTAAGTGATCATTTGGGAATAATGATATTGAAAATTAACACCTAATTTGCTGTAGCAGATTATCTTAGCTTATTGTTTGTTAGCAATTCAGATTTGGTTTTATTTTGGGTTATTATACCGGCTTTCGACGGCAGTTCAATGATGTGAGAAAATCTTTACTCAATAATTTAGTAGGTAAATGTATGGCAATGAACAATAACGCTGTTATTTTATTCTTAATCCGGTTTCTCATTGAAATACCAACAAAAGCCAAAAAAAACAACACAACGTTTTCTACAATACCTCATATATTAAACCATTTCCAAAACATAATAAAGCCCTCTCCTACTCATCGAGCTTCAAAAAAAAAACATTGGAACCCACAAAATATCCACTATCCCAATGAAAAATGTATCAGCCATCGATCATAAACTCCTCGTTGGGACACTCAGCAGAAAAACTTGTGGGGCCGTGAGTAACGTCGTACCAAATGAAATCTGTAGGCTATAAAGAACAGATGACGGGGTGGCTAACTTCTTTGGGATTATGGTGTGGGTAGGCTGCTAGCTTTATATTTTGGCTTGGTGTTTGGCATGAACCATGGCTTTTTTATAGTTAAAGGCTATGCAAAAGATAGGTCTCATCAAAAAATATTAGACCCGTTAATTTTCTTTTGTTACGTAAACCATAATTGACGAAGATACAACACTTCTACAAATCATAAAACGTTACTCGATGTGTATAATTTAACGAAATCAAAATATTTTATTTTACATGGGCCTCAATGGGCACATATAAAACGTCGAGAAAAATAAAAAATTGGCACGGTTCGGGTTGGTATTTTCCATGGAGAAGAACCGGCAAGAAACTCCATGGTTACTCTTTTAAAATAATAATTTCTTTTACAATGTTTCTCTTACAGTTGTATTTAGACATGAGAGAAAATCGTAAGCACGATAAGAAAAGGGACTTTCTTACAAAAAAAAAACAGTCGTCAAGACGTCACAATCCAATGTTTCTCTTACAGTTGTATTTAGACATGAGAGAAAATCGTAAGCACGATAAGAAAAGGGACTTTCTTACAAAAAAAAAACAGTCGTCAAGACGTCACAATCCCCCCTCTCCATTTCTAACCGTGTTATCTTAGTCAACATTCATTGATTTAACAAAAACAAAAGTAAAATTTGACAGATTTGGGTAGGTTAACCTGCTGACGTCTGTGCATTCATCCCTCTTGTAATCTCCAATCGACAAACGACCACAACCAACCTTTACATCAATATGTACATTACCATGTACCACGTAATTGTGACGTATAGTGACACGCGTCGACGTCACCGTGATGACGTCATCGATATCTCCTTGTTAACTCGATATTAATTACGAGGCAGTAATTAGAATATATTGGCCGTATTACCGGTTTGAGGTGGATAGCTGTGATTTGGGTTTAAGATGATTTGGGGGTAATTGGATGATTATGGTTGGTTTAAGGATGGTTGGACAATGATCTTAATTACCCTTTTTTAGGGGCTAAAATCCTCAAACAAGTTCTTCCGTATGTGAAGCGGAAGGGGCTAATAATAATTAAGCAAAAGTTCATGACATAATTTTCAAAGATTCTCACCCCAACTGGAAGTTTTAAAACCTTATTTCATGATCCTGAAAACGCACTATGTTTTATGGTTTCTTAACAATTAAATAAACTTTATCCTAGTAGGGTTTACATGGCAAAGTTTACTGAAAAAATACTGAAACATATTTCTACAAAACTAATTATTTATTCATTTAACTTATTTAGAACACCTGTAAAATAAAGGTACCTAGATAGACGCAAATTTTCCGACAGCAAAATGAATTTTTGGTACGTAACGTAAATAAAAACAATATTGTAGGGCTTTATGTAGAACAAAATCCTGTAGTAAATAATAATACCGACCTCGTGCCTTTAAACTTGAAAGCTTAACTGACATCGTCTAGACATAAATTCAACCCGTTTTAAGGTTTATGAAGTTTCATCATTATCAGCCTATAAAAAAGCGGAGCCCCGCTTGGCGGGGCTTCTATTTCTGTTCGCAGGATTTGAAGGAACCCAACGACGATATATTACTAGACTCCGCATGTATGATATAAGGAACAAAAACTATTCTGTCAACTCGCTGAGGTACTACGTCAGCGAGGGGGACGGGGTAGTCTGTTCTGTCTCATGGTATGTTTACGGCTCACAGGAGTGGTCGAAATAAGACGGATATAAGACTTTTTTACCTAATGTGTTGACAGACATCGGTCGTCTGTTATTAGGAGTCTAGAAATATATCGTCGTTGAAGGAACCTAACCAAACGAAACTTCGGAGTGATGAAATTTTAAATAGTAGCCCTTAATATGTAACCTTACCTTATCTCTCAGCATATCCCGGACCCTCGTCGCCTGGTGCCTGCTGCGATGCAGTTCGAGCTGCAGCTCCAGACACCTCTCCTGCCAGTTGATAGACCCAACCTCTGCTGCTGCAAGCTCGTACTCCAAGGGGTCCAAGCGAGAGGTATGGGCTATTGGCCTGCAGGATTGAGAGTAAGTTTAGAAGTTGTTGAGTGGGATGTGAGCGTATGTTATGAAATGAAACGATATTTAATTACAAGTAGTATTATGACCTTTAATACGTCTTTTTCGCAAACTAGATGAGGCCGGTGTTTCGTACCTGACTACTCTTGAGAAGAAACAGCCGAAAAAAACTCAGAGATCTCAAACGAAACTCAGAGTCTTTTAAACTCCGGATATTACATTGGCCATGTCATACGAGGTCCATGTAGTATCTGAGCACCCCACCAGGACTGTGATGGTCTTTTGGAGTAAGAACCACATTTAACTGGAGCTGTCCAGTCAGTGCAAGCATTTGTCAGTTATCGTGTAGCTCAACTCAAGCCGCCTTATTACAAAATGGGGTTTAAGTAAAAACCAAGGTTTATATCACCAAAAACTACGGTTTACACAAACGTTATTACAAATCTTGGTTTTGCGATAAACCATGGTTTCTCAAAGCTTATTTTTCATTGTGTTGTTGTTTTTGTGTTATTTTCACCCAAAATGGATTAAAACGTTCTATATTTAATTGTTAGTACACATGGCGTATTTAAATGTTAAGACAATGGTTCAAATGACGGTACTATGTCTACGTTTTATCTAAGTTTTGTAATACGGAGAAATTTAAACCATGCTTCTGAAGATAAGCCTGGACTTGCTAGTACAGGTTTAAACCAAGGTTTATTTAGTTTTTGTAATAAGGCCGAAAGAGCTCAACGACACGACGAACGATACCAAAGAAAGGGTATTTGTGTTTGTTGTATGGGCAAATATGCTTGAGAAATACTAAAAGCACATTATCTTAGTACCTTTTTAATTTTTTCTGATTATGATTTTATCCTGCGTTGAGATCGAGTTCGATATTACCCAAATGAAACTGAATGAATACTTATGTTTTAAGTGGACTGACTTTTCATTTGATCACCATAGCATATAATATATAACTGGGGCCTCGGTATAATCTTTGGGTGCAGCTCACAAACTATATAATTATGTTATATCTCAAGCACCCACTTAGTCTATCAGAAATACATTTCGTTTAGAATCAATTTGAACAACATGTATTGAATATTGACTTGAAAACTGCATATTCTCGCAGATATACATGAATAAACAATTCGTTTGCAGATAGATAATATATAATCGATTATAGAAACTAAAACAGAATTATAATTTACGTAAAGAAAATAAAAAAAAACAGTTAAAAACATCACTACATGCGACAGACGTACCCAATCTCCACCCAAAAACTATGTAGAACATGTCATAAATATTTCACACTCCTCATTAATTTAAATGCACAATATTGCGCCCCACTATAAATACTTGAACGAGGTTCGAAGCTCAGGATTAATACGAACAAATGAGGTATTATTAATATTAAATGATTAATTAGCAAGGGTCGCAACGAGCGGGATTATCTGATGAGAGCAACTGGATTGATGGAATTTATTCCATGGGAATGTTAACAGACTTTCAACTCTACTACTAGTTGAGTTGTTGTTGATTTTGAAATGACACACCTCTTTGTGTGAAACTTTTTGTCAATGTTCTTTAAATATTTTTTTTTACGTGGTAAAATCATCAGATGAGGCCTCCCACCCCGGGCAGGGCGGGAGGGACTATCAGACTTGTACTGACTAAAATCCACGGTGTCCAACAATAGCCCTTTATGTTCCGGGGTCACGGTTATGGTATAAGTCCCGCGACCTATGTTCTTTAAGTTAGTGTGAAATTGACTTTTTAGTAGATGACACGGTCATACACTTTTTGTGGCAACATCTTGTATCTATACTTCTTTTCTGTTTCTATTGTAATTTATATTGAATTTTAACATTCAACAATGATGATAAGTGATATCTATCTTTACTCTAAACACTATAACAGTTATCTACTAAAATAACGGATTTTCCCTGATTTTATTTTATTTAGGGTTCATTACTGTTCAAATATTTTCTTTCTCAGGCATTGTGCACCTTGTCGATTGTATATAAAATTTATTGAGTGTTAAACCCATAGGCTCTATCAGGCATACATTTTAAAGCAATTTTATCATCATCATTATCCACAGCCCTTCTTCACCCACTGCTGGGTATGGGCCTCTCCTTGCTTGTGCCAAGCTTCACGGTCTTGCGCCAGACTCATCCAGGCAGGACACTCCCGCTATGACAACAATGTCGTCTGCCCATCTCACCGCCGGACGACCAACACTCCTTTTTCCATTCCAATGCAATTTCAGACTTTAGTTAAAACAATACCAAAACAGTTTTATTAATTTTAAAGAAACCGTCTTATAAAATTTATTGTGAGAACAAATTATGAAACGCTATAACACTTTTATATTGCTACTGTTGCCTCTTAGCAATAATGGACACACAGATACCATTATCTCACAACAAGACAATTTACAACTAATGGTATTTTAAATTCCAATCATATTTACTAATCTAGTCAAAGTACATAAAGCCTATATTTGCCTGTAGGGCTATTGGCAATAACTTCTAGAATTTATCTGATCAATATGCTAACCATTACAAAACCTAGTTGATTGAGACACTAATTAATATGCTAGTAATCGATAAGGGCTTTATTCCTAGCTTTAGTATGCCTGGTCGGCCATCTTGGCTTCTAGATTATTTTATCTAGTGTAACTAGTATACAGTGTTCTTAGCTGCCACGGTTTATTTCAATTATTGATTATTTTACTCAGTTGTCATTTTTATATTTCCTATGGATACTTTTAACTTTCTGCACTGTATAATCTCATGTAATATACCATCTCAAAATGAATAATGTAACAAAGGTTCTGTTGAATTTTGGCGATTTAAAAAGCGGTACACGGAATTTCTTGCCCATCCATCTCCATTTCTTAGATTAGCAACCGTAGATTTATATCTACGTTTTGGAATGGGCACCTGCAGTACTTCACAGTTAATATTATTTGATAAAACGTTAAACTGCATACATGACCTTGGCAGTTCGCATCCAGACGCTGCCACCCACATTCTTCAAATCATCGATCCATCTTAGAACTGGGATTAACCCAGTTGCCTAGCAACATGGATTAAAATTAACAATGATAGGTACGGCTATAACAGCCCGTCTACGACTGGTCTAAGCTGTGAGCAGAGCGACAGGCAGCGATAGTAAGATTGTTACTTTGGAAGACGGGAATTCGCCACTAGCAGCCTAGCGGTTCCTTTTGGTGTGTTTCAAACATATCTATACATTTGATGTTACTGCTTTCCGCCCCGCTCAAAGTCACCGCTCATAGCGGCAAGGTCGTGAACGGGCCGTAAGGATAAGTTCAATCAGATTAAATAGTGGTTTGATTAAGTTACTAACTTTGCATTGGATAATAACTTAACCTGAGTTAACTTAGCCAAATTAACATAATACCTACAAACGGGACTTAATAAATCTCTTAGAATAACAAATATCAATCAAATTCTTTTGGAATAGTTGAAAAAATGTCTTGGTATGCGACCACTATAAGAACAAAAATGTCAATGACCTCTGTCTGTCAAGTGTCACTTAAAAAATTCGTTCAAATATTGGTCGCATCATCTTTCAACACCCACCCATCGCTTCTTTGGTCTTCCGCTACTCTTATAAACACATTAATAATGACAGACATAAAACTAAAATAATGAAAACTAGTAAAAATATAAATTGCTACATGATGGGAGTGCCAAAAATTGAAATTGACCGTAACAAAAATGAAAATAACAATCTTCATGGCGCCTACTTATGAAACATAACAGCTGTTCGGAAAAAATAAATAACATGGCGATGTCCCAATATATCTATTTCTTCGAGACACCATTCAATTAATTATTCACTCAAAATGAAAATGTATAAATGAAACTCTAAGCTATTGAAACTTAAACGGAATACCACAAGGTATACAATTGAACTACACTTAATCCAGTTACTGCAAATTTATGGACAATATGAAAAAAATACGTGACACTTCAGGACACAGTAACTAAAACCTTAACACAAGAAAAAAAAGTACAAAACTCAACAACACAATGCTAAATTGCATGCACAAAGCCTTTTGTATCTCAAATCTGTGCACGAGTCGGTGACGAAAATAGAATGTTACGGTTACAAACGTAATCAGATGACAGAAAATAAACATTAGTCATGGCCGACACCGATAAAAGGATTGCCCCTATTGTAATCTACCCGCATTTTTGAAGGTATAAAGGAAATAGTAAAAATGTGAGTCATTGGCGATTTATCACTAGCTTTTATTCAAAAAAATCGATAGCCTTTTGTTTGAATAATTTTAATGTCTATGCGTTGTTTTCCTTTGGTACTAAAAGTGTGGAATAAAACTTAACATAGCATCATCATGCGTCCTCGAAGGATTAGGCTGCCTAACCCGAATTAGTAACGTTTAAGTCTCTTTAGCAGTAGGCTAGCCTAAGACCATCAACCAGTCTACAAAATCCGGCCTCCCTGGTTAATAATGTTGCAAAATTTGTTATGGAAAAAGCAAAAAACATTGATGGCCGACCTGAGATTCGAACCCAAGACTTCATGGACGGCAGTCACGCTTAATACACACTAAGTTTTAGAAAACAGGTGAATATGGCTGTAAATAGTATTAAATAAGAAGTGTTAAACAATTCGAACTCACCTAGGTGGCGGGGGCGGCGGATCTCGCGACCTCCTCGGCATCAGTCGGGGACTGTTCGGAGTACTAGCCGAGTGGCCAGCACCACTGACGTCCGTGAACCGAGCCAGAGGGTCGAAGATCTGCGACAACCGCCGCGACCTCTCCTCAGACATCGTAAACACACAAACACAACACAACACTAAAAATATTATAAAATATTATATCACATTACGACCCCGCACTGTCGTGTGTCACTGTCCAATCACAAATGACTATTTAGAACGGTCCGAGTGATTCAAACTACGGAAGTGGTTGCCGCCGGCCGCTGGCAGATGGCGCTGTCGGTGACGCGGGATTTGGCGCGCAATCCCCGCCGCCATGTTGTCCGTCTGATCTTTTTCACAGTTTAATTTGCCTTTGCGCCGCTGCCGCCGTATTTAGAACGCTGGAAAATAAATAATAAGTATCAGTTGACGTGTCATCTTTAGGTGGTTAGAGGGAAATTAGGGAAGCCAATGCAATTAGAGATTGGTTTCGGGCGACATTTTGGAGCCGTGTCAAAATAACGTCGGCAGGTTGTCGTTAACTAAACGAGTTGTAGACGAGATTGTTTTCAACACTCGGATTTGTTTTGCTTCGGATTACGCGCCTTATTAGAAAACGGTGATAGATAAAAGTATTTATACATCTGGGTTGCCACAAGGAAAAAAAATGTTTCTGAAAGTATCACCAAAAACAAAGATGTGCACAGTCCATCATGTGTGTTTTTTCCTATTACTATTTCAAAAATAAGTATTAAAGATTCTGTTACAAATACGTATACGCTATTTACGCGTCCCAGCACCACAGCTCAATAAAAAAGAAAGAAAATAAAAACAGTTTTAATCACAGTTGACCGGTTTTAACGATTCCTATAAAACTATTTCAGAGTCCATTAACAGAATCGCGTAAAACAGTACAAATGATACCTTTTAATATATTTTTTTATATTTATTTTTCTTTTTAATGTTCTCTCGTAAATTATAATCCTAAGCTAACGTTACGTAATTAAGAAAACATTAGATTTCTTTGAATCAGACGAGGAAAGGAAAGGAAAACCCTTTGATATGGTGATTCGGTGAATCGCTTTTACGAGAGGAAAGATGGCGACTTGGTAGTTAAATATTAATATTTTGGTGCTTTAATTTTGTTACGCATGATATTTAACGCTCTTAGTTAATTGTGTTTTACACTAAATGTATGTCAGTCAAATCGGTATGTACTAATCATGGACATAAATAATGTGGAAATCAGATATAATAATGCGGAGATCCACAATTAGTGTTAGAAATGTCAATTTATTTTACTAAATTGACCTTTCTTAAACAATCGTTATAAAATCTTAAAATGGTATTCATGTACATTGGGCATTTTCAAATGGTTCACCAAAATGCATAGATTTAGAGCATGGACTGAGCGACCATAATGTCTATCTAGAAAGTGAGAACAACAATTGTAGGACCATCTATCTCTTTCCTGTACGACAATCTACTATTTTTGGTAGGTAATGTAAAGGAAAGAAATACTTAGATGATTTTATTGTTATATTATTATTATTTTTCTCTCTTTCTATAGAGTTGCTTAAAATGGCCGTTTTGGACCCCTAGAACGGTTTTAACAGAACCTGTATCAACCGGTAAGCTTACCAAAAGCCAAAGTTGGCCCCAAAATTTTGACTTATCAACTCAAAAAAATCCACATCATAAATATCTAGTTGTTAACAACACAAATATACAACTCACTTATTCATTGCATTTCATGAAACCACAACACGAACGAACAAATAAAAAAATCAACCACACTTTTTAATTTAATCTCAAACAAAACTATGAATACTAAACTAAAATTGATATTAAATATTCACAATCACATTTGCGAGACTTGTAAACAGAAACGTGAACTTTGCACAAAGTATTACCGCGGTTTTATTCAAAAGTGTGAACTTCGCACAAAGTCGTGTTATTCATCCCAGACGCGGCTCTAGACTAAGCAATGAATAAACAAATGAATAACACAACTCTTTGATATTCAAAATTAGTTCGTCTCACCTTAAGAGAACAGTGATTCTCAATTAGTCTCGTGAGACGTCTATGTTTTTTTTTCTTTTTATCTTCTTAAATTCATCAAATGAGTCCTCCCATCCAGGGCGAAACACGGGAGGGACTGCCAGACTCGTACTGACTAAAATCTACAGTGTTCCTTCAATAGCTCTTTACGTTCCAGGGTTACTGTTTCCTGAAAAGACCCCGGCAGGTTTAGGCCGTCAAATCTTAGTCTTTCATCAAATTGCTGATAGCTCGCGTGGAACACAAAGTCGTCAACCGGGTCCTGGGTCAGGATCGGACGGCGAGTCACCCTTTACTCGCCGTCCGCAACACCGCAACAAGTCCATCTGCTGCCTGAGGTTTGAATTCGAACTCGGTGATTTTGTGTCACTAGTCAGACTTTTTGTCTCCACGTTGGTCTGCTATGAAGATATTTTAATGGTAGTAAATTTTTGTTGTGTAAATACATCACTAGCCACCCACGAATTAAAGCAAAAAATACGTGTTCATTATTTTTCATTAGTCTAACTGCTGAGATCGCGATTTAAAAAAGGTTCCTAAGAACGTTTTCCCGTATCTCTTATGGATGCAGATTTCTCCCTTTTGGCCAATTTAAAAGAAACACCCTGTATAAGTATGTTTATCAGTTGTCTAGTCCCCATAACACAAGCTCTTCTTAGCTTCGGACTAGATGACTTTGTGTGATAGTTGTGGAATATTATATTTGATGATTTTACCACGCTAAAAAAGTCTAACTGCCGAACTAAATTTTGCAATATATTAATGCACGAAACTAACCTATTTCATAAAATTGAAACATCACTAAGTGAATCTTTCAGTAACAAGCTGACCGTGAGATAATTGTAACGTAATTAATTAGTCTCACTTTTACGGACAGCGTTGATTAAATGCTTAATTAATTAAATTGCAACTGAAACAAAATAATCGTACAAAAACAGAGCTCATTTCATTAATTACAACATCCAGTGCCTGTTTTATAGGATTGTTTTTACGCGTGGAATCAGATTTTTACAATCAGAGGAAATTATTTTATTCGCATTTAATTTTTATCAGGAAGTTACATTTTATTTGGTGTGGTTTTGGGTCATGGAAAATATGGAATTGTAAATTAGTGGTGGCATTTTAGTGGTGGCTTTGGGAGTATACCAACTTTATGAAATCCACGATAATTCGACAAATTAATTTCAATCAGGATAAACATTTCGAAAATTAAAAGTTCTGATTAAAAATCCAATAAAACATGAAAACGAATATTTAATTTTAAGCCCTCAACACTGGTCGCGAGGCTGTCTCACCAGGTAACCGTGGCTCTGGTACGTAAAGGGCTATTGAAGGATCACCGTGGATTTTAGTCAGTCAAGTCTGACAGTCTCTCCCGTCCCACCCTGGGCGTGGGGACTCATTTGATGATTTTACCACGATAAAAAAAATCCTTCAACACGGATTTGTAAAAAAAAAACAAAAAGTGGAATAAATAATTACCTATGTTCATTACTAAAGAAAATCTCTTAATGAAAAACTTCAGGACAAGCTTGAACATTAGACTGTGAACTCTAAATATTCTACCTTCATACCGAAATCATTTAATTCCAAATTGATAATTACAAGGTTGAAAACTACTCAAATGAATTCGTTCAAAAAGTGCAACAGCTACTGATTTCCCTTTCATAAAATCTACTCAGATAAAGTGTAAGCCACTCAAACACTGCTTGAATTTTGCACTCCATTCACTAAAATATACATATTTTATTCTGAAGTGTAAACGCTTTGGGAAACTGTGCACTGGCCGTGGACGTAACTGCTGCCGACGAGTTTGAATGAAAGAGCATATACTTACTTTACAGGGTGTTTCGAATTTAATAACGTGATCATCACAATTTATAATGTCATCACAGTCAGTGACATGATGCAATGACTTGCATGTAGGACAACAGAAGGTACCATTCACAATTTAACATCCACAAGTAACAATGTATCTTCTAGCAATCATTTAATTAGTTTTAAAAAAGGGCCTCAGCAGAATACCTTGACATTATTCCATCAAAATATTCAAGGTATTTCTTCAAAATTATTAGAAGTAGAAATGTTTCTTGAAAAAACAATGTTTGATGTTGTCTGTTTTACTGAACATTGGTTGAAGGACTATCAAATGATCATTAATTATGAAAATTACAGTGTTGTTAGTTGTTTTAATCGCAAAGCTATGCTGCGTGGAGGTTCCTTAATACTAATAAGAAATAGTTTAAAATGTAATCAACGTAATGACATAGTAGGTCTCTCGGTAGAACATTGCGTCGAACTGTCCTGTGTTGAGCTGGATAGGCATGTAATAGTGTGTGTTTATAGGCCCCCTAACTATCAGAATTTTTCATTATTTGAATCAATAATCGAAGATGTTCTGGCAAAGCTTTCAGAAAGCAATAAAACAGCAATTGTTTGTGGTGATTTCAATATCAATATTTTGGAAGAAAATTGTAATAGCAGTAGGTTATTAAATCTTTTAAATCGTTTGATTTAACAAACTTATTTGCAGAACCTACTAGAGTAACTCCAACATCTGCTACTTGTATTGATAATATTTTCTGCAATTGCGATTATTTGGATAAAGCCATAGTTAGTTGTATGCCGTCTGATCACAGTGGACAGACGGTAACTTTTAGGTGTCGTACAATTGAACAACAAGTTCAGATTAATTGTAGACCTATAACGACAAATAAATTAAATAGATTTAATAGTTCCCTAGACAGTAAGTTGAGTTTAATGAGTCCTAATATAGACGAAATGAATGCCAACCAACTGTACGATCGCTTCTTTTCAATTGTTCACAGCGAATTTAATAAACATTTTGAAAAGAAAATAAAGAAAATTTGCCCGAAATTTAAATTTAGTGACTGGGCAACTAGAGGTATTAGAAAAAGTAGGGAAAGACTTTTTGAACTATATGGCCTTAAGCCTTACATTAATACTGCAACTTTTAGCAAATATGTCGCTACCTATTCAAAAATTTTCAAAAATACTTGCAAGGCTGCTAAAGCCTTGCACATTAGTAACAAGATCAAGACAGCTGAAAATAAAATAAAGACAGTTTGGAAAGTCATAAATAACGAGACTGGCAGAAAAACAATGCGTAGCAGTAATTATACGTTAGATACAGAGTGTGGTCCTATAAGCTCTAATCTGGAAGTAGCTCAAGAATTTGTAAATTTCTTTACAGATATACCATTTAAGACTACGGAGGCTCTAAATTCCTCACCCGATACATCAATTGCTTTTTTAAAGGCGAACGTATCTGGCTGCCCGGCTGATTTTAAATTTAAACACATAAACCCGATGACAGTTATCAAAGCATTCCGGCAGATCAAAATTAAACAGACAGAAGATTTATGGGGAATGTCTGTTAAAGTTTGTGCATCCATAGTGGAGACTGTAGCACCTTACCTAGCTTTAAATTTTTAATATGTGTGTGGATCAAGGAGTTTTTCCTGATTTGATGAAGTTCAGTAAAGTCGTTCCTCTCTTTAAATCTGGGGACTGTAAAGATACCAATAATTATAGACCAGTATCCGTGTTGTCAGTCTTTAGCAAGATATTTGAAAAAGTAATGCTTAATCAGATGCTTAATCACTTTAACACCAACAAAATCTTACACGATCAGCAGTATGGTTTCACCAAGGGACGTTGTACAACTGACGCCGGTGTCACCTTATTAAAGCACATATTTACTGCATGGGAAGAGGCCCAAGACGCGATAGGAATATTTTGTGACCTCTCCAAAGCATTTGATTGCGTAAACCATGATACATTACTTTTGAAACTAGAACATTACGGACTAGGTAAACTTGCACTTAGTTTGGTAAATTCATATCTGTGCAATAGGAAACAGCAAGTTGAAATAAACGGCGTAAATTCACAGAGTTCAACTGTCAATATCGGAGTTCCGCAAGGCTCAATATTGGGTCCTTTCCTCTTTTTGGTATATATTAATGACCTACCCTATCTATTAGATAACCAACCTCACAAAATGGTGTTATTTGCAGATGACACTTCGTTAATTTTTAAGATTAATAGACGGGCTCAAAATCTAGACGACCTTAATAATACCTTATGTCAGGTCCACAACTGGTTTTCAGCAAATAACTTAGTATTAAATGAAAAAAAGACTAAATGTATACGATTCGCTCTTCCAAATGTTAAAAGTACTCAAAATGACATAGTATTGAATAATGAGTCACTTGAATTCGTTGATAAAACGGTTTTCTTGGGGATTACGCTTGACTCAAGATTACAATGGGGTCCTCATTTAACATCTCTAGCAGGGCGCTTAAGCTCAGCAGCTTATGCCGTTAGAAAGATACGTCAATATACTGACGTTGATACGGCGAGACTTGTATATTTTAGTTACTTTCATAGTTTAATGTCTTATGGAATTTTACTTTGGGGACGGGCTGCAGACATCGAGTCTATTTTTATTCTGCAAAAAAGAGCCATCCGAGCTATATACAATCTCCGAAGACGCGACTCTCTGAGAGAACTGTTTAAGGATATTAACATCTTGACGGTAGCTTGTCAATACATCTATGAAAACATAATGTACGTTAGAAAGAATCTACATCTTTTTGGCAAAAGAGGTGACAGACATAACTATAATACTAGAAATAGGGACCAATTAGTTCAGCCGGGCTTCAGACTCGCCAAAGTAGACTCATCTTTTATGGGGTATTGTTTAAAATGCTATAATAAAATTCCACAAAGTATTCTTGAACTGAATGAGACTAAATTTAAAACATGCATTAAACGCACACTATGTGAGCGGGCATATTACAAATTGGGCGATTATATCGCTGATAAGAATGCTTGGCTCCATGCTGGTCCTGCACCATAGGACAGGGATGTATTCAGTGATAGCATATTTACATATAGGTACTATTTTCGGAGCTGCAAAAGATTGTGAAACTATAATTGCATTGTATAAATTCATATTTCTTTGGATTATATAGCTGCTTAGCCTATATTGTGTGAGTTCTATGTGCACAAAGCTATCATTCACAAGATACCTACGTCTTAATTATTTTTAGTTTTTTGACTTGAATGTGCCCTGGCGGACGAGAGTATGTCATGCTCACTCAAATGTCTCGCTGATGGTGGCGCGTGTGTCGGATCATTTAGTTCCCTTCAAAATGGTTGAGCTGAATGGTGCTGATATCATGCGTCATGTTCGTGAACGGGCGCTGTCAGTTGGGACTGGTCATCTCTTAGCTGCCTCGGTTTATTTTAAAAATCAATAATTTTATTTCTGATTTCTTTTGGACACTTTTTAACTTGCTACATCGTTCTCACATAATGTACCATCTTAAAGGAATGATGTAACAAAGGTTCTGTAATAATTTTGGCGATCTAAAAAGAGTGTCCATGGAGTTTCTTGCCCGTTCTTCTCCATAGAGATCAACTTCTTGGAACGGGCATCTACGGTACTTTCACAGTTTTTATGTCGTGTGACTGGGACTGTAGCAACATCACTATTTTTAACTGTTTTTATTTATGTAACGTAACTATTTTTGAACTGTTTTTGTCTTTTGACATTTCAAAAGTGCTATGACTGGCCTACTTGAAATAAATGCTTTGATTTGATTTGATTTGATTTGTAGTAAAATAATGTCATTTAGTAAAATAATCTACAATTCTACATAGTTAATTATGTATATTACTATACTATACTTCCAGTATTTTGGGTATTGTAATATTAATGTATTGGAATATACTGTATTTCGAGGCATTGTTATTTTATTAACAAAAACCAATATTCGCTGCTGAAATACATTAACTGTATCCAATGCAAATAAATCATAACTTGATAACGTATTGCTGATATGAGTAAAATTGCAAAATAATTACCGAATTATAAACCTAGTTACGAGTATGTAGGTAATTCAATTTATTCAACGCATGTTATGTTAAAATTTGTATTAATATTATTGCCTGGGTCGATATGGTATACATATAATTATGTATATATTTTTTGTTGCCACACACGAAGAATTTATCCCGTATCGTGGATGCGTTAAAAAAAACTTAGATTTCACATACACAAACACCCAGACCCGAAACAACGACTCGGTCGACTGGAAGCCGACCTCAATTTAGTTGGGAAAAAGGCTAGGCAGAAGAATCAGAATAACTAGTACCAGCCATAAACGTCTAAAATTAAACTCAATCCGAAACACCCTGTATACAAGTACGGTCACATTTTGTCATACACTATACGGCTACCGTATGTGTAAAGAATTCTTACACAAAAGATTTTTATTTATGTAACGTAACGTATAGTGAATTATGACTGTGGTCCTTTTCAACTTTTTTTTATGCCCTTATTTTTATATTATACTGCTTTTGAATCAATGTTATCGTACTTGAATTTTTTAGATGGTAGTTTTCAATTTAAATTGAATCTAGATAAGTAACAGATTGGGGTGATTTTCAATATCGTTTAGCCTTGAGACAGCTGTAATAATATGCGTCTTGATCCCTATTTTTTGCGATTAGTGACGAATTGAATCCAATTTTGTTTTGACCGAAACCCAAAAAAAACATTTTACACACTAATTTATCAAATTAAGAGAAAAACAAAACCACCAAAAGGTTAGGCTATGGAGTATTTTATAGTACATGCAAAGGGGGCAACCCTATTGCCATCTCGTATGCCCAACTGGGCAGAGATCTAGACTCTGAGGCTGCTGCTGAGGAATTCTTGCTGGAAACACTCAAAAACCCATTGCCCGTCTTGGCAATCGAATCCAGAACCTCATACGATGTAACTCGAAAAATAACCTAACAAGAAAACGCTCTTTTAGATGCAATATTAGCTTTCGAGAAAAACATACACATTCTTGAACAAAAAAGCAAGCATTTTCTTCACAATCTGTGCACCAAAAGCCACAGTATTGCATTTCACAATCTTCACAAAGCTAAGAAGAGATTTATTTCCCACCTGCCCCATGCCCAGTGGCCACAAAACACCCGATAATGTTTATCAACAGTTGACCTGAAAAATTGCCAAGGAAACTGAAATTACGAGGGCACTGACCAGAAAATTGACGACGGAACCCAAAAACTCTACAGTTATGTGCTTTGATTAATGTTATCAAGGCGGTTATCTGGGGACACCCCTTAAATTGGGGTCAACCCTTTTTTGGGGGCCATCCGCGGAAATTTTTATCTATAGAGTTATTTTGGACTAACGATTGTTTTAATTTTATTTTGGATTGTTTTTGTTTGGGTTTTTGTTTTTAGGGAATTTGAAATCTCTTCCTTGTTGTCTCTTTTTGTGTTGATTCAAGGATTAAAGACTTGCATTTTAGAAAATTTATAATTCTCTAGCGTAGAACCTTTGTTTCCGGGGTTGGTACCTAGTCATACTGCATGGGAATCGTGACCTGGACGATTTTTGGTCAGTAAGAATTAGTCAGTCTTTTCGCTCCACCCACGGTGAGAGGACTCATTTTGAATAGTTCTACGCCCCAAAAAATTATATTGGTTTTAAGTTACGAAACTTTTGCGTGCATTTAGCTATCTTCATGCAAGATTGTATTGAAAAAACATTCATCATCATCAGCCTTCTACAGCCCTGTGCTGAAATGAAATTTCAAAATTTGAAAATTTCCCGCTATTTTCATCCAACCACGGCCAGCTATCCCGTTCAGGTAATCCAGCCATTTTGTCGGGAGACTTCCCACACTACGAGATCTCCATTCGAGAACCTTCCTACTCCACCTATCGTCGGTTCTACGACAAACATTGGCTACGTTCAATACAGTAAACACGCCAACTTTCCAGTCAGCATCTTCAGACGAAACCGCATCTTTTTGTCCAAGTCCAGACTCCAAACTGTAAGAAACACATCTAAGCTCCGGTCCATGACTGCAGCAAGTGTTTCGGCTTGAAACTAACGTTCAGGATCTTTAGATTAATTTATTAGCTTGAGGCTTAGGGTTGCCACTTTACGATCAGACAGTGCAAGTTTTTGGTACCTAGTAAGTTTGTAAGCTTTACCGCTCGTCCAGAAATTTAGGAAATATGTTTTTGTGTAAAGAGACGGACTGTATAGAAAAACATTTTTCGGGTCGTTGTTATTGATATTTCGACCCGAAAAAAGAACTGTTCAAAACGAAAACAAGAATAACGTTCGTATGAGGGATGGCGCCACGAGTCTTTTGAATCATCGTTGAATTACATTATTATTAGCAAAATACAACCCGAATTGATTGTTCTAAGTAAACGTGAGCAAAGGCGAAGACAAAAAGTAGTGAACCACAGACAAAGCTAGTGAACGATGAAGGCCATCAAAAAGAATTAGGACAGGTCTGATCATATCTAGTCCGTCCTTAATTCTCAATGTAGGCCAAACAACCCATTTTCAGGATGAATTTCTTTATTATATTTGACAATAAAATTTAATGGCATCATCAGTTTGCACTCAATATTTTAATAATTTTTAACGGGTTATTGTCCACCCTGTATTACGCAAAAGCCCGAGTGTCGGACAAATTCTAGATCACATTTCTAAACGAACAATTTCGTAACTAAATTCACACTAATGAGTGAACCAGTCCAATCCGCAAATCCAATTAGTCTCACATTTTGAAACGTGTCTGTCTATTCCCTAGTTGTCAAAGTTTTCAGATGAAAACTTCCCAGACTTATGGCCCAGATAACAAAGACTTCACTGGAGTTATTACTTTAGTTACAAAACTGTTATAAACAGGTATTGAAATAGTTTATGACAAAGAGAAACAATTTACATAATATGACAGAAACATAGATTAAATAAACTTTTCACGTAGTCTATTTGTTTGTGGTTGTGTCTAGGGTATTTCAACATTATACATAGAATAAAATATCACCAAATTAGTCGTGCTGCTTTAGATGGCGCGGAAAGAAATGTTAGACTCTTACTGACTAAAAACCACCCTGTTCCTTCACATGTACTTTGTGTTCTAGGACAGCGGTAACACATACAGTCCCGCGACCTCGTCAAGCGAAGCCCTATATTACGCATTTTATATAGCTGCAGAGCATAAACCTTTAATTAATAACACAAATGTCATTAAAGGCCAATTCAGGAGATGAGCTCATAAACTTAAAAAAAAATTGGTAGGTACTGGTTTCATTGCTTTTTTTGCTGTTTGGATATTAAAAATAAATCTATAAACAGATATATTTTCGGAAGAATCTTTGGCATCATTATTATTAAGGGACCTATTCTTTTCTCATCCTCTATTGAACAGATATAATTAACTCCAAAAACAAAGACAAGTTTATTTCTCTTACTAACTTCGTCCACGTTAATACTCCTGGCATCCCTACCGATCTACTTGTCTAGCTAGAGCTGAGACGTTCGATGTACTTTGCCAACAAATGCCAATGCCAACCAGCATGGCTTATGGCAGCATGGCAGATTACATAGGATTTGTCGTGTAGCCTGCTGCTGCCTATTTGAATTCGGAACTTGCATTGTGCATATTTGTTATAATTAATTTTGAGTCAGAAGGACGTGGAAGCTTAAGCTTAAGCATCTGCGCATAAGCGCTTTGGGCTTAAAGTGAAATGAACACTTCTGTATGTTGGTAGTTTTTGCTTTGTGACGTCTGAATGTTCGTTCTGAAATTACTTTTAAAAGGAGCTAGAATGTAGATGGATATATATTTTAGGCCGAACAGTACTAAGCTTTTTTTTGTTATAAACTATCTGTATGCCTTGTATTGTATATGTATACTCATGTGTCTACAAATATGTCTTGTGGTGTTGTTATAGGCAATTCTAATCCTAATTTCTGCACTTTTACTACTGATATTATAAATGTAACCGTGATTTTATTATTGTTAACAAGTAAATCTGTTATCGTGTGTGATTTTAATAAGTACAGAAACAGATGGAATCATGAAGACAGGTACAGGCTATTCTTTTGGACAGATTGAGAGGGGAGCGAGCGAAGACGTTGGCTATTGGCAGTTTACTATAGTATACAGCCACTAACAAAAACACGAAAAATGACAAAATGGTGGAATAATGGAAGTAATTCAGCTACAAAGACGTAACCAAATCACAATTCTTGGTAATGTTCTGCAAACGGGCGAATAACAGATATACAAAACAAACGTCACAAATACGTACAATACATGTCAGATAAAGCAAGATAATCGGAAAAAACAAGGACAAAGCCCTTGTCAAACAATTACTATGAAAATGTGTGTGAAGATCAGAAAACAAATCTTGGAAAACAAGACATTCGGTTACATCTAAACAATAAATTCAAGTAAAGATAAATATCTGTTGAACATCATCTGCCTAGCGACTGCCTGTCGGACCTCCACAACCCAGTAACCGGGTAACACCATACCCCATGGTAAGACTGGTTGTCAGACTTACCATGGGACCGACGGCTTTACGTGCTTTCCGAGGCACGGAGGAAACTCGGTATGAAAGATGGTCACCCATCCACAGACCAACCTAGGCAAGCGCGGCTTAACCCGGAAGATCGGCCTGTGCGGCTGTAATTATTTAGCCACGAGCTCCTCCTATATACAGGGTGATTTTTTCAACTGGGCGTGAATGGCTACTTTCGAAACTATGAGGAATATCGAAAAACGTTGAAAGGAATCTCGAGGCCGAATTTGTCGAAAACTAAAACTGTATCATTGGATTTTAGAATAATCAAAAATCCTGGTCAGGAATCGAACCCGCTGATTTTGGAAAAAAAATCACATCTTGTATTATTATAACGTTCGATAGTGCTGCTAATAAGGATCAAATTCTGGGAAGTAATCGTATATGGTAAACTTAAGGAAAACGTATAATTACAGAAAAACTGATTAATCTTCAAGGCAAAGACTGTATTGGAAACATGAGTTACCGTTTCTTCTTTAAAATAATGCTATTTTTAGTTCAACTCAATAATGTCGTATTGCTAAGTACAGTGGGATTGTTGAAACGTCAATTCCAGTGAGACATTGAAAACAATGAAATTTTATATTTCGAATAAATTATGGCTCAGTAGATGTAAAGTAACATGGAAAAATAGCAATTTCATAAAAATCAGCCATTTCCTTAAGTTTGCCGTATATGATTACTTCCCAGACTTTGATCCTTATTAGCAACACTATCGAACGGTGTAATAATACAGGTTGTGATTTTTTTTCCAAAATCAGCGGGTTCGATTCCTGGCCGGGATTTTTGATTTTTCTAAAATCTAATGATGCAGTTTTAGTTTTCGTCAAAATCGGCCTCGAGACTCCTTTCAACGTTTTTCGATATTCCTCATAGTTTCGAAAGTAGCCATCCACGCCCAGTTGAAAAATTCACCCTGTATATAAATATCTGTTGAACACTTGTCTAAAAAAACTGTCAACGTCAAAACGGCATTTCACCTTGTTTCGACTGCAAAAGAACCGTTCTAGGTTCTTTTGCAGTTTTTACACTTTTGTTAGACATGCGTTCAATAGATGTTTATATTATTTTTGTGGTAAGTATATTGATTTATGTTTATCCAGTACATACAGTTGCAAACAAAACTTCATTAGAAATCCAATAACACAATAGTCTTGATGGCCCAACAAACATGTACTGTGACGTCAGAGCCGAAACGTCGACATCTTAGCAGTACAGTCGCGAACAAAGCTACATAAAATAGTACAGTCGCGTGCTACGGTACTAATGAGTGATGGGCGGGCGACGTCTCATTAGCGGCACACTTTACGGCTCTTTGTCGAGGAAACCGTGGAGGAATGTTTAGTGAAGCTGTAGTACGAGTACTTGTGAGGACTTCTGTTGCGTAGGAAAGTAGTTGGTATGACGATTAGAGAATTGCGGAACATTTCCTTGAAAATATGAAGAAAAATAATTTTAGTTGAATATACAACGTGTAACGTTAATAGAGCAAAACCTCTCGTGGGGTAACTAAGTCCATGTTACTGAACAATGTTTGTTCTAAGACGTTTGGAAATTCGCAAAAAAAAATTTGCTTTTTCATACAAAATGAGAAATTGATCGAGCACATCAGTAAGAAAAAACATTTTTTTCTTTGAGAATTTCCAAAAGTCTTAGAACAAACATTGTTCAGTAACATGGGCTGAGTTACCCCACGAGAGGTTTTGCGCCATTAACGTTACACGTTGTATAGATACCTCAATCAGAAAATGTTACACCCTAGCATTTTATTTGGGACATTGATAGGTAGCTTTTAATTTCTTTAATAGATTTTCAACCTTATCACAATAGTGGAAAGTTAATCTTTGATTGGTGCCAGGTTGAGGTAGATATAATGTACTGGCGTCTGTACAACTTGGCTAACAATGCTTTTTCATAACAAGTTATTTTAAAAAGCTGGAGCCTAAAAAATCCTAAATCCTAAAGGTCAAACGTAGAGGGCTTTATTCTTGGTATTTCCTTCAAATCGCAGTTTAAAACTAGACTTATATTATTTCACAACCAATTTTATTTTCAGGTTTTGACCAAACAGTACAATGTCATCAAAAATCTGATTATGCAAATGCTAAGAAAAACAGGTAAGTCAAAAAAATAAAAGAATTCAGAATTCTACTTCTCAAAGTGCATCTGACTAAGAAGTCAATGCTAATCTCTAAATGCTGGTTCCATTCTTCAAAACCACAGACAGGAAAAGAAGACAAAAGCTATTCAAATCTGAAGTAATAGCCGCTAATAACACGAATTTGTGACAGATTCACACAGAAACTTCAAAACTAGAAGTGTCATGTCTTTATGTCAACGGTAACAGAGCTTAAATTCCGTCTGAATATCAGCCTTGCTATATTCTTAGAATACATAGACAAGTCCAAAATTGCAGTATCAAAAAACGTAGAATAGTGAAAAATATCAAGTTAAACAGCTCCATGATTCTTAACCCAACTTTACATTAAAATAGCAGAAATATGATAATAGAGAAAATGTAAATAACACAACTGCAAAAGATGACACGGCAACCAAAAATACTTTAAAAGTAGAAGTGCCACACACCAAGTCTTTTTTAACCTAGTAAAATGATCAAATGAGTCCTCCCAACCACTGTTAGACTCGTAGTGACTTAAATTCACGATGTCTTTCAATGGCCCTTTACGTTAAAGGGTCACGGTTACTTCATAAGATAGTCCCGCGATCGTCTGAATGCTGCTTGGGAGAGTCCTGCATTCAGCATAGCTAAAGGAAAATTTTATCAAAACAAACAGATACAAGATTTTCCAATGATTGTTCTTTTTACTGAAAATACTGTACCCTTGAGCCATAAACTGGAACTTTGACAATTTTCAAGGAAACAATTAGTTCTTTCTTCGCACACCAGAGACGCTGTTCCATTTTTCATGCAAGAAACGCTGTAAATACTGGAAAGACTCTGCAAAGTAAAAGAGTGGAAACTCGTGCGTCGTCTACGTACTTAAAACAGTTGGCAAAAACAACGAATATTTAAACCGGCATTAACACAAAACGAAGACTATCGAATAATTTAACATTAAAACGGCTATATAATCTAGGGACCATAGAGATGCGCGACATTCAGAAATGAAATGAAATGATGTTTAATTATGCAAGAAGGTTATATCAACACTTTTACACGTCTATTCATAAAACTAGAAGCGGCCGAAAAAAAAACAAACTGTGTGATCAGCAACAACTCGACAACCAAAAGAAATAAACAGTATTAACACCTAATAACACCGTAGAAGCTTAAAGCAAGTGACACACAGTCACACAACACGTCTACACCACCATTGTGTCCGTGGCACTTTTTGTCTACGCTAACAGCGCTCATTAGACCGTCTGAATGCTCGCCGTCTTTACTGTCTTTGTGTCCATAATGGCGGACGAGCGCTTTTTATGCACAAACTGTTAGAGATGGATTGTTCAGGTAGCAAGGGGAATTTGTAACGTTTTGTTCGGGGAAATTCGCTGCTATTTTTGGGATATGCGTTTCTTTTTTGGGAGAGATCGTGCTTAAGTGATGTGATTTTGGTGTTGAATGTGGCGAGTGTCTTTGTTTTTTTTTGTGATGTTGTGCAACATTGTACAACTGGCTTAACCTTGCTTCTGATATTCCTTTTTCATATTTGCATTAGCACCTTAATGTTTAAACTCTATTGTTATAAAAATAAAGTCTAATTTAAATGTCTGCTTGTTAATTAAAACTACATAATTATAGAAATTAGCTTTAATGAGTTCTACTAATATAAATGATCGAAATTTACTCAAGCAATCAGACTCAAACGAACCTTGGCTCGATGCCAAAAAGCTCAAATCAGGACGCCTATCAATTCTCAAGATCAGCTCTCGTTTCAGTCCATCTAATTATTACAGCTATCATTTTGCCATTCTAGTGTCACTTCATTAATTAACCTATGCTAAATTATTTTCTCTAAGATGAAATAAAAATAATGTGAATGAGGAGAAATGAGTACAATTATGTAAGGATCGTATCAAGTTTTCTCCCGCCCGCGACATAAACAGAAAGACAGCGAAGGAGGAGATGGAATACGTGACCTATCAGCAAAACGCCAAAACTCAGAGGACTGTTTAAGCATGTTACCGCGATCATGGAACGCAAAGGGTTATTGAAGGATCAGGGTGGATTTCAGTATGAATCTGACAGTCCATTCCGCTCTGACCAGGGCGGGAAGACCCATTTGATGATTATACCAACTAATAAAAAATAGTAACATTCTGTAGTTATTGCCTCAAAAAAACGTAATTTTTCTAACCTAATCTAAACCCGCACGTGGCCAAATCACTTAATAATAGACCCAAGTATTTCTTAAAAGAATCGAAAACCTATTGATAAGGTCAATCACGTTATCGCGAACATACTTAAAGGTAAATGAGCCTCAGGGGTGGCAGCGGAGATACGGCCGAATAAATAGGCTAGCCGTATCGGGAGATATTTAGGCAACCCCCTAAAATTAGGGTGATCGATCCTTGGTGGGCAAATGAGGAACAATATTAAGGGAACACTGATATCTTTATCGGGGTTTTTAAGCCGTTTGGAGTGGTTATAATGGAGTGCACCACCTTGCCGTAAGTACGGAACTTGGGTTTTTTTCTTGAGAAATATAATGAAGTTAGATATGGCTTGGGGATGTAATAATAATCTATTAATAAGGAGCTTAATCGTCTTAATGTTAGTAGGGTTGTATTTTGTTTATTTATCCTAGATTTCTTCGTTAAATTGAATTATTTTGTTGTGAAAAATTACACAAAGTAAATAGTCGTATGCAAATTGAAAAGTTAGTAATTTCAATTTCTTATAATCGGGCCACACTTATGGCATTTCCTGTTGCTTTTCGCGATAATTTTCATATACCAGCGATTTCAATTTAGGTACTACTTAGCCATACCATGCATTTTTCTAACGTATCTTTTAAAAAAAATACACACAGCTTTCAAAACAAAAATAAAAACAATCACATAGATAAGAGAAAAACGCTAAAACGTTTAGAAAAAAAGGGGAAATGAAAATACCAAAACAAGATTGACGAGTTCCCGATGTCTGTAGCTGACGCAAGCAATTTAAACGATTCCCTATCGGGAAACGGCAAAACGGCTATCATTCAAACAATAAACACGATAAATCCAGGGCTTTTTGTGTTTGTTGAGCGATATGGGGTATGGGCGTAAGAAAAACAATGTTTGAAAAAATATAAAAATTGTTTTATGTTTACGGAGTTCTCTTCCGAATTTTCAAGAAGGGATAGTATGAGACAACTACAGTTCATCCATATTTTGTTCCATACGTTAAAGGGCCATATTTAAGTGGTAAACTGCTGCGCAAAAATACTGGGGGTTTAAAATTTCTCCACAATAGAATAACGATACATTATAAAAATCAATTAAACAAGATTCGACTGACGAGGGGTAACCTACCGAATTTGTTTATAAATTGATTGATTTATGATACATCACACATCACAAGCCGAATTGACTGTCAAATTCTAAATAAATGTGAGCGAAGCCACGGACAAAAGCAAGTCAAAAGGCTATACAATTCTTTGATATACTTTTTTCTCAGAAAAAGTCCCGCATTACAGAACTTCACTCAATACTCAAGCATTACTTATAACCAGACTCAAACCATATGATTTTTAGAAACTATTTTAAAGTTGAACTCGAGTCTTGAGTGACGTTGTGTAATATGGGCGTAAGAACGGCCCCATAACTCAGTAATTTACAGAGGTAAACAACCTTTTCTAAATTGAAGGAAACTTTCCGGAATACCGTACCTGTACCAATGTTGGAATGTATAAAATGTTACAACAAATCTGACGGTGGCCAACAGCAAATAGCAGGGGTCAAACAGGAATCTTTCTATGTTTGACCCTTAATTAAATATTTGTAAGGGTCAGAATGTTAGGTGAATTAAACATAAGTGAATGTGTAGATTTCGTACCGCAAGGAGGGTTACGTGTGGCATTGGTAGGTCGGCTGTAGGTGGTAAATGTTCCCGTTTTCAAAAATCAATATTCTGTACAGAGCTACTGTAGAGCAATTTGCCAAACGCTTGCTAGGGTTGCGGGAACGTCTGTACAGGTAACGGTGACCCTGGAACGTAATAAAGAACTGTAGGAACAGGGTGGTATTAGTCAGTAAGAGAGGGCCTCTAAGCGCAACCCAGGCCGGGAGAACTCATCTGATGATTTAACCACCCAAAAAAAGTCTTGCCCATGAATTTCGGATTACCGAGTACTAAATGGATTGTGAAGGTTAGATTCTATTTAACTTTACACAGACTAGACAGTCAAACCTACTGTTTTCAGCTGCTTCTTTTTGCTGTAACAGACCTCAACATAGTAGAAAAAAGGATAGGCAGATGTTGAAATCAAAAAGGTACGATATGGTATGGTACGGTTGGCGCAGTGACTGAGCGATTGGCCTGCTGTGCAGCATGTCGCAGGTACGATTCCCGCACAGAACAAATATTTGTTTGACCTACAAGTAGTGGTTCCGGGTCTTGGTGTGTGTAGATATGTGACTTTCTATATTTCTAAACGCACCCATGATGGAGGAGAAAGTCCTAGTGTGGGGGAGACGTATTAAAAAAAAGAAACATATAAGTTTTGACCAACAAGTCCTAATTGAGATACTTTAATTTCGCAGCTGCACAATTTATATACAATCAAGAAATAACTCAGTGTTACTGGGAAGTCAAAAACTCATAATATTTAACCACAATTGCCAAGAAATTGTGCAATTGATTGTCCAAGAGAAACGTTACAAATAAAACCACTGAAAGAGAGAGTTAAGCACTACAACTATCTTTCCGTATTAATTAAATAATTTTGATTTATTACATGTGGAAGAGATTCATTACTAAATGTTAATGGCGATCAGACTTGATTGCGCAATGGCTAAGCGAATGGCTTTCTTTTACACTGAGTATCGGGGGTTCATTTCTGCTACGGCACAAATATGTTTAGAAGCAAATTGTTCCGTACTGGTTAAGCAATTGGCTGAATGCGTGTCGCGGGTTAGGTCCCCCACGCAACAAATATTTTTATGATCTACAATTAGTTTTTCCGGGTTTTTCCGGATTCGTGGTCGCAAGTTTGAACATTTATAAACACACTCAAAACACTTTTTTTTACCGTGGTAAAATCATCAAATGAGTCCTCTTACCCAGAGCAGCACAGAAGGGAATATTTTCAAATTTGTACTGATTAAATCCACGGTGTCCTTCAATAGTCCTTTACGTTCCGGACTTACGGTAGCTCGTATGACCCGCAACCCCGGCAGTATTTGACCCTATAAGGTCTTATCCGTAGGCCCGTCAACACTCACAACACTGGAGAATTTCTTAGTAATGTTTCTTCCTTCAAAAACGTCAATAATTTCGTCTTAACCCGTAGTCTCAAACTACTAATTTAAACAAGTCCATTATCAACATGATTCTAAATTAATTTCCCAACAGAATATTAAATTATTAACGTTAGCTCCTAATTTAGGGCACCTCATCAAAATCCGAGCCCAAGTACCGATACCTATCGTAGCGTTAAGCGATCGATTTGGCACCGTGCCCAAGATACATCACTTAGGCACTTCCTTACCGTAATCTTATGGCCAGGCTGCTATGACGTAATGAATATTAAGTTTTGGACTATGTGAGATATATTATATTATGTGAGATATTATGAATAAATATTGGGTTGGGTAGGTGAATGATAGATTAGGTGCTGGAGTTGATGGTTTATGCTATTTTCAGTGATTTTAACAGTAGTCATCTTCATGATGCCCTTGTCCTAAGACTCGTGTCGTGTCGAGTCATAACTGAGTCTAAAGACAGACGTATTAAATTGTGAGTCACGTAATTTCGGTCGCTTTCATAGAAAAATCTTTCGCGTTACAAAATTAGTGGTCTGCACTTTACCAGAACACGAAAATAGCATTTTAATTTAATTTTACCACCAGTTAATTATCATAGGATTACCTTACGGTAAGATACCTATTGTCCAACTATCAATGAATGTACTACACAGTAAGCGCGTATTGTGCGGGGTTACCACGGTAACATAACAAACCTACAGCTTTGTGATTTTTCATCATACAGTTTTGTTTGTACATAAATTCTTTATACAAAAATCTAGACAAGTGTATCGGATTTCGCATAAACTAAAAATATTAAAACCATGCATTCATACACTACTTATTTCAAAAGATACTGATCTACAAATTACATTTTACGTAACAAGATATTCTTGTTTACACCTTAGCATGCATAATACTTATAAACCAGGTCACGATGCATTCCGCTGCATTATTACAGTCGAGCAATTAATATTTCAAGTCGACCTTTACCTACTTTCAAGATATTTATTACCTCGTCTACAAAATCATGTAATGATCTACTTTAATCATTCTTGTTATTGTGTATGTGTCGCAGGGATATAATAAAACCGGAGATTTGACCAAATCCCTAAGGGATTTGACCGTCGACGTTTTCTAACATTTTACTAGATTTAGTTTAGTTTTAAAATACCACAGAAAAGGAATTTTTGTCATTTCACTAAACCAATTTAGGGATTTGATAAAATTACTAGATTTGTTTAGGGAAATGATAAAATCGTGTCGTTATTTTAACATCTCTCGGGATTTGATCAAATCCCTTAGAGATTAGATCATGGTTTTGAGTAATCTCTGTTTTTATCATATCCCTGCGACTTATGCAATGGTATAAATTTTGATGTGAAAAATCATCAAGTGAGTACACCCATCCAGGAGCGCAAAGGACTGTCAGACAACGCGTCACAGGGCCGCAGTACCCTCTTTAGACCGTAATGAAAACTAACCCTACAACATTCCTTACACTCCATTATCCACACCCATACTCAAGCAAAAAACTTAACCCTCCCGAACTCAGTCCCAAAATTACCCACACATTCTTCATAACAACATGCCACAGTATACAACTACATCAGCAGTGGCGTAGCTAGGCGGGGGCGAAGCGGACCTCAGGCCCCGGCCTTGCACGGTCAGACAAAAATATAAAATTCTTGACAATGGCGATCACAAGTTTTCAACCAGTTAGTAAAGCAGATTTGGTATAAATGACTTTTTCTTGTTTTTTTGTAGCGTGGTAAAATCATCAAATGAGTCCGGCACCCAGGGCAGGGCGAGAAAGACTGTCAGACTCGTACTGACTAAAATCCACGGTGTCCTTCAAAAGCCCTTTACGTTCCGGAGTCACTGTAATGAGATAAGTCCCGCAACCCTGGCAGGATTTGGCCCTCTAGAGGGAGGTCCCAGGTATAAATGACTTGGGGGAACGAATACTTCTTACGACGCGTGCGAGCTGCGGAGGCAAGTTATATTATTTGTCCTGAAAGAAAAGGGCCTCGCAGACGCGTCTTGCCCCCTCCTAGATTCGGTCATACTACGCCACTGTACATCAGTATTCCAAAACCCAAAAGGCAGATTTTAATTACGGGAACTGCCTCGAGGCTTTTCGAGTCCTATTGTGCCTTTGTGCCGCGTGCGACTGTTTGTGAGTCCCTATCTCATGTGTTTGTGGCGAAACAACGGGATTTCGTTTGCACACTGTCGAATTTGTGTCTAGCAGTGTTTTAGGGTTATATTGTGGGTTTGAAGTCATGGGAGCTGTGTGATGAAAATCTTTGGAATTTTGGTTATATTTGTTATGGAAAGTAAAGTGTGTTAAGTAAATATTTTGGAACACAGGTATAAATAAGAACCACAATTGTGAAAATCCTGCAAAATATTTTTAAAAATTATGTCGTAAAACAGGTATGACATCCTTTGGTATCATGACATGTTATTTAATTAAAATTTAAATAACTTAAAAATTAATAACAAAGCTATAAGGCAAAAAAATAACTGTGAAAGTAGAAAATAAGATATGGTCGATCGCAGATAGATTGTTCTTAAATGGCCTTAAATACGATGTAATCAAATAAAAGAAATACCTATTGATCAAATTCCGCAAATAAAAACATCACAAGAATCATTCCAAATCCGGAACACTCTTATTATAAAAAAAAAAACCTATTTGTATTATTTTTTGGTCCTGTCCGTCACAGTGCATGCACAAATAACAGGACATTGTCCCCTCACAGAACAATGCGGACAATGACAGGACAAACAATTATTTGTCACAGGCTTTTATTTCTGAACTATTCCTGAAATACCGATGATAAATAACTACAGGAAAACTGCCAGATGCAAGGGATTAATTTTTGTATTTTTATTGAATGAAAATCTAATATAGACTTATAGATTAACAGCGAGGAGGTGCGGCGAGGAGTCTCCTCGAGACTTAAGGGCGGGTAACCATTCCCTAATCATTTTTTTTGGGACTATTACAGAGCGATATTTCTTATTTTCACACAGTAAAGCAAAATTAGTTAAAAGTTGTAAATATTTGACAGACATTTGCGACAAATTTTAAGGTTTAAAACAGGATATTTACCATGTTTATTATTTGTTTAGAGTGTTCGATATTTCAGTTCATCCGAGATCATGGCGCTTGCAACAGTGCAGAAATATCGGAAACTCAAAACAAATAATAAACATGGTAAATAACCCGTTTTAAACCCTAATATTTCTAATAGTGACCATGTCAGTTAAAAAACTTATATTGACTTTTGCGACATTGCCAACTTTCGGAATACGCGTTTTTTTAGTAAAATTAAACCTACGTGGGGATAGAAAAGTCTCACCGTCTCTCCTCGGGTGTTTTCAGAGATTCTAGCTCGACTAGCCTCTCACCGCCGTGAGTCTATAAGCTACAACAAAATCTTATCCAAAATGATACAATCATGATTATTGTATAACGACGACTTAGCTGTAAAACCACAGTCTGTCCAATTTATATAATCGATTTTCTACTTTTTCACTACATGACAAGGTTCATGTTTGATTGGGAAAATTTTAAGTGTGGTTGTCGTACTGGTCGCGGGACTTACTTCATTACCGTGACTCCGGAACATAAAGGGCTATTGAAGGACACCGTGGATTTTAGTCAGTACAAGTCTGACAGTCCCCGCCCTGCCCGGGGTGGGAGGACTCATTTGATGATTTTACCACGAAAAAAAGGTTGTCGTGCTAGTGTCCGTTTAAACAATACAAATTGACATGTAACATAATACATTAAAGTTATATTTGAAACTTAAAACTTTGCAACATTATGAAGAAATTTCAAAAACTCAACCCTTTTCCTGCCACGTAAACTATTTCAATAACTTTTTTCCGAACCCGCGCAGCTAATTATTTTTCGCTTCCACGTACATATTTATTTTCCACTCCGACCACTCCTTATTTTTTTTATCATACTGGCCACTAAACAATAAAACCTTTATCACAATAACATTTCAATAGTGCATTTGTGCAATGCGAGGTCAGCTTATTCACGCAAATGCGAAGTATCAACCAACGGATGTGCGCACAAAACTGTAATTTACTGCAAAATTATAATGACAAGTACAAAATAGGTGATTAAATTTTAATAATGACTATATTTAATTTGATTGGCTCGCTGAAATGGAATGGTTCATTATTTTAGTAACAGGTAATTGATTTTGCCAAAATGGTACGTGATCGTGTAGCAAGTATTTTGAAATAATAATTACAGTAAGTAAATAGCATAAGTACCAAAATAATGAGATTCCAAATTGTGTGAAGTTTTTAACCGACTTCAAAAAGGAGGTTATCAATTCGACGGTATGTTTTTTTTTGTGTGTGTTTGTTACGCAATTTCTCCGGCGATTGTGGACCGATTTTCACAATTCTTTTTTTGTTCGGTCCCATTTTCACCAAGTCAAGGTCTGATGATTGTATCCTGGAGAAATCGAGGGCAACCCGCAAATTTTATAGGCCCACATATAGTTTTTCGCAAATATTATGAAGTAATTTAAATATTTGCGTATCGTAATCATCATCTTCGTCATATGGAAGTCGGTGGCAAAAAAGACAATGAAAAAAAAAACCACCGACTTCCGAAAGAAAAGTAATTTTGTAGGTTATTTTACCCTTTTTTAGTGGTTGGTTTTGAAGGCGGTTACATTTTTTTTTTTGAAAAAGCTTTTATCATACTTTTTATTCAAACATAATGAAGATTTAAAAAGTTTTATTTCTATGTTACAGCATACAAAGCATAAAATCAGACGTCCTCCAACATGTTAATATCCGATTTTTCCGGAAGCTACATGATTTATTTATTTTATTTTAGAGTTTAAATAAATCCATATGTGGGAATTTCTCCTGTATTGTGGGTACGATTACAAACATAAAAACACACATACACAAGCACCCAGACTCAGAACAACTAAATGCAGGAATTGTACCATACGGAGACCGAACCCACAACACGTTGCACAGCAGTCGAACGCTCGAACGAAAATAAATGAAATTCATGAATATTCAAACATCTTCCATACAATGGGTACTGATTACCAAATCCCTAATCATGTTCTACCAGATTTATCTGACTTTTAACAAATTTTCAATTCATGCTCCCTGAATTCCCAATTCCCTTTACGCAAATACGCTGAGAACAAAACAAATAGTTACAAAACACACTCCAGCTTCACTATACAGCAGTAAGTTGTATAGTGGTTGTCACCGCAGCCGCTACAGCGCCCCCTCGTGGCGCGGCGTTTTAATTGCGCTTGTATTTATCTTTCATTTGCCCGGAACAACGCAGACGTTTCTATTTGACTGTTTCGTGTAAATTGAGTGTTTGATTTTGACTTATTGATGGAATTTATATGGTTTTTAGTTGTGCAATACTTAAGTACCACTAAGTTGATATATTTATTATTTTTATTCAGTCGTTACTGTTAGTCAGAAGCTCTAAAGTCTGACAACAAGTCTTACCATGGAGTATCGGATTACCCAGTTACTGGATTGTGGAGGTCCGCCATGTAGTCGCTCCATGTAAAATACTGACATCCAGCTGTATCTGGTTTGACTGGAAGCCGACCCCAATATAGTTGGGAAAATGCAAGCAGATGAAGTTGATATATTTAAAAAAATGCAATTTATTTCGCAAATGTGTGATTCTGAAAATTACGTAAATGTTTTAAAATAACAATTTTCTGTCAATCCTTGATAAGACGTGCCAGACTGAACGGATTTAAATAAAAAATAACTAAAGTAACTTATGTATGAATCCACGCATTCCAACTTGCGCAAGCTTCAAATAAAGTACCTAGGTATACCTCCTACGGGATTTTCCTCTAAACAGCCCATAATAAGGTCACCGTGAATAAATAATAAAATATTCATTACATCAAAAATTCCAACTAAATATCGAATTTCTTACCAAGGATAAGCTTTCATTTTCTTGAAACAATATTTTCTTCTTAAACATAATTTAGGTAATGTCAACTCCCATATCTAATTTATATTCATACCGAAATTATATTGACTGACTTCTTCGTTCAGTGGTTACAAGCGTGACTGCAGAATAAAGAATCCTGTGTTCGAATACGCCAAAATATTATTGGGTTTTTTAAATCAGGTTTTCCGCATTGGTAGTCACGGCTCAGGAGGCAGATCACCAATGCGCTGGACAGACCAGATCAAGGCTGCATTAAATGGTCCTCTACACGCATGTACCAGGAAGGCAGCGGTGCGAGAGGAATGGCGGCGAATTGTGAAGCGAGCCACCACCCCTGAAGTGACGACTACGACCATTCTGCCAAGAGTGTGGCGACTAAGAGAAAAAAAGAAGCCACGGCTCATAATAATCACGGGTTTTAATAGGCTCTTCCCTATCATATAGGACTTATACATAACCGGCGAAATGTGAGTTTACTGAAATACGGTACATACACTGCTTAACCCTCAAAAGGTAATTACTGGCGTAATGATGTTATTTTTTTTTACAGAGAGCTCAATAGGAGTTATAAAGACGAGTACCTATACATTTCCTCGAAATGCTGCGTTTATTAAGTTAATTTGGAGAGAAGAGGAATTAAGCACCGTTTACAATGTCCGTGGCGCCATGATTTATTACGGTGCGTGACAGTGTGGGACTATGAAGTGAGCGAGAAACGGGAAAATAAGCGGATTTTTGTTGTTAGCAGTGATTCATAACCCATTTTGTTCCACACTTAGTGACTACATCAATGTTCGCGGAGACGAATTATGGAGTTATTTTTTTAAAATAATTTGCCGTTGAAGAATCTTTTGGATTTAACTGAGAAAAAGCCATTTTCATAATCTGACACCACCACAGTTGTGGAATCAGATCAAAGGCAACTATGCTAAACGAAGAAAAAGATTTCAATTGTTCTTACAATCACCGGCTGTAGACGATTCTTTCAATTCAAACTACACAAATTAATAGAAGATACATAAAGATCTCCACAATATTGGTGCCAGGAGGTGGAGGCCGGCCCAGAAGAAGGTGGCGAGAATGGCTCAGGCGCAAAATGTCTCTTTCGCAAAATGTCCCCTGGTCGCAAAACGTCTTTTTCGCATAATGTCTCTTTCGTAAAATATCTCTTTCGCAGAATGTCTCTTTCGCAGAATGTCTCTTTCGCAAAATGTCGCGCTAGGGACTTAATAATAAAATTTCAATTTTCAAAACAAAAAAAAATTATTAAAATTATAGTGCAATTATGATGTTAAAATTTTGGTACTTTTTACTTAAGTATGTATTCCACGGGCACGCTGCAATCGCGGCGGTAAGACCCCTCTTTGAGGAGTGGCTGGAGAGACGTCACGGCGTCCTTACCTACCGCATGACGCAGGTCCTCCCCGGACACGGTAGTTTCGGGAGGTACCTGTGTCGGATAGGGAGGGAAGATACGCCTGGGTGTCACCACTGTGAAGATCGCCCGGAAGACACAGTAGAGCATACGGTGCAAGACTGCCCAACTTGGGCAGAGCACCGACGTGTCCTCAGGGAGGTGATAGGCGGAGACCTCTCGCGCCCGGCATTGGTAGAGGTCATGCTGCGGGGTGAGACGGAGTGGGAAGCGGTCGCCTCTGTGTAGCAGTAATGCTCGTGAAGGAGGAGGCGGGCCGCGAGAGGGAGAGGACAGCGTCCTAACTCCACCCCACCCGCGGTGGTGGACGCCCACGGCGTCGGACGTCGCAAGACGATCTCCGGCCACCGTAGGCGCGGGCATTCCTTCCTCCGAGCACGTTTGCTCTTGCGAATCTCCACTCTAGCCAGCCGATTAAGGCAAGAAAGAGGTAGGAGGTCTGTTCCTCGTCAGTGTTCACTCTGACCGGCCAATAAATGCAAGCCAGAGATGAGGAACGAGATACCTCCCGGGAGATCAAGTCCGTGTCGGTCGCAACTCATTATTACTAATAGTAACTCAACATTAACTAAGTATTGCAAATGAAAAAAAAATTTATACCATTTTTAAAATGATTAAAAAATATATATTTAATATTAAAATGTCAACTAAATAAATTTTGGCATTATAATTTACTTGAGTTATTATCAAGTATTGCATAAAAAAAAACACTTTTATAAATGATTAACATAACATTATTGATTAAATATAAATATATGACATATCTTATACTTAAGTAAAAAGTACCAAAATTTTAACATCATAATTGCACTATAATTTTAATAAATTATTTTTTGTTTTGAAATTCGAAATTTTATTATTAAGTCCCTAGCGCGACATTTTGCGAAAGAGACATTCTGCGAAAGAGGCATTCTGCGAAAGAGACATTTTACGAAAGAGACATTATGCGAAAGAGACGTTTTGCGACCAGGGGACATTTTGCGAAAGAGACATTTTGCGCCTGAGCCGCGAGAATACCTAGGACCTAGACGTAAGGTAAGCGTCAATAATTTTTTCTGGGCCACGGCCCAGGAAAATTTCTTGGTAGGAATTGAGGGCTTTGCTCAGCAGTGGAACAGTAAGTTCGTTCAACCAACTCTTTCTTAATCTTGTAGCAAATAATATACAACTTCTACGACACCAAATCTCCGCAACCCCGCTGTTTTAAGAGCCCTCATCCAACACGAGCGATAAACGCACGCGTTAAAGTTTACGACATCAACATTTGACAGGCAGTCTACGTCTGCCAGACGAACGATCATATAAACAAAATTCGCGACGTTTGATTGAATACGTCTCTCGTACTGGTGTTGCCAGAGTTTATTGTGGCTGGGTTGCGCAATAAATGGGTGTTTTATTAGGGATTCAGCTGTAGATAGTAAAATTGGAAATGATGGTCTTAATTTAGGTTACACGGAAATGAAGATATGTAACTGTGTAAGTGTGTAGTAACCCTTGTTTCGGGCTTAAAAATGCTTCGAAAAAAAATCTTGCCAAAGTAAGATTTAAAAAATAATAATTAAAATATAATTAAAAAAAAAAACTATACATTTACAACTAAACTTACACTAAAATAAAAAATAAATAAAAAAAAAACCTATTTTAACAAAAAACAAAAAAGGGCAGAGTCACTTAGGCGTCAAAGTACTCCTCCGCATCACTGTCATCCGGAAACGTGCCCAGAAGACTGGCAGCATTGCCACGATGGATGGCAATGCTTATTCTTAAAAAAAAATAGTTTTTTTTATCTTTGCTCCACTTTGGTAATTTCTCCGGTATGTTTAGGTTCGATTGTGAAAATTCTAGATTGGGTTAGGTTGACCTCATAGCGTTGCAAAACCAAATCAATAATCCAATTTAATTAAGACACAGAGAGAGTAATAGAGCCCAAACCAGACCAAACCACAATAATAACAAACTCAATCTATCAACTGCCGGCTCTGAAATAACTGGACAATAATAATCTCAATTATTAGAAAATGAACAAAAATTAGCTGCCGTATATCTAAGACCGGATACATAATTGGGTTAGCCGAAAGATGGCGGAAACTAACGATCTTTTATTGTGACAGTTATTGTGCAATGGAGTTTAAAATATGAGTGACACTAACTAATTAATATTGATGTTGATTTGGCGTCAAAAGACGGGAAACCGTTTTGAAGTTTTGATAAATTGGATAGCACATAGGTGGACGCGGCTCCGAGCAACTCTAGCAGAAATAACTGTCAGTGTTCTTTTTTTAGCGTGGTAAAATCATCAAATGAGTGCTTCCATCCAAGGCAGGGCAAGAGGGACTATCAGACTAGTACCTACTGACTAAAATACACGGTGTTTCCTCAAAAGCCCTTTACGTCCCAAGTTTACGATTACTTGATTAGACAGTCCCGCGACCACGGCAGGCATTGCCCCTCTATGGGGGTCTCTTCAGATTTTGATCTTGTACAGGAATAGGCACTTTCACAATAGATGATAACGTTAAGGACACGACATCTCGGTAGTTTCATTTATGTCTATGCAAAAATAATGAGAGTGGACGAAAATTCAGTATCGTATAGTTGTATACGATACTTTAACGAAAAAGCGCCCAATGTGTGGTTGATGACTTCATAAGCTGCAGTCTTTGCTAAAGCACTTATGAAACTAAATGATGTAGAACTTTTAAATACCGATATAAAATAAGCATTTACTTTATATCCCTCCATCCCAGCCTCACAGGGCTCAATAAATAAATCCATTAATTAAAATCACTCACCGATAAACATTATCAGATCAAATAAAATCGACACAATTAATCAACTTCGGAACATTAATTTAAAACGCAGACACAGACATTGAACAAAAATATCTAAAAGAAAATAAAATGCTGAATAATTCAACTATGTATAAACACAGTACATACAATACAAAACTAAGTACTTTATTATGTAAATCTTAATATTTTTAGAAGAAGAAGAATATTTCTGACTAGCAGCCAAATATTAGCTATAATGAGAATAAGAACAAAACTCCATACTAACTTTAAGTGTGAAAGTTACTTTGTTTGTTATTTTCACACCAAAACCACTAAAACAATCATCCTTAGTTTGCCTATCATTGAAGGAACAGGGTGGTTTCTGGTCAATACGAGCCTGACAATCCCTTCCGCTCCATATCATCAAATGAGTCCTCCCACTCAGGGCGGGACGGCAGGGACACGGTTAGACTTATACTGACTAAAATCCACGATGTCCTGCAATGGCCTGTTTACGTTACAGGGTCACGGCTACCGGATGAGACAGTCACGCGACCCCAGAAATTTTTAATTATAGGGCCGCGGGACTGTCTGTCTGGTAACGCGAGCGAAGACGAAGGTATAAGCTTGTAAATATAACAATAAACTAAGATAGGTGTTCACTGAATGCAGACACTTTCTACAAATATCTCATGGGCATAATAAACTTGAAGATGCTATAAAGAATAGCATCTCGAGAGAAATTGCGGGTTGTTTTGTAAAACAAAATTTATGAGTTGGCTAAGACTAATAATGGTCCTTATGAAAAAACTCATAATCGGCTAATGGTGGATAATTTTAAAGGAATAATTGACTAAGTTTATGCTGGTATTAAAGTTGATTTTAGATTGTCTCCAAACTTTCGTGCTTGACCGAGGATAAACAATCTTAGATGATGTGAGTTTTCTATATGAAATATCTGCGCTCCAAGTGCTTCATTTTTCCGGCCGGAGTCGCGGGTCTGTCTGAGTATAATGTGGCCTAGAACGTAAAGAAAAACTTAAGGAACACGGTGGATTAGTCTGATAGTCCCTTCCGCTCCAACCAAACCTAGAGGGCTAGTTTGATGACTTAACACCACAAAAATGACCAAGATCAACATTTCATGAGTAGCAGGTGCCAACGATGTTACACAAAAGGTACAGTCAGCATCAAAAGTTGCTGACCACATTAAGATTTTCAAAATCGCTGTAGACCGTATGATTACATATTAATACGATGTAAAGCGATTTTAAAAATCTGAATGTGGTCAGCAACTTTCGTTGCTGACTGTACTTGCTTAACCACCATGAAAGAAAGCATGCAATATAGACATACAAATAGTTGGCATAAGCCAAATTTTGTCGATGGGGTTTCGCTCGACATCAGTACTGATTATTATAGCATCAGTCTATTTTTTTTCCCTAACAGGCGCGTGCTCAATTTCATCCCTTCCCTTGTGTATAAAGATTTCATATACCTATTTAAAAAGTATTAAAACGGAGGGAAAATAGGAGTAACAGCTTCTACAAAATTTCTCCACCCAGGAAGAAGAGGAGTGCGTCCACCTCACAACCCAGCCGCTGCGGGAGATGCCCATGGCACCGTTTCGTGTGTAATATTAAACGATCTATCGACGGTCCATCACGTCCCACGGTAAAAAAAACTACACGTTTTGAATCAATATTTTCATAAACACACACCCTTTCGGGCATATTTTTGTTTATTTAATGTTTTGGTACATTTTCTTTGTGCAGGAAAATTCTTTTGTTATGAAAAATGTGGAGAATTTATTTTTTCATTGATTTTTGGTGGTCGAAATACGCGCACATTTTAAATGGGTGTTGTGCTTTTTGATGAATGTAAGCTGCTTCAGTTTTCGGAGCTATTTTTCGAAGCATTGTTTTTCATCGGAGCGAATTTATATCCGTGATTAATTGCGCTTGAACTTTTAATGCTGCACATAAAATCATTTATGATAATAATTTATTTTCATTCTCGGTTTTACCTACCACTACCACTGAGAATTCATCTACCATTTATGTGTTTCGGTTTCTTAGTAACTAAAAATACATTAATGACATGGGTGTAAAAACGTATTGAAGGAAATTACTACCATCTATTCCTTATTTTGGGTTGGAAAATCATCATATGAGTGCCCCCGCTTGGAATGGAATATAAGGGACTGTTTGACTTCAATGGTTAAAAACCAACATGCGACCGTGAGCCCGCGTCTGAGTTAATCTACATCGGCTGATGCTTGAAGAGAAGGAAGCAATTCTCCTCCGCAGGCACGAGTTCGGCCGATTCCTCCTCTTATTATTATACTGCTTCGTAGAAGAACGAAATCGATGCCTCCACACTCCGTATTATGGCCTCTACTAGGACTGGACGCGACAGGTCACCAGTGCCTACTGTCTAGCCCCTCAGAAGGCCTACTATGCATACATCTTAAAGCGGAAAGTACTTCCACTGTGGGAAAGAGACATAGCTATACAAGTCGTCTACCGCCATCTCGTTTCCACAGTGGAAATTCAGGTCAAAATTTAAAAATAGAACAACTAATCCAAACGCACAAAATGTGACCTATTTTCAAAACAAGATCAGTCTACATTATGTAAAGTGTATTTAGGTCTTTCACATGTTTCATCCAATTTAATATTCAGCATGAATAAATACGAAAAGGCTCATCAAAATGCAGATAGGCCCTTACTTCTAAAAGCACTAAGTAAGTAGATATAAATAATGTATGGCTCAAGTAAAGTATCAACTCGATGGATCGCTTAAAATTGAAAGTAAAACACTTTAAATTCTGTCTGAGCTTGACTTAAAACTTAAGTTACGTTTAAATTGATTCAATTAGATGGGATTTTTTATTTCGAAGTATAAACGCTTGCCTTTTGCTGAGTTTGTTGGCTCTTGATCTAATTTTGAGAAGATTATGTTTGTGTTTTGGCCTTTTGAGTTTCTTTTACGTAATTAAGTTTTTAATCTGATTTATTATCCATATTTTTAAATCTACGCCTTTTTAATCTTTCTGAGCCACAGAGGAAACTCAATTTGCCTAGCATCGTAGACAACAAACTGCATACGTATTTTCCTAAAATATACCTGTATTAGACATTTCAGACATTAATTTGCATAAATTCATCAATATATTGCACGGTAAATTGCGGGTATGTACAACCAGAAGCAAACATGTCTGCTAAGTACACTGGCTGCAGAATATTGAAGTCTGATTAAGATTGGTTGACTAATTTAACAATATCTATTTATAGTTGATGAAATTGTAAGAGGTTTCGAGGTGTTGGAAGGCTTGAGTCCGAGATAATCGATTTTATTGGTGAATACAACTTTTTTCTACGTCCAGACATAGAAACAATTAGCTATTTTATTAAAATAGAATGCTTTATACCTCAATAATAATCATTAAGTTCAATGAATGATTATCAGTATTGTTTATAAAGAAAGATTGAAGAAAACGTAGGAACTGCACAAAGTTTTCTTAGAATCTCTTCCGTAATTGACATTTTAGAAACTTGCATCGATACATCAATACATTGCCCGGTACACTGCAGGTACAACTGAGAACAAACACGTCTGCTAAGTAATTACACTGGCTGACAGTTAAGCCCCACTCAGACGGGATTACCGCGCTGTGCCGTTTTAACTGGCACACACTGTTTTATTTGCAATCTCATTTTTATTGCAATCTAGCACGTGGGATGTGATTAGTATACGCAATAGGGTGCTTTTTTATGGCATATATTTAGAGCTATTTAGTTGTCGGCGCTGAAGACCAATCGCCTTGCCACCAAAAGATAATCATTTGTTGAACGCATGTATAAAAAGAACTGCAAAATTGATTGCGTATGAAAAAGACGAAAAACCTGCAAAGCTTTGACATAATGGTACCAATACTAAGTATCAAGTCTATAGTATTCTTTTACTATTTTCTTTATTCCCTATTATTTTATTTTTTAATCATGTTTTGTTTAGATTTTCAAGGTACATTGCTTTTACATTATTTATTTCAATGATGTAAAAAAATATTGTAAAACATTTTTAAAAAGAGTAAGTAGGTATGGAGTTTCTTGCCCATTCTTCTTCATACAACCTACCTTTGCGAATGGGTGTAGAATCAATCCCATCCCATCCCATCCCATTTCCTTAATTTTAATTCGACGTTTAAAAGTGCCTCTTTGATGGCCTAATTGAAATAAATGATTTGACTTGACTTGACTTCTATTCTATTTTCTTTAAGGCAAACAAGACGATTTCGACTATTCTGCCATTTTCGGAGGCGAATTGGACAAGCAAGTAGTGTGTATTGCAAATAACAAATTGATAACATAAAGAAGGAGCGATAGAAGTCCCTGTAAGTCTTCGGGGGTAAAGTCTATAGTAGTCTACTATTCTTTATACTATTGTTTCAATAAGTACCAAAGTTCTTTGGTACTTATTGAAACAGAAAAGCCAAACCAATTAATTACGACCCCATTTACCAATGACATCAGATAAAGCCCCCTTATCATATTAACCATAATTTCCTACACAAATCATCTGCAACGTTCGCGACAAGAAAAAAGAAAAAAATACTATTTGAAACAATAGAAATTAGCATGTCTATTTAGGGGTGTTCCGTTTAATTTATTAAGGTGGGGAGGGGTATAAACGGGACTCGTAAAACGGCTTTTAGGAGATATTGCGCAACGTAGGATGTGTTTATGCAGAAGCGCATAATTGCTCATAGAACAGTTGATACACCCACTTAGGGCACCCACTGACAATGGCACCTGAGTTACTTGCAACTTATCTATTGGACATAAGGCTCCTGTAAAAAAAATCGCAGGTGCCAGGTGCCCTTCGTGGAATACTCACTCTTCCTGCCCAAATTATTTTTCGTCGTGCCCTGACATACGCGTATCTTTTGTTTCTTACAGTTTACTTTTGTTTACATGATTTCAATAAGAGAGAACCAATAAAATAAGGCTTTGATTGATTTGATAGATGTCAAATTATTTTATCAAATAAGTGTTAAGTGCTCTATCATATAGGACTACATTGTTTGGTTTTCAGTTTCTTTTTACTGTTTTGTATTCACAAAGAATGCGTATCATTTATTTTTGTAATATCACTGACATGAATAAAAATATTATACGAGCTAAATGTCAAACATGGTTTTTAAAAATAAAATTTGTGAAAAATTATGTAAAACCGCAATATTTCTAAAACATTTAAGTTATTCTAGGTCACAAAGTCGTTTCATTCAAATTCTACGTTCATAATATTGGTCTAGACGTACTAAATCGTACTACATGTGTTGAATGGATTTAGTTCAAACACGCAATTTTAATAAAAAGCCTACTTTACAACAAACAAATTTTTAAACAACTCCATAAGTTGTTTAAAAATTTGTTAATTATCCCTTGTTTCTAACATTTATACAAATCATGCGTAAATACACTCACTTCACTTTAACATTTCATTTTTTTTTAAATAAGTAAATATTCAAAAAATGTTCGACGTAATTTTCAAATTCGTCACAAATTGTTTTTTTTTTCAATATTTAAATGCATAGAGTATTGTCGTCAATTGTAACTTTATTTTATAGTCACCCAAATTACTCAACAGAAAAAAAAATAACAAAAAAAAACTTTTTCACTAACTTTATTCCCATAAATTTTGTCACACTCTCGCTTACCGCCATCCCATTAATTAGTGTCATCTCACAGCTAACAAGGTGAAATCCCCTGAGCTGAAGTTATTGTGAATTTTTGTGACATCCTGACCTACATGAGATGTATTATCACGCTATTTTCTCCCTGGGTAAACAGCAGGACACGTAATTAAATATCATTGATTACGCAACAGTACTTAGTATTAGCTATAAAGATTTCTAATAAATATGATCAAAGATAAAATAGTGTGATTATGCGAAACCGCCAAAAGTTGCCATTATGTATTTTTTCTATCCTGGTAAAATCATCAGCTATAAGATATTTGCTTGTATGTGTTTAAGACGAGTCCTCCTACTCAGGGCGGGGTGGGAGAGACTGACAGACTTGTACTGACTAAAATCCACGGTGATCCTTCAATAGCCCTTTACGTTCCAGCGTCACGGGTAACTGATGAGACAGTAGCGCGACCCGCTATGATGTGGCTAGATGATAAAAAAGACATAGACATACAGCATGGACTAAGCCTTTCCTTGTCAAACAAAATTGGTATACTTTCTAGAAGAGAGAGTTTGGCCATCTAAAAAAGACAAAGATGGATAGATCTGCATATACATATAATTATATTTATCTCGTTTTCTAGAGAGTATGGCAACTTTAAGCAGAAAATGCTCGATCTGCGTCGTATGTCTATGGAAAAGGCTAACTGCAAAACATGTCTAAGTCATTACTGATACATTCTTATCTTTAAAAAACTAATATCAAAAAATTTCTTATTTTTCCCTCTACAAAAGATCGACCACCTTTTTGTTTTTGTAAATTTGAACCTTAAGAGCTCCTATAATAGAGAATGGTGAACTATTCAATTTTCCCACTAATTACTTCCTTTGAAAGGAGGTCGAATCTCAAAGGTTTTAATCAGGGGAGATAGATTGAAACAACAATTTAGTTAAACCAATTTAATTTGACAAAGCAATATCCTGAAACTATGCTGTTGATGTTGTCCTTATTTATATTAATGGGTTTTCTGAATCGTGTACAACAAAGCGAACTTAAGGATCTGATTATGGTCGGGACTGTCTTAATAAGATACCGCGACCCTGGAACTTAAAGGGCATCTGAAGATACAGGCTTTTAATCAGTAAGGATCTGATAGTCCCTGCTTCACCCAGATTAGAATGACTCAACTGAAAATTTTTACACAATTATTTTATTTAATTTTCATGAATTTTTACTTACGTTCTAACTTGAAATTGTAGCATTCTAGCTTATAGATATTTTTGCATACCAAACAGTTCAAATAAAAAGAAAAAATATCAACGCAACTTACTTCGGAAGCTCCAGAAACCACCCCAATCTGCTTCCCTCAAATGGTAATAACTTACAAAATCTATATACATTTGTTTAGTAAACCATTCGGTTTCCCTTTTAAACGGCCCTAACTATCAGACGAGCGGTAAAGACGTAATAAATAACTGTTTCACAACCCACTTAACGAATGAACTGAAAAACTTATCTAACTCTTTGGAGTAGTAGGTTGTACTGTTTTGTGGGAAAGTGATATTTGTGAATGGATTTTTTCAAAAGAAAATAAATTTAAACGTTTTAAAACTAAATAATAGTTATAGTGACCATGTCAGTCTAAAAACTTATAAATTTAAACCGTTGAAAATAAGATTTACGTAATTTACAACACTTTGTTTTTTGCTTTAATGAAAATAGATAAAAAATATATACAGTATTAACTAAAAATTGGAAAACAAACAGTGTCAAGGAGTCAAGACTGAATTATATTTGACTGTATTTCCTGCCTGGTTATAAAAAAAATGATGAGAAAGGAAAAATGGGTATTTGAATTTAGAATAGATTTTAGTTAATTGCCTATTATATTTTTTTCTTTAGGGCGGAGTAATTTAAGTTAAGCATTTGAAAGTACTTGAAACTTTAATACCCTTATCACTCAACTCTATACCTACATATTTTTAATCGCCTAGTTATCAGATATTTCAACCATAAATTTCCAATAATTATAGCAATGTATTGTTGTTATTACAAATCAAGACAGAAAACGACTAGTAAAGAAATGTCAAAAATATACCAACCAACATAACTATTAATCGGAATAAGATTTTTTTGCCGACTATAATTTCTTAAATGAAACGTAAAGCAAGAATAAAATTAATGCAAAACATTGTCAACACAATACAAGAGCCATTTCAAGAAATAAATTAAACCACTGCTGCGGTCAACAGTACAGCGACCGCATATAAAGTGGCATATCGATGGGGTTAGCCCCCCTAATGTTCACATAAATAATCATGTCCAGATCTTATCAAGTGAAAATACGACGCCAACCTGGAAAATAGTTTCCTTCGACCCCTTCACCCCCTTTCACCCCTCACTAGTTCACCCCCAAGGGGAGGGGGAGCGGGAATTTTAATTAGGAAGCCTTTCATACGAGGAGAAAAATGCACTTCGGTTTTTACGGGCAATTAAAAAAGGGAAGAGTAATATTCCAAGCAGATTAAAATGAAGGAGTTTTTGAGCAGACTGTTCTTGTGAATGAATTTGCATTTAGAGTGATTGTAAGTTAATTTTTGGGGGGTGTTTTAGAGTGGAGGGGGTGTTAATCTATTATGCTCTCATTATTCTACGTGTATTCTTTGTACTCGTAGAAAGAGCATGTTATGAGTGTTCCCACTGTATGTGTAATTAAAAAGTTAAATGATGCTAATTTTAGACGAGGAAATAACCCTTTCAGTGGTATGGCCCCGAACCTTAAAATTTTTAGGTTTTGGGTTTGTACCCAGCCAGGCGCATCACTTTGTGTAATTTATTTTATCACCACTTCTCTCAAAATGGTAAAGAAAACATCGTGAGGTCTCTTCAAAGTTAGAGTGAACAGGCTTCTTCTGGGTGAGCTCGCTACATCGTGGACCTTTTCTTAGTCATTTCTGACCTAGACTGTGTGGTGCAATGCGGTCCACTCGCCTTTCACAAATAAGAGTGTCCCAGCAATGAGAACATTACCTATAGGTTAATGATGATAAAATAACCCTTAAACTTATTAAAGTCACAACCCCGTAAAAATACATCCACAAAAAATACAACCAACTTTATTTCATTTAAAACCAATATTTAATCACCGTACAAAAATATTACGTCGACGGTGCATTAAATCGTGAAATAACGGAATATAAACTTTATTGAAACAATCCATGGCAATCGCGAAATAAAAGCAACCCGTCAGCGGTGACGTAGCGCACAATATGAAAAATAATAGCGTCATGAGCGCCGGTCATACATCGTGGACGCTTATTATGATCAGCCACAGAGTATGTGAGCCAGAGAGGGTCAAAATATGTGTGTCAATCGTATTTTTTTTTTATAAACAATGGCGTTTCTAACTTATCACTTGATATTTATAATAAAACTTTTGACCTTTTATATAATGATAATGACATGTTGACAATTTAACACTTGGACGAATGGTACCATAATTCTTTGTAACGAGGTAAGATTTTAATCGTCGTTTAAAAAGAAAACCAATCAACTAATGTTTTGTCTTGTCTCGATACCTAAACTCAATTAATTAGAAAATAATATCAAGTTAACCCCGCAACGCTGATGTAGCACACAATATGAAAAAAGCGCCGTCCATATATCGTGGACGCTTGTTATGGTCAGCCACAGAGCAAGGTACAGACAGAGTATCGAAATATTTGAGTCAATCGTGAAATGTTAATGGACGATGATGTTTGTAATGAGGTGAAATTTTATTCGTTGTTTGAGAGAAAACCAATCAACTAATATACATATTGTCCTCTGTCAAAAAATAAATGAAAACAAGCTAACCCATCAACGCTGACGTAGCGAACAATATGAAAAATCATAGCCTCATGAGCGCCAACCATACATCTTGGACGCTAATTATAGCCTGCCATAGAGTAGTCAAGGATAGAGAAGTTTGCAATATGTGTCAATCGTACAGTGTGAATGAACTTAGGATTATTATTGTGTTATGACAGCATAACAACACACAATTCCCAGAAGAAGGGTTGTGCAGACGTGTTGATGATACGAGTACGATGAATTGTGTACCATAAAACACTTACAAACAAGGTCACTTTCCTGATGTACCTCATCGATGAACCTTGGTCGTTAAGATACAGGCTAGACCTACTTTAAGGGGTAAGAGTGTATATAATTGTGCTCATAGAGTGACAAATGTAAATATTAACTGTTTTTTTTTTAATAATATAATATATTCCACAACTATCACACAACGCCATCTAGTTCCAAGCTAAGCAGAGCTTGTGTTATGGGTACTAGTCAACTGATAAACACACTTATATATTTCTAAATATATTCATATTATAGATAAATTACACCCAGACACAGAACAAATGATCATGCTCATCACACAAACACTTGTCCTGGGTAGGAATCGAACCCACGACCACCGGCATAGCAGTCAGGGTCACTAACCAATAGACCAACAAGGCCAGTCGTTTGCCGTGCAATGTGTCATTTTTTATGAAATAAATATCTTATTATTATTATTTTGACAGGAATATTTAGACTCATGTTTGGGGGCAGGTCTATTATATTCTGAATACTTATTGGCTGGTTTTTACAAATAATTTTATATTTAAAGATAGGAATTACTAGATATTTACATCGGAAACATGTATATCTTGACATACAGAGACGAAAATTTTCCTTCATTATTTTATTTGTAAGATTTTACGTTGTTGTTCAATAAAAAAGAGAAAAAGATTTCGTATTATCTATCCCAAATGAAATTATACCTAACAGTGGCCCATGATAAAATACCAGAGATAAATCAACGTTAACCGAAATCCAATATACAAACAAAACAATTTGCATACGTAAAACAAATAGCCGGACTGGCCGCCATTTTCTATAGTCTGATGGCAAAATTATGCACTATTCAATCTCTGTTCGAAAACTCACCTATATTCTAACCCTAGAATGGAGGTGGGGTCTACTAGATCCGTTTAGGGTTACCATAACATCCGGATTTTTCGGTACTAGTCCGGATCTTTGGCAACCCATCCGAATTTTCTCCGGCTTTGCCATTTATCCGGTCATTGAGGAACAGATTTCTTTCAGACATTAAAAAGTTTCAATTGAAACTTTAAAATAGGTAGTACGAAAGTAAAATGTCCGATCTTTTATCCTGCAAATATACGACGAGTTGTCAGGACTTTTCTATTGTTATAATGGTAACCCTAGAACCGCTAGAACCGTGCAAATGAGCGCGCGCCTGACGAATGCACGACATTTGTTCCGTCTGCGTTTGTTAACCCGCCGCCCGCCGCCGCGCATGGAATTACCTACATTACGGCTCGCGCGATCAACTCTATTAAATTGGTCATTCCGACCCCCAGTGTATGGGTATTTTTTGTTCAGATAAGCTTTAGGCTTGTTTATAGTGCCAATAAAATTTAATTGTGGAGCCGTAACGAGGTATTTTAATGTTTAAATTATGTATTTTTCAGCGACTTGTAAGCTAGAAACTACGAGTAATATAAAGGTAAAGTGACCATATTTCTTGCTTTTAATATCAATGTTCGTCTGATTTCCTTTGGGAAATTGTTTTGACATAATGAGTATCAGAGAAAGAAGATTGGCGATTAAAAAATGTCACATTACTAAGTATACCAATTTTCTTCAATCAACCTTGTCTCTTGGTACCGAAGCCATTACATTTAACAGAAAACTCAGACAACCCTCAGTTGACACAAGTCAGGTCACGTTTTATAATAACATAAACAATTTAAAAAGAAAACACTTCTAACACAATTGTTTGCACGATGAACAATGGCGAGAGCAGGTGCAACGTGAATTGCAGGCAATTTCCTAAGAGTCTACAAGAGAAATTATTACATATTACCTAAGGGATAAATTTGAAGCACTAAGTACTAAACCAGAAGCAATTTATAATGGTTTATTTGAAAAATGTTAACATATTTATATTATTTACTTTGACAACTAGGCTATAAGTAACACCAATCGGCATTGACAATAAAATAGGCTATGCAAAAAACCATTGACTTTGACACAGGCTCAAACTAAAAATGCTCTCGGTCATAATTTAAAAATAGACCATAAATTAAAAAGAAAAGTTCATTTTGACAAGAATACACTCTATAATTTAAAAAAAGAATGAGCGGTTTCGTCCAATTTAGGCAGTTGAATGAAAGAGGAGTGTTTTAAACAACAAAGCATCAGAGATTCATTAGAATGGCGCGTATCTAATCACCAGTCAGACGCAGACTGTGCTTCCTAACAGAAAATACTTGCATTTACTAAATAATTGATGTGGTAGTCGGAATTACACCAAAACATTTCATACTGTTAGTCGATCTGTAAGCTGTGTTAGCTTGAAAGTGTAGTAGGTAGGTGGGTAGGTAGATATTTGATCATCAAAAAGTTATGTCTTAAACCAGGACTAACAATACGAGCTAAGTACCAATGTGTATCGCAATTTGTTTAAACGTAAAAACAAACTGCGTTACTTTCACATTTTCGAAATTACAGCAGGTAAGCAAAGGCACGAAGACCTCTCGCGCCCGGCTTTGGTTTCGGCCATACTGCGGAGCGAGACGGAGTGGGAAGCAGTCGCCACCTTCTGCGAAGCAGAATTCTCGTAAAGGAGATGGCGGGCCGCGAGAGAGAGAGGACAGCGTCCTTCCTCCGCCCCAACCGCAGTGGTACACGCCCACGGCGTCGGACGTCGGCAGATGATCTCCGGCCACCGTAGGCGCGGGCATGCGGACAGCGAGTAAAGGGCAACTCGCTGTCCGATTATGGACCATACCCGGGTCGACGGCGCGTCGTGTTCCACGCGCGCCTCAATGAGTTGTCAGCAAATGACGGAGCCCCCTCACAGAGGGCCAAAGCCTGCCGGGGTCGCGGGACTCATTTCCATCACCGTGACCATAAAGGGCTATTGAAGGACACCGTGGATTTTAGTCAGTGCAAGTCTGACAGTAAGGGGTGGGAGGACTCATTTGATGATTTTACCACGATAAAAAAAGGGTAAGCAAAGGCAGTAAAGAGAACAGACACCGTTTCATAGTTTTTTATAACTGTCACATTGTTTTTTCTTTGTATAAAATTAATTACTCACCGACCTCCACAAACTAAAAAAAACAACGTCGCAACATCCAACCATAAATTACCTCTACAATCTACCACATCCATCCATCTCAACCATTTCATCCTCGTTTTAAAAGAAACAAAAGGAGCATTCTATCTCACTCTAGGGACTCGGAACGAATTGAAATATCAACGCACAATACCATCCACGATTTTGAGATTTTCGCCGAGAACCACGCCCGAGTACCACTCGCATTGAGAGGGTTAAGAGAATTATTTAAATGTGGTAATGTAAAATGTATTAAGTTGAAATGGCTGTGCTTATGAATCTGGCAGTCTTCTTTGTGTGGTTCATATTTTGGTTTGATTTTGTGAATTGTTTTCTCGTACATTTATTTATGTTGAAACAATGAAGATTTGTATTATTTATCGTGCCTTATTTATGATAAACAGTAAACAAAAACGTCATCCTAAAATAAAATGAATCGAAATCTTGTGGTACCACCACTACTTGAGGGTACTTTTTTATTGTGGTATCATCAAATGAGTCCACCCATGTTGGGATGGGACACATAGTACTGACTAAAGCCCATTGTGGTCCTTCAACAGCCCTTTATCTTCCAAAGTCACGCGTCTGATAGAGGGTACTTCACAACACACGTACAACAGTTTAAAAAAAGATAAAGATTATTTCTTCATCAGTAGAAATGTTATAGGCTGAATTATGCTAGTGTTAATAAAGATTTAGTCCCTCTGCAAGGCTAGATATTTTTTAAATTCTATACCACGTGGTCTGTAAGTGTATACCTTCGCAAGTTATAATGGTCAAGTTATGACAGAAAAAAACTTCTTCTTTAAAACAGCCAACGAGGGACAAAATGACAAAAGCTAATGTTAAATTCTCATATTTTTCGAGTAAACTTTTCACTTCATCTTTTCGTGAGATCCTCTCCAAGTCCCCGAGTATTTGGTCTCACAATAAATCTAGAAAATCTCGCGAGAATTGTTAGAGCAAATAACTGGGAAAATACGTTCTTAGAACTATACTGTTTTCTTTATTTCACTAGAATATTGGACTAAGTTATTAAAGTTGTTTTAATTTAAGTCTTCGTTATTATAAACGTCACGACTTCATTCCCTAAGGGGATGGACAGAAGGGTTCTTTGTCGTGCATTGACGCAGTTCCATTAGGGGAAAGCATATCGCTATAAATTTTGTAGGCTGTGTTTTAATGTAGGAAAAGTTACTGGTAATGTAGAAATTAAGTAAAATAAAAATGTGGAAAAATGTGACTAAGAGAGTGATGAGTATGAATATTGATGGATGGAGAGGAAGAGGAAGGCCAAAGAAAAGATGGATGGATTTTATAAGTAAGGATATGAAAGAAAAAGGAGTAAATGATACTATGACTTGTGATAGGGGAGAATGGAAGAAAGAAACGTGTTGCGCCGACCCCAAGTAAAATGGGATACGGGCAGGAAGAAGAAGAAAATGTGGAAAAATTTCTTCAGCTTATGCATATAAGCAAACTGAAAAACTCCAGGAAAATTCTCTTGGTTGATTTTTTTAAGGTATTTATTTAAACTTCTTATACAAACGCAGTCCATAGGCGGACTCACTCTCTACCTGAGGCCTTATTACAAGATTTCAGTATTTTATTTACAGCGTACTTGAAATAATACTGCATTTATTGTTTGGAAAATTAAAAAGCGCCTCTAGTGTGTAAAGAAGGTACTAATTTTTTTTCTTGAAGTTAATGTCAAAGTTTCAGTTTACTTTACGTCACAAAAACTATAAATTCATGATAAGGCCTCAGTCAACCTTTGAACTACGTATAAATCCGTCAACACTGTAATAATGTTCGATGTAGTACAAATATTACAGTATTTAAATAAAAATAAAGTATATTAACAACTTATAAATAAAGCTTTTAAAACTTTCTTAGCGTAATAACGTTCTTTATTAATGTTAAAAAGAAACCGCTATTTCTAAAATAACTAATACTGAAAGCTCTGCGAAGGAGCCTCTAATATAAAACACATCGTATAAACATAGGTGCTGCAGTAAAATATCTGATTTAAATAATATAGCGAGCATTTATAGTCATACCTGCTATAAATAAGCATCTATTTATTATAGTATCCATTTCTAAACGAATAAACCAGCGAAGCGCAAACATCAGTCGCATTTGATGTGTAACATCTGACATGACGTGACTTCGCCTTAGACGAAGACCTTTCTTTTTTTAGTAGTGGTAAAACCATCAAATGAGTCCTCCCACCCAGTGCAGGCCAGGACGGCGCGACAGCCAAAGGAAGACCTTCAAAGGCAGGCCAAGACAAATGTTGATTTAGCTTGCTAATCCATCCACAGACAGATCTCAGCAAGAGTTGGTTGATATTTGACGGCTCACTCTACTAACGCGAGTGCACTTCCGTTACATTAAATGACATCACTTCCAGAGAAGCAATATATGCAGCTGGATATCCGTGTTTTACATGGAGCGACTGCCTATTGGACCTCCACAACCCAGTAACTGGGTAATATGATACCCTATGATAAGACTGGTTGTCAGACTTTAGAGCTTCTGACTAACAGTAACGACTGTCAAAGATCTACAAATAACAGCCAGGACCAACGGCTTTACGTGCTTTCCGGGGAACGGAGGAAACTCGCTATGTCAGCTGGTTACCCATCCACTGACCAACCTCAACAAGCACGGCTTAACCCGGAAGATCAGCCTGTGCGGCTGTAATTATTTAGCCAGGAGCTCTTCAGAAGCAATAAATGATATACAAAAATTGAAAAAGTGTTCATACGCATGGTATAGACATGGTAGAGAACTTTGAAAAATCATAATGTTTGGGAGAAAGTCGCCCTCTATTTTTAGTCCTTGCATTTCCTTGAAGCCAATTAACAAAAAAACTGTGTTTTATACAAAACTAGGAACCCAACACCATTATTTACTGACTTTAAATTTTACAGTCAATAAACGTGAAACGAAAAAGATTTGAAAACGACTTTGGCATTTTACACGCTCTTAAATAATTATGAAAATATCATAAACAAATTTTTTTTTAAACGTGATTGACGTCACAACATGCAACCAAGGTCATCCCATTCCAAAATAAAACGACAATTAAGTTTCTACACGTCGCGCGTCGTACAAAAAACCCTCCAATACTCAATCAGGGGCCTTAAAAGCCACCTCCAATAAATTCCAAGTCCTCCAGCACCCTAGCATGTCACAGGGTTATTAGCACAAGAACTATTACAGTAATTTGTGGGCCACATCTAGATATAACCAAGTTTATTGGTGATACCGGGAACATTGAAATAATTAAACAATTTTTTTCGGTATGGCGTGCCCCTAATAGTGCATGAAACCGCTTAATTTCTATTGTTCGGCTATTTTTGTAGATAATATAGAAATAGTGTTAATGGTGTTTGAATTGGATGGAATGTGATGCGTTCTGTTTGGGTGTTTTTTTTTAGTTCTTTTTTTGAATTATTTTTTTATTTAAAATACTTGTTGGGTGGCTTTGTTTTAGTTCTTTTTTTGAATGATCCAGTTACTTCGAATACTTTTATCAATGTTTTTTTCTTAAAAAATATTGTATGCTCTGTGGATTTTCACCGCGCGTTTTATAATCTGCGTACTGGAATTAATCTCGCACGGTTTTTTGCGTGTGTGCGATTTCCATATGTGCGAACAAAAACGAGAATATTTCGATACGTGTGCTTAGTTTTAGTCAAGTAGGTATGTAAATAGTGATATAATAATTACTTTAATACAAGATCTGAAGCTAAAAGTTTCGAAAATGTTACCTTATTTTAAAACTAAGGTTCCTTAATTACAAAGAAAAACTTTTGTTAGCATTTTCTTACCTTATAAAAAAAAAAACAAAAATTTAACTGAATAGAACATTCTTGAAATCAAAACAACTCTACAACGAATTTGAAACCCGCGTACAGATAGTACTCAAAAATAACTTTAAAAGTAAAACCAACAACAAAAGCTATAAGAAATATTTCAAGCTCCTTAGGAAGTAAAATATAGACAGCAATTAATTTTCTTCAGGACATGCCACTGAATCTAAATAGTCACGCAAGTTGTAACGGTTACTTATGGTTTTCGAATTCTATTCGTTTCCGAATCTCGAACACGACACAGGAGAAATTCTAGACAAAAAAAGCATCACTTTTCCTGCATGTGCATGGGCCAGAAAATCTGCATCCGAGTCGGAAAATTTTCGTTGAAATTAAACTAAATGTTTTGGTTATAATTATTTTGATGCCATTTCACTCTTCATGTTTTTTTCTGTCGGTACGCAACCAATTCCGAAAGAAAGCATAGTAAAGATATTTTTCACGCGACACAGGCGTTATTGCGTATAAAAATATAACTAAGCATAGTAGTTTTCTTACTCGTAATTTTGTAACTCAAATCAAATCACCCCTTTCTCTTTAAATTTCGAAAAAGGAAAACGATAGCTCTGGGCCTTATTTTTTTCATTTTTAAGGTTAACTAATGTAACGGTTCTCTTTCAAAACCTTGACGCGATGACGTAAGAATCTTATCTTTAAAAAAAAAAAGTCTTAAGATAAATGACAGTTCTTATCCTTTACATATCAATCTAAAGTGGAGGACCGAGCAACTAAAGCTTTAAACTCTTAAGATTTCGAAACTTATCTTTATTTTCACTTTTCGTCACTAAAACTTTCCAAACAAACATAAATTAGAAAAACTTCTAACAAGATAAGTCTTTTAAAGTGACGAACACAAATCACATGAAAGGTCGGACATACTGATGGGGACAAATTATAGACTTGTCTTGGACATGGACATGAACACAAACACTACTTCTTTTATCGTGGTAAAAACATCAAATGAGTTCTCTCGCCTAGGCTAGGGCGAGGGCGACTCGCTGTCCGACCACGGACCATGCCCGGGTTGACGACGCATTGTATTCCACGCGCGCCTCAAAGAGTGTCAGCATGACGGAGCTCCTCCTTAAGAAGGCCAAAGCCTGCTGGGGTCGCGGGACACACGTACACCGCGATTCCGATACATAAAGGGCTACTGAAGGATACCGTGGATTTTAGTCAGTACCAGTCTGACAGTCCCTCTCGCTCTGCCCTGGGTGGGAGGACTCGTTTGATGGTTTAAAAAAAAGGGCGGGACGAAAAAGACTATTAGACTCATACTGACTTAAATCCACGGCGTTCTTAATAGCCCTGTACGATTCAGGGTCAAAATAACCTGTCTAGAGACAGTCTGCGAACCCAAAACAGTCCCGCTAAATGTTGAAGAAGAGTTAGGAAGAGAAAAAAGGAACAGTCAGCTCAGATTAACAACCGACACTCAACTTAATCACTTATTTCATTCACTCGATTTAAAAGCAACTTGATTACCACCTCAAAATTCTGCGTTATTCTTCAAGTGTGAAGGTGACGGTCGCGGGACTTATTTCCATTACCGTGACCCCGGAACATAAAGGGCTATTGAAGGACACCGTGGATTTTAGTCAGTACAAGTCTGTCAGTCGCTCTCGCCCGGCCCGGGGTGGGAGGACTCATGATTTCACCTCTTCAAATGGTGAGATTCAATCGAAAACAGTTAGTAGTCGACACGGAGTTATTTCGAAATTAAAACTTTACTTGAACAAAACAATTTGTATGTCAATGTGTATAAAATGTTCGTGAGCACTGCTTGCACAGACAGACATTATTGTTAACGTGAACTCATACAAATTATTCTGCTGCTTCGTAGAACGTAGCTAAATAGCATAATATATTATTTTAATTGAAATACTTTTGTTCTTTCTGAAATTCTTTTATATTTTCTTTTTTTTTAAGAACAAATATTGTTTCCTAATGTATGTACGTAAAATAATGCTTATTGTGGTCACTAATGACCTGTGATGTTAAAAAGTGACTGCTAGGTAATTATCAAAATAAAATAAGGAATACAGGGTCTATATTTTATTTAATCCGCACTTTATTAGTATTCATCACAAATGTTATAACATAAAAATCTGTCTGTTATTTTCACGCTTAAAATTCCGAACGGATTTTCATAAAAGTGACACTAACATGCATTTAAAATCTAAATGTCAAGTCCATCTAAATTTTTAAGACCATAAATTAGGATATAATTTATCCTATATCCCAAAATAGTTGTCATCTACAGTCTACAACATTTTCTAAGACCAAACAATAATTAACAATTATAATCACTTTCTATAATTCAGCAGCACTAATCCTACAATTAAAAGATAAAGACGCTTCGTAGAAATCCATAGATTGTACAGTGCAATAAACAGCGATGTTAAGAACAGTGCACACGATCCACAGCGATGTTAAGAACAGTGCACACGATCTACTTCACGTCGTAATCTACGTCTTAACTTGAACGTACAATTGCAGCGTGATAAGTTTCAAAGTTATTTAGAGCATGCTTGCAGAATAATCAACTTGGTGCTTGCAAAAACTTTAGAAATGAAATTATCTAACTAGTAGCTATTCCGCGCGTTTCACCGAGTGTTTGCCTCTTATAATCGTAGCGTCATGCTTATAGCCTTCCTCAATAAACGGAATATCCATTTAGAATTTTTCAATTATTCTTGGAGACTGTTCATGTAGTGTTTGTTATTAGCCATTCATGTCCCACTGCTGGGCAAAGACCTCCCCTATATCCTTTCAAGTGCTCTTTTGCAGCGCCACTTCGGACCAGCCATTAAGGTACGCATCAAGATCGTCTTGCCACCTCTTTTTGGGCCGGCCTCGGCGCCGTCATCCATTCTCAGGCACTCATTGAGTGCATATTTTTTCCCAGCGACTGTTTTGCATGCGGATAACTTGGCCCGCTCAATCCCATTTGTGCCTGGTCGCCTTTTTACCTACGTCAATTAAGTATACCAGTTTTAGAGCGCAGCGTGATTTTAAGTATTTATCTGATCTTCTTACACCTATGATGCTGCGCTCCGTTGTTTAATTAACTATATTTTATTAATATATTAATACATTATTCTAATAATTCAGATAAAATAATAGTTTGTACAGCGTGATTAAACTTATAGTTATTCTGCGCGCGATCACCAGTGTTTTCGTTGCATTTGAGATAACTAGGGAGTAATTTGTCGCGTGCATGAGACAACAATGACACTGGATAAGAGATCTTTGGACGGAGAAAGATTATGATGTCACGGCTGATTAGACAGGCAGTATGTTACTTCAACCTATTAAGTAATCTGTGCTTCAAGTGAAAATAAGAATTTTCTGTATAAAGAAAACTTTTATTTTTTTAATTTTTGAGATGTTTTGCTTGATGGCCAAAATAATATGGTTATTCCTAATCTAAAGTGCCAAGACACATTTTAGCCCTTTGAAAGTGTCTATCGTTGGTCTTAAACGAATGACTTTGAGAAAAAATATTTAAGGAACCTTTACATATTTTTTAAGACCGTATAACATCATCGTGCGCGTACGGCTCGAAGTTATGATTGTATTCACTTTTTTATAAATATCGTAAAGCAGTTCACAGAATGCATCTATCTACGTTTTAATTGTGCAGTCCTAGTCCTATCGTAGTAAAGTGACTGTGGTATGCGGACAAACAGACAGACATAATATAAGGGTTCTGTACCCCTAGCACGAGTTTTCACTCTTTTACTTTCCAGTATTTACAGAGTTTATTGTATGGAAAAATAGAACAGCGCCTCTGGTGTGCGAAGAATAAACTAATTTTTTCCTTGAAAATTGACAATTTGAAATTGTCAAAGTTCCAGTTTACTTTACGTCTCAAATACTGAAAACTCGTGCTAAGGGTACTGTTTTTTATTATTCGCCTACGGAACCGTAAAAAAAAAAAACAAAACAAAACTTTCGAAATTTTTATCTCTGTATAACGTGATAACCAATCCCACAGTACTATACTAACATGCTGCGCATAGCCTACCCCAGGATTACCGCGAGCAATAAACAGCAGTGTTCACCGCATTGCACATTGGTGCACTGCATATACCTAATCTCCTTTCTCGTTACAATCTGTGTCTTGGCTTCTGTGGCTACCCGTATCATGAAACACCAGTTATAATTGCGTCTTAAGGGAATATTATTTTAGTTGTACGGTGCACCGTATCTTTAGAGACTATTATTGCTTGTACTTGGGGACTGGATGACCTGGTTGCACTAATGTAATTTGTAAGGTTACACTTGCAATTAATTCTTGAGGGAGTAAAGTGTCCAGTTAGACTAATAGTTGGATCTGTGAAGTATCTACATTCTCAGGAGCTTACAATAATTGCTGGACGTGCAACCAAGCTAACTTGAAGAATAAATAATAAAATGATGACAGTTTTCGTTGAAGAACTGTGTACAACCGTGATAGACCAAAACAAAAATAAATAAGCCCCTACTATATAAAAAGTTACATGATACAACAATGTGCCTGCAGAAGCATACCTAATAGTTAGTACATCCAAATTACGAGAGTAATGTTTGAAGGTAAGTCCCTCTCACATGTAACAGAGAACGAACCTTTTGACATCAACTAGGCAGAAATATTAATGAGAAAGCCAATAACATCAGCCTAAATTGGGAATCGAAACCCAAGACCTGATTACTCAGCACCAGCAGTCGCGTTTGCAACTTCTACCACATAAAAGGTTATCCATAACAAAATTGGGTTTTCATGAAAACATAACTTGAGTTAAATAATTCCCCCATAAGAACAACCATGATCCATACATAAGTCATAACTTTTCACTCTAAAACTTTTAAACTACGGTATTTAATCATATAACATTAAGCCGCACAAGTTGTAAGGAGGGCCATTCACAGTAAGTCGAGGCGGTCGCAACTCCGCAAGTCGCAAGTCGCAAGCCTTTCATTGTTGGCCGCAAACTCAAGTGGAACTCGAAAACTATAGACTTGTGGAGATGTTAGAACTGCGTCTGCGACTTTGTGATTTATGCATGTTTGAACTTTGAATGGGACTATATTGCTTTTGTAATGTGTAAAAAGTTGAAAGTTGTAAGTGTAGGTTAAGTTAAATTGCGTGAGACTTGTTAGATGCGGTTTGGTTGCAGCATTCGAAAGTTTTAATTGCGTTAATATTTTGGTTTCTTTATAGATAGATTATTTAGATTTCCTTCACTCACTTCGCAAGAGATAATAAAATACCCTGGAAATCAGGGTAATAAATACCCCTATTTAGAAATTAATGTAAAAGACTAATAACCATTTGCAAAATACTAACTTTAGCCGTCGGTCAGTCACGTGGTCGATCGGGTACTTCAGTCTGTTCAAGGGAGCGCCTTTACGCAACGTTGTTTCACTAACTGTTCACCACTTTGGTCTAAGCAGTGAGCGGTGCGACGGGCGATGCGAAAAGACATTAATTTCTTTGTAAGTACGCGATTTCACTACTAGCGGCACCTCGTGCCGTGTGTTAAACGCTGCCCCGCGCCAAGTTACCGCTCACAACGGCAAAGTCGGGAACGGGCCGTACGCGGCCGGCGACGTAGCTAGTAAATGAAGCATACATATATACACAAACTCTTGCCAACTAACTGGCCAGTCGAGGACATATTGACTGAAATGTGGCTATTTTCAAAGCCTAGTCTTAAGTTTCAGTAGAACCGTAGCAAAAGTCTTGTCTGAAACTATTCCACTATTTGAACTCCGGAGAGCATTTGGACTGGTTGGTATTATTAGATTTCGTACGAAACTGTGCTTTGTAACAGTCAAAAATTAGTTTTTTCTTAGCAAATAAAACTCAGATTATAGTTTAAGCCGAAGTCACTAAAATAAAAAGGTTTAATTTATTTGAGTACATTATTTTGGCTTTTGTATTTAAAACTGATAAATACCCGGGTTAAAATGAGAAAGAACATCTATATATATAAAAATGAAACCCGTTTTCCGTTGTCACGACATAACATGAAAACGGCTTGACCGATTCGGATTATTATTTTTTTGTTGTGATTGTAACCATCGGGACCGGGTTTTAGACCGGGTCCTCCACCCGTGCGAAGCCGGGACGGGCCGCTAGTTTATAATAAATATGTATGTATAAAACAATTTTCATACTATTCTAATATCCCTAATTAATCTATTGAAGTCTAACGTTGAAACCTATTTTATTTAAACAATGTATAGTTTGTATGTATTTACGCGTTCCAAAACGTATTTTGGGTAGGGTTTTTTTTTTTTAGGTGGTAAAATCATCAAATGAGTCCTCCCCCCGGGCGGGGCGGAAGGGACTGTCAGACTCTTACTGACTAAAATCCACCCGTGTTCCTTCGGATGCCCTTTACGTTCCGGGGCCGCGGTATCCTGGGTTAAGAAAAAACCCGCGACCCCAGCAGGCATTTGGCGCGAAACACGACGCGCCACCGACCCGGGCTTGGTCCTCTGTCGTACGGCGAGCTACCCATTACTCACCGTCCGCAAGCCCGCTCCGCCGATGTGCCCTCTGCTGATCAGAGGGACACGCGTTGGAGCGTCCACACGATAGGCTATTCGCATACGAGCAAAGAGACCTCTTAGGCACACAGTGGCCTAAGGGAGAGTTTTTGCCCGCATCCCAGGGTGCACCGGCCCGAAAAACTAGTCTTCCCCCCGGACGTATCCGACAGGGAACTCCAGTCCACGGGCGCAAGTGGAGGTTTCCTGTCTTAGCACCCCTTTGTGTAGGGTTACACAAAATGTTTTAAAGCACGCTCTGAAAGCTCACGAACGTAATCTCACAAAACTTAATCCAACTTAAGTTATTATTTACTTAAAACTCACTTTTTCATACTTAGGAGAAAGCTCTAAAGTTTTATACAAAACGCAGACTTTAATTCAAAATTGCATTTAAATATTCAACGAAAAGTATTATCTAATTGAATAGCAAACGACTTTCATGCAGATTCCTTTCAGTTAAAATTTCATTCTTTTAACGCGGATACAATTATTTTGGAAAGATAAAACGAAAAAGTTAAGTTTTATGTTCAAACAAAGGGTTGGGGTGGTCACCTTTTTTATCTTTTATCTTTTGTTCAAAAAATAGATATTGCAGTATTAAAAGTTTGTGATGTTATTTTTCAATACGGTTTTTGTTTAAATAATCTCTATGATGGTGGCCTAGAAAAAGTCAAAAAGAATTTACATCAGCTTCCGAAAAATATAGAGTTAAAATATTATCATGATTCTAAATACGAAATTTTTGGAAGTGTTACTGCAAGTTACTTGTCTCGGTTCTCTGGGGTCTAAAGACACACTTTAACAGAATCATAATATAAATTGCGATAACTGTCCTTCAAATCTATTTATTCTATTGAGCAACCGAATATTCCATTTTATGATTTTTGTCGATATGTTTGATTGCAGAACGTATACAAGAAATCCGGCTCCAAGGACCAAAAAGATGAGATATAAGATCTTTACTCCTTTATGATGATGATTGTTTTTATTTATACAAGAAGAATAAAATTTTATTGAATGATAATAATTAGTGCACGCGGTTTAATGATAAAGTAACGCGTAGCAAGTAGGTTGTACAGACGCCAGCACATCAACTTACCTCAATCTATCAACTGTACAATTCCCATAGACAATTAAGTTGTCAACATTTATAGTTATTTCCAACATATACTTATCATGTTTAACCTCTAATTAACCTTTACAACAATTGTAAGAGATTAAACATTTTAATGGCTTTCTCTGAAGTGAGACAAAGTTCTTAGTTGTTTCGGTTGACGCCATGTTTGATGTGCACTTATGAAGATGTTCTTTACGAGCGATGGTAACTTCAATTTATGTAACGTATGTTTGTTTGCAGAATCTAAGACGTGTCAGTGATGCTAATGAGGCGTAGAAACTGAGAAATTAAGTGAAACAAGTTACAGAGGTATAAACAGATACAGATATAAATATCGACGTGCGTAATTATAATATTTCACTGTGATTTTAAAAAAAGAACACCCGTGTAGAAAGAAACCCCTTTTCAAATAGGTTCCAAATGATACTGGCCAGTTTAACGCGACCTTTCAAATTTTCATATTTCGAATAAATTATTTTTTTGAAATGTGGCCATCTGTGATGTCACAGTTTTAAACCCATCTCTGAGAACGTAATAAAGTCCATGTATCCCTACATGTTTTTTTATCGATGTCAGTGAGTAATACCAAGGTAAACAGACATTAATATAGAAATTCCGCGTCAATCTAGCAAAACTCGTAAAATAAAGTCAACTATACAGTTTTCTAATCACAAGACTGTAGGATCAGAAAAAAAAACATAACCTAAAAAAGAATACTTGCAAAAAGTTGTACCTAAAATAAGGTCTTAAAAAAGGTGCCTACGTAACTCTTCCCAGTTTAATCCTGTCCTAGTCACCCTAAAACATATAAGGGTATCCTCATCGTCACAAAAAACACACAAAAATGTTATCAGACTAATAAAAAAGAAAGGTGAAAGTCCCATCGTCGTCAGCGATAAGGATTTCGGAGACAAAGATGGATGGTTCGCTGCAGACGCGTTATCACGACCATCCCTCGCTATCTCAGGGCTAGTGGAATATTTTGTTTAATTACATTTTTATGGTGAGAACGTGTGACGGTATTTGGGGCATGAGGGTGGATGCCCCAAATACCGTGAAATATTTTGTTGCTCTGGTGTAATAAAGTTTGTAACAGTTGACCCAATTCCTGATGTATGTAATTTTGTTGATACTTTGATCAATAGTTTATTATAAAATAAGAATAATTTGGTCACTTCTCTTTCATATTTTAACGGGTTAAAAAAGAATGAAGAAGAAGAATGTATACTAATTTCGTTACAAACCAAATCCATATTTAAATATAAGAAATCAAAAGAAACATTACGAGCTTGGCTACTAAAACACAGTAGATACTTAAGCGAAGAACATAAAGATAATGGACTTAAAAAAATTAAAAAAAGACATACCGTTGACAACACACGAAAGAAGAACACAACCTGTGCTTTGTCATTGACAAAGAAAAAAATATTAACAACACGCATTCCCGATTCCAAATTTAAAATCGTTCGTTTTAAAATTAAAAAATAAATACTACAATACAGTACTTCAAGTCGGCGCCAAAATATGCAAAAACCATAGCCAACCCCATAAAATAGCGAACCTATCTAACAAACAAATGAAACGATTATTTTTGGTCGGCGTTATCTTTGCATCCGTTTCCGGTCTTAATGACCCCCATTACGTATGACTCGGATAAAATAACCCGTTGCTTTATTTTATTTTCCGCCATTTTGGTCGAATATTGTCGTTCAATTTGAATTTGGTCCATTTTATTGGTCGTAGTTAAATAAAGTTTAATTTAAATGAGGGCTTTTAATATGGGATGTGGAACTTTCAATTTGTAGCGAATTTCTGAAAATATATGTATTGCAGTTCTGAAAACACTGCGTTGCCTTTTCCCAACTGTGTTCGTCGGCTTCCAGTCTAACCGAATGCAGCTGAATACCAGCATGTTACATGGAGCGCCAGCCTGTCTGACCTCACCAAAGCATTCAGTGAGAGAAGTGGGTTATAGCTACCACTTAGAATAGTTGTCAGACTTTCAAGCCACTCACCTATAAGTAATGTCAAAGATCTTTAAATGACAGCCAGGACCAAAGCGTAGGCACCAAGACACGGAGTAAGCTATGTAAAAGATGTTCTGAAAAGACTCCTTTCAGAATTTCAGTTTTAAAGAAATCGTCGGATAAAAGTTGCCAGTAGTACAGTCCTAGTCACGAAAAATATTAGATTTATTTAAGTCATTTAGAACGAAAAAAAGGGAAATAATCGTAAAACCTGAAAACCATCTCCAAAATCCGCCATTCGAACTTTTGCGACAACATTTGCCTGTATAAGGCTCATTCCGTAAAGAAATGCAATATGCTAATCAGAACCCATACAAAAACACTAAAAAACTTCTTCAATTCATTAGGATTCACCAAACGAAAACAAAGCAAAGCTTTCTTCCTTCATCTTAGACTCGTTTATTAATAAAAAAAAAAACATAAAAAGCCGGAACACAAGCGCGGACGGCGAACTTAAAAATATATCTAAAAAACAAAACACAGACGAAGTTGCGATGCAGACGTATAGTTAAAGTTCTGAAGAAGTTTTGCAGGATGATAAATACTTGGTTACTGTAAAAACATGTATGGAAAACAGGAGAACTGTTATAGTTGGCAAGGGAACACTTGGTGGGGAAGGGAATATGAATAGTGCTGCAATTAAAATTAAACACGCACTTCTGGTATGCATTAATGCAGCATTATAACGCTGGTGTGGTAACAGCTTAAAGCTGGCTGTAAAAGAAAGGTAGTGAAAACCTCTATGGTTAGTTTTTAAACGTGTTATGTCAAACAAGTCATGCGAAGAAATTCCTTGAGAAGGCAACATTTAATGAAAAAACTCAAATTGTTTATTGTTTTACATGTATAATGTCGTGGTTTTTGCTACATTGCTCTGTTTTTGTGTTAGTTGTTTAGTTGCAACTTAGCTAATTATTTTTTTTTTATTAAAGGTTTTATGAAAACAGTAGTAAAGTCATGAGCCTTTACTAGCAGTACCAAATGATTCAGTAGAACCAGGTCTGTAGTCACAAACTACATGAGTTCAAGATCGAAGTCAACCCCAACGATATGCGTTCAAGTACCATACAACAATTCCCAAACATGTCATGGATCTGATCTCGTATACTAACTTTCCATAATCCAGTTGAAAACTTCTACCATACCGATATTTAATTCCCACTTAAACTCTCAACATCCAAACAAAACCGAAAGTGCAACAATCGTATAACATCTTTCCAGTATCCACTAACATTACCACATCACGTCCCACACCGACTGGGGGTAATGGCCGACTCTATAAATCAGAAGAACTACCACCAACATCCAATGTATGAAAGTTTCGCGCTAAACAGAACAAGAAAACTAATAATTGTTGTTATTTCGCAACAGTTTCGGTGGCGGTAAATAATGTTGAAGTGTTTGAGAGATTTACTGGTGGTTTTCTTTTGTTTTGGGATAGGCTTGACTTCGATTGTGCGTCTTGGTTGAGAGGGACTGAGATGTAGTCTGAAATTGACAATAAAAGTATACTACTGAAACGTACGTGAAGAAAAGTGAACTACAATAAATATAGAAGTTGACACTTCACTTAGAGTTACATAATCAGTTTTCGCTGATGAACAAAGACATGCAGGGGTTAAAAGAGACGAAAATACAGAACCACGACTAAGTCAAAATAAACAAAATTGGGCAATAAAGGAAAAACTAAAACCATCAAAAAGAACCATCCTTAATGCAATAAAACACAGACATGAAATAACGAAAAGGCTTTCCCATTTTAATAAACGTGAACTCATATTCCCGAACATTAAAGTTATTGTTGAAACTGACGAATTAAATGAAATAGAGTAACAAACTGAGGCAGAAACTCCAGAGACTGACACAAAACTCCACGATAAAGAACAAAGGAATGTTCTCGAACAAACGGTCCCAACTATTTCCACTCTTACAGGCATTCCGTCTCAAGAAACTCTTCAAAATTCCCCAAAATGAAGTAAACATAAAATGACGTTCAGTAATGCAAATCCTGACTCAATTACAATCCCCCCATTAATTCAGAAGTCTTCAAATTTTACAACCGTCCTTAGCAATTCCGTTTTATTAAAATATACAAGCATTATATGGTTCACAGCGGAACGTAAAATAAAATTTTAATTCTATCCGTTTTACATTCGGGAACAGGGATTTTTACGATTTTTCATTAAATTGACTATTTTTATCGAATCGCCAATCAACGTTCGAATGCTCCGAGTGGAATAAACGAAACAGGAAAGTTTATTAGTCGTATTTTCCGGCATAAGCCCTTGGTCCCATCTGATAGTTGAAAAATTTAATTAAAACCTGCTTTTAGATAACGTTACGAATCTCAGATTCGGGGAAAAATATTATGGTCGGCTTTTAAAAGCGTTTCGAATTAAGTTCTCCGACGTCCGCTTATCTGTTTTTTGCCGGATTTACTTCCTCTTCTATGGACACCGCCGAAACTGTTTTTAATCTGGGATCCCTTTGTACCAAATCTTTGGGTCAGAGTAATTACTTGTTTGCAGTTTTATATCTACGAGATTTACGACCGCTCTAATGACGTACCCTTTGCTAAGTAGATCTTTTGATACGAATATTTTGTAGGACCTTTAATTTTGTGCTTTTAATAAAGAGAATTACGATCCCGAAGTTTATTTAGACAATAAAGTCTTTACTGTAGTAGACAACGAAATGTACAATCGAAATGGGCTCGTAAACAATTAAAGTTCTCAACACAACGGATTGTTTTGTCATTAATTAGAAGTCGCAGAAGCGAGTAATTTAAACAACGTGGGATAATAATAACGTCATGAATATTATAAGAGTCAATTTTGATAACAAACCCACTTAGTATTTTGAAGTTCTATGAGAAATTTTACATTCTTGTTATACGACTATAAAATAAACATTATGTTCTGGGAAAGTTACTAATTAATTAATGTTACTCTTGTTTTACTACAACTCATTTCATGTGCTGTAACATCACGTAAGTTTCACAGTAGTAATAATATTTAAAAGGATTGTTAGAATTTCTTATTTTGATTTTCAGAAACATAAAACTGAATTGCATGTTTTAAGCAAATGGAATTTATTCCTCAAAAAAATTGACAACTCTGCCAGACACACAATAACGCAGACTTCCCAAAATGAAAAACAGCGACCAATTAAGAGAATCCAAAACGGGTAAAACTTGGTTCATCCAACACTCTTGATTGAAGTGAGTGAGACAAGAATCCCAGTGTAAATCCCTCAAAAGCCAAGTTGGCTGCATTAATCACCGAGAACAGACGATAACCGCAAGGCGTGCAGAAATGGCCGCACTTAAAATAATTTAAGTCCTACCCGCAAAACTTGGGCCATAAAGAACTGAGGACAAAGTCCCGGAAACATTTTTCATTACACCGGTTGAAATTTCTCGCCAATTTTCTACTGTAAACAATTATAAGATGTGTCCGGTTGTGCTAATTGCTTTCTTGTTGCCTTTTGTTTTTGTTATATTTTGTGGGTGTCTTTGTTTGAGTTTCTTTTACTACAGTACTCTTAATTTACTGTTTTGTAAATTTTAGTTTGATAGAACTGCTTTCTCTCTCCTCTCAATTGATTGAATATCTCTAATGAAAATAAATCATTAGTCAAAAGTTTTCCTTTTCCAATAACTTTAACGTCAAAACTCATTCAACTATTCAAGCGAAATTACTTTTCAATTCGTAGAAATGTAAGATTAATTTTAGTAGTAACAACCGAGACGAGTTAGAATAAGAACAAAAACTTTAGCTCATTTTCTTATAATTCGTGGAAAAACTAAAAATAATATTAAAGAAAATCTCCAAGGAATAACAAATACGTAGAATTCCTCCTAATTAGATAGAATAAGCACAGACAAAGAAAAGAAAGAAAAATCAGAAAACGCAAACAATGGAACATTTATTAGAAAACATTAAAAACAATGGAAGAATTGAAAAACCGAACGGAGTAGAAACATGGAACACAGACAAGGGTAGGAAATGAGAGTTTAAAATGAAAAGGTTGCTTCATCAAAGGAATTGTAGTGGAAGAAGTTTCCAGAACTTAAAACAATCTATGGTATTACTTACAAACAAAGCACGGACTGCATCCATCTGGAAATGAAATAAAATACGAGTTAGTTTTCATTATTAGTGTTTCTTTTACACTGAGAGGAAATTAACAGGATGTGTTTTACACAATGGGAGTTATAATATTGAATAATCATCTTTTAAAACTTCCTCAACTAACAATGATGCGGTTTATATCAACATAGTGACATACATATAATATTTAAATATTCTGTCCTACGTCTACCCTGTAGCAATTAAAATATGAAAACTAATTGAAGGTCAACGTTGCAGATGTTTGGAGAGGTTCCTATGCTAGAATAGAACACTTCTATGCTTGCAAGGTGCAAGTCTACTGCAAGGGTCGACTCTTGGACACGAATAGTTACAAAAATAAACACTCTTGCAACAACCTTCAACATGGAAGAACATGGAAGATTTTGTATCTATATATAGATAATAGATGGATGTAATTCCATGTTTAAGGCTGTCGGGCATGTATATTGATATTGATGATAATTAAATATGCAATACTTCTTAATAAGTAACAGTCTAGCCTCTTTTGAACTTTGGTATACATTTACGGGCGTCTCCACGGGTAGCCATTTAGTTATATGTATACAGCAAATATTTTTGACTGGAAGAAACTTCAAGGGGAAGTCTAGCCAACAATCGATGAAATGAATTACCGAACTTTTGAAATTGCAGATTAATCTGTTTAATGAGGTAACTATAACCAAGTCAAAAGTATGGGCTGTATAAGAGTGTATATGGCTACCCATAAATATATCCCATATTTCGCAGGTGGATAAAACGCGAAAATTAATACAACCGAAACAATATAGAAATTAGAACCATTTTACATAACAACCAGAGTTTCAGAGGACGAATTATACAAATGAATACAATTTACCTTGGAACGGACGACTCAATCTGTTACAATTATTTACTTGCAAATTAGACAAGTTTATCATATTGTCGATGTTGGCCGATGAATAACGAGACCTCTTGTGATCTACAAAGTTGGGAAACGATGTTTTAATTGGTTTAGGAGTGAAGGAAATGGAAATGAACCAGCTGGGATATTAGTTTCCTTCAAGCAAATCATTTGATTTGACAGATACTCGTACATCGGCAGCCAGAAGGCAGCCAGACTAAAATCGGATTGGGATGGCCACGTCAGTCGCATACGGCATGATTGCTGGGCGAAGGTTTTTACAAAATGGGTGCCGGAAGATGGAGGGCATCGATGGGGCCGGACCGCCTACAAGAGCTGGTTCGATGAGGCACAGGGCAAAAGTTTCTGGAAGGTATTGGGAGATGTCTTTGTCCTGTTATGGTATAGAATACGATAAAAAAAATCAGTAGCTTAGAATTACTTATTAGCCCTACCGGTAATAGACCTTCTATAATGAGACTTAAAGATACCAGGTTGAAATGTTGTTATGCACAATGTAGACCTTTATAAATGTTCGAGGAATACGTACAAGCATCATAATATCATGTCACACCATCATCGCAGAAATTTACTCCAAGCCAGCCAACCTTTGACAGAGCAAGAACAACACACTCAAACACAAGCGCACATTCAAATAACAACACACATCAACATTCGTAGTAGAAAATAAACACAACACGCCATAATTAAGTCGGAGCTTCGTACCCTCAAACACGCAGTCCTCACAACATTCATCATTAACAAACACATTTCATTAAGGCTTGCAGTCACACGAAGCCGAAGTAATTTCTCAAAATCTGGGACTGGCGAGAGCTTCCTTTATCCTGTGCCACCAAATTTTGGCCTCAACCAGGCTCTGGCGAGCATTCGCGAAGTGTCATTAGTTAAAATTACTGAACTCGTGCTATCGCTCCCTGGGAAGCAGTTGACAAAGTTTGGGAAAGGGCCCGGGATTACCCTTTCTTTGGAGGTGCAAGGGATAGAAGTAAGCGTGGGTATATCCTGGGAGAGACGAAAGTCAAATAAATATTTAAAAAAAGCTTTTTATAAATATGCATTTGACTAAAAGTACGAAAGTAGTAAATAGTTTTTTAAAGGTACGAAACAAGGCTAGTACTTAAAGAAGTACTAGCATGTGTTTTCGTATTTAAAAAAAAGAGAGAGTGAGAGATGAAAAGATAATTGCTTATAAATATAAGGATTGGCTTGACTCCTCAGGCAGGTCTGCAATTCTGTGTTTTGGTATTATTAGAGAAGTACAAGTTGTCAACGTGCCTCAAATACAAGCACCTACAAAAAATGTCAACCAGCTCTTGAAATAATTTGGAACTATTTCTGAGATAATCTAAGAAAAAAGAAGTGACACAATGATATTCGCGGATTAGGATTCATGGTAGATTCCATGCCACGACTGAAGTCCTACGGAAAAATCGTGGTACTACATTTTACTTATGCAATTTGATGTAATGAAATGGACACTAGCGCCGTATCAACAAAACTTCAGTCGCGGACTCTAAGGGCCTATGCACACCACGTTTTTTAAAAGCGCATTTGACTCGTATTTGTAGGGATTCAGACGCGATGTAAATGCGCGTTTGACGCGATATAAGCGACAAAAAACTGCTCTGTTTGACAAAAACGCGCCGCGTCGTCGGCGCGTGTTTCGCTGTCACTTAAAACTTGCTCCACACAGTTATTCAAAGCAAGAAGCCGGTGTTTCCCTTCATATACAAGTACAATATTTTAATTATTCTAGACTAACATTGGTGAAGTTGTGCTGTTACTGTAATTATTAAGTTCTCGTATGCCCCGCGGATTTACACTATTTACATTTATTTCTAGTCTGTTAATGTTAGAACATGTTTCTTATTACATTCTAGAAGTTTCGAGACGGACAAGCTTCAAGTAAACAGAATTCAAACCAGTACCGTCAGCACGAGTTTTCAGTATTTGAGACGTAAAGTAAACTGGAACTTTGACGACTTCAAATTGACAATTTTCAATGAAAAAATTGGTTCCTTCTTCGCACACCAGAGGCGCTGTTCCATATTTTCATACAATAAGCGCTGTAAATACTGGAAAAACTCTGTAAAGTAAAATAGAGAAAACTCGTGCTAGGGGTACAGTACCGTCAGCACGAGTTTTCAGTATTTGAGACGTAAAGTAAACTGGAAATTTGACGACTTCAAATTGACAATTTTCAAGGGAAAAATTGGTTCCTTCTTCGCACACCAGAGGCGCTGTTCCATATTTTCATACAAGAAACGCTGTAAATACTGGAAAAACTCTGTAAAGTAAAATACTGAAAACTCGTGTTAGGGGTACTGAAGTATTAAATACGCATTAACGCCTGCGTCGCTAATATTAAAGATTTTGACTGCAAAGATCAAACTAGTAGCTTATGCTAGCCATACACCATATTGCCTATCGTCCAATCGGCGTGACACTGCCAATTGGATCAGTTAGAATTGACCGTTAGAATTGAGCGTGGAATCAATCAAATTGGCATGAGCATGCCCTTACTCTTACCATTCTGTAATGTAATGCAAACATAAGTAAACAGAACTATCCTCAACAATACAGTCTCCCATTGCAATTTCAAATTTCCAATATTGACAAACACATCATAACCAGCACACAGCCTACAAAATAATGTAAGTAGCTCATCAAAACCATATGGCAAAACTTATTTAGGGCCAAAATATCGAGGGTTATAAAAACTAAAGGGTTGGCGTAAACCTTGGGATCTCCCATTTATGAGGTAGGGACACACGATTTAAATTGTATATTAGGTTCTGTATACGCTTATTTCCTTCGAACGATGGACAAAAAGGATCTGCGAGAAATAAAAAACTGGCCAAGTGTGAGTCGAACTCGCGCGCGAAAGGTTCCGTACCGTTTTTTTTATAAAAACGAAGCGAATAAATCAGGTTTGCTGTATAAGAGCCCCGTAAAACTCCCATGGGCCCTGGCCCCCCTTTAATATTTGTTTTCTATTAATTTAATTATAATTTTTTAAGTGAATATAATATAACAAAATATTTTGTAAATTTTCTCTCTCACTTATTTCGTTATCAATATGAGGTAAAAATGAGAAAAAAATATCAGGTTTATCGTATGGGCACTTGGAAGCCCCTCAATATATCTTATTTTAAGTATTTTTTGTAACAGTAGCAACAGAAATTCATCAACTATGAACATTTTAACTTTCTAACTATCACTGTTCATGAGAGACAGCTGATGACAGACGGACAAACGGACGGACAGCGAAGTCTTAGCGTACACTAGGCGACGCAAGTCTCCGATACCTTACGACTTTGACATCCATTGACGAGTGCGTGTTTACAAACCTCTATGGATTGTATTGCGATAGTGGCCTGGATACCGAAATCGTAAGGTATCGGAGACTTGCGTCGCCTTGTGTACGAAAGGCCTTAGAAACAGGGTTCCCTTTGAACCTTTGGTTACGGAACCCTAATAAAAGCTACAGAAATCGGATTGCATTTCAAGGAATGGTGTGTGGAAAGCAATAGATGTAAATATGGTAGATCAAATATTTTATTTGTTACAATGGTGGTAAGTTGTTCGATAGTTTGACCTTTTGTGGTTTGTTTATGGGGAGGCGATTCGCGTTTAGTTTTAGGATCGAAATTTCGAGACTGTTTTTCGCGTGTTTTGGGTTTAGATGAACTTGTTTGGAAATTCAAGATGTTGATGTTCTAAGGTTTCAACATATTATTGTTTAAAAAAAAATTTTATTAATCCACACTTTTTTTCGTGGTAAAATCATCAACCCAGGGCAGAGCGGGAGGGACTGTCAGTCTCGTTAATCCACACTTGGAAAATTTTCTCCCCGGTCGTGGGTTTGTAACTCATATACGCAAACAGCCAGACCCAAAAAAATCTTTAAGTCATAGATATAAATTTAATAGGTTCAGCGCGGCAATCGAAACCACGTTGCACTGCAGTCGATCGCTGATCCACTACGCCAACTAAAATTCTTTAAGATTATAATTTGATGGTTTATGAATACATATACCTAAAGTTGAATTCAACTTTATATACATAACACTGAAAGTCCCATTTAAAATACCGTATGATAAACTACCATTCCCCAAACATGACGTCACCAGCCCCACTCAATCACAAATCGACAATACTCCCCAAACTTTTCATCAAAAACAAATAAATTATTAATAGCAATTTAAGAGAGCGGATATGACGTCATAGTGCCTCCGCCGGAAGCACTCCGGGAGGGCCGAAACGCCAGAGGTCCTTAGCACAGCGGGGTCACTAATGCCCCTCCAAGGCCATTATAGAGCCTTTTGGTGGAAGTTAATAGCTCCCAGAGAAAGGACAAACGGGTGAGAAAAGCAAAAGTTGTAAGAATATAAAATATGTAGAGAATTCATACATAAACATGTGTGGAGTGGCGAGGAGTAGGCTGGTCCTTCGAGTAGGGATTAAAAAGAAGACCTTTATTTTTTGTGCGTAAGTTCCTTATTTCTTCTAGGAACATAAGCATGGACGCGAACACAAGTGCTTTCAAATGTGTAATTGCGTGTTACTCCTAGTCTTTTGCAAAGACGGGAATCGACTGGTGCGCTACGTGTTGTTGGTACGTAAACAAATAACTGTTCCATGTGGTACTCAAGTACCACACGGAACAGATACTGGTTTGATCTATAAAAAATTGTTCCGGGTCAAGTATGTGATTTTCTATTTTTGTAAACGCACCCATTTTACAGAAGAGATTCCAAGAGACGGGCAAGGATTTAAAAAAGAATAAACTAGTAACATTTAACAAATATATTAAGAGTAAAGTATAAACAACTGTAGAAAGCATTCAATGCAATTTTTTATACACATGTCATGTCATGTCATGCATATCTGTCATTATCAGACCGAACTGCCACGCAGGAGTTTATCGGCGGGATAATCAAAATGCTTTCTTTTATAATTCATGAAGGAATTCCTTTTCTAGATAACAAGTTTCATAAGATGAAAATTGAATGAATAACAAGACTAAGTATTTCATGAATAGCTTTAATCAAGCTTATTCATGTAAAGACATCTAAGTTCGTATATAATTTTCATCTTACACGACATGATAGCGTCTTTGAAGAGGAGATTCCACTTGGCGCCACTCAATTTGTTGCAATTCAGGAGATAATATTGTTATTAATCAGTGCATAGATATAATAAAAATATGCCACAACTATCACACAACGCCATCTAGTCCCAAGCTAAGCAGAGCTTGTGTTATGGGTACTAGACAACTGATAAAAATACTTATATATTTCTAAATACACACATATATTATAGATTAATAACACCCAGACGGAGAACAAATGATCATGCTCATCACACAAACATTTGTCCTGGGTGGGAATCGAATCCACGACCCGGGCATAGCAGTCAGTGTCACTAACCACTACACCAACAGGCCAGTCAATTTAACGACACGGTTGGTGTAGTGGCTGAGCGATTGGACTGCTGGGCAGCGTTTCGCGGGTTCGATTCCCTAACGGAACAAATATTTCTGTGACCTACAAGAAGCTGTTTTCCGGGTCTGGATGTTTGTATTATGTGAGTTTAAAATTTTGTAAACGTACCTACAATACAGGAAAATTTCCTAGTGTAGCTTAAAAAAAATTATGAAATCAAATCGTTTATTTCAATGCGACGTATTTTCATAATTTTTTACTTTTTAAAGGAAACTTGTTTTTTTTTCATACGATAATCCATTGCGTTGAAATTATACGAAACCCGTGTTGATACCGCAATTTACTCCCATTATGTGTTATCAATGCAAATGGAAAAATACTACACTGTGGCTACTTATAATATATGTTTTTATACATAAATGTGCGCGTAAACTATTTGAGTGTACTAAATTATATGATAGTCGAGGAAGCGACGATCATTTAGTTGTTAAAATTTTATAAATAGAATCTCTATACAGAAAATATTATGTTTTTCTACGTGATTTCGTTTCGTCATATATTTGAATCATCGATCCCACAATGCTTCAAAACCAGGGCTTACAACCAGTGTGTCCTACCCGTAATGACCTACGGAGCCGAAACGTGGACACTAGCGCGCAATGGAGAGAGCAATGCTCGGGGTTTCTCTGATGGATAGAATTCGTAATAAAGTCATTCGCCAGAGAACCAAAGTAACCGACATTGTACTTAGAATCAGCATGCTGAAGTGGAAGTGGGCCGGCCGCCGTCCGTCCGTCTACAAAGACGGACGGACGGCTGATGGAACAAACATGTGTTAGAGTGGAGACCGAAAAGGGCAAACGTAGTGTAGGACGCCCTGCTGCCTGATGGGTCGATGATTGGCAGTGAATGGATGCGGGCTGCTCAAGACCGGGATGGTTGGCGCTCTTTGGGGGAGGCTTACGTTCAGCAGTGGACGGCAAAGATAGACTGATAATAATTGTACTGTTTCAGAGTATCTATTAAGGTCATTCTCATAGTCTTACATCTATAGTTCCTTCTCGGACAATCTTGAATAAATATAAAATAAATACAAGAAGGGGTTTTTTAATTGCAAAAGTTACCCTTTGTTCCCAGAGGTGTGATATATGAATACAGGAACTGTGTAATATGAAAGGCAACGCCTATTCCTTTTGGTTCAAGCGTTTTTTAAACACTAGAACAGACAGACGAATCAATCCAGCAGAAGACTTATATGCATTTATATATTCAGCATGATTAAACTGTTCCCAAAGTTAGGATACCTTCTCCTCTGTACTTGATGGCTGCAGTTTAGCCGAAGTCGCGGCCAAAACATAGTGCTAAATTAAACTGACATTGTATCAACATATTATAGCAACTCTTATACAACATAACAATCATTTTGTCATCATAATTTACTAACAAAAATATCTCACTACAGTCGAGATGTGTATAAAAGCAGGCTGCCAGGTATTGAATCAATTCGTAGTAACCCTTTCAGCTAAACGGTTGAGAAATTTGAAAACAAAATGTTCAAGAATTTCTTCATTCTTTTTGTGGTTGTGATGATGGTGGGAAATGTAAGTGAGTTTTTTTTTTTTTTTTGTTTTCCTTTCAAAAATTAACAGTAATTATTCTTTTTTCCATAATTTTCTATGGTAATCTGTTATCTATTGACAAAAGAGCTCATAGCTAAATAATATTAATCTCCAAGAATTGATTACTGTTGGGATCACAGGACTATCTTATTAGGAAACCGTGACCCTGGAACACCAAACAACCAACAACGCGGAATTTCCGCTCTTTCCTAAGAGGAAGGACTAGAGTCCTTGATGATTTTATTACGCTAAAAAAGGCTTGAATTCCTGTATCGCGTACAGACATACATTGTGTTGTACAAAGCACCATATAATAACACCGACGTCAGCGGCGCATACTGTCTTGCATTTTCTTACTAAAAAACGCGACTGACCGTATGCAACCGATATCAGCATAAGAGGAACACATGAGCGACCCATGTCAAAAGAAGGAACCAAACCTGAAACGCGCAGAGGTCGGTTCGTGGATGGGTGAACAATGTGAACATCTCTTACATAGCGAGCCACCTCCGTTACTGGGAAAAAATATTTTAACGGTGGTCCTGGCTATCGTTTTGCAGACTTGACAGCATTTACAAGAAGTCAGTAATTCGAGAGTCTGATCACCAGTCTATTCGTATTATCGAGTACTGACGGGGTTTTAGAAGTATCTTCTCCGTCGAATATCCCTGAAAAACGTTTTCGAAAACAACGTACATTTACATAAAACCAAGCGAACGAGAAATTCAGCTACGAGTGTATTAAGTGGTTGCGATGTCCTAATTGGTTAAGGCGTCTGGAGTACCTATCCAGAAGACGCAAGTTCGAATCCTGTTCGCAGCTCAATTTTTCGTTCCTTGAAAAATATCTTTGCGAAGACGCGACGCAGGCGTTATTGCATTTAAATGCTGTGACTTCAATCTTATATGAATTTCCAGAGCCTGCAGCAAGGCGCAGGAGCAGGTGGCAATGCTGGTGGTAGCGGTGGCGCAGGTAATACCCATCCAATTTGGGAAGTTTTACGTAGTATAAGCATAAACCTGACGTGTTAAAACGTGTTAGACGACTTGTATAGCTTTGTTGCTTTCCCTCAGCGGAAATACTCATGCTTTAAGACGTTATGGCAGGCCACCTGATATTGAAAATTCGAACGTAATTGTGTTTGTTTGTTACGCTTTCACGCGTAACCACTGGACCGATTTTGATGAATTTTGGCACATGATATAAGAGATTTAGATTTTGACATGATATAGATGATAAATTATACCATAGAGACGGTTACATGGCATAGAGAGGTGTGAGCGAAGCCACAGATATAAACTAATCAGCCTATAATCGGCCCCATCCCTGATATTAGGATATCTTCTTAATTGAAGATAATGCCTCTCAACGCATTGAAACATAATCTTCCACAGGGTGGACTGATGCGAGTTAGTGCATGTCTTTGAATTTATTTGTACTGACTAAGCTGTATACTGACGGTTCATATTTCCTTCTCAGGCTTCGGAATGAGTGGCGGCATGGGAGCTTCTGCGGGTGCTGGAGGTATGTTTTTCAAGGAATTATTACTTTTATAACATTACTGGCCGGTCTACGCAAATGTCCTTTCTTTGGTATTGTTCGTCGTGTCGTTAGCTCCTTAAGTTATGAGTCGAGCTACACGATAACCGACAAATGCTTGCAATGTCTGGAGGTCTACTCAAATCTGTGTGGTTCTTTCTTCAAAATTCCATCTCAGACACCCGCATGGTCCTCGTATGACCTCAGCAAAACAATGTCTGGACTATAAAATAGACTGATTTTGTTCGTCTGCTTTTTCTCATATCAGAGTAGTCAAAAAAAATACTAAAATACTTCAAATACTTCATCTAGCTTTTAAAATAATTATTGTGACGTGTAAATGTGTTTCTTGTAACCAAATTAGAAAATAGGTATCATTTATCGTTAACTTTTCAGCGCTCAGGCACAAAACGTCCACTTCCCAAAATGTCCACCGGTTGCAAAACGTCCATTTCCCAAAAATGCCCACTTCCCAGAATGTCCACTTACCGAAACGTCCATTTCCCAAAATGTACACTTCCCGAAACGTCCATTTCCCAAAATGTCTACTTCCGTACGACAGCAATTGAATGTTATTTTTAACACAGTTTGAGAGCAAAAGTAATGCCTGAATGTGCTTATTTTCAGCTTCAGGAGGAGCAAACGGGAATGCCGGTTCCTCAGGCTCCTCAAATGGGCAGAGCAGTGGAAAGTGAACTACTACTATGAGCCACACCTATATATAGTATCTAATAAAAAGTCAATTTCCACAATGAAAGAGACTTTTTAGCACACAAGATTTTTGTTTTAAATTCAAAGCACGAAATTTTCGATTTTGTTTCCCAAATAAAAGTTGTACATGTTTGTTTTAAAGTATTTATTTTCTTCGACACTTGGGCCTAGTTGATGACCTTAACTAAGTACACCTCTGCCTAACCCTTCGTAGATTACAAGCATGATGTTGTGTATGTCTGTCTATTATAGTCAATGAAAAGTGTAGATAGACAATCATGTCATTTCTAAACGAAACCAGCAGGCATAAAACCGCTACTTTTGCAATGTTGCAAATTTTCTTTATCAATAATTTCCTGTATTGCTTATTTTATATCACTTTTGTAAGCAAAACTGCTTAAATCATAAAATATAAACAAGACACATCGCTACCAATACTAACGTACCCATAGATGTAATAGATGGATAATAAACTCCCTTGAACATTGATCTCGTTGCTAGAAATACAATAATAATAGGTTTATGAGTCATGAGACCAAATCACAACACAGATGAACGACCTAATGACGTCATTAGAACTAATGTACAATATTATAATGACACAAAAGTTGATAACGATGGGATGTAGAGACGAAAAAAAAAGTTTCGTCATACCTTTTGAGATCACGGTTACAGAAAATGGACAAAAATTCACTGACTTATTTTTTTTGATTGAAGATTGTAATTATGTTCGTTACTTTTTCCACTATATAAATACTGCACTATAAAATAACATCCATCTTGTCACTTTTTTTCAACACTGTTGCTGATTTTGTCACCATGTCACTTTCTGTCAAAATCGTCATTTTTTGTCACCATGTCACTTTCTTTCTGTCAACATCGTCACTTTTTGTCACCATTCTCACCTTATGTCACACAAATATCCCAGGTTAGCAATTATTATATCACTTCACATTATCACATGACCCGCAATGAGTTCGAAAAATGTAGGTTTCCCTGTTACGATTACTTTCCAAAGTAAAAAAGTAAGTAATTTCAGTAAAATTCACTTCAACTATGGACTTCAAGCATTGATCGTCATAAAAGATGTTAAATGTGTGTTTTTTGGTAAGATATGTTCATGTTTACTACATACAATAAATAAACACAGTGGTTTTCACCTAAACTTTGTCACATCAAAAGATTCCCTGAAGAACCTTAGTCACAGAACACAATTAGAAAAAAAACTATACAATCAAAATTCCACACTTTCGTTCAAAAATCACTGTTTTAGTGCACACGTGTCCACCACAACATTGTGAGTACGTCAGAGTATCAAAGTGCACATGTATCGCACGGGAGGACATTTCAATAAAAAACTTCGTCAATTGTGGTCTACATTTACAATCGCAGTGATCACGTGCTTGATTTATTACATTGTAAAATAGTGTATACAAATATGTATGTCGTATGTGTGTATTGGTGATGCAGATTTTATAGTGCAGTCTGATGTCCTTTGAAGTTTTTGTTTTACATCTTTTCTTTTACCACTAATCATCATAAATTATGAAGGGTATGCCTTGCTTCTGAATGACATGTTAAGTTTTCCGGTGTATGTTTTCTTTTTAATAAACGTTGACTACGAATTTCTCCTGTATCGTGGGTGCGTTTACAAACATAGCAACTCACATACACAAACACCCAGTACCCCAAAAACTACTTGCAGAACATAGTGCGCATGGAAAATAGTAAAATTTGTTAGGCACCGGACTCAGACAGGGAAATGGTCGCGACTCTCGATCCTGCGAAACAGGCAGCTGCTCCTTCCCTACAAAAGCTACAATATTGCATTTTCAAGAACACTACTCAAGGCAGTCAATCTTTCAATCTCGGGGTCGCGGGCCTTTCTTGGCAAGTAACCGTGACTTTGGAACTTAAAGGGCTATTAAAGGAACATTCTGGATTTTAGTCTGTGCGAGTCTGACAGTCCTTTCCGCACGACCTAAGCCTCAGGTGGCCTACGATTAACTCTTAAAACGTGAGACTTTAGGCTGTGGGAAAGAAATGACGCTAGACAACTTTTATAGCTCTTGTCTCTTTCCCAAAGCCTAAACTGGGTCGCGGTAAGAGCTTGTGGTAAGCATTTGACGATTTTACTATGATAAAAAAGGGTTCTTTATCTCAAATACTAGCGCTTCACATCGAAAAAAAGGGATAAAAATCACAACCTAACTAAATAAAAATCCCTCCCAACTACTCATCACACGCTCGCATAGCCAACAAACTTCCGTATACTCTAAACTCCGCTTAAGTGTTTTCGAGAGACTAAAGTTAAGAGGCTCCTTATAAAACCTCCGTGCAGTTTGAATCGTCGCTATCTAGCACTACGGTATTTACGACTGTTTTACAGCGAATAAACTCGTAGATAACTATTTGCACTCAGATCTAGATTATCTTGAGGATTAGGTGACACTTCTGTTGATGTAAAAGAGTATCAGGGATAGACAATGGTTAATTCAGAGTTTAGATGTCACCCTTTGCATGTAAACTAGTTTCCTCTATCCAGAAACTTGGGCTACTAGCTATTACACCATGCTTAAATTAATAATGTATCTCGGTCGCAAACCTGATCATCATCATCATCATTATCAGTCTTAGGCCGTCCGCTGCTAAACGTACCCCTGCCCCATAGATTTCCAATACGACCGGTTGGAAGCGGCTTGCATCCAACGTGATCCTGCGGTCTTCATAAGATCGTCTGTCCACCTTGTGGATGGACGCCCTACGCTGCGCTTGCCGTAATCACCATTCCAGAACCTTATGTTCCCATCGGCTGTCAGTTCTGCGTGCTATGTGACCTGCCCATTGCCACTTCAACTTGCTTATTCACTGGGCATATCTCGTCTACGAATATCCTCTCTTTTGACACTCTGAGCATAGCCCTTTCCGTAGCTCGTTGGGTTATCTTGAGCTTACTAATGAGAGATATTTGTTCGTAACTCAACAACGACTGATAATGCCATTCCGAGTTGAGCAACCAAAAGCAGCTTTCAAAGAACACAGATCAGGATTTGGATTGAGAAACTATATACATAGTCTTTAGTTTAGTGTTTATGTTCAAGCACTGCATGAGAGGCTTTTATCATTAGAAATTACCTCTAAGCCTTTGGGCCACCACGAATATCTTAGCTAAAAGAAATGTTATCATCTAATTTGAGAACAAATCGGGTTGAACCGCAGTCGCGTCAGATACATTAGTCAGTAAAATCGTTTAGATAATCGCGGGCTCCTGCGTAGATAACCTCTCGTTCTACTATTGATTGTGCGTGATTTACTATTGGTGCCACTGAGTATTTATTAGACAAGGTATAGAACATAATATCTGCTACGTCTACCGATTTCTCAGTAAACCGTATACACTGTCAAGTCACAATGTACCTACTTGACAATAATAGATGTCGCAATTACTACAGTCCAATTACTAAGTCCCAGTCTTGGACTACAAAGTCCAAGCATAAACATTGGTGTATCTGACTCTGGCACAGCTCTCCACAAATATGATATTGTATTCTGTAGAGAATCATTCAAGAATGTATAAAGCTACTATTTAACTCTTGCACAGCTCTCCACTATTACATTGTACTGTATGAAGAAAAGAATGCATGAACAAACATTTACTTGTTTTATAAAATCAATATGCGCACATGCATATTGCAGTCCAAACCAATCCATTTTTCAATAGTGTCAACAACCCATACCATTATTTTATTTCAACTTACAACCTACAGCCATTTTCTTGACTTATGAAGTTTTTTACACCATATTGAACAGAAGAAATGAGGAGGCTATTAAAAGTATTAATCAGAGAATAATTTGGAGAAGAGCTTGTCTCATTCATACTCATAGTTTAGTCAGTATACTCGGTAAATCAAGATATGGTGCGTTATTGTTTTCTATTGAATCTCATCAATTAGCTTTGTGTGTCTTATCTTAATGCTTTATGTGGTGGACCGCTGGTCGGCCGGGGAGTTCTAACAAATAAGATATCTCTTAATGTATTGGATACTCATGAGCTGTATCTTTTTGAACGCACGGTAAAGCAAGAACATTTCCGATACGTTTTGAGTTACATTATTTGTATTCAACAACGACGATATATTACTAAACTCCTAATACATAACAGGCGACCGATGTCTGTCAACATATTAGGCAAAAAAATCTTATATTCGTCTTATTTCGACCACTCCTGTGAGCCGTAAAATACCTTGAGACAGAACAGACCTTGAGTTAGCCAATCACAACGCAGTACCCGTCCCCCTCGCTTACGTAGTACCTCAGCGAGTTGACAGAATAGTTTTTGTTGCTTAGATCGTGCATGTGGAGTCTAGTAATATATCGTCGTTGGTTCAACGTTGAAATCATGACTAAAGTTTAGTTGATGGGACTGTCAGACGGGAGCGTCTCATTTCATATAAAGTTATTTGATATATTTTCATTACAATGACGTTCAAATGTTATAATTAACGTGAGATATACCAACAGTTAATATAATTTCTAATTTCTTTACACATAATGTTTGTTACTCTAAAACTTATTTGAAACTTATTTCATTTTACAGAACATTTCCAATACGTTTTAGTTACATTATTTGTATTCAACGTTGAAATCATGACTAAAGTTTATTTAAAGAGACTGTCGGACTCGTACTTAACCTGTCGGAGTAAAATCCACGGTGTTCTTTCAAATAGCCCTTTACTTTCCAGTGTCACTGTTACCTGATGATACAGTCCTCGGACCCCCGGATATCCCGGATTGTTCCGCAATCCCGAGTCAGTCACAGGACTCCGGGACAGTCTGAGACAGCTCCGCGACCCTGTGACAGTCCTGTGTCCCCGGAAATCTTATATACTCAATACGTTTATTGCATTCCACAATTTAGGTGGTAGGTACATAAAGATACATACAATAGTTTTGTAGCATTGTAGGCCTTATTAAACCAAGGCCTCAGCTGTATTATGGAATATTGTCAGATACCGTATTTTTCACAAATCGATGTAGGAGACTCTATTTGCTGAAAAGCCGTGAAACGATATAATATGTTTACGACAAATCCACCACAAATACTCGAATCGTTAGCTGCTTAATCACCCTGTGAATTGGTTGCCGAATTGAAACGTCTCGGAAGAAATAACTTAGCGAGTTGCGAATCGAAGAATGTCATTAGTTAGTGTTATTTATTAACCTTTTGGCGAGTTATCAAATCAAATCAAATCGTTTATTTCAACTAGGCCATAACTTTTGAATTGTCAAAAGACAAATAAATCTAGTACAAAAATAGTTTTGGTGCTACAGTCCCAGTCACAGACATAAAAACTGTGAAAGTACCGTAGGTGCTCATTCCAAAGCGTAGATCTCTATGGAGAAGAACGAGCAAGAAACTCCATGGACACTCTTTTTCAATCGCCAAAATTATTACAGATCTTTGGCTACATCACACCGCTATTTTGAATTTTCAACTCAATTTTGAATATTAACTTACGCTGCTAGAGCATGCATGACTAAGACATGCTCTCGGTTTCTATAGATGGCTTGATCTCTCTAGGCTTTTACAGAACCGAACGCGAAGGAATCGGAAAGAACAAGAGAATTAGAAATTTCTGGTTCTCACCGGTAATTTCCGGTTCATTCCGATTCTTTCTAGATTTTTTAGAACCGGTTTTTTTAGAAAACAACTACGCTGCGCTGTATCACGTAGAAGACTTTGGACAAATTAGATACTTAGCGAGAGACTTTAAGAGGCTATCTAAATAAGTGGTTAAGAAAAGTATTTTTTGGAAAATCGAAAAAATAGTAAATCAAAACCTCTCTAGCAAGTGCACGAAACTCCCCTCCTGCCCTGCCCGGGGTGGGAGGACTCATTTGATGATTTTACCACGATAAAAAAAAGTGCACGAAACTCGCAACTCGGGTGTGCACACAGCCTTACACGGTCTAGAAATCAAACAATGCCAGTTACAAGTAGCCATTACTTCGAACGTGTCGTGAACACACGACAAGCCTTCAAGTCTATAATTAATTAACGCTGGACACACAATCACGCCTCGGGAGACTAAATATAACTTTCATTGTTGTATACTTTCTTTTATACCTTCACTTTTGTGTCTGTTAACATACCGGACAGTTTAGCAAATGCAACCAACGATCTAAGCCAGTTGTTGTGCGTAATATGTTCAATTTTATTATGTGAATGGAGTCAAAATGTATGACATCTGACTCTATCACGGTCGTCTACGAACTGGGCTAAAAATTGTGCCTGTAATACTGCTACAAAATAATAAACACCATCATATACAAGGCGACGCAAGTCTCCGATACCTTACAACTTCGGCATCCTTCGACGCATGCCTGTGTCACACCTTTGTACGAAACTCCACGGATTTATATTGCGATAGTCACCTGGATACCAAAGTCGTAAGGTATCGGAGACTTGCGTCGCCTGGTGTTCGAAGGGGCTAAGAGACGGTACACATTGGGAATTTCCAAACGCATGGTTTGGCTAACGCGCGTTTTTGAAATCCAGGACGAATTGAGGCACAACGATACAATTAATACAGTTTAGCCAAAAAGAACTTCAAAAATTAACGAAAAAAAAGGAACATTTCTTCTGACTTCAAAAAGACTAAAAAGGACAAAACCTTTCGAGTTAATATAGTGAAGTGTTAGTGTAATGTAGTGAAGTGAGTGCTACCCATAAAGAACACAAGAACAAAGTGTCTTCCCCTTAATAGAGACAATAGAAAAATGTGTTAATGGACACATTCTTAGGTTTACTCTCCCTAGCAAATTAAGTCAAAATAGAATTACTCATTAGCTTTATAATTAAGCTAGATTGTATTTTTATGATGTAACCGTATTGGGACACGTCATATAACAAAAAAAAAAACTTCAAAGTACTTATACCAATTCCCATGTAAACATTCTTTCACTATTTAAAATGCATACAAGAAACCTTCGCTTTTGATCTTATTAAAAGGAATAGATTTAAATCTAATAGCTGCAATGAAGAGATTTCATTAACTTTATCTATTCTCTTAAGCCATCTTTATATTCAGATATTCGCTCTGATAGTTCTTCCTATGCAGTAATGAGAACTTAGTTAAGGCTCTTCTAGGAAAAAAATGTTGCAAAAAGCTTGCAGATGAAGCAAGTTTTCGTCGGCTATGTGCCAGAGAGATTATATCTACAAAAAATAGAGAGCAATCTACAGGATAAGTAATTTTAGTTGGTCATAAATCAAAATCAATATCATTGAGAAATCATTTTACTCCAACATTTATATGAAAAGAGATTATCTGTATATATCTGCTGCATCCGCAATACGAAGGTAAATTAATAAAAAAATAAACTTACTTTTTAAAAACATGATTTATCTCCGAATTCGTTAGCGTGATAAAATCATCAAATGAGTCCTAGAACCCAGGGCAGGACAGGAAGTCTGTCAGCCTTGTACTGACTATTATAAAATCCACGGTGTCCTTCAATATCCCTATACGCTCTGGGGCCAAGATAGCTCGTAAGTCCAGCAACCCCGCCAATTATATTTCCATAATAATAAATTAAAATTGAATCCGTTTAAAACAAATTACTAAGTATTGCGTCTATGTCACCTCCATTCTCGTCTACAAAGTTAGTACAGGGCTAATATTTAAGGTCAATAGCGTTAATACGAGCCTTAAGAAAATCCTTTGGTTCAAAAGTATTTTGTTGCAGCTCATTTTAATCCTGGGAAGATAAGTAGATAGGAAAGGATATTAAAAACGCAAGTTAATTGGAACTTATGAATTCTTTCTTGCAATTTTGCTGTATTAAATTGAAACGGTATAATATAGCTGTTCTTTCAAAAATTAAATTGTTTTCTATTAAGAACAGCTGTTCACGTCTGTGTTTATAATATTCTAGCTTACTCCCGCGACTTTGTATGCGTGGAATCCAGGACCAATATAATATTTTTATTATATTTGTTTAACATCTCTGGTCTCTACAACCCAGTTACTGGGTTACTGGCGATATCCCTTGGTAAGACTGGTAGTCAGACTTTCGAGCTTCTGACTAACAGTAACGCCTGTCAAAGTTCTACAAAGGAAAGCTGAGAAACGGATTTAGGTATCTTTAGAGGCACTTAAGAGATAAAAAAATAACGTCAAATAGGTACAAAAATTTAACTTCATAGACCAGAATAAAGACTACAATAATTTTAAACTACAGGTAAAATCACAAAGCTATTAAGTTTAATAACAAACGAAACAATTACTACCCACACTTAAGCAACAAACTTATAACTTAGCAACTTTTCCTTAAACTATGAAGCATTAAACCATCTCAGTTGAAAGATACACAAGAGGCAATGAACTTAGCCATAATAGTTTGTATTCCTGATCAAAGTTCCTGAAGAACAACTGCCATAGTTTGTTGTTGCGATAAAAGTAACTCTATGAATAATGATTTAGTGTTTAAAGTTGAATGAGGAAGGGGTGGGCAAAGTTGTCTGTAAATATGTCTGAGGTGAGGTTGGAAAATTCATTGCTGGGTAGAATATTTTAGTTCCTTTTACCCTTTGATATCGCTGAACTAAGAGTTTGGTACATGTAACACAACGACGATAAATTACTAGACTCCTAATAACAGGCGACCGATGTCTGTCATCTTTAGGCAACTTTAAGTAATTAGGCAAAAAAGTCTTATAACTGTCTTATTTCGACCAAACATACCTTGAGACAGAACAGACCTTGAATTACCCAATCACAACGCAGTATCCCGTCCCCCTCGCTTACGTAGTACCTCAGCGAGTTGACAGAATAGTTTTTGTTCCTTAGATCGTGCATGCGGAGTCTAGTAATATATCGTCATTGATGTAACATGTACCAAAACCACTTAACAAATGTAACAAAAGTTCTGTAATCATTTTAGCAAATGGAAAAGAGTGTCCATGGAATTTCTTGCCCATTCTACTCCATAGAAACCTTGGAGACCTTGGACCTCGTTGAAATGAGCACCTACAGTACTTTCACAGATAATATTATGTCTTGTGTCTGGGACTGTAGCACCATAATTATATTTGTACTAGTTTTAATTTGTCTTTTGACAATTCAAGTGGCTTTGATGCTTTATTATTTGTATTGAATACAAATAGCAGAAATTACACGGACCACATTTTGCCGCCATTACCGACCGTGTGCGATACTGGTCACAACGTAACCACATCGCAACCACAACGCGACCACCAGCGACACCATGAACTTACGATCAGCCTTATCGCAAAGATGTCATTGCGTGGACGTAACGTGGTGCGTTTCTTTTACGAGTGAATAAATGCTAAAACAATACTTACTAAAACAAAGTCTTTTTTTTTCAAACCTACCTACCTAACTGTAAAAATTTCAAACACGCTGTGTTCAACCGGACCGGAATCCGGGAACGCGGAAAAGAGAAAAAAAATCAGATTCACAAACACTAGAACCGCACTTTTAACTGAAAATACAGCAAGTAACTGCAGTGGCAACAGAATTTTCAGTGACGAGTACCGGCAAAATTAAAATTCTATCTCAAAACCAATCCTGATCCTGAATAACGTTAAACAGAAAATTACTAATCAATTATATTATTTATTAACGTGAGTCATTAGGTATCTTGTTTATTTTCATAGGTATGATTATTCGTCGCGAGACTTATTTCATTGCCGTGACCCCGGAACATAAACGGCTGTTGAAGGACACCATGGATTTTAGTCAGTACAAGTCTGACAGTCCCTCCCGCCCTGCCCGGGGTGGGAGGATTCATTTGATGATTTTACCACGTAAAAAAAACAGGTTTTATTATTATTTATTTAAGAGCGTACAAGTATTAGAAAAGCGTGCATAAACTCACAATATGGCCCCAAGATCATCCTATTCTTATTTAAACACAGTTCAACGCCAAACGTCTCCAAAATTACATAACAACCAAAATTCCCCGAAAAAAAAACTCCCTGAAGTCCACTACACATCAACAAAAGACAAGAGCGGACCAAACCGACATTATCTTGAACCCCGCCTGTCAGGGTCTTATCTGACCTGTCATATCTGCTTACCCTATGACAGTGAGGCGTTATACAAGACATTTTGTATGCCCCGCTATGTAGAGGAACATTTTGATGAAGATAAATAGCGGGTGGGTTTTGTTATAGTATTGCAGAAATGGTTGTGTACAGAAAAGGGAGTGTTTTCTTTCTGGTCTAGATGAAATATACTTTTGGAGAGCAAGTTGCAGTGAATATTCAAGATAAAAATGTTTGGAAACATGCTGGTCCTGCTCCATAGTACAATGTAGGGCTTAAACAGAATCAAGCTGTTTGAATGCTCACACACTCCTTATATTGTATTTGTAAAATAGCTGTAATTGCAATATTTTGTTAAAATGTGAACACAATGTACCTTTTTGCTATTTTCTTTATTTTTTTATTTCTTATTATTTTATTTTTTAATCATATATTTCGTTTAGATTTTCAAGGTAGATTGCTTTTACATTATTTATTTCAAATGATGTAAACAAATATTGTAAAACATTTTTAAAAAGAGTAAGTATGGAGTTTCTTGCCCATTCTTCTTCATACAACCAACCTTTGCGAATGGGTGTAGAATCAATCCCATCCCATCCCATTTCCTTAATTTTAATTCGACGTTTAAAAGTGCCTCTTTGATGGCCTAATTGAAATAAATGATTTGACTTTGACTTTGAAAGGAATATCCGAAAAGTTACTAACATATCTGAAACGAGTCCTGCGGAAAATTCATGGTAGTCTTAGGAAAAGGAGAGGTTCTCAATTCATCTGCATCTTTATTTTTGTGTGTTCAACGATTATTCGATGATGCCTGGACCGAATTGAAAGTTCTTCTTTTATTTAAAAATGGTCTCATGGTAATCAGGTCAGGATCTAATGAGGAAACTTGGAGAAACCGAGGAAACTCTTCAACGCATGTTTACGCAATGTACCCTTAAAAAAACTTAAAAACGACTTCTAAGAAATATCACAACAGTGATATTCAAGTTATACATAATAAGCAATAACAACACTGAAATAAACTCCATTAATTTGAGCACCATACTTACTAAACACACCCCACAGACTTAATAAAAAATGACCCAATTTTAAAATCAACAAATTATTTAGAGACCCACTGCAATCACTTTGCGAGAACACTTTTTAAAAGTCCAAATATAATTAAAATCCCTTCTTTAATACGTGGGGTACCTCCCCCCCTTTCTTCTTCACCCCCCATGATACGGGGTGCGAGCAATTTGAACGGATTTTGCGAAAAGGTCTCACTTAATATATTGTTGCGAAAAAGGGAAAAAAGTTGACTAAATAAGCCAGGCTTAGCCATAGTGAGGAATGGCTTTAAAATTCATCGAGGATTTAAACTTTTGGAATGGTTAGAATATTCAGAAAATAATTTAATTATTTTAATACCTATCTTTTTTTTCCTTGTTTGGCAACTGACCCAGTAGTGGTAGACGACTGTGAGCAGTGGTGGCCCAGTGGTATCGGTCCCGACTTACGAGTTGTAGGTCGTAAGTTCGAACCCCGCCAGGCGCATTACTTTGTGTAATTTATTTCATTAACACTGCTCTCAAAAGGGTGACGGAAAACATCGTGAGGAAGCCAGCATGTCTTAGAACCAAAAATTCGACGATATGTGAGAACTACCAATCCGCACAGGGCCCGCGTGGTGGATTATGGCCCACTCCCTCTCTCAGAGAGGAGGCCTGCGTACCAGCAGGGGGCACATTATAAGCTGATGATGATGAACCGACCCGATCATATATCCTAATGTCCAGTGCCATTTTATATTTAACTTCCTCGTTAGCCTTAGCTATGGGCTTGGAGTCCACCGATGCAGCGCTAGTGTCTATGTGTTTTAAAGTGCATTAAAAAAATGTAGTAGGATTTTCAATTTTCGCAGGACTTGGTCTAGGTTTAAGTGGTAATGTCATGTTGTAAATGTCACTGGCAGTTTGACAGCTGTTATGAAAGCTGTCAAACTTGGTCAGATAAAGCGCCGTATTCACCATCTGTCACGGCTGTACGTCAGCTCAAGGTCGCTGTGATGGATGTAGCATACACACCATCGTGCGCGCATCCAGCGAGCAGAATCAATCGAACGATTATAGACGTGTTTTAGAAAATGCCAGCAGTTTTAACAAAATGCCAATAAATGGGACTTATTCTTATGTTGTAAGCAGCAACAGAAAAGAGGAAAACAAAAAGGAAAAGATTTTGGATTAATTTTTTTTATCATAAACGTACAGAATACACTCAAATGTGGAACTTATATTTTTCAATAAATCTTGAAAGTGTTTCACTATCCATTTTAACATGCAGTCTTCTCTCGAGACAAGCTCTAAATGTTAAATCTGCTGTACAGCAAGCCTATACACGGTCCAGCATGCACGATGCTGGACTGCTCTGACGTACGTCCGCGTTATTCACTGTCCATCTGCACGACGTTCGCGGTGGTGGGGGTGCTCGCTGGATGAAAAATGGGTCGTGCACATCCAGCAAACAATTAAAAAAAAATATTGACGTACGTCAAGCCTATTCACGGTGTTTTTGCGTCGTGCATCGTGCATGGCCTTGGCGGGACGTACAGCAGATGGAACGTGAATACGGCGCTTAACGGCCATATAATACGCTTCTTTTGGGGTTTTGGCTATGGTGTAGGTTTCATTCAAAGAATATGAAAACAGTGGTCGTAACCGCGACTTCTGATCAAAGGGTCAAAGGTCCGAAAAACTGTTTCTAGGTCTGTCCGACCTTCTCAATAAAAGCACTGAGTCTGAATTCGTGTCTAGTGTCTCATGACAAATTATTTGACACTGTTTCTCAATTGGCTAACCACTCATGACGGTTAGAAGGTTAGTTCCCCTTCCATTATTTTATTGACGCGGTCTATCGCGGACCCCAGTTGCCTTGATATGCGAAGTTGAATTGCACCATATGATTCTTAGTTCAAACCAAGTGTTACTCGGTTTCTCTTCCAGGAATTCTCAGTAATAGCTTTGATTGGAATTAGGGCTTAGTTGACGGTGAAATACTCGCCCCCATATCATTTGGTTTATTCCACTTTGTTCACCCAGGTGAACAAAGTGGACAACTTTGTGTATCCTCAATTCAATAAAAATAATCACCAGGGTGAACCTACGTCAAGGAAAAAAAAAGGCATCTTAATATTTATTGAACGTAAAAATACAAAAAAACAGCTATTTTATTAAAAACACAGCGCGGGTGCAGCCAGGTGATATTTTTCTTCACCTTGGTGATATCACCCAGGTCATATTTTTCCGATGTGAGTTGAGGACACCAAAGTTGTCTACTTTGTTCACCTGGGTGAACAAAGTGGAATAAACCTATCATTTGGTACCTTGACACTTGCGTTCAGGTGAACTTTAGTTACGTGTGAACTATAAAATGAGACAAAAATATAATATTTTCTCTCCTCCTTGCTTCACCTCTACCAAAATCCTTCGAGGATTACTGTAGTGACGTAACGTCACTATGCAACCAAAAATCCGTGATACACCTATCCCCACCACATTCTTCAACCAACTTTTTACGACTTGACTATTCTCAACAGAAAATCATAAAACCGAATCCATTCTTCGTCAAAATCTTCTTGGTGACGTGACGAAAAGAACCACTTACAGGGTTATCTATGTGTCGCGACACAATACAGGGTTAGATAGGGGTGCCGGGGTTAGGGACGACGCATCAAAAATAGCGAACGATGATAACATATCATCGAGACGGCCAAACAGCCGAACTAACACTCGTAAAGCTGCTTCTACATGAAGATGCAACGGGGTTTGTTGGGAGAGTAGACTGGCGACTGTTTTGTCGTGAGGTTTTGTCGCATTGAAATCTTGCAGCTAAAGGGTAAATTCATATCATACAAAAAGGAAATTGAAAAGAAAGAGAGAAACGCATCAATGTTAACACGTTAACTGCCACTAAAAAAGTGCACATTTTCCGTTCAGGCCATGGGGGACAATGTTGAGCGATACTGAAACTTTCCATTCAAGCCGCGTCTGACAATGTTGACCGCGCGTCAGGCCTATGTTCAAAACTCTCTATTGCGCCAACGGACATCATTATCGAGATAATTCGCTTATAATGTGACCCGCGCGGCCCTTTAGTTTATCCTACATAGCTTGGTTTTTAAAAGAAACACTTAGAAAAAAAAATATGGTCTTTGAAACGCATTACTCTTGAAAAATGAAATCACTTATAGTTTAGAGATTATAAGGAAATTAAAAAAAAACGTTTGTTACAGAAAAAAATGTCAATTTGAGCCTCTTAAATGCAATTAAAATGAACTTATACAAAAACAAAACTTAAAAGCTTATCGTAGGCAAGACAGGTACCATACTTTAATATAATTGTTTCCCGCTAATGGATTTTTTTGATAACTCGCGCGGCCGCAGATATCTGGCGCTGATTTTATTTTTCGTGGATAGTGAATGACCCTAGCTATCATATACTCACGCCATACACCCAACATATTAGTACAATTGGAGAAAAAAAAATTAAACGTGATTCGCTCCATACAAAAAATCTTTTTTTTTTCAGACAATCTATCAACTTTACCAGAAATTTCACAAGAATAAAGTTGTCAGGAATGTCATAAAGAATCACATAAAAAAAAATCGCATCGATATTGGAACTTTGTTGCCTATGTCCATTAATTTTCGAAATGGGATCACATGTGGCGGTGGGCGGCAACCTGACCGCGCGGCTCTATTTAACGAATTTTTGATTTTTCGTCCAGTGAGGCCATGGGGGTCAATGTTGTGCGATGCGTAATAACTAATAATAAAAGGATAAAATCATTGTGTTTTCATTTAAACACGTTATTTAAACATATAAGGTGGCTAAATAATGAATAAAAAGTATATGTGAAAAATGATAAAAATGAGAAATTTTACTTGGCTTGATAGCGTATATGAGCATCGGACAACATTGACCGCGTTGGCAGTGAACGTGTTAATATTTGTTATTTGACGTACTCCTACTAGTTTAGATGGAACCTGTCCAGTATGTCGCTCCATCTCCTATGTGACCTTCAGCGTCTTTGCCTCTTTGTCTCTTGTGGATAAAAATGTGATCTAGTTGAAACTGTTCTAAGCAGATTTTCATTGACCTGAATTTTATCTAGAATTTCTACTAACATCTCATTTAAATTACAGTACAAACAGGCTAGCCAAAAGACCAACCCTTTGTCCTCATTCTCAACTCATTACATAAAAATCGCGCCTCTAAATCGCAAGTCTACACAATTTTTTACAACCTTTATCATTACACATTCTGACTCCCACCCATCAAATGGCCGAGACCCCTATAAATAAGCTACGGGGCCTCCAGATTGCCGGGTTATAAATGAAAGGGTGCACGGAAATTAGGGTTTTTTACAACGGAACCCTAAGTCGCGAGCGTGTCGCCGTCACCGTAAACAATTTTTCATACTGTGAAAAAGGCTAGTATGGCTATATTGAGTAAATACGCCTTATTTGGCATGATGGAATATTTTTTTATGGTACCCCATGGTAACTGATTACCTGACGTAAGGCGGGGATGTATTTTTTTTGTAATAAGGAAGACAATCAGACGTAAATCCTGGTGTAGACGGATCGTTTAATAGTTTGAAGGGAGAAAATGGTTGTTTTTCTTTTTTTTTTTTGGGGAACAGGAAAATAGGCCAGTAGTGGGGTTTAAACTGTGTTTTGTGAGGGATGATTTATGGCGGACGGCTTTAATAGTCTAGTGGTTGTAAGTTAGACCGGTGAAGTTCGATAAATTCGATACCCGGTTCGGGAAAATGATTTCCTTTTTTTTCGTGTGAAAGTTGTACCGTATGCGCACAGTTTAGCAATGGGTTGAAATGTTTTTATATTTTATTATGACAGCGAAATCCGTGATGATTTGACTGACTAAAAAAACTAACTTGTTTCTTCAGTTGCTCTTTACGTTCCAGGGCAGTGGTGCCCTTTAAGACAGTCCTGCGACCCGGTCATTTCAGGTTTCCGAGGCTTCACTCCTAGATAGAACTGTTATCTAAAATTACTTTAAATGAATTGAATTGAATGTAGGTATCATTCAGCCATTTAGCTAAAACTTCAGACAAATGGAATTCAGCACATACATGCGGGTCTTGGGAGTTGATTTTGTGTTGAATTAATTTGCTAAGACAAACGTTGGGTACAGACGGCTACAGATCTAGCTATGCATGACCAGTACACTACAGATTTGGACAATGTCTGTAACTTTGGTCTTATGCCGTAAGACCTCATTCCGGATTTTATCCCTTAGTGAGACCCCAAGCACGCCCAAGCGAAATTGCTATAGTAAATAAATAATATAATTACTGAATAAATAAATTAGAAATCTGTCCGACAGTTTTATTAAAAAATAATGTACTAGTATTTTATCTAGTCGCTCCATTTAAAATACTGATATCCAGCTGCATCTGGTTTGACTGGAAGCCGACCCCGATATAATTGGGAAAAGACAGGCAGATGATGTTTTTTTTTAAATCAATGAATATTGGCAAAGATAAAAAACGCTTCGAAATTCGGGAGTGAGGCTTGTGACGTCAAAGCGCCTGTAAAATTGTACCGACCGAGTGACGTTTTGTGATTTTTAAAAGTTTTGTATGTTCGTAAATTATGATAATTATGACGTAACAAAAGAAAAAATACGGGTCAAATATATTTTATGATCTGACGGACTAATCAGTTTTGTTCTATCAACATGCAAGGCGGATACAATACAGATCCACACAAAACCGAACCAAAGTCTACATGCCGAAAATTATCTAAAGTTGAACTTTACAAGACTAGGTTATCGATATCAACACGGAAATATGTAATTAAACATTGGTATCTCCTTTACAACAAAAAAATATGACCCAGTCTTACAATCATTGATGTAAAAATAAAAAGTGCAATCCAGTCCCAAACATATTTCAAACGGAACCATACACGACCTGCCATAATAACGCATGCATCGAGAACTACAAACACAAAACAACACACACAGCAGCCGTGAGTACACAATACACAACTACACAACACAGTACACATATATCTAAGCTGCTGTACAGTCATGAGCAATACGGTAGTTTCCAGTGTCAAAATAATTACATTCTATTTAAAGTACGATTATTAATTGTAGTCAGTAAAATGACATTTCCAGTGTTGCAGGTTTTTCGTCCCAAATAAATAGTGATGTGGTTAATCGAGATTTAATAATTAAAAGTTAATCAAGATTACATTGTTTTTAATTCAATATCAAGTTGCCTCTAAATAATAAAAAAATGTAATTTACGCCAATTAAACAGAAGAAAGCGTGTATCGGTAGGTAATTAAATCTATACTAATATTATAAAGCTGAAAAGTTTGATTCTTTGTTTGTTTGAACGCGCTAATCTCAGGAACTACTGTTTAGAAATGAAAAATTATTTTTGTGTTGCATAGTCCATTTATCGAAGAAGACATATGTCCATTTATCGCCTAATAATTTCACATATAGGCAGTGATGAAGGTTTTGTAGAAGCCGGTTTACTTATGTTTGAATCGTAGTAAAATTGTATGGACTATCATGAAGAAATGAACTCGGAGTGTTTTGAGGAATGGCTTAAAAACATTTTGCCAAATTTAAAGCCAAATGCGGTGCTGGTTTTAGATAACGCACCGTACCATTCAAGAAAAGTCGAGCGTATCCCTACTTCAAACTGGCGGAAGGCTGATATTATTCAGTGGTTGGATGAAAAACAAATTCAATATCAACCTAAAATGATAAAGGTTGAATTAATAGAAATAGTAAAATTACAAAAATCTAAATACGAACGCTATGCTGTGGAAGAGTTGGCTGCTGATTACGGTGTCAAAATCCTGCGTCTGCCTCCTTATCACTGTGAGCTCATTCCAATAGAGTTAGTTTGGGCTCAAGCAAAGGGGTGCGTCGCCAGGAACAATAAAACTTTTAAAATAAAAGACGTAAAGCAATTATTTGAAGAAGGCCTGAAAGAAGTGACGCCTGAAAATTGGAGAAAGTGCATCAACCACGCCATAAAAGTCGAAGACAAAATGTGTCAACTTGACCACATCATAGATGAATATGTGGATTCATTCATTATAAATGTAACTGATTCCGATTCTGAATATACCGTGCAGAATCGGAGTCGAAAGTCGGAATCAATGACAACCGTAATGAATAAAAACGTATAAAGTTACTTGTAAATTCCCGACTTTCTAGTGTTAATTCCCAGGGCCGCCGTAAGGGCTACTGGCGCCTGTGTGCAAAAAAGGATTTTGGCGCCCCTTAAAGCATTTTGAATCATCATTTTTTTATGGTAGGTAGGTAAGTGGTGTATTTTAAAATTCAGCGCGCTTCCCTTGGGCTGTAAAGCTTGCCGCCTCGGAACTTAAACACAAAAGAAACCATCAACTTCACACCCAAACCCGATGGGGTTTGGGTGTGAAGTTGATGGTTTCTTAAGTTTAAGAAGTTTGTCTTCTAAGAGAAGTTAGAGAAGACAAACTTTTTAAAATTTTTTAGAACACAACAAGATGTAACTAACATACATTAAGAAGTATTTGGTATTGAAAAATGAGCTATCAAAAGAGAGGTCAAGGAAACCGAATGGCAATTAATTTATTTGAAGCGCGAGCGAAGCGAGCGCGAAATTTTTTAGGTTTTTGGAATAGGACAAGGTAATTGTTCATAGAAGAGCGAACGCAGTCAGCTCTAAAAGTAAAACGTTTCCGGACTTCAAGTTTTAATCTGATAGTGAGATCAAATATTTAAAGTCTTTATTTAATACTTAAACCTAATCCTATATAAATTCTCAAATCCTATTTCTAAATTATTTTTCATCTTTTTTTATTTATTTTTTGGGACCTTTGATTTTGCGCCCTTAGAGGATGGCGCCCGTGTGCATTGCACACTTTGCACATATGGATGCGGGGGCCCTGTTAATTCCTCTGAATCTCAATACATTTTTTCCAGCTTGTGTAATAATTTTGTAGTGAGAAATGTTAATATACTGGTATATAAGGTCCATAATTCTAAAATCGTATTATTTAATACGTTAGGCATTAAATATTTACAATAAAAACGCTTTGACAATAAAATAAAGTATGACTGAAAATGTCTAAGTCTATTGATTGCCGAACATCACTATTGTAGCGGGTCACCCTTTTTTGTATCAGTGACAGTTGCACCTGTCATTTTACTGACTACAATTAAAAATCGTACTATAGTCCGTATTTTACATTAGGTATAAAAATAAATATTGGACACGTATCTTTTCTTTTTTCGATTAAACAAAATATAAAAAAGATATAGCCCAATAAAGTTTCGTGTGACGTCACCCCGCGCGAAAAAATGCCACGCGCCGTGACGTCACACGTATCTTTGTCATTTTTGGTCTAATTTACAAATACAAAAATACGTGTCCCTTATTTTTGAATAATCTAAAAGGCTGCCTAATAACATTTTTTGGGCAACTAGCATATTGAGTAAGTACCTATATGTAAACACTTTTTTTTTAGCGTGGTAAAATCATCAAATGAGTCCTCCAACCCCGGGCAGGGCTGGAGGGACTGTCAGACTTGTACTGACTAAAATCCACGGTGTCCTTCAATAGCCCTTTATGTTCCGGGGTCACGGTGATAGAAATAAGTCCCGCGACCCCGGCAGGCTTTGGCCCTCTGAGAGGGGGCCCCGTCATTTTGCTGACAGCTCTTTGAGGCGCGCGTGGAACACGACGCGCCGTCGACCCGGGCAGGGTCCATCGTCGGACAGCGAGCTGCCCTTTACTCGCTGTCCGCATGCCCGATATGTAAACACTTAGCAGAATTCACAAGCAATGTACTTCTACCATACTGATTAACCTTCTGCATTTTCATGTACCTTATATTTTCGGTCTTATTTTAAAGTGGAAACCAGTATTTCACGTGAAAGTCGCGTTTGATTTTTGTGAAGTGTTTCCATTTTATTGCTCGTGACTGTACACATAGCGAAGCCCTGAGTCCCGACGGAGGCAAGTTTGCAGCCCCGTCGCGAACTTCCGAAGCGATGCATTCATTAATTCATAATTAATACAAGCTCAGTAAAGGGTAAATAGAGAGTTTTAACAATTTTTCTATAAGGGTCCATTTTGACTATAGCATAAATTATTTTGGCTTCTTGGAGATGTTCTCTAAAAGGTGAATTCAGTGGAGTACTTATTTCAATTAAAATACGAGTTGCAATAAATATAATATATCAATTTGATATTTACTAGAAGGAATTATTTCTATGCTTTTATTTAACCGAACGAACGGTTCGTTCGGTTCTTCAAAAAAAACCACAAAAAAAGTGTAAAAAAATACCTTTTTTGTTGAGGTTTTAGAAGGCGGTTAGTGATTTTAGAAAAATATAAATATTTTTCAAACATAAATGTGTATGCTACTATTCATGTGCAGCAAAAAAAAATATATTTTAATTTAAAAAGTAAAAAATTGCTGCAGTCGAATCACTTCTAGTTCAGGGTGGAGCGGAAGAAACACACTGATTAAAAACCACACTACTTCTTCTATTGGCCTTTCCGTTCGAGAGCCGCGGTACCTAGTTTAGAAACCCCGCGACCCCAAGGCATTCACCACCTTAAGCAACAAAACCTACTAAATTCCAATTTACCTAATCAGAGTACTCTTCTACCCCTCTCGAGGGCCAAAGCGTAATGGTATAAATAAAAGCAGCGATTAACACAGGTTGTCCATTTTGTCACGTGTCCAAATTAGGTAGGGCGTTGCAATTTAAACTTCCACAGATTATGGGGTCATAGAAACATCCCGAGGTCATAGTTCATTATTAGAGAACATTTCACTACAGGGACTAAATTTTGAGGGAAAGGATTTTCAACTGCCAAAAAGCTTTGCAACCAAGCCTAAAATCAACCTTACCTGTCAAAAACTAAGGTAAATTTTGCACTGTCGACGGTTTCCTTATGGGTCCACATCTTAAACTGTCTTAACAGACCTAAAATCAACTTTTCGTTCCTAAAGTTAAGGTTGATTTTACTCTGCCGAGGATTTCTTTATGGGTCCACATCATTGATAAAGTTCTTCAGGTGCATAGTCCCCTTGTAAAACGTGTCAAGGGACAGACAGATGGACGATAAGTTACTTGCTTAGCTATTGTAATGTATGCACGGCGGTGTTTAAGTAATCTTCGTTAAGTTTTACATGTCAACCGAAGCATTTGAGGTTGGGATTATGTGAGCTGGTTCTTTAAAAAGGTCGGTTTCATTTGAATGCAATGGTTGGCGCAGTCGATGAGCGATTGTCCGCTGTGTTGCATGTAGCACAGTCAATTTTTACAAAATAAATTCGCAAAAAAAATATTGGTTTTTCATGCAAAATGAGAAATTGATCGGTCCCATCTGTATGAAAAATCATTTGTTTTTCCAGATTTCCAAAAGTCCAGAACAAAAAATGTTCAGTAACATGGGCTGAGTTACCCCACGAGAGGTTTTGCGCATCTGGTATTTCATGTTGTATACTTTCTTCATTAGGCAATTGGACGCGACTCTTGATGATTAATTAAAAGAATTTTATACATTTACCTCCTACCGTCCTAGTTCTCTTATAGTTATTTATGATACTAGTGCGGAAAGTTGGTTTTTACAAACGAGTAGACAACGTACGCCCGAGGCGCCGAAGGCGCCCGAGGGCGTACCGTAGTCACGAGTTTGTAAATACCAATTTCTGCACGTGTGTCATACAATGTTTTTCAACACATTTATCCTTATTAATATCAGATTGCTCCCTTGAACTCAGATTAGTCGCAACAATTTTTGAAGTTCCTAATATGAAAATGGCGCGACTTTGAAAATGGCGCCACATGCACGTGGTGAAAATTAGAACTACATCTTTCATCTCATTTACTCTTTAGTATTAAAGTGAGACAACGAATTGAGCAAAAGCTCTTCCAAGGAGGTTCGATCAGTCAGGTTGTTTATATTCATAATGTGAAACTCTTTGGTGGAATTCTTTTTTTTTTTTTTTTGGAAATTAAAAAAAAACCGTAAAGAAAACGCACGCTGCTCTACAAGGGGGCGTGCGGTAAAATAGGTACTTAGGTGAGAGTACCTATTTTACCGCACGCTGCGTTGTATGGTCCGTAATTTTTAACTTTCGAACACTGTATACAGGCTTTGTAAATGCATTTTACGAACAAATGTGTTGAAAAATAAATTTTACATAATCAAAGAAACATACTTCGTGTCGCAAAAACGCAATCCCAAATCAGTTTCCCAAAAACTAGTTGTAAGAAAACCTTGAAACATTCCGCTGCCCGGGACCCATCGGGAAAGTTGAGCCAGGTTATTTTCCAGCCGATTCCCGAACACGAATAAAACTAATTAGCATAAACTGCCCTCCGTGACTTCAGACAACTTTGATAGAAAGAGATTATTTTCTGGATACCTCTGAATATTATCTAAAAGTTGCCATACTTCTTTAGTATGTCTAGTTTTTAGACAACGAGTAAAGAAGAGGTTCTCAATCCGACGCGCGTGACCATACACCTAAAGGTATAATTTAAAACCTTCGTTTCTTTTAAACTCTTATTTAAAAAGTAGCTATAGAAAAATTTATACATGTATCTCCTACGACAAAGAACAAGGAACCATGGTAATAAATATCTAGTAAAAGATTAAAACATAGATACTGACATTCTCAAGTCATGCATCTGCTTAGGGGCCTAGACTGTCAACTACGTATATTGGGAGTTCGCTTCCAGACCTAAACTACAGTTGCAGCTGTATACCAGTATTTTAGTTAAAAAGACTGCCTAATGCCTATCTCCTCCTAGTAAAAACCGCCAAAGTTTTACAAAGAAAATCCTCTTAGAATGAAATCCAGGAACATCCCAGAAAGTATCTCCTCTCCAAACCACGCTCCAGTGAAACATGTTCAAATAATGGCTTATCTAGAGGACGCAGCACGTTTTATTTGTAACATGTCAACATCAATATCGTCGGCCGCGTCAATACTGCTCGGCTCAAACCCAATTTCTCTCACTACATATTACATTACCTGTCAAAACATGTACAAACAACGCGTCCCGTGCTTTAACGTGTTGTGAATTGAACGCAGCTATATCTTGTTTTGCCACTTTAGCGTTTATCATGTTTAAAATAACGTGGAGTTTTGTGTGGACTGAATAATTAAATACAAAGGTTTTTATAGAACAAAATGATGTGGAAATTGATGAGCTTTCAAATCACTAACCTCATCTTTAATCAATAAACAGTACAAATCAAACCGCTTTGAATTCACCAAAATAAACACCATTTATTCGCAAGAAAAAAGCAAAATAAACAGAAACGAGGAACTACATCAATATTCCTCAATTTCCACATCGGAACGTTTGAAATACGGGCCCAAGTATTTCTATCTATCATTCTCATGAACTCCGCGAAACAGGGACCGCGGGACCATCCATTACCTACGAGTACTGGCAGTCTGCTGTGCACTCGAGGGCCAATCGGAAATTCAATTTCCGATATGATACGATCCGCTAAGAGATTGCTGAAAGACGATAGCGCCGCTCACTGATACACGGCCATAAACGATCTCTATTCAAGCTGGTAAACTAATCTTCCTAAGATTCCGCAATTATACTTGATTCCGCAATGTAAATTGCGTAAGTATAATTGACAAAGAACCGCGGTTAATTTATCCAAACTAGAACTTTGCTGGAAGAGCTAGACCAACGAACAACGACTAGTGGTCCTTATTAGTCCCGGTCCTTATTTCCCCAGCAAGTTTTGAGATGACACAGGAAATCAGTAAACGTTTTAAAAAAATTCCAATAAGATATTTTTATGAAATCAAAATCAATACAACAAAAAATACTAGACAACCAACGAAGCCCAGACCCGGCTTCCGAAGCTCATCGATGGTGTTTAAATGGAACCACGTTAGATAATTTTCCGATATAAAATAGCGATTTCCTTGGTCTCTTAACTGACTTTGAAGGTCCTGCTTTTATAGGTCTCCTACGTTTATTCAGGGTCGTAGATCTAGAGTCTCCTGCAGGAGTCTGAGCTGTAGACGACTGGTTCAAATTTGGCTGGACTTTTGTATCCTTTTGATTTACGCCTGAGGTTTCTGTTTTATCTTCGGTTATTATTTTATTGTTAGCTTCTTCCGAAAATGATGGCGGTGGCTTTTGGCTGGCTGAAACAGCCTTCATAGATTGCCTGAAAATGTAATTGCCAGTTTTATTGACGAGTATTTCTGTTTACAAAACTATAGGCGGCTAGTAAGACTGGAAGCAGTTCTTTACATCATTTGGAAAGGTCTCACTAATGATGATGGTCATGAAAGTACAGAAGATAATGTTCATGGATTATTACGTTGTAAGTGCTCACGTGATTTCATCAGCAGAATTATAATCCAAGGATTTAAAATCATTCATGTTGTGCGCGTTTCTTCCGGGATGGTTTTCTATCTTTGACGTTGTTGCCAGATTATCTCTTTGGTTCTCACCTTCATCTTTGGGACTTTGATTATTTGTTTTGTAATTTGGTTTTTCCATTGAGCAATTTTAGCAATAAAATAAAATATAAAATGTTCAAGTGAATGTGTTCGAGAGATATTGTCAATTTTACATTACTGGCGTTTTTTTTTAAAGAAGAAATCGTTACTAAAGAGGTTACAAATGTAACAAGAAAAGTATGAAGATCTAATACCTCTTGGCATTCTACACCTTGCTAGGGACAATGTAATTTGCGATTCCTTGAGAATTTAATACAAATAAGACGAAATGAGTCTCATAACTCCCGTCTAGACGAGGAGAAGAAGACAAAGAAAAATGTCGCATTCAGAATTTAATTAATCAAAATCTCGCGCTATACTTAGGTACCTAAACACATAATTCAAGTCAAGAAACTTGGATGAAGTAACGTACCTACATTGGAGCATTTCATTGCGGCAGGTTACGACACACTGGGGAACAATGGTTAATAAGCTTTATAATTTAACGCAAATTCACCCCGCCTTGAAACAACACGAAGACTTATTAGTGGCAGAAATTCTGCAGTGCGAAATTAGTCGGCGGTTTACGACGAACGAACCTGGCCGGAGGACACGTTCTGCGGATTCCTTGGTATTGGCTTAAATGCTTAGAAATATTAAGACGACAGATAGGCAATCGATCCATTTAAAAACTGGTAATCAACTGCATCTGTTAAAACTGGAAGCAGATCCCTAAAGAGGAAGATAGTAGGAAGTCAGATGATGATTTGCTTAATTAATCGAGAGTTAGTTTGAATGTAGGATGTAATAATAAATCAATATTCAGAACCTGACTGCCTGTTTTATATTTCCAAATGTCAAAAAAGTTAGTTTCCACTTTGATTATGTTCAAAGATCAGGCAATGGAAAAGAAAGGAATATTAGATAGATATTGAACGGACAAAAGAACTGAGTATTGAGCAAGCTGCGGGCAAAAAGCGATTGTAGCTCATTGAAGTATTTTCTGGGAGCACTGTTCGGCCCGCATCTGTGCCGACCATTCTCATAATGGAACGACCTGTTTATCCAACTGGAGCTTTCTCCACGGTTAATAGTTTCAGTATAAAAATGAAGAATACTCTTTTGTGTCTGAATTTGTTCATTCTTGGGTGTTTATCGAAGGGATAGATGTTTTGTTGTACGTGTAATGATTATTTGATTAATTTTAAAAGTTGTTTTTTTTTAGTGCAGACCTGAGTCTCCCGGTAGGCTGACTATGCCATGCTACATTTTTTCTCAACTTCTCTGCTTAATAAGGTAATAAAAGTATATGAAAAAATCACTATAGTTGCATTTTGTCTTATTTCTTTCCTTTACATATTGTTGGATCTATATTATAGCGGACTCAGTTTTCGTAAGAAATTATGTCCAAACTGAAAACAAGGTTCATTTTCGAACGCAGCGCAACGAAACTCAGCTTGAGCAAGTGAGGCTTTTTCAGTTTCAAGCTTAAAGGAAATACGTGTTTCAGTGTTTATTATGTAATGTATGTCGTTAGGTAATAGGTACAGGTAGGCGTCAGTAAAACACAAAGGTTAGTAGTAATAAAACCTATAAAAGCCAGACGTAGCGCACATTACCTACGTACCGAACTAGACTTTATAAAGCAGAAATCTACCCTCTATAAAACATGTGCCTCAGAACCTAAAAATCTCTGTTCCAATCCTTTTCCAGATTAATCCAGAATCCGGTATACTTTCCAATTTTTCTCTCGGTACGGTGTCACCACTCTAATACGTCACCCGGATTTATCGCCCTCCTTACTTTTGTATCGGGCGTAAGTAGGAGCCGATAAATTTACCGGCTCCAATCACCGACTGCACTTAGCCAGGACACGAGAATTCACGGAAATTCACGAAGACTATAAAATGTTGCAAGCTTTATTAGAAAGAGTAGTGCTGTGATTAAGTGTGGTATGATAATGAATGTTATGAAGGATGGAAGGACGGTGCAGGGTAAACGACAGCTACATATTCCTTTTATTAATATTAGTATGTATTGTTTTTCAGGGATTTGGAACAAGATGGTGCTATCCATTCCTCTGAAGCAGTGTTTTGGATTTGGTTATATGCGGACGACACGGTTGGCCCAATAGTCCAGACAACGAGGCATATGTGTTTCGAAAAAATCGTCCGGCATTGTGGCTTATGATGAAAGAAGGTGATACAGATTACTGATGCACAATAATCCAAGTTTTTTTTTTTGAGATGACCAAAATATGTAAATTGCTTATAACTCTCTGTGAAAAATTCCTCAGCCTCAAATACTATCTGTATTTGTATGAACGTAATAGCCAGAAAATGTAAAATCCACGATGATCCTTAAATAGCCCTTTACTTTCCAGGGTCACGGTTGTCTGATGAGACAGTCTCGCAACTCTCCGTTTAACCATACTTTTAGAAATGGCTTCTGAATGTAAGAGAACTTTTTGAATAAAATTTTAAACGGCTACCAAGCTTAGAGATATTATCTTGAAACACCTTTTCAAACGTGCGGCCTTACAAATGAAGTAGACCACAAACCTAGTTCTTGCGAAGTTTCTTCGTATGTCTGAGTGTAGTCTTAAAAGCTAGCGTGGCCTTGACCGCTATTCTTCATAGTGTGGTTTCTAGTTTTCCAGAGCTTTGAATTAAAGGGGTTCTATTTATATTTTCAGCTTTTGAACAGAGTATGCAGTTTCTAAGATTTTTTCGTATTGACTTACGATGTACAGGGTGTAAAGGACAGCAGTTTTTTTTTACGTGAAATGAAAAAAAATCGGCCTCACGACAAAATCATAAAGTAACTTGTTTGTATGGAGAGGCTGTTTTTTTTATATTTCCTGAAAAAAAAATTGTGGAAGATTGTTCAGCTTCGTTTAGTGAGCAAGCTCTGAAAGTTTGTGGAGGGCTGTCCCTTACATCCTGTATTTTTAACCAGCTTTAATTTTAAATAATGAACTCATTTCAAACTGGCCTCGGTAGGCCCAGTTTGGAGGTTTAAATAACAGTTTAGGGTTATGAAGTAAGTAAGATCTTCTGTCTAGTCTAGTGAGCGAGTTTCCGAAGTTTAAAATCGGATTGTTGATGTGTATAATACGAGTATGATGACGACACTGTTGGCGCAGCGTGTGTCGATACCCGAACGGAACAGATATTTGTATGATCTGCAAGTAGTTGTTCCGGGTCTGGATGTTTATGCATGTGAATTTCTATGTTTATAAACACACCACCTAATTCGTGGATAATTCGATTTTACGAAGCCGGATTTTTTAATTCTTAATGCGTTTGTCTTGATTGTCACTACTATTATTTTATCAACTTGATTGTTTTCGCTTTTCGCTTCACTAGCATTTTTGTTTTTTCTTAGCTGTGCCCTCCTGGATACGATCAAAATGGCGGATGGTATGCCTCATCAGGAGATCTAATCCAAGATTTCATGGCGGATAAACTTTGAGTATTTACACATTTTTTTTTTGTTTTAAATTAACTTTTGGTGAATACTTAGTTCTAAGTTATTTGCTGCGCCCTAACAGGGTAATGTATTCATTGAGCAATAAATAAATAATCACGGGTTCCATGTTTATATGGAACCCGTGATTTCGGTCTTAGTTACGGCCATTTTCTTGCCCGTAGGATCAAGCCCGAACTAAGAAAGAATGTTATTACTATTTGACAGATAGCTCTTTATTTTTTCCGTCCTCGATTTTGACATTATTTACATTCGTACATCCGTATCCGTACGCTAACTTGAAGATTAACTTGTGAACCTAATTATTTTGCTATGAAAAAACTTAAAATTCCTATTGTTTCAAGTACTTAACAAGTTCAATTGTAGAAAGTTGAATGCAAATGCACTTAAACGGTGTTGAAACATACTGCCTTGTTCTCCGTCTTACGTTGAGAGGAAGTCAGACAATGTAAGAACAAAACACCGTAGCAATAAGCCTTTAACTGTACTGCGCAGTTGTAATAGTCCACTTAAAGAAACGGGTTGCCATCGAGTGGAAGCGATGAGATAGCTAGAAGAAAGTACTGTGTGTTATCGCTTTACGAAGTAGTTGAGTGCCTTTATGGGTTTTTCCGTATATTGTCTTCTGTATATATGTTATGGAGTTTTCAATGTCTAGAAAGGTTCTTTATTTTTTGGGTTGTAAAATCATAAAATGAGTCCATCCATAGATCCATAGCGGGTGGAGTGAAAAGGACTGTTAGCGCCTTACCACAAAAAGATAAACATGTATTGGACGGTTGTCTAAAAAAAGTGTAACTGCAAAACGACCCTTATATCAAAGTGAAATCTCGTTTTGACGTTGACAGTTTTTTTTAGACACGCGATCAACATATGTTTATCTTTTTGTAGTACGTCAGTCTGACTAAAATTCATCCTGTCCCTTCAGTTAACCTTTGGGTTCCAGGTCAAAATTACAGAAGGTAAGATCTCAATGAGGAATCGGAAGCGTTATGTTGTTTTATGGAAATGTGTCGTTGATAATTCTTCTATGTGAATTTCTATCATACAATTCTAGAGACAACAACCAGCATACAAAAAAAACGTATTTGTTTTCAGAAAATTCTCTCATTAAGACTACAAAACATGAATACTTGTATGAGAAGCCAAAAAGACCACAGTAAGGTTCATAATAATCATTTTATGAGTAAGTATAGCAAGATTAGTCACATAACAGAAGCTCAACCCTTATAAAATAAACAACAATAAAGAACAATTTCAAACAAGAAAAAACAACAAAATAAAGACCCGTTCCAACCAATACATTTTCACGAGCTCCCAACTATCGCTTACTCCTCAAACTCACAATTTCGAAGAGTGTACGAAAGAACTTTAAAGTGGCTTAACCACGAAACAAATACTTTTTTCTTTCTTTCTTTCTTTCTTTTCTTTTTCTCCCAATGCAGTGTATAAAGGGAAAAATATAAAAGAAAAAGGCAGCAATAACTGAAGTATTAAATATACAAAGGTAAATATATAAAGATGCTCACTCATATGTAACGTAATGTAACGTTACAGATCGGAGCATTACAGCAGTGTGGGAAAATGCGCACCTTATAACATCACAAAATGAAATGCCTTGATACAACTTGTAACATCAACGGCCTCCACTTGTAATTAAAGGTGCTCTCTCGCAAGGAGCATTCGCCTGTAATGTTACGTTACAAATTCGAGCTTTACTACAGTGAGGGAGGAAAATCGCATATAAAATGCGTACCTTGTAACATTACAAATGGAATGCCTTGATACAACTTGTAACATCAATGAGCATAACTTGCAATTAAAAGACTCCGGCGCGGCGGGCCATACATTACATTACACGCGAATGCTCGTCAGTCAGGGAGTTACAATGTAATGCTAAGAGTCGAATCCTACTTATTATATAATATTATAAACGTGAAAGTTTGTATGTGTGGATAGATGTTTGTTACTTTCACGCAAAAACTACTGAACGGATTTGGCTGAAATTTGGTACACAGATAGTTTATAACCTGGATTAACACATAGGATAGTTTTTATCCCGATTTTATGTTCCCGTGGGATAATTATGGATTTCTAGCGGGTGAAACCGCTGGCAACAGCTAGTCTGTAATATGTATTACATTACAAGCGAATAGTCCTCGTGAGGCAACCTTTAAAAGTACAAACCAATAGAATAAAATGGTGAACAAAGTTGTCTGTTGGGCTCAGATGTTGGAGAAAATTGACCCGCATCGGTTGTCTGACCACCAGATTTATGGAGCAAAGATTATACTGTACAGAAGTATTTTAAGTGCCCGTATGGACGTTGGGTCTCAGAGACTGGATACAAAGAATTTTCTTCAGTAAAAGTCTAAAAGAAAAACGTCAACTTAAATTGTGTTGTTTCAGTAAATATCTTAGAATTGGGGACCTCTCGTGGGGTAACTAAGCCCATGTTACTGAACAATGTTTGTTCTAAAAATTTTGGAAATTCGCCAAAAATAAATGATTTTTCATACTGATGAGCCCGATCAATTCCTCATTTTGTTTGAAAAAGCAGTTTTTTTTGTGAATTTCCTATAGTCTTGGAACAAACATTGTTGTTCAGTAACATGGGCTGAGTTATCCCACGAGAGGTTTTGCGCTATTAACGTTACACGTTGTATACCTTCCATCACGTGGAGACCCGTCAAGTAGCTAATCTACGTTTCGACATTTGACCAGTTCTTTCTGAGGGAATGTTGTGCCAAGAGCTGAAGGACCTAACTTTTAAGACATCCTCAAAAAGGGCGTGAAAAAGTTGCAAGACAGGCAACGCGCAAGTGATAATCTGTTTCAGGCGTCCAAAGGCTACAGTCACGGCTGCCTGTCACCTTTTAGGTAAAAAAGAAGAATACTGAGTAGAAACCATTATCCTGTTTATGCATATGAAGTTTCATTAAAATCAATTCAGTGACTTCGATTTGTAATGCTATTCGGCGATACGTTGACTTTTTAAATCTCAAAGAATATATTTTGCAGATGTTTATTATACAAAAATAACATGCAATTCAATGAAATAATAATCTCTATTTAACACATGTTATGCAAAAAACATTGTAATTCTTGTTCTATTTAATTAGTACAGCTGTCATCACGAATCCTCAGGATTGACACTGACTTACACATGTATAATGCACCAGCATAAATTAAACTCTTATTTCAGAATCCTTGCGTACTACCAGAGGTCAGTTTAAACTGGTCATGACATGTATAGCTTGATAGTTTGTGCTTGAGTAGCAGACAGTATAAGCGAGACCTCGCATTGCAAAGACTTTGCTTCCGATGACGGGTCATCTTATATTGGAAAATTTACGATACGTGTAACTATAATCTTCCAGTGTAAGCTGAACCCGCATGCCATTGAATTTGTGTGGAATTAAAGGTCAAGTTATACTGGAATTTCAAATCTTGGCACTAGTCGGATTACTCGGCATTCTCTAATAATGTATTGAGTTCAAGGGTCAGACATTATGAAGTAGAACCCTTTGACCAAGTATACTCATTCCCTTTACATCTGACCGCCCCTTTTAACGGTAACTTGTTTAATTCTATGAAGTATGTTGTAACGGACTTGTGTGGTTAAAAGTAGTAGCGGTTGAGCGATCACGAAACTGCAAATTTAAGACTAAGATCGTGTCTTTCAGTTTTGATTTAGAAATAACTCCTAGACTGGTATCTTTTGAGATAAGTTATGTATAATTATTGTGATTAAATAACTAAGCAATTATTTTGAGAGAAACAGCTTAAAATTTTATACAAATACATTAATATTAATTTTCGTAATCTGTCTCCTCAGCCATAAGCCTATCCAATAAGCCTTCTCTTTTAGTGCACCACAAGCCCTCCTCAAGCCACGAGAAACACAACGCGCCGTCAACTCCTCCTCCTTTATTGGACGGTGAGCTACCCATTATTCGCTGTCAGCAAGCCTGTGCCTATGGTATCGATATCGGAATTTGATCCACGATCCCCAAAACCCTAGTCGTCTCCCACAGCGGCTGAGGATTGAGGAGGAGGATTTCCTCTCCCTCGTGAGTGAAAATCGCATTTCTATTCCGCAGAAAGGGGTGACGGTTTAAATAGTTGATAAAGCTTTTTTCAGAATTCGAGGTTTTATATTTACAGATTTAATTAAGGTACCCACTCATTATTTCCAGATTAATAAAACGTCTCCCACAATCGCATTCTTCCAAAACACAAAGCAAAATCAAAGACCGAACAAATGCTCCACTCGAGAAGAAAATATGAACAAACCAACCAGCCCAAAGCGTTAATAGAAAACTGATTTTAAAATAACAAGCCTAAAGTTTAAAATCCAATAAAAGCAGATGGTTATCAGATCTGGAGGGGTACAGACTCCATCTTCCTATTTACTTAGGAGACAAAGATAAAAGCGTTCGTCCGAGGGATTTATACAATGGTTTGCTTGAGACCCGCAAATATACTTCGAACATTGGAAATATTAAAATCTGGATCTAGATTTTTCCTTGGTTAGGTACGTAAAGCTGGGACGTAAGATTATCTGTTCCTGCTGAATGTTGTGGAAATCTTTGGCAGTCGTTGTGAAAACGATTTTAAAAATCTATTGTGGAGTAACAGATAGACAGAAGTGACGGTTCGAAGAATATTTACTGTAGTTACCTTGGCGTTGATTTTGAGTATTTTTTTTGTTTTGTTTTTTATCAGTTAATGTCGTATATTTTAATTCAAAAGAAAATTTACATTCATCTTATGTGGAACATCTTCAAACGTCTTGTACGGACTGTTTTGAGCTCTGATGGGAGCGGAAGGAATTTTCAGAAAACTAAGAAAATAAGGCCCAGTTTCCACCAAAACGGGGAAGAGTGGAAACGAGAGGGGATATGTTACCACCGGTTTGGTGTAAACAGTCTTAAATTCATGTCATTCCAATACACCTAAAATCACTGAAGGGTTATGCGGACGAGTAATAATTACACCAACATTCACCAGCTGTTTCCATTTAGGTCCTATGTTATAGGAGCAAGCCTATTGCTATCAACAAATCGAGATCCTGTGGCTGCTAATGAGAAATATGTGGTGAAAACAAGAAATATCGCTATCAAACGAAGATCGAATCCATGAAGTACTCAATACTCGTGCTTGCAACAAAGCAACCAAAACCAGTAAACCGACATTATTACCTACCCACCATTAAACTTTCCGAATAACGTCTGTCCAAGTTTCGACGTAAAAACTTCACCATTGTTAACTGTGGGCTAATTGAGACACCTTGTCGAAGACTTGATCAAATTACAGCCTCCCGAGGTGGTACAGTAGCTTTAACAAGTAATATCGGTGCTACTAACTGTTTTATGGTAGAGGAAGATAGTTAAGTTAGTACTAAAGAGTCTTGTACTTTTATTTAAAATTATTATAGTTCCAAACGATCGAAATAAATAAAAACTAAAAGAGCATCAACGCTATCAGCTAGTAGTGGGTTTACAAGCCTGGCGATATTACATTTATGTATACGTTTAGCCAAAGTAAAAACACCCTTTGATTCACGGGACATAACGAACGTTTGGAAACTTTAAATAAGTGTTATTAAAACTAGTCTTTATAATGTAAATTCGTCATTATAACTGGTGAAAACAAAGGCACTTTTTAATAGTAGGTACATTTAAAGAAGAGGTACTTCCAAACTTGTTCATAGTTCTTTATGTATTCACACAGTTTTCAATGAACTATGAAACATAACAAAAAGAAATAACACAAAGATAACTATCAAATTATGCACTTTTTCAGAGATGCTATTTTAATTTTTCAAAACCAAGTCCTTTAGATTTTTGATGTCTTACCTATTGACGACTATATTTAGAGTATTTACCAAACTACACACCTACTTACTCAACACTGGTATCAAAGCTTCCAAAAACAACCCAAATATCATCGATAGGATCAAAACAACCTTTACCCTTCGCCACAAATACACACACAACATGCCATTTCAATTTAAAATTCATCCCATGGATTTAAAATCGTTCAAAAAATCCATTCAAAACGCAGTCTTTAACATATAGACGCCACAATGGATACGACCTCAAATCCATTGACAAGTTTCTATGAGAGTCGTTTAAATCATATCGCACAATAGATTGGGGAATGCATTGAAAAGCCAACAGGAGTCAGAATGGCGTATGGAATAAATGGCATTTTGGTATCTGCAAAGCTGAAGCGTTTATCAATATTGGATTATAATTTAGTCTTATTGTTGTGGCTTGAGATTTTGTTCGTTGAAGTGCCTACCTTCGTTTTGTTCCGGCATTGCGGTAGATTTATTGATAGTTCAGAGAATGCGGAACCTAAACTTAGTGAAACGCTTCATAATAAACAGGTGTGGAAAGCGATATACACAAAAAATGTTACCAAATGAATCTGTATGGAACGATGAAGTGATAAACTCATCATGAATGAACACATCATTCATAAACTCATGCAATTTCCCAACAATTTTTTGAATAAGCTACTCATAATTTATACACACACGAAGCCATAAAGAAAGCATTCGACCTCTCAACGTAAAGTGGGGCAAGATGAATAGGATCTCAAGTTTAGGACGGCGGCGGTGCTCAGAAATGATGTGATTTCGGCTGGCGTGAAGTAGAAGCAGTTTATTTTGATATGTGTACCTGAGAGCTCTTGAAAGAAGAAATTGAGGCAAAGAGGTCGGGATGATGGACCATTTCTGTATTGTGAAGGAAATATGTTGTTGAAAGTTTTAGGACGCAGGATTGAAAAGGTTCTTGCCATTAATAATTTCGACTGTAAAAAAGGGGCTGACCCAAATCAAGCTTTTTCCTAAGAACCATGTTAAATTGACATTATTTTACGAAGGAAACTAGAAAGGCAACCGTTTTTAGAGCAAAGGTAGACTTAATCTTTTTTGTCAACAAACGTAACAATTCACCGTACTAGAACAACACATTTCGAGAGATAAAACTTTCACAGTCCAAATGGACATCATGAATAACACAGAAACAATTCAAGATGGTTTACCTTAAACAACTTCGCAGTTTCGGAAAAAATTAAGACGAATGTAAGAAAAACTTCCAACAAATAAAGAATGAGGAACTAGTTAATAGCAATACAGCCTTAAGGGAGTGTCCAGTTTGGAGGAAGTAAATGGTTTTGAGCAGAAACAATTCAATGGCCACCTGGGTCCCGGAGGAAGCCTAAGGGACTAATACTTTAAGAATAGAATTACATAGACGATCTGTTATATGATGGATGAAGTAGTTCAGCCGTTGAAACTGTTTGGAGGGTACTGGGACGTTTGGCGAAAGTGCTGGAAGTTCAAGAACTCTTTGGGATCTTGCACAATGTTTTCAAACGCAGATAGATTGGATTAGTAGATTTGGTAGAAAATCTGGAATCTAGCCATAAGCATTATTAAAATTCGACTGCCAACCTCAACATATGTGGGAAAAACCTAGGCAAATGATATTTACAGATCGACTTATGTCCTAAAATCGATACCATAATGTTATCTGAATTTTGCATAAAAGTATAATTTCATTAATGTTCTCAGCGTCGAAAAGCTCCAAGAGACATCGAGTACATTAATTAATATTGGCTCAGGCAACTTATTACTGCCAATCAATTTTTCGCTCGCTAATACTCTACCCAGCTTCCAGCTTATTGAACATTTTTATTTTGCTGCATCTTGCATTGAGAAGACTTCCCTTTTTCCTTTACCACTATTTATTTTGCCTAAGAAAATATTTTATCTTATATCTGAAAGTTACAGACATACTTTTCATATTTAAGGATAATCTCAGCGTCATTTCCGTCTCTGAGCATGTTTACGGCTAGTAAATTCGCCTTCGCTTGTATTTCGATTTGGGGAATACAAGCCGGAAATGCTAAAATACTGCTAAATTGTATGCTATAATTTATTCATTACTTCGCACTAGAGTCGGTGTTGAGTATGTTTCTACTCTGTGATAGATCATACATAACGGTTGTATTTATTATTCATATTGGCTCAAACATTGGATTCTTGAACCACAATGCTTACGATCTTCAAGTAATTTAACAGAAGGTATAGTCACTTTTAGATTCAGTCAAAAATCATCCGTTCATATTATACCCAGAGGACATTATTCCAGAAAATGAAGCATTCTAACAAGTTTTCATCCCTAACATCCCCTCTGTACACCTTTTCATCACTATAACTGACATACATACTTCCATCCTCATACACAAGTCCCCCAACAATCAGAACAAAGAGAACGTTAGTTAGCGAAACAGGTTGCCCATCTGAGCGAACTAGCCAACAATAATTCATATCTACCACAATGCAGCTTCTGGATTAATCTCGAAGATCCCCAGGGCAACAGACGCGGTGGTGATTCAATTTGAATAGGAAAAAACTACCATAATAGACAGTAATTAAGACGTAGTTTGCATTGGAAGTTTTTTAGTTTTTATTGGAAATGAAGCCTTTGTGTTTTTAGTTGGAAGTCTCGAAGGCTTTGTTCGAAGAGAGGGAAGTTGATGAAATGTTAGCTAACCTGGATTGGACGGAATGAGTGTCTTTATAGGAAAGTCAGTCATCGACAGCAAATAGTTTCTATTGTTTTCTTAGAAACCACTTGATAGTAATCCCTCTCGTGTGGCTAGAAATGGAATATAAAAGACTATTTGTTCAGTAAAGATTATTTTTGTATGGATTAAAGGCCAAGGTGAAACTTTCATTTAACATATTTTGTGTAACTCCTAACGACCTTAAATAGGTAAATGTCGTGATTAAAAACATAACAAAAGGAGAACCTATCAGGGTTAATTATTGCGTGGCATTATGAAAACTAATGTCGTAGGTCAGGGCATTTAAAAACATCCGATATTCAGACGGACAAACAGAAAGTTTATGTATTGTATGACTATTTTTTTTTAACGTTATTAAGACAGAAATGTCAAGAGGTGTTACAGTTATCTCTGTGAAGAAATACAGTTTAACGTTTTATAATTTTATTTTACCACAACTTTAAAAAAAAATGAATTCATCAATATCTACAAAAACCAGCTAGGAAGATCGAACTGCATCTTATCAAATGGAATCAGCCAGTCAACAATATTTTGACTTCCTTACTTGAAATATTGCGCTTACCTTCCCAAAAAATGAGTCAAAAAGATGCCTGAATTTGGGAACTAATTTGAATCAAACATTCCTCCAATTTTTTTGTGACTGTATCAACAATCCTTCCTTCAATTTTTATCCGACCAGCCCATACATATTCACAGTTAAAAACCACTATTTACTTAATACCGCTACCAGACGGGGTAGCAAAGCAAAATAAAATCTCTACATTACACCCGTAACAGGGTAAACCCCATGGGGTGCTCTTAATTAAATACGGCCACGATTGAAACCTCGCGCCCTGAGAAATCCAATATTTCTTCAGCCCTTTTTTTCCCTCTGTAGTGCAACGTGAGTGAGTGAATGAATGAATGGCGAATGAATTTGTTAGTCAACATAATTATGGAGTTTCTGAATTTAGAAGGTTCGTTCTTGATGATTTTATTTGACAAACTCTGTAATTAGCTTTCATTGATTTCTGAAAAAGAAGAACGACGATTTTGAACTACATATTTCTTGTTTCTTATTATGCCTGTATTGTCTCACTACTGGGTTAAGTTTCCCTATGTGCTTGCAGCGTTCTCGATCATGCACTACTTTGAACACACAACACTATTTTCTTTACCAACTTTACGACAAACAAAAATTGTTATTTTTTACATTTTGAAATAAAACACTGATGTCTTTATAAATCCTCTCATCCTTATCAAATCAAATCAAATCAAATTTATTTATTTGCTTTAAATGTGGTATAAGTACAAAGATGGTAAAATTAAATATGTATAAGCTCAAGCACATTTCGCCATAAAAATGGCATGCAAACATTATTACTTATAGGTTACCTACACATTATTTGGTAACTACATAAAATTAACTTAGTCTACGTTATACGTGTTATTTAACTGGCGTCAAGACTCTAAATTATCCTTTCACTATTACCATGAAAATGGCCGCGTTAGGTTATACTTATAAAGCCTTTATAAAGGTCTCATTTTTTCAAAAGGTGACTCCGTACGTTCATCAATCTTACCTTAACTATCCGTTAACCTTCCCAATAACAACTAACAGCAACAAACTTACCATATTTTATATCAAAAAAATGTAAAGCAACTACATCATCACCTTTACTTCACCAGGGAAACTCGTTAGGCGTATATTTGACGAACATTTTTCTCGTATAAAAGCTATGTTGACTTTACTCTTATTAAAAATTCAAATACTAAGATTAAGTGGGCTTCCAAGATGGCGCCGGTAACGCCGGTAAGTGATCTCCAAGATCATGATTGAACATTTTATATTCACTACAGGATTCAAGAAACGACTGAATATTATACTGATGACGTAATTATGGAGAGTCTTAGTTAATGAGTCAGGACGTTTAGTTTTGTGGGAGGTTAAACTGTGTGAATTAGTCTGTTAGAAGAAAGTGTAGAAAGAAAATTTTGATGGAAAGCAAGTAATTTGGTCACTTTCATTATCGCACAGTGCTAAAATATCAGAAACTCAAAACAAATAATAAACATGGTAACTATCCCGTTTAAGTGCTACTGATAGTATTAGAGAGATTTTCGGGCATAAAACAAGTAAAAGGCAGAATTAAAGCTATACGAATTGTGTATTAAAATCTAGGTAATAAAAGTAAGTGAAGCGTTAAGATAAAACACTTAAAACGAAATCATAAAGCAAAGGAAACGTGAAGAGGTGTAAAAGCGAAATTTTTCAGAAATTATAAATCTTTGATAATTAAAGATTCGTCCAGGAAAGAAATTGCCCGAAATGAATGGGGGAAGCGGTCTTTGAAACATTTTATTTAATAAGACTTTGTGCAGCCCTTCGTACATAATTGTAAATTAATTGCTTTCTCAGGAAAAAGGGACCTTATAATGGCTAATTAGGTAAACGATAAATATATTTTGAACGGGAAGGCATCCCATTTCTTTGCAGTGCCTTTTGAGTTATAACATCGTCTTATTAATATACATCATACATAATTAGGTTTTCTGGACGCTCATAACTTCTTGGTAATGAATTAATTTAGACCTTTTACTTGTCCAATAGGAATTTTAACATGGAGCGTTTCTTTACCCCCGAATCTTAAGCACTTAAAAAATATTATGAAGATATCAAAGAAACTAGATCAATTACTTAAAAAGGCCTTCGTGTAAATTATAGGTTCCGTATCAACACAAATAAAAGGCACTGAATTAAATGAAAGAGAACAAACACTTGTCTAAACCTTTGTATTCAATGCATCGCGGCAACAACAATTAATGAAAGAATCGCGAAGCGTTGAGCCACAAGTCGAGCAAGGGAGTCTATTCCACAAAAGTCCACTGTAAAACTTTAATCACCGTTCAATTAAACTCGAGTAACTCGTACGTGACCGGTATTCACCACTCTACATGATCCAGATACTGGCTCAGCGGGACATTCGAGATTGCACAACAGAAAAGTGGGCAATATTGTTAGACTACCCTCATAAAACTTAATATCAAATATATGTTTAATTTATGACGGCTCCTTCAGGTAATATTAAAAGGTTTTGTTAGTAACAATTTCTTATAAAATATGTGAAGATTTTGAATGCAGCGTGAAAAATACTATTAATAAAAAGGTCCCACGTTGGGCGCCCGTAAAAAGCGGCCCGCGAATGAATTCTACTAAGTCCGGTGCAGAACTTTAATGACCGCTTAATTAAATTGGAGTGTTACACGTGGCCTCCCTTCATTACTGTGCATATTTAAGATACTGTCTCAGCAGGAGCTTCAAGAATGCACTACAACACTTACAAAAGGGAAGTAAAGTGAGAACACTTTACGACTGTATTTACATAGTAAGAAGCCTTGAATTACTTTGTATACTTTGCAAACTTCAGCACTAAGTCTTGATGATAAGGTAGTTTATATTTTATGAACGGGTGTTATAATAAAATGTTTATATTCCCTTGTTGTAACAGTGTACTAACAAATTCAATTACATAAACTCACAACTCTCATAAAGGCACAAATTTGATATGAAAAATAAATCTAACAGCTCATACCATTTCAAATAAAAAGGCATTTGCCGTAACGAGCTCCCGCTAAAAATATATGTGCATCCCAAAAGTGATTTATACACGCCTAAATAAATAAACGTATATCAGAAGAGAACGTTATACGCGAAACATATGAAGATAGTTGAAGACAGTAATTTTACGCATTATATAACCCGTCCCAGGGCAAAGATGTGGACATTCGTCATCCGACTTCCGAGCGAGGCGGACCTGCGCCATGTACCCTTATTTTGAAAGGACGGATAAACTTGTATCCGCTTACAGATTTATTTTCCGCACATAAATTATACCAGGGGCCTCGATTTATCTGTTTTTGTCAAGTTATAAATTCCATGTATTTTGTATAACATCTGCTGACTGGAATATGTGACACGCATTTTACATGTTACGTATTCAAAAGTAATATGTCTTTAAAATGTTGAATAATATTTCCGTGTCCCGCGTTGGGCGCCATTTGCGAGTAATACGTGAAAGCAATAAAGTCGGCCAAGTCACATGTGAAAATGTGACTTGCATAATGTTACGTTCACTTCCTATAAATTCCATTTAATTAAAAACGTGACTGTACAAAAAAGTCCTACTAATCTACATTTATTTTAATGCGACTGTTGTTTGCATTATCCAACGTTCCATTTTGGCACATACATGGAAATTCAGAAGTAATGTTTGCTGTAAGAAAATATATGTATTCGACGCGATTCTGATACTTGTTATAACTCAAACTCATGCGTGAGTGTGTGTCAAATAGAAGATATATGATTACCAAACAACGTGTAACGACACTTCGACACGTAACATAAAAGGCGAGCATTTCTTTGAGCATAAAGCCGAGTCACGGCCCTTTTTCTCTAACTCCAAACTATTTGAATTCACCCTATTCTTCTGTATCGAGAATTCGAAACACCGCATGACACGGACAATGATACATATTTATCTAATAATATTTATTGCCGCCATGAAAAACTGGCGCGATTTTCTCGTGTATCTTCCTATTTAAAGTTTGTATGTTTTATGGGTGGCGGGAATCTACACTAGCGCACCATATTGTTATGGAAAATAAATCGGCTGACGCGGTATAAGTTAAAGCTTTAGAAAGCACGAAGGAAACTTTATTTTCTTTGGAAAAGGAAAATAATGTCTCAAAGATTTACTGTCTTAAATTCTGGTTTACTATTTATTCTTTCCACTAGGAACTTCTGTAACGTGAGTGCCAAAACTGCTATACATATAACTACTTACAAGAAGAACAATTTACAGGAAGTTGTAAATATACTTCTTATATGAGTTTATCGATCGCGAAACTGACAAAGCAACAACCAATCGCTCTACCGGTGCGTCACTGTGTCGCCATTGTGTTAGATATCTTATTGGCTAATAATACTTAGAATTGCCTGTCTTATACTGTATCCGTTATGTTGTTTTAGGAACTTATTCAAGCTAGCTTGCATTTTTTCGCCCTTCTTCCACACGTCTGTCCTATCCAGCGATGGTTTATCGTGCAAAGGGCCCAGTTAAGCCCACATCACATCCAAATTTGTCTTGTGACGAGATATTATCAAAAAAGAACCCCTTCCTGAACAGAGGTTCGATCAAGCGTCTCGTTTATCAAAAAAGGAAGGGCAGTCTCCGGATAAAATTGTTGGGCCTTTTAAAAGGCAGATCCTCCGATGAATTTATTATGCTACCTAAAAGTGTCAGCTACACTTTACTCGAGCGAGATGATACAGAAATAATGTGTGTACAGTTCAACAAAGTGGATATGACTTCTACAAAGTAAAATGTAGGACAGGGTAAATTAGGATTTCATATGAAGCTTTGTTAAAAACATACCAGACGGGCGTACGTAAATTAAATGAGTTATAAACTACAATAATTTGAACGGGTCAGACCGCTTTCATTAATAAGCTTTCCTTGTAGTATAGTCACTACTGTACTTATGCACTGAAAAATAATTACAGCAAGACAAGAAGGAATGATAAATTAATAGACATATATTGAAATAAAAAGGACATTGGTAAATTGGTCATGAGAGGCAACTTTACCTAGTTTACCTACATGTTCCGATTTGTATAAAGAAATAACATTCAAACCCCACAGATCCTGCAAAAACTTGCCAATCCCGTTATCACTATCACATAGCCATAGCAAGTTGATCGAAACCCATCAAACAATGGCCCATCCCATAAAGTAAGGTACGGCGGGAAGCAGGTGGACCGAGGGTCGATGAATTACCCGAGGACAGATGGCGAGTGTCGCCGGCTTTTTAACTACCCGCACAACTTTTATATACGTCATACGAGAGGATGAAGTGAAGTGTTTGTTTATTGCGAAGGATGATGTAGTTGAGTAAACTGTGAGGAAAATACATGATGCCTATATATTCAAAAGGAGGTTCCTAATTCGAATCTTTTTGGACGTATGTAAAATTGTTTCTTCCTCTTGACGGCCGATTGCGATGATGTTTGTTTGTTGAAAAAGGGTTGTCCTTGGTGGTAACTTACTCGTATTTATTTGGTTATGGACCTAAGAACTCTGCTTTTTTTACTATGGTTAAAATCATAAATAAAAGTCTTCCCACACAGGGCGGAAAGGAAGAGACTGTCAGACTTGTACTGACTAAAATCCGCGGTGACCCTTCAATAGCCTAGAGCCCTTAACGTTCTAGGGTTACGGTTACCCCTGAAATAATACCGCGTCCCCAGCAGTTTTTAAGTAGACTTAAGAAGGGTCTGCGACCCCAGCTGTCATTAAGTTGTCTTCAAAATGCGTATTTTTGATAGGTCACCTTTGTATCTTTGCAAAATAATAGTTCTGTCTCACTTTCTAAGAACGTGTCTGTCGTATCAAAAGCCGAATCGCTTTTCCCACTTATGACACAAAATAGCTTGCGTGTCGTAACATAAAATTGTGATAGGCACACTAGAAAAAAGGACTTAACGATCACACGCCTCGATTAGACGCTGTTTTTATAAAGCAAAAGGCCTTGTTTTATGTTTTAATACTATCATCATCGCCTGAACGACGCCCCTAGGAAGCATTAAATCCTCGAACCTATATTTATCTCATAAAAAAAACATAGCTTGGAAATCAGTCACCAATTTCTTAAACAAACTGCCGGAAGGCCTAAACTAATCACCATTATTGTTAAATTACTATCACCATTAAATGCGAAGGTGTCACTAAGGGGACATTACGTTGACATGTTAGTAATTGGATGTTTAAACAACACTCCTTATAGATGTGTAATAGAAATAAAGTGGGCATATTACGGATCATCGATTTCAAATGGGGCTGAATAATTATGGTTGATATTTTTGGCGCCTTTATAAATACGGTAGTAATTTTTGAAAGTATGTCCTAATTTTTATTTTAGAAATGTTTCATGAGATTATCTAACTTGCTTTAGTTACTGCGTCTTAAAAACCTTGAAAGGTTACTGGTCTAGACCTTCTGAAGGATTATCTACCGATTTCCTTGAAACAAAAGCTCACCGATATGATTATGTATCCTGAACGTCTTAATTAACCTACAATGTTTAGACATGGTCGCTCTACACTATGGATGTAAAAAGGGGAGAAGACAGGGACCACAGCACAACGCTGGGTTCTAAAACTGGCATAATAGATGTTGGCAAGAAGGCTACTAAGCTGAAATGGGATTGGGCCGGTCACGTTATCCGCATGCAAGATGAACGCTGGGCAAGTCTCCATTCGATGGGTGCCGGGAAATTGACGGCTGGCGACACTGAGACCGGCCCAAAAAGAGGTGGCGAGACAAAGTAGATCTAGACATACCACGAAGGTTGGTTTGAGGCAGCCTGCGAATCGAGTTCATGGAAGGAATTGGACGACGCCTTTGCCCAGCTATGGGACAGTATAAGATAAAGAGTAGGATTGTCCTAAAAGATCTAGGAAGTAAACCAGGAAACCATTTAAGTGGAAATTGCCTTCCTATTTAAACATTTTCCGGTCATAAATTGAGTCATAGCAGTCGTATTTCCCGCAAATTGTTTCTTTAACTTGACTGAAGTGCCAGTAATCCAAAACAGACGCATAACGTATTGCTCATTTGCATCAAAGGCTATCATTAATAACACTTCTTCATCACAATAATTTATGAGAATGTCGCCACTAAATCAGGACATTCACTCAGTGGTGAGATGGCGCCCTGAATCACCGTTCCAACTGCGTATTATTATTGCGCGAGTCCTAAATCTAAAGATAACGCGACTCAACGACGTGGGAGGGCCATCAAAATCCCTTTCTATGTTTAAAATAAAAATTTAACCCTAAAAGCAGTTTCATTTTATGAAGGTTCTTTATGCCCTGCGGCATCGTAGATGCATTTATTTGTTCTTATAAAATTGTTATTACCTCGTTCCGCAATTTCGTACTTTCTTTTCACCGGCGGTTTATATTAAGTCGGTGGGATGTTCGGTATTAAAGTTCGCGGGTTCCTTTTAATACTGTACGAGGTCTTACATTTTTAAAATATACGTGGCTGAATTTGCCGTGCTTTGTCTTGTGTTGGTTTGTTTTTTCTTTAATAAATTGTGAGCCCATTCATTGTGTTAATAGAAGTAGTGGTGTCGTAAATTATTTTCACACTATAACGGTTCTTTTGGTTTCGTTTCTCGCCTTTGTTGCTTGGAGTGGAACACATGCACGAACTGAGAAAAAAGTTAACTGGTTTAATTGCGGAAGAGAAAAATTTCTCACATAAAAAAAAAACATTTGATTTACGGTACATTTTTAGTGGTCATACATCTTTGTTGACAATATCCCATCAATTAATAATTAGAAGCCTCAATTTTTTTCTGAAATGAAATTGGGACAATACTCCACAAAACATTGTTTATATAGGTACCTAATGAAAGCTACGTAACATTAAACCATTCAATGAGTCCAAAGTCAAGGAAAAGACAGCGACCTTTTAAAAGGCCATTACTCACTTCCCTTCCGAAAATAAGTCGAGAAATATTCTCCTGAATTCGTATATCATTGAAACAGTGCATCATGTTACAAACAGACATAGCGACACTCGACATTTGTTCCCGACACTTGTGACGACACTCCAAATGTAATATGTCGCTCTCGGGACCCTCCCTAAAGAAACGCTTTCAACAATTGCACGAATTTTTGTGTTTACTATCTTGACATTTTTAGTTTTGTTGACTTTTGGAGAAATGTCAGGTAAATAATTATATCGTTAGGTAGTTGGAGAAGTTGGTAAAAAAATATCTTTTGCTGAAAGGAATGGAGTATCAAATTAGACTCGTTATTGCTGTGTGCTGATGATTTTGAACATTGAAATCCGACGATCAAATTTCAAAGGCAATTTCAGGTAAAACGGCCACTTAACAATATTCATCATGATTCACTTCGAGAACGAATATATGGAAGAACAGCCGATGGCGTTGCGAACTGAATGATTAGAAGTATTGCCTAAAGTGGCCGTTTTAGACCACGAATATTTTAGTATTAAAATTGTCGAGCAGACGAATTTTCAAACATACGATTAAAACAATGCATCAAGAATTCCTTTAAAAATCCTTCAAAATGTCACGAGAAGCGTGCTACATGTCGCAAGTATTTTTCTGTTACAATAATTATAATAGCAATCGACGACAGGACGGCATTCGATGGCATAATAACCTAACCACACAGCAAATTGCTACAGTATAAGCACACCACTGTATACCAAAAAATTTAAAAAACCCCCGACCCAAAAAACCAAGTTCCCTTTAAAAAGTAAGAAATAATAAAAATACGTCGCGTTGGGGGACTGCTCCAAATTATTTATCATATCCTGTTTTTTTGCAGTCCCCCAACGCGACGTATTTTATTATTTCTTACTTTTTAAAGGGAACTTGGTTTTTTGGGTCGGGGGTTTTTTAAATTTTTAATTTATTTTATACTTTTTATAGGTACATATTTATATAATTTTATGTTGCTAAAAGTACTCCCGATTAAGTCATCAACATTCCCTTTTAGTACGCTTTCATTTGAAACCCAACTCGAGTATATTTGCAGACCCTCGGTTACCTTTCCCCACTTTCACCCCCACAACTTCTAAACAGGTCAACCGATTTTCATCAAACATGTCTAAGAACACTCGCAGGTAAGTCACCTTTCATACAAAAAAAACTAAATTGAAATCGCTTCATCCATTCGGGCTTTATGATGACACAGACAGACAGACAGACAGACACACAGACAGACAGACAGACACGTCAAACTTATAACACCCCTTTTTTTCCGTCGGGGGTTAAAAAGAAGACTAACAAAAGAAATAACTTTTAAAAACGCAAAAGACACTATCTCCAAAAAAAAATCCAGTGTACAAATAAAACAAATTCCAAGTTAAAATTCTTTCCTGTTCAAACTCGATTTTCCATAGCTGCACAACATTTCATAAATATTGAGAACAAAGGACGCTTCTAAGATCTTCCCGTAACGGTTCGTTTCGTTCAAGACCTAGTTCAAACGATATAAACCATGTTTATGTGTTAGTAACTTTTAGGTTAGTGTTTGTTCTCCATTCTTCTTCACCGGGTACAGCCGTTGTAAGTTCTGATGGAGCTCAGTGGCAATAACTAGAATATCTGCCATTATTCGTCATACCACCCTAGTTATAGCCAGAGGTTTTGCCTATATGTATGTTGAAAATTATCTTACCGGAACTTTATATAGGCCTTATGTTTTATTAATCTCTGTGCCAAATTTCATCAAAATCGGTCCCGCCGTTCTGTCGTGACTGAATAATAAACATCAATCCATCTCCCTCTAGCCATCCAAACACAAGAAGTGGAATACTGAATTAAAACAACCTAGTTACAGTTTTAGCCAAGCCAAGGGACTAACACTGGGCCATGCGGACGGCTAGTATTGGAAGCTCAGACGGGGGCCCGGGGTCGCGGCACTGTCTCATCTGGTAACCGTTACCCTGGAACGTTATTGAAGGATCACCGTTGATTTAGTATTTTTTTCTCAGTACGAGTCTTACAGTCCCCCCCGTCTCGCCTAAGGTGGGAAGTTTCATTTCATAATTTTACCACGACAGAAAAAGGGACTAACACTACAATTTTCTTAGCATTTGGCTGTCTAAGTACAGGCAATATATTATGTAGGCACGCATTACTCTCGGTCATGCTTTGCTGGCAAATCATTTTCTTTTTAACTAGCTGTGAGCAGAAAAGTTAATTAGGTGTAATGAAGTTTTTACTACTGAAGAATTTATAGTTCTAATCGGTACACTAATTAAGTTAGTAGTTAATGAGATCGTTGGCTGAAAAAGATTGACTGCTATTTTCTCGTTTTTATAAAAAAAATATCTCCCGCACTGCGGGTTAGCAATATTCCTAATGATTCGAGTACAACTGAAGTAATGATTTCCTCCTTATGAATATGAGATACCATAGAAATGCGGAAGATAAGATAAATCACGCAACTATTACGCCAATTACGCAACGGTCAGGCTTCCCTTAATCCTTATGCTCGGTCCCGAGTTAGAAAAAGGGCTCAGAAGCGACCCAACTTATACTCAGCCTCCATGATTCAAATTGATTTATGTCTACCGATAAGCAGATCGAAAACTTTCCCAACTAACCATTTTCAGAAGCTCACACGGAGTAGGAAAAACTATTGTTTCACTCTTCAGTTGCGTAACACCGAGTGCTATTGTAATAACTTATTGGAGGAAGGATTTGTGGCTATAAGTTAGCCGCGCACTGTGCCCTGATTTCACAGATATTGATCTTTGTAAGTCGGACGCGCTCCGTCGACGGAAGAAAAACGATCACAGTTTAACGAAAGGGAACACCAGAATCTAATTACGCTTTTCTTTCTTTACTTTGCAATACCTTTCGTAAACAATTCAGCTTAACATATTCATTAATGGGTCCTATATTAATTACACATCTGTGATCTATAAGTCAATGTGTTAATGAAATAAACAGAGCTCGAGTTTTGGATCAATTTATTGCAGTTGAATACAAAATATTGCAAGGGTAAAAAGAAATGAATATCCGTCAAAATGTAGTAGCCATTTCGCCACAAATGCGCCCTCATCCATCATAGGTAATCGGAAACGATCATTGCAAAAATGAGTATAATTTACTGTGAGCTTCGCATTTTACAGTCGACCCAAATTGCTGCCATTACATGCTACATGACACTGCGGTACACCATAACGACTGTCCATTTTGTTTAAAAATGCTTTTATGCTGCACAAGTCTGTCCAATAGAGCAAGAGTAAATTTTTCAAAATGTTACATCAAATTAGAATAAGATTTTATTATGGATTACGGGATGGTTACAGATGCGGCTTTTCTAGTTTTCTTGAATGGAGGTCCATTTATTAATTTCTCGTCCCGTCGACGCTTTTTGATTGCGGGAACTACACATTTCATAGAACTTCCTATAACGATCCTCTCCATGACACGATACTGTGTATCGGAACAGGGTCTCAGGACGGCAAAACTTACGCCCAAAGCTTTGCCTTTCAGAAGATCTTCGCGTAGTATGGTGTTGTCGCATAGGCGAGTCTTAATATACTTCAGAAGGTGGTCCAAGTCCGCATTTGCAAGTTTCACTAAAGCAGCGATGGCAATTTTGTCATGATCTTCAGAGTCTTTCATTTCGACTTCTAGTTTGATATCGCTGCCTCCCGAGGGGTAGATAGTTTCCTGGAGTTGGAAGCGATTGGGGCCAGCTCCGACCATTAATGCACACCTGAAGTTGCTCTGCCTGCCTACTATGGTGTTCAGCCAGTTAGAGTTTCTATCTAATGCTCCTAGTAAGAAATCCACAAAATCAGCTACCTCTTTTTGTTTCTTATAAGATGCAATAGCAGCTAGTGCCACTTCCGGCAGATCAGCGGTCCTATCAGCTACTTCACGTGGCTTTTTAAAAGGAGGTCTTTTTGTTGCCATGGTCACTTTATCAAATAAACTCTTAACGATATTTTGAACACGTTTAGTCCGGGAACGTAAAATTTTGCCGTTTTTAGATAAAATGAGGTCAAAATATATTTTTGATGACTTTTGTCCTGCTTTGAATTTTATTTGACACTGTTTGAAGTTTCGGTTCCTGAAAGTATTTTAGTCTTTTTCTTGTGTTAGTTTGAAAAGAGGTTACAGTTATTGTTAGAGGTTTTTATAGTTTAAGTATCATAAATCACGAAACTTATTTGAAGCAATAATTTCGCCTACACCGACGCCTACTTATCGTCCCACAAGACGATAAATTGCGTAGGTTGAAAGTAAACCTACATAATTTAGATAATTACTTTATTCCAACATCGGGCGGTGCAGTAAAAACTCCAAACTAACTGGAAATAAATGACGGCACCGAAGTTATTTGAAACAGTTAATAGTGATCGTAAATGCAAAACGTTGGAATTCCAATAAAACTAGTCGCGACCAAAATCATGGTTTTCAATGCGACCTATTTTATATAGAGTGACCAATTGGACTAACTATGATATTGCCTTTTGTATGGATGAAATTAAATAGGTTTTGGTATTGAATGGCGTGAGGATGTCATGAGTCATATAATTTGGAGGTTTTGTATTTATGCCGTCATTACAATATATTTTTCATTTTGAAACCAATTTTAGGGTCGATGTACTCATTAATAACATCCTATGCCAATTGTACAAGTACTTTTCCTGATAAAATATATCTGATTAGAAACAATAATGGAACGGCCTGACAGTAGCAAACATGAGATCAGTTGGTCTGAGATCAACGACCTCTAGCCTCATACATATTTACCATTTAAACGCAATAAATTATGCTAAGCATTCGTTTAGTGATGGAAAAATAGAGGAGACGTGGCTTAGCGGTACATACTTGCATAGCTGCTTGCATTAGGCAGATGCCATTCTTTTTGTTACTGGATGAAAAGATTGGAAGAAAATCGTAATTGGCAGGTGCCCCAAGATAGATGGATAGAATACTATTTATTATGCACACCAAACAAATTACGAGAATTTGCCAAATGTATGTTTTTAAGAATCTTTTCAAGATGGATTTGAAGCAAAATAACACATGGAACATTTAGAACCTCTACCTGTGAAGGAATCGATCGTCTTACAGTTTTCTAGTTTTTGACAATTCAATAGTTCCCTTGATTGGCTTACTTGAAAAAAAGAAAAGATTTCGAAAGACAGACAAGATGTCCGAAGAGCATAACGACAAAAACGAGGCTAGCCTTTTATACTACTCAAAACAATTCAGTATTCATCGTTGAAGGTTGTAATATCTAGGAACGGACACATCATTACAAATTGTAGGCCATCAAGTTAAACTGAATGTAAATTACAGATTTGTGAGTGGCACTCGCGCTATGTGTGATGGGTTTAACTCAGCACCTGTCATTACTGGCTATTGCTAAATTGACGGTTTTGCAACAGGTGATGTTAGTACTTATTAAAGAAATAGCTCTGTTTAGGTCCACAAATCATAGAATTTAATGAACACAATCAGCTTCTTGCCCTTATACAAATTTATTTGGGGTTACGACTTATTAAAAAGGTATGCGTCCAAAAACATACAGCAACATCGCGGGAGGCCTAGACAAAGGCGGGAAGGTTTCACTTACTTTATAATAGGTACTCACCACCTGCAGATAAGGAGGATTGGTAAGAAAATGGGAGACCATAACTCTGTAGGAAGACACAGAAACAATTAAATTAAGACACTCGATCTAGGAAGAAGAAGCTGCTAGGGTGTTGGTAGTAGCAAAATGTGACAACGAAGAAAACCGTGTGGTTTTTAGTCAGCAGGATTCTCATAGACCCCTCCCCACAGCGGAGGAAAGAAGAGGAGGTTGAGGTGGTCAAACTGGTCAACATCTCGTTACTTTAGAAATCAAGATAATATAAATCAAGATAGAGACAAAATAGACTCAAATGATAGAAATATCAAGAACATTTCACAACAGTGAGACAAAATTATACTTTAATATATCCTGACGCAAATCAAACTGGTTAGATTGTTTAGTGCGATATGATCAAATAGCAAGCATGCCATCATCCAGCGTCGTGCATCAAAAACCTGTTTGAACTTTTTGCTTATTACCTACTTAAAGACTACATCATCATTTAATAATATTACGTGGTTAACGTTAATTGAAATATTGATGTTACGAAGTTAATTTATGTTGTAAGTACCTCTCTCTGTTTATAAATGCGTGTATTATAAGTGTGTGTATGTTTTACAAGGCTAGATTGGAACGATGAATAATTCTGTCTTGAGTTCAATTAGTCTCTGATAGACACTAAATTGATAGCAATATGGTCCATCGTCTGTGTATGGAATGCAGTCAATTATCTGCGAAAGGAACTCAATATGTTAGTCGGTTACCCTTTCCACGCCTTAACGGCTGAACTGATTTAGATGTGTGATCAAGTTTCGTTCAACAGTAGATTATGATATGGCTGGATTAGAATGTACTGTGTAACTATACGAATAATTGTGTATACGATGTTTTTTGTCTCAATAGCACGTTACCAGCATTCGTACAACGACCAATTAATTCATCTCTATTTTACCAATAGAAAAAAAAAATTTGACAAATAACAAAAAGACATTTTTTTCTCCCCGATGGTGGCACGTCTCGTAGATCGCTGACAAAAATAAATATTTCTTAACTAGGATTTAAATATCGCCATCCATCCCTAATACAGTAGAAATCCCTCTACCTTTTGTCTATTCTTCGTTCGACAAAAACGGAATCTACCATGGTACTAGTGCTGGGCATTATAACTATCACGCGGGCGAATCATGGACAAATGGTAATATTTACCATCGTCGATTTAAATCAGTTCATAGCAATGTAGAATTGTAGATTGTCTGATACTTGGTCACGTCTATAATTTTATGGGGTCCATGACCCGTTATGTTAATTTCTTCGCACAAAATACCAGTGGTGTTGATTTAATTTCAATTGCTTGCATAGTTTTGCGTCGATCTATTTCAAATTACAATACAAATCACGTTGGGCTGCATTTGAACTGTACTTCAAAGCACCTACGTATCTAATAAATGTTAATTTGGAACTAATTAGTTGGTCTCGGTTATAATTTGTTCGATGGGTGCTCTTAATTAAGTAGCTATGTGTAGGTACATCGTGCAGGTGTCGACGCAAAACTACCGGGGTCGACAGACCGGCAAGTGTAGGGAATATCAATTTTCAACATGTGGGGTCGATTCCATACAGACAAGTGCACACGGCAAAAACTTTATAATGCAACAAAGGAAATAATTTAAGCATTTATCTGACAATCAACTAACGAGACAGACAGCTACCTAAAATTAAAAATTAATCGACCCGCAACAAATAAAATCAGCTGTCGATAAACCCCAATTAACAACCTTATTTCACACGACATAAAGGTGATAAGACCTCCAGATTTATACTTCCTACCTACCACTTATTTTTTATTTTACATCGTTACAGCCGTAACTATAAATTAGCTAATCAAACAGAACATTCGTGCGGAAACATCGCGGTCGGTGCAGAAAAAATTACTAACGCGAGAAATTGCCTTTCAAAGGGAAATAGCAAACGAGATCGCGCCGCGTATCGAGGTCAAACAATATATACGTAGTTATATAGAGCGGCCCAACGCAGGCATGAGCCAAATAGGTTAGGTTTAACATCGTCAAAACAATATAACTTACCGAAAACAGCATTCACATCCAATAGGTACCTATGCCGTTACAAGATTCGCTTCAACGGTCGTCGGCAATGCTGTCACTTACGCACACACACACAAATACACCGTAGTAAACGTCATAACCAACGTTTACATCGTTAATTACACTATTTGGCGATGTTTTTCGAAGCTGCCAACAATATATCACATGTAGAACAACTTTAACTTGCACATATTACGGTCACCAGTCACAAAATGTTAATGAATCATAGAAAAAACGTATTTTTTAGGCAAAGACAGACCTAATCACCACTCCTTTTCTCTCACGGATTTCTGTGATAGCGAACAGCTGCGGCGTGCATTGTACCAAAACAAATACCCGTAACGCCATCTATTGGCCATTTTTGCGTAAGTGAGACATGTGGGGCTCGGTGTCAATGTACTCCAGTGAACTTTTGTAAACTAGCAATTGTGTCATAGAACCTAGATGGCGCTGTATTAAAATTATTTCAGGTTAATTTATAAATGGTTTGCAAAAGTTAAATTGCAATACAAATGATTACATAATTGATCATTCTTGGTTTGATTTTAAACAATGTTTTTCTTTTGATGTACATAAAGTATCAGCAAAATAGAAATATATTAAAAACCATTTTAATTCATAAAATTTAATAAGTTTAAGTTCTTTAATTAAAAATCGATAAAAACTTTGCCGACACAATCTCATCCCGCTTAACAACACAAATATACAAAAAGATTGCTCCGCCGTAACAGTGTGTGACACTGCCGTGACCAGGATTCGAACCTGGGTTACTACGGCCACAACGTAGGGTCCTAACCACTAGACGATCACGGCTATCGGAGCGGGTATGAGTCGACGCGAAATTTTGAATCACTATCAATGCGTGTTAAATACAGTACACAATAACATTTGTATTTATTTAAAAAGTATGTGGGCATGCCCACACAGACAGTGGCTTATGTAGACTAATATTGAGGTTATTTAGTTTGTTTTTAAAAAGTAATCTATGGAACTGCTGAGCACTGAGCAGATCTTGAAAATTCTTTCACCAGTAGAAACGCATACATGCATAAAGAGTCGCTAATACGCAAGGCGATTTTTCTAAGCGCGGACGAAGTCGCGTTCATATTGCTAACTAATAATAAAACCTTTTTTTATTCTCAGTTCGTACAGTCCATCCAAAGGTTATCTGGAGGATATTGCTATTAGTGATAAGACCGCAACTGTAGGTACCTATATTATTGTGTAGATTATGTATTTTCCATCTAATATATTGTCTCAGATTTAGGTACATAAGATACCTAGCTTAACAACTCTTTTTGATTTCTGCTATACATTATTATCTACAATTGTGCCTACAATTTTTTAATCGACTACATGATTAAATATATTATTAAAAAGCTTTTTACGATAGGGTATTAATTTAAAAGGATTATATTTATTGGTTAGGGTTCTTAATGTCATTCGGACCCAGCCTGACCCTTGTTGTCCTCTCGAAGAGGTTTCTTACTTTGTAGTCACTTACTTTTTTATTTCGTTTTCACAGGCTGGAGGCCAGTGATAGCAGCCCATAGCATCCTCTAGGTTGAACTGCGAGATGCCATTAATAAAAATGGCTGTTTTTTTATGAACCGGAGTCCAAAGTAAGCAGATGGTGTTAGAAAAATCAGTAACAAATATAATTAAAGAAGTTTCATAAATTTTATTTCATTTCTTAGACAAAAATGTTTGTGTGTGCGTTTATTTACAATCTTTTATGTTTTAAGGTAAGAAACAGAGTTAATGAACTTATCTACTGTGTAAAACTAAATAGGTATTTACAATTATAACACATTAATTATTTACAAAAGAGACTAAAATTAAATAATATAGTAAAACATAAAGACAATAAGACACAACAGTCAAATTACTGCTCCACATCACTGTCTTCCATGGAACATGCCCATAAGACTGACAGAATTGTACTTTTTAAATTAATATTTTATTAATAATACTTCTTCAATTTGAATTAAACTGTTAATACAAATTGAAGAGATATATATATATATCATTAATCAATCTTTAAAATAAATAAAATAAAAATTTGTGGGTTATTTAAGGTTTATGTAATTTCTTTATTGAGAAAAAAACATACCTACCTAACATTTTATTTTTCATAAAGTCTAATCTAAAGCATACTTCACAAAACTGGAGTTCAAGGCCCATCAATAACAAAAAAATGTATTCGCTGGGTGCAAAGCACTAGTGGGAGTAGTACTATTCGATTGCAGCGCTCATGGTGGTGAATACTATAAGTTCCGACAGCTTTTGCTCTGGGTACATTCGGCTTTGTGTACTGACAAAAACGCGCTAATCTCAGGAACTTCTGGTTCGAATTTAATCATTATTTTAGTGCTGGATTGTGCATTTATTGAGGAAGGCTTACTATTACTATGACCAATAGGAGCAGAGCAGCAATATTTTTTTTTTTAAATCGCGAAATTCTTATTGACAGCTTCCGTTGCGTCCGCTACGTAAACGGTTTATTGGACGCAAAAATTATGTATGACGGAATTGTTCCTCATGAAACGTTCTAAAATAAAGTCCGCGACAGGATATATCTATCTTTATAGGTTAACTCACCATAAACTTTTTTATAAAAATCACATAAGTTTTAAAATAATACATTACGTACGACGGTATTTTCATGAACATAATATTAATTCTTATCCAAATAAATGTGATGGGGAGCAGTCGGAATACGACGGCTCTGTCTCAGAGTTCATTCAACTCTGTCATCTGTCGTACATAATTTTGAAAATCACATCATTCCGCCAAAAAAAAAGTAGGTCACAGTAGTTATTGTGTTGTAAACTGCAAGAATCCTAGAAGAAATAGTCAATTTAAGTTTTACTTATTCCCAAGCAGCTCTTGGAAAGATGAACAATGCAGGAAATGGATAACTACCGTGAAAAGAAGAACGTAAATAACATCATAATCCTTATTTAAATCCTGCATTTGATATTTATCTTATGAAATATAGTTTTTCTACATTTATTTAATTTTAGTCAGTGCTGCTGGATCGCCATGATATCAAAAACCAAGTGATTTGCAAGAAAAACTGTTTCTAGGTAGAACAGTCATTGCTGATATAAGTTGTGAAGCTAGATGGCGCTAAAGTCGTGCACGGTGCCAATACAATCGAAGGTTTCATACATTCCACCAATTCCTCTTCAATTTTTAAATTTCTATATTTAAAGCATTTTTATATTTTTCAACAAATGTAATTTAAAATGATACTTCAACCTCTTAAACAAAATAATAGATCTTTTAATTAGGTACAAAATAGACATTATCAACAAGGCTGTCCTATCTATCGTCATTAGTTTCCTGATCCAAATACTTCTGTACATTCGGAGTCAATCGTTCCAAAATATTCACAACTTTTCCAAGTATTGTAATCAATTGATCACTCTGTTTTATTCGCGCCATCTCCCTTTCATGTGCCAGCCTTTCTCTCTCTCTTTCAAATTCCAGATATTTGTCAGCAACACCTCTAATATTATTTTCCAAAAAAGTTTTTTTTCTCTTTCTTGGTGGTGCTTCTTCCTTGTCTTCTGAGCTTGTTTCTGAGATCACCGATGGGGGTGATGAGTGTGAAGACTTTTGGTTATCAATGAATACATATTCCACATTTTGAACAAAATTTTGTGATGATGGTGATTGTGGCATTTCACAGGAAGCTTCGTCTGGTGCAGTTTTGGGCTGTAATAAAATGATTGCCATTTAATAAATTGTTAAAAGCAAGAAACTGACTCTTGAGCTTGGTTGGTTCATATTTTGACAATGATATTTTTTTTAGGAAAACTATAGAAACTATGAGGATTCCAATAAAACTTTCATGGGTGCACTCTAGTATTTTATTCATAGAAAAACCGTCATCTGCGGCCGTGTCCGCCCATATGCAGTAAGGGAGGGTTCATATCTGACGAAACATGCGTCGCGTAACGCCAGAACAGACAAATATATACAAAAACACATGACCGTTCACACTCAACTGATGTTAAGTTAGTGCGTCAAAGAACATTAGATGATACGCTCGAATATTCCCTTACTGTACTGTTTGACCAATTTATTAATAGTAAAATATCAAAAAATTACAAGTTAGCGGAGACTGGTGACTAGACAAGCAGGTGGTCCATTTAAAATCTCAACAAAGAGTCCCCAGGCAGGTGCAGATGATTTTATTTTTTAAGAAAAGCTTGGTAAAATACCTGAAATTCAATTGTACAGTCACTCTCCAATTCAATTGACTTTTTCTTCCTGTTTTCCAACAATTTTATTACCCTCTCCTCAAGTGAAGATAAACTCACATTACACTCTTGATTTTTGATTCTCTGGTCTTTCTTTTTTGTGTTGTTTTTTAAGTCACTCCAGCACTGAAAAGTTTAAAAGATCAGTAAAAAGAGGAAAAAGTTTTTACTAGCAAGTATGACTTTGTGATATAGCAGTGATAGTATTAATTAGCTACTCCGTGACCAAGTTTTAGATATCAAGGGTGCATGTGCATCAGACATTTGAAATTAAAATACATTATTAAACATTGGTAGGTTTTGTTACATGTTGGTATGACATTTAAGCATGAAAAAGTTTGTTAATCAGTTGTTCAATCAAAGAAAAGCTAAGCGAGGAAACACAACTAACTACATTATATTCTATGGACCAATCTGATTCTAAAAACTTTTTTTATTACTCAAGTATATGGATATTGTGCCCAGGTAACTTATGTTTAAACAAAACAATGACCCTGTTTGAATTTCTTTGAAGCTGTGGGTATAGTCAACTCGGCGAGGTCTGTCTGGCAGGTAAAACCGTACAATAAGCCATAAAACAAAGTCTGAATAACCACAGTAATTACAACCCAAACTAAAAAATTAGTTTTAACAGTAGTAGTAGTAGTTTGGGTACGGTTTTCGCCAAGCTGACCATAATAGTTTTATATTTTCAACAAATTATAATTTACAAACCTTCCTCCATTTATCCATGGGCCTGGGTTCTCCAAGCGATTTATCATTCAATAAATTTGTGAGTTGAATCCATCGCTTGTAGCACTCTAATTTCGGAAGATACTGAATATCGCCATGTCTGAAATATGGAAAGAAACTAGTGTAGTGGAGCTAGGAGACTGTAACTGCCCTACAACCACAACAACTGACAATGACAACCCACTGACAAAATAAAGTAATAATATTCTTATAGATGGAGGAGATTATGTTGTCTAAATTTAAAGAAATGTAATAATTAATTGTTTGTTGTAGGATACTCGGACGGTGGGTCGTCTTAGGGGATTTCAAAATTATGTATAGTTGACCAAAAATCAAATACGTACTGCTCCATGAAGGTTGTCATTAACTCAAACTGAGCTTGTCTAGCCCGTTCATTATTTCTCATACGCATTTCTTCACACTTGAGATTCCTAATTTTATAAAACCAGTAATGATAGCAAACAAACAAATTAACAAACAAACGCAAAAATTGACAATTTGATTATTTGACATCAGACATTTTATTTTAACATTCAAAAATGTGGCCAGTTACAAAAAAATAAAGCTTAATTTCCATTCATTCACTCAGTCTGTAAAGCGCCGTATTCACGTTCCATCTGCTGTACGTCCCGCCAAGGCCATGCACGATGCACGACGCAAAAACACCGTGAATAGGCTTGACGTACGTCAATAATTATTATTATAATCATCAAATCTAGAAACAAAAAAAAAAACAGAAAAAGTAATTCCTAGAACTTGGAGGGTTGTATTGGTGATTTTGATCGCAAGAACTGAATCTGTTCACACGACAGCGCATTAAAAACGCTGCTTTTTTTTTCGAACAAACAAAAAAAAAAGTTGTTTCCCTATTCGATGGATAGATGGCGCTGAACTTGGTATGTAACGTACATTTCATGTCATTGTCAGTCACATCACATCACACCATTGGCATTTGGAAATAAATAACAACAAGGAAAAAGAAAAAAATATTCATTGACCAGTCTTTTTAATTTATGAGTTTTCCACGCCTTAAAGAAAATGTCCCAAGAGAAAAAGAAGAGAAGTCTGTGCCTCGTGGATTTGTGCAAAAATGAAGGCATAAATCTAGTAACGTAGTAGTTCAACGCCATCTACAGAGTTCTTGGAAACTACTTTTTTTAATACTCGAAAAAGAAAACTTGTCATTAATTTAAATGCTGGGCGCTGACAGTTAAATTGAAAAAAAAAAAAAAAACACTTCTTTGTATTGAAAACCTTTTTGTAAAAACTCGCATTTGAGCTGAGCACCTTCACATAGCATTTGTCCAGCGTAGGCGTTTCCGGTGGGAAACGCCTACAAGCCTACAAGCCGGTGGGCTTGTGTGACGTCTGCGCCGCGTAAGGGCTCAAACAGATAAACACGTTCGTTACGACGACGCAACAAGCCAAAGCACGGCTACGTGACGTGGAAGTTCACGTCTTGGTGCCGTGACGTGGACTTCGTGGTTGAGCGTAGTTACGTTATTATTTACGTTAAATAATCACGTAACTACAACGGAACGTGTCACGTTGAACGACGTTGTATTGAAGGTGTCGGATTTGTAGAATTGTCCCAGAAGCTTTCGAGAAATGGACTATATTAAGAATAAGGGTAAAGAAGAAACTGATACAAAGAAAATACTGGATCCATCCATATCTTTCAGTCATGAATAACGGGAGTCACTTCGAAAAGAAGTATTTAAGTAAATGCGGTACAGCTGTGCTGGACCCCCACCCCTCTGCAGGTGCGTCGTAAGTCTGTACCCATGCCGCTGGTCGTCTCCTGCCGAGCCTCCCTCAGGCAACTGGGGGTCTCACTTGGCAGGGACGGACCGCCGGGGTACAGTTAAGCAAGCGGCCATTGTTCTACAATGCCGTGGCGCGCCTGCAGTCAAAACCATTGCAACCACTCTCACAGGCGCGCGCACAGGAGCGCGCGCCCGAAGATCCAAGGCCTACAGGGCCGCCCCAACAGATGTGCCCGTTGTGACGGGCACACAAACCTGCACCCGCGGGAAAAAGGGCACTGCCCATACCCGCCAGCCGCGCCCCCTTGCGGGGACGCAGCGACTACACACAGGTTGTGCTGGAGTTCACCGTTAGATTTTACGTCAGGACGTGCTGTGCAATTTGATTATGTGACACGTTGCGTTATCGTAACGTGTGGATTTACTGTAGATATTTACGTTCCTCAACGTCGTGACGTGGACTTCCCACGTCACTTTACCGTGCCGTGCCACGTTGCGTCGTCGTAACGTGTTTGAGCCCTTAAGAGCGCTGCGCTAACGCGGCGCAGACGTCACACAAGCCGTTCCGCATCAGTGCGGAATCTATTTTAAGGTGATAATAAATAGGATAACTCTATTTTAAGGTGCGTACAGACCATGTAACAATGTTATATAACACGACCACATCTTGTAACATAACATAGCAACATAAAACAACACCGCACACATTAGTGTACAATTGAACATTCTGTGTCCACATCTGAAACATGTTATATAGCAATGTGTTATAACATTTTGTGTCCACATCACCAGAAACATGTTCGTGTTCAAAACATGTTCTTTAACATGTTATTAGTCTGTACGCACCTTTACATATTTTCCAAGAGTTTATAAGACCATTATCGAAAACGGGCATTCTCTTTTTCTTTGATTAACATTTAACACATCACATTTGATGAAGGTGTTATTTTGAAAAGCTCAACTGCCTGGTTGACGAGGTCTATAATAAATATTCAGCTATGTGTTAACTAATCCTTCAAGCCTGCTGCAAGAACAAATCAAGGAAAATAAAAAAGGTAAGATCAATTGCTATCGTTTATTGATTTAAAATACAAAACTTAGTGACATAAAGCTCTATCCTTTTATTGTTACAGTGCCTGCGAACTGACAATCCGATAGGAAATAAACATTTTAGCTCATCGCGTCGCGCACCACCACATGCCAACTCACACATTCCATATAATCCCATACTGTCACAGTACAAATAAATAGTATAGTATATTACATACTCAAGCGCAAACATCTAGGGCCATCCTTGAGTAATGGATTTAGTTAGAACTATATCAAAGGTTGGTGTTTTACGTGTTCATTATCACTTAACATCCCGACTAGTTTGTCATATATAAACATTGTCACGGCAGATTTCCTGAACTTGGTACCATAACAAGGTAGGTATGTCACATAATTAAATTAAAATTGTCTTAAGTTATACACAAGTGTTACAATGAGTAAACCATATAACTGTATATTATACGGTGGATACAGCATCTATTTTAGCATAGTTATCAAGTTAAAAGGAACTAAAATATTAAAACAATTATAATAATGTATATTACAATTAGGTACACTTGATGAACACAATTTAATAATTTTTACATACATTTGGAAACCTGCCTGTTCCCCATTACTTCGTTATTGCTCTATCATTATCAAATTAAACGTGTATCCCATACTTATTCCTTATACTCTTTCTAACAACCCTATATCTCATGAAGCAGAAAAGTATTACAGTAAATATTATACAGATATTTCAAAAATTTATAATACAGAACAGCGAGATTAGAAATAGATTCAAATCTACAATCAAACGAAAGTGATAGCACATATTATTATTTAAATTAAAGATAGAAAAATACTTTAATGCTTCATGTAAACGAATAGCTGTACCATACATGTGTTTTGTTTAAAAATAAATCCATTTTAGGAAGGTTTTTATAAAAACTCGCAACAATACTTTGCGACAAGAAATAATTTGCTATCAGTTGCATTCGTCATAATATAGCTGCTTTATTCTGAACAACGGTCATTTCAGTCAATTTTCAACTAAAAATAATTCAACATAAAAATTTTACTATATAACGACTTGATCAGAATAAAGGAGCTATGTTCCAGGACCGCTACTAACAAGATCTTTCTCGTCAATGGACAACTGTACACATACTCGGTAGTATCTACAACTTGAGATAACATCATCAGCCATTCCTCATATTATACATAATATTTGCTAACCTTTATCTAGAATGTGTGCATCCACATTCTCGTCAATCTTAAATGCAATTTAAGATTATCCACAAATAAAAGTCAACAAAATCAATAACCAAATATTGACAATAATTTGATTATTTAATATCGAGCGACCAAAAAGTCGTTAATTAGTAGCGGGCCTTACACATAAAAAGTTCCGGCACAATAAGGCAGTGATTCAGTGTATGCTATACAAAATATCTCCGTTTAGAAAGTTTCAACCAGTCTGTTGCAATGAGGTTAGTCTATTGTAGATTCAAATCCAAAAAGGTTGAACAAGTCAGTTTAATTCAATTTATTAACTCTTATCTGAAATACCCAAATTTTTTATATATGTTTCAACATTTCTCATAACCTACAAGTACATTTTGTGTTTTATAGAATTACCTATACACTATTCTCTGTTTTACACATCGTCTGAATATTCCAATGGGTCAAAGTAACCTACACGCGTTAAATGAAACACTTGAGACTTAAATCACAAGCATTATACATTGGAAATAAAACATTTTTACACTATACAACAACTCTGAAATGCGAGGGCATAGTTTTAATTAAATAATTTAAGTGTGTATGTGTAATTGTGTCGAGTCGAATCAATTTGTGCATTAACAAAAATACTTAATCTATTTCTTCGTTTGTATAAACAAATTCTCATTGGCCCTTTGAATTTCAGTCATCAGTTGCCGACACTTTAAGAATATAAAGCTTGCGATAATAAAAACCGAACGAAAGCCTAACTAGCATAGATCGTAACTAAACTATAGATTATCCAGTTTATGTCGCAGTCTGTATCGATTAGTCGGTTTCCTAAATTTTATATACAATATTTATTTTCTACCATATTGCGTCCTTGATATGCATCGCGTAACAATAAAAAAACCTAGCTCTGATGCCCTCGATGCGTCCGGATGCGTTGAACGGGATCGTCGGCGATCGCACGGAACGTTTCTCTAAGTACTGTCGGTGAAGCGATCAAGAAACAAATAATACAAATACACGGTACAACGTAACAAATCGTCACCATAATATTTCTTTACAGTCAGACTTATCGTATTAAATAAAAATATAGAATCATAAATATCGGATTCAGTCCAGGAGTGGGGCCACGGCACACGGCACGCTAGTGGATGACCACGGAGCTGTGCGCTAGCGGACACACGGCACACCAGCGGGTAGCCACGGAACTCTGCGCTAGCAGACACACGGCACGCCAGCGGGTAGCCACGGAGCTGTGCGCCGGAGAACACACGGCACAGCAGTGGAGCCACCGGGCTGTGCGCCTGCGGTGCCGGCACGCTAGTGGATGGCCACGGGGCTGTGCGCCAGCGGACACACGGGCGCCAGCAGCTCGTCCTCGCGGCGCGCGGCCTCCACGTCCATACGTTCGGCGGCCGCCACCGCGCCCGCGCCCGCGCCGCCCATGCCCCACACGCGCGCGCCCACTGTACAACATAACACTAGTTAGATGAAGCACACCACACCGGAATCAGTAGTGGTCTACCATGACGTCTTAAAGTCAAAGTAGTTCCAGTGAGAGAAAGAGACAGAGCTATACAAGTAGTCTAGCGCCATCTCGTTCCCTTACTGGAACTCCTTTGGTTTTAAGACGTCAGGGAAGGACATTAGGCCGAATATTGCATAGACGCTTGCACATGCGCTCAGGGCCGTAGCTAGGGTTGATTTAAGTTGGGGCAGCGATGGTTATAGGTATCGGGAGATTAAAGATTTAAACTGAGAGAAATATAAAAGACTGGGAGTGATTTGTATTTTAAGGTAGCGCGTTGGTATTTTAAGAAAGAGCGTTCTTATTTTACAGTGGGCTTGGATATTTAAAGATAGGGCATTAGTATTTGAAAGTGGAGGGTTGATACTTTAAGGTAAGGCGTTCGTGTTTTAAGGTAGGGCTTTGGTATTTTAAGGTAGGGCGTTAGTAGTTTAAAGTTTTTTTAGTTGGTTTGTAGGTGAGACATTGGTATTTTACGGTAGGGTATTGATATTTTATTGTAGGGCTTTGGTATTTTAAGATAGGGGTTATATTCTAAGGTAGGACATTAGTATTCTAAGGTATGGCGTTGGTAATTTTAGGTAAGGCTTTACCCCACCATGCCCCCCCCTAGCTATGGCCCTGCATGCGCTATCAGTATCAGTCATAGACATTGAGAATAAACTAAGCAATATAAATATTTTTGCGTTAAATGGCATTCAAAGATAAATGCTGAACACAAAATGGCCACAATTGCAATGTGACTCTCATACGTTTCCACTTGTATTTGTTTTACTGGATAGGGATCGCTCAGTCCAGTCTCTATGTCTTGTCTATAATATCAGTAACCCCCTATGATACTGAATACACAAATAGACAAGTATCTGTGCAGTATCAAGCCTTCATTCTAACCATACTACAAAATCACCTAAAACATCATTCGGTTACATGGTTCGGTAGGTGAAAGAAAAATCTATTGCGTCGGCACACCACTAGAGTGCACTCAACGAGTGTTGACACAAAAAAATAACATTCACAATTTCATGAAAGTGTAAAAGTGTTGGAAAATCTAGAAAATAATATATTTAGATAATATAATATTTATTAAATGTGAATAGATAAAGAAATAACACATGGAAAACATAAAAAAACAAACAGTCAAGATCTGCGGCCAGCCTTTATCGACGTTACCTTCCTTTTTTTTTAAGGCAACGATTCTTCCGTCTTTATGCCACTTGGGTCAAAATCTGTTTGTGACTTTGTTCTAAATATGAATTTATTTTAAGGTTGTCGCAAACAGAGGCCGCAGATCAGAGGTACACCATGCGTAAGCCATGCGTGAGCCTCATGCTCGCATGCTACAGAGGGGACGCATAACATTCGGATAGTGAGTAGAGTGAGCAGACCTGGCACGATATCGTTAGGCACTAGTGTGGCGGCGCTAGTGTCGCGGGCCGGGGCCGCCGGACCGCTCTAGTCATCGTGGGTCCGACGGGCCATCTGCCTCCACAACATAGCCAATGTTAACAATGTACACACACAATGGAACTTACTGGGCCATTCAATTTTAGGGAGTGCTTTTAGATGGCCAGGAATGGCGTTTGCGAACTCATTTTTGATGCAATGTAAACATTAAAATGTTATTTTTCGAGCATGGGATTTTTATAGTGAAAACTCTTTCCTATAGCTGCTTAGAAACATTTTTAAAGATTGAGTAGCATCAATTCACTGTAAATTCCTTAGCACAAATATTTTCATACACATAACATCCTTGAGACTTGCATTGATCACTTAAAATGGAATGATGAAGCGTTAAATGTTAGCAAAGAACACGACAGAAGCTTGAAATGATCATATTAGACTTATACACTACTGTGACATTGTTAGAAACATAATGAGGCCCTTTCCTGTGAAGTTATTTTTCATAAGCACCATTAAATTGCACAATATTTACTAAGAGTCATTGAACTATGGTGAAGTAAATAATCTTTATCGTGCTATTGCACAATGATTTGCAATCTTTGATTATTCGTGCGCTTTACTGCAAAACTCATTTTTGTGCAAACTCATTGAAGATGAATGAATAATAGCAAAAGATCGCTTCATACATTAGTTACATTGAAAACTTTATTAGTAGTAAAGTTATCCTTAGATATTGTTAGCTTATTTTAGAGCCTTATTATAAATTTTATCCTAACATAAAATATAACGTGAAAACTAACCGTGTGGGTGGTGCGACTGCGCTTGCTGTGTGTTAGTCGACTCGTCCGCGGTCCGCTTAAAAAAATTATGTTGTAGCGCATAGTACGGCGTTACACGTTGTTTGGGGTCGTACTCCAACATACGGAGGATTAGGTCCTGGAAATTGTAAGGAAAACTTATTGTTAGCGTTTCTATGACTAATGAACACCACGCAAATAAACGTATTGAAACAATACGTTTATTTGCTTCTTAACTTTGATAGAAACATGAGAAACATTCTGTATATGGCACCATGTTCTGTTGTAAGTCGTAAATACTGAATTTGGTTCGTATATCAAGCATAGCTACTAGAATGGAGGCTATGATATTACTTAGGACTTAATTAAGTCTACAATTCAACTTATTAAAAGATAACTGTACAACTGCTTGTGATAACTCCAATTTACAACTGCCTGCGCGTGCGCGTCCATACTGAGCGCGCTCTCGGCAGCCGACTTTGGTGGTTAATGTAAAATCAGCACAGCCAGTTCACTATGCCGTCTGTTCGATTTGACTGTACTATAACAAGTAGCTTGCTTTTCCTTGTTTCCTTTTATGATAGGTTCTTCGCTGAAGACTGAAGGGTCCTCGGGACTTTGTTGAATCTTGGCGCTTTTCTGGTGGTCACTGTTAGGTGCAACTTTCAGATGTTGTAGTGGTGTTTGTGGTATATTTTTTATACTCGCCCGCTCTGTCCTAATCCTGGGCCCGGGTCCTCCTCTTTATACTTCTCGCGAGGCCGCGCGTCCTTGTTCCAGTTCGGACGGAACCTATCGAGTTCGTGGCCTCATAATAAAAACAAGATGGTGTCTTGTGACTCACCTTAAACTTGAGATAGTCGGAGACGGAGTGTCCGGGCTCCCCTCTGCGGCGCGCGGCGGGTCCTCCTCCCTCCACTCCCAGGATGTCGTGCAGCCGCCGCGTGCCCGGCAGCCGGTACTTCCTGTAACCGCTGCACACATCAATATCACAGTCACACAAGTGTTCCCACAACCTTTGACATTAACAACTATATGAGCAGCTAGTTCCATAATTATTCTTTCTTATTCGGGTGAGGATATGAGAACACCTAATATCAGAGTAAGTTAAGCTGCCTCTGAGAAATCCACAGGCCCCTGGAATGGCTTTGGACTTATAATGATTATCATGATATTACTCGAGATTTTCTCAATTTTTTCCCTTCTTTTCAGTTATATCAAAGATAAACTTGAAAAGTATACATTCATTGAAAAAGAACAAGTACTGTCAAATTCTGGAATTCCTGGGCTCTGGGCAATCATTACTAAGTAAGTTGTAGCAACACAATCAATGGATTAAACAGATCAGTTCATGGATGGAGAGGATAACGAAAGGATGGATGGACAATGTGAGGAATTATAAAAACAAAAAGATGATCCTCAAAAAAGGATGAAGAGAGAGTCCTCTGACGCAAACCGCAGACACGGTTATGTTTTTAAAGTATAATAGGTAATTATGTTTCTATAAACAGTTCACTAACGAGAAAAAGAAGACTGGTAGGTACCTACAAGTCTATTTACGTCCCACTGCTGTGCAAATACTCTCATATAGAAAGAGACAGTAGCTAGTTCAAAAATAATTTACTGTATTTCTGAGGTAGTTTAACTTTTTTTTAAAATATTAAAGAAAATGATGTACAATTTATTGAAACTCACCTTCCATCTTTTCCATTTACTTTCTTTAAAACATAACCACCGCCTTCTGACGCTGGTAATTTGTCGAAGAATTTTCTTGTTTTGTGTGCCTGTGAACAAAAAGGGTAAAGTTTTGAAATAATCTAGTTTTAAGTAAGACATAATTATGGTTAATGCAAGATCGTAACATCATAAACTTTCTTTTTTTAACAAGCTTTTTATTTTAAGGATTTCCTGCAATCATACAAAATATATTTGCATTTACTGCCATCACAAAAGGGGAAACTATAAGTAGTATTAACTTTTATTTATTTAACGACAGGTTCTTAAAGTTACTTCCACCTAAGATTGGGTATTTCATTTAGAACTCCAAGACTATACTGCTGTGCTGGGGTTTGATCCCCGCACGGAACAAATATTTGTATGATCTGTAAGTAACTGTTCCGGGTCTGGGTGTTTGTGAGTTCGCACTGGTATAATTTCCATGAGATTTAACCTTTTAGACTTACAACTTGCTGTCTTAATAAAAGAAACATGAATTGACGTTGATATAAGGGTCATTTTGAAGTTACACTTTCTTTAAGTGTTTAACAGATGTTAAACTTTTTGTGGTACCTACGATGGTTCAGGTTCAGAAACATTCAGAAAAAAAGTGGTACAAAAGTCTCACCTGGTCTAACAAATGATCAGGCGGCATGCCGAGAACCTCGACGATTTTGTTCATCTGATCGACCTCATTGGCGCCACTGAACAGGGGCTCGCCGGTGTGCATCTCCACGAGTATGCATCCAAGCGACCACATGTCTATCGCGAGGTCGTACGGCACGCCGAGTAACACCTCCGGCGACCGGTAAAACCTCGACTGAATGTATTGGTATATCTGGAACATAACAATTAATTATATAGGACACTTATTTATATTTGAAATACATTACTTGTGATATTAACTGCATCAGGTTATAAGTTTATAACAATGTCAATATGAAGGAGCTATTATCACTTCGTTGCCATAAAATATTTTGATTTTATAATCTAGCCAGTAGGTTTTGACTGCTTCGCTGTCGCGGGTTTGAATCCCGCACGGACAATTTAACATAAACTATACTAATACTTGTTTCGAGTCTGGGTGACTGAGTTTAAATGTATAAAAACGCACCCATGACACAGGAAATTATCCTAGAAAGTGGCTTTTTTTCCTTAAACGAAAGCTTATTAAATAATAATATATGTGCTGAGGAGCGGTGATTGTAATACGTTTTTAAATTTAATCATCACCTCGTATTTAAACAACACAGTCTTTACATTCAAACATTTATTTTATAATCTCAACAGAACAACAATATTATTGTAAGTACAGTCCCAAAGTGATTCAACATATTAAACTGACTTATCAGAGTACAGAGGTTATCATTGTGATGTAGTATCTACGTATATTACAAGTTTGGAAAGGTGTGAAAACTTAAAAGCAGCAGTATATTATAAGAGAGGGCATTTATAGGTCATTCATGACTATAAAGTACTAGGATATGTGCAATTTAGACATACTAACACTATCAAACTCAGCCAATAATAAACCTTATTGCAATTAAGTCGTTCTCCCTTCGAAATATATGCTATAGTACATTTCTTTAGGAATAATTATGATTTCACTATGTAATTTTCTGTTCCCTTCACCTTCTACTTATTTTAAAAATGCTTAAGTTAAGACGTTAGTAGCTGAACGGGTTTTGATAAAATTTGTCTAAGAAATAGGTTTTAATTTAAAATAACATATTATTAGTTATCATTTATCCCAGAAATTCGTACCCGTTGGATAATTTTTGGATTATACGCGAAGGCGCTGGTAACAGCTAGTAAATTAATAAAACAGGACAAATCTCAGCAAAACTACAATGTAAGAACCAATTAACAGACACTTCCAGAATTAGAACAAACATAAGAAAGATAACGAGGTTCAAGTCCATTCCATGACCTTTTAATTAGAGCTTCTACTGTTCTGATAACGAAATAAATAAAAGGAAACAATTATATTGAACCGTTGAACCTAATCAGTGCAAAAAAATGGCTAAGAATACTTCCATTCATGTTGCTAAGGACGTTACAATCTGGATTACGAAACTCTATTTATAGAATCTGAATAAAATTAACTTTCGTCTATTCTGAGCCAGCGGGAATAATTAATAAGGAGCGCGGGTGCAATCCTCAGGTTAAAATTTTCTATTTTCAAATATTTTTGAAATCATCATCATCTCAGCCATAGGACGTCCTCTGCTGAATAAAGGCCTCCCTTTTTGATCTTCACATATATACCGGTTCGAAGCGATCTGCATCCAGCGTCTTCCAAAGCGTTTTTTAAATGACTGATCGAAAGTCGGCATCAGAACCACCACACAATGTCCACTGATACTGCTAGACTACTTTATCGCACTGCTGGGCATCTCCCCATGACAGTTTTCACGATCGAGGGCCAAAGTGGACCGTATACGTCCACTGCTGGACTGTATTTGCCCGGTCTTGAGCTTTCCTCATCCAGTCTCTACCAGCTGCCTTTCGCAGGTCGTCGATCCACCGAACGCCCTACACTACCTTTGCCTAGTGGTCTTTCTCAACACAAGGACACGTCTACTCCAACGATTGTCTGTCTTGCGAGAGATGCGGCCAGTCTACTGCCAGCTAAATCTTTTAGCTATCACAGCAATTTTGATGATTTTCGGATTTTATCCATCAGAGTTATTCTGAGCATAGCACGATATTTAATTAATCATTTTAACAAACTAGGTTCATGAATGAGTTTTATCGTACGCGATGTCGAAGAATTACGTTTAAAGTATATGCGAGAGAGTAGGCGATAACCTAGCCTCCTCTACAACTGAATCACACGACCCCAATGTGATTTATCTCAGCAATTAGCGTGTACGGGAATCGAGTCTATAAATTCGTGGAGTCGCGTTTGGTGCACTCCAATAATTTAGTGTGTTCTATTGAATTTTCTTGGTACTTGCAAATTAATATATTAGACGGAAACGAGGAATGAATAATATGAACTCATAAATAGATAGCCGCAGTGTTAATAATTTACTTAGTAAATATCTTCACGAGCAAATGCGTGGGTTCAAACAGCAAATTTTGAATATAATTAAAATAGGTTTTTGTTTTTTTATGCTTTGAGTTTCCACCAAGTATATTTTAAGTTCTAATTTTTTGATTAAAAATAAGACAGCCTGTTATACAATTAACATATTTAGCTCTAGGCTAACCAAGGCTCAAACAGAAAGACATCTAAATTCAATTTGAAATACTGACATGCTTTGACAACAAAGGTTATTTTTTAGACAGAATGGTGAATAACAATACGCGCAATATTCTAGAAGCTAACTAAAATAGAGTGATGCTACGTCTATTTTCAGCAACTCTAAGAGACACTTAAATTTTCGTTTCAGTGACAGAAGTATTCTGTGATTTTCATCATTCTGCACAACACGGAGAGTTTATTATCGGATAGTCCAGGCATTAAGTATTTAGGTGTTACTTAGTGTTAAGGAAAAGAGATTAGGCTAAAGTAAAAGCAGACTCACCCTTTGACCTAGTTGACACGAACTCCCGAAATCCACAATTTTAATGGCTGACCTTTTCGGGTTGCATAGTAGTATATTCTCGGGTTTAAGATCACAGTGAATTATATTTAGTTCTGAAACACAAAAGAGAGAGGTATTAGTATTGTAGATAAGGGCTATCTTACAACGACAATGGAGTTTTGGGACATCTTTGTAAACGGAGCCTCTGTCAGTGGCGTACTGGGGTTGGGAGTTGTGTTGAACGGAGTTTGTATAGTTTCCAAGTTATAGTACACATTTTTCTTATACCATATTGGTGACAAGCAAGCATACTGCCCACATGAAAGAAAGTTCACCATCACCGTAGCCTATGGGCGCCTGCATCACCATACATCACCACCAAAGTATCACTTGCTTGTTGCCGACCTTCCAATGTTTTCACGCTCTTTTTGATGTTGTGAAGAAATTAGGAAGTAACGTTATGCTGACAGTGAAAAGTACGATATTTTCGATCATATGCATAGATTATCAAAAACTGTACGCCACCACTTTGGTGCAGTATGCATCGTTAGTACAGTAAGCAATTGTTAGATAGGAAACTAGTTCCATTATCTTATACAGGATGTTATAGATTTTGTACTAGTATTAGTTCATCTACAGTCGTAAATGAGCATTCTACGGACATCTTCTATTTTGTGTACATGGTGTAGAAATATCCATTAAAACAACGATACATAAACAGCTCATTTGACTGTACCAGAGGCGTGTCGCATAGCAAAAACGGTGCCTCAGGTAGCTGGGGCCCACACCTTTTTTTCAGCTGCCAGTATACCTTTTTTTAAGGCAAAAGCTGCTATCTAAAATTGAGACAAGTATATCGGATTTCCTCTTCTTTCAAATCCATCCTTTTAGTGATAAGACTGGTCGGTCATCGTATTAGTTATACATTGTTGCTTGTAATTTGTATAGTGCATTATAAAGAGCAGCTGTGCAGCGAGAGCTAAGTAATTCGTTCCACAACACGCAGCTGCCTCAGACACTGCCACAGTTACACTGTAGTTAGTTGCTGTACTTTTATGCAAGCCTAAAGATTTTACTTCAGTCTGCTTGATCGTGGCAAAATCATCAAATGAGTCTTCCCTTCCCACCCATACTGTCAGACTTGTACCGACTGAAATCCTCGGTGATCCTTCAATGTCCCTTTTCGTTTAAGGATCACGGTTACCTGATGAGACAGTCCCGTGGCCTCGGCAGGCTTTGGCCCTTTAAGGCCCCTCCCCGTTAGATACCGCCTAATCGCTGCGAGTAAAATTGAACATGCTCAATTCAAGCTGCTGTGACTCTTCGCTGCGAATATCCTGTCACATACAGCGAATATTCGCGACGAGTAGGCATTCTTAACGATTAGTCGCTGTGTCTGATCAAAGCTTTATGAGCCAGTCATTGATTGACAAAATATTAGGGCGAGCTAGACCCTAATGTTGGCCTCTAGGCACGCTACTGACAGAAACCCTTTTAAAAGTTTAGATGTTAAAAATAATAATTAAATAAGACTCACCAGGTTGACTAAGGAACAGTAGCGCCGTACACAACTGCTGCGCGAACTTACGCGTCAGGTTGAGCGATACGCCCCTGAAGTTGGTGTTACGTAGCAGGTCATACAGATTGTACGACAACAGCTCGAACACTAGGCACAGGTGGTTCCGCCACATAAAGTGGCATTTCAGTTTCACTGGAAATTGAAAATATATTTATTAGTACAAGATGTCTGGGACAGATCTGATGTAGAAGGCAGAATAACAGTGTCGTAGACCAGCTTTTTTCGAATAATAATAATATAGTTGTTGACAATCAACAGATTCACGACTTTGGCCTTTACGTTACTCTGTAAGTACGCGAAACCGCCAGTGACGGCGCCTCGTGGCGTGTTTCAAACATTTATAAACATTTTGCTTTACCGCTCGCCGCCTCGCATTTACTCACCGCTCACAGTGGCATATTCGTTAACGGGCCGTAATGCTGCAATAGGCTCAGCCTACGTAATACTTTTTTTAACTATAAGGGGCTAACCTCTGCCTAACCTGTTAAGTTTTATGGTGACTTTTGCCTTTACTAGGCCTCTTCAATCTCTAAAGGCGCGTTTCCATTGTGCAAGTGTTTGCATACATGTATGACGTCAGACTTGTGTGCAAGTGATTTGAATTGGAAACACGATTTTGTTCAAATTGCGGCTTGCATACAAGATTTTATATTTGCCCTTTTTGAAGAGCCCCATGATGTAGCTCATTGAAAAATCTTGAGTGTGTGTTAATTCCACAACCTAATCGTTCCATAGACAAATCCTTAGTTCTACTGCACTATCACTACCAAGGACAAAGAATTCGTGTTCTCTGTATGTTCAAAAGTTTCTGCGTAGACGCCAATATGCGTTTCAAATAAAATAATTCTTTGATAACATCACACATATTATTTTTGTTTCCTGCAAGTCACGTGTGTCGCATTGACATTGCTATCGAAAAAGTAAACATTGGAGTGAATCATAGTTTGTTTACTTTTAGTATCAACATCCACATGTTCTAATATTGTTTGAGCGTTAATTGTATGCGAACAAACATATTAATTACGCGTAAGTTGTATTTCAAGACGAAACAAAACTTGGAATTGCATGAGAGGTTTAAATCTAGTTTACAGTCAAACGTAGCTGATGTTCCTGTAACTGTAGTAACTAGATTTTCTTCATTTCTCTTGAAGTTGATAATCCGATTAGATTTTGACTAAAGACCTCTTGATCACCGTAGCTGGTGTAATATTTCATCACGGTTTCATAAATTTAATCACGCCCCCAAAAATCTCCTAACATAGTTGATTTCTTTGCGATTGCTGAATTGTCGACTAAGCGATCTTTTTCACAAGACTGAATTATATTTCAAGTTCAAAACTTACCTATATAATACTTATTTTCAGGATCCGCTCTGTTCATCATTTTTAGTAACTTGACTTCTATTTGTGCCTGGTTTAGGAAGGGTTTCTTATTCTTAATTATTTTTATCGCTACTTGACACTGCTCCTCGTGGTCATACGCTTTCACAACCTGTAACATTGAAAAAGTTAAAATTAATAACTGATGAGTGCTTAGATAGGTCCTTCTGAGGACTATATGGTTGGGCAGCCTATATGGAAGAACAACCTGGGGGATATTACAACATCTTAAAATCAGGCTTGTTCCAGTGAGTAAACGAGATGGCGCTAGACGACTCTGTCACTTTCACTCGCCAGAATAAGCCTGGTTTTAAGACGTTGTAATACCGCCATGAATTGGATTGTGTGGCGACAAAGTGTACAAGCAAAAGTGAAACAGGTGGTCTGATAGATCACTTCCAGATTTCGTGGCATGCAAAAGATGTTGACCACATAATTCCTTACCATTGGCCAAGTTGTCAAGTGGTCAAACCCGAGACTGTCGGAAATGAAACCAAATATAAATATGATGAAGATAACCAGTATAAAGATGTTAAGTAGTAGTTAGGAACAATATGACATCTTTTAGGTATGTCAAACCGTGACATATCTAAAAGAAGAATGGTAACACGATTTCCATTACCCAAACATGAGACCTACACGGATGAGATCAGAGTCTGAAATCCTATACCTGGCTGATATTACAGGATCATATACCTCCTTTACATTTCCATTTCAGTAGATACTGTAAGCACACAAAAGTGTACTCACTTGGCTCAGATGTCACCCGAATGTGACGGGTAAATCCATTGAGAATAGCTCAAATACTGCCTTGTTTTGTGTTCATTGTAATACAGAAAGCTCTGTAGCTTGCAAGTCCACGACACAATTTTTCAATATTGGTGCCATCAAGCATATAACCCACGTCACAGAAAGCCATCTTAGACATCTGCAATACCAGAGATATCGCCTGTGCGTTGACGACTTTGAAGAAACTTTCTCACGGCTATTTTGAAAACCTCTAATTTTTAGCCCATTGGGAAAACTAAATACAGACTAAATACTATATTTCCTTGTAATCACAACTTTTTTCATTTATTAACTTCTGCGTAAACACTAATACAATGTTCAACCAGTAACCGAGAGTTTTCAGAAGTGCTCCTAATCTTTGTTTACTACTAGGGCAATGAGTTAAAACTCATTACAGTAATCTGGCCGTAAGTAGCTTCGAACTAAACTGATAACAGGATAACTATTACAATGTATTGTATGAATCATGTGCTTGACCGCTAACTGCAACAGTTACTCATATTTTATTTATTTTTCTCAGAAAGTTGTAACACACCTGATCAGTCATACATTCTGTGTTCTTGGTGTACCTTTGCCCCGTTTAAATTATTATCGGATATGAGCACGTTTATTAAAAGTGTTGTTTTTTTCTTTGAGTCATGTTTAGTCAGAACTGAAACAGTTTTATAACATTTTAGCAAACAGCATTTACCTACTCCTCCCTAACTGCTAGTATACATAGAATGGGTGCGCGTTGCCAAAGTACCACAATGCGGCCTTACATGTCACTTCTATATCACCTCTTGTTTCAAAAAAACGTGCGTTAGAAAAGCGCGCGTTTGAAAGGCTCCAAAGTGTATGCGCTATAAAACTATGCTTGGGATTGGCTTCCACTCTAACACAATGCAGCTGAATACCACGTCTCTTTATGGAACAACTGCTATTCTGATGTACAGAATCCAGGAACTGGATCCGGATCAAAATTTCAGATTTCTGACGACTAATCTTAAATGAAAAAGTCCCAATTTAATTGAGATCAGGTCTCATATTAGGGTAAATCCAGTTTACTACTACAATTGGCTGTAATGACTGATGGAAAAGTAATAGATGCTCACCTGTCCAAAAGATCCCTTCCCAATCGGCGAGGAGATCTCATACCGGTCGAGGAACTTCTCGCCCTGTTTGATGATGTAATCATGGTTATCATCATCATAGCCGTCGTTATATAACTTCCGCTCTTTTTTGTGCGAGCCATCCTCGCCCAGGTACTGTTGCGCTCTCCGCTTTTTCTTCGCGTAATATACCTGTGAACAAAATAGGTCGACATAAGTATTTATTGAAATTCGTATGTTGAAGAAATCCTTGATAGCAGTTGTCGTTTAGGTGAATGAGAAAGACAACTTCATTACCAGCCCAATGACATTGTATGCCAGGATGACAAAAATGATAAACATCAGGACTCAGCATCGAGAATAATCAGATTCGTAGATCACCTCATTTCTCACCCTCAATGAAGATACGTTTCCCAGTTTTTTATTTTGTTGTGAGTAATTTTTGTAGATATTACTAAATCATTGGCTGGCTTTATATTTTTTTTACATTTTTACATAAGTTTTGCAAACTTGCACAGTCGATGACTGTCAAGTTTGACAGTGTCACCAGTGCTAACTTTTTCAGCGTCTTTTTGACAGTTTAATAATTGAACAAAGAGTTTTAGTTTTAAAAGTTCGGGAACCATTCTGTAAGATCGTTTCTGAAGGACTAAACTTATAAACCATTTAATAAATCCAAAACTTCTCTGCGTGCATACTTACCGCCTATCAGTGAAACATGACTTTTTTAATGGAATAGTTATTTAAGCATAGTAATCCAAAATCATACATAGTTTGGCATGTAAATGTATCTATTCCTAAACATTTAACATTGCACAATTGTGTTCGCATGCGTTATAGGAAATGAAGAGTAGACGAACGCGGGAATTCTCGGTTGACGGACGTTGACCCAAATATGCGGTTGACATTGATCGACGACGGGTCGCGATGTGCTTATATAAAACATTTGTACCGACTGCCTACCGACGACGTAGGTACCGACGCATGGATTTGGGACTAGGAAGTTCATTGCTACCGATTTTTACGAGGTACCGCGAGACTCGCCCCGAACATGACTCATTGTTTTGCGACTGGTTACTAACTTTGGGGACTCGACGGAAATATTTTGTCAGTTGGAAAAGCCTTGCTGGTTAATCCTATGGATATTTGTCACAAAAGAAACTTGGTTGTTAAGCGTGATATGATTGCCGCGTCAGAGTGCGTCATTTGACCAATAACATCTGGCATTCAGAAGCCGGTATTACGTAACACGGAAGCATGACATAGCAATAATATCGGCGAGTGCATAGCATTCGCATCGTGGTGGCACGGAAGTGTCGCATATCGACGCGGCCAAACGATAACCCAAATTTCTGACAGCGACCTACATATTACATTGTATGTTTTACAGACGACCGAGCGCCCCCAACAACTGGCAAGGCTTCGTGCAACCGCACACTTATCTGTTCCACTAAACTGTTTGTTTGTTGACCGATGTCGAGGTATTTGCTTTGATTTGTGCCGGTCATCTGAATAACACGTGCGCTGGAAAGATTTATAGTATTTTTTTGGTTATGATTAGATCGGATTAGGAGTGATAGTTCAGAGTTACAATGAGTGGTTTTGATTGTTCGAGGGGTAATGATGAGGATGCGCGGAGACAAATGATGGTGGTTATGGGAGAGGATGGTGTGGTGAGTCAGGCCAGTGACCGCGGCACGTGGCCGCGAGATGAGCGCGTCGGGCCGGGGAGAGACGGCGCGCGGCGGCTGTCATTGATTTTCCCCGTTTCCCCCCAACCCCGAGGCTGGCTCCCTCCCCACCGCGTCTCACCCACTTCCAGCGCCCGATAACGAGGTTAACGGGCGACGTGAGCGTCTCCTAAACTTTAATTATACCCGTACACCCGTCGTGCATGTTTAACCCGGCCTCTATTGAGCGTTTTGTTTGCAGCGCACCTGATAGCGAGACGTGATCCACTATTCGGTCGACGGTTAACTATCTAATGAACATGGCCGGAGATGGAAACGCGAAGAGCACAACTTGCACAACCTGTAGGTAGGAAGTTGTCGTTGCAAACCGAGCCCGATACAAATCTACTAACTACGTCTTAACTCATAAGCGTGGCGCGACGGCGACACAAACTGTATAAACAATACGGAAACTCATCTGCTGTTTATCTCTTTAGGTAAGTACACATATGTAGCGAAAACAATATGTTAGCTACTAGGAAATATGACAGGCTGTGTGATAATATTCTGTTAATCCGGAGGCGAATAATACAGAAACGTGTCTACCCATGCTTGGTTGCCGGTGAGACAATGTTTGTGTTGTAATGTTGACAAAATTTGTCTTGCTTCGTTTGAAAATATTATTATTGAAGAATTGTTCTTACCGAACCTGATTGATGTTCTCGAATTTTGTTTTTATTCATACTTTTCGCGGGCTTTACAAAAGCTTAACAATATTACAATAGAAACTATTAAAAATGAGAACTTTAGTAGCGTAACACAATTAGAAAAAACAGAAAAAATGCAATATTTTTCAGTTACATATTTTCCATAATTCATTAGTCTTGCGTGAGCATGACGTCATAGCGGCGTAGGCCGCAAAATTTGCGTAGCACTTCGTAGCGCTCTGTAGCGCCTAGATGTCGTAGGCCGCGTAGCTACTGTAGCTAGTATTGAATACTGTTGCTATTCAACTGTCTTTCATGTTTTTTTTTTAATATAACAGCTGTATGTAACATATGGAATGCAATAAAGAATTGAATATTGTTTTTTAACCCGGGAAACCACTTTCTAAGATGTAGGTAGGAAGCCAGAAATGCCTTGAGTTGATTATGTAGGTAGGTACACTGATTATTATTTTCTTGCAGTTAAGTATTATAAAACTTAAATTACCACTTTATGATTTAAGGAGATAGGTGTTGGTTAATTGCTAGCACAGGCTATCTATAATAAGAATATGAAAACCAATAATTTCCTCGTTCATAACAGAGTTTGTTGTAGTAAATCGTTCTATTGACGAGAAAATAGAAAAGGTATCTGTACCAATTGCTAATCAACTTACAAGTTATAAAAAACTTTGAAGAAAATGGGTCACGGACTCACAGTGCTTGTTAAACCTTGTTGTTGTAATGAATAGCTATTAAAGGTCGAATCGAATATTTTTTTTTGAACTTTGTTATTTACCTACTGAAAGTTCTTTTTAACTTGATCAGTAAAAACCCAATTTTCGCATTCGTTAAGGTCCAGTCTTTTTCTGTTTCGTTGGGTAGTAACTTGTTGACAATGCTACTCAAAAGTTTGTGTGAATGTATTTTACTCTTTAACGCAAAAGAATATATTTCAATGAAATTTCGTACACAAAAAGTTTATAATCTGGATAACACCAATTTATCTTCCCGTGAGATAATTTTGTACTTGTAGCGAGTAAAGCCGTTGGCAACAACTAGTTAACAATGTTTCTAATTGGCCTCGATAAACGAGTGTCCTTTTATTTTTGATTATTACATGTGCTTACATAGTACGTTCATCTCTCTCTGTCTGGCCTTCACCAACTATAATGGAGTCGGCTTACATTTCTAGCCGTATAAAATATTATATTAGAATAAAACATCGAATGTCATGTTGCAAGTACGAAAATCCTAATAAATTAGTCTAAAGTAACATCTTAGCTAACAAACCATCAACCTGCCTTTTAAAAAAACCAGTCAAGTGCGAGTCTAACTTGCGCGGGAAGTCTTTCGTACCAGTAACTATTAAAACAGCAAAAAAAAAACATTTTTGCTGTATGGCAGACCCCTTAAATATTTGGCAACATGTCATAGATACATCATCTGTGAAAATGTCAACTTACTATCTATAACTTCATGAGATACTTGGTGACAGACGGACAGCAGTGTCTTAAGGGGAAAGCTCCAACCAGCCCGCGAAATACAAAATGTCTTGCGTTTTTTTGCAATTTGCAGGCCAGTGCTAGGTTGTATGTGGATTAAAATATTATTCGCGTCTGTAAGACGTATGTAGTTACAGAATTATAATCATCAAAATCACCAATACAACATTCCAAGTTCCACAAGTTCATAAAGGTGTAGGAATGACTTTTTCTGTTTTCGTGGGCTGGTTGGAGCATTCCCCTTAATAATAGGGTACTATTGTACCCTTTGCATACGGAACCCCAAACACTGCCACGACTTTCACTGTCGCTTCCAGCCGCTCTAAATCCCTGTATCTATATCGTAAGTTATTCAATTAGGGGCGGACCAATGAGAAGTGAGCGGTGCACCGCTGCGTATCCTAATTATTCACCAGCACCATGCTGGTGCCATGCACTTCCTGGAGACCACGATAACCGAGGGTGGCGTTGATTTAATCCAATAAAACTTTTATGGCATGTCGATACTAAAAGTAATGGGGTTTGTTCGTGGTGGTGATTCGTTTATTGAGTTTTTATAGAGGGTTAAGTTTTGTTTGTGTATTTTATGATTTGTTATTCAATAACAATTTTAAATGTTGTGATGATATAAAACAGTAAATTTTTTGTTTGTTAATAAATTCTATATTTGGTCCTTCGAACCGGATATATCGTTCGTTTATTTGCGACAAGGACGAAATGAACGGTATAACCTAAAATTAACGTACCTAAGTTAATAGTATATTAAGTAATGAAATACCAAATTCAAAACTTACGTTCAGCTTTTGATAAAAGGATTCTGTGCATAAACATTAGCAATCGTAATGACAATATTTTTAGTCTAATTTACAAAAAAATCTATCAAGTATTGACTACACTACCAGTAACTTTGACTTTAATTAAGAATCTGTTCATTAAGAAAATATTTTCATAACTAACATGTTTCAATCGTTTCCCACAATCACTAAAGAGAAAATAAAGCGATATCTAATTATAATATAATGGGTTACAATATTGTTGCAGTTTACAACAGTTATTGCCATTCAACTTAAACATCAATTAAAACTTTGTTATTTTGCAGTTGCAATTAATGGTTCTTCGAACTTTAGTCTCAAGGAGCAGATACCCAGTTCTTGGAACAAGAAACGTTGCCAGTTTTTATTAAAAAACTTACAAATATAATAAAAAGGAAAACTTTACTAAAAACACTAAAATCCTTTTATAATTATTTGGTTAACTTCCTAAAAAGATTTTCACTGAAATGAAGGCGCGAATTTTGATACGGCAATGTTACCATGTGAAAAAATTGAGCGAAAATGTTCAGGAGGTAATGAAAATCCCGCCGTAATTTAACGCGCCTTTTATAAAAAGGTATGCTGATAGGCTTTTTCATTACAAACAAACATCCTTCAGCTTTTAGAAAATCTACTGCATGTGTCAGTGATATGGTCGAGTTCCAACACAACAGTGCAGGTTATCCTATTATTTTAATTCTACTAATAGCTTACGCGTGGAGGTTTGTTTGGATGGATGGATGTTTGTTACTGTTTCATAAAAAAACCGCTGAACGCATTTGGATTAAAAATTCGGTATACAGATAGTTTATAACCTGGATTAACACATAGGATAGTTTTTATCCCAATTTGATGCTCCCGTGGGATAATTTTATAGTTCTAGCGGGCGAAGTCGCAGGCAGCAGTTAGTTTGAATATAATATGCAACGAAGACTGCATAAATAATAATGACAATATATCGCTCTCAGTCGCAGATCTCCTTAGAAACATAAAATAAGCAATGTATCACACAATTGAATAGGTCAAGATGTTTAAAAGACCGCGTTGTGCGGCAATCATGCCAAAACGGGCGCGTTTATGATGGCATTGCAATTCATGCGATTTTTATTGCATGTATTTATTTTATGTATGGAGGGATGTTGGCATCACCCGGACGTGTTACATTTTTTATTTATACGCATTGCGCCGTGACGTCACCGTGATATCATCCGAATGCATTCGATGATGTAATGCTTGGATCATCGGTATATTGATTGCACTGTCAACTTATTCCGGTTCTATAACAAAATACACAGCTGTCTACATTTTTCTTTCTCGTGTACATATCCACTTATAATAGATCGTCTGGAGCTTTTTCTTCTGATTGTACCAGAGTTATGTAAACTCGTGCCAAGACGCCGATTGCTTTTGATCTTGGCTAAATAAAAACTAATGAATGCTGAATAAAAGATTTCAATCGAACGATTTCATAGAACACGAGCGGAAATAAAAAAATGTGGAATCAACTTTGTGAAGTTTAAAGCCTCCTGCAGACACAGGCGACAACGCACGCGCGCGCGGCATCACTTATACGCGCGCGTTTCCTTGCCGCATCGCTGTTCACATAAGAGCGTGCTACGCGACGACACGACGGGCCACGATTGACAACATGACGCGGCGCGGCACCGCGGAGTCACGCCCTGCGAAGGGAAGTGAACCCAATCGTAGCACATTTAGAGTGGAAATTACATTGGCAACTAGAGCCAGCGCGCGCGGCACGCGCGGCACGCGGCGTTTCCCGCCGCGACAAAATGCCACAGAAATATAAACTCTAAATGTACTACGGTAAGGACACGACGCGAAACGACGCCGCACGGCAAGACGCGCGCGCCGCGCGGCACCGCAGCCTATGAGGGTTCCGTAGCCAAATAGTAAGAAAAGGAAACCTTATAGATTCGTCATGTCTGTCTGTCTGTCTGTCCGTCCGTATGTCACAGCCACTGTCGGTGACGAGACTCACTCCAGGAAAGAGTGTGCAAGTGTTGGGTAGACGTTGGACTTTTTACAAAATAGTTTGTAAGGATTTTTTTAAGTTTTCTAATTAGAATTTTACTCTGATATGTTGATTGTTAGTTTCTTATTAGATTTCTATTAGATTATCTTGATTTTTATTAGATTATCTTTGTTAATCATATTGAATTTCAATTAGAAAGGTTTTTCATTCGAAAATTGTAAAAAGTTTGAAAAACTTTTTTGTTTGTGCATTTTGTTGAAATAAAACTATAAAAACGGTTGTGTCTTGTTGTAAAAACAATTATAAAGTTGTTCGAAGTAATCAATTATAAAAGTTGTTCGAAGTAAATCAGTTCAGTGGATCCTAAGTTATTACGATTTTTGTATAATCAAAGTTTTGTTCCAAGGTAATTTTTTTTAAACATTTTGTTCTAGGAAAATTTTTGTTTACTAATAAATGTACAAACTAATTTACCTTTCAAAGTGACAACCAACTACAAGAACTTTTATATTTAAAACTTGCTGCTACGGAACCCTTCACTTGGTCGGTTTTTTAATTAATTCCATCCAATAATGCTTCAAAAGAAAACGCCCGCCGCATTCCGAGAAACTTGTCGCCGCGCGGCACGCGGCGCGGCACCGCAGCCTATGAGGGTTCCGTAGCCAAATAGTAAGAAAACGAAACCTTATAGATTCGTCATGTCTGTCTGTCTGTCTGTCCGTCCGTATGTCACAGCCACTGTCGGTGACGAGACTCACTCCAGGAAAGAGTGTGCAAGTGTTGGGTAGACGTTGGACTTTTTACAAAATAGTTTGTAAGGATTTTTTTAAGTTTTCTAATTAGAATTTTACTCTGATATGTTGATTGTTAGTTTCTTATTAGATTTCTATTAGATTATCTTGATTTTTATTAGATTATCTTTGTTAATCATATTGAATTTCAATTAGAAAGGTTTTTCATTCGAAAATTGTAAAAAGTTTGAAAAATTACGTAACTTGAAAATCCACTTTTTTGTTTGTGCATTTTGTTGAAATAAAACTATAAAAACGGTTGTGTCTTGTTGTAAAAACAATTATAAAAGTTGTTCGAAGTAAATCAGTTCAGTGGATCCTAAGTTATTACGATTTTTGTATAATCAAAGTTTTGTTCCAAGGTAATTTTTAAACATTTTGTTCTAGGAATTTTTTTGTTTACTAATATATGTACAAACTAATTTACCTTTCAAAGTTACAACCAACTACAAGAACTTTTATATTTAAAACTTGCTGCTACGGAACCCTTCACTTGTTCGGTTTTTTAATTAATTCCATCCAATAATGCTTCAAAAGAAAACGCCCGCCGCATTCCGAGAAACTTGTCGCCGCGCGGCACGCGGCGCGGCACCGCAGCCTATGAGGGTTCCGTAGCCAAATAGTAAGAAAAGGAAACCTTATAGATTCGTCATGTCTGTCTGTCTGTCTGTCCGTCCGTATTTCACAGCCACTGTCGGTGACGAGACTCACTCCAGGAAAGAGTGTGCAAGTGTTGGGTAGACGTTGGACTTTTTACAAAATAGTTTGTAAGGATTTTTTTAAGTTTTCTAATTAGAATTTTACTCTGATATGTTGATTGTTAGTTTCTTATTAGATTTCTATTAGATTATCTTGATTTTTATTAGATTATCTTTGTTAATCATATTGAATTTCAATTAGAAAGGTTTTTCATTCGAAAATTGTAAAAAGTTTGAAATGTTACGTAACTTGAAAATCCACTTTTTTGTTTGTGCATTTTGTTGAAATAAAACTATAAAAACGGTTGTGTCTTGTTGTAAAAACAATTATAAAAGTTGTTCGAAGTAAATCAGTTCAGTGGATCCTAAGTTATTACGATTTTTGTATAATCAAAGTTTTGTTCCAAGGTAATTTTTTTTAAACATTTTGTTCTAGGAAAATTTTTGTTTACTAATAAATGTACAAACTAATTTACCTTTCAAAGTGACAACCAACTACAAGAACTTTTATATTTAAAACTTGCTGCTACGGAACCCTTCACTTGGTCGGTTTTTTAATTAATTCCATCCAATAATGCTTCAAAAGAAAACGCCCGCCGCATTCCGAGAAACTTGTCGCCGCGCGGCACGCGGCGCGGCACCGCAGCCTATGAGGGTTCCGTAGCCAAATAGTAAGAAAACGAAACCTTATAGATTCGTCATGTCTGTCTGTCTGTCTGTCCGTCCGTATGTCACAGCCACTGTCGGTGACGAGACTCACTCCAGGAAAGAGTGTGCAAGTGTTGGGTAGACGTTGGACTTTTTACAAAATAGTTTGTAAGGATTTTTTTAAGTTTTCTAATTAGAATTTTACTCTGATATGTTGATTGTTAGTTTCTTATTAGATTTCTATTAGATTATCTTGATTTTTATTAGATTATCTTTGTTAATCATATTGAATTTCAATTAGAAAGGTTTTTCATTCGAAAATTGTAAAAAGTTTGAAAAATTACGTAACTTGAAAATCCACTTTTTTGTTTGTGCATTTTGTTGAAATAAAACTATAAAAACGGTTGTGTCTTGTTGTAAAAACAATTATAAAAGTTGTTCGAAGTAAATCAGTTCAGTGGATCCTAAGTTATTACGATTTTTGTATAATCAAAGTTTTGTTCCAAGGTAATTTTTAAACATTTTGTTCTAGGAATTTTTTTGTTTACTAATATATGTACAAACTAATTTACCTTTCAAAGTGACAACCAACTACAAGAACTTTTATATTTAAAACTTGCTGCTACGGAACCCTTCACTTGTTCGGTTTTTTAATTAATTCCATCCAATAATGCTTCAAAAGAAAACGCCCGCCGCATTCCGAGAAACTTGTCGCCGCGCGGCACGCGGCGCGGCACCGCAGCCTATGAGGGTTCCGTAGCCAAATAGTAAGAAAAGGAAACCTTATAGATTCGTCATGTCTGTCTGTCTGTCTGTCCGTCCGTATTTCACAGCCACTGTCGGTGACGAGACTCACTCCAGGAAAGAGTGTGCAAGTGTTGGGTAGACGTTGGACTTTTTACAAAATAGTTTGTAAGGATTTTTTTAAGTTTTCTAATTAGAATTTTACTCTGATATGTTGATTGTTAGTTTCTTATTAGATTTCTATTAGATTATCTTGATTTTTATTAGATTATCTTTGTTAATCATATTGAATTTCAATTAGAAAGGTTTTTCATTCGAAAATTGTAAAAAGTTTGAAATGTTACGTAACTTGAAAATCCACTTTTTTGTTTGTGCATTTTGTTGAAATAAAACTATAAAAACGGTTGTGTCTTGTTGTAAAAACAATTATAAAAGTTGTTCGAAGTAAATCAGTTCAGTGGATCCTAAGTTATTACGATTTTTGTATAATCAAAGTTTTGTTCCAAGGTAATTTTTAAACATTTTGTTCTAGGAATTTTTTTGTTTACTAATATATGTACAAACTAATTTACCTTTCAAAGTTACAACCAACTACAAGAACTTTTATATTTAAATTTTGCTGCTACGGAACCCTTCACTTGTTCGGTTTTTTAATTAATTCCATCCAATAATGCTTCAAAAGAAAACGCCCGCCGCATTCCGAGAAACTTGTCGCCGCGCGGCACGCGGCGCGGCACCGCAGCCTATGAGGGTTCCGTAGCCAAATAGTAAGAAAAGGAAACCTTATAGATTCGTCATGTCTGTCTGTCTGTCTGTCCGTCCGTATGTCACAGCCACTGTCGGTGACGAGACTCACTCCAGGAAAGAGTGTGCAAGTGTTGGGTAGACGTTGGACTTTTTACAAAATAGTTTGTAAGGATTTTTTTAAGTTTTCTAATTAGAATTTTACTCTGATATGTTGATTGTTAGTTTCTTATTAGATTTCTATTAGATTATCTTGATTTTTATTAGATTATCTTTGTTAATCATATTGAATTTCAATTAGAAAGGTTTTTCATTCGAAAATTGTAAAAAGTTTGAAAAATTACGTAACTTGAAAATCCACTTTTTTGTTTGTGCATTTTGTTGAAATAAAACTATAAAAACGGTTGTGTCTTGTTGTAAAAACAATTATAAAAGTTGTTCGTAGTAAATCAGTTCAGTGGATCCTAAGTTATTACGATTTTTGTATAATCAAAGTTTTGTTCCAAGGTAATTTTTAAACATTTTGTTCTAGGAATTTTTTTGTTTACTAATATATGTACAAACTAATTTACCTTTCAAAGTGACAACCAACTACAAGAACTTTTATATTTAAAACTTGCTGCTACGGAACCCTTCACTTGTTCGGTTTTTTAATTAATTCCATCCAATAATGCTTCAAAAGAAAACGCCCGCCGCATTCCGAGAAACTTGTCGCCGCGCGGCACGCGGCGCGGCACCGCAGCCTATGAGGGTTCCGTAGCCAAATAGTAAGAAAAGGAAACCTTATAGATTCGTCATGTCTGTCTGTCTGTCTGTCCGTCCGTATTTCACAGCCACTGTCGGTGACGAGACTCACTCCAGGAAAGAGTGTGCAAGTGTTGGGTAGACGTTGGACTTTTTACAAAATAGTTTGTAAGGATTTTTTTAAGTTTTCTAATTAGAATTTTACTCTGATATGTTGATTGTTAGTTTCTTATTAGATTTCTATTAGATTATCTTGATTTTTATTAGATTATCTTTGTTAATCATATTGAATTTCAATTAGAAAGGTTTTTCATTCGAAAATTGTAAAAAGTTTGAAAATGTTACGTAACTTGAAAATCCACTTTTTTGTTTGTGCATTTTGTTGAAATAAAACTATAAAAACGGTTGTGTCTTGTTGTAAAAACAATTATAAAAGTTGTTCGAAGTAAATCAGTTCAGTGGATCCTAAGTTATTACGATTTTTGTATAATCAAAGTTTTGTTCCAAGGTAATTTTTTTTAAACATTTTGTTCTAGGAAAATTTTTGTTTACTAATAAATGTACAAACTAATTTACCTTTCAAAGTGACAACCAACTACAAGAACTTTTATATTTAAAACTTGCTGCTACGGAACCCTTCACTTGGTCGGTTTTTTAATTAATTCCATCCAATAATGCTTCAAAAGAAAACGCCCGCCGCATTCCGAGAAACTTGTCGCCGCGCGGCACGCGGCGCGGCACCGCAGCCTATGAGGGTTCCGTAGCCAAATAGTAAGAAAACGAAACCTTATAGATTCGTCATGTCTGTCTGTCTGTCTGTCCGTCCGTATGTCACAGCCACTGTCGGTGACGAGACTCACTCCAGGAAAGAGTGTGCAAGTGTTGGGTAGACGTTGGACTTTTTACAAAATAGTTTGTAAGGATTTTTTTAAGTTTTCTAATTAGAATTTTACTCTGATATGTTGATTGTTAGTTTCTTATTAGATTTCTATTAGATTATCTTGATTTTTATTAGATTATCTTTGTTAATCATATTGAATTTCAATTAGAAAGGTTTTTCATTCGAAAATTGTAAAAAGTTTGAAAAACTTTTTTGTTTGTGCATTTTGTTGAAATAAAACTATAAAAACGGTTGTGTCTTGTTGTAAAAACAATTATAAAAGTTGTTCGAAGTAAATCAGTTCAGTGGATCCTAAGTTATTACGATTTTTGTATAATCAAAGTTTTGTTCCAAGGTAATTTTTTTTAAACATTTTGTTCTAGGAAAATTTTTGTTTACTAATAAATGTACAAACTAATTTACCTTTCAAAGTGACAACCAACTACAAGAAATTTTATATTTAAAACTTGCTGCTACGGAACCCTTCACTTGGTCGGTTTTTTAATTAATTCCATCCAATAATGCTTCAAAAGAAAACGCCCGCCGCATTCCGAGAAACTTGTCGCCGCGCGGCACGCGGCGCGGCACCGCAGCCTATGAGGGTTCCGTAGCCAAATAGTAAGAAAACGAAACCTTATAGATTCGTCATGTCTGTCTGTCTGTCTGTCCGTCCGTATGTCACAGCCACTGTCGGTGACGAGACTCACTCCAGGAAAGAGTGTGCAAGTGTTGGGTAGACGTTGGACTTTTTACAAAATAGTTTGTAAGGATTTTTTTAAGTTTTCTAATTAGAATTTTACTCTGATATGTTGATTGTTAGTTTCTTATTAGATTTCTATTAGATTATCTTGATTTTTATTAGATTATCTTTGTTAATCATATTGAATTTCAATTAGAAAGGTTTTTCATTCGAAAATTGTAAAAAGTTTGAAAAACTTTTTTGTTTGTGCATTTTGTTGAAATAAAACTATAAAAACGGTTGTGTCTTGTTGTAAAAACAATTATAAAAGTTGTTCGAAGTAAATCAGTTCAGTGGATCCTAAGTTATTACGATTTTTGTATGATCAAAGTTTTGTTCCAAGGTAATTTTTTTTAAACATTTTGTTCTAGGAAAATTTTTGTTTACTAATAAATGTACAAACTAATTTACCTTTCAAAGTGACAACCAACTACAAGAACTTTTATATTTAAAACTTGCTGCTACGGAACCCTTCACTTGGTCGGTTTTTTAATTAATTCCATCCAATAATGCTTCAAAAGAAAACGCCCGCCGCATTCCGAGAAACTTGTCGCCGCGCGGCACGCGGCGCGGCACCGCAGCCTATGAGGGTTCCGTAGCCAAATAGTAAGAAAAGGAAACCTTATAGATTCGTCATGTCTGTCTGTCTGTCTGTCCGTCCGTATGTCACAGCCACTGTCGGTGACGAGACTCACTCCAGGAAAGAGTGTGCAAGTGTTGGGTAGACGTTGGACTTTTTACAAAATAGTTTGTAAGGATTTTTTTAAGTTTTCTAATTAGAATTTTACTCTGATATGTTGATTGTTAGTTTCTTATTAGATTTCTATTAGATTATCTTGATTTTTATTAGATTATCTTTGTTAATCATATTGAATTTCAATTAGAAAGGTTTTTCATTCGAAAATTGTAAAAAGTTTGAAAAATTACGTAACTTGAAAATCCACTTTTTTGTTTGTGCATTTTGTTGAAATAAAACTATAAAAACGGTTGTGTCTTGTTGTAAAAACAATTATAAAAGTTGTTCGAAGTAAATCAGTTCAGTGGATCCTAAGTTATTACGATTTTTGTATAATCAAAGTTTTGTTCCAAGGTAATTTTTAAACATTTTGTTCTAGGAATTTTTTTGTTTACTAATATATGTACAAACTAATTTACCTTTCAAAGTGACAACCAACTACAAGAACTTTTATATTTAAAACTTGCTGCTACGGAACCCTTCACTTGTTCGGTTTTTTAATTAATTCCATCCAATAATGCTTCAAAAGAAAACGCCCGCCGCATTCCGAGAAACTTGTCGCCGCGCGGCACGCGGCGCGGCACCGCAGCCTATGAGGGTTCCGTAGCCAAATAGTAAGAAAAGGAAACCTTATAGATTCGTCATGTCTGTCTGTCTGTCTGTCCGTCCGTATGTCACAGCCACTGTCGGTGACGAGACTCACTCCAGGAAAGAGTGTGCAAGTGTTGGGTAGACGTTGGACTTTTTACAAAATAGTTTGTAAGGATTTTTTTAAGTTTTCTAATTAGAATTTTACTCTGATATGTTGATTGTTAGTTTCTTATTAGATTTCTATTAGATTATCTTGATTTTTATTAGATTATCTTTGTTAATCATATTGAATTTCAATTAGAAAGGTTTTTCATTCGAAAATTGTAAAAAGTTTGAAAAATTACGTAACTTGAAAATCCACTTTTTTGTTTGTGCATTTTGTTGAAATAAAACTATAAAAACGGTTGTGTCTTGTTGTAAAAACAATTATAAAAGTTGTTCGAAGTAAATCAGTTCAGTGGATCCTAAGTTATTACGATTTTTGTATAATCAAAGTTTTGTTCCAAGGTAATTTTTAAACATTTTGTTCTAGGAATTTTTTGTTTACTAATATATGTACAAACTAATTTACCTTTCAAAGTTACAACCAACTACAAGAACTTTTATATTTAAAACTTGCTGCTACGGAACCCTTCACTTGTTCGGTTTTTTAATTAATTCCATCCAATAATGCTTCAAAAGAAAACGCCCGCCGCATTCCGAGAAACTTGTCGCCGCGCGGCACGCGGCGCGGCACCGCAGCCTATGAGGGTTCCGTAGCCAAATAGTAAGAAAAGGAAACCTTATAGATTCGTCATGTCTGTCTGTCTGTCTGTCCGTCCGTATGTCACAGCCACTGTCGGTGACGAGACTCACTCCAGGAAAGAGTGTGCAAGTGTTGGGTAGACGTTGGACTTTTTACAAAATAGTTTGTAAGGATTTTTTTAAGTTTTCTAATTAGAATTTTACTCTGATATGTTGATTGTTAGTTTCTTATTAGATTTCTATTAGATTATCTTGATTTTTATTAGATTATCTTTGTTAATCATATTGAATTTCAATTAGAAAGGTTTTTCATTCGAAAATTGTAAAAAGTTTGAAATGTTACGTAACTTGAAAATCCACTTTTTTGTTTGTGCATTTTGTTGAAATAAAACTATAAAAACGGTTGTGTCTTGTTGTAAAAACAATTATAAAAGTTGTTCGAAGTAAATCAGTTCAGTGGATCCTAAGTTATTACGATTTTTGTATAATCAAAGTTTTGTTCCAAGGTAATTTTTAAACATTTTGTTCTAGGAATTTTTTTGTTTACTAATATATGTACAAACTAATTTACCTTTCAAAGTTACAACCAACTACAAGAACTTTTATATTTAAATTTTGCTGCTACGGAACCCTTCACTTGTTCGGTTTTTTAATTAATTCCATCCAATAATGCTTCAAAAGAAAACGCCCGCCGCATTCCGAGAAACTTGTCGCCGCGCGGCACGCGGCGCGGCAACGCGGAGCCACGCCCTGCGAAGAGAAGTGAACCCAATCGTAGCACATTTAGAGTGGAAATTACATTGGCAACTAGCGCCAGCGCGCGCGGCACGCGCGGCACGCGGCGTTTCCCGCCGCGACAAAATGCCACAGAAATATAAACTCTAAATGTACTATGGTAAGGACACGACGCGAAACGACGCCGCACGGCAAAACGCGCGCGCCGCGCGGCACCGCAGCTTGTGAGGGTTCCGTAGTCAAATAATAAAAAGAGGAAACCTTATAGATTCGTCATGTCTGTCTGTCCGTCCGTAAGTCACAGCCACTTTTCTTCGAAGGTATAAGAGCTATCCAGGTGAAACTTGGTAAGTAGATGTGTCATGTGAACCGCATTAGGATTTTCAATACTTTTTTCAAAAAACTAATTTCGGGTTTTCCCCATACTAGATGTATTATCCCCATATTAGAATTAAAACTCTATTTTTTTTTCACCAAACGCTTACATTTCGGGTATATACAACGTGTAACGCCAAAAGCGCAAAACCTCTCGTGGGGTAACTCAGCTCATGTTTTTGATTTTTTTTATACTAAGACTAAAAAAAATATATGATAAACATTATTATGCAAACTACCACTCAAAATTGGTTTGAACGAAATCAAGTAATTACTAGTTCTTTTTAATACGTCATAAATCGTAAACCGCAATTTACCTTTCAAAGTTACAACCAACTACAAGAACTTTTATATTTAAAACATTTGGAAATTCGCAAAAAAAAATAAGATTTTTCATACTAATGGGCTCGATCAATTTCTCATTTTGTATGAAAAACCAATTTTTTTTTGTTTTTAATTTCCAAAAGTTTTAGAACAAACATTGTTCAGTAACATGTGCTGAGTTACTCCACGAGAGGTTTTGCGCTTTTAACATTACACGTTGTATACGTACAAACTAATTTACCTTTCAAAGTTACAACCAACTACAAGAACTTTTATATTTAAAACTTGCTGCTACGGAACCCTTCACTTGTCGGTTTTTTAATTAATTCCATCCAATAATGCTTCAAAAGAAAACGCCCGCCGCATTCTGAGAGACTTGTCGCCGCGCGGCAACGCGGAGCCACGCCCTGCGAAGAGAAGTGAACCCAATCGTAGCACGTTTAGAGTGAAAATTACATTGGCAACTAGGGCTGATTTGTGTCGCCTGGCGTGACGCACTTGTCGCGCGTCAATCCTGCCGCAAGCCATCGCAATAATAATATCAGAAACGCGATACGCCGCGCCGCTTCAGTGTGAACAGATATGGGTGTTTTCATAGAAAATGAACTAAGTAGGTTTTTCCAACAATCGCCACGCGCGGATAATCGCATGTGTCTGCAGGAGGCTTAAGTTACCTAGGACTAATTTGTTTTTTTTTTATGTCTACATTTTATGTTTTAGCAGACTAGCATGAAAAGTAGAAGTAGAGGCCATAAAGAGCGTTAATGAAACTTTTTGTGTCGTAAAAAAACTTAGACTGGAGATCCATCGTAGCGGAAAGCCAAAGATCGCAACGGAATCCCGAAAAAGAGAATTCGCCGTATGCTAATTAATTTTTCATAGTCCCGCCGACGACACCGCGGTGATATGCAAATGAGAATTCGTCGCGCATTAGGTACTCTGGTTTACAACTTATCACGTCGTCGAGTATCAATTAAAGCGGCGGAACTGCGCAAGTTTACATCATTAACACCATAAAAAGACAGTTATTGCGAGAAAATTTGTGCAATCAATTAGGAGTTTTAAGAGGGGTCGGGGGTGTATGCGTGCAGAGTGCAGCGGCGACGACCGGGCGGAGGGGGGTGTGCGGGGCCGGCGCGCGCATCTGTGTGCATTCGGCATATTTACCCCGATAGTGGGCGGGCAGGTTCACTGACCCGACCCAATGCAAGGCCCGCGTACGTAGGCCGCCACGACGCACGCCGGGGCCCGTTTCATTAGTGCCACCGCACACCACACACACACGTAAAAAAGCTAACACTGCGTCAAGTGGGCACGCACGCTTTTTTAATCATCTGTCGGATTACCAGGCCCGGCGAAAAAAATCCAACAGGTACTCGACTAAGTTTTAAGATGTTGTAGTGATTCGTTGTAATGTGCTCCTAATACATTTCAGGTGTGATCCTAAAACGTCGAGGGGCCCAGGGAAGTTTCGGCTGTCGCCGGAGCCATATCGATCTCTGTTTATTTCCAACTCGGTACCAGTCTAGATAACTGATTTAAAATTTATAACAAACTAACATGGCCGTGAGATCGATAATTGAACAACGTCGCACAAATCTTTGTACCGTAAGACGGGGGGAATTATAAGCACAGGTAAACATAAATCAGGTAAAATGTTTAAGGCACGTATATCAAAAGTTTGCATAGCAATCGGAACAGCGTAAACACACACACGCACACTCGTACGAAACGTCATAATTGCACCGCAGCATTCATAAATCCAGCGGTTAGACAGACACATTCAGGGCTGTAAACTATAAGCCGAGGTATACTTATGCAAAACCACCCTTGCAGTCGGCGAATCGGCGAGTGCAATACCATAACCTACCCCAAGCGTTCCCCTCGTTGAGGCAGGTCCGGGCAGACGCCTTTGATGGGGCATTACCATAATAACCGAGCTAAAAGATACTATTCATTAATATATAACATGCATAGAACATATTTATTATGTTTACATAGTTGATAAACAAATTGACAGTCGGAATTCAATGTGATACTTTTATGACCGTTTAATTCAATAACTTACTTTCTGAATGATGAAATGTCATTAATATTTTGATAAGGAGTAATGAAGATGTACTCTGTGTAAATAAATAGTCCCAAGCATTTCGATAACGACTTCAAAAGCTCTTAAGTACGTCTAGATGTGGAGCTCTCGACGGTCTCCTAAATCATAATGCAAGTTTATTATAACAAACATTTGGACAGAATTGCTTTAGATATTTTATTTTTCTTAAAATGTGTTTTCTTTTTAATAAAGTCTTAGAAATACAAATTAGCTCGAGATTCAAAGTCTAATTGGGCGGTGTTTATTTTCTTTGAGATTGGGAGCTATTAGAGAAAACGTTAACAGCAATATTTTTCAGAGCACTGTTGGACATTCGCGTGCCTTTCACAAATATGATGATCTGAAATCAGGCACTAATTTTGCCGATGTCACTGGTTCTCAAGCATCCTAAAAGTTCGCCTGACAACTTGTTTCATGATATATTTTTTAATATTTTAATACGCCTGGGTTGCCAGTTGTTAAGTTTTTTAGCAGGAGTCGAACCTGAGTCGTTCTAGATAAGTACTCCAGACGCTTTACCAACTAAGACATCGAAAGATTCGATTGCGTAAATCTCCCTAATTGGAGCTGGAGTAATTATCTAGCAGGTTCGAGTTCTGCTTTCAAAAATCCGTCTGATACAATCTTTGACACAATGAGATACATAATAAAATAAGCCTTATTAACTATTAGAATCAGATCGTTTAGAATCACAAGTAACGTTCCGTTACTACATAATGTTTTGTGCATTTATTTGATTTAACTTTAGCTGACATTTGAAAAAAGGTCAACTTTTGAATCGAAATTTTGTATAGAACCACTGCGTATTTTACAGTTGTTAGCTGATTTTAGATATCCAAACAATATAATTGCGATATATTTTACCCAAAATACCTAAGGGTCTCAAAGTCTCTTAGTTACCCGCTAAAGGCTCTTATTACCTCTCGAGGCATATAAGCGTGGGTGTAAGAACATTATGATTGTAATAGCTAGCAATTACCTATACCTTAACACGAGTCTTGTTAGTGAAATTATTTGTATTAAATTGGACTCTAGATAAACCGTAATCTCGGCTGGTCGACCTTTAATTTTTTTTTATTTTGCCCACCTAACGCCCATGCCAGAATTGGCTTAAAAGGGAAACAACCCATTTGCTTTTTATGTTTGTTAAAGTACACGTTATTTCCAGACGCTTTCTGAAAAAAGTATGTACATCTGTTTTGAGGTGACGTCATTTTTTGAAGACGCCGAAAGCGGCGCTTGACCCGATGCATAAAGCTAGATCTTATCTGTGGCATCGCGCGTTGGAAATCTGTTTTTTGTACTGCTCGAGGCTGCTGTTTGATCTCCCGCGATGAAAGTAATCTTGTATGTCCGTTATGGGTTATTTCTTTGGAATGTTTTGAGTGGCATTTTTCCTTAATGCCATGAGGAAAACCGCGCCAACTTTTACGACTTACAATCATTCCATTAACCTAGAGATAAGATTTACTTGCCTATTTTAAATCATAAGAACCGTTTATGTCTGTCACTTATGCGTCCCCAAGGACTAAAACTTTTCGATCAACTACAAAAAAACTGTTGGCCTTTTATAACAATAACATTTTTCACAATCAAATTTAAAATTTTGATGAATACATACAAAAGAAAAGACCAGAAGAAATCTGAAATGTGTATTTTTTTCTTGTTTGCACCGGATTGGAGTGTAAATCTTCAAATCTCATCTCCATTAGATACCTATGACGGATTGTTGTGTGGTTTATCTGATACAGGTCTGATCAGTTAATCTGGAATCAGATGTATGTGAAGTATTGCAGGTGTTATACAAATGCAATCTTTGTGTACACGTGATTTTTTTATGATAAATGCGAAGAGAAGCAAATGAAAACATATTTCAGACAGGTGCTGACGTTTCGCTAACTGTATGACGCATAATAACATCTAAGAACCCAAAACCAATATAATTTATGATAAAATTATGGAAATTGTTTCAGCAAAAACATGTACAGCACAGCACTTAATAATTTCTTAACCAAAGTCATTTGGCCTGACAATTTAGTGCCATTAAATTTCCAACGACCAGATGCACCTTTCGTTAAAAAAAGTTGCAGTGAGCAATTTATATTAAGCCCCTGGTATAATGTCAGTATTAAACGGTGATTAGTAATGGAAACGATGCATAATCTCGGGGACCTACCGCAACAACAGTTCTGTTATCTCTCATAGATCGGCGAACTAAATACTGCGAATGTTTTTTTTTTATCTACTGCAATGTTTTGTGCACGGATGCTTTACATGTGGGCGGTCTATATCGACAAAGGTTGTATTTGTAACGTAAATACTCGCAGCTAGGACTAAAATAGAATGCATTTTTTTCTAGAACATGTTTAGTAGTATTCTAGTGACAATTGGACATGTGTGTACTATTTGTGGGTCGTTGAGGGCAATGTCGACAGTAACATGTTAGAGCAACATGTTCTAAAAGTCATAAGGTGTAACTGAAATGTTATTGATAATTGTTTTGAATACAAAACAGGTGAATGTTTTTGTTGTCATATAGGTCACATGTTAATGAATACAGTTTAATTACATTCTATGTAAACGATCAGTTCCATGTCATAATAACCGTCATGGAAATAAACGAGTATATCTCAATGACATGTAACTTAATTAGTTAGTTCTTTTTCGTTTATTATATTACTATTAATACCAAGGTAAAAAATAAATAAAGTTTAGAAAAAGAAAAGGTCGTGTGGTATTATTTGCTCTGGCTAGATGCTGGGCTTAAAACATTCGCGACGACGAGTTCAAACTGTGCAGGGAAGAGTAACAAACAGTTGCGGAGTAGATAAATCCTTCAGGTCTCGCCTTCGAGGTATTCAAACTAATAATTTAATCATACGATGTCGCATTGGACTTGCGCATTCCACATTAGGTGGCATTTTCAGACAGTCCGTCATACAACTACAAGAACAAGAGCCCCCATTAAAAATCATACGCGTTTAAAAAGCCCGCCCTCAGCGCGCGCCGCCACTTCAAAGTTTGACCTCGCAATTACTAAAATTGGTTTGATTTACCATTTTAATTGTAACAAAAAGCTTATTTTTTCCAACAGCGTGGACGGCGGAGGCGTCGTTGTAATCTCGACCGAGTGACTTTCGGCCGGAGGGTCCATTAGGGATCGGCGGGAGGACGTCAGGCTGGCGTCGAGGATTGGAATTTTGAGCTGTGGCGTCATGTCGTTAAGGTGTAGTTTCTGTCGGAGGTGTTCGGTAGGCGCGAGAGGAGAGCACTCGAGGTCGGATGCTGAGTGCGGGGGTGTGTGCCGGGCACGGGGGGAGAGTGGGACAAAATCGATATCGTCGGGCGGCGCGCGACGTCTTGCGCCCCGGCCCTCCCGCCCCTCTAATGAATGAGAGCGAGCATAGTCATCTCTGCGGATGGCGGCTCCGGCGATACGGCACGCCGCCGCCGACGTCGACTAGACCACAGTATAATAATCATACAGTAGCGTAACTCGGCCGCCAGATAGATTTAAATACCTACAGCCGCGCGGTACGTAAACATGCGTTAGGGCTACCCGTCTACAACATTTTAATAACATTTGCCTTTGCGTACTTTATGTTTCTATTTTAGTTTTGTGATTGTAAATATACTTTTTTATATAAATAAATGAAATACTTTGTATAATGAATAGGAAGTGTTCAATAAAAATGCGTGTTGTTTTTTGATTGGTAGATTTCATTTAAAAAATCATGTTTTTGTTTGAAAAACAAATCGGGCTTAAAAAAGTCCGATATATTATAGAAGTATTTGAAACCGAAAAATATTTGCGCCACGACTGAGTCGTACGAAATGCTTTATTGTTAAATTTTAAAGTATAATAAATCCGCATTCTAATATAAAGCTTAATTAAACTACTCGTCTTATTAGATATGTACTCGAACTGATTTTAAGAGATAAAAACACGCGGTTATTGTTAAAAAACCAACACACCGTCCGCTCGACACTCCGGTACAGCCGTGACTGTCTGCACCCCGAGCGCGCCCCGACATCGAGGCGCGTAGGTATAGCTCGCTTTTCGTCCGTTTCTATGAAGTTGGAGTACTGTATGATTATATTACCGTGACTAGACTCCGCTGCGCTCCCGATCCAATGTATTGCTGCCCGCCACGATAACGAACCGAACACTGATCAACCCTGCACACACTGCAGCTGCAATTTTATACAGCTTTAAGCTATTTTGTACGCTCTTTTTTGTATCGGCAAAACGAGTTCGGTTTCTTACAATGCTCATACACATATCCAAATAGATGATACAAATAGGTTTTTAATTCCAACGAATGGCTTTTCCTAGCACAGTTTTTCTTAATATTGTGCTCGGAACAAGACAGATTTCGACCTCCGAATTATTTAACAAGAAAGTCAGAATTATAACTGTACAGCGGAGAATCTCGGAAGTTGTAAATGAAGTTTTGAAACAAATTTAAAAGCGACAATTTTGTCAGAAAGAGACCGAAGATTAAATAAAGTTGTTCGGAAGTTTACAGCATTCCTGACGTCTATTACGGGAACGGTAGATTTATCGCAATAAATTATTGCAAACATAGTTTGCAGAAATAAAATAAATTTTGGATTAAAGATTAAGTTGAAACTGGTTAATATATTAGCGGTGGCCACCTTAATAATTTGCCACCCACACTTGATATCAAAGATGGTGGGTGTTCCCGACAACCACGCAAAATATTCATCAAATGCTACCTACCACTTTGTATTTTTACGTAGGCTTAATAAAGAGTCTGAATAACAACAAATTGCTAGAGGGTGTATGAGGTAACGGTTCACAAATTGCCAGCCCACAAGCGACCAGGTACGATACCCGTGCAGGATCATTTAAAGCATACTTTACGGCCCTTGCATGCCGGACGGATGCAACATACATAATGAATATATCAAGCATTTTATATTTTTTTTAACAAAGCGCAGTTCAAGGTAGTTTAATGTTGATGCTACAATTTTTTCAGTAATTAATGATACATTTTTTTCCCCATGGATATCAATTATCATCAACGTACCTAAGACGTTCTCAATTGATATTATGCAATCATTCAATGGTACGCCAATGATAAAAAGGAAGAAATTAAAACCTGTCTGTCTGAATTCAACAAACTATTTTTAATCCCTACCGCAAACAAGACCACACAAGCTGGTACAACAATTTCAGACGTGAAACAACTGAAATAACAATACAACAAGCTATGAAACTCTTAAAAGCCAGTCTCAAAATTTCCCTACAGTCTAACTCGACACTAGACAAGACTCTGTTGGTATGTGACGGTCCTAACTGCTTTATTAATAGCACGGAGACGCCACAACAGCTGAGTCCCATCGCTTCGTAGAGAATGCCGACTAATGGTGATGATCGTAATGCAAAGCATACATACTCGAAGACGGAGTGTGTCAAATCGTAGGTGTACGTGACAAGTAGCTGTTTAAGGTTAAAAAAAATAAAGCAATGTCAGAGTTTCTTTCCTTATTATTGATTAGTCTTAATGATATACCATACGGTTAGAATCCTTTGTAAGCTAGTCATCGTCGTGTAGGAAGAGTTGAACTGTTGCAGCGATGTTGATACAACGGATCTGACACGTTTCTATGACTAATAGCCGTTACAAATAGGTCGCATGAATACGTTCTATAACTTCGCTAATATATTTGTCATATGAGTCGTCCTATGTCTTTTGTTAAGACGAGTCTACATCAATCTATTTTGGCGAATCGTGCGCTCAAAATAGGCAACGAGGGCCTAGAAAAACAGGCGATACACAACCTATTGTCACAATGTCACCTCCAATCTGGGCAGACCAGATGTAGGCTCATGTAGGTGACGCAAGATCCACTTGATCTGATGAATAAACCCACTACAAAGTTGAACTGTTTGGCGATCCAATGAAAATATTGAAAATGGATCAAATGCGTGAATGCCATGCGAATGGAAGAGGAGATTGACCACCGACTGCACGCAAGTGGCGAAATGTCGTTCGGCGTGGCAGTCTAAGGTGGAGGCCTATGTTCAGCAGTGGACGTCTCCGGCTTATGATGAGGAAGATGAAAAAACTACTTCAGAAACTATTAAACTGAAAAAAGTGGTCTCTAGTTAGGAACGCACCTTCAGCATTGACGACATGACAAGAAGTAACCTTGACCTTCAGATCCGCCTGAAATATGAGGCAGTTGTCTCTCATCATTTGTTGACAATAAAAGGAACTCAATAATGCCATCATACGTGAAAACTGTTGGAGCAAACAGGACACCTTAAAACGCCTTAGCAAAATCTATTTTAGGACATAAGTAGAACGGGTTTAGTTAAAGATCGCCTTTCATAGACTATCTATTTATATCCCAAATTCTAGTGAGTTTAGTAATGTATTAGAAAATTCTTTTCTCGGAAAAATTCGGCCATTGGAAACCTTTTTTATTCGTCTCTATTATTGGTTAAAAAACACAATGTCTTCGATTATCTCCGATACCTTTTCATTCTTTGAATTTTGTTCCACTACACAGATAACGTTTTAAATGTACTTATTTGAAATATGTAAAGGAGTCAACAGTTTGAAATGCTCTTGTTATACTTGGCGGTAAGACCCTTTTTTCCATATGCTTGGCTCTTGTCACTTGGTGCGATGCAGTAACAACATTGTGTGTGTCTGCAGCTTGTTCAAACTCCCAAGACAAAATAACGCCATTCGAACCATTACTATTCTGCACATCAGGACTTAACAAGTAAAGAAGCAAAGTTCCCTGTAGACTGGTCATTCCCGACTGCATCTAGTAGAATAGATAAGAAACGGCGGGCTTTAACTGGGTCAGAGCAAGGCCCGGGCCGAATGTCTACGCCGCACCTGTATCTATGTGCTCTCGTATTACGTATACACATGTATGTAAACAAAATGCGACAATTCGCTCACCGTCCTAGGTTACATATGCATCGCACTCGACGTTTATTTGACCTAATTTATCGGTTCGTTGGTTTGTGTTTCAACTTTTTGTGAATGTGTCCGAGTGCCAAAATCTTTTGTTTGTTGATACTCTATGTTTATTGACATTTGGGTATTGCTTTTGTTGAGTTTTCTCACTTTCCCACGTCCGATTTATAATTTAAAACATGCGTTGTGTAGATAAGCGAGGTAATTAACGTGAAATCCAGTGTAACAGCGATTACATTACGGGCCAGGCTTTCGTAATGGAGAGCGCATCAAAGGTAACGGAAGATATGGCACGGTGTCAGTGCGCTTGTTTACGCAACGTGATCTCCGCCCTTGAGGTCAGAGATTGCGATACATTCCGATAAACGCACGTGAACTATCCGAGGCGGCCACACGGACGCATCGTGAGCACATGTCAAAACATTAGAGTAACACACGTCAATCGATATAACCAACAGAAGATTTATCGTTTATCTGATAATAAATCGAATTTCCTCCGAGTTTTACACAATGCTGTGACGTCAATAAAGCGAGAAGTAAGCATAAACAGCGATAACGAGTAACGACAAACTGTTGTACACACCTGTGTGTATTGTCAATAATAGACTTGAAGGATAATTACAATTATACCAGTAGAAATTACCATTCGTTAAGTTATTAATTATATTTTATAATTGTCCATCGTCAACAAAGAGCATAAGTAAGTGTTAATGGTTAAATCGCGGTATGCATTGAAGCGTGATGGATAGTTGCTTACCGAACGCACCAAAGTGACGGCGCGGAGAGATTGCCAGCGGAGCGTGTCGGCCAGAGTCCTGAGCAGGCTGGACCTCTCCCCTTTGCGCACCATCGTGCCGTCTTCACGCACGGCTGATGGGTCACTGCACCACTACTTACGAGTTTACAAGCTAAACAGTTTACAAGCCACACGTTGCACTCCCTCCACACTCGCCTTGACAGTTTTAAACGCAAGGCTAGACGCAGATATTCAACTGACACCTGACTCCACAGAGCGCGCGACGAGGCTCTTGTTAATGCGAATTATATTTTCAGCGGTTAAAATGTACGAGAACAAATATATTGATGTAGCAACCGCAATAATCGGCTGCGAGGACACGACTGGCTCGTTATCGCTGCGATACCTATTCTCCAGCTCAAGTAGACGATTCCGCATACGTGAATAAAGACCGACCTCGTTGTTTTGGTCAGTTGACGCGCGTCCCACATGCGCCACTTTGGGACTCCCTACGTATCTCTCACGTCAACACCAACACACTTCTAAGAGCAAAAGATTTCGGCAGTAACAGTATAGAAATAGTCTTAAGGCCTGTTGAACACAAAGATGCGTTTAATCTCTGACTGTTCGGCTGACGGGAGCATTAAGTTTTAAGATTAAGGACAGATGTTTCGGATGTGATAATTCTGTTACGAAAATAAAACATCAAAGCATAATATTTACTCGCTGACAGGAATGTGTGAGTTATCGACCTCGACGGCCTTAACAAGTCAATGTATTGGAATCGTAGCAATTAGCGCGTCATATGCGATATAGAATAGCTTCCAACAGCTCATTAATTGTGTGATGCTCGCGTTAGTGTAAGCAATTTTATTCCTTGGTGGTATTAGCATGGGATTGTTTATTCTATGAGCGAGTGTTTATAATTAGCTGGGGCGCCGGGATCGTGGCAGGAGTCCAGGTCGATCACTCGGCTAATATAACGGGTCCGGACTATATCGGGTGGTCGGTCGTTGACAGGGGCATTTTTCCGGAATCGCAAACGATCCGCATTCCTCTGTGGTGGAGTTGGCGGAAAAAATAAAGATTAACGAGATAAATCGCACAAAATTGCAACAACTCTACTTCGATACACATCTTGGTCGTTACTTCAAGTCTTGCCATTCGTGCTTTATTTTTATACTTGTAATGTTTTCATCTAATAACATTCAATTATGAAAAGGAAGTACGTAGGTTTACCTCAGTGTTATGATAGTTATATCATAAGATGCTAAGTTTAAATGTTACTTAATTATACGGGAAAACCGCAGCAACAAAGGTCGACGATATTCTAAGAATACGAGTAATACATATAGAAACCTGTGTGGAGAGGTTGAGAGGTATTTTCAACTATGAGTATCTGCCTTAGTAGGCATATCCGATGAATAATATTCTGGTGGAGTGGCGCCTACCGTTCGCTGATAGAGAATTGAATTCTGGAAATTCCTGGCGTCATCTAATAACTGTAGCGCCGACCGTCTTCTGTTAAATCTTCAAAGCATATTTTGCTCTACTGTTTGTAATTCTACGATATGCTTCTCTAACATCTTTATACAGACTTTAAACTAGTATAAAGTTTATTAACTACCAAATAGTTTAAATTATGCCCTTAATTTTTGGAATAAATATTGTTTATACTTACATAAATTGTAATGTTGTTTACATGTTGTATTTAATTTAATAAACATCGTTATCATTGCAAAAGATAGCAATAAAGCAAAATCTCGGATTAATTTATCAGGTATAAAGCGATAGTCATAAATGACCCAATTCATTTGGTCAATCAGGACAAGCTATCGCCATTTCTTATCAGTCAAAAATGGACGCAATTTCTGTACTTAAAACTGTCAACACTATAGTCAATAGGACATGGCGCATTCCCAAACCACACAATGGACATAGCATAAAACGGAAAAATCACAACAGATTCCAAACAGCGTCCGTAATGCACTAATATCGTTTGGTTTTCTTTGTCCAATGTGTACATAAACAAGGTTTAGATACGTACGTATGAGCAAACACACGTACATAAATAAAGGAAATGCATAAGAGAGGCGTCGCATCGTCGCAACTGAACATCCCGACCATTCCTAGATAGAGCACGCTGTTTAGAGAATTTCATTTCATCCGCTTCAGATTAAACGGAATTCAATTTTCATTGTGCGGTACCGATTACATTCACATACATACATACCTTTGTGTCGTACGATAATTATAATTCTATTTGGTAATAACTGTCGTATAACGTGTTTATTTACTCACTTAAAAATACGATTCGGAAGTTTTATTATTTTATTTAGAAACCTAAAATACGATTTTATGAGTTGAAGGGTTATTTGGTCGCGGGACTGTCTCATCAGGTAACCGTTACCCTGGAACGTACAGGGCTATTGAAGGATCTCCGTGGATTTTAGTCAGTACGATTCTCACAGTCCCTCTTGTCCCACCCTATTAACTGCACTGCTGGGCAAAGGGCAAAGGTTTGATGATTTTACCACGATAAAAAAGTGGGTATTGTTTCGATCCTTACCTAATTTCGTGGGTGTGAAATATTTAATAACAATATAATATTTTGTGAGCTGGTGTAGTATCAAAAATTGTTTTTTATTGCGTGAAGGTATCGGCGTGTACAAATAAGGAAACACGTTTAACGTGGTTGGTTGGTCAGAGGGTGAAGTGTGGTGTGCGTGCTCCATAATTAACGTCAAAACGCTCCGCAAGATATTTTGCCACGTTAACGTGGCGCCGCCGCCGGCTGATGCTCACACCGAAGTGTAACGTCATTAAGTTGTGAACAAACTTCAAGAACCGCTTATCACGCATGATATCAAACGGGACGATTTTGATATGAAGATTCGGTTTTTATCTTGAGTTAATAAAAGTTTTCAGTCTATTTTTATCTCTAAACTTTATTCTTTACAAAAGTCTACGGCTGAAATTAGTATTAAAAAGTTTTTTGGAGAAAACTTAGCGAAGAAAAGAATGATTTGCTTTCATGTTCTGAAGTCGCCAAGATACAGTGAAAGCGATTTCGATATTTGTCCAAGTTAGTTTTTACTAAACTACACCATGCAAATTACCTTAAAAATGTTCTTTCAGGATGTTAATTTATTCAATTAGTCTAGTAGGCATACCATAAAGAAAATTGTTCTAAGTATAATAGGGAATACCGTCAGATACTTACAACTACAAGCTTCCACCAACCTACAGGCTATGTCAGTATCAGTAACTACGCGGAAAACGTCGATTTAATTAACTATAATAGTTTACACGTGTGATACACGAACGATTGTTGTTTTAAATATAATTAAAAACAAACACTTACATTATGGCTAGCTATTATTCAACGTTAGTGTATTGTTATGAGTATCATTACACAATATGTTACGCAAGAATCGTGCAACGGTGTGACTGAAGTCCGCAAAATTATTGCCTACTGGATTTCAGTTTTCGTCGAAGTCCAAGATTTTATGTACCAATATTACTTCTACTACTAACGAAATGTATTGATGAAAAGGAGACTTATGTAAATGGGATCATATTTTCCATAACTTATTTGCTAATATGAGAAAGAAAAACCCTTCAAGAGACAGAATTGAAGCAAAAGCCTTAAAACCAAAATGTCAAGAATTTATGAAGAGATTTCCTGAGTGTATTTGTTTGACGTTAACCGAAAAAAGCCTGACATTTTGGCGACACACTTCCCGTACATCTCAAAATCGTTTGAAAAGCTTTTATTTCAAGATGACAATAACCGGCGTTTCCCAAACTTCGCTCAAGCGGACGGACAATGCACTGAGAGTCTGTTAGTACGCAAACAGACCTCACATAGAGTGGTTACCGAAGCCGGGAGGGGTCCAATCATTACCGGGCCATTTATTCGGCAAATTGCCTCCATCGATAACCGTTCGCGGGTCGCGACGCGGCGAATAATTTCCATTATTTCCTTTATTCGCCGCCCGACGCCCGCCGGCTGTGTTGACGAAGACAACCGAGAGTTGTTGTCAAGTAAACATATTGGGATTTGTTGCTATTGCTATGATTAATGTGTTTTTGTACGAGAAAAATGTAGACTCTTGACGAGTATAACAAATTGGGTATTGAATATGTTGGCCGGAAATTTATTACTGCGCGTTTTGTGATCCTTCTTAAAGTTAAAGGTAAAGCACGTTTACAAAGGGGTCGGGGTCGTAGATCAAAATAATTAACAGGAACATAAATATCAATAAATGTATGTCACAAAGAACAAACAATATCTCTAATAGCTGTTACACGTAGGAAACTATTGAAACTCACCAGTTATTGTTTACATTCCTCATATCTAGACGCTATTACATTTGTTTTAGTATTAGTGCTTATGTACTCGCACTTGCCATGGCAATGGAGACTGAATGCCATGAGCACACAGAATCGTGCAGCGATTCGTATAGGCCGCAGGCGATCGGATCACGTGACAGCATTGAGATACCATCTCGGGTTTAATAGAGTTCTTTGCTGCACTCAATCATTGCCTCGGTTAGTTCGCAATTGAGGCGCAGACAGCTGCGATTTACGACGCAAGATCGAACCACGTTCCCGACAAGACTCGAGAAAGAACTAATGATTTAATTCGGAAAAAGGTAGCGTATTATTTATCGTCAAAAGGCTCACGTAGAAACTGCCAAGTTGGGTCGAGCTTTCCGCATTAGATTGTCGAAACATAATCAGTAGCAGATCTCCTCGAATTCGACAATAGGCAGTCGAATCAATTATTGGTCCATAACAAGATACGGACATCGATTTCTTGTCTTCTCGAATGGGGTCGTCCACCCTTTGGCGTGTAATCGACCGAAGGCAATGTCGGTCAATAAATCCACCGGTTTGCAGTGCAACGTACAATTCTAGCTATTAACCGACAGATTGGCTGCAGGCAAGACGATGGTGAATTCCGCAGTGACGGATGCCACGGTGCAACCGGCCTTCAAGCCGTGCGCTAAAATAGAATAATGCAAATACACAGCCGTTGCTAACTAGGCATGTATAATGTTATCACATCATTATGCAATGTGCTCGATGTAAATCAAATGACGATAAATTCTTCGTCTGACGTCTGTGCGTCTAAGCTGAACTTATTACGACTAGACGTCGTCTGTGATGATGGGAGTCGGATACGGGATAGTCACCGTCGTCAAATTGCATACTTTATGAACTTGGTGTTTGATTCAAAGAAAGACAAAAAAAAAATGGCGACATTTATAAAAATCCTGGCTATTAGGAATGCTATTGTATTGATTAGGAGCGATAGCAGTGACGTGTCGTGTGATTTATTGATGATTGTGGGGGGTTTGTATCGACAGCAGTCGGCAACCCGGCCACTAATAAACATAGGCGCGCCGTGAACTCGCCTGTTCTGATAAAGGCGTCTGAATGTCAACGCACCCGCCGGTCACCTTGAGCCAACGAACCACTCAAGTGAACGAGAGAATTTTGGCCAATGTCATACTATCTTATCGTAATTTAGCATTGATGAGGTTAAGCCGGGAGGATCCCGGGAACGATGACCGATCGAGTGCAAGTTGCGCTAGTAAGGTATTGTGCCTAATAGACATGTTTGAGCAATCTACCTCACAACTGCAACTAATATTGATTAATATTTTTCCACGCAACTTATTGGTTACTCTTTTTGGGTTGAAAATTAATATAATTTCAATTACGAATTAAGAGCCATTGAAATATTTATAATTGAAAAATTACAATAATATTGAAGAATGGAAATGTATACCATTAAACTTTGAAATAACAGGTAATTACAAGAACGCAGAGTACCACCTTATGGTTACCTCTACGGTTTGTTTAATTACGTGTTTAAATACAGACGTTTATCTAGACATTTATTCGGTTAGCAACATTTTTTTTTACGTAACAGTTGTACTTTCTCGATCATGATGTGTAGTCAGGCAAACGTCACGATTTTCGATACTCTGTTGACGTACGTAATAGCATAATTAAATGTCACCGCGACACTCTGTTACCGGGTTCATACGAAGATCGTGCCAAAAATAAGCGAGTATTCCATTGTCGTCGAGCACTGAAGTTTCACGCCAATTACATCGTAAGAAAACACCGCGAAACCATGCAAAATTGAAACTTAAACCGCTTCTCTCTAGAGGCTGTAACAAAACTTTAATGTTGTCTGAAAGTTGTCTTTGACACTTGGCAATGAATTTTCACCACAGAAATATATTATGAGTGATAAATTTAGATAAGGGCGGCGAGGCATTGGCATCAGCAGGATTCACGTGGTTGGGAGGCGTCGATCTCGCAATAGTTGATGTAGCTTGATGCATCTCAGGTGCCAATGAGGCTGCTCCAGTTAACTGGCTTGGATCGATGTCGAAGTGCCAAAATAGCTCTCGCGGCCGCTCAGAATACACCCGCAAGGTCGCTAGCCGACCTGTGCCCTCTTTATGACCCGTCGCGTATCTTACAATGCCTTTGAAATCGGCGCGCACCTTTGTCTGATTATAAATTATTCGACGATGATGAGGGTTTTCGAAGATCGATTCCGAAAACTGAGATTCAGCGAACTGCCTTAATCATTAAGTTTTTATGTAGTCGGCGAGTGTTTGAAAACACCGTTAATTATTTTCGTATTCGCGTTTGTTGTACCTACCGTAAAATATTTGGCCAGGGAACCGTAATGTGTATCAAGTGGCATCATTTAAAAAATGCACTCGCTGTCACGTCCACATGCAATTCGACAGCGGAAGGGTACGTGAAAGTTTCCATTGGTGGCATTTCAATACCAAAAAAGTGCATAACTGGGGGCCGGAACTTGGCCGACGAATCGTGTCAACTGTTTGCGAACTCGACTAACAAGTGGGAACTTGCCAGATTGTAAACTCTCGCGTTAACCACTCATTTAATTGAGGGTTGCCTTGCTTCACGGCTGAGAAAATCTTCAAACTAATTTTCAAATAAATAGAGACTTTTTGACAGGCAGTTTTTTTTCCAGTTTCCAGTCCATTAAAACAGTAATGCGGTCAGCGAGAAGCAAAAATATATTTTTACGAAAAATGAGAGACGTAAACACTGCTAGTTCATTTGTTTCAGTATTTATAGCACGTGTTTATTATTCGTCTGTGCCGGTTCGAGAATGTCCGTCAGGTGGTCCATCCGGCGAAGGGTCAACTGAGGAAATTGCCGAAGGAATATAACGGCATGCTAATAGAGATAGTAAAGTAACCCCCCATTAGAATTCCCACTAATATATTATTTTTATTGAAATGCATTAGGCACATATAAACAACGCATGTGAATGTTACTGTTTAATGTTATTTACTACCACAGAAAAAGTTATCTTAATTAAAATGTTGCACGTAAGCCAAGCTTTTAGTAGACAATACGTAAATGAAGCAGAAGGGCAGATTCCATAGATGGTATACATAAATTGTCTTACATTTTTTAGGTAGGTCATCATGGCAGTAACTCACTGTCTAGTCGCAGGAACGATATAATTAGCGAAAACAAATAGTTGCCGTCATCGGGCACACGACATGAGTGGAGCAAACGTTAAACTGATAATTCTTTATTTAGATAAGCGAGTGGAGCGCTCAGAGAGGTTTTCTATTTTAAACTAATTTGGTGCGTATTTTTAGAGTAAAAGTATGACTCACGAGAGATGCTGGCGATCGCCGAAGAATTATTTGACAACAAAACTATTGCGAAAACAGATTGTATTTTAAACAAGAATGACTTAACTTTCCGAGAATGTGTACCTCTTACTAGTTTTAAAATTGAAATGGAAGATTGGAACAAATGCTGAACATCTGCACGTGACTCAGGTGTGGTCTTAAATAACCAACGCTGTCTAACGAGGAGTATATTTTTCCAGTGAATAGCTAGTCTAAACTCTTTCAATTTGTAATTCTAAGAAATTGCACGTCTGTATGCAATACAGTCAGTCATAACATAACAACTACTTGATAATAATGTGTCTGGCTTAGCATGCAAAAAGCTTGTGGTAACCCCTGTATAATCATGTATCTGGTCTGTTAGCTGGGTGCCCAGACGCGGCAACTGGAGCGTTGCGGCGCCAGCGGCGGGCATGCGCGCGCGCACTTATATTGTTCCACCGTTCCACCTTTACCGCTAACTTCATTATGACGTTTTGAAATTCAAATAGCATATTGCAAATATACATTTTTATAACATGTAACGTACACGTCTGGACAGAGATAAGTAGTTGGAACTGATTGTTTTGTTAATAAAAAAAAATTGTTTTGTTAAACTTTATTATTTCATCGTTTTCAAGTTAACTTTCAGTGCAATACTGAAATCGTTCATATTTTTATAAGAATATAAGACACAACATGGAAAACATTTCGGGAATTCCCAATTACTCAAAACACTAAAGTTAGATCACATAACATGATTAGCGTCCAATGCATAGGGGGTTTTATTCCTCACCACGCTACCGAGTCCATCAAATAGATCGGGGTTCCGATACGGTCTCAAAATAGTAGTTCGGTAGTGTACGCCCGTGTTTCGCATTACGATATTGGCCTTCCCATCAATTTTATTCGAATAGAGAGGCGAATTTGTCGCACCAGAACCGGTGCATTTTTATTTCAACTGATTGATGACATCACACTGCGAGATTTCTAAGAATATCTCGAATAATTTATCTGCGTCAATGCAAATTGGTTTTAGAATTGTCCCAAAGTACAATGACCACAATGAACATCGTAGCAAAATATTGAAGCAAAGAAATTCAAGAAAAAACAAAGTCTGCAGATTGATATCAGTCATTTATCTTTGAATAATGGTATAATGAAACGGAACAACAAAATATCACGCGAGGAAATACCCAGACAAAACCAGTTCCTTTTTAATACCAACAAGAATCAAATTGTCAATACCAGGACATAAACAAATACCACACACCACGAACAGGACAATGACTACAAAATTAGCGCGTAAATCAAAATTCATTAGACAAACATAATTGATGGTTTGATATCAGAGCAATTCAATCGTCCATATAAAAACATAAAATCTAGATCAAATTAGTTTGTTTTACGACTATCTATAAATAGTCCAACACCGGACATAGGTCGAGAGAAGTAAAAACATATTTTACTGACATACATTACGCGTTCGATATAGCATTTTATTAGGCTCCTGTGTATGTAAAGCGTTGTATAAATGGGTATCGGAGTCCATCGCAATATTGGGCCATCAATCTCCGGGCCAAGATAATGGTGCCGCGGTGGCGATGTAATAGTTCCTTGACCGGCTGATTGAAATATCTAGCAGTAGCAGGCGTAGCAGCGGTGCCCCACGTGACAGCCGTGGCCAAAATAATCTCAAATGACGTAGCGAATCGATGCAATCCTAGTTAAATCCTAACTGCTGGCCCAGATTTAAAATATTTTGGGACTGGCATTATCTACGTAACAGCTTTCAGCAGGCCCTTTTTTTGGGGATCAAGGGAAAAAGTCTAGAATTGCTAGTGTACGTGCTCAGCAAATATTCCTTGATTTGACTAGTTACATAAAAATCTTACATATTTTTAGATCTTATTTCCCATTAGGATTCTGAACTTTAGAAACGTGTTACCAGCAAGTTTATGAAAGTTATTGGTTGGTAACAAACATCGGCCTAATTTTAAATTTAGGATCGATATCGGTCAAATCGGGCCTATGACATATTCGTGAGGTTCATTACTGATTTATGATAATTGTCTTTAATAAATTCGAGTAGTTTCTATTGTCCTTTAATAGGGGGTTCACTGCTTGTCTTTAATAAATTACGACTATTTCAGCTACTGTACAATACGAATCAAAAATATTTGTATGTCTAGTTTACTTCTTACGTCTGAAATGAGGGTTTCTGCTATTAAGTTTCATCGTCACAACAAGGACTCTATCAGTTGCGTGTCTTACCTGAAACAAACAAAAATACATTATTAATACAGAGGTTTTTATTCTGACGTATAAAACTGTGAAGTGAGTTGGCGGGCGAAGCGGGATCGATACGAGATGGTCGGGCGGATCATGCAAGTCATTCGGGTCGTCAACATCGGCGTGTTTTGACGTACCGAACACCATAATGACGTCTACTGTCTATATAGCTGCTATTATTTCGGGTCTACTTTGCTGTGAAAGAATTTTTTTCACGATAAATTGATGTTTTGTTACGTTGTGCGTCGTGAATCATCCGAACACGATGTGATGTAATTTTTGTTTATTTCTAGGTTCGTGGTTGTTTTTTACTTGGCATAAAATTCCCTGTGGTTAAAGAATGTTTGTGCTTAATTTTAGATGAAGAATTTTTGAATCACACTTCTTAAACGAGATTTTTTGTCTGGTTACTTCAAGTTTTATGCCGTTGTTATCAAGTTTGAAACAAAAGTCTTTAAACTAAACTTGCACTTCTCAAGTATGGTCGATATAGGGATTGTTGACGGTCGCTCAGACTTTGAAAACAAGTGCTTCGATGGCTTCCCCGCAATTGTGATTGGTGAAAAGTATTTCAAACTGGAGACATTCTGAGAATGAGCACATTGTATGGATTGAAGCGGTCTTGACTTCTCTCAAATAAAACGACAGGAACTTTTCATCGGTCTGCCGATAACAGATAATCTAGTCTAGTTTATCGTAGTTCACCTTTTTTATCGAGATGGTGCAGGTGCTTAACATGTTTAATATGTATAATAAAACACGTCACACTTGATGACGCCGTGCTGAAGACGACAACAAGACGGACATCAGTGACGAAAGAACGTATCGTAACAACAGTAAAATAGAAAAGCGATCAAAGATCAATTCATCACCGTCAACCTTTTGTAAACGTTACAGCTCGTAAAGTTTATACAACAAAACACTGGCCGGTAACATAAAAGCGCGTATACACACGTGGGACGATAAATAGTATGCCAAATTGCATGAGTCCCGTCGATTATCCCAACGGCCTCTCTGCATGTGGCCTGTAGGGAGGCGCGTGCACCCTATCTTATGGAATTGTCTAATTTATCACTAGAGATTTATGTAGGCAGCGACGCGCCCGCATACAGTGTGTACACAGCTTATATTGGTTCTATTAAATATAAACTTATGCGAGGGATGGTCCTGGCAGCGTGGTCGGTCAGCGACAATGAGAAAGTTATTACTGGAATCGTCATGTGGACAAGCTTTGTCGCGCGTTTACTGTACGAGCTATTTAATTATGCTAATGTATTGAGTATCGCTTCAAGCATTGCTCCTAATGTTTTTACTCACGTGCACTATATTAAATTCTGTCAAAGGTCAGATATCGAGTGCACGTCGTTTCTTTTGCATGTTCTAGCATGCATGGATGGTTTATTCATCAGTTTGAATATTAACTCTTTTTATACGATGCCAGCGATACGGTATTGAATTTGAATTTCGTATGGATTAGCGGTCGTGTACATATGCGCTAGATAACTTACAATCATGAGCATTATTATTCTCATTGCAGAAAACAGAAAGGAAGTGCCAGCTGACAGTCTATGGGAAAAATTCTGAATTTCCTTATTCAAATTATTTACACGCGTACGATTTATTATGACAGGCTCAGATGTGAACTAAGCTCTAGTAAAAGCAATTCAAAGCGACAATAAGTCCTTACTCAGTACATCAGTTCAATATCCCTGACATAAATAATCTCATAGACATGTCAATTTCCTCGCAGCTTTGCGAAATCCTTATTTTCTCGAAAAAATATGTCCTTATAATCAGATTGTATATGTGGCCTCGCAGTCAATCAAGTTGGGCTCATCAAATCGGAATGAGTTGTGGTCGTCGGTAAGGTAACGGCATTTGGTCACGCGTCCTAGCAACTGATCAGACGCTATCCACGCCAATTAGCTGGACATTTATATGTATAAGAAGGCGGTAGCTATTTAATGTGCTTGATATAAATATTAAATTTTAAGAAAGTATAATAACGGACATAATAATGATCACAACGTTTATAAAAGAGAAAGAATTGGGTTTTATTTCATGTTTTATTGTCGAGATTTATAGAAAATAATCTGGCACATTTTCAGTTTCAAAAGTGGACGTTTGATGTTTCGTTTACTTATGCGTGATTTATTTCAAACAAATTACTTGCTTGTAGATTTACCGAAATGATTTATAACATCCGACACAATTCAATCTTTATAGACCCCTATTTAAGATAAACGGTTTTATTAACGCCAATTAATAGATTTGATGATTCATTGATAGTATTCGTTTGACTATCTTTTAGGCAATTTAAATGCATTAAAACAATCTTAACTTCTATGAAAGAACCTAAGAGGATTTCATTTTAGAAAATTAATATCGATAAACATTTATTATGGGCCCGTCCTTGTTGTGGACCTAAGGGCAGGGCGCCCTCTTCCGCCCCGATGGTACGCAAACACGTTTTAAATTATCACAAGCAAAGATTGTGGGAAAGAAAACGTTATTGCGAGAGACGCGCCCTGGGCGCCCAGGCGCAAACTTCGCAGTTTCGCACCAACACAATATCGCTAACTGGGAAAACTTGGAAAACTACTAAATATTCGCAGTTTGAACTATCGACAGCCGCAGGCATCGGTGGCTATTCCAATTATAAAAATCCATTTTAATCTCCTTCAGATTCGATTCTACCACAACGTAAAACGATCCGTTAAATAGCCACTTTCGAAATACAAACAATCTAACATTTTGTAACAACGACCAAGATTTATATTGAAATTCTTTTTGTACAACTAAAGTGTCCAAATTGGAATGTTTCGATTAAAGATACTTTTATTTAGCGGCGAAAAAATTATGCTAAAGAATTCTTATAAACGATGAGAGGTTTTATTGTGAGTAAACAACATGGAGCACCTCGGTTATAAGAAGAAACAAAAAAACAAATCTGCCAAGATACACGGCATGTTGTTATTGACTATTCCGTTAAAAAAATCATCCAGAAATATCACTGGACAGGCAAGTTGTAGTAGTGGCTAAGTTTATCTACTACGAAGGCGATGCAACTCGTCTATTTATAAACTTTGCATCAAATTAAAATAGCTAAACACTAAAGCCATCCAGGTAGCTTGGCGTGAGACTTATGAGCCGTAACGGTGGCCTTTAAACACATTATTGTATTTTTTTTCTCTATTACCATACAGGAACTAATCATGGATATCGATTCGTGATAAAAAAATAAGTGCGGATTGGATTATAATTTCGAATTCACAGAGATAAATAACACAAAAGAATTAATAAGCAATTCAAATGGAATAAAATTTCCATGAATATTGACTGTTGGGGGTAGAAATTGACAGTAATTTAAATCGTTTGGTTTTAATTAATGTTGTGATTATAAATCTGAGTTAGATTGTGTTTCTCGGCGAGTGGTTATTGGTGTTGTTTGTTGTTGGCACACGCTCGCCCACGGATCAGTTTGCCCGACATCGACAAGCAGACGACACAGGCATTCTGGGCCGATTGGGCAACGTATGACGAAATGTTTGGATAGCAGTAGCTGCTCGATCGAAGTTCACATTCAAATTATGCATTCCTTTATAGATGCAGTAATGACTGCTACATCAAGCTTAATTAAAAGCTTGTTAGATATGTGGTTAATTATATCAATCATGAATTTATCTTGTACATAAAACAAGAAGTCAATTGTTCACCATTTGATTGCTGGCGCCAATAAGATCATCATAAAAATAAGTGACTGCTTCCAAATAGCACATGACTTAGTAACGATAAAAGAATTTGATACTAAACAATGTACTTACTAGGAATTTAAAGGAAGAAATGCAGCCGGCTGCGAGACAACGTCGTTAAAACCAGATCGTGTCTGGAGCGAAAGTTGCATCGGCTCAAATCAGATGCAGACAAGAGAAATCCACGGCAAAAGTACACTCGATACAGGTCTGTTCCCGTAACAACCGCAACCGTCGAGCGACAATTAGCACTCGTTGTAAATGTCACGCAAACGTCTCCGAGAAAGTCTTCAGAGCACTTCTAATAGTTGTAGCTCGCCTTTAAAATGCACTTTTATATCCATTCAGAAATAGGTCATGATGGAGAAGCATTAGACCAAGTACAAGACGGCGCGCACTGCACTGCGATTGTTTTTTGCATATTTATGGATTACTGCTTCAATTGCTTGATATGAATTTGACAACAGTTCGCTGAATTTATGACTGTGTAGCAATGTAGCATACAGAAAATGAAATGGAACTAGTAAGAGAACCTTTTACACTGTAACTGATCAAACTCAATACAAGCAGATCATGAAGAATCTCTGATTTTTATGAAAAGATTTAAAGCACAGGATTCTAGTTTGAAACTGTTACCCAAAGCAACTTATAATTTGATTAAAACTACGCTTTTTTCTCTCTTAGCAAAAGTTTGCGCCGGTTAGCCTAACCAGGCGAGGTCCAACCTTTTCTGAAGTTTGTGCATCTACTACGATTACAACCGGGTAATTTTGGTTACATGCAGTACGTGTTCAAGAAGCTTAGAATAACGGTTCGGATCCTCTAAACCTGTTTAAAGGCGGATTGTCGTGACAAGCAAGGAGCTATTTCAGTCTGTCTACATCCCGTTTCGGAACATTAGCATACACCGAACCGGGTATAAATAAAGGCACTAAATATAAATAAAGGTACGGAGCGCGGGACGTTTAGCACTTCTCATCTGTTTTTAGGGTTCAATAACATAAATCGTGAAAAACAGTCCGTGTTAAAAGCCCTGAAATGGCTGTGTAATGCTGTTCGTTAATTTAACTACGAATAAAGAAATAAATACATTGTGATCAGCTTTTTTAATGGCTTGGAAATGATATAGGCGATTGTAGGTTCCCGTTCCCGCAGAACACGTTTCAAAAGCAACCTTACTGTTTTATAAAGTCGTATAGCATTGGAACCTTTATTGCGAATGTTGCCATTTCGCGGTTGATCTGTTTTTTATTTATGTTCATTTCAGGGAGAACACACCTGTTGGTTAATTTATGTGGAGACGTGTTTTGAATACTGCTGTTGCTGGTTTACACACATCACTCGACGAATAAAGCCTTCACACATAATTTAGGGCCGTTAAACGAGCAGTGACTCGGGTATTCAAGGGAAATGACAAAATTGTGGAGGAAGACATGGGAACATACGATCCGTTGTGATAACACAGTCAGAAACCGGATTTTAAAAATTATTCTTGGATTTGATGACTTTTATTCTCAGTGTTGCCACAGTTGTGGTACATAAATGAAGACAACAATTCCTTTCCAACAAGTTGAACTAAATTAAATAAACTTATTTGAGCCAAACTTCAGAAACTCTTTCCAATTCGGGAAAATATAGTTGAATTTCGTCTTGAGCGGGAAACATTCGAGAATAATCTGCAACAAGTACTTCCACACTAACTTCCGAAAGAATACACGTGCTTAGCAACATCCATACAAGAGAATCATGTACCAACATGGCCCCTTTGAGCCCGGCACTCCTTTAACGGGGTAATTTTATAAACCGGGGAACAATGTTGTGCCCGGGGCGAGCACGGGTCACTCCAAGACTTTATTGAAGACATGTTTACGAGGGCCGCCTGATATCGCCGCATTTATTCTATGAAAAATAAATTGCTTTGAGAAATGCACTTGTTTGATGCTCTATTGACATGAAAGACATAGCTTTTTCTTTTCATTTTTGCTAGATCTCTTCAGATACCGTCCACGTCTATAAAAATGATCAGGTCAAAAAAGTTTATAAAAGGTATGTACTAGAACTGGATAATCCGGAACCATAAGCAATCAAATAAGTCCTTCACAATTTCAGCTTGCAATATTATATTTTGCCAACAATTTATTTGTAGATCGCACACAGATATGACACAATCGCAAAGAACAAAAACTTCGCACCCTGTGTTCAAAGGGAAGGGAACGAAACAAGTTGGGAAACTATGAAAGAACTATCGAAAACAATTGAGCAGTTATCGAGATTACCTCAACAAACAAAACAAACTTTCCCTCTTTACAATATCGGTAAGATTCGAGAGATTTCGTACGTTCTGAAAAGGGTCTGTGCACGTACAATTTTCTTCAGTAGCGCGTGATGTAAGGTTCAATATTTTCTTTGGCGTCTGCACTAATTTGGTTCTATAAAGCGTTTCCCTGTTTTCTAAATTCTTTTACTTAAATGATTAAATATGCTGTTAGATTTCATGTGGCTGATGTAATTGGAAGAACAAGAAGACAACTATAAAACGTAAAATGTTGACGAGATATAGGCATTCCTGCTTTCAAATGAATAATGCTGGTTCCAAGTATAATCATATAATTATTATAAACACTTCATTATCTCTTGATTCGTGGATTACTTATTGGTGCCTTTCGTTTTCAAAATTTTGCTGACTAATATCCTATCAAGGTTTCCTAGTTCAGTCCCAGATTCCGCGTATCGCGTTAGTCATTCCTAGTCCTTACTGTTTAGGTAAAACCTATTGAATGGTCAGTTGGAATGTGTCCACAATCGCCCGCGCAGTACTAGGAGTACATACATCGATGGTGGCCCCAAGTATGCGTTTATTGCTCGCTTTATTGGAAAACATGCTTCCGCGTTCCTTGGCACGACCAGTACCGTTACGTATTTGCATAATGCTCAACAAATGTATTGGTTGCTCATCAATATTTAAGGTAAACAAAGGTGATGTGACTTGGGTTATGATTGGGTTTTCGGGAGTTGGACTTTACTCGAAATGAAAGCACTGCTGATGCAGTCGGTCTGACATTATCCTAATCTATCTAAGTAAAGGTCGGAATGAAGGGTTGATCGGCAGAACTGATCTTGATAAGATTTGGCTCTGAGATAGTTTATAGCCTAGACTAACGCAAAGGATACTATTAATCCCCCACTAGTGTTCCCTTGAGACAATTTTCGTGATCTATGCAGGAAGTTTGTCTATTAATTGTCCAAATACCTAGTACAAGCAGTTCATCCATCCTTAATAACCATGCCAATTACAACTAAATTATTTAATTAAAAGATCAATAGCTGAAAATCAATGTTTCATTCATGTGTCTCAACAAAAGCAAACAAGTTAGTAGCTCGAACTGAAAGTTCCGGGTATTTCAACTTTGTGTTAGAGAGTTACCAATTACTATAGTTTTGTGGATACGGAAGCGTTTCGTCGAAAGAATAACTAATAACTTTTATTATTTAGTACATAATTAACTATACATAGTAAATTCTCGTTGATGCTTAGAACAGGAGCCCCATGAATAAATGAATAATGGCGGTCGAACGGGACATGCCCGCGGCATACCAATTCGTCGTCGGGATGCTAATAACGCTCTCGCATTTTTCACCAGCGCACCTCCTGACAAAGATCCTTCTTCATCGGGCGACGAAAGCTTTCGAGAGTCTTTGAAAATTAATAGAGTAGCTAAACATGGAAGTATGAACAAAGGACGTGAGAACTGTGAGATGATTCGGGACATAACATTGGTAATTTTAACATAACATAATGTCTATTATCCTCTAAGGCTTTGGGATAGGCATACCCTAACAGTACACCCACATTTCGCTAGTTTATGTTTAAGTGCCATGTTATAGGGTGCGAGCTTATTGCCAACAACCGGGCACAAATCCAATCTCCGTGGGTACTACTGAGAAATTCCATATGGAAAACCACATAATGCCTCTTAAGGACCTGAAGCTCAGCCATCCTGCTTGCGACCAGTATACCTCAAGGTAGTGTTGTTAATTTTCTTGAAAACAAATCGCATTAGTCGAAAAAAATCGGAGCAAGCGAGAACGCATCGAAAGAGCTCTTTATAATCCAATAAGCGGAACTGGTGCGACGGCCGGCACGCGGCCCCCTAGATTCCTATTCCATTAGGTGTCGCCGCGGCGCGCAATTTGCAAATGAAAACAACTTATTGAAATTCTTTCCCGGCCCGCGTGTCGGGCGCACACAGCTAGGAGCATCTCCGATATTCGAGATGGCATCGGGTTCGCACTAAAATTCTTGAGCTTTGCGGGTTTATTCACAACTAATTTATTCCTTGCAATAAAACACGGTTGAATGTAAGAAGGAAGCTTCTGAGTAAAATGATTGTTTCAATTACCTATTTCCTGTCCAAGTCCAGAAAGGTTAAAAACCGAAAAGTCTGCATCGATCAAGGAAGGAAAATTATAACACAACAAGGTCTGTCGGCTGCGAGAGCAGTAAATTAAAGGAATATCACATACCGACATCGATCAGGAAAATTGGCCAAGCAACCACATAATTCGTCAGGTCGGCACATATTACAGCCAAACTATAAACGAGGAGGCTTAAAAAGGTAAAAAGGGGTCCGCCGCCGTCCAATCATGTGCGGTATTTTGCATAAATTACTGTGCTGCAGTGAACGGGTTGGATTTCTGAAAAATAAACGGGCGTGAAATAAGCCTCAGTGGCCGAATGCAAATAACACCATTATATGCTAATGCGATGTGCGTAATCCCTACCGTTTGTTTCGTGCATGTAACAGGCCTTCCCGAATACGCATTCCTGAAATAGCAACCCGACTTCCTCAACCTCCACATAATATTAGGTATTTAATTCAGTGGATGATAAAGTGGGTGGGTGTCTTTTGGTTAGTAACACGACTGTGTGGAAAATGAAAATTATGGCCAAGCAGGGAATGAAGTGGAGACCATATGTGATGGTCAATTAATATGGTGTGATGGAAAGAGAAATGTTAAAACGGCCTTAAGTTACTTGGGAAAAGGCAAAAAAGGAGACCGATAAAGCTTTAAATGGCATTTCAATAGCAAGAAAAAACGCAATTTCAGGTGATGATAGAAAACCCAATTTGGTTACTTTGATACCGAAACAAAACGTCGATCGGATTAACTAAATTATATCGGCAGGAGGTTCTGTCAAAATTAGTAAACGTCTAGACGAGGGCGAGCTGACCGCGGTCCGACCTAATGTTTCAGCAATCACTTTGATATAGTGCGCGAACGGTCAAACAAGTACCACTGTCGGCCAGTAACAGCCATTATAGCCCGATCTATTCGCGATAAATAGAGGTAGACGTTTACACGCCCACAAATCGCCGACAAAGGGTTAGAAATTCGAAACTCCCATTTCAAATATTAAACTGAATTATTGTCGTCAGGCAGCCAAGCGCGATCAAAAGCCACTCGTTTCAGTTTGTTTTATTTCACGAAATCAGTGGGTTTTGGTTGCAGAAAAATGTATTGCAACATGTTGAAGTGGCGGCATTAGTCGAAGCGTTTCCGAGGGTAGGAGCACCGCGGCAGGGCGCAATTACCCGAAATATAACCCCTATAAAACGAGAGCGATTATACCGTTACACGTTTAGCATCGAGACATTGGTGTACTCGAAAACCCTCCGTGGAAATATACGTGCATGCGCCGAGGATACCTAGTCGGCAGTCGTAAAACAGTTATAATAGGCGCAGTGCGGAAACACTGCTTTATGGGGTCCCTGAAACACGTAACATGCGCACTGAATCGATTATCGTATGGTTATTCTGGTATTTGAGACGGGTCACGGAACAAAAAAATATTTATGAACCATAAAAGAAAGAACATACCAACGTTACAAGCATTGATCAAATACTTTGGCGTCGAATGCTACGTTCGAAAGGGTCGTGAAACTCATTGGCTTCACCCGAAGACAATCCAATGGGGAACCGTCAAAGTTATGATCTTACCGAAAATAATAAAAACATGACGACCTGCGTGAGAATAACAACAATTAAGTACAGACAGTTTTATTTCTATTGTTCGACACCTAGCTGCTTACACCAAGTTTGGGCGACTCATAAACTTATATGTCAACAGAAAGTTCTACTCACACACTTTTATGGTATTTGACTTGGTACAATTTACTGAAGTAGAAATGTTATGTTGAACATTTCATATATCTTGGGTTTTAGATGTGTTACTAAAGAAAGAGTAGAAGAATAATTTTAAGAGGTGGTAAATATATACTTTAAAAACTTTTGTACTATGTCGTAAACATTAGAAAAGTAAGTGCTAAATCAAGTTCTTTGAAAGCTTTTAATTCAATATGAAATCACTGGCCGTCTAGAGTCCGTTATACAGATGTGGGTTAGCCGTTGTATGAAAAAAAAAACTGTACAGAGGATGACTCGGCATCTTTTGATTCACGAAGCATTGAAGTAGATGAGACCAGACGTTGGGAAATTGCATCGAGCAATCGGAGTGTCGCAAAAAAATATCAATTTGCGTTGAGAAGATTCAATTGTCCGCAAGCGGAGGAAACGCGTGAAACATAAGAAGCTAATTTCCTCCGGGATGAGGCTCGCCTCGGGAAATCCTCGTCTATGGACGTGAACGTCAATGAACATGGACATTAGCGGCGACTTTGTTTTTGTTTACGTGTGTGTCCTCGGCGGGTTTGATGTTGCCGGTATCGGAGTTGTTTGAGAAATGTTTTTATTTTTATCTTCGACGACATTTTTATCATCTGAATTTTCGGATTTAAAAGCTAACACATAGCATTTGAATAATTTACGGTCAGTTGAAGTCAGTCCGCACTCAAAATTGAACAGATTAAATGCAATTTATAGGATTATTACAATCGGATTTAAAAATCAATTTGAATTTTAGCTGACTATCAAGCAAGTGCTTATAATATTTTTCTATAAATTAGAAGCTACAAACAACAACTTTGATTCCGGACAATAGCGGACCGCATCAAAAGCGCGGTAAGTAAAAAAATCGCTGCGTTTATCCTTTGAATAGCCCTCTGAGTCCTTCGGTCGCCGCGTGTGCGACGCGTGTCTACGGCGCCAAAGCACGTCTTGAACGATCAGAAGGGAGCGAAGGCAGTCGCGTGTGCATAATGTAGGGCCGACCCCCGCAGCGCCGGCGTCAACGACCGAGGCGAGTCAAGGACGCACACCGCCCGCCGCCCGCCCAGTGACAGAGCGCGGACGAAACGCCGATAAAACCTCTTATCCAAACGTAATAGGTTACTAGCGTGTGATAAATTTAATGTCACCTATAAAAATATGTATGCGAATTATAGAAACGTGGATAAAGGTGACGGTGGAATGGTGTGTGTTTGACGGTGAAATATTTTTGTGGGAAGTAAAAGAAAAATGTTTTTTTTTTAATGAAGATTTTCATTTTACATTTATTTACTTATTGATAATAGCCAACTAGAAAAAACACACATGCATACCTACAAACATAGTATTTACTCAAACTGTAGGTAGTTTAATCTAACAGTTTTTATGAATAAATAATTTAAGTAATTGGTGATTACGATGCTGAAAATGAATTGATCTGGCACCTGTGTCCCGATGTCAACGCACTGTTAATATCCTGTTCGTCTATAAATATACCGATGAGCGAATTCATTGGGGCCGCGTAGGTGTCGCAGGTCTTTCGCATCCATTCGCTTTTTTTGCAAGCATGCACTTTATAATCAAAACACTCTATCTATCTACAAACAAAGTAAATACGAATTCATCTCTCCAAACATAACCACATAGAATTATTCAGTCTCTGACACTTGAATAATAATGAACTGTTTACCTGAATCATAGTGAAAACAAACAAAATCATTGACTCGCAAATTACGGGAAACACACGTTCGTCTCTTCAAATATGTATTGGAGGAGGATTTCCCAAGGTAAACGATATAATGGAACAGTGTTATGCATGATATTATGTTCAGTTTGCCCTATTTATTTCATTCACTGCATCTATTCTCGACGGTACACTTGGCAGAGATATCAAAAGGCCTAGAAACAGACGAACCGTATTGAATTAACGTATAAACAAGTAAAACGTTTTAGAACCAACCTTATCTAGTTTCTGGATTAGATAGTTTAGGCAGGCGGTGTACGGATAAGGTTTATCCAGTTTAAATCTTATATGAGATCTGTAGGCTGCGTTTGAGAAGAACCTTTAGACGTTCGAGAAAGGTTTCAAGGCGAATAGCAAATGTTTTCTAAACATTTGCTTTAGATTGAGCATGTAGACAGGAAATGGTGAAACGTTTCAGTCAAGACAACACAAACAACATTAAACATAAAAGAAAATCAGAATAAAAACGCAATCCCTAACAATAATAAACGTTCTAGCTAACACCCGAATAAAATATGACCAGCAAACACAGTCTCGATGGCGATACATTAAGCGGCCTACTTAGCGGCTAATTGTGCCAATAAGGGCGAGTAATACAGATTTATTTTTTGCTCGTCACGCGAGAAGTGTGAATACGTTGTTGGAGTGTGACAAGTGAGGGCCAATTTGGGTCGGGGGCGAGTGTTTGCCCACTGGAGGCCTGGGCCCACTTAGCCGTGTACACTTTTACGAGATTCGGACGTCAGTTTGTTGGTTACTCTGTGGTAAGTTGGGAAAAGACTAATATAGCGAAGAAGAGAATAACAATTATCATGATCATCCTCAGAAGTTGAGCCCAAGGTGTACCTAATAGTACTATTATGTTTCATTAGTTGTGTCTAAGACTATTATAATCGAAGGAATAGAAGTCCTTTGCTTTGTAGCAGAACTTCGAGGTACCTACGAGAAACAAGACATGTATCATGCTGTTTATTCCCCACAGACAGTTTCTCCAAAGATTCTGCTGCAACAAGAATGGAAAACAAGTTTGCAGTCACAAATAAAACAGCTCCAACATTTCGATTAAATATTTCGCTATACTTATTCCAAACTCATCACAATGCGCGCAGTTACGGATAGACATGCGATCATTTCATCGTTTTCTCGTCATTATTGGATTGAAAAAACTACATCGCAATACCAGTTGGCATTGCGTTTTGTTTTTGTTTACATTTTATTCTGTGCCGGCCTTACTTGTTACTGTGATAGTTGTTTTAGCTTCCAAATTGGGCAATGAAAAAGGTATTACATTATAATGGGAACTAACACCCGTGTTGTGTTACACAAAGAGAATAGAGAGAGAAGCCCCGATATGCTCGCATATCAAATGACAGTACCGTGACATGTTACCCTATTTTGGTGACGATAAACGATACTTGTACTAGCATTAGAAGTCTTCACGGTCGGACGTTGGCTATCGGACGATGACGTATAAGTATTGTATTCATGTGAATCTTAAACTGATGTAACACTAAATCGACATTTCACTGTGTTTCACTTTTTATTCCATTGTTCATATTTTTAATCGCCCCTCAATCAGTGTTTCATCAAGGTTTTATTTTACACTAGTTACCAGCGTATATTTCGCTAAAATTGCTTGCAAACCGTAATTGGTTAAAATTACAGGTGAGAATCAAGTAGCTGAATTACTTAGCGTTACAATGTATTCCTTGCTACTTGATCAGCAATGTCAAAATAGTTTTGTTACAACTAGATTTAAAACTCGTAAAGTCAAGATTGAGGCCCTAAACTACAATAGCTATAAGGCGCTTCGAGTCAATTGTGGTCCATAACAATAATAAAATACATCGTTCAACAATGAGGCAGCAACGAGTCGCGTCCAGATTGTCTCGATGCAATCACTTCCCACCATAATTGTTGCTTCTAGCTATGCTTTTGATTAAATTATTAGTTCCCTCCGTTCAGGTCGTCGTCGTCAAATAATACTCGTACATAAACAGTTGTTATGTTGGTTGAGCAATTGTTGACGACGATTTGTGTATTGTTGGTAACATATGCAACTGGTACAGTCGCACGGTTATGTATTGTTGTCGTCATTCGCATATAAAAGCTTGTGCCCTTAATTGTGTTGAACGTTTATTTACGTGACGCGTCCATTTTAATATAAATAAATACATAAACATGTTAGCGAGTAATTCTTAGGCGCGTTGTGATATTTATAGAACCTTTGTTGTGGATGTATAAATGTATTGATCTTTTATTACTATTTATAAAATGAGCGGGTGTCACAATGTAACCCTATAAGATATTGTTACATTTTTCTTTGATCTTTAATATTGCGTTCTTGCTATTGATGTTGTTAGTAAACAAATCATTTAGTACGAAGGTCTTACGTGTTTACGTTACCGTCATTGGCAACTGTTTTAGAACCATTGGAACTTCAGTAGAATCAGAAAAAACGAGTTATTACGAAACATTCGATTTTAATCAGTAATTACAAGGACATTGCGAACTACATCGGCGGCAAAACTCAATCAAAGATAAATAAGACAATTTCCCCGGAAACGAATAATTTTAAATATACAGGGAAATACTGGCACAATTACAGTGGTCGGCACGTACTGGGCCTAACAACAAGCTGATTACCTACATCACGAGACCTTTTATTACAATTTACATGCGATAATCATTATGTGCCATGAAAAAACATTGTAATTGCAAATATTACCTATTTATTAAAACTATCAGAATCACCCCTGATTCATACGGTTTTTACTTTTAACTGGAGAAAATGGTTATTTTTCAATGGCAGGTAAAATTATCTTTATTATTATTATTATCAGCCCATAGTGTCCCACTGCTGGGCAAATTATCTATTTATATTATTATACTAGGTATTTACATCGAAATTTTCTTATAAATAAACCTCGGTCGAGCAATTCCGAAAACATTTTTTTTTCTTTTATTTTTCTTAAAATCGATCAAGTAACTTTTGGGATTTTAGCGCGACTAACAGTATTTGATTGTTTATATGCTGATAAATTTCATATTAAATGTTATTCATTACACACCTAATATGGAAATGATTGTGAGAATGTCCTCATAAAATCATTCACGTTATTATAAGGATCTTACACTGTCCTACTACGGTCAGTCTATTTTCCCTATTTCCCACTTTTCACGCTTCAATGCGCTAAGAGGTCTGAAATAGTGTAAGTATTTATTTAATTGGATATAAGATAATTTCAATTATTATCGCCTAACTTTTAGTTTTAACGTCACTCACTTAAAATATCAGATAAAATTGTAACAGGTTGATTTTAAATAATATGAGATTAAGAAAAAGTATTTTAGGCCGTTATAAAAAGTTAACAAGCTACGATAATATTTTTAGTTTAAAAAGCTTAACAGACTTAACTAAAAGTTCCTACCTATATCTGATTCTGCATAAAGAACAGTTCAGTCAGTCAGGTCGAGGTTTTCAACTTTGACCGACTTTTTCAGGGTTAGCTCAGCAAGAGTTACATAAATCAGTAGTTAATGATACTAGCTTAACATTGAAGAAGCTTTTGAAGTTTTCACATAGTCGTTAAGTGCAAGATTTTTGTTACAAAGTTTTCATCTTTTTTTTTTCAGTGTGATTATGTTGAGACCTCACATTGGTTGAAGATTGCCACATACAAGGACAAGTCAAAACTACGTATGGCGGAGACTTCTTGACAAATGGGAAAATACAGGTTGATTTTATTCAACGCTATTATACAGGGTGTACTTAAAAAACGTCAAATAAAATTCAGTTAAAAGCCCACAAATTCAAAAGCGGAACGCATTCGCCCCAATAATTTCTAAACTATGGCAATTAGCCGCGATCAAACAGAGTGCTTAATATTTATTTAAATTTTACAGCCGAAACCGTAAGTTTCGTGTACAGCTAGCGGAATAAGTCCGATCACGCCATGGCTCGGCGCCGTGCCGGGGGATTCCCGACAATAGGTATTTCACTTTGTACACGTGCAATTTACTGTGACTCTATAAAAATATTTACTACGTTGTACATTTACAACGGTTGTTGGCTTCAGAATGGGATATAAACGCAAATTTGTATTGGTTAAATCATTTAAGGGAAATGTTTCGTTTTGCGGTGATGAAAATATTTATTTGTTGTAATAATCATTTTACCGTTTAAAAACGGAGGTCGCATTATCTGTTATATCAACGCAACGGCACGAGTATTTTTATCTGTCTAGCAATTTAGTAAGCCGACTTAATCTATGATTTATTTATATGACAACAACAATATTATTTTGATAGGCGTATACCAATGGCAACTAACAATCCGTAGATACCAGAAAAGCTCACATTCCTCTTTTATTTGTAGTTTTATCAAAGGAATACAGCTGCTAATCTAGGTCCATCTTAGTACAGGACCAATGAGCCCCAATTCGTCAGGACCTCGCGTCTACCGACGATTGATAATGATCGAGCGAGGACACAAAGTAACGCCTGGCTCTATATCCTGGCTATGACGACGCGGAAAACGTTGCTGGATATATTTGTTACGCTCTGTCTTATTCCCAGTTTATTTATTAAATCCACGTGTCAGGTAAGAAGGATACATGAGCCGTGTCTTTGGGGTTATAATACAACAAAACAATACAATAACAGCTCAATTATCTGCAGCAACGAATTATCCTAACCCTAAAATGCTGATTATACCATTCTCACCGAAACCAGTTTTGGTACATATGAGAAGATTCATCACTTCCATTCACACGGTTTGGACGCTGGCAGTGCGGCGGCGGCGCCGGCGGACCAAACCTGTTTCATAGAGACAGGTGTCCCTCCAACAGGCCTATCGGACTTCGTTTTTTGTTTATTTTCCTTTATAATTGCGGCTTTAAGCGTGCCGTCCGCGGCATCTCAACTCATCAACTCCACAGACAGTCAGTGACATGTTTAATTATCAGAAATCGACTGTGTGACGCTATCGGCTTTCATTTCACTGCCAACTCAGGTGTTTGAGAAATGCTAGCTACCGCTAATGAGCTGTTTCTTTGTAATTTTATAGTGAACGGTAAAATATTTCGGAAGAAGTAGTCGAGTAAAAATTTGTTTTTCATGTTAATTAGGCACGCCGTGGAACCACCATAAAGTAAAAAACCATGTACTTGTGTCAAGAAATGTGAACATGTACCGTACACAGACGTTTGAAAGCGTTCATTGTTTTATAATAATATATGAAATTAATTACATTTTCTAGTAGCACTACGCGTAGGAATTGCTAGGTGGCACGTAATTTCCCCGAGGGCGGTTTGACGAACGGCGGATAACCGTTCAAGTTAAGAGCGGGTAGCGAATTACCAAGGAGGCACTTCACTAAATTTCAATACAAACAAGTGGGTAGATAAAGCGGCTGGTATCGATACGAGTTTCTCACAGTTTCTAAGAAGGTACCGTTTTCGCTACAACTTGTTACTTATGGTAACGTCATCAGAGACGTGGGAAATTCAACGTAAACGTCGGGACGTATTCAAAGTGTTTACATTGTTATGAAGACGGATAGAGACGAGATCGGTAGCGTCGATATTATCGTGTCAAGCAGGAATGTGAATACTCCACGCGTGTTTCGGGAATATCAGCTCTTGTATCATACTTCAAGCATGGAACTAAAGAATTTCTGCATCGTCAGACAACTGAATGGGAATATTTTAAGCAATTTGTCAATGGCAACTTCCGGACATGGCGTTTATGGCTGATTATACCGATTAACTATGAATGAATACCAGTTTTTTGTTGTATCCAAGGTTGACTCATTCGTCCTCTCTAATTTGAAGATAATTCTTAAATTGGTTGCATCTCTAGGTCGACATGACATGAAGCTTCTCAACGCTTTATAAAATGATTGCAATCGTCCGCTTATCAAGTAAACAAAGTTTCCGCCTAGTGTACTGCAATATATTTGTTTATCAATAAGTAAATACGTTTGTTATCAACCTGTTACCTGGTAAGGTTCGCCTTGACGTCTGCAGGTTGATATGTAATGAACTAGTTTCCATGAATGATAAGATTAATTTTGGCGCCTAACAGTGTTTGGCTGAATCATGCTGCGTAAGTAAATATGCGCGTCATGTAATGTCCGTAATTATTAACAAGTCGGTACCTATTTTAAACGTGGCCGAAAAAAGGAGGAGGTTCTCAATTCGACAGAATATTTTTTTTTAAGTATATTCCATTGTTTCTCGATTTCTTGATGATGCAATGATGTGACCTCTGGACCGATTTTGTTCGAAAGATGGTCCCATCAAGTCCCATGGTAATCACATCAGGATCTCACAAGATCACACTTTTTGAACTCATCCAATTAACATCAGATAATTATGTTAATTAAAAAATATTTAAAATTAGAAATATCCAAGCAATTTTATCAAAAATGTTTCTTACATAAAATTAATTTGAATTACACGGGGAGTACTACAATAATCATTTATCATGGTTCACTAATCTGGTGACACCATAATTTTACGAATAACTCTCCGGCTAGTTGGCAAGTGGCATTATCTCGCGAATGTTACTATTTGTCAAATGAGTTTCTGTGCAATAAATCTATTTGCAGGAACATTTTCTCAACATCAATGTTCACATAAAAATATATAACAGGCTTGTTTAATTATTTTTTTAAGTAAAGGTGATTGACTGGATGGCTGTTTGGCATATCAACGCACCCAGTAGTCTGTACTATTTGCAAGGATCTCGAAATTCTGAAGTTTTTTACATGGATATTACAGGTAAGACACAAAGGAGATATACGACTAGGAAGGATGAATACCAGGAAGAACCTTCATTCTTCGTGTTGCCAGGCATTTTTTCTAGTTATCAAAGCGGCTGTAATTTCCAGCGATTTCCTCCAGTTGTTAGGTAATGTTTAAGCTGTTACGGTAAGTTTAACTATCTGCTGTTGGGCCAAGACATGCCAAAGAAGGAGACATGGTGAATTATAAATCTATAGGTACTAATATAATTTTGGTTCGAATTAAACAAATATTTTTATGTTCGATAGTCCATTTATCGAGAAAGGCAACATCACGCTACGACCTAGTAGGCGAGCATCGTGGGTGAAACCAAGGGAACCAGCTAGTATTAAAATAAATAAAAATTCAACTAAGAAACAGGGAAAAAGGACATTGTTTCTAAGCCGGAATTCGTTTCCAAAAATAAATTACAAAAATATTTTTGGCACAGTCATTACTGGGTCACAGTGTAAAACACACATTCAGTACAGTAAACAAAACTAAAAATAGTAACACCAGTACACGTGTACCGAGCACGCTATTAACTCGTGCTCAATAAACTTAGCTATCAGTTAGATACAGTGAGTAATCGGAAAATAGTTATTTTTTTATTATATTTGCATTATCAATTCTATACACATTATAATATTGTTTGTTTAAACTTTGATGTCATGCGGAAAAACCTTTATGCCTACAAGTGATTATTATTTAGTAACTACATTCAGTTAATTTTAGTGAGTATAAATCGGATGCCTTTTATAGGTAAAGGAAATATAAGCCAGTCATCACATTAGTTACTACGTTATTCGAGTATTATATTTTTTTAAGTTGAACAGAGAATTATTTGACTCCACATGCATTTTGGTTATTGTCCCACGAGATTATTATTCAGGGAAAACATGAGCCAACACTGGTCATAAAATATCTGTGAGCTTTCTCCGCGAATCAAAAAATATGAGTTTGAAAGCGTAAGAACACTATACTTGCACATCTATAACTATAAAGTAGTCATTCGATTTAAAATATTTTAATTGTGGATCAAAGAGAAGCACTCAATTATTAGAGAGAAGACAAACTGAACATTATGTCAATCAGAAACCAAAATACAACCTCCTGTCTAAAGTAAGCATGTCATTAACTTAATAACAATGGACAAACACATTTACATACATACTTATTTACAAACATAAAGGTCGAACTGAGAACCTACTTTTTTTTAGAAGTCGGTTAAAAAGGATGTTTCCATTTACAATATTAAAGACAAACGAAGTTGTATTAACAGTAAACAGAAATAACCCCGTATATTTGTAAACATTGCAGTTAATCAATTAAAATGCAGAACGAAATATTCTGACCGTGCATTTATGTAAACAACAAAAATGAAAATAGTAAAATAAAAGGTCCGTACACAGTTGTGCACAAACACAGTCGGGCGCCTGTAATCCACTTAGTGATTATTTTGTAATGTCTACTGTAATCAACAAGATTAAACTTCAATGCTTGGCAGTGCCGGTGCAAAGTATAGCCGTCGAAACAAGGAGTGGCGCTAGCGATAGTCGATAAAAAATTGGTGACTCACGGTCTTCCAATGATGTATTATTGTATTGAAAAGGCATCGAGATAAACTAGAATTATCCTTAAAGGAATTTCGATATCAAGCTACGTGCTGATAAAGCGTTATGGCAACAGGTTGTTGTCAATTGCTATTTTTGTTTGGCGATAAATTTTATCAACATACGGCTTGTTGTTCAGAAGACATTCTTCTTTTCGCACGCACCTTTTTTTGACCGTTTCGGTTGTAAATCGTGCCCTCTTCCATGGGAAGTGAGACTTTAATATTTATACAGGTTGATGCGGGAAAAGTTTCAGAGTTTTCCTTATTGGTTAAAGTATTTATGACTCAGGGCCTTTAACTACCTACATGGACGGCGTCTCGAAGCGCCCTGTGAAGGTTGCACAATAATCTACATGATATATTTTGCACTTACGTCAACCCAATGACGAATCGAAGTCATCAGAATAGGTACGTACCTGAAATGAAAAATAAACTTGTTAGGTATAGAATATTACAAAATCATACTGAGTAATTCAAGTTTCGTTAGTAAAATATCTAAATAAAAGTATCCTTCAACAAAATTGTAAACACTCCCACGCCCCTTGTTATTACGTTGAATATTAAATAAGGATAGACCTATGTAGGAGTAAATATAACTTCATAGGAGAAAATTCTAGCGGCGGTTTCATTTTTCCTTTCATAGTTTAGAGGCAATAGAGGGGTATGTAAAATATTAACGCTTTAACCCTGCGCTGCGACTTATTCGTCAACTCGCCTGCAATTAACTCGCTCGCTCGGGCGAGTTGGCACCTTCCGATTTTACCTATTTTTGTTGTCGTCAACTCGCAACTGACCGAAAAATGGTACAGTCATCTATAAAAGTGTTATAATAAATTAATATAGAAACCTACTTTATAGTATGAGGCGCTGTAAGATTTGAGTTTGAATATTTGAAAACGTACCTACGATATAGGAGAAATCCCAAGCGTGGGGCAAAGACATAGGGCAAACACCTTGTTATATATCTGGTGTTTTATATTAATTGTATTTTTGTAAAAACAGTGTAAAATACCTGTATACTATGAAGTACCTTTATTTAATGATTTTAATACCACCTTTTCGTGCAAGCCTAGTACTTTTGTGATAAATAGATTTTGCCCAAAACTTGTATGTTGAGACAGAACTGTTAAAATGAAAAATACCACCTTGATTTTATGCAGTCCTAGTACATTTTTGGGTATTGAGTATTCGCCAAAAGATGTTTTTAGTTTTGAAGACCGTTCGTTGTGCGGCATAAAAACCTTCAGCATGATTCTGTTCTCCTAGTACTTTTAGTTCTAATTCCTCATTTAATTTCGGCACCAAAACCTTCTTCATGATCCTGTTCTCCTGGTACTTACTGATTAGATTTCACATTGAATTCTAACTTATGACAAAAAAAATCATTTTTACATAAGTCTTTGTGCTTTTATTTTATTAATGATCTCAAAACAACTCCGCCCCTAAGACGACCCACTGGCCCTCAATTAACCTACTTTACACGTTTAGTGTCATAAAAGTGTGAAGAAGGTTTAATTAAATTAAATGTTAAATTTATAGAAACACTTTTGTAGACGACTGTAAATACGTCAGATTTTCGCTTAGTTGCGAGTTGACGACAACAAAAATAGGTAAAATCGGAAGGTGCCAACTCGCCCGAGCGAGCGAGTTAATTGCAGGCGAGTTGACGAATAAGTCTGCGCTGCGGTCCTGGTGTTGAATTTACAAGCCGCCATCGCCATAGCGGAACACAGAGTATTTTAAAATATCAAGTAACCATGTCAAGGATGAGTAAATCTAGTGATTAATGAGTGTGATTAGGTAATGCGGGTTTCTTTGTATTAATAATCACTGCGGAAAAGCTTTCATGAGCTGTTTTGGGGGACACAAAGACATATGATCGCATCCGGATTTTTTAGACGATGATTTGCAGACTCTTATTTATGGTCTCAAGTTCTCCGAAAGGATATGAGTCATTTCTCTGCATCCTTATGACGCTAATTCTTATATCTGATTCAAGCTTCCTTATTACTTTGAAATGCAACGAGCAATAAAAATCCCAATGTTTGTTTATTCCGTGAATTTAATCAAAGATAACAAATGCTGTCGCCAATGATAATATCAGTTAGTTGTTACTTCAAGTCGTGTAAAAAATACTCTTGTATATCGTTTTCTGTTGCGAAAAGAACAGGACTGTATATGTTGGTATTATACAAAGACATTAATAATGTATCGTTTGAGGTTAACCTTCCAAAGGTCATGTTTGGGTCAGACAAATCTCCATTAAAAGCGACCCAGGGAAAGGTCACGTTTTTGGCTTTCATCGCACATAATTACGACTTGATCCTATGTCCTCCAGCGCTAAAATACATTTATTTATAATGAAGATTTCACTAATTTCAGATTCAGTAGGTTTTAAGACTCACTCTTTCAAGTTGGCGGTAAGATTAGGCTAGGATTTAATTGGCACAAATAGGGTTAATTTTCAAAGTGGAAACGATGAGTAGAGCAGTTTACGTAATTGTTTGGTGATGAGGAGTCAGTAAGCCAGTATTCAGTATCCTTAGCGCGAGTTTTCAGTATTTGAGACGTAAAGTAAACTGCAACTTTGACAATTTCAAATTGACAATTTTCAAGGAAAAAATGGAACAGCGCGGTAACAGTTGCGAGCAGATGATGGCTTTTATTTGGCCAGCCCGTTCCAAAATCAGTGATATAATATAAATTCTATTACAGGTTATAGGTAAAAGTTTAACACCTGTTATCTTGACCTGTCGGTCTCCATTGAAGCAGACGTGTACAACATTTACGACAGTGCGCTTACACCGGTCATTTGCATATCTTAGCTATTGACTTGTCTAGACTTTGTTTGAATTAGTGTTCAACGAACTGAGACATTCTGATTTACGAGACTGTTAAATTGCTGCCAAGATGCATAGCGAATTAGTGGAACAAAAAGTTAACAAAACTGACAATGTATTATGTGCTGAAAGGCAATTCTTTCACAGTTATTTTGACTGACATATACCTTGTGTTAACCTTCTGCAACTGAGGTGAGTTTCTAATCACCATTCGACTGAGGTGTAGTCTGCTAGGCGTCACTATATACAGCATGATTCGCGTATAACTTTCAGAAATATTAGAGCTCTAGTTTTATTTAATGATAAGTGGGTTTATCTACAATGAAATAAAAATTAATAAGCTTTCTCAAAACAAAAAACGAGTTTAGTATGGAATCATTTATTGAGATCGGTATTTTCATTATTTTTACGCTTAAACTTACAAACTATTTAAAAAAAAAAAAGAAAATATAAAACTTCTACAAAACTGTTAACATTAATGTTTTAAGCACTATCTTATAGATCTAAAACAAAAAAATCAACGAGTTATCACGGTTCAATTAAGCACAAATCGGTCTCAAAGTTAACCCTAAATCTAAAGCTTAAGTTTACAGTGTTGACATAGTGGAGAAGAACATTGTAGACAAATCGGCTTTTTGCATGCGCAACAGTGGTACTTTTATGCCTCTTCAATCTACTGGGCATATGCTGCATAGTTTCCTTCCAGCAGGACGTGGTAGCTGAACCACGGGTGGAGGGAGAGGCAAATCATTGCCTAAAACTCGCGTTATAGTTAGACACTCTCTGCCTCGATTAGGCATTCTGTTTCTCGATTTCCTCTTGCTGTACATTTCCTTCTACATAATTAAGATCTTCTACCGAATCATCAAAATTTTACTGGCCTGTTGGTCTAGTGGTTAGTGACCCTGACTGCTATGCCGGGGGTCGTGGGTTCGATTCCCACCCAGAAGAAATGTTTGTGTGATGAGCATGATCATTTGTTCTTTGTCTGGGTGTAATTTATCTATAATATGAATGTATTTAGAAATGTATAAGTATGTTTGTCAGTTAGTCTAGTACCCATAACACAAGCTCTGCTTAGCTTGGTACTAGATGGCGTTGTGTGATAGTTGTAAAAAAAAATCGTTAAACTAGTAGTGTTCTTCTTCTAATTCATTAAGCCCTTCCTCAATCTGCTCTTCATCGTTTGTATATCTTCCACTGCTGTCACGTTTTGATGGCCTACTATCTGTGCTCTGAGTAGCCTTCTAAAAAATATGAATATTATAAGTTAAGCAAATTAAATGTGAGGTTATGTCTGAGAGACACTATCTAAGTTTTAATATTTTACTGATGAAACGACTCGTAGACACTATGGACCTAAAACGATATTGGTGAGGTGACGTCGATCAGAATCAACCTTTATTGCTGTACTTACGTCTGTGGGACACCGGAAGTCGAAAACTCTAAACGTACACATCGCTGAGCTACCCGCGCCTCACCGACCGTTAGCGCGAGCCGTTACAGGAAGGTACTGAGTGAGACAGAGCTACATCACGACATGTTACAGTCTGGCAACGATTTTTGTGATTGGTGGTGTCCGACAGACTACCACCTCAGTCGCAGAAGGTTAAAGAGAATAAAGGTCATTGTACTGTACAATAATGTGGTCATATACTAATTTTAGTTTGGACAGTTAGTATTGCTATTTGTGTAATATTATTAAAAAAAAAAATTGAGCACTTGGACACTACCTCATAGAACTTCACGCAGTGTTTCATTAGGGCACTCAGCCTGGTCAAAATCGATACTAAATTTCTGGGTAGTAGGAATATTAATGTAAACAACATACTTACATGTGATAACAATACTGGGTATTTTTAGATTTGCTACCTACTTCTAAAGGTTAAAGTGTGAGTCATGCCATAAATAGAAATACTGGGAATCTGCCTAATTTATTTGCATTTCCACGACTTTCATGATTAACAATAGGGAAAATTCTAGATTTGTGTTTTGTTTGCGTCACTGTGATGATGATAATAATTGATTGATGATTACAATTCTACATTTCTAAAATGTATTTTGTTTGCTTTCTGCCTTAAGGAAAAAGTTATAAATAATTAATTATTTAATTAGTTAAAACACATCTGTGTAATTTTTTGTCCTTTAATAACTCACAAAATTAATCCTATATTTTTCCCCATGATATGTAAGCGTAAAAACCCGAGGCATATTGTTACTGATAAAACTGTGTAAAAGAAGGCATCTGGATTTTCCTGTTATTCCCAGATAATTAAAATCATATTGTAGGTATATTCTTAACCGACTGTGCGACCATTAATACCGTGTTTGTTTTTGTTTATTAAATTAAAAACAAATACTATTATAGGACACTATAATTAATATTTTTTTAAATATTTTAGGATCAATAGTTCAATCACAGGAAAAACAAAATAAGTGTCAAGTTGCCTACAGGGGAAATACGTCTAGATAAGAGCAAAATGTTAAGTATGTATGTGGTAAATATTAATAAACTTGTTTTCCATGTACTGAGCTATCAATACAGTCATTTCTCCGGAGAAATGAGCACAAAAACAGGAAAAAGTCGTTTTATAAATATATCTTTTTAAGTTTAGTTGAGAGTATTAATCTCCAACTGAGATTGAGTCAAACAAAATTTATGGAACCGGCCATATTTTACAGGTTGCTGGATAACTGTGACATCGACGACCCACATCAACGAAGATATCGGACAAATACACATAAAATTGTATTAAAAAACCTTCATAAAATTTTAACTATGGGGAATTCCAGGATATAATAATAACCCGGTCGAGTGGAGCAGCTTGTAAACACAGAGAGAGGGGCAAAAGGGTGATAAAGATTCACTTTTATAGTGAATCACACTGTATAATGTCAACAGTAATCGGAACACAGAATTGATAAGGTATTACCACTAAATAGAAGGGCAGAAGGTCAGTTCCGCAAAGCAGCCGAAAACGATCTCAAATTGACTGCAGTGAGAAGTGGGTGTTTCGCGGAGTGGAAAAAGCGAGTGTCCGCAACTGGGAATCACTGACATTCGTGTCTGTGTGTGCATGATGTCACTAGTTGCATTAAACCCAGCCTTCTGGTCTTATCTCTTCCGTGTTACAAGCCAACAGTCGAGCGCTCAATAAACACCCCTCCACAGTAGTTCTTGGTAATCAAACCGCAGTATTATCAGACCCTGTGGGTTTATTTTTTTAAATTCCCAGAAACCATTAACGGCTGCAAACCCTTGGTTGGGTTAGTTTTCCGCAAACATGTAATTGTGAACGGAAATAAAATTATCGATGGACTGACGATTGATGGCTTCAATAGGACAACGTTTGTAAACATACGTATATTATGAATGTTCCTTTAGTGCTGGGAAATTGAAAGTTTTTTATATATAAATGAATCGATAAGATAAAGCAATCATCCTAATATGCAGTCTTAGAACAAATAACATGAATAGAAAATCCTTCGTCTGCACGTGGACATATTAATAAACACTTAGTTGATATCATTAAAGGCGGCGACCGTGGCATTATATGCATTGCGCTATAAATAGCTCAGAATGAATAAATTTAGTTGAGGAAAAAAATCAATGAAGGCGCCTGCATACAATATCAATCTGGTTATTCCCCATTCGAAGAAAAACACATTACTTTTTCAAAGCAACTTATTCAAATATTACAAACGTGGCGCCATATGGAATTGCATTACAAAACACAACAAAAAAGGCGGGAAAAGCCACTCAGAGCAACGTAATCATTGCAACAAAAGAATTATCGTTTTATCTCGAAACTAAAAATAGAATATGTGGTATAATGACGTCAGTACTCAAATTACAAGCTGTCAATGAGGAGACATAACTGTAATTAATCTTGTGCGCCTAAGCACACAACCTATAGTTATTTTGTACGAAACGTTTCAACTTCGCCGGTAAGATCATATCATTTGAGCCAACTATCAATTACAGGAAGGCACTATGTAAATGAGGAAATGCATATGAAAGAAACAGAAGGCTAAGTAAATTATTAGGAACTCCATGATTATTTAGATCTACAGAATGTTTGTGAATAGGAATTAGAATTCAACAAGCGTCTTTCGAATCTAAAGATATGGGGCATATTCAGATGAATACATTAATACTGTTGCATGTTCACAATATTTTTATTTACTCCCAGTAAATTCTAGCCTTTGACAGTCCAGGCCATGAGCAGTATCCACATCTTTAATTTCCGAACCGAAAAAGGTTTACCCGATGACGCAGAGGTAATCTGAAATAGGGCGGATTCCCACACCACCCCACAAAATCTATGAATCATCCAGCCCCCGCATCAGACTATGGAAAACCCAAAACCACCTTAACAGCGAAAAAAACACACGTCACGAAACAATAAGAGCCCCGTGACGTTTATCTTATACAAAATACGCTGCTGTAACTGAAGTGTGATACATAATGAGCTGTCTACGTCACGGCATCGAGTGCATGACGCACGGTTAGCGGTATCGGAAGCTAAGCCTACATTCGCTACCCACGCGCGGCAAGCAAACACGTGAAACGAGAAATAGGATTAGTTGACGATCAATGGTGACCCCAATTTCATCCCTAAATTCCGACTAAATGTCATATACGGTAGTTAGTACTTATGTAAGTTAAAATATGTTTTCGTTCATAGAGACAGTGGATTTTTTCAAGCATAAATAAACATTCTTTATCAATATCTATACTTAATAAATTAAAATGTCAACAGTTGAATTATTTACAATCAAAATATCCATAAGCGATTAATTATTAAAATATCCGGTTTACAGTGTTATCAGTGTCCGTATCAGCTTAAAGATTGATCAATACTGGACATAATATTGTGCTATTTTCATGCATGATAGAGCAAATGTTTTAATCACTACGGCCACATTTTGAATTGATGATAGCAGGTCGTTGCTACCCACTATTTCGACCTTCTTTCAGGAAAATCATTTTTCTCGTCGTATCGACCTAAAATCCTTCTTTTATTTTTTTGGTTTATTTAAGAATAAGAGTGGGAGGTTTTCCTGTAAGAAGGTAACGTCGGTTAATAACACAATATCATTCTTTTCTATGACATCATAAATCATAATTATTATATCTTCTCTCTATTTATCGTTTATAAATAGGTATTACCTTTGAATTGTTTCCATGGCAACGCCCACGCATCTCATGGTTCGGATGTTGCGATATACAGACAAGGTAAAGTATTTATAACTTTGATTCAATACGATTATTTATTTTTATTATAAATGAGACTATCCTGGATTTAGGGTTATATCGCTATAATTACTGATTACATATTTTGTATTATATTGATACGTACCTATATTATATTTAAATAAGTACATATATATAATTTTATGCGGCTTACACATACTTTTTTATATACATAACAAGGCCGTATTTAGCTTCATCTAAATATAGACGGAATAAGGTATTTTTAACTTGAATCTGTTATCCAATTCTATCTGGACGCCCCGCCCTTGGGAAGTTAAGGGTGGGCGTTTGTTGTTCAGACGAAGTTAAGCCGAGCGATTCCTACATAATATAATTTTATCAATGAATCGATTAGCGGTTCTACAATATTTTAAGCTTTCTTTTTATTTAAGTATAACCAACAAAGTATACAACAAAAGAAGAGAAGACGAAGTTTAAGATATAACAATGTTTACATTTTATATAGAGTAGCCTTAATTAAAGGCTGCCGCGGCATATCTTTAAAATGGTCCAAGTGCAGCGTTGCCATTGATACGGCAATTCGCGTCTTCGTTTTTAGAATATACGGCATACGGCAGGACTGGCATTACCGTATCATTAAATACGGCAATTGGCTGTATGAAAAACGAAACGTTTTATAACAAATAAGTGAATTGAATGAAACAACACGCACTATGACACGCTGACAATATTCATTTGTAGATTAATCAACGGGTGAAATAAAGCGCGCAAGCCGCTTTTTTTTTCTTTTGCGCAGTGATGATATCTATTTCTATACTTTTGCGCTATACGTACGATGTTTAGAGCGCCTGAGCGCCATATGTATGTTTGAATTTGATTTTTTTGTAATCTCCTTTTATAGGAAAAATGCTTTGAGAGTAATAGATTAGGTTCGTTACTATTTTTCAGAAAGCTAATTATTATTTTTTAAGTTCATTTTTATTATGACAGTAATGAGGAGCGAGGATTAGTTTTTTTTTGGTAAATTTTTAAATATACGGCAATTTGGTAGAATTTTTCTTAAAATACGGCAACCCAGACTGTGACATACGGTAGTTCAGGTTTTTACGATAACAACACTGTCCAAGTGGCATAGGGATTAATGATTTAGCGACATAATGTTTTCCAAAAGTCTTGGAATAGTAATTTCAGGACTTCTGAAAAATATCTTTTAGTTCTTTTTTTTTTAATCGTATTTATTTGTCGAGTAAAAATAAACCACGAACACAGTAAATGTTTTTTAGTTTGTTTATCTATTTAAGAGAAACAATTTCTGTAACAATGCTATCTGCATATTTTCAGAATTACCGCTAGTACACTTCTAGGTTACAATTTTACATAAAAAGTATTTCAGTCCAACAAAATTTTGTACCATTTAAACAAAATACGGATTGACACAACAGGAAAACCTAAAGAGGAAGAACGAAAATCATTCACGAAATAAAAATGGACATAGCAACATGCTCTGTATATAAATCGCCTTTATTTACCTATATTAACATTATTAATTTCCTAGAACAGTTCTGTTGAAGAAAATTGTATTAAATCACGGATATTAATAAAATAAAAAAAACTAAGCGTTCGCGGCGACAAACGACAGAAAAACTGACCGCTAATTTATGGAACACCCTACAATACTGAGGTCCAGTTCAAACTGTTACCGCGAGTACTTTTAATAATATCTTAAGCTTTAAAGCAATTCACTATAAGCACTTCGCAATTCGCATTATAGAATAAAATTTAGAATTAACCTGTTAATTTCGAAAATCAGAACTGTCATTTGGACGTAGATTTGATTTTCGTTTGAAAGATTTTTTTTTTTGCAAAATATAGAACAGAATTGTTCTTTTATTATGTAATCAAATCTCTACATTTCACATAATGAAACAATGGTTTTTTTTTAAGGAAGAGGCAGTAAAAATATGGCAGCCTGTGGTAGACGTGGGTGGAAGCCATTTACACTAAAATATACGACAAAGCAATATATTAATCTTATAATTTTGTTTGTTACTTATTTATACCGAAATCCAGATATGAGAATAAACCGCCATGGTACATCCATGAACAAAAAACATAACATCACACAAGATGGAAGTCACCAAATCGAATTTAATGATTCACTGCTCTATTTTAATTTGCAATACAGACAGGCGGCCAGAGTTAATCGGTACAGGAAAGAAGTAAAAATATTCAGAGTTTTAAAAGTTTAAAAGCAATCTCGGCTGGCTGCACCGGGCGTTTTCATCGACGATGAACAGGTAAAAAGTGGCGAATCGAGAACAATCCTACGTCGACCGGCGACCACCCAGCACGGACAATCTAGGACGCGCTGCACTGCCCACGTACAGGCGATGACAAAACTGCTACAGCAATTCGCGCGCATATTTAATTATACAGCGAGCATACAGATTCAGTATGCTTATAAATTAGATGTAGATGTGATTTTTTTGTTAATTAATTACTTCCGCTATTTCTGTGCTAATTACAAGAACGTCGAATTAATTGAAGACAATGTCGGAGCATTGAATTTTGAATAATAAGCTCATAAAAGCGAAACTATTATTTTAAGTACTCGCTTTTCAGTACCTAAGGTAACTGTCTTGCTGTGCACTGATTAAGTCTCATAATGAAGTTCGCTTGCGATGCCGTTTTAATTACACAGAGCGGTAAGAACAGCATTGGCTTCGTTTAAATATGAAAAAGATACGAATATACACCGCTATCGCTACATCAAAGTATCGCGATCTCTTAAAATAATACTTCTTCTCGCATTATCGAGAAACAGTAAAGAAAATACGTAGTATAAACTGTATAACAGATCATTATTGACCACTTAGGTCAGCGGCAAACATTCTCAACAGGCCAACGCCCCACCGTGCGTCTCGTCGGCGGTAACCGAATATCGGCCCAACACACAGCGACACAAGTCACAATACCGCGTGGCGGCTTGGCAGATAGTTGGATCGCCCATCCTATACACTGCGCTTCAATGCAGTTCCCGGAATGCATCGGTCTCCTTTACAATATTTTTGTGTTATGGCGAGCCAATTTGGTGCACATTTTTTCCTGGTAGTTATGTACATCGTATATCAAATAAAGCGACCTTTGCCTATAATAGCTAAGGATTGTTGAATGGACGTTTAGTGAAAAAAGCTCCTGAATCCTTATTTTCCTATCAGGTAATATTTTAAGGAGCACTGGTTTGTCTTCGTTTCTCGGAAGATGTTTATGATCTGTTACCTGGCCCCCGAAAGCGGCAACGACCATGAGGTTATTAAACTTGTTTTTGTTACAACTTCACAGACACAATATTTTAAATCTGCGTTGTACGAATGGTCGAATATGATAATACGAAGATGATGAGATGGTTGAAAAGAGTTTCGCTTGTCAATATTTACTTCACACGCAAATAAGTGTTGCCAATTGACTGAAAGGTAACTTCACTTAATGAGGCTTCTTTCAGTTTCAAACTGCCAATATTGCATACATTTATTAAATGGAGAAGTAACTTACTGCGTATCTGTACCACAAATATAATAAGTACGACGACGATATTATTATGAATGTTACTAATTTAGGAGCACAAACTTAGAAGCAAGTCAACATCTACCACTGAAGTAACTACTTAACATAACTTCATGCGTCTTATTCCCAATGGTTAAGACAAATTTTCAAACAACATCTCGACGGTTATGTTCCATTCCCACGAGCTTCTTGCCACACAAGAATTGGTACATAATATTCGGCCAAAATATTTAGATTGTCAATTGTAACTTAACGAAAGTAAGCGAAGACGATCACCTGTACGTAGAAATACCTATATTATAGTTTGTCGAAGCGTGAAACTGTCAGAGAAACAAGTTGACGTGACGAGAACACGTAAAGTAACGGCTTAACTAACTTTCTCACAACTGACAATATGTAGCAGCCGAACGACAACCTTTTACGCACTCCCAACTTTATTGACGTTTCGAAGAACATTTATAAACAAGACGTACAAGAATAAGAGACCAAAATAAAGCTGATAAAAGGAAAAAAATCCAAATAAGAAGTTAACAACAACGCTTAAAACCACAATTTAATTAACAGGTCGATTAAGAATCAATTAAACTGCCATTAAAAGAACCTTCGTCGATAACGAAAGCGATAAAGTTGATCTAATTAGGACACCTGGCATAGATGTGTTAAGAGTATCGACGCAACAGTTGGCCGAAAGCCGAGGGGCCGTGGGCCGAATGCCGAAACCTTTGGTGTGCATCGCGTCGCGACACGGTGCGTTATCTGTCATAAAAGTGGCGGCTATTGAGCAATAGTTGCCATAGTCCTCTTGTATATCCACTATCTTATTGTAGTTTCGTATCAAATTGTACCACAATTTCATTAGATCTCCTCAGCCTATCGCTAATTAACATACAAATTAGTTAATTACATTCCAACTAAGATAATTAAAACACAATATTTCAGTTGAAAATTAATTAATTATAAGAAACAAGACATTATTTAGAAACTATAGACGTTTTAGCATGCCGAAGCTATTAAAGAAAGTTGTTATGAAACATTTAAGATCATCTGTGGGCGGTGACGCTAAACAACATCAAGGTTAACTGTGGACACGTGAATACATGGCTAATTCTATAAAGCACATGTTTAAATGTTTAGAAACAATGAATCACGAAAGTCACTATTTTTCACATAGTGGTAAAGCTCTGCGCGTACAACAACGCTGAAGTTGAAATTAATGACTAATAAAAATTCCTGCACCAGTGAAAGCCGTGGAAACTCTACATTCTCCTCACGATGCGTGGAGCTTCCATGTCGTGCAATTTCGTCGGAAAGCATGTAGGAAAGAACCTTTACCTACAATCCGATTCGTGGAAGCGGTACATAGCTAACGAAGTGAATAATTATAAAGTAAAACGGTAAAAATGTTGCCAAGGATTTTTTGTAATTAGTGTACGTCCTTTCAGCATTGTACTTTGTACCGCTAACCTACCATAAAATCAGCTAAAACATTTTCAAACAATGAAACTAAGAAAAAAAGGGAAAATCAGGTGACCTTAAACGACAACGAATTCAAGCTGAAACAATTACACGCACATCTAGGGAGCGAAACCGTAAGCGCATGCCATGGCCGGCCGACACGAATATTTCACTTATTTTGCATACTAACAAGCAACGGTCCCGCGCAGGCGCGACAGGTTGCGTCACCGGCCGTTGCGCAATCCACTCACGCGCATGGAGACTGCCATTCATCCGGCCGCCTCGCTTGGTAACAGACTAGATTCGCAAGATCTAGAACCGCGCTTCCGACAATGTCATTAATCTATTGTGTGACGCAGACATTTTATTGGCCCTGTTAAATGGCATGTCGGAACCGAGGTGCTTGGCAACAAAGGATTTGCCAACAACAATAAATGCCACTTGCTTTGATAAATAATATCGATTTGTGTGACTGATAATAATCCAGATGATGCCAGTTTGTATTATATCCGTCAATGATAAATATTTGTAAATTATTACAGCCAGCAGTAATAAACGTGTGAGTCGATGATGTGAATTGACAACAAAGCGATGATAATACTTGTCTTGTAACTAAAATAGTTTCGGTTCACTACTTTTAGATTACTTTATCACATACGCGTTTATTGAATGAAATTCGAGTTCGTCTCCATTGAATGACATTGTTGTTATCATTACTATTTTGACTGGTGTCGCGGTGCGAAACAGCAACGGTAAAGTTAGAGGAAACGGCACAAATAAAAAAGTAACCATGTCCATTCATAAAAGATTAGTGCGTGGCACATTTCTATCGAACTTTTGTGCGATAACAGACCGGATGTTTGGCCATGTGTGGCATTGTTCACACAAACGTATTCGATGTACTAAGATTAAAAACACAATAACTATTAGTTCTATAGTCTATAGAACTTAATCGAATTAGGATTGATGATTTCCTTAGTGTTGCTCCTTCCGTTTGTTTGTCCTTCGTAGACGTCGAATCGCACTATTTTTAGTTATACCAAAAAAGGATGTTACGCAATGGAGTGGTAGAGTGCGGTCAAAATAATTATGTACAATAATAATGATAGGAAAACATCTTCAGAAGTAATATTTATCAGAAGTGAGCAGTACTACTGTTTCAGTTTACTTAATAAATGGAAAGGGCGCTCCAACAATACGCCCTTTGGGTTTAAATGTCAAACGGTAATTGAGTTGAGCTAGTGCCGGGTAATAATGACACCTACCGGATGTCTGGCTGCACGTAAATTGTTTTGTGTTGCCAACTAAATAATTTGATAATATAATAAATGTATACAAGCCGGATACAGCACAGAATGCTAATTGTCAGTTATCGAAATTGGTAAAAACCAGTTGCCCGATCAACAAATGTAATTATAAGAATAAGTTCAACGATTCGTTTCGTGTAAGATTCCATAACAAATAAGCGATTATTTTCCACATAAATACAGTTTGTATTTACGTCGACTAGAAAGCTTTGAGGATTTTTCCTGTTTTTACCCTGTTCCCAATTTGAGAAGCTCCTGTTTACCTTTCCTTAAACATCAATGTTGAGCTTGTGAGACATAATTATTTATGTATTCCTTTTCGATCAGTCTTCCCAATAAACAACGTGCGCAACATTACCTATAAGATGTAGTCAATACAAAGATTATCGGGCATCGCTCTGACCGCTGGCCATAGCAAAGGTGATTTCTACATATCGCACCCAACGGATGTTTATACAAACAGATACGTGATTTTTCCCCGGTTAGTTCAATCACTTGACTTTGATCGGACAATCAATAAAAATACTTTTTCACTTCTCTTGCTCTGAAAGTGCTTCTTTGTGCAGGGTATAGGCTGCACAAAATCGAATTTAGTGCACAAGGGCGTTAACGTATCTACTCATAAATGTATTATATTAAGGCAAAGAAAATGAGCCATACAGCCAATAAGAAGTTATACTTTAATTTATTTGCCTTAAGTGTTTTTAAGATATAATATATATTAAAATTTTAATTCAAGTACGGTAGGTAAGTTAATTTAAGAAAATTATTATTACAAAATTAATTTAATAGTAGGCTGTAAGTAGGTATAGGTCTGTAGCCTAATATCAACGTCGTAAGATTAAAAAAAAAAGCGGCGGGAAGCTCTTGCTCTTTTTTCGTGCATTAATTAACTTCTTCAATTTGCTAAAATTGTTAAAAATGAAGAAAAAAAAAGATGAAAAGAAAATATAAAAAGATAACAAATTCAGAAAAATACCGTTAATATGCCGTTTTTATGCCGGAAAAACAATTTCGTTCAACATTCAAAACTGTTTTAATTTTACTTTGAATTTTAATTTAAGAAATGTTATGTTATACTACTGTTTTATTTCCTCGCAATCGAAGTGAAAAGCAGAGTTTATAACTCGTCCACAAAACCATTTTTATCCTCGATATTACTATCAGCTCTCGCCTTTGGCTCGAGCTGCTAAAAATCTCGGATAAAAATGGTTTGTTTTGTGCACTTGTTGTAAAATCTACTATAGTTGCTTAGCAAAAAAGAGTATTCACATAAAAATAAGCAACTTTTAACGTCGTTGTCATATTTGTGTACGAGGTTCTCAGTATTGTTAGGCAAGGTTCGTTTAGCAAGAATTGTCACACGTAGGTGGCAAGTGCAACGTCCGTTGATCCGGGCTAAGCCCATAGTCTAATCTAGTTGAAGTGCACAACGCGAATCATCAACTTATCACGGCCGACGTCAGCGTGAAAACGAGAGTGGGTGGTTATCGCAGAGGCGCCCGCGACTCTCAACGTCACACCGCACTCGCGCTGCGTCCGTCAATTACGTCAAACTTGCGTAAGCCTACATTTCATAGAAGCGATTGTTTATCGAAACAATTCTTCATAATTACATCATTTACAATCTGGATGACTGTAGGTGCTTTGTTTGTAGTTAACGTGAACAAATCAGCGACTTCCTGTCAGCTGTCACCTTTAACATGAAATAATTGCAAGATTTTTTCAGAGACAATGTTTAAAGTAAATTGGTGACACGCAAGTTAGGGAATTAACGAGGCAATCATTCGGCTCCGGCCATATAATCGTTTCAAGTACGTCGCTAATGACAAGGACGCTACGAAATCTGCGGGCGCATTCGCCTGTTGCGGACCATCATGTCCGAAATTATTGAATCCAAGAATGGATGTGCCAAACTGAGATATTTTAGGAATTCAAGAATCTGGAATCATTGAATTATTTTCTATTTTAATCTGTCGTTTAAAACCAAATGTGCTGATATGCGGTTTTAAAAAACATTTCTTCATAATCATTGCAAAGACGTTAAACTAGTCAATCAGGTCATATTTATGAAGTCTATAACAGTATCAACTAAAAGAGTTTCGTCACTATTCAGCTTTCACTGTGCAGATGACAGCTGGTTCGGTCACCATGCCGTATCCAAGTACATTCGTATCTGTTTGAGATCAGCAATGAGTCACTGAGGCCATTGCTACATCAGCTGACTCATTGAGCGGCGACTGCGAATGGGAAATCCATTGTTTTAGTGTCCTTAAATCTAGACTCGTGTTATGCTTCGGTAGGACTTAACAACCCCTTGCTTAACGACTAAACGTTCTAGCCTTCTACGTATAACTGCTTTATATTCAGCCAGAGAGGCGTCATTTCCAGCAATTTATGTAACACCATGCATTTTACTGTCATCATTTGGTACAACATTGGTGGATTACATCCAGTTTTTTCCGGTTGGGTAAACCCGTGTGACACATCCGCAATCCCACGCGATTACAACAGCTAGGTCAAACCTATTTTCGTATTTAACACTGGACGGAACTGGACTGTATTGCGATATTTGTTGTGACCATTTACAACGCCATAATCGTTTGTTTTGTTCACTCTGAATTTATGAACATATTCCACGGGAATTATGTATGAAGTATTATCAATATTTTGAACAGAAGGTTACTATTAAATTCAGAGTAAAATTTTTAAATCCTATTTCCCCGAAATATAAAACAATTCGCTTCGTTGACCACAACGCCATTTGAGGACTAGACAAAGTATCAACCGTCTAGACAAGGAGCATGTTGACGAAGTCGAATAAGGAGTTACGAGTTCAAAATCTTAATGTAAAATGTCTATATTAGTAGAGTGTACATCAAAGTCAGCTGTTAGACAATGCAAGGTGCGGTGCGGCAGCGAAGCAGTGAATCAGTGACTGGCATCAGCTGATTCATTCGTCGGGTAAGCGGCCTTGCATGCACCGACTGTGAGAATGAATACACAAGTAACGTTAATCACCTACTTGACTGAAGGATATTTCGAGGTAAATATGAAGTAATAACACTCTTATATACATAAGAAATAATTAGTACTTCTGATGTTACATGCATCATGTTGGAAAATCAAGTTCTTTGTTTCTGGTACACACGAGCATTTTATTATCTGTGCTGTTACCCAAGTGAGGTGCGATTTCTCTCGGTGATATTATTCACGAACGCACTCGAGTTGAGAATGAAAACGAAACGCAGAAACTACAATGATGAATGAAAGTCAGTAAGTTTGTGTGTGCGATAACTGTTGCCAATCAAGTTTCCGAAACAAGGTGACATCAATGACCTGGAGGCGAAGGTGACCCGCACTCGAGCAATACAATAGTTTGTCGAACCCGCGATAATATTTCTATTAGTTTTTCAAAAGATGTAGATATTATTTTTAATAGCACGAAAATTCTAAGTGACGCTTTAAAATAGTGGTTAGGTGAGTTTCATCATTAAAATGTCGGGAGTTAAAAATACTTTGAACTCAGAAATGGTATTCATGTATACCCGTAAGGCTGGAACGAAACCAGTTTTCTCAATGACAGAGTACGAACAGTGTAAATCGAACAAAAACCTATGAAACACAGCCGAGATGTGGTCGACATAAAAACACTCTGTTTAAAAAGAAATATAAAACAAAAAAGTAAAAAAGATGAAGCGTATTTACCCCCACCGGGATGGGCAATAGAGGCAGCCGCCAACTAATTGCGAAAAACGAGATTAACGCTCACTGTAGAGGCACTAAACGAGGATGGCTCTGTTTACCACCCCAGTTTCATTCCTTTTACAACACCACTAATAGACTTATTTTATTAGGGAAACGCCGAGATAACATTTATATTAGCAACTAAGTAATCATCGTAAAATCAACACTATTAAAACTGGCCACTGATGTCCTAGACTGCCTTGTTTGGTAATCAAAATAGAGTGCCTTAATTAAGTGCAGTGATAAAATATGTTTATGCAACAATTTCAGTGTAAAATCCTCTGGATATCTAGTTTGTATTTCAAACTTGACTTTGGCTATCTCTGTTCGACCACACACTATTTTGATGTAGATAACGTGATCAAAATACACAATGTAGTCAAAAGAATGTATGAACCATTTTTTTTTCATTACTAAGCCCAAACAGCAACATGAACGAACAGGCAGCAGTTACAAGAGACGGCCAACTAGAAAACAGAGGCGGCTAATTGCCGGTAACCGTACAAACGTGATTACCTGCAGTGCATCCGAGTACGTGGCTATGTACAGATGTATGAAATGTTCACTGTGATGGCTTCTACTAACACTAATTCAACTTAGAAATAACAATTGATTAGTACCGTCTGGTAAAGAGCAGATTTAATTAAATTAGAACTAAATAAACGAGATCCATCAGCATACTTTGTATAAATAAAGCGTTGTTTACGCAAAACTATTTCAAACCACAAACAATCCCTCAATTTTATTATAGTTAGTAACAACAGCGACTTTCAAGGTAATTGTTAAACTATAAACAGACAATGAAAATCTCCACTTAGTAACGTACTGATAAGGACTAACACATTAAATAATCTGACTTAGGAACACGAAGTCTTTTACGATACATATACGCTGTTGCCTGTTGGGCCTGATCATCCCTGACACAATCCAATTACTAAACGGGGATTCTTATTTGAGAGAGAAAAACCAGACAAGTGCTAGTCAGACAATAATAATAGATACAATGGGAGCTTGAAGGAAATAGGTCAATCTACAGAGCTGTAGAGATAAGAGATAGGCTACCGACCTGTCAATTAACCAGTGAAATGGTTAAACCTCATTCTGCTAAAAGCCGCTTACTGTGAGAAGGAGGAAAGTCGAAGTAATACGAACACACGTTACATTACAGTCTTTTTCACTCAAAGATTTTACCCACACACCATTATTATTTAATGCGATAGTCCTTATGTCGACATATCAATTCGAGCCAGAGATTCTTAACATTGTAACTCATACAATGAGACATAATTATAGAAAATGGCGTTTGAAACGCCACGTGTAACTCAATGTTATGTAAAACGCATTTTTTCCTGACATTTACATGGAATTTAAAAAAGTTACCGATTCAGTTACAGTTTTATTTGCATATGACTTGAATAAATTTCAAAAGACAAATGAGAGCATGATTTGATAAGGGTCTAATTTTCATTTCAGGTAATTTCAAATGAATATAGTAATTAGTAAGCATCGCATGAAAATTGAGGGAGCCAAGTTCTCGTTGTTCTCGAAACAAAAATCCTAAATTAGCGGCGAGTGGCAGCACAATAATATTCAACAAACTTAGAAATTAATTATAAATTAAGGGACGACAAATTATATTTCTTACTGAATTGAATGAAGACATTATTTCGGGGGTGAAATAAAAGCGGGTTGTTTTGAAATGTTAATTTCTCAAAGTGGAATATAATAATTATAATCGTGCGCATTGTCAGAGGGACAGGCAGAATTGTCATGCTGTGATCACCAATCTGTTTAGCAAGATGACTATGTTATTTTCTCAGAATGTGCTCAGCTTCAGTAGCCAATCAGTGAGCTCTCTTTTCCGTAAGGTCGACACGATATTTCATCTCATTCAATATGAAAATATTTGGTACGTGGGGAAATTAATCGATTGTTTTATAATTAGGGCCGTGGTGCGTGGGTTGTCTCCACTAATATTTAATTACTAAAACCTTACCGGACGCTTTTATTATCTGTTGTAATAACATGTTATTTATTCCACCATAAGATAATGAAAGCTACAATTTATTTCAATTTACCTTGTGCAAATCGCAGAAAATTATGGTTTATATGAATTTGGATATTTAATTACTGGTGTAACTGCGTATGTAGGCATTTCCGGATACATTTTATGATCGTATTTTTCGTAACAAAATATACGAATTAAGATGATTACTTACGTAATGGTTTTACGTATCGTTAATTTAAGGTAAGTACTTATGTATAATTGATTGACACTCAGTCTACCAAAGACACGAGTTAAGAAGTCTATGTGACATCAGAAGAGGGCTTCAAAAATAGATCTTATGCGGATGGTGATAAAACTGATGTGTCGGCGTCGCATTGGATACTGCACGCAAGTGTGTAATAAGTCATATAGTTACTTAATCGTCTCCTTGAAACACTTTATTATCAGACGGGTTATGGGCGTGACATACATTTCATAGTAAACACCGTTAACTTACACACGTTGGACTTTAGTTTTTAACACAGTCTGTGCCACCGACACGCCTGTTGTGTTCATGTAAATAAATTATGTATTTGTCCTATCATTAGTGCTGTGAATGTTACAGGTGTGTTCTCTGCTCTATTATGAGTTTATTTTATTTTTGGTTAAAAACGCCGAATTCACTGAAAGCTCCTAATTAGCCTTTGAAGGCAACTATTTTTCTTATACCGTTTGAACTTTGAACTGAAACAAAAATGTTCCACAACTTTGGCAATAAAATTTTCCGTATTTTCTTTTTAGTTCAAGCGTTACTAAATCCAAGGTACATGAACAAGCCATATTGAACTGTTAAGTGAAACATTGTGTAATCGATCACTTAGACTGGCCGAACATTCATGAAAGAAAATAACGGGCGACGATTCATTAATTAAACAAAGCGGCTACAGTCGGCGGTGACAAGCCGCGTCCCCATTCCCGCGAAAGTTTCAATACCTCGCTATTGGGGTTATCTGTGACAAGGTTGTAAGCAGAGGACCACCTGAGAAACGTAAACGTGAACGTTTCCGAGTAAATCGTGAACAATGACCAACTTCATGAGATCTCTCGGTATTTATTGTGCACGACAATAAATTAGCAGCTGAGGCAGCTCTCGATGCACTGGCCATCGACGAAGGTTGAGCGATGTCAAGTAAATTTTAACACGCAATTAGTACCCGTCGGATACCTTGGCACCGATAGACTGGGTGTTTCAGGGACGCGTGTCCGCAACCACCCGCTAAATTCCGTTCTAGAACACCCGCACAGCAACCGGGGTTACAGTCTGACGCGATATTTCGGGGGAGTTCGCGAATAGTTTTATTGTTCGCTGCTTAACGCGCTTTTTTCCGCAATAGGCCTTTGGTAACAAATGTCGATCATTGTTTTTGCACACGCAATCTGTCGGTTACGAACCGTATAGACAGGGAAAAACGAAACTTTTATGTTGTTGCTCTAATTCCTTTCAATCAGTTAAGTATTTAATAGCCGCAGCCGTTTATTTTTGGTGTATCTTGTGTTCGCAAAAATGTGTTTTTAGTACAAATTGTGTGATATTTAATATTACAGAAATCAAACAAAACTACCAATCAATATATAATTTTTACATATTGATGTAAACAAAATAGTTTAAATGTTTAATGTAATGCTATTATTTGTATGTTCATGTTAATTCTGTGTGCAACAAATCAATCAGGTGGTTAAACAGTAACACGGAAATGTTTAAGTAATTATGTTAATTAAAATTACGAATGATATCGTTCGCGTTTTGAGCGGCGTTCATATTTAGTAAAGCAGGTAATCTATTCCAGCCGACAACCATGTAATTATAATACAACAACATATTATTTTAGTACGGCACGGTATTACGACATGGTATGTATCTGTCGCTAAGCGATCGAAACAATGTCGTCGGTGTCAGAGCGTTTTGTGCGCTACGCGTAAGTGGTGGTGAGTTCATTTTGGAAGTAAGGGCGTTCTTGTCTTGATGGAAAACGGTGAGAGAGTTTCCAAGAGTAGGTAGACCGTAGACCGCACCTCGGCCTGCCGGCGCCGGGTCGTGTAATAATCCGGGTGGCAACAGTACGAGCGTGACGTCGTACACTCACCTTGACTCACTTTAGTCGGCCCGTTTGCATTACACTGTTTGCTCGACGTGTACTCGTGATTAGTCTAGAGAAAGAGGCTTGTATGGCATTTTCAACGTATGTACCTTCCATAGATATAACTCTCTTTGAAATAAACAGAAAACAAATCTTAAAAACCTTAATAATAGGATATCTTATCTGTCTAATCATCAAAATATATAAATAATAATCTTAAAATGATTGGATAGCAAACTATTTACTTACAGTTATTATTTAATGTAAGAGAACAGAACACTTTCTTGTGAAACTAGCCGCACTATGAATGGGCGATATCGCAATTAATTGCAAGCAGATAACTCAAACAGCTGATGCTCTGCCATTCGTGTCGTATCAACACGATCATATTCATGGCGAAAGCGTGCCTCGTGACGCGGAGTTTTTACACAAATTCCATCTGCGTACAGATGGGAAAATGTTACATACATTGCGTATGTAACAAGTCTAGGAACTTTTTATAAATATTTACTCATTAGCGGATTCATTATCATTAGCCTTTCAAAAACGAGCAAACACGTCATTTTAGTGTAGAATTGAACTCTACGAATATGAGGTTTTTGGCTGTATCAGAAAGATGAAGCAATTTATTTGATAAAATATCGATTCGAAGAAATCAGTGTACATCTATCTAATCGTAGTTCAGTTCGATCAGTCTAGACCCGAGATAAGGATAAAAAAGAAGGCAACCGCAGTGGTTAACTGTATAGTGAGATTTCGATCTTAAAGTAGTGCCTATCTCCTTGACTCGATTCGTATTGGCATCGACGGGTCGGCGCGTTGCGAAATTCGCCCACAGGCCGCAGGCGTTAGTCATTGTCGCCTATTGCATCCAGTGCAGGCAGACAGGCGTTGCTTCACACAGCGTTATATGCTCCATTTGAGACTGTATTGATGAGGTATTGTATGCAGTTAGGTAACACGCTCCAACTCTTTAGTGTTTTGAATCCATAGTCAAACTATTGCGCTGCATGAAATTCAGTCTGACTCTGAATATAGACCAGTTGGACAAAGCGTAAAATCTAATCAAGTGACAGAAGGATCTTCTTTTCCAGTTTTACTATGCGCAATCAAAAACTCCACACATGTAATTAACGCATAATTTGTGTCAAAAAAACATTGACAATATTGTTTTTCGTGTCAATCCGAGTTTCACTAAGCAAATGTACAAATCTATTGTCCGTCAGCGGAATGCAAAAAACATGACGCAATTGGGTCATTTGAAACCAATAACTTCGCCGGCGAAACCGCAATGTGATATTAATAGACAACTACCGACAGACAGACACTGATTATTATTCAAGATTATTTACTCACTGACGAATACAAACATACTTTACAATTATTTATTTAATTATGCGGTTTTTCTTCACGATTCTTCGGAAAAGGGTTACAATAAAAGTTGTGAAAAGGGGAATTTATAAACAAATCGTTATTGGTTCGATTGTTTGGCGCCAAAGAAACAAACTGAGTCTAATTTACAACGAAACGTCCAGTTTGTTTTGGTCGTTCATCAGTCGAAACAAATGTTGAGGCCGAGAGGAAATAGAAATCAAGTTCCGAGAAAAGGAAAAAACGACGGGAAGTGACGTTGCTTGACCCGAAAAACACGGTTACAGCAGCGTCAGACTTAGCCTTATATTGGTCAGTTAGCATCAGCACTGTGGAATTTCTTTGTTTACACGCTTATTGACAGAGCAATACAAACGGCCAGATTTAGCACAAGCCCGTACATTAATAGCACCCTACTATTTTAGCTCGCGGCTTCACTTGCGTAAACGTATTACGTAAACCAATAAAATACACGCATGCGTAATGCGCTCAAAAATTGCAATACGAGCCGAAGAATGCATTGAAATTCAGTTGCCAACTCGTTTTTTCTGCCGACCTTACTGCTACATTTAAAATTGGAGATCACATGCTAAATATTTTTATTTCAATGCTCGTTTGAAAGCCACACTGTTCAAGCATGAAAGGATTAAAAGCGTCGTCAGTTTTATGTTCCGCTTCCTAGCCTAGTTTATCGCAGCCGAGCTCATGCAAGTTCTAAGACATCCTAATACCCGTGCACCTTTAACTCCCACATGACGCGACACGAATCTGGCAGGGCGCCATGTAAACACACCACCAAATAGGGCAATGACCACCTTACAAACGCAAATAGAATATTTTCTATTAATAATCGCGTCCGAAAATAAATAGAAAGCGAGGGGAGACACCACGTGTCTCCCGTATACTAAGATTAATTGCCGCCGCTCCAGAACGGCAGTAGTAAATGTTTGGAAATGGATTATAAAACTTCCGAACAAAAGCCTGGAGACCGAGCTCGATCAATTTATAACAGCAATTAAACTACGCTTTCTTTCAAAACTACTAAGAAGTTACTTCAAGTCCTCAAAATCCGACGGTCGAAGCATCACGGATTGACTGACATGAACTAATTTTATCAAAGCATTTCCTTTGTCATTTGTGTTAGATAAAAACAAAGGTGTTTCGAGCTCCCTCGGGTAAACGCTGATTTGTTGAACTTATTTTTAGATAGTAAATACGGGCTGTGTTTTTGCAGCTGTAAATAGAATGTTTTATCCTAACTCGGCTTATGATGTTTGGTTCCGCCTGAATATTACATGATTTACGAGAGTATAAATAATGTAAGATGCCTACTAAGGAGATGATGTAAGAATAATATATTTATAATGCGTTTGTGATCTATTGAACTATGAGGAGTGTGTGAGGTCCATTCACATTACACGACCGACTTTAAGGAGCAGTTACATGTTTCACAAACATCATAATTATGAATGACAATATCAATAATGAGTCGGCATTCACGATTTCAGTGAACCGTAGTCTTGACTTCGAGATAAGTTTGTATGACACGGGTCACGAAAGACGTTATTTCCACACAAAGGAAAGAGCAGTGCACCTTTAAAACATTATTAGAAAACAATTTCCACTACGTCAAACTTTCCACGTTTCTCGTGTCGTCATTTGTGGCTCGTGTAAAGGAAAATTGTGACGCAGCGTTAAATGCGCGACTCGCGAGAGACCAACACCGCAGTGAAAACTTAACATGCACGTGACTACAAAGGTCATTTATAGGCGAGCTAGTAGTTCTATACTGCGTTCTCGATTTATATTCTGAACATGAAAACAAATATACAGGGTGTCTTGGGAAGTGTGGATCTAACTGAACAGGGGTTTTGCTTGAGAGAGGTCATCTTAAATCATCATCATAAAAGTTTGATTACTTCTCGTATTCAGATGGGCAACAAATGCGTAATTTACAATTTTTGCAATTTTTTTAATTTTTCTAACTTTAAAAGTAAGAAAATTATGAATATCCCAGTATAAATTTACTCGATTTTCAACCTATTTTTTTGGAAAAAAAAATTACTAGAGAAAGTCAATGCTCTTGTTCACTTTGATCTACACTTTCCTCGACACCCTGTAAATGTTTGAGTTTTTGGAAAAACAACTCATTTTAGAAGTTCAGTTTGCGTTAAAACTCAATGACTTGTTACTCAGATTAACTTAATTTACTAAGCACATACGAGTATATTCGTTTAAACCGATTGACATTACATGGAAACAAATATTTGAATAGACTTCAGTACTCTTGCCATAAACAAGACATCGATGGCGAAAGAAATCAGCGTTGCAAGAAAATTATTTTCTTAAAGAACCCATTTACGCAGTATGGCCGTGAAGGTGACGACATGATTGACTTCTAAACAACATTTTTAAAAGTGCAGGCAGACGGCTATTGCACTCATTAACATTAATCACGTATACAAAAGTTTCCAATTCAAAGACCCGCCTTGTGGTGTTTTTCTGTCTATGACTGGTCATACACATAAGGTAATGTAAAGATAATTATTTCAGTTTTTTTTTTTATATTTGTAACTCGTCTATTTTTACAGATGTGAATAAAACCGTAAATCTGGGGGCACGGCAGTGCCCCCACCAAGTCGAGCAAAAAAGCGGCACGGCCGTACCATCCTTTTCTCGAAGCAATTCAGGCCATTTGCGACCCCCTGTAACTTCGTTGTGGATAAAATTAGAAGACTGAATTTTCAGTAACCATGCAGGCATTGTTAAGACACGGTATATTTAAAATTTCATTCAATTTGAACCAGTAGTTTAAGAATTATAACGGGTCAAAGTTTCTTAATTTTGTCACTCACTCACTGACTGACTGACTCACCGATCATCAAAATTCTAAAGCACTTCTAGCAGACCTAGAAGTTTCAAATTTGGAATAAAAGTAGTGTTTGGTGTATGAATCAAGGAAAAACTAAAATATTTGGGGGCACTGTAGTGCCCCCGCCAAGTCGAGTAATTTTTTTCAATTTTGGTCCAGTTTTATAGAAAATTCGTTGCTGGTAGATATAAGTAGAAGGTACCGAAAAGAAAAAAAGTAGAACTGTCTACAAAATACAAAAAGAAATGAGATCCCATCAAAAACAATACTTGTCAAAAAAACCAAGTCTCGCAACTCAGTTGTTCTACGGTAAAAAGTTATGAGATCCATGTAATACCAAGTCTTATCCATGTAATACTTAAGCGACTTCCTGTCTTAATACGTCCACTCCCTAAGAAATCTTTAACGTTTTATATAAATATATTGACTTGGTCATCGCACTAAATAATTTAATTAACACGTGTTTTCATGCGATGGCCGAGTCAATATATTTATATAAAACGTTAAAGATTTCTTAGGGAGTGGACGTATTAAGACAGGAAGTCGCTTAAGTATTACATGGATAAGACTTGGTATTACATGGATCTCATAACTTTTTACCGTAGAACAACTGAGTTGCGAGACTTGGTTTTTTTGACAAGTATTGTTTTTGATGGGTCAAGAATTTGCAATTCACGTCAAAATAAAGACGAGCTCCACATAATTCTCACAGGTAAAATCAGAACAGAATGCGAATCGAGTCCGTGAAATTCATATGGCACCAGAATTAACCCGGTCACCGCTTCATTGAAGAGCACAGTCAGTAGTTCATTGAGAATTTTTTATTTACGATGCAATAAATCTGCTCCCACGCGACCTCGGGCCGCCTCCTAGCAACGGTTCGCCCACCGAATGTTGAAAAAGGTCGGGACTGACAACGCGTGGTTTGTACCTGTAACGCCTTCCTACCAATATGTGGGATGTAAGTGATTGTCCAACCGATCGCTTTTTAAAACAGTAACCAGCAATGAACTTTTCACTATATTATACATAACAGCCTTAAAAATTATAACTGATGAGCAATATCCGCATACGACAAGTAAACAATAATTACGAAACTACTCACAGTTTAATAGCTTCGAGCGAGAATCAACAATGGCGGTTGCATATGGTACGGTACGGAGTAAGTAAATTAATAACCACAGATGACATCGGTTAATTCGGGATTAATCGAACAATCGGATGTTATTCGATGCGATGATCGATTGTTATTCGATTTTCTATCGACTACCAATAGATATCATTCGATACAAAACGTGTTAGAATTGTTTTGAAATCATAATCTACTATTTTAAGAACTTATTACATATTCACTTACCTCGTTTATGTGTTTGTAGGTTTTGATGAGGTCTACGCTGAGTTTTCTTAGAGGTGCTGTCGAGGGGTCTCGAAAGTGATGTGGTATTCGGGCCTGCATAGCCTGGGCAAGCGAGAAGTATTCATTAATAAACGGCCAACATGTTAAAAGCGGACAAAAAAGCAATAAAAAGCTAAGGACGTTTCAGGCAGTTCGGACGTTACTACACTACAGTCAACAAAACAAAGCATAGGTGATTGAACTCACGTTAAGGTGAAATCTGCGAAATATATTCCACCAAAAAAAGAATTTAAAAATGAAAGATAACATAAAAGGTAGGATAGAATACAAAATCATAACATTCATGAAGCTAAGTTAGAGACGCACGTAGACGCCTTAATACACGAGACGGTTTGTATAAACATCTATTCAATAAAATGTTGAACAATTGGTTCACACCTGAGAACCTACAATATCCCTAGCGCAATCACTGTCGGTAATACCCATACATTAGTCCCGGGACTATTAACGTCACAAGACGCGCACATCGGTGATTATCTAGATTTCTAGAACAAAGTAGTTTGTATTGAAACATGTCCATTTTGACAATAATAAGGAAACCCAATATTTTCGCGCGAGAAACACTAGTCGGACACATTTATTAATTAACCCAGTCTAGACGAGGGGTATCTATCGATCGCTGCCGTTTCGTATTCAACGCTAACTAAATACATCACTAGTGTTTCAGTGAAAGAGAACTTAGTTGTAGTAGGTAATTAGTGGCACTTTACTGACTAATTTATTTACTTGCGCGTAATGTCTAGACGCGCGTGGTTAATGGCTCTTTTAATAAAACAATAGGTGTGGCGCGCGGAGGTCACGGGTTTAAGAAACTTTGAGCATATGCAAGTGCATTATGGCTTGCTTCTGATAAAATTGGGTTTAGAAGCAATTATTCAGGTTTTTTTTTTTTAATTTCGATACATTTTTGAGAATAGCAAATTTGATTTATGTTCAGGACGTTAGTCCCCCAAACTGCCTCGTGCATCATTTACCTGGGCGCGGGTATGGTAGCAGCAGAAAGCTCGGGGGTCGCGCACAGTGGCGCTCACCTGTATGTCTGAGGGCGCGGACATGGACGCCAGCTGGTCTTCGGCAACCAGTCTCCCGTACAACGGCACATGGCGTCGCTCGCCGCCAGCGGCCTCCGGCATGCCGCCGCCAACCACGCCCACTGCAACAAACACAAACATTTAAAATATAAAAACACATATGCACATGACGTTTTTTTTTCACATCAATCGTATGACTACTACGCTAACAATTTTAATCTCAGCAAAATCAGAACAGACAGACAGCCAATGATAAAAATTTAAGTTTGTCAAACATTACATGTCGGAAGTTTTTACCAGACTGCAAATATGGTAATCCAATAACTCGACTTTAAATAAACTGATGCTCGCCTATAAATAAACTTTGAATTTATAAAAATCTTTGACAAACACCTTTTCCAACACCAGCGGTACAAATACATACTAAAATCGTCCAACTGTTAAACAAGATCTATATCAAATACAACAGCACAGCACAGTACAGCAAATATACTTAGATATTCAGCTAATAAAATGGTCAATGATTTATAATTATTTACACATCTATTTTTGGACTACATTTTTATATGACCATAAATGGATGGTTGGTTAAGAAACTAATATTGAGGCAATTTCTCAATTTGCTTTAATCGATGTTATTAAAGTTTTAATAAACTTCAAAGATTTATTCGTCGGAGATTCATGGCGATAATTCGATAAAAACCAGTATTAAAGTTAGTTCGGTAGACGGCGCGGGCGTCGCATCTCAATCAATCTGGTATCGTAATAGCTCAAATTGCCGTGTGAACAAGCTTTATTCACCTGATTGCCGCCCACATACTGCCGGATCCAAATACTTGGTAGGTATGTTAAAGGTGAATGAATCATTCCGGATTGACTTGTTTCACGAACTACGGCCGACGTCATCTCTGCGTTTATGGAAATACGTTAGAAATCGATATTATTAGCGATGGGATGATTTGGAACAGTCGCAAAAACTGAGTCTAAATTCTATGGTGCTTGCTTATGCTGAAACCTTTAAGCTAAATTTTGTAGCGCGATTTGTTCTGCCTTAGAATTTCCATATTATCTAAACACAGCAAAACAACGTAGTTTAAACTTTACAGCATGTTAAGTTGCTTGTAAGAATTCTAGCTTGCTCCACCAAAGCCGTAGAACAAGTCGCTAAGTATCGTATGGCCGAAGTTCTCACATCGGGCTGTCCTCCGGGGAGACTCCTACAATATTCTACATGTCTGAAACCTGCGGTAAAATCGTCCTGGTCTCATTTTCTTACTTTTTTTACCTATAAAATGTTTATGTTTTCCTTTAAACGCCTTACAGGAAAAGCACTTAAAGAAATCTTAATTTTTTGCAACATTTGGCTGGTGATATTTTTTCTCAGCGAATTGAGGAAACGGTAAGTAATTTTATGGAAATTACTGATTGTATAATATCCGTGAAGTAACAAGAATGTAACTTTCTCCAGGATTTAAACACTGTAAAACAACTTCACACAAAATTACGCGACTAATTCGAGTCTTAATGGCCGTAAATTTCGATCATGAACGTCTTCATCGCAATAAAAAATTCATTTCAAGCCGTAAAATTAAATCTCTAATAAAATAAAACCCCATAAAACAAAGTATCCTCGGTCGAGTTGACTTGAAAATGCTGAAAGATGGCAGTGAGAGAGAGATGTTAATACGCATTTATTTAATATATTGTTAGAAGAGTTGGATTCGTTTTAACGTGTAATCCAAGGTGTGAATGTGAACTTTATCGTGTTCAATCCAGAGGTCGCAGACAAGTTAATTTAGTCTTATTTATGTACCGTCTGGTACGACGTGACATTTCATAATAAAACAGCGACGTTCGAGCCTCGCTACGTACTTTTGCTGAGCGAGTTTGTTGAACGTCTCACAAGTTCTCGTTACGTCCACAGGTATCTATTTAAATTGGACCTAATTTCTGAAGCCATTTCGTTTTATTGACGCAACAGGTGTACAATAAACAAGAGTTTTTGGGATTAAAAATACTCTGAGCAGTTTTGGATAGCAAAGAATTAATAAGTTCTTGTAATCTGTTTGCAATATTTTTTAAAAGCAGCCGATATTTTAAATTAAGAAGATTGGTTTAAGTCATTACCCAGTCTCAAAATCTTCACCATGAGAGTTAGTATCGTTTGATGATTTCGCACTCAAAACAAGTGTTTTTTTTTCTTTATAAACGTGATATTACCGGAAAAAGTGACCAATTTTTTGCAGTAAGCAATATTTTTTCACCACAAGTTTCACTTGTGCAAAAAGCTCGCTGGCGAATGCAAAGGCTCATATTCCAAGAAATTTTGTGGTTCAGTCAATAAGGAGGAAATCCAAGTCAAAAAGCTTACTGTAAAAGTATCAACAGCTCTAACATGAGTCCTAACTGGACTAAGTAGCCAATTAAAATAACGCTTCGAGTTTTCAAAATTTCCTGAACTGGCAACTTTTGCTCTCATGGTTTTATGTACTGTTTATCGATAGGTAGGGATAATTTGAATCGATTGGCTGGGTAGTTTTTCTGAGATAGGCTCAGTATGCCTTAAAATTCTTAGTCTAAATTGTCATGATGGCATTTGGTTGAGGTTCTCCAAATTAACTCCCAATATAAAGAAAATCGAGAAGCATGAACGACGCACGAAACGACATCAATCCAGATTTAATTAGTTGAAACTGCTAGTATTAGTAGAATGTTAGCCCTACATAAGCAGTTCCTTCGAACTTTCAACTAACGGTACAGAGTTTAAAAGAATCACACGATCAAATAAACGTAGCGTCAATATTGGTAGGCTATCAGGCCTATTATCAAGTACGTATGCGCTCGCGCATTCGTTGTGTTATCGTCACACACACACATGTGTAACAACTAGCATGCAACTGCGTAGTTTATTGTGAAATGTGTGCTCTTGTGTGCGAAAATGGTTTTGCGAACTCGGGGTATTTTGTTTGACAAGATGCAAATAAACATGTTTGTTTTAATTTTTTAATTCAAAGATTTGCATTTGTTTGCTGGATAGTTGGGATATTAGGGTCAATCTAAATATATAACTCAAAGGTGACTGACTGACATAGTGATATATCAACGCACAGCCCAAACAATGGACAGATCAGGCTGAAATTTGGCATGCAGGTAGATGTTATGTCGTATTCATCCGCTAAGAAAGAATTTTGATCAGTTCTACCCCCCAAGGGGATAAAATAGGAGATGAAAGTTTGTATGAAACTTTGTCAATTTGATAAAAAATACATTGTTAAGTTCCGACATCCACGCGAACGAAGTCGCGGGCACAGCTAGTATTCGATAAATTTTGGTCTGATCATTTACTGTTGTTTGTAATGGTCCATGTGAAGATCTTAAAGTTGTAATTGATATGTGACAGTGATAAATGAACTTGAATGCAGTATCATGCATCATATTCTTAAACTTCGGAGGAATGCACTTAGAAGATAAGATTTATGTTTTGAATAATCTGGATTCCATGATTCAATCAAGTTAACAATCTATTATTTCAACATCATTATTGATGATATAAAACAGAACGTAAAATAACGTCTATTCTGGATTTAGCATGTAAATTACTTGATTGGTATTTTTTTTTATCAAATTAGCTATAATTGTATGAATCTTATTCAGGTTTTATACAAGGAGTAATAACATGACAGAGTTCTCGATCATAGATAATCGAAATGATTCATAATAAAACATGTTTAGCATTGAAAGGATGACGGCAGGATTAGTATTTATGTAGGCTAGTCAGTCTTTAGTTAATCGGACGTAGCAAGACTAGCAGTACAATGCATCTTCTAAGACGCATGATAGAATCGTTAAACCAATAACATTCTCGTGGCATACATAAATATGTTAAAATTATCTACATCCGGATAACTCAACTCTCCGGACGCTCAGATGAATGGATGTACGACTCCGCTCCGATTGAAAATCAGGCCGCATCCGCCTATTAGCATTACAAAACGACTGAACATCTAACAAAATGTATTCGTCTTTGTTATCTTCAAGCCATGTTCTTCTTAAAAGTTACTTAAAAGCATAAATAAATATTCGATAGCCTACAAAATTAACTTTCTTTCCATGTCAGAACAATAAATACACTTATTCTTTAACTTGATTATCTGCCAATGACAAAAGACAAAGCTGCTTCCCTTTCATGACACAAACGATAAATACATTAGGACCATATGACAATTCGGCGTAGAAAGGCGGCACGCGGCGAAAGCGCACGCGATTTCTGTACCCAAGCGACGACGATCGGTGATATTATAACAAGTTTGCATTTAAACTGCGCAGTAAAAGCGTCCAGGGTATATAGACCTCTGCGACAAGGTCGTATTTCCCCTTGGAGATCGGATTGTCGTGGTGCTAAGAGAGGTATGGTAAGGCTGTATGTGACGAAGGTATCGGGCCGACGAACGGCCGGAGACGCGCCGCTACGTCATCGCTGTGCTGCAAACGTTCGGAACCGGCCGCGGTGCCGACCGACAACCTGTGGTAGGAATGCCAGGAATGTGACTAGCCTCCGGTAGATTGGCGTGGGAGGTGCAAGATACCAGCGCTCGCTCTTTACGAACCGCAATTTCAGTGGAAATTAAATTAACACCTTATGTCCACATACTCTACTATTGTTTTTAATTAAGTTTTGTACTCAATTGATGCCTATAGCCTGGATAGCAACCGATAACAAACAGATTCCGTTATTAAATTAACTAAGCACGTCAGATAGGTACCGTCTCTCTAACTAATGATTTATAAACGAGGAAATCATGTGATGGTTAAGTGACAAAATGAACAACTTTGTTTATAAAATAATACAATAGAATGAACCAATATTGGGGCTCAAAACAGAATAGGTTACATATTCTGATTTGAGCTGTAAGACGAGTTATTGTGGGTCCAGTGAGAACTTTAATTTAGTATTATTATTAAGCACAAGGTCGCATTAAAACCGTGTCATGGAAGTTTAAGTAAAATGTATGGCCGATCGTAGTTCGATGTAACTGCGCAATTCTCGAGTCGAGACTTCGAGGAATCCATTAAGGCGATCTCCTTGACGCATTACTGGCAGCAATGCCACTCGGGGAACCATACATGATAACAACATAAACTTACTATTTTCAGGTTCACTTTCGTAGTAGGCATCCATCACTACACAAGTTTACACAACACTAAATTAAATTGTAAAATGCACTACACAAAAAATCACAAAATTAGCGTTTTAAGTAACATAGAAGCACTTGAGTTATCCAAACATCATAAGAAATCCTCGTCCGGAGTGGCCACAAACAAGTAAACGCGCTCATCGTGTTTTTTCACCGTCTCAAACTGTGGACACTTGAGTATTACTTAGTGGATGAGCACAGAACGTAGTTGTTGAAGAATCAATGCGTCGGTGAGCGGTGGGCCGGCATCGTCGGGCGTCCTTGTCCGCGTCACCCGCGTGTTATTGTTGTGAAACAATGTTTATACACGTGGCGGCGTTGATGCGCACTTCACGACTCCGTCGATAAGGACGCTGTGTCGGCGCGACCAGCCCGCCACAACTAACGCGCGAAACCAATGCTTGCTAGTAATAACCGAACGGAAGGCCACGTGATTCAGATGACAAACGCGTCGGTAAACTATACACTGACCGAACGATCGAGCCACGCTTATCGGTGAACGATTTACTATCAAATCTTATGTCGAGGAATTATTACTTACGTTGTTTTACTTTTTGAGCAAGTTTCCAAGCTGTGACGTATCATTTTTACTTGTTAAGATAAGAATAAATGGAACCTAATCTAGAAGAAATCCAATTACTTTGAAAGTTCTCTATCTACTGAGAAAAATAAGTTGAGTCGCGCTCGGGAGCCCGCAGCGAAATTCTGGTGATTACTCAAAAATATCTTTGAAGTATTAGAGGAAAAAGCGCAGGACCCGCAGCTCGAACAGTCATATGCATAAAACTACACGAATTCCTTTTTTCTCGGCTGCTGCCAACCACGCAATTTCTCCGATTGTATGCAAATCCTCGACGCAAACAAAGAATGAAAAAGCACCGACGCAGACGTTCGCTCCATCCCACCTGTGTCCCCCCATCGCGTCCGTCTGAGCTGCGGGCAAACTAGCGACCGTTGCGACGCAATCCAACGGAGAGCCGCACCGTAAACAACCACGATATTATTCCTGAATAGATCTCATCTCTTTACATATCGACCGCCACCGTCTTGTCGAGCACGCTTTTATTAGCCGTCTTCAACTTGTGAATTATTCAGCGAGTATTCTATTAAGCACTTAGGCAGAAGAATAATGCATCCAGTAGATTTTCATAGTGGCAGGGTCGGCGGGCGCGTCGCATAAACATCACCTTGGCCCGCACGCTCGGCCCGAGAGGAAAATAGAATCGAATGCATCAGAATGTGACCCATTTAATGAAGTGTGCGATAACAAATGTGGACGTCTTATTGTGTATGTAATCTGTATTAATTTATATCATGACATATTCATATCATTCTCATTAGTAAACAATGCTAAATTACACGGTTGCTATCTTGTATTATTTGTGATTGTTTTTATCGAATTTCTTTTGTGAGTGGCAACAGAGGTGTGTAGTGGACAATCGAGTCAAAGAAAAACGTGACATTATTGATTAGTTTTACGTCACATAAACGTGGTAGCGATTACGCTGTTGTTGGGGAACCTCATTTGACGCCATTAAGTTTTGTTCTAGAAACTTCGGGTATAACATAATGCGAATATTTAATTTGAGGTAAGAACACAACTTATGTACAACCACTTACACGTGTAATTCATTAACTTAAGTGACAAATATTCATCATGTATACTCGTGTCGTGTGCCTACTCTCCTTTTAATTGTTTAATAAATTCGCCTTAATCTAGTCAGGTAGAGAGCAATATAAGTTTTGAACAAAGCCAATAAAAATAACAGTCGACAATAAATCATCAAATCAAAGAGATTCCCTAGCACGAAGGTCGTAAAGTTGCAAGGATGTCATTAATTAAAAATAGAAACGTCGCGCTGTCAGTGCGTCAGCGTGACATCGTCACAGACGTCGTCGGCGGCGCCGGTGAGGCAAGCGCGACACGCTGCAGATGGTAAGCACGCGAAGCCCGCGAGGCCACAGGACGGGTCCAAGGCAGGTTTAACGGCCGGCCGCCCGCCTGTCTGGCCGTTCACCCGGGGCCCGCGCGGGGGCGAAACGTGCGCGAAAACACCGCGCCCGCGCCGTTATTGCCTCACGCTCGCTCGAACCACACATAGCCAAACGTTTTCCTTTGTCGTGTTATCTCTTTCTGTTTCTTACAGACCGTAAAGGACATAAAGCAAACGCACCGAGTGTGGACACAACACTAGAATAGTCAGATACAAGGAAGCGATACACGATTGTCTATCTTATCGATCACAGAGCGATGGATTGGATCGGACCCCAAAATCTATCGAGTGTTGTTGAACTTGACTTGTCAACGACATTTGGCACGTTTTCGGTTGTGATAAGTCGATTAAAATATTTTACTTGGTTTATGTAGATTTGTTCGTAGGTGGATTAGCAACCCACTCAGTAAATAACTCAGCCACATTTAATTAGAGCCATAAAATCGCTTGTAGTTCTGTTTATCCCATGAAGATAAGTATTTTCATTTACAACCATTGCCCTCAAAGGATTTACGCCAAACAAATTAATGAATTAAACACGCCTCCTGTGTAATTAGGATGAACAGCTGTTCAGCAGTTGAGTTGAATATTTACCAAAAAGGCGTGCGGTCTGGTTCGGTTTGGCTAATCTTCGGCGAATGAAGGGTCTTTTACAGTTCTCTCAATTGTTCTGAACTCGTAAATCCCAACAAATCACTTAGAGCGATTTCCTCAATTTGTCTGTCAAACAAGATAAAGATTGTCAGAAAACAATAGCACCGATTTATTGTTAATTAACTTTCGTTTGAGCTCGGCCCTGGTTGATTATTTTGTTGTTAGCAGCTATGTTATATTTAAGCTGCTGGTCGCCTGGATCTGTGGTTTGGCTTCAAAAATAAGCTTATGAAGGGATAAAGGTGTTCAGCCTTATTTACCGTGGCGTTTTTCCTGGTCCCGTCAGCGTTTCCTTTGCATCAAAGAGCCGCTTTGGCTCAAGCGCGACTGTCGGTTGAATTTTGCATGTTTTCTGGTTAGATATTGCTCTGAACTTAATTAACTTGATATCGTGCACAGCTTGAATAATATTCGTTTATTTTATTACGTCCAAAATTAAACAAGGTGTTTATCCTTAACAATTCACAGACCAATGAAAACTTCGAACACTTTAAAACGAGAAGTAGGGCCTCTCAGCCTGATTCAAATATCAATGCGTCATAGATATTCGGCGGCCAATTTACTTGAGATCTCAAGACACCGACGCAGACCATTGTCCAGCATCCGAGCGAGATAAGTGTGTCGTTCTAGATTGTGCAAGCGGCCACGGTTGCGGCGTCGATGTGCAAAAACCGTCGGCGGTCAACGACGCTGGGGCCCAATGGGGATGCGCTAGCACACCACCAAAACGGACACCGGCATTACTCATTGTTCATAATATTTAATGTTTTGATACGAAATAAGATCGTTCAACATACCTACCTGAATCACTCATGAACGGTCCAATTACTCAATTTTAAGGTCATAAGTTTTAAGTAAAGAATTATTCTTCATTATTTAAAATCTACCCCCTATTTAAAGACTGTTTTCTGATATCCGTTAAATGACGAACAATTTAGCTTGGTCTTGAAAGGTCTCGAACAGGAAGTCGAGCTAAGGGCAATGAACACTCGAGTGTGAAGGTCGCAAAATAAATAAACGTGTCACAGTTGGCACTGTCGGATAAATTGATAAAATAAAAATATTGTATCGGCTTCGGCTTGTCTGATAGATGAAAAACTGTTTATAGTGTACATTACTTGGTGTATGTAATTAACTAACTTAATTACTTAAGTTACGAACATTTTGATAATTAAGTTTATTTAACTTTTTGGTACTGTCTGTAAATAAAAGTGAGTGCAAACTTTTTAAAGCGGGCCGTCATGAGACGTCACACATTCATCCAGTTACCGTTAAGTCATGATGCTTTCCATACTCATTCAATTATTAAAATAACAGCACCGTTGGACGCGCAAAAACCTTAGCTATAGGTCGATGACACCGAGGGGCACTTTAGGGCTGACTCTGTCATACTTCGTCAACTTCGTACCATAGGTACTTAGTTATAAACAAAATACTTAATTTATTTTTCTACAATAAAACAATGAGTAGCACATAATGCTTTCAGATTTTACCTTATTGATATTATACACTTTCTAAAGAGCAAGATTTTTATAGTTACAGCGTATTAATTGTTGAGAATAGATGATAATATTTAACATGTGAGACAGTGGAATTTAATTTGGGATAGGTGAGGCTTAATCCAATTAAAATGTAAATATGTACGTACATAATGCGCAATGAAATCGTGGTCGCAGAAAATAAAGGGGCGCGATCACTGGCCTGCAAGAGAAATCTTAACCATTTGCATAGGGTACCTGAATGCCCACACACTAAGCCCACGCTGCTCGCGTATTGTCCTCGGCTGCCATGTATGAATTACTACCCCGAATGACTCGTTATTGAACTCTGATATTTCAAGTGGGTCTATTGACGGAAATATTTTGTAATAAACCGTATTAATTGTCTTTTTCTAACAGCGAAATTCCCGCCTGTATAGCACGATGATTGACAAATACATTTCTTGTTCAAACAATCGCGTTAACTTAATTTCGTGTTGCTCTGAATTTCATTAAAACGCGGCGCTCTCTTGGGCTTAATGTTACTTTATTACGACTTCTGACCTAAGAAATTTCTAATTATTCGAGACAATTTCACCGGCACAATGCGTACAGACAATTTCGGTGGGGAACGATAAATCGTCGTTCCGCATTCCGATGTGAAATTCATTCACGGGTCGTAACGAAGTCGTCTAGACTGTGTGTCGGAGAAAGGTGACCATTCACCGGCCGGCGTGACTCGCGAGGCGGCCCGGCTGCGCTCCCACCATCATGTAAGTAACTGGTTAGTAATCGGCTTCTTTATCATGTGAACATATTATTTTTTATCGTTTTCGTATACTCCGCAAATACCGTTCGATTCAACAGTTAACTCAACGATTAAAAGTTGTAGGAATTCATCAAATCATCATCTTCATGACCCTGATTGATCTTAAGCAATCACACAATAACACAACTTTACGACAGTCACGTTCGATTCAAGATCTGACTAATATTCTCATAATCTTGTAAACAGCAAGGCGGTATCGGCACAAAGCACAAAACTAAATAATGTAAGTCTTGTAGGCGACCACTTTCCAAACAACACGATATCATCTACATGACGGCGGTGCACGAGCGTTTGGTTTTAATGACAGCGCACCGTGAGGCCAGCATCCGCGTAGCAACAGCTTTCAGACAGTGAATGAAAGTTGATCGCGGTGGAAAAAATGCGAGACCGCCGATGGTTCCGGCACAAACGACCGCCGTAAATATTTGGCACTCGGATCCCAAGCTGCGGTCCGACCACTGCATTACAATTTTCATCGACATTTCAGTATCCCACATTTTTTTGATACATCGCCGTTCTGCCTCCTTTCTTCTTTTTTAATGTTTATGTCTCGGGACAAATTCGCTCCTTCTAATTTATTCTACTAAAATTTTGTTTCCTCAAACATTCTGAGATAAATTAGCATGTTTTATTTCGCATTCATGAATCTCAAATAGGTTGTTAGCAAATTTATTTGAATCCTTATCCTTATAAGCAAGGAAGATTTCGCATTTACCCAAACGGCTTCTACGGAAATCCTTGATGATTATTTACAAAGAACGTTCACCCGTAAACAGTGCAAACAGCTGCCAAGGTGGCCACCTAGTTTATTTTTCGTAACATATTCAAAATAAAGTATCCGTGTTCATATCATTTGGGAACGATTTACTTCATATTGAAATGGTTTTGCAGTAAGTGCTTCATTTTGCAATACAAACGTGTTTACATTTGTTTCGGTTATGCTGTAAAATCTTTAATTTTTCACGTAATCGGATATTGAGGAAATGATTGAACTATAAATGTTCATTTAAATCCGGGGTAACATATCCCGATTTTCCGAGAAACTGGGTATTAAGAACAGTCTTTGTGTTATTTAGAACTGGCAAATGCAGCGATCTCCGGTGGAGTGCCAAAAGCGTGGGAGTTGAGAGTCGCGGGCATCACCACCGGAAAGTCGAATAAAATATAGGTGTTACCGACTTTTAAAGCGGGTCATCATACTGACAAAACTGCTGTTTGATGTTACAGAGATCGTTATTAAATTACAAAATTCATTATAGTACTGCAAAAACTGATGTTAATAACAAAGTTCCTGAAGCCACTGGTAAACAAATAAATATAAGCATTAAATGAAGTGATTCATTCGATCGATATGCTCAATCGATGCATTCGATGAGCTGTTACCGAAGACGTAAAATCGTGTTATAATAAAAGCAACAATGCAAGCAGCAAGTGCCCATCTGCGAGGGTTGAACACAGAATTAGGTTAAAGGTTGGGGAGGTCGACGCCGCGTTAAACAGTTTTAGGGTCGAGGCTATATGGACCGATCATAATTCGCCCCAAAATCAACTCCAAATTATGTCATAAAACAATCTAATATCTACTTACAAAGTATAAATAATTTGTTGTTAGGTTATTTGTAGCATACGTGGCAACTGGCTTATGTCATTTATTGTTGTTGATTGATGGCTACAGAATGTAGGACACCGAATTAAAGACTTTAATTACGGCGTGATATTTTTATGTCGGAATACGAAATTCTTGAGTTGGTTTCGCCGCTTTCGAATATATGGAATGCCGCGACTTGGAACCTTACATAAGAGGTTTTATTGCGGCCGAACAAATGGTTAATTTTCAGGTGTAAAACGAACTATGGTGTTTGTGTTGGGAAACAGTGCAACTCAATAGCATGCTAGTGGAAAATCGGGGTCAAAGGGATGTAGGGCAGGATGTACTTATAGCCTACAGGTGGGTCACAGAGGGCTGTGTGCATTCAACAATGTACACCCACAGGGCTTTATTCACCTGCATCTGTTTAGCCTGTTGTACCATTAAAGGAGGTCATAACATGGAAAATTGTGTTATGTCCAATGAATCAAGGGTCCATGTGATTTGATTCACTTGGATTGTTGCTGACTGGGGTAAGATCAAAAGGGATTGTTTAGCATATAGTTAAAGGGAGAGGGTATATGATTTTAAGTTTAATTTCATATTTGGGAATATATCTTGAACATTTTGATAGGAATTTGCTGAAGGTAAAAAATAACTAATTACGAAGATTACTGGTAAATCTAATTGAACAATTAATAAATTGATAATCTGGGGTCAGCTTAGCCCACCATTTTATCAAGGTTTTAGTTATGTGTTACCAAGTTAGGATGACATGTTTCAGAGAGGTAGTTACTAATTTTGTTGGTATGAGTATTATCTATGCATTTAATCTTATGAGATTTGACCTCTAGCTTTAACATAAACATTTTAAGAACCAAGGGTCAATGTCTCCTTTACAATGTTTGAGTAGAAGGTAGAGAAAAAATATATTTATTTAATATTTTCGTATTTTTTTGGTGAAAATAGGGTTTGGAAATAACCTTGAAGACTGTTTTACTGGATATAATTGATAAGATAAGCATTTCTGATTATTTTTTTAACTATTCTAGAAAATACGAAAAAATACAACTACCCTACAAAATGATAGAAGTTTATTGCAGATAAATTGATACTAGGTCCTAATAAATAAAACTACCATGTGGACTACATGAATGACTAATCAAAATGTAATCTCTTCTGATATGGTTGTTTTGTAGTTAATATGGTGAAATGTACATCTATGGTTTCATGCTGTTGCCAAGGAGGAAAATTTGTCTACATAATCTAACTACAAACCCAAATATATGACTACATGCTATACAATCTTAGTGATTTCACAAAATTGAATGTAATCATTATACTTACACTTATTTTTGGCATTCTCATCCATGAGCATGTTGAAATGGTGGTGGCGGTTCCACGCAGCCATTTTGCCTTCGTGCGGAGCCCCGAGAAGCACCAGGGCCGCCCCGGCGGGCCCAACTCCGTCTAGGGGCTCCAGTGTCCTCAGCGCACTACAACTTTGTCACACACTCATAACCCAAGGAACATAGCTATCACACACTCGCGCTCAAAACGCCGTCGCCCCGGACGGCGGTGTCATCGGCGCCGACGCGCGGCGCACATGCCTTGCACTTCCGCTCCACGCACTTATGCACACGCGGGTAAACAAGCACGATCAAAACGGCACCGAGCGGTGATTCACCTCTAACGCCCGACGCGCTCCGCACTGCAGGCGACTGTAGCGGCGCCCGCGAGCCGCAGCCGACTGACACCCAAACACTCGTCCCGTGTCACGTGTGCGCTATGTGCGCTGCACCTAATCACATCGGCTAACAACACTATCCCGCACTATTTAATTCACACCCGATTAGAAATCACCGTCCAATATTACCCACAAATTAATGAATTCAACCGAACGCGACGCGAGCGAGCAAGACGCGCGACGCGGTTTCCCTTCGCCGTTCCGATCCTCACTGCTCCGAATCGAACTCGCGAACAAAATAATAACAAATGTGCATGAGATGCTCGCTATAATATGTGCACGTGGGTTGCGTCACAGATAGGACCAACAAAATATTATGAAATCATTTATACCGATCAGAATGTTTAAAAATTACGACGATATGCCTCTGAATGCAGGCAGTTGACGGCCAGCAAACGAATAAAAATTTTATGAAATACGAACTTCACCGTCGCACTCACAAATGTTCAAGGAATTGCCTGATCAAAAGTTTAAACAGTATAATTACAACACCAATAACTACACTATTTGTAAACAAAGCACAGCCCGTAATACATTCAGAAAATAACAGTTTTGAACAGTAAACGCGAACGCGTTGATCAAGCGCGACAAATAGGACAAAACATGGCAGACTCGAAAAGCACACGAATGTTGTCTATGGTCGTTTTATTTTTAAGCGCTCTGGTTTCATACAGAAAATAAATTGAATATTTTTAAAGATCATGTTTCCTATGCTGTTCTTTGGAGTAGAAATGATTGTGTTTTGATACTGAAACAAGAATATTTTCTCTTTTAATCATTTTATCTTGTTAGCATTCAAATAACTTGAAGATTTCAGTCGGAAAACGAGAAAATCAATATTTTATTGCGTGCATTGGAACGTAACAGACAGTCATAGACTAAAAAAGCCCAAGTATTGCCAGAAGTTAATAAAATTTTACAAAATTGTTCGATCCATTCATTCCAAGGAAATGGCGTGGGGTACCTTTATAATAACGTAAAATGTATTGTTTTAGACGTAAAGGAAAATATTCACAAGCTTATATTTAATAGTAAAACAAAAGTTGGCTGTATGCGAGGTTTACACATTCAATTAAATAGAAGAAAATTACAAATTGGGCAATATTAATTATTGACCGTATTAAACTATGATTGATCATTGATTGAATATTTGACCGAACGATTGATCAATGATTGAACGTTTGGATTCAGATTGGATGTTCTCTAATTCTTCATGTTAAATCAATAGAATTGAACATGGAACACCCGCCGGCTTATTTAATTATTTCAATTAATCAATTTCAGCAATTAAAAAGATATATATTTTAATTATTTTTGTGACAGAAAACCAATGCTCGCGCGAAGGCATCATTCATTCTATCGGAAATTATGATCCGGCAACTATTTCAGTACAAAATGTGTCTTCTCTTAAGAAACGAATAATAATCAAAGCGGATATATATATCTAGATTTTTTTTTGTAGTGTGCAATTCACCCTAGGAGAAAAATTCTGGATGAGACACGCAAAATTCTAGACGACAGCCGAGATACCTAGTGATAAAAAACAAACCTATTGCTATATAAATATAAAAAATAAATTCTGATGGGACGACCGCTTCCGATGCTTGCCGAAAAGCAAGCAAAAGTTGGGTCATAACGTTTGACTTGTGTTATCTAAGCGCTGTTAAAGGACAAAAATACATTTTGTTCACATGTCGGCGACTATACTGAGCGCCATGTATTTACGATTTCATCAGTTTTCTGCTGCCCCCACAGGTTCTGTTCAAGGTTCTGCCTATCAAGACACTCTTTTATTTTTATCTGTACCACACAAGCGAATGGAAAGTCCCATTGTTCGTTCAATCATTCAATTCGTACATTCTACGGTCGGGTCAAAAACTTGTTCTACGTATTTTCTTGAAATCGTGCAGAATTTGTTGCAAATTCGTAAGTTTTCATAATTTTAATCCAAGAAAGCACTGAAGTGTTGCTCTATATATCATTTTAAATATAAATAAACATCAATCTGAGATTGGAGTGAGAGGTGTACTGACTACGTGAGGGAAGCATTGTGCGTCATTACATTAACCTTATTTCACTGTACTGACTGTGGTGTTTATTCTACATCATTCAGCGTAATCATAGAACAATGCCTAAAAACGGCGGAAGAATTAGAAATTTCAAAAACAATGAGCATTTTGGTAAGTGTTTTTAATTTGTCTCGTTTTGTTTTTATCCCTAGTTGTTTGCTGATGGGGCTTCCCAACAGCCGTCATAGGGTAAAATATGACGCAATATTGTAATGAAACTGGTTACATGTTGTGCCCATTGCTACTCTGGCACTTTAAAAATGGTAAACTTGGATGCATTAATTTTCACTTGAAAGGCAACACAAAAATTAACTTTATTTACAGAGCATGATGACAGAACGCACAGCAACAACACACGTCGTGTTAGTTTCAAGCCAGGTAGTTTTAAGGGCAAAAATAAATGGAACAATGCCAAACTGTTATTGGATGATGACATTGATATGACTGGAGCTGCTGGAGGCCCACATGTACATCGCAATCGAGCATTTAGAGGCCGTGGAGGTCGTCTTAACTCCCCGGCACCAAGGTCAGGCCAAGGAATGATCAAAAAGAAGTTTGTTCCTGGTCAACTTCCATGGTATCAGATTATCATTCCTTATGGAGCTAAACATGAGAAAGATGTTGTTCTACGGACACTCCTGAGCTACATCTCACCAGATATCTTTGTACCGCACTACTACAAAATCAATGGAAATGCTGCAGTCTTCTACGTAGATGATGTGAAACTTGCGGAAAAGCTTTTCCATGCTGACAGAAAGATTACTATGTCTGATGGCTTCAAGTTGATGGTGATTGTACGAAATGCCGTACCCAGTGTTGCTATTGATGCTGAAATGAAGGAAAAGATGAAATTGGCAATGGCAAAGAGATACAATGCTGCTACTAAGGCACTGGACTTGACCAAATTTCATGCGGATCCTGGTGAGTAACCAGACATTTTTATTGATATCAAGTTTACACAAGATGGATCAAGAATTTAAATGAGTCACATTCTGTCTAAAACTATATTCTTATGTTTTCCTTGTTGTATAGAAGTCATTAAAACTGCATTTACTTATTATTCTGCTGATGAACTTATCACATCCACCATTTAAATTTTCAGTTTTCTGATTTTAATGACCACTACACATAATGCCAGTGGTATTTTTCATGTAGGGATTTTGTTGTATTGTCATTGCTTTGTTCAAAAGCCACCAGGTGTTGTGTAGTAGCTGTCAGAACATAATATTTACTCAGTTAGAACACAATATTTTAATATAATGAAGAAAAAACTGCACTGTTTTGAACATTATTTTATGTGTACTGTGCTATTTTTTTTATAAAGTAATGTATTTGAAATACATTAAATTAATTTATAAACACTACTTATGCTATTGGTGACTCACACTCAATGTCAAATGTCTTATTGTAGTAAAATATTCATTACAGCAGTAAAATCTTTGACTTGTGATTCTAAGAATATGCCAATTAAGAATTAAATATGTTTTTATGATCAAATTTCCTCCACAAATTAACTTAAATTTTAATATTCAACTCATAGAAATGTAATTTTGACAGATTAATGCTGCAGGTGCGGAACATATTTCAGTGTTTTTAGAATTCTGTTACTAAGACAGAGTTTATGGTGTCTGAAACAATGGGTTTTTTTTTCAGACTTGGCCGATATTTTCTGTGCCCTGTTCCGCCCAGTTATTATGCTGGCAGCCATTGACATTATTGCTGAGAACATTCCTGATCTTGAGGCGTTAAACCTCAATGATAATAAATTGCATGGCATTGAACATCTCAAGATTCTCTCTACAAAACTAAAGAACTTGAAGATTTTGTATATGGGTGATAACCGGGTAAGTTTGTTTAAATTGGTTAAATTTTTACTTATATTGAAGGTCTTAGACCAGAACAAAGCCCTGGATGGACAAGACTGCATCAGTTTCTGTCATTTCGTTTTCTCACTTCTAGATTCCTTACATCGGATCCCTGGAGCCATTGAAGTCATTACCATTGTTGGAGCTGTACCTGAAAGGCAATCCGTTGGTGACCAGGTTTAATGATCACGAAATCTATGTCAGGTAGTGTTACAGAAAATGTATTGGTTGAAAACCTTGTATTACACTTCTCGTTTGAAAGGTGCTAGGGATTTTGGTAAAGCCTCTAAGGTAAAGTAGAGTGAGAGTTCCTTCTATTGGGGCTTGGGCGAGTAAATATTTAAAAGTATGCCATTTACTGGCACTTTTTAATTGTCAATGACAAAGAAGTATAATTAAATACTACAAAATTATGGTGCTAGAGTCTCAGTCACAAGACATAATAACTGTGAAAGTACTGTAGATTTGGGATGTTTGTGGGGGGAAAAACATACTTAAACGGGTTGAACATTAGTAGAAAATTTACTTATTTTGGGGGAATACTCATGAATCTTGGGAAATAGCTTCTTGATATTTAAAAATAAATTACACTTTTTTTTTGGGCGTACCTGTGTTGACTTGTTTAATTATTTAAATAGGAGCAGAATGTCTTTAATATCCTAATTTTTTAATCTTTTTTCACTCTTAATCATTTCTGTGATCAATTATTTTAATTGTTAGTTCTTTAAATTGTTTAAATTGTCTACTTGTGGAATTAAAAGGTCTGTTTCAACATGCATCAACAAAATAATTAGTTTTACATACAGACACTAATCAGTTTTACATACAAAAATATTCTTGTATTTGGATTGAATTTTCATTAACAAAAAATACTACTGCAGAACCTTTTAGTTACGCCAATGACTAGAAATAAGACTGTTTTGCTCCTGTTTTTTTATTACATTTCAGAAACTGCCACCACGTATTCCCGAACCTGGTAAACCTAGGTCTGGGACACGGTTGCAGGTTCAACGACCTCCAGAATAACCGACCATTAAAAAAATACCGACGCTAGGAAATTACATATACATACACAAATCCAGACCTGGAACAACTATTTGTAGGTCATACAAACAAATAGTTGTTCTGGCAGTCAATTCCCCAGCTACTGCGTCAAACTTGAATGCAAAAGTGTTTTTAAAATGTGTACTTAATTAATATGACGTCACATTTGTTACATAATATTTTGTAATCACAAGTTATTGGAAAAACCATCTTGCATTCCGGTTTGTGATATTATAAGGTCGGCGTCGAAAGTTTATTCTGTGCATGCTGTATAATTTATCAATGTGTAGAATGAAATGTTTTCTTTTATTTTACAGATAAGTTTTAAAATGCTTCCTTGACTGTATGTTTCGTCTAAACTTTTTTGTTTCGCTATTCATATAATTTAAAGCGTAGCCTCTGTTCTATGATGTTTCTTTTTAGTTTATGGTTTGCATTCATATTTTGAATGTGTCTGGGTAAATATTATAATTGTGTCTGTGAACCCTGTAATCCCTTACTGGACAGTAACAAAAAAACTACTACTAGTAAGATTTATATTACATGTTGCTTTTCCTTAAAAAAAAAAGATACACCCATACCATGGTCCACACGCCACGTCCCAAACAAAGCAAACGGCCCCCCGAAAACGAAATGGTTTCATTAATTTATTTCTAAACTGGAAGGAGCAATCTGCAGGCATAAGACGCGTTCAGATTCGCCGATTGAAATGAACGCACCGTATGCATTTTTTTTTCGCGCGACGTTCGCATTGTTTAGGACGTAGCTATATTATACCGAATGTCTGAAAATACATCGTCAGGAGAATGTAATGTTTGGGAAACCGAATTTTTTGCATGTTTGACAACTTGAATTGTCTCAATTATATAGTCGTATGGAATAGCTATAACAGAGCCAATATTAATGTATTGGGCATTTCAACTAAGAATAGGATTGTCTAGGCGCCATAATGTGACTTCATGCATGTTTTTGTAACTTAAAAAGAAAAAGTATCGCGTTATGTGAAAATAATATTAAAAAAGAAAATAAGTATAGTAAAAATTATTCAAAATTAATTTGCAAATATCATTTATCTGTTAAACATAATTGTTGTCACAAAATGACGCCAAGGTAATCCTTTTCTTAGTTGAAACGCATAGTAGTGAGTCAATCTGCATAAAATTCATTTTCCTTAACTTTGCATACATACAGGAACACAAACACTTGGTAATTATTATTGTTTCGTCATACTGTGTGCATAATTACGACGACTTTATGACGGAATGGATCATATTTAGGGGTACTAAATATCGGACAAAATTACTAATAGACAAAATCGGTATCTTCATCTAAATGTCTAATAAATAAGCAGTTATTGGTGATTTTATCAATTTTAAACGTCATTAAAACTTAAAACGAGATATGTACCATGTTTATTAATTGTTTTGAATTTGGGACCGGCAATAAAGATTCAATCTATTCGTGGTCATGGCGCTTGCAACAGTGCTGAAATATCTGACACTCAAAATAAATAACAAACATGGTAAATATCCTGTTTCAAGCTCTAAGGGCGCTTATACCAAAGCGACCATTCTTCTGACAGCTCTGCCGCTTAATTCAATCGGTGCCTGAGGTAGTCACAGTTCAGTACAGGAGGGGTGTGATTCCTTTCAGAGGGAAAATGACAGCTCTTGTGACCCCTAACAAACCCCTCCTGCACCCTGCTTCTTCAGGCATCTTTTGAAGTAACAGTAGGTGGTTAAAAAAACACACTGAAAAAAAAAAAAACATTATTTATAGAGGCTGTTGCATAAATAACAACAGAGTCAAAGAAACATCAGGATATAAGTAGGATTTTATTGTTGTTGTGATGTCCTTTGGGTATAAATGGGACAAGCTAAAGAACCAAAATGGCGTCTGGAGTTGCGTTCGTGCTCGCGTTCCAATCACTAGTAGTTACAAGGGCTTTAAAGGTATGAGTCCGATCTGTGCTGTGTATCCGCAACAGTACTGTCGAGTTCGCAATGTGATCTCACACAATCTTAAAAGGAATATAATAGGAACCAGTAGTACTACGGCAGTGCTGTTGCATTGTGCCAATATCGGAATCATACCGAAATGTTAACTTTTCGACTTATGGACTTGAAAATTAGCCAAAAAAATCCTTTATGAAAACTATTTCAATGATTTTATTCATTGAAATGGTTTTCCAAATAAAGGATTGTTTAGGCTATTCAAGTTTTAAAACTATTATACACGTTAAAGCAATTGTGATTACAAGTGACATGTCAACAAGGTGCAGATTTCCAGGAACGCGCTCCATGCTTGTCTTATTAATACCCTAAATTATACTGAGACTAACTTTTTGTGAGTTTCAGAGATATTTATGTTTCATGCAATTGCCATATTGTTTGTTGTCTCCAGCGATGTGCGGAAGAAGTTTCCCAAGCTGACGAAACTGGTAAGAACCTTTTTAATTCAAGTTTTTTTTTGTGTTTTTTTTTTATCTTTTTTTTTGTTGTGATAGTTCAGGTTGTACAGCGAACCAGTTTTTTGTATGGATAATTGGCAGATGCATAGATGCTGGTATGATGTGGGTTTTCATTGACTATGACACTGCGCAAGTATGGCCTTCGTATTACGATATCTTTTTCAAATTTTGTAATATTGAAAGTGTGTGTAGACGTACAGTTTTATTTTATCGTCATAACCAAATAAGCCACATAACTTATTTACTTGCGTGTCTGTGGTAGTCAATGAAGACCAAAGCTAAAATTACACCACTTCCCAAATACTAATCAGTCCAAAATAGTAGTAGTCTTCAAACCTACTCATCTAACAACAATATTCTTCCTTTTCTAACTTCTAAAGCCAGTCATCTCTATCCAAATTCTCTAACACATCTTTACCAACCTGCTTACAATAAGCAGACGAAACTAACCACTAACCTAATAAAAACAAAACACATTTTCCCAAAACGATTACAACCAATATCACCTAACAGGATGGAGTGGACCTGCCCCCAGCCATCGGCTTCGATGTCCTAGAAGATGTTCACCTACCACCTCGCCAACAATCATTCTTGGTAGACCCGGCAGGCCAAGACTTAGTTCGCGAGTTTCTCACTCAGTACTTCGCTATCTATGATGCGGAGTCCAGGCAGCCGTTGTTGGAGGCTTATCATGAACATGCGACTATGTCTATGGCTGCTAGCTACCTGACGAATGATAGTCGAAATGCTGCTACTCAAAGGTATGTAAAGTTTTAAATTACTATAAAATAATGTAAATTAATATTATAATTGCGAAAGTTTGTGAGGATGGACGGATGAATGAACATTTATTTATTTATTACTTTTTCACGCAAAAAATATTTATTAATAACGATGTTATGTTCCCGTGGGATAATATTCGAGTTTGAGCGGCCGAAGCCGCTGACATAATTTCAAATTTATCAACAGACTATGAAGACATAATATTATTGATCAACACTCATCAAGTTACTGCTTCTGTATTCAATTTTGTTCCTATTAAAGTTTGATAAACTAAAATAAAATTAACAAACTAGACCAGGTGACCAAAGAATAAAATGTCTTTGCACCCGGTGAACCAAATAGACAATTTATGCATAGACCCAAGAAGAGTAACCTACCCCAATCAAATCAAATATGCACTTTCTACTTTTATGATAAAGTTGAAAATCTATTACAGCATTTTGACCGGTTTGGGTAGGTTATGTAGTACACTGGTATTATAATATGAATATGTCTTTCCTTTTTGTTCTTTACCCAATCACAATCTGTGTTCTCATTCCAGACTGAACTCCTACATTACAAACAGCCGTAATATCATGCGTATTACGGAACGCGAGTCCCGCAGACGATACCTGCGCACGGGCAGGCTACAGGTCGTGTCGTTCCTCTCAGACTTGCCGAAGACTACCCATGACCTGATGGGATTTGCTGTTGATTTACTTATATTTACTGTAAGTAGTTTATTGTTGGTGGTGGACGCCCACGGCGTCGGACGTCACAAGACGATCTCCGGCCACCGTAGGCGCGGGCATGCGGGCGGCGAGTAAAGGGCTACTCGCTGCCCGACCATGGACCATGCCCGGGTCGACGGCGCGTCGTGTTCCACGCGCGCCTTAAAGAGCGTCAGCATAATGACGAGGCCCCCTCTCAGAGGGCTAAAGCCTGCCGGGGTCGCGGGTCTTATACCATCACCGTGACCCCGGAACATAAAGGGCTATTGAAGGACACCGTGGATTTGACTACAATCCTCCGTGTTTGATCAATAGCCCTTTACGTTCCAGGGTTACGGTTGCCTGTTAAGCCAGTGCCGCTATGATGATAGAAGTCAGGCTGATGCTACTATTTGGCTTAGTTATTTTCCCGAAAATATTCTAATTTATTCAAAGCAATATAGCAACATTTTGCTTCTCTTTCTTTGTCTTTTAATCCTATTGCATAATGCTGATTAATAACTCCTAAAAATCTTTAAAAAAATCTTGAGTATGGAAGTCATGCAAGTTGAGGTAGTAAATGAAAACAGTTGATTCATTGACAGCTTATAAAAAAACCAAAAATTATGTTTACTTCCACAGCCTGCCATGATTGTCCTGACAATGAACGGCGTGTACAAAGAGACCACGACGAGCGGGAACCCAGTCCGTTCGTTCCACCGCACCTTCGTGATCGTGCCGAACGCCGGAGGTGGTTTCTGCATCATCAACGATATGCTCTTCATCACCAATACTACCAAGGAACAGGTATGTGGAATGATTGATGTTGTCTTTCATATCTTGATGGAGTGTGTCCGGAATGAAAATGATAGGGTAAACACTTTTGGACCATGGAAAATTAATGATATTAGCATTTGTAACACCATTCTTGGTTATCCATATTCTGATAAAGCAAAACTTTTGTACAAACTTGTGTTAAATAGGTCTTAAGCTAGCAATAAGTAACGTGTTTGTAATTTATCGAACTTTGTTTTTCCCGCACTGGGCGATATCGTCTCTAAGAGACAAGGCCCATTAAATAAATTAAAAACAAAAAAAAGGAACAGGTGAGTCTTTACGTCTGTTTTGAGCATATATTAAGAGTCGAAAGTTAAATCGTTTGTTTCAATTAGGCCATCGAAGAAGCAAACGTTGAACGCCGAACATTAAAATTAAAGGAAATGAGATGGGATGGGATTGATTCTACACCCTATCGCAAAGGTTCAAAAAATGGTCAAGAAACTCCATACTTAAACTTCTCTCTTAGTTAGAAGAAAAGAATTAACTCACTAAGGACATCTGCCACTACTGGAAAGAAAAGTCCAAATAAGCTATTTATAAGTGGTCAAACCACAAATCTTCTGATTGCCTTTTTATTTTTACTACAACATGAAAATATAACATTGGCATACATCATCATTATCAGCCTATAAAGTTCCCACTGCTGGGACACAGGCCTCTTGTGAAAGAAAGGCCATTGGCATACATATTTATTATTTTATTATACCTAAATACTCTGCCCAACACTGATTTTTGCTGTGTCGTGGGTGCGTTTATTAACATTTACCGTCTTATTACAAAACGAGGTTTAACTATAAACCCAGGTTTAAATCACGTCAAACTATGGTTTACCTAAAAACGTTATTACAAAACGTGGTTTTGCGTTAAACCATGGACTAAACCTTGGTCTAACTTTAATCCACGCCGCCCCCTAGTTTAGCGGTGGTCTAAGGCCCTTCGTACACAAGGCGACTCGGGTATCCGATACTCCAGTCGAATACCTAAGTCGCGCGACTCTAGTAGCGCATGATCCGTACACAGCGGCGACTCGAGTCGTAAGACTCAAATCGTCTATTCTATACCATTCTATATTCAACCTTAACAATACATAGTACAAAACACAAAATGTACATCTCATTGCATAAATTAAAATGCTGTTTATTTCAAAAATGGCGGGCGCATTCCAATTTCAATTTTTTGGAATTAAAAATTGGCGCGCGAGAAAAACGTATTTTCACGCAAAAATATTGAGAAAGAATATGGTTCACAATTTCGCCGCACGATTCTGCTACAAGGTAGCTCGATTTGTTTATGCTTTGACTTTCATGGTGGTGACCATGGGTTCTATCCCCAGGCAAGCATACAATTTTTCTTTTTTCCTGTTTATTTTTTAGAGTTTTATTCCTTTTTTTTTCTAGGTTTTTTTTTTATAGTTTATCTTTTATTTGCACTGGAACGCTGACGCGCTTACTGCTATGCTGATGACCGTGGACAATTTCAGATTTGAATAGGATTTTATTTTAATGTTTTCGTTTTCTTAACTATTTTTGTCGTATGTACAAGTACATGACGAAGCTAGGTTAAAGTAGTAATGTTTGTAACGAAACCATAATAATTTATAAAAGTGTAAAAAGTTTGACACCATGCTCGATAGATGGCGTTGTCGTCGAGTTAGATCGCGCTATCGTTTGGTTACATCGATTTAGTAAAAGCAACTGTGGTTTTATTTTGAACTTCATTAGTGTTCACATAAGTTCAATATTCCAACATTACCAGTTCTCGAGCTTGGTAGTAAACAAGTAATATAAGAGTCTTAGGTATCATGCTATGTGCCAATAAACATTTTTTTAAACCTAAGTTTTAGAATAGAACCACGGTAGAACTAAGTGTAATTTATTTTTATTCATGTTACTTTCTTTTAACTTCTTTGTAATTCTTTAATTCCTTCATTTTTTTCTATTTATTTTGTATAAAATGTACAAAAAAAGGAATTGTCTGTTAAAGTAAGTAGGTAGGTACTATTTTTTAATTTGTTATCAGTGAAGTTTACAGTTTTATTTATTTTATCTAATACCTAATCACTTTTAATTTTCTATGTATTTTTCCCGAGCTAAGCTCAATCGACCAGGGGCCTTAGTAAAAGAGCATACGACAGTAAACGACAATCGTTATCGTTCATCAGTCACCAATACATTTTCAACTTTATACCCCAGCGCGTAAAGTTGAAAATGTATTGGTGACTGATGAACGATAACGATTGTCGTTTACTGTCGTATGCTCTTTTACTAAGGCCCCAGGTACCTATTATTATGTAAATCACTAGTTATATTAATCATTACAAAAAATAAATTCCGGCCTGTTAAATCAACGGCCATTCCTATTACCGCCCAAGCATCGGTTTTCCATAGTAATGACGGGGCCCCCTCTAGAGAGCCAAAGCTTGCCGGGGTCGCGGGACTTATCTCATTACCGTGACCCCGGAACATAAAGGGCTATTGAGGGATACCGTGGATTTTGATCACTACGAGTCTGACAGTAAGGGTTGGGAGGACTCATTTGATGATTTTAAAACGAAAAAAAAAAGCTTAAGTATTCCATAATCATCATCTGCCTAGCCTATTCCCAACTATATTGGGGTCGGCTTCCAGTCGACCAGATTCAGCTAGATATCAGTATTTTACATAGAGCGACTGCCTGTCGGACCTCCACAACCCAGTAACTGGGTAATACCATACCCCATGGTAAGACTGGTTGTCAGACTTTAGAGCCTCTGACTACCAGTAACGACTGCCAAAGATCTATAAACGACAGCCGGGTCCCACGGCTTTACGTGCTTTCCGAGGCACGGAGGAAACTCGCTATGACAGATGGTCACCCATCCACAGATCAACCTAGGCAAGCGCGGTTTAACCCAGAAGATCGGCCTGTGCGGCTGTAATTATTTAGTCACGAGCTCCTCATAATATACTTAGAATATTATTTTGAATTTGACAAGCCTGTGAGTCTAGTGGTTAGTGGCCCTGACTGCTATGCCTGAGGTCGTGGGTTCGATTCCCAAGGAAATTTAATGTTTTTGTGATGAGCAGGATCATTTTTGTTCTGTGTCTGAGAGTAATTTATCTATAATATTTATGTATTTAGATAATAAAGTATGTTTTTCAGTTGTCTAGTACCCATAACACAAGCTCTGCTTAGCTTGGGACTAGGTGACGTGTGATACTTATGGAATATTATTATTATTAATTGTAATGAAACAAACAAGGATATTTTTTTACTTCAGATACAAAGATGTTTAATAATAAAGTTTGAAATAATACTTTGATACAAATTTTTCGTCGGTTATAAATCGCGCAGACTTGGGTATCCGCGATCTTGATAAATGGAGTCGCGCGTGGCTAGAGTCGGCGACGCATCACCAAAATAAGCCTCTAAGGATTTGTATTGCGATAGTCTCCTGGAAACCAAATCGTAAGGCATCGGAAACTTGCGTAGCGTTGTGTACGAACCTTCGTACACAACGCGACGCAAGTTGCCGATACTATAGTTTCGTAACTACTCATGACCTGCGGAAAATTCGAGGTATTAAATTTTTATAATGCAATTTGATGTAACGACATAGACACTAGCGCCCCGTCAAAGGGTCATGATGGGTGGTCAAGATTATGAATTTATAAAATGTCTGACACATGACTGTGACGTCAAAATATATTTTTAGGGATCCGTAGGTTCGAAAGAAAAAACGGAATCTTTATTAGATACCTAAGTCGTGTGACCGTCCGCCCTTCACAGTTAATTTTCTGTGAACTTTTTTGACCGATTAAGTTGTAAATATTTATCTATTGAATACATAGAAAGAAAGAAAGAAAGAAAAAACGTTTATTGGCACACGCCACAAGTGCACACAGTACACCAAGAAAATAAAAAATACTCAACATTTAGAACAGTTAAGTAGGTAGGTATGGCATTTCCAAACATGTCAGTTCCTATTGCTCAAATGTCTTTCTGTATTATCTCCGAAAATACTGAGTATATTTGTAATTATGAAAAAGATACAAATAATAGAAGTCCTTTGTATATAGATTACAAGAAATTTTACAGTAGCCCTATGATCTTAAAACAACATAGACATCGCAGGGACAACAATGAAAAAAAAATGTAAACAACATCATGAATGTGACATCAAATGAAAATGCTTATTTTGAGGATTGTAAAAATAATACTTTATTCGTAATCAATTTTATTCAATGAAATAGAAAAAAAAACCCCTCTCTTCCAATTTTTTTATTAAACTGCATACCAAATTAAGATGTATTACGAGGATTGAATATTGAGTGAATATTTTTTTAACATTTTAAAATACTTACTTTCCAAAAGTGATTCAAGAATATGCTACGGAACCCTTTATTGTGTGAATATAATTAATAATGGTAAATAAATTGTTCCGCCATCTTGAAAGTCGCAGAAACTCAAGTAGCGGCGATGTCAACAGATAGGTAGCGCGCGATTGGCGTCGTGCGTCGCGAGCATGTGTACGAACGTATATGGATTTCTATTGCGAGAGTCGCCTGGATACTGAAGTCGTAAGGTATCGGAAACTGGAGTCGCCTAGTGAACGAAGGGCCTAAGTCGTAGCTGTCAAAGTTGTGTCAGTTTTTCATTGAATATTTTTCATTGTATTGTTGTTTTTGTGGTATTTTTACCTAAAACATGGTCGACTTAATGGATAATGATCCTAGATTAACACTTAGGCTACTTTTAATTTCGTAATCATGTTCCCGTGGGATAATTGCCTGACATACTTATCCCAAACATACTTTACTTAGACATACACTAGTAATATTCAAATTAATAAAGATGGTGAAATTATTAAAAAGAGGCAACTGTTCTAAAAAATGAAAACAAAACTTCATAATAATTCCAAAAAATAATTAGTAAACATGTCATAGTTCATTATGACGCGCGAGAATGTTACGTTCCATTACGCGCTTTAAATGTTATGTAAGTAAAGAATCCAACATTAAATAATATGCTTAAAAAAACAAACTACAGTATTGGAAATGACTTATATCTAAATTTTAAAAAATAAATCAATATTTTTAATATCTCTAAACCTCAATTAATCATAAACGAATTATCAATACATTCTATTTTCTGGTAATATGGAACGTTGCAATCGAATGATATCATGGTGAACGAATGAAATTTGTATTAATCTGTGGTTGGATTTAGACCTCGGTTCAAATGACGGTACTAAGAAGTCTGAGGTTTATTTATGTTTTGTAATACGAATAATTTTAAACCATGGTTTAGCACTTAAGCCTAGACTTGATAGTTCTGGTCTAAACCAGGGTTTTGCGTTGTTTTTGTAATAAGACGGTTAAAGTCAGAAACACAAACACCCAGACTTGAAACAACTGTTTGTAGGTCATACACATTATTTGTTGTTTGACAATTAGCATAGCAGTCAATAGCTTAACCACTACACTAACCAACAAACGTGTTGATAAAAATATTATGTAAATTAATTTACATACTATCACTCTAGTTACTAAACTAGATTTTCTTACTAATGATAATATTACACAAACTACAACAAATCTTCTTCCAAATCCAGGAGGACAAAGCCTTCGCTTCAGCCATCGCAGTAGAGCCCACACCACCCACTCCCGCGCCGACGCCGACACCCGGCATGGTGGCGCAACCATCACAAGACGAGACGCAGAAGTTGATGTTAGCCACGCTCAGCCAACAGACCGGCATGAACGACCATTGGAGTATCAAGTGAGTTTCTGTGAATGATAATAATTATATTAGACCTCATCGTGAAACGCGTGCCTCAAAGAGTGTCAGCGAAGCCGAGAAACGGAAAAATATTAAACAATATGATTGCACCATGGATGACGTGTTCAGATTTAGTGCAAAACGCTTAGTTATTAACCTCTGTTTCTCCGCATTCGGTTGACAGGCAGCCTTTCTATAGGTAGTGTTGCGTCAGGCACGCGTTTCGACATGCTCACGATGACACTCACGTCATATACAATATCTTAGCTAAGAACATCTTGGCTTAGTAGAAAAGTGTGTCATCACAATGATTTTCATGTTTAACTGTTGCAGCATTTATTTTTCCTGGGCCATATTGTGTACGTGTTTTAAGGCTCATAGTCCCTTGTACTGATGTAACGTTTATTTCTTTACAGCTGTCTACAACAAACTGGATGGGACTACCAACGAGCCTTGTTCGTCTTCAACCAACTAAACTCGGAAGGGAAGATCCCTCCCGAAGCGTTCGTCAAGTGAACACTTAAATAAAAATAAGGCTGTGCCAATGTACATATTAGTTATGGAGAAAAAAACTATTTTTTTAGTTAAAATATGACTTCTTGTCGTCTAGTTTATCTATGGATAAGTGAAAAGAGTTTTTATGCTCACTTGATCTGTGGAACTTTGGCCGCAAAGTGTGGATGTTATGATTTATTAGTGAAAATGGAGGAAGTTGAAAATAAAAATGAGGATAATGCTGAAAATGAATACTGACAATGAAATTCACAAGAAACTTAATGGAAGAAACGAAATATTTTGGAAATATAATATAAATCAAGTCATTCAAGTAAAGAGAGAGTGATCCCATTATTTAGGACTATTAAAAAAAATAGTCGAAACTTTATCATTTACGAAACAATTGAGGAAATTTAAGTCGAACATCAGAAATACTTGCATGAACCAAAAGAAGAATCTACGAAAAGATGTTCTGAATTAAACTTAAAATGGATCACATACTTCAAGAATGAGAAATGAATTAAACGCATAAAAGAGTATCCACAAATTTTTTCATAGAAGGAATATTTAACCATGTCCAAAATTGTGGAAGAACTCCAGTACAGCCTGCCTTATCTTCACCATTACTGAAATGGTGACCCAGAAACCTCTTCATGTAAGTAGAGGTCTTCAAATGATAATGGACTCAAGACTTGCATTAAACTATTCAGAAGATTTCACAACGGAAGACACCTTGGATCACTTTTTATGTATGTTTTGTTTGTTTGTTTGTTCAATGTTATTAGACATTCATAAAAAAAGTAAAAAAGAAACAATATAAAAAAAGGAAGACCATTTTGTTAAGATGAATCAATGATTTGTTTGAAAGTTTTGATTGTACAGTGAGGAAATTTATTTTAATTGTGCCTGGGGTGGGGGGCATTTGATGACTTTTCCACGTAAAAAAAAAGAATTGTAATCTTTACTCATTTTCTAAGATGATCGTGCGATGTTATTGACCAAAGGGTGATGTATAATCACATATTTATTTAATTACCGTAACTATTGCCCTTTAGGCATAAATAATGTCGCGCGATCACCTAAACTTTTTCGAATTCGATTGTGGATGAAAGTTACCATGCACAAAAAAAAAACAAACAAATAATTCATTGCTTCATCTTTGCAATAGATATTGTAAAAAAAAATGATACATTTGTCCATAAAAGTAAAAAAAAAAATGTTAAGTTGTGTTGTTAAGTTTTCAAGCATAATAAGGGAATTGTGAAAGGTAGATTGAACAGCATTTAGATTTCTTCATTTTGTGTACTTATGATTTTGAGTTATTCCTACAATATTTGATTGTAAGATTTTGTATTTATTAGGCCTTTTGATTTGTCGTCAAATTTTATCAGATGCTATTTGTAATATAGAAAACAAAATGTATTCACTGCTATTTCAAGTCGAAAATAGTTAAAAAAAGAATGACACGTAACATTTATTATTTGAATTAATTTCTTATTTGTAAATAGTCGTTATTAATTTTAAATGTAGTTTCGTTTGGGGGTGAATCGGGTCGCAGTGTCGATGGGTAAAGAAGCTAAGTTCCTCAAAGATCGGCAGGTTTTCAGTGCTTGATGATATTACAATGCTGGGTTTGTATGGAACCAGATTGTTATATTCATAATGCAGGTCGATGGACCGTGCATTACTGTGGCGGAACCTCTAGAAATATTCTTAGTGGGCTAGCCGCAGCGTGTTTTATGAATTTACTTCTAGAATATTCAGATAGCACTTTTTTACTTAGCCGTGTAATTTGAGGACAGCATAAATCTTCCTGCGGCCTTGGGGTGGGGCTTAGGGCTTTATTCTAAGAGTTAACATTAAGACTGTTACTGAAGTAAATAAATATTTCTTTTTTTTGATCGTATGAAGTGTTTGATTTTGACTGACACTGTGTGACTTGCATTAATGAGAAGTTGTAAAGCCACTTACATTTCTCACACCTCTTTAGTTGGACAAAAAATACCCACTTCAATAAATCCGTAACACAAGTACGATGCGGGTTTAGTAATCACTAAAGGTCAGTTCACACTGAGACGTGACACGGCGCGTAAAATTTAACAGAGGGACTTAAAATCTAACTTAAATAATATAGGAAAACATACACAATTCATCGTCAGAATACAGAATACGTTGCACCATGCAGCGAGCGGTGCATCGCATTGCATCCTACCGTACGCACGGCTCAATCATTTACCTCCTCCTGCATCGTTGCGTCGCGTCTCGGTGTGAACTAACCATAATGCTCGAAAAAAATAATATAGGTATCCCATTCCAAATATAGCCGTCTTCTTTGACGGTTGCTTTTGGTAAAAACCTGCAGTTTGACGTACAAGTTACTGGACACCCTGTAAATGTAAATGATACAGTTTCAGATGGGTACTTTTTATTTTTGCTAATCGGGAGAGTACCTCTCGTCATAAAGTAGTACCACTAGTATCTAATTCTCAATTTATATGTTGCTACTGATATTCATAATGTAGTTAATATAGGCTCTGTGGTTATAGAGACGTAGTACCCCGTAGTTCCCCGAATGGTTTTTATCACTCTTCAGTATGTTGTGTTATACACATAAGTAGGTAGGTAATGTTCATTAAATGTGTATTTGTTATTAAGGGATAAAATACAGTTTTTGCGTTTGGGAATCCCCTGCACCTAAAATAGCGGTGTTGATATCACGGTTTTAGGAATCAATCACGGTTTTAGTCATCACTGTATTTTGGTCCAGTTTCTGAGTAGGTAATAAGAAGAGTCGAAATAACCATGTCTGCCTATCGAACCCTCTATAAACACTTGAACAGTTTTACTGAGGTATTCCATCCGCTCACAGTGGCATCTGAACGACTGGCACCTTATCTATTCCACATGCGGCGCCTGTCAAAACTTTTCGCAGGTGCCAGGTGCCATATGTGGAATACTTTGTGTCACCAAATTCGGAAAGTGTTACAAGCACTTTTAAGAAGTTTTAACTTTTCATTCATACACACTCATTTCAAAAGTGTTCTACGATCCAACTCAAAGCAAGAGATTCAATGGCGTCGCGCCATTCAACAGCTCGCATGATTTTGTTTATCCCAATTCCCCAGAGACAACTCATCAAACAGCCCACTAATCCATTGTTAAAAGATAATCCTGGTACCGTGATGATACGGGGGTATTTTATCAGAATGACGTGTTAACTAATCTATTGTAAAATGTAAATATAGTTTGTGTTCTAAGAAAGATTTTTATAGTAAGTATAAGGACGTCAATCAAAGCATCAGAGAATGATGTTTATTTTGGGTCTGCCAGAGATAAAAATGTGTTGTTATCATTTTATTTAGAAAGCTCAGAACATTTTATGTAAGACGTTTCACCATAATTAAAATATATCGAAGGTTCCTCACTGTTGCTTAGTTAAATTTAGGTCAAGAATTGTAAATAACACGTCATCTGCGTGTTAAACAATTTTGATAAAAATATTCAGGTTTAGCTAACACGGGCTGATATAAAATATGGAAGACGTAGGTACTACAAGGTTGATTTCAACTCGTTATCTATTTTGAAGACGTAGACAGAAGGCAAACACGGGCTAACTAATCCAGTACAAACGGACCAAGCTCTACGTTGACTGGATGGCAACTGATGATAAATAACGGTTCGTATCTGCACATACTTTGGCAGTGTTTGACTGTTTGTCGGTTGTTGACTAAAAAAACGACTATCAAAGATTTAAAAAAGACAACCGTGACCAACAGCTAGCTCTAAATGCTCTCCGAGGCACGGAGGAAACTCACTATGGCAGATGTTCACAAATCGAAACAATTTATTACGAGAATAACTTACGTATCTAGACGGGGTGATAAGTTAATTATAAATGCCTACCGACAGATCTGGATGTTGATCATGAATCAGGAACAAATCGCAAATTTGAAGTACAAAAAAGTAAATACAATAAACTTCCAAGTTCCTCTTCACATGAGCGAGCCCCAGGCAGTGAGCGGAACAGTTTCTTGACTTCAGTAATACACAGGAAGTAAAGGTCTTTGATCTGGTTGAAGTTGTAAGGCACGCATTGACTTGGAGCTTTTTAATCTGACTAACAGTAACAACTGTCAAAGATCACAAATGCAGCAGAGCAGGCTTGAACTTATGAATGTAATTTAAATATTACGTATTATTAAAAAGAAAACAACAAGTGTATGCCCGCCGCTCTTTTTAAACAATGGATTCTGCAACGATTCACCGACGGCCGGTTCATCATTGGACGTTTCGTCGACAGAACGATTCACTTATGGCCGTTTCACCGGTAGACTCTTTCACTTTTGGACGAGACCAACAGTCTAGGTAATAAATAAAAGTCCCGGTTCACTAAACTAAAATTATCCATAGGCTCAGACAGCTGCCTTCTGCTGTTTTTTCCGTCATTCCTTTCCTCTGTTTTGTTTCCAACTTTCCTTCCTCATACTCATTTGTATGCCATGATTTATGTAGTTTAGCTGCGCACGCGTCTGTTTGACGTCACAATGTTGATTAATCTAACGTTAGTATTTGAGGAAAGATGTATTCTTCCCATTAATCTTTCCTGTCTACTGACGGTTCTGTTTAAACTTTTAAGCTAATTCGGGCTTTAACAAATGTGTATCTAACAAAAAAATCAGAATTACTTACCTGTTGTAGTTTTGTTCGTTATGGCTACTTGGTTGAATATAAACTGCTGAGGTAGGTCTTCAAGGCTTAGTCGTGTTTGCCGAGGTTGGTCAGTGGTGATAACCATCTATCATAATAAGTTTCCTCCGTACCTCGAAAAGCTTGTAAAGCCCTTGGTCACGGATCCGATCTGACAACCAGTCTTACCCAGGGGTATCGTATGCCCAGTAACTGAGTTGTAGAAGTTAGATTTCTTTTCTGTAGTTGTTCGGACCGGAAGACGCAGCGTAGGTAGGCCTCCCACTAGGTGGACCGACGACATCGTGAGGGTCGCGGGCAACCGATGGATGCAAGTGGCGAATTGTCGTTCGGCGTGGCGGTCTAAAGGGGAGGCCTATGTTCAGCAGTGGACGTCTTCCGGCTGATGATGATGATGATGAGTTGTTAAAACGCTACTATCAATGCGGTAGACAATGAAGAATAAGATGTTGAAATAAAGCCCTGACGTGGGGAAAATGCAAGAAGTAAACGTGTTGCACTGATTACCCAGGATTAATGGTAGGGCATGGAGGCGATGATGAAAAGCTACGTAGATATTTTCAACATGTTTCCAAGCACGTATCTACGCAATACTTTGAATGAAAATTGTGTAAACAATTGTGTTATTAATTATTATTCTCATTGTTATAATAGGTATTATCAGAGGCGATAATGCAAGCTTATCTTTACAACTGTTTTCGTCGGTATTTTACGTCTGTAAAAGATTGTTTACGTGAGTGTTGTAGTGTGTTTATGCCAAGTACTTACCTACAGATTTCGCATTTTTTTTTTTCCGGAAAACTCGTTTAGAGGATTTTCCAGAACAATTTTCCGGAATTAAAATGGAGTTTTCTTGTCCAACTAAATCAAAAAGCTCACAAAGCTCCGTGTAACCAAAAAAGTGAGAAAGCCAAAAATTCCAAGACATGCGCATACGCAGTAACTATGTATTCCAGGACTCGATTACATTGGCCTTTTCGTTAACTAGTGCTTATAGGCCAGACTCTGGAGCTTACAATATAAACTTTTTCGGAACTCCAGATCCAAAAAGAGCGTAGTCTGAAATTTATTATACCTAATCAACATCACCATCATCAGGCTATAATGTTCCCACTGCTGGGACACAGACCTCGTCTCTGAGAGAGGGAGTGGGCTACAATCCAGCACGCGGGCCCAGTGCGGATTGGTACCTAGATGTCACATAATTATCTTCGAATTTTTGGTTCTAGAACATGCCGGTTTCCTCACAATGTTTTCCTTTACCGTTTTGAGAGCAGTAGTGATGAAATAAATTAAACAAAGTAACGCGCCTGGTGGGGTTCGAACCCACGACCTACGACTCGAGTCAGGACCGATACCACTGGGCCACTACTGGTCCACTGTTCTTAACATTTGCTTTCAACATTTATAAGTAGGTACTTCATTAATTTCTCGAACTTTTGACGTTTTCCAAAATGTTATTAAATAATAAAAATGTTATAACCAATCCAATACCCCAATTGTTTGCTCCTTAAAAACCTACTTGGTAACTGAATCATCTGGGATCAGAGTTAAATGCTGGTTACGTGTTCAAAAGCACGTTTAACTTGTTGACTATAAATGAATTGTTAGGTCCAATTCATACCGGGAACCAGCGAGCACTTTCAGTGTGAAATAATTTAAAAAATCACATAGTGAAATGACTAGAGAATAGAAAAAAAAAGCAGCGTAGAGGCTCCATTTCACCAGTTTAGTTTCTATATTCAGCAAGGAAAGTCATCTGTTTTTTTTTTATGCTGGTAAAATCTTCTTCCCACTCAGGGCAGAGCGGGAGGGACTGTCAGACTCGTACTGACTAAAATCCACGGTGTCCTTCAATAGCCCTTTACGTTCCGGGGTCACGATAATTCGTTACTCCCGCGATCCCGACAGGCTTTGAGGCGCACGTGGAATACAACGCGCAATAAACTCATCTGTCTGGAGTGAAAATGATGGAATTGGCACTGATTTTTGATAACCAAGAACCAAACAAAGGGAATAGAACAGCAGAAAAAATAATATCTGCGGGCCGCTGCCATTCGGTGTGAATCTGCCCTTAGTTAGAAGGTCAAGGGGTGCAAGATTCTTGCGAAAAAAACATAAAAACAAAACTGTACTGACTCTGCGAAGTACGTCATTGCTTGAGGATTATCATCAAACATTTTCCCCATCTTCATGTATTTATGAATTGACGTTGGTGGGTGTGGTTTTCGTAGTTACTGCTAGGGTTGTCAATTAATCCAAAATGTGGCGACTTTCTAACCGCATTTTTGGTGCTAACCTAAAGCTGTGCTCATTTTCCTCTAATATTTTTTCTTTTTAGCATCAGTTTAAAGGTACCTATCAGCCGTCGGTTATGCCACGTAACTTTGTTGTCTATAACAAAACAGTTGGACGAAACTGATTGTAGATCCATAACTGAGAAGGACGTCATCTACCAGGCGCTGTGTCTGAGTAACTGATTATTGCTTACTCTGTTTCACAGGAGAAGTGAGGAGACCTATTCTACCGATCAGTGGAAACGTCTTAGGCTTATACAGGGTAGAAGGATCTGATTCTATAATGTCCGTTGCAGGATTTTAGGCAGTTCAATTCATTCTTCTGCACTTTGTCGAGTTTCATTGCCATTCTGGTTTTTAGGAGATGCAGTGGTTTGTGAAAACGGTGGCTGTAATGACGCCAGCAGGTCATCCAACCCGCATCTCTCAAATTTAACCAATGCAACATTAACCTTTCACTATTTTGATTATGTTGAAAATCTATTAAAGAAGTTTGACAGATTGGCTGACTATTCATTCTGTGTAAAAATCGTAAGAAGCGAGACCAAGAGAAACTACACTTCTGGACACATCTATTGGCCCACCTTGTATTTTCAGTTTCGTTTGGTCCTAGCTAAAATTTTATATTAGGTCGAGCAAAAAGTTTTTATACAGTTTTGAACCTGGCACATTCACAATTTCATTCAATAGTCTTTTTTTGAATTTCGAACACAGAATTTAAAGAAACAAAAGACAATTTGGAGCCTGTTTGTTGATATCAAACAATCGAATACTAAGAAAGCTTGGTTTTATTGGTTTACTTGGATTTAATTCTTGAAAAAGTGATTGATATCTTTGGTTTTGCAACAAACATTACTTATTCTTAACATTAAGGTGAGGTTCTATCAATAATCTATGGATACTTCACCTGAAGTCGCCGCCCAAGCTGTGGCACTTATTCAGACCGGACACAGCCAAAGAAACATGAGTGCTCAACTTAATTTAAGTCGATCTGCGGTCCGAAATGTTTATCGGAGGTACCTAGAGACTGGCGGCTTTGTTCGTCGCCAAGGAAGGCCATGATCTCGGGTCAGAGCTGAAAGGCAGGATCGATTCATCGTGACGACCAGCTTGAGAAATCGTCACCTTACCTCCATTGAGATACAAAACCAACTTTGCGACTTCCACGGAGTATCTGTGAGCGCTCGAACTGTTCGGAGAAGGTTAAAAGAACGCGAAATGGTACCACACAAGTCAGCTAATGGGCCCAAACTAACGCGAGCCCACCGAACAGCGCGCCTTCATTTCGCACGCAGTCATTTAAATTGGACACAGCAAGATTGGAGCCGTGTACTCTTTTCTGATGAGTCTAAAATTGTGTTACATGGCAATGATGGAAGGAATAAGGTCTACCGACGTAAGGGAGAGCGTTTCGCACAATGCTGCGTTGAAGAGAGGACTGCTTATGGCGGTGGCTCATGGACTGTCTGGGGCAGTATATCCGCGAGCGGCAAAACTCAACTTGAGGTTGTTACAGGACCACGGCTGCCAACATTAAATGCTGAAAGGTACATTCGTGAGTGCTTAGAACCTCACGTGATACCATACGCGGACTATGTGGGCCCAAATTTCCTTTTTATGCATGATAATGCAAGAGCCCATGCGGCCGGCATCGTCAAGAAATATCTTCGGGATGTGAACATCACAGTTATGGACTGGCCAGCCAGAAGCCCAGACATGAACCCCATTGAGCCCATGTGGAACGAGCTAAAAAGACGTGTTAGGGCTCGTCAGCCAATTGCCCAGTCGATGCAGGAGTTGAAAACTGCCATAGAAGAGGAATGGGAGATGATCCCTCAAAATTTCATAGAGCGGTTGATAAACTCTATGCCTAATCATATGAGAGCCGTGGTAGATGCCCATGGAAGCAACACGCGTTATTAAATTAAACCTTTATTTGATAAAATATGTTATTTATTCAAAAATCCATTGCCTGTAACAAGGCGCATATCCGACTTGTTAGGCGTAGCTCCATGTCGTATGGTATTCTGAAATCAAATTTGAAACAATACGATCGAAAAAGATGGTAAAATGTATCAGGTTTAAAACTGCATCAACAGTTTTTGTTCAATCTAGCAATCATATTTCGGTAGGGGCCATCGAAACCTAAACTCTAAGGTGGGCCAATAGATGTGTCCAGAAGTGTAGTTTTGTATAGCTTGATGTGTAGCCGTGTGTACGGGCATCTGTACTATCCCTTAACATCTGACAGAAATCATCATACAGAAATGATTCAACGAATTTCTTTGAATCAGCTGTCTAGATGTCAGCTTATATTATGTAATTTGAGAGGAATTGATAGTTTTACCAAATATAAGGAGTTTGTAGAGCCAAACATTTTGAAGACAAGAAGGCCCAGTAAGAAGCGGGGCTAAGGTTATGCTAGTAAGAATATTGCCAGTGTCGCAGGTATCGAACCGATGGCTAGTGCCAAAGTTATGACTTATCTATGCTCAGCCTAAAACCAGACAGTGTGCAAAAGATAACTAAAGAACGTCTAATATTTTCCCCACAACCTACGCAAAGCAATGTGCCTTCCTCACTTTTGATATAACAATCATTTAATCACTTATTTACTTAAGCTAACAACAAACATATAATTTTGCGTCATAAGTAAAAACGCCATTTACCACCTACAATACAACACACATGTCGTGCTTTCTACTATCTTTGTTTGTATATTATTTATCTACAAAAGCAAATACTTGATTAATTGCAAAGTAAATGTAATAAGCTAATAACCCCTGTGATGAAATCTTTAGTGTTTATTTGAAATTACATAATTTTCGAAGTAATTTAACTTTATAACGCAATAATATTTTTCTCTTCTTAGTCGAAACACTCTTGCGCAAACCAAGTACACAGACATAATATGTTCGGGGGGTCGTTGACTTCCCCGAGAATTGCTCTTTCAGCGATGTGCTTCCATTCCTGTCGATGGCAGACGTTGCGAGTACACTGTGGCCCATTATGGTACTCAGTAGCTTTCATTGATCAAGTTTCTTTCGTCTTGGATAGCTTTAAATGTTGTCTTGTCCTCTCTTATAAAGGCCTTATAGGGAACTGTAAAGAAATACATTTATTATTGTACATTCAACTTTACTTTTGTAAAATTCAATCGGATTCGGTGTTTCACGTCCACATGGATGGTCGTTGGGTAAAAGTCTCCACACAATGGATCCCACAGGATGGTTGGCGTCGCCGGCTTCGTCCCAGAAAGAGGTGTGGCGTGGCGGCCTGGATGCAAGCTTTACGGCTGGATCAAGGAGGTACAGGATAAAAGCTGCATAACGGTATTGGGTTTGCTCAGCTGAGGGATTACATAGACTGTTGAAAAAAAAACTGTATTTATCTCGTATTTTCTTTAAACCTTGGTCGCGGGACTAATCAAATTACCGTGACCCTGTAACGTAAAGGGCTATTGAAGGACACCGTGGAATTTAGTCAGTACAAGACTGACAGTCCCTCCCACCCTGTCCTGGGTGGGAGGAGTCATTTGATGATTTTACCACGTAAAAAAACCCTCTTGGAACTGCGCTGAAGTTAAAGATTATTCGTAGTGTTATTAGTAGTGAAGGTAATACTTTAGTAAATTCATTTGGTAGCCCTGTTTGAAAAGACAGAGAGAGCTTGAGGACATATTTTGTTTAAACACAGGTCATGGGAATTCCCTATTTCAAACTTTTACAGGAAACTTTATTGGTACAGGCCATGCCCTGTGGGTCGTGGGTAGGTCACAGTTTGCGCGCAGTATTGTCTGTGGTTAAAAGTACTTGTTTATCGACATAGTTAAGATTCTTCTTCAATTTAAGTGTCTATGCCAACGTCATTACATTAAAAAAGATAACTGAACCATGACGTAGATGGTTTTTTTTTCACTTGTGGTTTTTGGAATAGAAACTGGCCAGTCATCGCCGTACACTTATGGTCAATAAGTTATAATTTTATCTTTCTGAGAAACCTCAGTTTCCATGTTTTCATTAAAAGGAAAAACCCACGATACGTCCCGTACCCGTACTATACCTAATTATTTTTATAATAATCTAAATAAATAATAATGTGGCTGATAGTAAAAATATAAATGTGTGTTTTATTAAACCAAATAGCTTTAGTATAACATGCGAAAGTGAGTATATGTGTCACGTTATCACACCTAAACCACTGTATTATTTTTTATGAATTTTGTTACAGAGCTATGTGGGATTGTGGAGATTTGGAGGTTGAAGGTTGTAGGCTACTTTGTATAGCAGTCGATACTCTAGAACTTATCAAGCTTCATTAACTTGTCATTCTTCTAGAGGAGAGAGAGGAAACAAGTAAAATGCATTTTCATTTCCTTGACTTCCAAAGGGAGTGGACAACAATGCATTTTTTTCATGCACGGCAAGTTGAGCTTGATGCAAAGCGTGACCAATTGAAAGCCCGACCACCTGCGGCCATCAGACGGGCGTGTGCGCACATGCCTGTATTGTGCGCGGATCTTTGCAAAGAAGATGGATACATAAAGCCACATGCGAGCATACGAACGGCATCTACAACGGAGATGAAGCAATCGCCTTGGCCGAAATCGGTCGGATCACATAATCATCATCACTTTGTTTAGGTTTTTTTCGATTGGATACTCATAATGTCTTTCCACCCTGAGAAACTTAGAAAACTACTTAACTTAGCCTTGTATCCCCGTGTGAGAGTGGAGCGAAAGTATCTGTCAGACTCGTTACTGACTAAAAACTACCAGGTTCTTTCAGTTATTCTTAGACTTTCAGGATAAAATGACTCTGTTTGATGAAATCCTGCGACATTGACTAGGCGATCAGGTAGTCGCTACATTAGTTTTGGACTATCACGAGTTGCAGTTGACACCTCAAAAAGAGATTGTCAAATGTAGTTACATTCCCCAGCGACCAAGATGAAATCTGTCTTCAATATTATCTCAATGAAACCTATTTATACATAAGACAGTGTCATTAACTAGATACATCGAAATCTTTAGTAAACAATAGTGCGCGCACGCACGCGATGACGGAAGATTTTCTCGTTTCTCATGATATAATGAGTTTAATAGCTTATGGCCTGCGAAACTGTGCCTATGCTCTTTACATCCGTAATTTCTTATTGATTTTTGTGTCAGTGATAAAATTATTATGATTGATGGAAGTTTGTTATTCTAAGGCGGAGGCTCAGTCGTAGCCCGCGAAATTTAAATTTTCATGTATTTTTTGCAATTTGCTTAACAGTGTCAAATTATAACTTGATCAAAATATGATTCGCGACAATAAAAAGCGTAACTTTACATATCAGAATGATCAAAACATTCGCTCCAGTCCCGCTCACAAAGATCAGCTCAAATTTGGTAAAAAATCCGAAATCTAACTAATTTTGATCAAATATTTGTGAGAGTGAATGGAGCGACTGTTTTGATTATTCTTGTATATAAAACTAAACTTGTTATTGTCGCGAATCATATTTTAATCAAGTTATAACTTGACACTGATAAGCAAATTGCAAAAAATACATGAAAATTTAAATTTCGCGGGCTACTACTGTCGCTCCACCTTAATATGTATTACATTTGGATACAAATGGGGAAATTTATTTGTCACTAGCTTTTGCCAGCGGCTTCGCTGTATCAAATGAATCATCATCATCATCATCATCAATCAGACGTCCACTGTTGAGGAGGAGTCTAAAGAGGAGCCTTTAGACTTCCAATAGAACCGGTTGGAAGCGGCTTGCATCCAGTGTGTTCCCGTTGTCTTCATAAGATCTGCCCTCTTATGAATATTCTTCTGTAATGAATATTCTTAAGTAAATATTTATCTTTATGAATCATGTTTATACATTATTTTAAGGTAGATGTATTAACACTATTGAATTATTCAGCAATATTTACACGATAACACATAAAGTCATCAAATCAAATCTAGGTTAAGTAATTCTATGGGCCCTGTTGCCTTCAATAAATGATAAATAATAATACACTGAACTCTTTACTGAAATAAGAAAAAAAGTACGAGTATCAAATACGCTGCGTATTGAACCTAGTCATAAGTGCTATGTGCCAGTTTTTAAAAGTGTATTGAATACCGAATGTCATACGCTAGTGCGACAAACGAAAGTGCGATGAACGCTTGTGCGACAAAACTGTACTGCGACACATCACAGTTCGAATTTGCGACATACGCGACATCACGGTAGGGCGACGGCGACGGTACGGTAGTGCGTACCGACAAGTGTGATTTGGTCGTAAATTTCACTAGACTCATGGATCATCTTTCATCATAATCATGACGTCACGATATGGATTTGATGCATCAACTGTAAGATGTGAATTTCCTTATGAGTAGTGGTTTTATTAAGAAGGTATTCAATCGAATGAATTCTACAAAATAATTCGTGGTAACTTTACAATTCCAAAGATTTTTTGGTTCATTAAACATGAATCATTCAAAATCGATTCCTGTCATCGTTATTTTAATTTGGATTTTGTGTGTGTGATTTTTTTTGTAATGTTACTGGCATGTTATTTTATATGGGTTTGTTATTGACTCTAGAGTGAGAGGAAGGTAATAGAGACAAAGGCGACGATACTAGTAAAGAAACAGAGTCAGAGACAATTTAGAACTATAAAGTTTGAAAAGTAGTATAACTAGAGAGCTTCTGCCTGTCATGAACACTAATAGAAAGGTATGGAAGATAAAAACACTCCCTCCCGCTCTGGATGGAGCGGAAAGGACTGTCAGACTCGTAGTATCTAAAATCCACCGTGTCCCTTCATTTTACGTCTTTACTTTCGAGGGTTACGGTAAGCAGCTTACACAGTCCCATGACCTAATCATGCTTTAACGACCTAAAAAAAAAATGAGAAAAGGGAATGCCAATTAGCCGATATAATGTTTTTACTAGAAGAACCATGTTTTTTACTCAAAGCTGGTACATTTTTCACGGTAGCTGCGCGAGTCATTGACCGTGGTACTCGACGTGGGTAGGAGAAAAGTACGTGATACTGTGCGCCGTTGTAAACTGTGCAATATTGTGATTAAAAAGTAAAAACTGTCTAGTTACGTTTTATTATTAACGCTGGTTTTCTATCACCAGGTTTTTTGAATTTCGAATTTTAAAAATATTGTTTTATTTTTCAAAATTATGTAGTTCGGGTATTTTTTAACCTTGGATTTTTTTTTGTCTTTCATAAATTGAAACAATGGTAAATGAATATGTATTTTTGTTCTGTTATAATTATTCACAGCTTTGTTTATTTTTAAAGATGCACGATTTCACAATCACATACATATGAGTAGGTGGTCGAATTTAAAAGTCTAATGAGAAAGAAAATCCTTCATTCATGTTGTGTTTGACATCATGTTTTGTTTCAATTTTTTAATAAGTATTTTTTTTGAAGTTGTGATTAATTTTTACTTATTATTATTCACCGTTACACTGCTTTGTGCACAAAAGTAAATTTTAATTGAACACCTTTGTTTGATAAAACAATAAGGTATATTGATGCGTAAAAAACAGAGAGAGATGGAATAATAAAGGTCTTACCCAGCCATGGGACAGCCCTGAGGGTCTAAAACGGCCACATTAAGCAATCCTCATAATAATTCACTTCGTGTATTTCCGGCAACGTCATTTGCTATTCATTCACGAAATTAATCATTTTGGAATATTGCTAAGTGGCCATTTTAGACCCGCAGGTTAGCAATACCTGGTGAAGGTATAAAATGCGTGATATGTAATGTGTCCAAAACACAGTAAATTCCGAACGATTAACAGTCACCATCAATTATTATCATTATCATAGGTAGTTGTATCTACAGTTACAAAATGAGACTACAGTAATTTCAATCAATATTAATGTGCCCAAATTACCCACGAGTAAATATTGATGCCATTCTTTCACTTATTCAATTGAAAACACAGTTACTCGAGATTCGAGAACCATTTTTAAAATGGCAATGTATAGAATAGGTAACTGTTTCCACATTCAAGACGCAAACATTTCACGGAGATTCTAAATTCGTTTCTATTGTTTGCAGAATTAAAAATATTATTTTCTAATCAAGAATCAGATTGAGTAATAAATCTCAATCGTCATTTCAGCCTGGCATCATTCAAAAGCTAATGTTAGGAAAAGGGGGGAGCCTTGTGTCTGCCATTGGCTTTTGTGTGTGTCATTCATCCTATTTTTCGCGATTTTGACGATATCGTCAACCCAATGGGCTTTTGGGTGACTTAATTTCCATGGCTAAATCTTTTGCCACCAGGTGTTCTTCAACACTTGCCCTGAATCCTAAGACAAGTTTTCTGATCATTTCTGCAGTATTTTTTTTTTAAACCTTGGAATAATGTATAGCATTTGAATATAGAACAGAATAAAATCAGAAAAATTAAAAACCGAGAATTAGGTCATCTTTATTTTTATCAAAATTAATTCCAATTTTAAACTTAAAAGTTATGAATTAATTGAGACAAAACAAAGTGAACTGACCTAGAAATTATGCGAAGCTTTAGATCGTCGACACGGTACGTTCAATATTTATACGTTCAATCAACGTCAGTGAACTTGTGTGTGCCCGCCTTTACCCGCTTTTACCTTGCTGCACTATCTAGATTCGCTTTATCTGAGCAACTCGTACCGCGAATGTGTAGTTGGTGTGTTGCTGTAGTCGGTTGGCGCAACCGGTGGTCGACGGTCGTGATCTCGGTTAATTGTTTTTTTAAGTGCTTTAAGTGTTAGTGTACAGTGTTAACGGTACAAGCGGAGTTAGTTTGCAGGTAAGGCCGATTGACCCTTTATCGGATATTGCTCTTTGTTGTGATTTAAATGGCGTTAAGATTTGTTCCGTTTGGAAACTGTTTTCGGAGATTGCCTATTGTTTTACTGCTGTTAGATCTAAACAATAGGTTAGACCGCATTTTCGTGGTTACTGTGTCGTTTTAATAACGAAACAAAAGGAGTAAGGATTTGTTTTTGCTAGATACTGATGACACGGTTTTCCAAAATACCGAAAAGTATCTGTGTTATTCTAATTACAATAAGAGCCTACCCACTCATTTTTTATTTATTTACAATCGCGTTCCAAATTCAAATCGCCGGTTATGAGTAAATAAAGAGATAAAAATTTAAATTTTAAATAGTGTTCTTAGTTCGAACTGACAGTTAATAAAATAATGGCGGTTGTACACGATAGGCTTGACAACCTGTTGGTATTTAAGGCTATTGTGATGTTTCTACTGGTTTGTTCATTGTTAGAGGCAAATTGTTTTGATTCTAAAGCCATAACACTCAAAATGATTGATATACCAATAATTGATTTACCGTCCTTATTGTAAAACACATAAAACGTTAAAAGATAGATTGTGAATTCGTTCTCGGAGATAATTATTTAACTGTGGGAAATGCGTAACTAGTAAGGGAAGTATGCGAGTGCGTGTGTAACGACTTTTCCCGAGACAGATTATTTAAAAAAAAAAAATATGAATATTTTTGTACCCCACCCTCAAAGTAACCCTTATTTTGGTATTAACGTAACTGCTCTAATGAGCTGCCCCATTAGCATAATTATGAAATCGAAGGGCCTATTAAATATTTGATGATGTTCTTAATTATCAAATATTTACAAATCAAGAAGTTTATATCGATCTTAAGAATCGGTTAAAAGGTAGCTTAGGAATTTTAGGCATGTTTTAATCGAGTTTCATTATTAATTCTAGTAGTATCTTAATGCAGGGGTCACCAAACAGTTTCGCTTGGTGTCCGTTTTACGAAATGAAATGACCATTGCAGTCCGCACTAAATACCTATTAAAGAAAAAAAAATAACAATTGTAATAACGAAAATAACATAGATTTCGTTTTACATATCAATAAGAATTCACGTAGGTAATGGCATAATGCTAGACGCTGGTCATTTAGATAATCAGACTACCAAAATACTACATCTGATGTCTTACTTATAAAATACCATTAGATAGAGGGGTCAAGTAACCGTCAAACTCCTAGGTAACCCCTAATAGTCGCTGTCAGGGACCAGTTTAATAATTAAGTGAAGAAAATCACGGACGGGACAGGATTGTCGGAAGACAGTGGACTGACAGACGATCTCGTTAAAGCGGCCAGATGAAACTGGCTAGCCATGGCACAAATCGCCAAAACTGGAAAGATTTGGAAGTGACCTAGAAGAAGTTCCTTCTTATATAAGTTTCCCAATACTTGAAACAGAGGCAAGAAGATCAAGATTAAAATTGAGGTGTTTAACGTGTAAGTTTAAATTATTAAGTTTTGGAGACCGCTGCTATTCATCAACCAACCAACCAATATTTACATAGAAAATATTTCATTCAATAAATTATTCAATATTAGCTATTCCCCGTGGATTCACCCCCGCTGCGTGGCTCCTATTGGTTCTAGCGTGATGTTAAACAGCTTACAGCTTTCTTGGATAATTGGACTATCTAAAACAAAAATAATTTTATAATTCGGTTCAGTAATTTGTGAGATTAGCGCGTTCAACCAAACGAGCTTTTCAGCACTATAAAATTAGTATTACACATAGATAAGTAGTTGATCAGCAAAAAGTCAAACAACTGAATACATTTTTCAAGTACTGTTAAGGAATTAAATTTGGAAGACCTCTGCAGACATTTAAAAAACCAACCTACATTTACAGTGAATCCATTTCAATCCGCAAAAGTAGTCAACATTTTAGCAACAACAGAATCACGTACATTTCGCTGGAACGTTACGGATGCTGAGCAAAAACGGTGCAGATCACAATCCGGCGACAAATAAGAGGACATTCACCCGTCATCCTGACGCGAACGAGCGTGACTTGGAATTCAGAGCAATGTCGATTTGAAAATTGTGTTAAGATTTGTTACCCCTGGAATAAGAACTCAGTAAAATTTCGACGAAATTTTCACGATATTAAGCGCTTTCACACAATACCGGTGGAATGGTATGTTTCATACATTTTCAAGGAAAATGAGCGAGAACGATATGACGATATGCCAATGTCGTCGTGTGTCGTCGTCACCCACAAAAATAAAATGTCGTTACCGCTATCGTCTAATGTAAAAACGCTCATTCATGTCCAATCTTTGTATTGTGTATTTGCAACTAAATTAACATCAATGCCAATGAAAACGATTAAATAAACGAAAGCCATTTAACTAAATTAGGAATATTCTTTAAAATACCATAAAGAATCTCGTATTTCTAAACACTGTCTTTAGATATTCATTTGCCCAGAGACTGGCGGCATTGCCCAGTTTGTATGGGGCAACGTTTAGCCAAGTTATAAGCTAGCATGGGGTTACTGATGGATGCGTACACCAGTTTGAGTGACGACTGGTCATCTTATGTGCTATGGGTAAACAAATCATAAAATGAACCAACTCTTGGAGTTAAAAATTTAAATGATAAAAATACGTGCAAAACAAAAATAGTAAGTTGCCATGACGCTAATCAACTAAATAAAGAAGACACGTTGGGAAATCTAATAGAACCATTTATTGTAGAACAATGCCTGGCATAAGTTCATATCTCGATGATCCCTGACATCATGCACCTGTTGATCAATCACCGTGTTTAAGATCATAGTTTTGATTAAAAAGCTGATTTAGCTTATAATACTTATTGAGTTATTATTACTACGTATAGAGACGATACCACGTATCACCACTGTGTCCCATCCAGGATGAGTGCGCGCGCCAAGAGCACGCCATAGAGCTGTCAAACAACTGAATGAACTTACGCGCGTGCACTCATCCTGGATGGAACACAGTGGTGACACGTGGTAGGTATCGTCTCTATACGGAGTAATAATAGCTCAATGATGCTACTCTGGTTATGCGTGGAAAAATAAGAATGAAAGAAAAACAGGAAACCCCAGATATCAATGGAATGTTTATTCAGGATGTTAAAGCAAAGCAAAGTCAGGATTCAACAATAGCAAAGACTTCAATCGAGTCCGTTTTCAATAACTTGTGCGTCAGTGAGATGTTACAACACCTGAAGATGAGAAATTGAATGAGGCTGATGTAAAAATTGAATTCTTCCTTCTAGCTAGATGGACTGATGAACTTGCAAAGATGATTTAGATAGATGCGACATGGGGGAAGAAGACAGGGTGTTGTAGTGATGTTTCGGAGAAGAGTCCAATAGTGTACACCAATAGGCTGAATTTAGATGATACAATATGTTATTGGTAAGCCTGGTGTACTGGATCAGAAAGCCGATGGTCTAAGTCTTACTCGCAATCGAAATTATTACCCACAAAAAATAAATAATGCAGTAAATTGCAGTAATAAAGGTTATGGAAAATTATATAACTGACAGTAGCATATTATCAACAAAATTATAATTATTCTGATATAGTAAAGCCCAATCAACGATATGAACGATATAGAATATTTCAGATATGCAATGTTTGTTTATATGCAATGAAACGTATAAGTAAGGATAGTGTAGAGGTAGTAGATATGGCATGGCAATGCGTCTGGACTGAAAATAATAGAAAATGGCAATTCTTTAGAATTGTTTATTTTTGAGACAATTATTGATTAAAGAAATATCTTTCCAGAATGAACTGTGCGTAACTTTTTTAAGTCAAATCAAAATGCGCACTTGCGCAGTTCTCGAGATAGCCGTATCACGCAAACAATGCCTTGGTGAAAAACCAGTTGATTCATCAGACATTTAAATAAGTTCCGCAGAAGCGAACAAAGTGTTATAGCAGTAATACAATGGTGTCAGATTAATAGCCACTCGTTAAGAAGATGGATTTTGGTTTCTCGAATCGATTGTTTCATAAGTTTACTGTTCGATGCTGTGAGTCATGAACAGCGTCATGGCATTTTGTCAAATATATTGGGGTCGGCTTCCAGATTAATCTGGGGTAACTAAATACCAGCCATTTGGTTATATAGCAAGCAGCATGGCGTGGCTTGCTATGTAACTAAATACCAGTACTGTTCATGGAGGGCTTTGCTATCTGATCTCCACAATCCAATTACTTCTTGGCTCGATTGTAAGAAGGTCTCAGAAAACCTCTTCAGTGTTAAAGCTCCCTGTTTGAAGGTCTTACATTTAAGGCATCATTAGATTGTCCGATAACACCACATAGGTAGCTTCCTTTAGGAATACCTGTGAGACACGACTCATTAAAATGAACTTGGCACTTATTCTATTTTGTGTCATGGGAGTATGTTGGCTTATTCTTCTTTTCATTAAATTCAGGTTCTTGGTCATTCTCTTCTAAAAAACTATGTCGGATATTATTTAATTAATTATCAACTGTCTCACTACTTCTCGTTTTGCATTTCGCATGCACTTTTGTAAAAAATAAATTATATTTTCTGTCTTTTCTTTTCTTTCTTTCTTTTCTTTCTTTCTTTTCTTTCTTTCTTTTTTTTCTTTCTTTTCTTTCTTTCTTTTCTTTCCTTTCCTTTCTTTCTTTTCTTTCTTTTATTTGGTCTGCTGGGAGCCACATAATTATGTTAAAGTTTCCATTACCTAACAGGAACTTAACCAAGACTTGTTTTAAGCAGTTGCTAGTTTTGTTAATGATGATTAAGCTGTTGATCAGTTTGATATTGCTATGCCTGTTCTACTAGTATGTTTAATAGTTGTCTAAAAAATCAGCGGTCTACATAAGTGAGGAAATGATTAAGATCACGTTTTACTTTTTTATGCTCTGTATGTTTCACGTGACTAAACTCAATTTAATAATATTGCGAAACATGAACGTACTTTTTATAAGAAATTGACGGATCTTTCTAACGTGAAACTTTTTTTTTAAATTTCTCTTTAATTTTTTTAGTTTTGTCACTTTATGTTAGTGAATAGTGGAAGGTTGAGAGAAATCAGTTGACATTGTTGATCAATAACCAATGTTTGACATTTGATAAAAACTTGCATTTGACAGTGACGGAGTACTATTTCCGTGATGGTCAACTTTTTTCTTTATTTTCAACCAAGTCCAAGACAGAAAAAAAATTGGTTACGGCAAGCACATCCACAAACATCAATCTGTCAAACTTTCCCAATCGAAAATTAACCTTCTAAAGGGCTGGGCAAAAACATGCTTTGCTTAAATTGAAATACAAATTACAAAATACAGTATCGCAAGTAATTAAAATATAAAATATCTTAAAGTAAAGTATTTGAAATATAAAATACAAAATACAGCATTTTAGCAATTTTTAATTGAAATACAAAATACTTATTACCAAAATAAGTAATCTAGACATGGGCGTGTTCACAATTCGACGTTCATTTTGTTGCGTTTATCAGCCAAGTTTGACGTATGTACAGTCATAGTGTGTAAAGACGCCAGCAGGTCAACCTGCCCGAATCTGCTTTACCATCATTGCAGAGAGTGCAATGACGGTAAATAAAGTTTAAATGTATTTTGTTAAAATGTATTTTGGAGCCTCAAGTATTTGAAATACTAATAACAAAATACTTCGTCGTCAGGTATTTAAAATACGAATTACAAATTACATTTTAAGGAAGTAATTGAATTACAAATACAAAATACGTATTTGTATTTCAATTACGTATTTTAATTACAAGTAATTCAAATACTGCCCAACCCTGCTTCTAATATGGTGATAAAGTTAAAATCCCTTATACCTTCAATTGTCTATACCAGGGTTTTTCAACCTTTTTCATGGCACGACCCCTTTAGGATGAAAAAATATTTCGCGACCCCCCATTTACCGGTTGCTGTTTTCAAGCATTCAATTTGACGGTACGGTTAGCGATGTTGCACTGCTATGCTGCGTGTTACGGGTTCGATTCCTGCACTGAGCAAATATTTTTATGATCTACAGTGGCGTATTTTAAAATTCAGCGCCTTCTAAAAGAAACATTTAAAAGACCCTCATTTTGTACTACAAATATAAGTTTTTAATGGTTTGTAAACGGTGTGAGTACGCTCGCTGCGTAGCGAGTTTGCTGCGTAGTTTATTTTTCAATAGTAGTTTCCACAAAAGTACTATTGAAAAATAAACTTTAAAAATCGAGGTCATTAGGTCATCGAAACTAAAAACATATTTACAGGAGCGAGCGCAGCGAGCTCGAAAATTTTTACGTTTCGGGGCTACGAAAAGCCATGTCTACCTACATAGAAGAGTGAACGCACTGAACTCTAAAAGTTTCCGTAGTACGACAAAAAAGTTTTAATCTAAAAGCGGGAAAAAAAATTTAAAGACTTGAAGAGCGAGCGCGGCGTGCACATTAAATCTACTATTTCTGCGCCAACATAAGACAAGATTTCATTGAAAAGTGACCTGAAATCGTTGACTTTTTTTGACGTTGCCAGGCACACCCTTCATTAATGGGCGAGCGTAGCGAGCCGGGAAAATTTTAGGGTTTTTTTTTCCTAATAAATCTTTTGTAAAACTATGTTTTTTTACTGCAGTAGCTTTCCCAACGTTCTAGAGAAGCTTCGCGACCCCCCTGAAGAGGCTTCGCGACCCCCCAGGGGGTCGCGACCCACAGGTTGAAAAACCCTGGTCTATACCATGACACGAATACGAGAAAAAACAACAATATGACCGATTAAAATAAAGCTTTACCTGAGGCGTTAATACCGGTCTATGACGTAAACATCATATTTTTATATCATATAGGTCAAGCAATCATACGGCCCGCCTGATGATGCGCGGTCGCCGTAGTCTATGGACGCCTGCAACACCAAAAGACGCTTGCGAGTTTCAACTTTTTCACGTCCTTTTTGAGGTTATGTAGAAAGTAGGAAGGGACATAAAGTAAATAAGCTGATATTTGAATGAAAGGTACAAATAGTAACACTACTAACCCATTCCAATATTTAAAAAAAATACAATTTTTTGACAAAAAGCAGAATCTTAATAGGTATTCTTCATAGATATCATTAAATTCGGAGAGCACTGGTGGCCCAGTGGTAGGTCGTGGGATCGAATTTTGAATCCAGACAGGCATATTAGTTTGTGTTATTTATTTCATCAACATCACCACTGCTCTCAAAACGATGGAGGATGACATCGTGAGGACACCGGCATGTCCTAGAACCAAAAATTCGAAGACATTTGACATCCACCAACCCGCACGGGGCCCAATCCCTTCCACAGTATCCGAGTGTCTATCCGTGTTTCAGCAGTGGGAACATTTATGGACTGATGATGATAATAAATAAGTGAGGAAACTAGTATTTTCGTTATTTTCACTTTTAAAATTAAAGCACTTATCTTTTACGTCACTAACACGTGCTTGCGCCTCTGATGACATTATTATCAGTATATAAATGTCTTATATAAAATATTAAGTAATCAAGTTTTCCTCAATGTTAGACAGGTTTTTAGACCTGAGACAGAAAATACACTTAAAACGAATCATAATATCGAAAGCCGGTTATTCAAATAAAATAATACTAGACAAAAACGAACTTCATTGCCGTTGTGCATATTTAAAAACTTTACCACAACATTTTTGAATACTAGCAAGTATTCAGCTAAAATAGGTTATTATTTACTGATAGTTGAATATTTAGGAGATCTTAAAGTAAGGCGGCGGGCCGCGAGAAAGAGAGGACAGCGTCCTCCCTCCGCCCCAACCGCAGTGGTATACGCCCACGGCGTCGGACGTCGGCAGATGATCTCCGGCCACCGTAGGCGCGGGCAAGCGGATAGCGAGTAAAGGGCAACTCGCCGTCCGACCATGGACCATGCCCGGGTCGACGGCGCGTCGTGTTCCACGCGCGCCTCAAAGAGCGTCAGCAAAATGACGGGGCCCCCTCACAGAGGGCCAAAGCCTGCCGGGGTCGCGGGACTTCTTTCCATCACCGTGACTCCGGAACATAAAGGGCTATTGAAGGACACCGTGGATTTTAGTCAGTACCAGTCTGACAGTCCCTCCAGCCCTGCCCGAGGTGGGGGGCCTCATCTGATGACTTTACCACGTAAAAAAAAAGGTAATGCTTGTGTATTGTCGTCCTGTTTTTAGTTTTTCCTTGAAAATGGTTTTGAATAAACACTGCTCCTTAACAATATTCAAGAATGTCACAGTAATGTATTCCTTAGTTTTGCTCTGCTCGTAAAAGCAAACTATTGTTTATATTGGGGCCGAGGTAAACTCGATCGTAAGTATTCTACATAATACCTACTCTTTAATTGCAGACCTATTTGCTAAGCCTTGCCACTTGCTTTAAACGATGTCACTATACTAGTTTAGGCAAACTAACTCTAAACAAAAATTGCGGAGTAAATATGGATGGGGCACCTAAAAAACCTTATAGCATTCTTGACGAATTATGACGTCAAATCTATGGAAAATGAAAAAGCGTCTCTAGTGTAAGATCGAGGGTCGCGGGTCTTATACCATCACCGTGACCCCGGAACATAAAAGGCTATTGAAAGACACCGTGGATTTTAGTCAGTACAAGTCTGACAGTCCCTCCCGCCCTGGGTGGGAGGCCTCATTTGATGATTTTACCACGTAAAAAAAAAAAGTGTAAGATCGAGGAACTATTTTTTTCTATCAAATTATTGTCTTATTCCACGTTTACTTTACGTCACAAACGTGAAAATTCTGGCGGGAAAGTATGGCGGGAAAAGGGGGAAGCCTTTACCCAGCTGTGGGTGATTCTAGGCTCAAATGATCATTTTGACCGCCTTCAAACCAATCAGCACCGTTCTGTTTATAATTTTGACTGTCCACCAGATGGGGGCAGTAGATGGATTCACCATCTTTTGGGATCACACCACCGTTACCGGATTCGGGAACCATACACATTAAAGTTTTGTGTTGTTTTTTTTTTATACTAACGCGTTCTCATGTCAGTTACTGGGTTGTGCAGGTCCGATAGGCAGTCACTCCATGTAAAATATTGATATCCCCATACCCCATAGTTGGGAAAAGGCTAGGCAGATGATGATGAGTACTTACTTCTTCCTTCCCACATACTTTTCTATGAGTTATAAATGTATTTATGTTTATTATTCTGGTTAAATAATAAATTACATAAAACGAGAAAGTTTGGTAAGACTTATTTACGTATAAATGACAATGCATTTGGGTGAAAATGGATAAAACATGCGTAAACAAAGTTATATAAAAAACTAAAAATGTTGTACATAATAGAGGAGCTTTATTTTTTGGCTTATTTCTAGGCCAAATAATCAGAATTGCCACGAAAGGCGGACGTATTCTTTGACGCCCATTTTATGTTTTTTTTTTTGTAGATATATGTATTTTTACATTTTCCAATTTTTATATTTTATTATACTTTCTAATAAAATTGTACTGTTTTATAATAGTAGTATTTTAAAGTACACTAAGTATGGAATCAGTATGGATTTAAAATGGTACCATTTTAAAGGTTTACCTGTTAACTTGAAATTGATACCAAATTCATTAAAATCAAGCCATTATTTCAGGAGAATAGCTCCCCCGGGATAAATTCCAAGTAAGTGGATTCCATATTATTCTCGTGACTGCAAAAATTAATTTAATATTAGTACTCAAAGCAAACAAACGTTTGAACCTATGTTTTTGATAATAATGTACCACTGTGGTTTGTTTAGTGATAATGTTATCACTACCAGTGCCAAACAGTCAAGTGCGAGTGGGTGGTTGTGGGTGATATTCAACATTTTAATGCAACTGGATGGGATTTTTCGATAGGATTTTCCTCCCCACAATTGATTAAGCCTTCCATAAATTAATAGGATGCACTATAGGTAATATGTAGTAATACCAACATTAAGAAATAAAACGCGATAAAACATAAAGTACCATAAGGTCTTCTCGGCGAGAAGGACTTGGTTGCAAACTTACAAATAACCATGCGGGCCTAGTGATTATTGGTAAATAAATGACATGTCTTTGGTTGCTTGCTTCTAGATATATTTTTTTTACGTGGTAAAATCATCAGATGAGTCCTCCCACCCCGGGCAGGACGGGAGGGACTGTCAGACTTGTACTGACTAAAATCCACGGTGTCCTTCAATAGCCCTTTATGTTCCGGGGTCACGGTGATGGTATAAGTCCCGCGACCTTCTAGATATCCTAATGGCCTTATGTATAAAAGTAACCTCAGAAATTGTCAACCAAGTCACTTACGCAAATGATCATTTTTTATAGATAATACTAGCTGTTCTCCTCGGTTTTACCCGCTGCTCGGCTCCTATTGGTCGTAACGGGATGCTTTGTAGTATATAGCCTTCCTAGACAAATGGGCTATCCATCATAAAAATAATTTATTCAAATATTTTTTTCAATTCGAAGCAGTACTTCCTGCGATTCAACCAAACAAACTCTTCGGCAGTTCGTTTATTTGATGTAATTTCAAAATAACTATTTTATGACGCAAAGATGTCATAACAGTTAATGATCATGTGAGTTTTTTGTCAAGTTCGTTGTCATTTGTATGCCAATTTTGTCACTAATTAAGTAATTATTTTTATTATTACTTATATATTCTGACTTCCTCAACAGAAATAGAATAAGGCATTAGACTCGTAATTAGACAAAAAAAAACAAAACATTATACACTAGCAAGCAAAAGTATGTGCTTACTTCATCACTTGTTTATTCGAAATAGCTCCTTAAATAATGACGTGAATTCAATGAAATTAGTATCAATTTAAAGTTAACAGTTAAACTTTTAAAATGGTACCATTTTTATTATTCTTAAATAGTTATTAAGTAATCAAGATCACGCAGAATCGGAGTAAGCGATTCGATACTTATGCTCGCGAGTGTATCTGAGTTAGCTGAAAATATTATTCGTCAACTTAAGGCGCGAATAACGCAAAAAACAAATACTAAATGAGGCGAGTCCATACAAATTTTTCGTGCTTTTTGCCGAGTAGAACAAAAACTTGTCGAACACTATCGTCAGAATCAGAAATCAATACGCAAAAAGGCGGCATTGCAAGTTAATAAAAACCGCGGTAACTTTCGAATGATAATTAAATTATTATAGATAACACACGCGTACGGAAGCTATCGAATCGATTATATTACTCGATAGTGAGTTGATACGTGAAATTGCGTGACGGTGCACGGAACAAACGACCGTCTCGACGTCTTCCGAGTGCTGTTTTTTGCTAATTGCCCGTTACCAGGTAATAGAGAATGGGTCATTATGTTTTACCAATTATTCACTCAAGAAGTGACAGCTGACGGCTTTATTTTACATTTGTTTTGCGTAAGGAAATCCTGATGCATCCGGCCGAATAACGTGGAGTTATTTAATACTAGCTTATGCCAGCGGCTTTGCTCTATAACTCGAAAATTGACTCACGGGTACCTAATACTGGGATAAGCGGTATCCTATGTGTTATTCCAGATTTAAAATATATTCTATATAGCATGATCATTTGTTCTGTGCCTGGGTGTAATTTATCTATAATATGTATGTATTTAGACATATATAAGTATGTTTATCAGTTGTCTAGTACCCATAACACAAGCTCTGCTTAGCTTGGGACTAGCTGGCGTTGTGTGATAGTTGTGGAATATTATTATTATTATTCTATCTCTCCGAAGATTCGTTCATTAACAAAATGAGTAAGAAATATCGAACTTGCAAATTTTTAGTTTCATCATCAGCCTATAACGTTCCCACTGCTGGGACACAGGCCTCCTTTCTTGTGAGAGGGAGTGGGCCATAATCCACCACGCGGGGCCCAGTGCGGGTTGGCAGATGTCACATGTCTTCGAATTTGATGGTTCTAGGACATGCCGGTTTCCTCACGATGTTTTCCTTCACCGTTTTGAGAGCAGTGGTGATGAAATAAATTACACAAAGTAATGCGCCAGGCTGGGTACGAACCCGCGACCTACAACTCGTAAGTCGGAGCCGATACCAATGGGCCACCACTGCTCTTATATAATTTTTAGTTTAGGCGCAGCTTTTCCTTACTTACTGTTTTATACTGTATCTTTCAGTATTCTTACTTAATGATGACATATCTGGGGGCACGGCAGTGCTCCCGCCAAGTCGGCAAAAAAAGCGGTATCATCAATTTTCGAGTTGGTAATAGCTTTATTGTGGAAATGTAAAATACTTGTACCTATTAAGCTGCAGCATTTTAGACTAACAAAATTTGGCAAAGGGCTAGGCATAATATGATGGACATATCCTTATATTTTGCTTTTCATAACTTTCCCACAACGTTTAAAAGTTCAATGCGATGAAAGCAGATTAAATAAAAAAACGATTACTGTTCATGTTAAATTATTTTAATCACCCTGTCTAGTGTCGTGTCTGTCTTGTTTAAATGTATCTCATTTGTGTCAAATTAACACGTAATTATTTATCATGAGTCTTTTACTTTTAATTGCTTTATTAGCCAAGATTTGTATTTCTGGTAAAATGTGGGTGTATCTACTATTATAAACAGGCGTTCAGGGTGTCTTGAAATCTTTAGATGGAGATGAAATAAGAAAAATAGAATATTGTATTCTATTGCTTAGGTAATAGAGTATATACTGATACATAATAATTTTATTGCAATTCGTTAGAATGAATTACGGAATTCTACAATCTGTTTAGCAAAACTACAATTGATTCTGTTGCCTTTTTAACCCCGTAGATGTTATGCTTATGATTTCTCAGATTTTGAGTAAAATTATATTTTCTTTGTTTTACATGGCAGGTTCTTTAGCAAAACCCTCAAAATTCAAGACTTTCGCTTCTGCATCAGAAAATGAGAATTGAGTTCATCAATTAAAATAATTATTTCTCAGTTCAACAACCTTAAATTGGGGTGAGAATGTAGACCATCAAAGTGCACCTCTACAGCTTCCATTATTTTTTTTGGCACAAATGTCAAGGTTTTATCTCATTCACGTTTATTTTCGGCCATTTTGCACAAAATATTAAACAATATAACAAAGCGTGGACTTCACGGTTTAGATTTTTCTGTTTTTGTTCATTACAGGAAACAGGTTGAAAAAAAAACTTGGCGTACTCAAATTTCGAACAACAGATGTCTGGCCTTTTTATTTAAGCTGTGAAGGTAAAATCATTGTCTGTAAATCGAAATGCATTTATTGACAAACTGTAGTTGTATTTCAGGGTATGTTTAAGAACCTGAAGAAATCTATGAGACCTACATTGAAATGGCGAATAAATAATTAAGTTGCTCCTCAGATTTGAGTCGAGTAGAGACTAAGTTTTATCTCATCCTAACGCTTTTTTAGCAGCGTGGAGCGGAAGACACTTTCAGTCTTAAATGACTAAAAACCAGACTTGTTCCTTCAGTTGCCCTTTGCGTTCCTGGGTAAATTGTTAAGACTTTCCCTCGACCTGATCCAAGCCGTTAAATATTGCCTACCCTTTGCAACACACGCTGTATTTCAATTCAAAAAGATGCAGTTTGATTCACAATAAAAATTACCATAACAAATTCATATCACGAAATATTCTTTTCGTAATTAATTCTGAATCGCGTGTAATTACTCGGTGATTATTATTAATCGTATATCGTGTGAGATGCGCAGGCGCATGTCTGTTCTAGAAAGGAGAGAATTCACGGAAAAGTTTTCGTCGTGTGAGAGTTGACAGGAGAATAAATCTCTTTATCTAAAACATGCGAGATTTTATCTCGTTATGTACACGTTGTATATCATGTCTAAGCAATTATTACGCTTAATTATTTTACGGCCAGTTGACTTTGAGTACAAAATGGTATGTAGATTTGAAGAGTATTATGTTCTAGTAACTGCGCCTATTTTTAGTTAGTCTGTGCGCGATTTTGACCTTGATTTGATATGGAATTCGTGTGCAATAAGGATGTAATTCTTTTGAACTAATTGTACCCCTTTAGTTGGTCCCACTATCAGAGGAGGCTGACATTATTCTTTCCTGCACGTTTCCTGTTGTAAGGCTTGAATCCGAACGTAACTAAGGTTTAAAAGGCTTAGTAGATGATAGTGATGAACTGGGGGTCAATTCTCCGAAGAAGCAATGCTTGCGAAGGAGGAGGACCGCATGAGAGAGAGAAGCATACTTAAATTATATAATAATGTAGGTGCTTTAACGACAATAATAAATAAATTTCCATCTACGTAGTCCTGACATTTCGTTATTTTTATTTGTTTTAATGTACGTCATAGCAAACTGTTTTTGGAAAAAAATAACTGGTCTTTAAAATAATTAGCATACTGGCTGACTTTTCAGTATATTTTTAAATAGCACGTGCCTTAATGATAACAACCACGTGTATTAAAAAAAACTAGGTAAATTAGATCAGTAAGTAGTTTCGTTAAAACATTTGAATATCAATGGAGATAAGTACGTTTTTGACAAAAGGAGAAAGAAAAAAGTTGTGGATCTCTTTCTCAAAAATCTTCAGTGATTCCATATCTTATGTGTTCATTATAATTAAAAAAAAAACCTAAATGATGTAAGAATGAAACAACTTTTTTTTTTATTTATTTGAAAATAACTTTAGTTTTTGCAAATCAATTGGAACTTAAAATACAGTAAACTAAAATGGCGCAGAAATTAATCAGAAAAGTTTTTTTTACCATAGTACCTATTTGCTACAATGAGAAGTTTTCTTTTTCGAGTATTAAAAAAAAAAAGTAGTTTCCAAGAACTCTGTAGATGGCGTTGAACTGACTACGTTACTAGATTTATGCCTTCATTTTTGCACAAATCCACGAGGAACAGACTTCTCTTCTTTTTCTCTTGGGACATTTTCTTAATGGCGTGGAAAACTCATAAATTAAAAAGACTGGTCAATGAATATTTTTTTCATTTTCCTAGTTGTTATGCCAATGGTGTGATGTGATGTGTGACTGACAATGACATGACATGTACGTTACGTTTTAAGATCTCAAAATTACAATCAAGTGAAAAAAAACAAAAAATGACGACGTTCCGTTCATTGCAGTAACATACCAAGTTCAGCGCCATCTATCCATCGACTAGGGAAACAATCAAAAGAAAATCCCTCATTCTCATCACTCTTCTATCGATTATCATTGAAAATTGACGTGAACAACTTCAGTTTCTAATAAAACTGACTATTTAAAACTGTACTACAGAATTTACTAGTATCATTATTCTTCGGTACAACCCGAGACAGATTCACAGCGAGACAAGTGTCGGTAATTTGCGTTAGGTAGGTATGTACGTAACCAGCCTCAGTATGCAGACAGGAATATAAAAGTGAATCCATCCGTTTACTAGCAGTTATCTCCAATTGAGCAGACGTTTTGTAAGTGACGCCCGCAATGATTTGCTCTTCCAAGTCAGTTGGATTGCGCCTGAGTTGATGCGCAGTTTTTACTGGTTTTGCTAGGAAGTTTACGTGGTTAAGGCCTAGTATATTTCCAGGTATTTTGCATTTTTCGTAAACAAAACTTAAAGCTTAAGGCAAACATCAAATTTTCCATTGCTTTTTTCCTTAAGTTTTCTTAATTTATCGGAATTTTAGGTCAGGTCGTTATTGGCCGCTAGGGATGCGTCTCATATATTTTGGCTATACTCCTATCGATTTGAGCGGTCGAGCAACTGAACAACGAAAGGGTTTCCCGACAAATTAAAATTTATGAGTTATTTCTTCTTATAAAGCGGCGATTTATGTTTTTGTTTAATTTTGGTGTTTTGTTCTTTTTTAAATCTTGACTTTTAATTAGCCAATAAATTAGTGGATGCGAATTTGCAGTACATTTAAACGTTTTGCAATAAAATATCTTGATTTAAAATCTCTCTAACTTCATCATGACCTTTATAACTATGTTGACATTGTTAACACCTGTCAAACATAACCGTTAATTAACAGGAAATAAGTACGTGTATCGTGAGCTTTTGTCGTTTTAACGGGACCCTAAAAAGTATGGGAACCAAATCGGTACAGTGAGCCTCATAAAGATGTTAACACTTTGTTCGATTGTCTATAATTATTTTTTCAATGAAAGATGCAATATAGTGCCGAAAGTAATAAAAAGTATAAGTTATATTTAAGACATTACTAACAAAAATAGAAAGATCCGATAGGCAGTCTTCCATGTAAAATTAAGACAAGATTCATCCAGTGAGGCTGGAAATTGACTTAAAAATTGTTGAGAAAAGTCTAGGCAGGTGGTAATGATTATAGTACAGTGAGTTTCAAAGAAAATGAAGCCCCTTTTGTGGTGACGTCACTACCAAAAGTATTTAGTCTTCTCTGAAGCCGTCTTTGTAGATGGTTAAATATTTTCAGGCTTACTACATAAACTTAAACATCTGTTAAAAAGAAAGTCTTGTAAAAGAGTCTTCTAAAAAAAGTGTGACTGCAAAACGGACCTTTTTTCAACGTCATCTGTCATTTTTTTAGACAAGTGTTCAACTGACGTTTAAAAGTTATTGTGGTACGACGGTTTATCACGTTACGTATGTTTACATATTATTGAGGTTGATTGTACCATTAGACAGTTTCCCATGGAGATCTCATCATCATTGTGTTACGTGAAACTGTGCTGTTTCCGTCTGATAGCGCACGTGATCTCCGCTATGATGTGATGTGATTATCATACTTATCATAAGTGTGATTGTTACCTTTCTCATTTTTTTTGTGTGGTGTATCAAATTGGCGAAGTGGAAGACTAAAGTCGTGACCGTGTACACAAATGTGTACATATAGTGACTAGATCTAAGAAATAATTAACCAATTTATGATGTTTGCCATTTTATAAATAGTCGTATCTGCCCACGATATTAGTCGTAATTGTTATGGTATTTTTAGAAATCTAAAATTAAAAAAAGGTTAGTTGATGGGCAGAGTTATTATTAGTAATCAAACTAGACTGGTTTTATTGAGATATTTACACATTTTTATAACAATGTTGCCATTTAAATTACTTACGAATTTAATATTGATCTTTATATCTATGACGCACTAATTTGTGAGCAATATTTCAAGTATCTAATCTTGCATGTATTCGGATCCTGTTTACAGACTGACAAGAAATACTTGTCATACTTGTTTTATACTTGACTAGTGCATATTATTTGATAACGTTGTTTTTTTTCTAATCAGTTAGTATACGAACTTGGCTAGATTTTTTGTTTAGGCCTGTCTTTAAGTACTACCAAGAGTGTTATTTTTATAATAAATTAAAGTTAAGCTTTTTAGGTTTAGAAAGTGTCAATTTTCTTCCTTGATTATGTTTTTGTGCATTTTTTTTTTAATAAACTGTTTTGTACAGTGTTTTGTTTTCACTGCAAGACAATAATATCTTCTTATTTTTATAAAGCTTCCCATTTTTAAGAATTAAATGAGTCCAGAGCGCGTTAAACTTTTAAGATCTACGACCAGTCATTCTGCTATCCTTTGAAGTCATTTATCCAACATTTCTTAATTTCTTCTCCGACATTTTACTTAATTTAGTCAATAATATTGAGATAATCTTGTTGTTTGACAACTCTTAAGCACCACATGAATATTTATTTACATTTGTTTGTTTTGGCCTTCGACCCACCGCATCGTATTGCATCGCCCGCCCGCTTTTACTTTTTCCGACTTGCTAACATGGATATTAGCATGATAACTTGCTCTTAAATGTGGTATTAGCATGATATAATATTATTATTTTCTTAATTCTGTTGCTACACAAAAAAATATTTTAAATTGTATATATACCTACAATAAAGTTGACATTATTATTTTTTTGTAAAGCGTAAAAAAAAAGTAGTAGTCCATCAGCATCGGTTGCGGGGTTGACCCACCTTCCCTTATTTTGCTGGATCATATAATGAAGGGCACTGACTGTTCATAGTATCTAAGGGTGCGTCCACACTAATAACATGTTAAAAAATGATTACCATGATTCAATAGAGTAAGATTAACGATATATCAACAAAACTTGTTACATAATTATCTATTAATCACCTCTAATTTTATACTCGTTTGATAACATCGTTTGAAAGCTAACTTCAAGTCAAGTGCAGTGTCTAATAAGGTGCAAGAATGTGTAAGAAAGTGGGGCGTGTCTTACTTGCTTGTCGGCTTCACTTATGTTATCTATCAACGAGTGTCTTGATAACGTGATGATAATAAAGTTATTATGAATAATGAAAGCAGCCTTTTATGTTTTGTAAACTCTCGTTTGGACAATGAGACAATGTTTTTTCTCATCACCATGACTGAAGACTGAAGATTACTATATTATGATTCAATCAGCAAGTTGTCAAAGATTACTACCTACATATGATTTCGTGCCAAAAAATTACGGTTTAGTGCAAGTCGTAATCGCACGCGAAGGATCCCATACCATTATCTATAAAAATCATGTTTATTGTATGGCAGTCCCCTTAAATATTTAGTTTATTAAGTTTTAAGTATTTTTTGTCATAACGGTAAAAGAAAAACATTATCTTAACATAGGGTTGCCATTTCTAAATTTTGGAAACCAGGGCAAGACATGTGAAAACCCCGGATGTTAGAGTTCAGAACCCGGATATGAGTCGAAACTCGAAGTGCGCACCGTGGTTACTGTGTCGGGAGGGATGGAGGGGCGGTGAAGTGTGCATTTGTCAAGACTTTCATTTTTTAAACCCGGACTACAAATGAAGCCGAGCGCTCCCCGGATGCCTTCTAAACTAGGAAAAATCCAGAGAAACCTGGACGGATGGCAACCCTATCTTAACAGATGAACAACTACCTACGCCATATTTTTTTTTAATAATAAATGCGTGCATTATCTTACCTTTGAAATACAGGTAACTGCAGGCGGAAACGCCTCCATTCCTAAAGGATGATGGATCAATTGACGTCAAACGAATGTAGGTGGTTTTCCGCGAGTGACGCCGCAGCGGTTACCTAGCTTATGTTACTCATTCTGTTACCTGAAACATGACTCGTGTACTTAATATTTTGTAATTTGTATTACAAGCTTGGTCTCATGGGATTTACCATTGGACAAACTAGCTACGCTTCTAGTTAATCTAATCTAGACACGCGGGAGTGTGTCAAGCCAAGTTTAGGCGCGCAGCACACAGTGTGTAATATTACACGAACCATTTGGAGCCATTTTAGTAACCTTATCCACCTTTAATTACGAATATCTATTTCAAATCTCAACAGTAGCTAAGGAGTTTCTAATTCCCGGTTGATGGCAATAGGCTCGACCCCCGTAGTAGCCCCCAATATTAGAGATTTAACCCATACGTAATAACACGTACAGGGTACGAGAAGTGGATTAAACTGAACAGGGGCTTGGGAGAGGTCATTTCCAATCATTTTTACATCGGAGACATAGGATGCTATTTTTATGGTCCAAACGTTATGACAAAAGTTATGGCCATTTTTCGTGTTGAGATAAGTAATAAATGCATCAAAAATTGTAATTTAACTAAATTCACTAATTTAAAATTAATAAAAATATCCCAGCTATTAGTAACTCCAAAGAATCTCTCTACATTGAAGAAGTTTTTCTAATAAAATAAATAATAAACTTCCGTCAGTGTATCTTTTTTCCAAGAAAATCGTATGAAAATCAAAAAACCTTTTTCGCAAACAATTAGCTCTTAGGCCAACAATATTTTTGGACTGCGCTAGATTTTGGATATAACATATATTCTAGGGGACAAAGTATTTCATTAGGTAACAGGAAAACTGAGAAATCAAATGAAACTATTGTGAAAACATTCAATTATCCAACCATCTGGACAAAATACAGATGTGACCAGTTGATTAATTACGTTACACCAATCTTGTAAGACTTCTTTAAGAAGTCATGAAAGTGTATAAAAAGTATTAATTTCTATACAATTGATCGATCTGACATAACTATGGACATAACAGTCGTGTTTCCAAGTAGTTATGGAAATATAAAGTTACAAGCAATAAATGCAACATGGTTACATAAAGTTCGATGTTATACAGAAGAGCTTGAGTCACGAGATATTCCATAACAGTACCCCTAGCACGAGTTTTCACTATTTTACTTTACAGAGTTTTTCCAGTATTTACAGCGTTTCTTGTATGAAAATATGGAAAAGCGCCTCTGGTGTGCCAAGAACGAACCAATTTTGAGAAGAACGAAAATTGTCAATTTGAAGTCGTCAAAGTTCCAGTTTACTTTAAGTCTCAAATACTGAAAACTCGTGCTGACGGTACAGTTCATTTCACAGTTGATACGGAGAAAATGTTTTGTGTTAACTGATTGATAGTCTTACTACTATTAAAAATAAGATTTAATCTTTTTTTTTTCTTTCTTTTGTTTCTCTTATTTTGTGCTGCTTTTCAGTTTTAAATCTAAAAAAAGTATCTTTTTTTCTACTAAATTAACGAATTTCATCGCAATTCATTTTATGATTCAGAGCCATGTGCTGGTTTTAGTCAGTGGCTTTTTAGACCCTGCAAATATCTACGCATTCAAATAATATATGTAGTACCGTATGTAAAGAAATTTTTATGCACATAGACTGTTGTTTGCCAGAAAAGACTACAGCAAAAAAAAAAACCTTATTACATTACACTAACTGTCATAATGGGCTAAACAGGAATATAAACCAGGTACAGCTAGTTCTGCATCATCGTGTAACTGCACGGTTCGTGTATTATTCCATGTATGTATATGTAATCTAAATTATGTATATACTTCTATAGATAATTGTATATACTTCTCCATTTTTGGGTATCGTCGGTACAAGGTGATTTTTTTCACACTTGAGAGTGTGATTGTACCTTTAATTGTATTTATTAATTATTGTTGTGTTTATACGCAAGATTTGCTTAGGTTTTCATATATACATATATATTACTTCTTTTTGAACTTCAAATTCATTTATCAGTTTATAAGTGATATTATCATATTCTTTAAAGGAAGCAGATAAGTTATTTATAAGTTTTATAATCGATTACCTATCAATCACCTTGAAAAGGATGACTGACTGATTAAGTACTTTAATTGTGTTTTATTTCTTTATATCACTTATAAAATTGCTATATATAATAACTGCAATTCATTGGAAAACGATTTGAGTGTTTTAATTTTAGAGTAAATATGTCTATTTTTATTACAAAAAAATAAAAAATATATCTGTATAAAACTACGTCTTAGTCACCCTCGCTCGGCTCTGCCCCTGCAGTCGTCCACAAAGTTAGTACGGGACTAAAGGCTCAAATTCATTGACGCGAATACAAGCCTAAATAGGATTTTTTCCATTTTTGAAAAACCACCAATAGCCGCTAGAAATACGCTATGGCGGGCGTTTTAGAACTGTTACCATGGCAAATGAGTCTGAGTTGAGCACTTGGAAAGTTAAGGATCGTTTAAATAAAGTGAAACAATACTTACTGTTTAGATATTAAAGACCAAGATGGACGCCATTGCAGTAACTGTTCCATTTCGCAGATGTAATACATATCGGATAACGGATGTGAATGTGTATCTAACAAGATTAATTGTGTTCTTAGAAGTTATAATATTACGTGACGGAATGTGATCTAGTTTGAATGATTATATTTTCTAGTAAGAGCTGGATACACTTGCATCTTTCACGTCGCAATTACCAATCGATTTCAGAGCCATTTAAGTAAGTATGAATACACTCGGATGACGGATGCGTTGTTTGGTGTAAATGTAAGAATTCATTAGTTTCGTGTATGAGATAAATCACTGTCTTCAATTAAACTGTATTTCATTTTTTTAAGACAGAGAGATAATATGTGGATTTTCTTTAATTGCGAAAGCATATTTTTTCCTGTGTAGTTTTCATCCCCAATGACTGATTGAACATTGATTGAACATTCTACTTGGTAGATCAGTCGAGATTGAGACATAAACTATAGTGTCAACTGAGTTGAAATTCTTTTAACTCTTCTATTGTTACAAAGATCTTCACTACTCAAGGCTACCTCAAAGATTCTTCATGTGCCTCTTCTCAGAATCTACAATCCCGAAAGTTCTAAACCAATGATGTGACATTCCTTATCTAACGTCTTATCAACCAAACATACCTTCATTGTTTTCCTTACTAACCCCACGTGTTTCATCAATTTAAACACACATAAAACAGAAACAAACAGACGCTTATCATTTAATAACAATTTCAAAACAATACTATCAATTTACTATATCAAACTTCCCTGTGAATGACGTCAATTAAACCACCATAATGGTGCCGTACATTCAATTAGGACGTTATCACGTCACGCCACTAGTTGAAATTATCGCTACATATCATGGGATATGAGTAAAACTAGAGATACACTGCCTTTAATGTGATTCTATGAATGTATTGTGTGACACATCACCATACAAAAATTGGTGGTGGCGTTGGTGGCTAGCTGCGAAAGGTATTTCATAGAAACCTACATCCACACGTCACACCTACATGTCTTCTGCTGTTAGTGCCTGCAGTCGGCGGTCTTGTAACATTTCTCTTGTAGCTCTTGCTTTTACCTCAATTTGTTTGGTGTTGGCGCAGCATCGCATATCTCCATATTCGTTGTTATTGCTGTTAGTGAAGGTTCGAAGGTTAAGCTACACTGTGAGGAGTGTGAGGACCTTTGCAGATTTGTTAAAGTACTGCGGGAATTACACAGTCTAGAATCGTACTCCACTCTCGACTCGAACTCGACTCGAACTCGAAAGTATAGGATTAAAATATGAGCTTTAAAATATCGTGTCCTTACTGTAGAATTTACAACTTGGTCGTAGTCAATGAGTCAGATCTTCTCATTTTTCATTCAAGTAAGGCCAGTAAGTAACAAGGCAAGTAAAATGATGAGACCATAAAAAATCTACGAACTCGAAAGGCTTTTGACGCGTCTCTCTACAATAGTGTGTCCCCAGCATTAAACAGTTTCACAGCACTGTTTAATGAATAAACTGATAAGGGTTGTAAATACAGACGTAATACACAACTGTTATGACAAAGTGATTGTGAACTTTAATGTTATAGATATAGAATGTAATTTAGGGCGTGTTGTTGGTTTGTTTGCGGTCTTCGCGAGGCTATGTGGAATATTTTGCTAGGAACATTCCACGCGTGTTTTACTTGATGTTATGGCTGATATATTTCGTCGGTATATGATCAATGGATTCGTGGAAGGCTTAGGAATTTGCCTTCCTTCCTATACATAATTATAACCTGACCGTAGTAAATATTATGCACACTGAGTGTGTTTTATTATAATTAAATTATCCTGTATGTGTTGACAATTTTAACTGATTCGTTACGGAGGAAATACTTTGAGCAGACGGCATGTTGAGGGCATCAATAAAATGCAGATTTAATTAGTCAACCGCGTGACGTCAGAAACAAATAAAAACTGCACTTGTTTGTGACGTACCTATTGGGAATTTTAAAATGTCGTATCTTCGTCAATTTTGGTTAACGTCACAAAAGAAAAAGTAAATAATATCAAATATTTTTTGATCATCTAACCGACGGTGTAATTAGTTTTTTTTTATTATTGTTATTACGCATATAAATAAATATTATAATAAACAGCCTATAATTAACGCATTCTTTTATTAATTGGCAGTTAACATTTACAATTAAAAGATAAAATAACGAACGAGGTCAAAGGAAATATTAACTAAATAATACAAAAAAAACAATAGTTACGCATTTCTTAACAGTTACGCAGTTACCTTCATACGCTATAAACTCATTAGATTACTACTAAGTTAAGGTTTACGAAGTACTTTAAATTGACTTAATAAGATGTGTTAATTGTTTTTCTAATGATGGTACGTCTTGCAAATTCGACGACCTTTGGATGTTTGAATTATGATTATTGTATTTTTTTGTTTTTGAAGTCTTTTTTTTTATTTATAGCTTTATCCACGCCTTCGTTCGTTTATCCTTTCATCTCATTTCACCCCTAAGTTTTTAATAAAAATAAATTTTTCTCCAGGTTTCCGTCAATTTCTGTAAAAGGCGATAAAAAATAATAAAATCTGTTTTGCATTATATTGGAGCACATAATTATATTATTTATGATGATACATCACGCGGATGATCTTTGAAGGTTGAAGTACAAATTTAAATTTTGATTTTATATCATTTTAAAAATTGGCAAGACAATTAATTAGTCACACAACAAGTCAAGTTACTTACCTAATAAAGAAAGTAAAACTAACAAAAAATTTTACAAAAAAAAAACTTTTCATTTTATTACTACGAGTAACATAGAAAATAATTAAGTGCCGTACTTTCTAGAGCATTCTGACGTGGGAAAAGTTAATTTATTATGCACAATTACTTAGCGATAACCAAGACTATTCTCATATGAGTGGTTACGGTTTCTAAACCGGTTAATGCCTTTTGTTTAATTTTCTTTTATACGATTTTAGACCTTACTTTGTAAAAGTTAAGGTTGGAGTGTCAGTGTGTGTGTTACAGTCACATATGTCATTGTTTTAATTGGTTGAAAAGGTGTGTTATTATGCATTATGGAGTGCAAAATGGCTTCGTTATTGTTGCTGTTCCAATTATTTGTGTAATTGATTATAGTTTTATGACTTATTAGATTAGATACCAATATATAAAAATAAATAAAAAAAGTACTTAAAAAAACGCAAAACAGGAAAAATAAGTTTTCCTTCGGAAGTCGGTGACTTTTTTCTAATTTTCATGCCTTTTTTGGCAACGGATACTGACCTGATAACCAATAACCAGAGCAGTGGTGGCCCAGTGGTATCGGTCCCGACTGGAGCAGTGGTGGCCCAGTGGTATCGGTCCCGACTTACGAGTTGTAGGTCGAGGGTTCGAACCCAGCTTGGCGCATTACTTTGTGTAATTTATTTCATCACCACTGCTCTCAAAACGGTGAAGGAAAACATCGTGAGGAAACCGGCATGTCCTAGAACCACCAAATTCGAAGACATGTGACATCTCCAATCCGCACTGGGCCCGCGTGGTGGATTATGGGCCACTCCCTCTCACAAGAGAGGAGGCCTGTGTCCCAGCAGTGGAACGTTATAGGCTGATGATGATGAACCAATAACCATGGGACCATTTGTAAAGTATACCTAACCCTTTCAAACAAAAAGAATATTTTTTCAAATCGGTCTAGGTGTAAAATCATTGAGATAAAAGGGAACATACATAAAAAAATAATATATATGAATTGAGAACTTCCTCGTTTTTTCGAAGTCGGATAAAAATCTGCATTTAACACGCTGTCTTGTCAAAGGTATCCTGTGTCGTCACCAGAAACCTAACAACTATTTGTAGTTCATACAAATATTGTTTTCATGCGAGAATCGAACCCGTGATACACTAGATCATCAGTCTATCGCTCAACCACCGCGCTAGCCTTGCCCTTTGATACAGTTACCAACCATTTACCTTTTATATTTTACCTGTTGACAACCATTATGTTTTCGAGTTTTGAGAAAAAATCTGTTATACGGAAATATTTGTGTGTTTACGTAAAATATTTATTAACTACCATGAAATCAGTTGTCAACAACTTTGTTTTTTATTTAAATGCAATACTAAGAAATCTAAACGAATATATTTTTTTAGGAATTTCTATTACTCACTGTCTAGTTTGTGAAGCAAACTTAAGTATTTTATTGGAGTTTCAAAGAATTTTTTATACACTACATTTAAAATAATTTCTTTGATATTTAATTTGCAGCTGAAGTATTTCTAAATACTTGTTTATTTAAGAAAAAAAAACCACAAGGAAAAGTCATTGTTAATCCAACGTTTTCCCATAATCCAAAAAAATTTACAATGAATTAAACACCAGTTTCTATTAAGCTTCAATTTACCTTCGATATTCAAAATTTCAATAGGTAGATCTACTGAAGAAAATACCATAAAGCTTCAAAATATAATCAATTTTTTAAAAAAAATAATATGTAAGCGTCATTCTGCTTTTGGTCTTTTTGCTAAAATAAAGAAACATAATATAAAAAGCGTATGAAAAATGTTAAAAGGAGGTACTTAACCCTTTTACAACTTGTGCAACGCATCTTGTAAACATTACACATAAACACATTGTCTATTCATTACCTTAACGTCTAAATTTTCGTTTACATTGCCTATTGATTACGTTTAGATTTGAATACTAGAAATTGTTTTCAAACATTGCATGGCCTTCGTTTGTTTTGAATCGTCGACCTTATTGTAATTGGTATTACGAATTAATTTAGATATTGTGTTTTTTAATATTAAATCGGTAAACAAAAACAACCCGTGTTTTTTTAAGTGGGGTTAACTACATTTTACACTAGAAAACGTTAGGTCACTAAATTTTGAAAACTGACTTAAATTGTATATTAAGCTAGAACGCGATTAATGCTTTGTTTTAATTTAACTAGCTTAGGCCAGAGGTTTCGCCCGCGTGTAGTTCGATGACTGTCCCAAATGATCATTATTAGCACGCACCCACGATTCAGGAGAAATAGTTAGGGGCAAAGATTAAAAAATTATATAGGTACTACAAATATCCGGATAAAAAATAGAGTTTTTCATCCATCCATTCCTCTCACATATAACTAGCGAATCCTCTCTGGCTTCGAACAGAAGCGATTTGGAAATAAAACACAGTAGGTTTTATCCACAATTATCTTTCATTCATTCTTAAAGGTATTGTTTATTTATTTTTAGTGGGAAACATATTGGGGCAAACCTCTTGTTTTATCATTTAGTGGAATTTAATGCATAATTATTCATAACAGCGAAATTAGCTAACCAATTTAAGGAAAACGACTACTTCGTAACAAAAGCAATATGGCCTTAACTGGTATTTTTACGCATATATGGTTTTACTAAGAATAACGCTGGATTTCCACGTCAAAGCTTCATTAAAAAAAGAATTTACTTTTTATTTATTTAAAGAACATTGACATTTATATTTTTCCTACTGAATGGAATACAATTAGTGATGTAATACGACTTTAAAGACGGTTTTTCGGTGTGATTTCCTCGTAGCAACACGAGAAAATCTAAAAACATTTGGAAAAATGTTTGAAGACTAGCATATAAATAAGCTAGATTTTTTAAAACTTGATCTGTTTTATTGTTTTATCTTCTAAAATCTAAGAAGAAGAATAAATCATAATACAAATTATCGACCGAAACTAAAAAATATTTCTATTCTTCAAATCGAATGCAAACTTTTTTTGATGTGTGTTTGGTTCATTTTTGTGACAACTGCATTGCGGCATCCGTAATAAGAAATCACACAAAGTTACTCGTGGTTTAAAGGTGACATTATTGCAGCAAATGTAAACGATATTTCAACCTCAGCCGGCACAATTATTCGGAGCGGGTAACGGGTTACAACTTTTATGATGTACTATGCAGATCAACTTTGAAAGAAAATGTCAATGATCTCCATTTGACAACTGTCACTTGAAAATAACGTTTCGCCGTGAAATAAATGAATAAAACTCATTTACTCAGGCATACAAACAACTAAAAAAATTAAGAATTACAAATAAAAAAAAATTTAACAATCTCGTATTAATTTATTAAAAGCTCGAGGTTCCAAGCATCTTAGCCCATTTTAAATTTTATTTCTCCTTCGTCATTCAAGTTTCGAGGTATAACTTCGTTGCCACCATTGTTGCATGTCATATTGCGTACGTACGCACGTATCACTCCAATTTATCCTTATCAGCCACATCTAGGCCGTCAAGTCCTCTTGCTACAAGCTTCGCGCCCGGCTGCTCTTGTGGAACATTTTGAAATCGTTTAATGTAGATAGTTGCTAATTGGTTGTGTTTGCGAAATGAAAAGTTTTGTTGCAGTTTTTCTTTGATTTGTAAAGATAAGGACGGCTAGTGACATCTATACAGTGATGTAAGATCTGTATGAAGTAAATACAAACATAAAATAATTTATAATAATTTAAAATTATCATTTCTTCTTTTCGCGTGACCAGTGAGTTGGCCTATTTCCTAAGGAAGGAAATGGTATTATCACCCTACCATGGTACATCTGCCAGTGTCATTCAATATGTTCTCGTTTCGGACCGAAGTTTCAAATATTCTCGATTCGGCCCAAAAAATGTGCTCTTTAGGTCCCCTTAGGATAATAAGGATCGCCTCTTTAGCTGGTCAGCAACGCACTGCCACCAACACTGTTGTGGTGGCAGTGGCCTACCATGACGTCCAAAAGCGAGAGTAACTCCAGTGAGGGAACGAGGTGGCGCCAGACGACTTGTATTGCTTTGTCTCTTTCCCACACTGAAATGAGTCTCGATTTAAATCGAGCGTGTTTTTAGATTGGTGGGACTCCCCTCTTCTGCGCCACTGGGCTAAGATCCATACCGTCCATAGACACACAGTCGTTCGTCACAGTCTCCATATTACAAACACTAGTTATTATGTTACTTTGTTGACACTTACGCTATGGAATGTCTGAATTCAAGAATTTGAATTTGTATATTAGTACATTGAAGCCTTTTTTTAGCGTGGTAAAATCATCAAATCAGTTCTCTCATAGTGGTACGAAAGGGACTATCAGACTCGTACTAACGAAAATCTTAATAGCCTTTTACATTCCAGGGTAACGTTTACCTGTTTATTTAGTCCTACAATATTGAATCCTAAGGTCTGACCTGACTAGTTTACTTTGGCAACTAGCATCGCATCCATGCTAAGTACTGGGTTGTGGTCTACCAACTCGCATGGAGACTAGGCCTATGTGTCAGTAGTAACAATAGCGAACTTTATACGCTTACTGTGTATTATATACCGCTCGTCTATCATTATATACCTAGGTTTATATATAGAACGTGACATGCTCTTTTGACCTACAGCATAGAGTATAAAAAAGTAGAACTGCTAACCACAATGGTCGGTTGGTACCTAGTAATTTTGCCATGTTTATGGCACTCGACCTTTGGTCTCCATATTCCTATAATTATTTTCTGATTTCTCTTTCAGTGGTCACTAGAAGTACTTACTTACTTTCTTTCTTACTTTTTTTTTTTTTGCGTGGTAAAATCATCAAATGAGTCCGGGAACCCCGGGCAGGGCGGGAGGGACTGTCAGACTTGTACTGACTAAAATCCACAGTGTCCTTCAATAGCACTTTATGTTCCGGGGTCACGGAAATGGAAATAAGTCCCCCGACCCCGGCAGGCTTTGGCCGTCTGAGAGGGGGCCTCGTCATTATGCTGACGCTCTTTGAGGCGCGCGTGGAACACGACGCGCCGTCGACCCGGGATAAGTAAAAAGTACTTAGAGAGTACCTAGAGAATATTAGACTAGACTAGTAGACTTCATCATCGGTAATTCCACATAAACATCTAATACGTCACTTTTGTATTGTTTTTTTTTGAAATCAGCGTCATGTCCTGAAAAACAAAATTCAAAGTATGTGCAAAATATTTCTCTGTAATCAAAAGAACATAATTTATAGTACTTAAGCGTGAATACTTTGCGTTTAATGAATCAACTTGCGCAATTCAGATATACGTCACAGATTTTACGACTTTGAATTACAGGGTGTAACAAAAAACTAAAAAAATAATGTAACCGCCTTCAAAAATAACCACAATAAAGGGTAACATAACCTACAAAATAACTTTTCTTTCGAAAGTCGGTGTCATTTTTAAAGGGATTGCACTGTAGAGACTAACTGCCCACTTTCCCAAGGAATAGTAGCGGATAAAAGTGTCCTTTTTTATCGTATTAAAATCATCAAATGAGTCCTCCCAACCAGGGTGAGACGGGAAAGACTGTCATACTTGTACTGACTACAGTAAACTTGTTTAGAGTCCTGCGACCGTCTACAGTGCCCTTAATAATAATAATTGCCACACTCATCTTAGAAACATGCTGTATAATATGTGGTTTGTGAGCAATTCGTTGCACGGCAAATAGGTAGTGTATCTACTGACCTCAAGTGCTGTGGGTGAACGTACTAGGTAGCATTTAGAACGTAGATCTAGATAGGTTTTGAGAACAACAAATAGTTTTTTTTGTGATGTGAAGCCAGTGGCATTTGTGGTCGTGCAAAATCCCCGGACAATAGGAGATACAGGATGGAGTTAAGTTAAAAATACTCTGTCAATTGTGGACAGATGTAAGGATGGATAAGTCGCCTTGCAAAAATCCGGACATGTTAAAATATTACGTATTCCGTGATACATTCACGGAATGTATTACAATTTAACACATCCGGATTTTTTGTACTTTTCTTACGAATATTTTTATTTGAAAGTTATTATCTAATTTATGACTGGAAAACTCGGAACAGTATATGGTGTTATTTTGAATGGAATATAGACTACATTCAATACGAGACAATATTATTTAAATTTAGGACCTGGCCTCGGCTTCGCATGTCCGGCTGATAATTTACTTAGCGATTTAATCATTGAAAAAATAGTTAACTGGTTAAATTCATAACTAACATATAACAAAAAATATTTTTTATCTCTTTATTGTCAGTAACAAAAGTCCCAAACTTAAAATACTCGAATTCAACCCAAACAATACCTTTTCGTTTAAGTAAATAATTTTCTTTTTTTATCAATTTTGGGTTCGAAAGACGCATACAATTCAGCGTCAGCTGCACTCAGGTGTTTTCCGGATTGGTTGTAATATTTGCCTTGAACTTAATTCATTGTCAATGCTAGATTTCTCGAAGGCTATATGATAATAACAGACTGGAAAGTTGACAGAGTTAAACAAAACTAGATTGTGGTTTAGATATTGACCACGTAAAAAACCGGCGTAACGTTGACAGACAGAAAATAAATGGGCCTAAAAATAAATAGACCAAAAATAAAAATAATATATAAGATGGGATGCCGAAATACAGGATGTAACAAAAAACGAAATACATTTAAAGCAGCGGTCGGCAACCTTCTGGTTAGAAGGCGGAAAAGTCGCTAAATCAAGTTATAAAGCCGCAATTTTCTAAATTAAACCCTAAAAATAAAAAGAAAAAAATATTTATATAAAATAACTATCTACTTGATTATAAAAGAAAATCTTGAGCTTACAAAACTATCATGGGCCGCACTGAAAAATTTCAAAATGGCGGGTGATCTTTAGGAAAGATAAACTTTGTGAACCATAAATTAACTGGAAATTCTGATCAAAGTTGCTAAATCAGTTACTATGGCGAACATTGTATAAGAGGAATCGCGAATGTGACAAACTAAGTAATATCGGGTCGTGTATGACAAACTGGCCGTAATTTATATTCCTCACTCACCAACATACAGTACCCAAAAATATAACTTAAAAAGTCTTGGTTATGTTTCTCCTAAATAAACTAATTGAATATGCTTGGGCCGGAACCATGGTAGGTGATATTGTACATTGGGCGTTTAGCTCATCTTGGAAATTGTAGCTTGGGCCTTACGAGGATATAAGGAATATCATTTGTGACCAGCAGCGAGTAATCCCACTACAAACAGCCCTCTCAACAGACCACTCCAACTGTGGTCAAGGGTAAAACGTCCACTGCACATAAATAAGTCTTACATACTATTATTAGGATTTACATAAATAGTCTTACATAAATATTTGTTATTATTAGTAGCAGATAATGAGCACACACTTATGTTAACTACACTTAAGTTGCTTAAGAGTATAATAGTCGTGTAATTGTTTTTCGTTATAATGGCCCTTCATTGTTGTTCTATGGTAATTTGCCTTTTTTTATCGTGGTAAAATCATCAAATGAGTCCTCCCACCCCGGGCAGGGCGAGAGGGACTGTCAGACTTGTACTGACTAAAATCCACGGTGTCCTTCAATATTTTTGTGTGCCCTTTATGTTCCGGAGACACGGTGATGGAAATAAGTCCCGCGACCCCGGCAGGCTTTGGCCCTCTGTGAGGGGACCCGTCATTTTGCTGACGCTCTTTGAGGCGCGTGATGGTAATTTTCTTATAGGGATTTTAATAACAATCTTGATGGTTTTAGTAGCAGGTCTTTTGCATCATCATCATCATCATTTTTCTGATCATCATGAAATCTCTTGAGTGGCATCTTTATTCATGTCTTTTAATGGTTTAATATAGGTAATAGTAGATTGTATAACAAGGGAGCAAAATAATATTTTTACGGCGAGGGCGCTATTTTGAATCCAGAGCAAAGTGAGGGATTCTACAGTAGAATCCCGAGCGTAGCGAGGGATTCTTTAGTAGAATCCTGAACGTAGCGAGGGATTCAACGTAAGTCGCCCGAGCCAAAAATATATTTTGTCCCGAGTGATACACTCTGCTTTTCATCACCCACTATGAGAAAATAAAAACTCCACTCTACTCCACTCCACCCACTCCAACCACTCCACCCACTCAACCCAATCGACCCAATCGACCCACTCGACCCACTCCACCCACTCCACCCACTCCTCCCACTCCGGACTACACCCACTCCTCCCACTCCTCCCGCTCCACCCAATCCACCCACTCTACCCACTCCACCCGCTCCTCCCACTCCACCCACTCCAACCGCTCCACCCACTCCTCCCACTCCACCCGCTCCACCCGATCCTCCCACTCCACCCACTCCACTCGCTCGACCAACTCCACCCACTCCACCCACTCCCTCACTCATTTTAGGACGATGCGCGGACATATAAACATGCAAACAGACCAAAATTCTAAAAATGCTGGAAATGGGTTCTATTTATTGTCCTCTAATATCTGTCTGGCGCTGAACACTAAGATGTTACAAATTCAAAAAGTGCGCCGCAAATTACTTTTACGCCCACTTATCAATAAGTGCGCGGAAAACTAAATTGCGGCAAACTTTTTGAATTTGGAACATCTTAGTGTTACGCTCGCTAAAGGTTTAATAGAGAAAACACCACTTTTAGGCGCACTTAAAGGCGAACCAAGTCGTCCTTTTCGAATAGGTGTGATGAAAACATTTTTTCCTTGATTGTTTTGTAAACTTTTCTCCACATTCTGATTTTTTACAGTTAGTGGGTGCGTTTACAAACATTTAAAATTACATATGTGACCACCCAGACTTGGAATAACTACTTGTGAATTGTAAAAATATTTATTTTGTGCCGTGTGGGAATCGAATCTGCTACAAGCAACGATGCAGTCGAACACTAATCCACTGCACCAACAGTTTTTTTATTGTTTATGTATTTAATATTAACCGCAAGAAGTTACTTATGCCCAACAAATGTGTCGAACCAAATCGCAATGTTTTATATTGTACTTTGACCATTCTCTTGAACTTTAAACGTGGTGGACTAAAAAAACGGAAGATGTAATAAAATAAATACATAAGTGGGATCTAAGTTCTGGTTTGACATTAAGGTGATGCCACACTGATATTTCTTTTCTTTCAATAATATGATTTTTGGTGACATCTATTCTGGTACCATTTTTTTTTTTTGACTAATACACCATAATAGGTTTTTTTTTCTAATAGACGTGCGGTGTAATAACCTTTTATAGTAGGTCAAAGGAAATAAGTAAACACACAATGATGCATTATAATAACAGTAGGTGATCGGTTTTTAAAACGGAGAATTTGAAATTAAGATCTGCATTGACAAACTTCGTGAGTTACATTACAAGCGACTCCTTGCAACGCTACAGACTTTAGTAACACAAATGACTGTTGCGCGATGATTTCTTCAGCCAATGTAGCTTCTTCAACCGCATGGTTACTGCAACTCTTTGCAACACGTGAATGTCTAGCATTTCTTTAGCATTGCATTGTAGTTTTTAATACTTCTTCCGCATTTAAAATCTCATCGTTGTTGGTAACCTTTCATCGCTTCCTACCATAGCTTTGAAATAAACAAAGTGACACTCAATCAGCGACAATCATGGAATTACGTTGACTTATGTCAACGTAATTCCATGATTGTCGCTGATTGAGTTCCATCGTTAACGATAGCTTGTTTATGGCAGTTTAAGATAGTTTTCGTATGTGAATCCTATTTAAAGTTGTTGCAGTATCCAAGCACGATATGGCAATGTTAATTTGTAAAAATTGGCTGTGAAGGGCGTACAGGCGGGCACACAAGTGATTTTATAAGGGTATTTTTTTTCATTCGAACATACGTAACCCTAATAGACGGTCCTATGCCCTCAGATATATTTTAGTCTTGAAACCGAAGCATCAAAATACTTCAGATTTCCTGTATCTTAATCAAAAACAACCATTTTTGCCACATTCATCCTTGGTAGCAGGCAATCAAGCTCAAATTGCGTGGAATTGTCTAAATTAAGCTATTTTGGTACGTGTTGTATTGCCCTTACGGCGGCAAGGCTGCGTTTGACGTCACAGATTGAGGACACTGCGACTGTCCGTGTGTGAACAGAGGAGGCGTGGAGTGGATGCGGCACTTGAAACGGTTATTTTTAGGATTTGTTTGTGTAAGGAAAATAAAATACGTTGTTAAGGACATTGACGGACAAACTGTTTCTATTTATTTAGGAACTGAACATAACATAAAACTTTCCGGTATTTCATTTAGGGGTTTTTAAACACTTTATAAAAGTTTTTTTCCGAATTTTTCTAAAGAGTTCAATTGGACCATATTTTAATGTAAGTACATTGGTACAGAAGGGTATTTCATAAGTTAGGAACCTTGGAAAATCGAATGAGACAAAAAGCTTTGACAGCTTGAGTAAAATTAAGTCCAATCTCATCCGCCATTTTTTTACTTGGTAAAATCATCAAATGAGTCCTCCCTCCCAAAGCAGAGCGGGACGGATAGTCAGATTTGTATCTACTGACTAAAATCCACGGTGTCCTTCAATAGCCCTTTATGTTCCGCAGTCACGGTAATGAGATAAGTCCCGCGACCAATTCAATCTGCCACAGCAGGTTTTAATGCCGTCCACTAATCAACGCTTGTTTGCCATAAAATCAGGCTTCTAAAACTATTAAAGTTTTCATTCTAAATATGCCTTATCATCATCATCATCAGGTTTCATTAGCATTTTCGAAACTCTAAAGGAATCCAGTTAATTGCATTTCTCACGGCGGCGATAGGCGGAGACCTCTCGCGCCCGGCATTGGTTTCGGCCATGCTGCGGAGCGAGACGGAGTGGGAAGCGGTCGCCGCCTTCTGCGAGGCAGTAATGCTCGTGAAGGAGGCGGCGGGCCGCGAGAGAGAGAGGACAGCGTCCTCCCTCCGCCCCAACCGCAGTGGTGTACGCCCACGGCGCCGTACGTCGCAAGACGATCTCCGGCCACCGTAGGCGCGGGCATGCGGACAGCGAGTAAAGGGCAACTCGCTGTCCGACCATGGACCATGCCCGGGTCGACGGCGCGTCGTGTTCCACGCGCGCCTCAAAGAGCTGTCAGCAAAAATGACGGGGCCCCCTCTCAGAGGGCCAAAGCCTGCCGGGGTCGCGGGATTTATTTCTATTACCGTGACCCCGGAACATAAAGTGCTACTGAAGGACACCGTGGATTTTAGTCAGTACAAGTCTGACAGTACCTCCCGCCCTGCCCGGGGTTGGAGGTCTCATTTGATGATTTTACCACGCTAAAAAAAAAAAAAAAAGTTAATTGCATTTGCCCATATAGAGACGAAATAATTACTTGAAAGAATGTTTATTGAAGAATTTTTGCTGAGCTCATAATTCTTTAACCTAAGAACAGTTGGTTCCGAGATATTGTTCTGATACTAAAAGAAATTTCTCTTTTAAGGAATCTTTCCTTTTCTTTTATTTTGGCTTGATGATTTTAATATTAATAGTAACAATCAGAGACAACAGAACAGATCCAAATCCTAATTTATTGACCCAAATGGTAATATGGCACAAGTTTTTAATTCGTTTCAGGGATAAACAACTTTACGGGGTGTCAAAGACCTTTTTTTTTAGAAATAATTATTCGAATATTATTTAAAAATAATAATTGCTGTTTTACAATTCTTGGAAGAAAAAAAAATGCATAACAGAATTAAATACTAACTAAATGACCAAGTAAATAATGTCCAATGTCCTGGAATCATTTTGGCAGAATTCGTGGTACAAAATTGGATATCATCATGTTTAGACGAAAATTGTGCTTGAGACAATTTTCCTTGTAACTTCAGTTTTAAATATGAAAAATAACTTCGTCTTCCTTCTTCGGGTGCCAAAATTTAATCAAATTAAATCCTATCTATTTTATATCAACTTACCTCCTTGTCACAAGCCCAAAGCTGTGCAACCATAAGATTTCTATGCACGTGCCGCCTGCTCCCATAGATTAGCGTAATATCAGTTGATCGTACTCAGATAATGCGCGCACGCACGTTAAACGCTACATACATCACAATTAGCTGATAATAACGTTATACATGCAAAGGAGTGGATGCGAATGGAATATTTGGCGGAATTATAGTTTTTTTTTGGAAGATTTTACTATTTCTGGTTTGATGAGATTAGGTTTTTTTTGGGTTATTGTTAGGTAGATTTGTGGATTAGATTATTTTCCTACTAAGAGGAAAGATCAGATTTTTTATTTCATCCTCATCATCATTTCAGCCTATAGCATTCCACGGCTGAATCTTCCGTTATTTTCATGCAACCATTGCCAGGTTCCGGATTGTTAAATTTGCAAGTTGAAGTGGTAATGGGCAGGCCACATCTAACTGACAACCGATGGCGAAGAAAGGTTCTCGAGTGGCAACCACGGACCGGAAGACGCAGCGTAGGTAGGCCTTCCACTAGGTGGACCGACAACATCGTGAGAGTCGCGGGCAACCGATGGATGCAAGTGGCGAATTGTAGTTCGGCGTGGCGGTCTAAGGGGCAGGCCTATGTTCAGCAGTGGACGTCTTCCGACTGATGACGATGATGATGATTGCCAGGTACCTGTTTCAGGTCATCCGTGATCAATAATTTATGATGGATATGTTAAAATAAATATGGGAGTAATTTACTTCATTTATATTTTATTGAAAAGCCGTAGAAAAAAGGAAATCGTGGATAATTTAAGCAGAATTTTCCTTTGACGCTAAAGTTAATACATTTTCCCTCTTACAAGAATCAATAAGATGTTCTTAGCGTCTCACTTACTGATAATAATCGTAATTATACCTGAGAATCATCAATTGAATTACTTGTCAACAACCTACGTTGTCATTTTACAGAAAAACTGGAATCTCTAGTGCTATAATAACATATCATTGTTCCGACATAACTGGTTGTTTATCGCTGAAAAGGATGAAAACTTTGAATGAAAATAAAAAAAAAACATACCGTCGAATTGATAACCTCCTTCTTTTTGAAGTCGGTTAAAAATGAACGTGTAAAGATTTTCCGTCATTAGATGATAAAAAGGTTTAGGAAGATTTGGATTCCTCAGGGTTATTGAAGACATAAATAAATAAATAAATAAATAAATAAATATTCCACAACTATCACACAACGCCATCTAGTCCCAAGCTAAGCAGAGCTTGTGTTATAGGTACTAGACAACTGATAAACATACTTATATAAATCTAAATACATACATATTATAGATAAATTACACCCAGACACAGAACAAATGATCGTGCTCATCACACAAACATTTGTCCTGGTTGGGAATCGAACCCACGACCCCCGGCATAGCAGTCAGGGTCACTAACTACTAGACCAACAGGTCAGTTGTTACATATTCTGTAATTGTTTAAAAAATTGTTCCAGTAATGCTGTAATTATTTAAATTGTTCACGGTGTAATTCTTCACGAAGACTTTGCTTTCCAATTATATTATTACTTCGAACTGCAATGCTAAACATAAAAAGGAATTTACCATTTAAGGATACATGGTATATACGCTCTCACTTGATGGGAACTCGCCATTTTTTATATTCGTCCTCTTACAAATAACTGGGGATAAGTGCTTGCACAATTAGGGACACCTCTATTTAACTTTTCGGGGATTATTGGCATGGTTCTATGTCACATTAAACTTACGTTTTATCCCAGTCTAGCCAGAAGCTACTGTACCACCTGTTACCGTATTTCCTCACTCCTTTCGCTTTTTATTCATACATCTGTTCACACACGCATGACCTGCGTAGTACCCCAATATAGACCTATTAAATCTGAATGGTCCCCTAATTTTTGTTGGAGGGAACATAAATGGATATAGATATTGTGAGTGTCAAAACATTACTTGTCGCATTTTATTGATAGTATTTTGTTATATTTACCTTCAGTTTTCTTCCGAACTTATTTTACTTTTGAATGAACCGAAAAGTATGGCTAAAAAATGGGAGAGGAGTTTACCCAGCAGATGATGATCTCAGTCTGAAATGGTGATGGTGAAATATTCTGGATATGATCTGGCATGGCTTGCTCGCCTTTTTGAGGCGTTGCAGAAATTTGGCTAGCTGTAAAAGTTTTATGCTCAATTTGTTTCAAAACAGTATCCGATTCCAAATGACTGTTTCTAAGGATAAGATAAAAGTTCTTTTTATCTACTTTTAAAGTTAGTATCGAGAATTTTTCGAGCAACGTTGTCTTGTATCTATATCTAAATGCCGCGTAGCATGACATCGTTGTAACGGTTTCTGTCGAAATAAGAATAGAAAAAAATACATAATTTCTAAAGCCCCAAACATGAAGGTGTTCAAAATGTAGAAAAAAATACTCTTTTCTTTGGTTGTCTATGGTTCGCAAAAAATTGAATAACTTCCTCTATTCTTGGTATAGAAAGATAGAATTATCCATGCTGCAGGGTTTATCTTTTTTATGGACTATTCCCTCGCATAGAGAAGAGGCATATATGTGTCACAGTTGTATGAGTAGATAGAATTGATTGAACTTTGTTTTATAGTTTGTTCGTTGGTCCGACTTTGATGATTTTAATATCCAGCCTAGATTTTACGACTCTGTCGATCATATAGTCGATAGGACCTTCACGCTCTCCAAGCTTACGTCATAATTTATCAATAATTTATCTATTGTTGTTGAATGTTGTCTATTGTATAATTTTAGATTTTTTCAACTGCAAATAATTGATATGTGCCCGATTTCACTGAATCACACTCACTCCACTGAGTTTTTTGTAAAACCCAGTGTGTTTTATGAAGAAAAAGTGTGTCTGTGAGCCAAAAACTTTAAATATCTTAATGATATTTTTGACATGCATACAATATGGCTCATCCGTTTAGCAGTGGCCCAGTGGAAATGGACTCGAAGTATAATTGTAGGGTGTGGATTCGAGCTGCAAGTAAACAGAAGTGGGAAAATTATAGGCTCCAACATTTTACTGAGGTTTATGAAACTTGTATGCAACTTAATTTTAGCTTCGTGATTGAAAAAAAATGTATTTTAGGCATTTCAGTTGCCAACGGGAAATCAAAGTTGCTATCGTTTTTTGCAAAGCTACCACAGTAACGGAAAAAACGGATTAATTTGAATGATAAATAAAATTGCTGGCACGAGTAGGTGTTGGGCCTAACGATAAGCACTGATTTCTAAATCACAATTATTATTAATTATTTGACACAAATCATTATCAGCATCCTGCTGTATTTAAAAAAAATATCCTAACAGTTATTTTGTTTGTTCCAGATAAGACTGAAATGTTCAATTATTGAAACGTTTTTCGAGTACCAGTTAAATTAGAACAAGGTCAGTAGTCATAGAGTTACTAATTAAAATAAACCAATTAACTTGCTTTTGCCTTATGCCGTATCCACGGAAAGATATATTGCGTTGTTCTATTTCCTTCACTTTTTAAAGGCCACAAGGCTGATAATGTTTACAGTGACACGTAATAAATTAGAAGAAGTACATGTTGGTCGACTAGCTAGTCTAATTAGAATTTTAAATACAAATAACTGAAAATTACATTTTTGCAAGTTCACTTTTGTAATTAGTCTATTTAAATTTTCAGCAAAAATGCCGCGTGTCGACAACCGACAGCCGGCGGCGACCGAAGATTTCCGTCGCGTGTTGAGAGAAAAAGCACTGAACCACAGCCTGTTCTACTTGAAGCTAAGCGCAGGAGTTTCACCCGAGCAAAAGCGGGAGGCGCCCGCGCACGCGCCGCGCAGGAGCAGCGGCAGTGCGGGCGTGCGCGCGCCGCCGACCGGCCGCGTCACGAGACAGGCGCAACCGCGCGTCTCCGAGCTCCTGCGTCGCTTCGAACCCGCCCCGATGCAGTACCTCCGCCCACCGCGGGCCTCTTCACCACTTGAAGACATATCTTCCTCTGACGACGACGACAGAGCTGCAGTCAGACGCCGCAGTCGCGACCTGAGCGACGACTCCGCAGTGGAACTTGAGACGCGTCTGCGGAGACACTCACATCCTCGGGATATCACGCCCCCACCAGAAACGATGTCTCCTAGACGGGAGAGGACTTTGATTGAGGCTCATGATGTGGAGCTGGGGCGAAGGAGTAGCGAGGGTTGTGAGATTAGAGGGCGATGCGTGAGGACGCCCAGCGTGGTGGTGAGCGACTACTCTGATGGAGTGGTGGCGGTGGGTGCTACAGAGGAGGAAGTGAACTGGCTGAGGTCCAGGTCGCTGTCAGCAGACTCCGCATGCTCGTCCTGCTCCACGCTGTCCAGCCGTGATGACGACGAGTTCGAGTCACCGACCCTGCCAAAAAAGGTGAGTTTTCTTTGATTTTCTTTCCAGTATTCTAAACTATGTGTATTTCAAACTCATTCGTGTCGGAAGGAAATATTCGTGAATTATGAAACCTACCACAGGACACTGATTTTCTTTAGTATTTTGTTCTTATTTAACACTATTTTATATTTAACTGATTTAAAATTCATGACTGACATATAAAACGTTTTCATAGAGTGCATTGTACTGTGAAAGGGAAATTATGAAAGGCATCATGCATAATAATATCTACCGCAGGATACAAATTTTCTAAAAGCAACTTGACATGTTGCTGACGCGCAAAGCCAGAAGTCACTTTCTAAACTTGATTGTTATAAAATCTTTGCATTCATTATTGCCTTTAATCAAATCTACAATGGAAATGAACATATATAAAGCATTCGTGGTATCTCAGGTGTCAACTATTTGATAATAATATGCATTCAAAGAGTTACAGGCAAATTCAATTTCACTGATTTCAAATCATTATTCAAAGCCCTTTTGGCTTTAAACTTCATTAACGGACTAACAATGACGGTCAAATATTTTTTTAACTCCTCATGCCCTTCCATTAAAGGTTTTCCTTATTTAACCAAGCGGTTAGTGACGTAAATTAATTATTTTTATTGACTTGTAAACTGGTTGTTTGAAATGCACGCCGGCATAATAATATTAAGAAGGTATGTGTTTATTGACTGATACGAGCCCAAGAGACTCGTACATACGGACAAAGATGAATTGGGGATAGATGAATCAACTTCCGAAAGCATTTAACGATTTTCATCTAAAGCTCTTTGGTTTATTCTTGTTGGTCCTCAGTCATCCATTTCATATGCAAAAAGGAGTTTTACTCTAAAATCATAATTTATTAAAGTTTCATCCTTCACAGGTCATCTTTTGACCAACATCGGAACAAAATATTTAACAAATTCCGTTTTTATCTCCAAAATCTGAATGATAATCGCTACATTAACTGTTATAGTGAATCAATCAAAGAATTAGCATTTATTTATACCTATCTGCTTATAATATCTTATCAATATTTTGATCTTTATCTCTATCTTCGCATTCTTAAGTAGCATTAACAAGATATTTGGCATTGACATCACAATGATTTTACATTTTCGTGCTCACATTTTAGAGTGAGCTGTTTCGTCTAGTTAACAATAACGAAACCTCATTTTTACTAAATTTCTAAAGGAAGTACACGATTTTTGACAATGCACCGAACAAATCCACTCAAATCTTGACTGTTCCTTTGAAATACCTATGTCTGGACATAAAAAGGGACTTTTTCAATTTGATTTTTCTTCCGAAACACCGATCTCAGTTGGTTTGGTGGCTCATTATTTGTGATGATGTATAAAAATTTTCCAAATATTAATCAAATTTATTGTAGCTAGTATTAAAAAAATTCTTATCAAAACCACAGTATTTCCTACCAGCAAAATTCCATGCACCAGATAATCGTCTCGCCAGGATGTTTGATTCCTCATATCCTATGATGGATATAATCCGTAGGTTACAGTTATTTGTATGTAAAGCGGATGTTCACATCCGTCATTCACGTGTCCAATGTTATTGTACATGGTAACTGGAGCAGGAACATATTAGTTACAGCGGTTGTACATAATTGACAATTGTTTTTCATTGTTTGTGTAGTAAGTCACTCGTATGTCTACTGCTTTTTATAGATCGTTACCTGAGATGATGTGTGGTTTTAAGAATGTTAGTTGTCTTCCAGTTCTCATTAATGGAATATAAAAGTATGACATGTTGCTTTCGGCTTGTGTCATTTATTTATAGAATCAGAAATATTTCAGCTTTGTAATGTTCTCATTCTGAATCAACTTTGGGTGCTGGCAATTTAACTAAACATGACCAGAACAAAAGGTACCCGTATATGTATATTTCAAGTAAAACAACTAGAAAACTTACCAGCTTCCGATCACATGATCGACTAACGCCCGCATAGCTGCTCAATTAATTGCCTCACTAATTGGGTGTGAAATTAAGACTTGTTAAGGCCCATTAATTAATCTATAATCACTTCGTTCCTAATGAGAATCATACTACTAGCTCATTTACAGTTAAAGAAAGCTACGTATCTACAGTAAGGGATAAAAAAAGTAATAGAAATGGTCGCGTTTCAATTGGTCACAGTCTCGTCGCAGTCGCTTCTTTGATTGCTTTATTATTGCTCAATGCGGGTCCATCATCAAGGGTCTTTATGGGTAAAGCAATCATCCAAGTATGCTTCTGTCCCTTTTTTGTGCAATTGGAATGTGTCTTATGAAAACAAGCCGCCATAGCTCTTTGCTATGGAGTATTGTTAGTTTTTTTAGACTAGAGTTTTTACTTAGGCGTTCTATTCACTGTTTGGTATGAGCTAGAGCGATTTGCAGTTGAGGACACAGTTAAATTGTTTTCCAAATAAGCAAAAAATAGTAATTAGTTAAAAATTTGACTAACTATTACCGGTGAACAAAAGTAACATACAATTAGTAATTATTTTAATGAGAGTTCCTCAAGGTTCGACTTTCGGTCCATTGTTTTTTTTCTAGCTCATTTGAGTTAATGATCAAGAATCTAAGTTTACACAAAATACGAATAGTTAGAAGTATTTTCACGTTCTCGGATGCTTTAATAATAAGATGAAGACTGTATCCACGATTATCTGGTATTGTATCATTTTTATCATAATTAATTAACGATGATGGTGATGTTCTTAATGACTATCTCACTATATATGCGTTGTTAATTAAGTCCATTAAGCATGAGTAGGCTAATTTTAATACTTGTGGTGGTGGACCTTTCTAAAGTATAATGAAGTTCCTATTTCTAATAGAAAGTGTTTTCTTGCCACAATGCAGGCGCATATTTATCATTTGCATATGTATATAAGAGAGTGTATTTCCTATTATTTTTATGATAAATATTCTAGTCGCGAGTCATTCCAACAGTTGCATTTTCAAATATTGACAGATTATCTAGGATTTAGTAATTAATTGTAGTTTATGTTTTTATAGCAAGTTTATTGGATGTTACGTCAATAGCAGTCATAAATAGCGAATTATCAAATTCCTCGTCTGTGTAATAAATCATAAGCTCACCTGTTTTTCCTACTGCTTCATAATCTTTGTTTTGTTACGAGACGGTACTATTTGGTATGAATTGATGCATTCATGCAGAGGTTATGATATAATAATATAAGCATATGTTTTTTTTGTCAATGCATATCGATCGATCATATATTAAACTGACGTACGCAAGCTGTGCGTATGATAAAATTAATGTTCCTTAGCTCTTCAGGGTTAGACTTATTACAATTAAGTCCATGTTTTTCCACTGCAGTGCAACGACCTACCACAGACTGTATGGCAACGGTTCCACTTTTCTTAATCTAATGCTATTATTAGCAAATCCTTGTCTTCTTCTTCTTCTTCAGTCTCTTTCTACCATCTTGGTGTAGGCTTCCTTCTACTCTTCAAATCCTTGTAGAATTACAAAACGTCTGAAATAGTCTGATTTTTTGTGTTATCACTAGATTTATGATCTTCTACAATTTAAATGATTTCTTGTAATCAAATCCTCATCACAACTTTACAATAAACATCACACCTGTTGTTCTTGCAGAGTTACGCAGACCCGTGTCTACACAACACCCACAATTTCGTCAGTTTTGTTTGATTCCACAAATAACAAATATCTCAAAATACTTGACCATTTAAAAATACATGAATTAATAATAATGATGTAGTAACAAACATAATGACCTCTCAGTGGCTAATTTTGGATGTCTCTCCAAACACTCCGTGTCTCGGTGGGGTCAGTCTTCCGAAATGATATTTGAACACCCGTTTCTATGACGTCAATACCGTCCTCGAGATTTTCTGTCACAAGTCGCAAGCAAGGCCTTTAAGCCGATGCTGCTGTTATTATTTAAAAGAATTTGTTTTTTTATGAAGCTTAAAAGATTTATTTGAGTTTTTTTTGAGTGTTTGTGTTTATTAGACTTTGGTCCTGATGAAATTTTCAGTAAGTAAGCTTTAATACTTTGGATCACTGATGTCGTCTATGCTATTTCTTTAATAGAACTGATATAAATATGCAAATATAAATTACAGGAGGTCTGTGGCATCTGCTACGGTTCACCTAACATTTTCTTTTCACCTTGACAAGGATTTTATGAAAATATTAATTGGCCTGGTTAGTTTCCAAATGATCTCTGTACAGCTATACCAATATCACTTGAAGCTTTATGAAAACCATGAACTGTTTTGTTATCGTTCACTGTATCTTTACTTGAAACTTTAACTCCTTCAAAATAAGTTTCAAAGTCAGTTGTTGTAATATTAATTGAACTAGGAAATGGTTTAGCAACAATCAAATTCATTTAGATTTTTAAATATGTAGGTCACTCAAAAGTGCAGAATACTCTATGCCTGTCCAGATTCATGCTTCATAAAATTGTTGTCTAATAATTTTCTAATTAATTTTGCCATCAAGATTTATTATTGAATCAGCCTTACTAAAATTAGCACCATATAAATTAGTTTTCGACGACGCATGTTCAGTTTTTGTTACAGTTTTTTGGGATTGACGTTCTTATTATTTTTGACGCTAGATATTTATTTTAACTTGCGTGACCCGACTTTTTTAGACTTGTATTAGAAAAAACTGTTTGTGTGCAAAAATAGGTTGTCTTTTATAAACTGGAAGACACCTCACCTATTTTAATTGCTATTAGCATATGATCTTTCTTTTTTATGATGGTTTAAAGGCGTTTTTTAAACAATTTTAGATTGTGAATCTTGAGGTTGTGCAATATTATGATGGGCTTTAGATCTATCACTACTCGTTTCTTTAACAAGCTAGGAAATTTAATACTTCTCTTTTGATTTCAGCTGTTCACTAGGTTTTTTATATTTGGTTATTATGCTCACAACTGCGTAAAATCGATTTGCTGCACAATGCACACTATTTATATTAACATATTAAACGATCTTCAAGCCATTAATATTACATTCAATTCTATGACGTAGATCAACTATACATTACCAAAGGTTATAAAATTCACATTAGCGTTCTTAGTCTTGATAATGACGTCATCGTAGATGATGCAAACTATACTCTTTAATGATTGAGATCGAGATCAAACAATGGATTCTGAGATGGTTCACAAAAAACATGTTTAGTCGCCTTGCCAATAAGTAGTCGAGTTGATTGTCGATACGTGGGTATGTTTTAACAATAGCATGTTATGATTGTGTCGTTTTCCGTCCGTAGTAAACTGATAGTTTTAATTTTTTTTATTCACCCGTCCCACCCATCATTGACGTCAATCGACCGGTTGCTGTTTCAATGTGTGAGTAAACCGTTTACGCTCGTGCAGGGCTGTCATCGGCTACGTCTGTATGGTGTGTGAAACAGTTATCAAAGGCGTTAAATTACTACTCAGACTAGTTATCTGCACTTGTTTAATTGTTATTCCTGTCAGTTTTATGGTAATAATTAACGTCACTTAAGTAATGTGCGTATGTTCGGTACTAACATGGAAGTTTTTGCGCATTTTAATCGTTTGTTGTTTTATTTATTACTATTTTATTATCTAAGGTGCACGTGCGTTCCATATTAATAAGAGAATAATGCATATTTTGCACTGCAGGTCTATAGATATTAATCCACGATTGGAGTTTGGAATGACTCAATCGTAACATGTATTTGTACTGTCTATTAATTGTTACATTTCCGTTATCACATCCCGTTGCATGAATCCTTGTTCGCTGCCCCACACTCATACGTTGAACTTGACTCATTCTACATCTAAGTCAGAATCTTGTTTTACTTGTGGTCTCTTTTTATTCTGCCTGAAGTGATTTCTTGCTACTGCTTAGGATAGACCTAAGATAGCTCATTTAGTTACATTTTCGTTTAGTCAGATATCTAGTTCTGAGATTTGCGAGAAATTATTAAAAGGTACTTCGGAAGCGTTTCGTGATTTGAGTTATTCCACTCTGATCCCCAAAACGATCCCCTGTCGAATATTTTTACTTTCTAGGGGATCAGTTTTTGGTGATCAGAACGGAATAAGTCCGTGATTTTGCGACAATCTTCAAAAGAATTGTCATTAATCTTTTCGATAGCTTTATCGACATCAGTACATCTACCATGAGTTTGCACAGCTAAAACTCGCTAGCGTCTCCGTAAATTATTTGTATGAAATATTGTACAGCGCCCCTAGCGGTCACAGTGAGAATTAAAATTCATACCATGAGCACTGTAGATTACGATTGGTTAAAAACCTAACGTAATCTATACGATGGTCACTAACGTTTTTCAGCTGTCACCATACAAAACGGTACCATGAGTTTCTAATACTACAGGCGCTAGCGAACAATACGCTTGCTATAGTAGTTACGTATCTCACTAGCTTTTTGGCGTGTGAAACATGTATTTACATTAACGTTATAAACTTTTTCGAGTATAAAAAGTCAAAATAATGCTTGCAAGAGCTTTTTAGCATGGAATCTGTTAGTGGCCGCTTAATTTGGGAACTACAACGTGAATTTCAAGTTAAAATATAAGTGAAAAAAAAAATTAAAATTTACAGACCCATAAAAGCAGCGTTTGACGATTTGGACACATTATGGCTTATTTCTTGCGATTCTCACGTCTTTAAACACTTGAACTTACACACTTACACTACCACATTTTCACATTTTTCATGTTACACATTAAATTCGTTTAGGTGGAACTATTTTATAATTTTATCTACTTTTTAAATAAATGAATACCAAGTAGAAACATTTCTTTTCATGAAAACCACCAATAATTATAACAGTGAGGCACTTTGTAGTAAATAATCCAAATAATCTATTGTTATAAACTTTCAAACCACAAACGCAGTGTCAGTGATACTGTGATACAAGGGCAAGGTCAACGAAACAACAATGGCGACAGTGACGTATTAGAAGTCGTTCTCTCTTCTTATTTGTGGGAAAGAAAGAAACAAAACATAAGGGGTGAAGTTAGCAACACGACACCACCTATCGAGCTTACATTATCGCCTGCGTAAGATTCAAATAAACTCATGGTACCAGCAATATCGAAATCTATTTGATCGGAGTTAGCACGCTAGCGATTTCTACGCTAGCGAGTAAGTTTTCGATGACAACTCATGGTAGAGGTACAGCCATCCTATAATGTTTCCACTGTTGGGATAGCTGCTTCGATGACTTCTGTTTTTTTTTTTACTTTTTTTGTCGCAAAAATAATGTTACTTGGTATCTGTTGACTGTCATAAAATAATTATTTCTCCAGCAGTCTCCATGCATGCAGACACTGTAGATATATTTGCCTTGACAACCGACAACCCTACAAGTATTGAGCAAGTGTCAAATCGCTTATATCCATACAGGCCTGTGTCTATATAAGCAGTTAAAATTTTGCGTGTGTGCGCGGTGCATGCGCTCGCGCATCGTATGATGTTCCTCTTCTCGGTTTATTGCTAGCACCGTAACTGATGCCATGCACATGACTTGATGCGGATGACTGGCATGTGTGTGTTTTTATGAATACTGTTAGGAATAATTCTGTCTTCATTTTTTATGATGATTTAGATACTCGTGTATTGTTGTTAAGACTTAGAAAGGATAATTACATGGATGATTTTAACGCAGCATAGACAGGCATTAAATTCATCAGATTTTATTTTTCTGTACTAGACAGTAGTCTTTCAATAAATCTATGAGAATGGTGTACGGTGATAAAACCTTATTGTAATCATCGGTAGGTAGTCTTCAAGTTACCCATGAATTGTCTGAATAAAGTGTTTAAACCATATTTTTTATTGTACTTAATAAGATAAGTACGAGTATGTTAAGATAAGACGTATGACTGGCAATAAATAAAGTTCCTCGAAGCTGTCAGAAACCAATTATGCGATGCCGACTTCCTCATTCCTGTACATCGGCCCTTTGTGCCTCCTCTCAGTAGAAATTGTCAAAGTTCAAGGAAAATTACTTTTCCTGACATTAAGAGCCATCTCTACAAGAAATTACTGTTGAAACTTGATTTTAAATGTCATTGGAATAATCAATAAGTAATAATTTGCATAAATACTGCGACACTTGATTGTAAAATGGTAGTTTTATGTTTGGTTCAGCTTTTGTTACGGAGACCGTTGAGAAAGAAACTGAACTTTTCGAGATCTTAGCTGCAGAGTCGGCATATGATGTATAATAATTGCAATGTAATAAATCATTGATTGTTGAGAATGATGAATTATATTATGATGCATCATGTGCCGACAAAGAGTCTCAGTGACTCAACTTAAAATTATTATAGCAAACTAATTACTAACTAGTCAAGTCCTGAAGCGGCCTATACAGACATTGGAATTCCCTAATATAAATAACAAAACTGAATTAAAACAAATACTACCTGACTTTAAAGAAAACGAAGCCAATGTTAATTGTTGAAAATATCGGATTTTTGAGTGGCTCAGTGCTGGAATACAAGATACGCAAAACAATTGTTTTAATTATAAGAAACAAAGAAAATAAAAGAGACTGACAATCTATCAAATATATCAACTGACAAGAAAAGCATGCTAACCAATAACTTTTAAATTAATCAAAATCTTATTGTGTGTCCTTTTAAAACAGGTCGCTCAGGACTCTTTAGATACCCTTGCTTATATTTTCGAAATAAATTAAGAAGTAAAAATTCCTTGTTCCAGATGATAAACGCAGATTGAGGGCCAGGACTCTTGAGCGACCTGCGGGCAGCAAGCGACGGCAATGGACCAACGACAGCTGGATCTAACTTGAATCTTTTGCTACACTCAAAGTTTCTAATGTATAGACTTTTTAGATTTATCGGTTACTAGCATAGACTTAGATAATGGACGGATACCTGCATGAAATTGACTGGTCTCTAGAAAGAGAGAAAGCGATTTTGTTGCCAATAGTATTTAAAGACAAGTACTAGCCGCAGTTACTTTGTCTCTCTCACACTATATACAACTGATAGAATGCTCAGTCCAATCTCTATGTCTATGATTGTACTACCAGTGACATCTTTTTGACGTTTGTGAGAAAATGGCCGAAATATATGGCGTTGCAGCGGGAATCTCTGCGATGATTTTGGCGGTTACTTTTTAAAATTGGAACTCTATAGGGCTTTGATAGTTTTTTAATACGTTTATTTTTGGATTGAATTATGCATAAACGTGCGTCATAGAATAATAATATTTTAAAGAATAGGTTTAGACTTCTTGTTGGAATTTGAATAACTTGTTTTTTTTTCTTTTACCGTTACAATGATTTATTATTTTGTGGTAATTTATTAATTAATCGATGAAATCATTCCTTTTATTTTAGAACTAAGTGAAGATCAAAGTTTATATTCTCAAAAAGAAAATACTTTTTTTTGATACGATTAAATTAGTTTCATCGGCTAATTAATAAGTATTACTCCAGTACTGATAATAATCATTACCATCTTTATAAAATGGGAAACCAACAAGTAATTTTTTTTTTAATAAGAAGTTATTTAATGCAACACTTTGAGTCTTATGATTAATGATTTGCTTTATTATTAAATGATTTTTATCGTTAAAAATACAAAGGATTTAAAAATACCTACATTTGAAGACCAAAAATAATTGTTTTTGTTTTACCTATTGTTGCTTGTTAGTTTTGTTATTTTAATAATTTATATAATATCCTATTTAGATATCCTTTTTGAAAATGGATATAAAACTTGTTTCTATTTGATATTTATTTGAAAAAGATGAGACTATAACGTTTACTAATTTAAATTTTAAGACGTAATAAAAAACTTTTCTAAATCTTAAATTACTGCGACGTTTATGAGGCTTATTTTTTAAATTATATCTTTTTTTTATTTCAGTATTTTGAATAGGTATATGATTGTGATTTTGAGACTTGGCAATTATTTATTTATACTGAAGTTATACAAAGTAGAGTTAAACTATTAATAATGTCAATAAAAATAAATAGTTTGAGTTGTAACTAACTACATTATGTTTCAGAGGCTTCAGATTTTCCTTGTTTCGATTTACCTATAATTCATGAAACGATGCAATTCTTATGAAAATGACTATAATAGCAAAAATTTAATTAATAATAAATGATTCTCATAATTAGAATACACTAAGTTTCTATGTAATTTAATTATTTTACCGTAAAAGTATTACGTGGTAGAGTAGACCTTGTTTTATTATTTTCTTTATTTAACTATTTTTATTATTATTATATCATCCAATCAAGAATAACAAAGAATAGTAACATATCATTTTCGTAGTTACGTATATTTAGTATTTCTTAACTGTGAATGTTGAAATTTTTCCTTTAGTGATATTATTTTAAACCAAAATGTCTTGCCTTATGAGATTATTTTAATAATTATTAAAGAAAAACATTCCATACATTTAAATAATGCCTTTTATTTTTAATTGATTTTTTTTTGTACATTTTGACTTGAAATTAATTCTGAATGTTATATTTTTAGATTTGTACAGTTTGCAGCATTACTACCAATAAATTATTTTCTAAGGTAAAATTATGTGATTACTGAATAAATTTTATTCATTGTTTATTTCGTTTGCGTCATTTAATTAGAATTTCCCATATAAGGAATTTTGTTTGTAACTTGTGCTATCAGTAATTCAGTGGATTCTATTTGAACATATAATAAAAATCACCAAATAACCTACCAACTTATGTAAATACTGCAAAATGCCCTTTTCATAAACATATCCATAACTATATGACAAAACCCGCGAATTAGGTCACCGCGAATCGTATTAAAAAACAAAACCATTCCATTTTCTATCTTCGTTCCACACGATAAAGTGCGAAATTGGTTGCAGGAGATCAAAACTAATTTCCTTTGTTCGAAAGCCCTTTCCACACAATGACATAACGCATGCGTGAATGACGCGCGAACTGACCTCGGTTGCGGCACGTGGGAACGTTATCTGTCTCGCTCTCACATCAGTGTGGCTTATGGGGAGATTTCAAAAGCATTCCAAATAAGTATACCTGTCTCTTTTCGGCGTAATGTTTCTTTTTCCACTATAAAGGTCATTATAGTGTAGGTTTATCACTGGATTACTGGTTGGTATATCGATAGCCACCGAGACTGCTATCAGAATACTTCCATGTGGGAATAATAATTATGCTGTTTCTAATTTAAAAAGTTGGGTCAGTACCCTCAGCACGAGTTTTCAGTAAATGAGACGTAAAGTAAACTGGAACTTTGACACTTTCAAATTGACAATTTTCAAGGAAAAAATGGAACAGCGCCTCTGGTGTGCGAAGAAGGAATTAATTTTTTCCTTAAAAATTGTCAATTTGAAAGTTTCAAAGTTCCAGTTTACTTTACGTCTCATTTACTGAAAACTCGTGCTAAGGGTACTGGTCTCCGATTTTTTTTTTTTTGTAAAATGCAAATAATCCTTATGTCTGAAAAATTAGTAAGCTTTATCTGACCTATTAATTAATCACGAAGTAAAGTTACGCCATAGTTAAAAATGTATTGTCATTCTGAATATAAATTAGCTTCACTTTAGTTCACGTTTATTAATAAGGGTGTTAGTGTTGAAATGCTTGTGACTGCAGTACGTACCATTATTATATAATTTCTAATCAAACACACTTTAATTCTAGTTTTGCTTTTTGCCCCAAACTCTTAAATTAAATTTAATTTAAAAAAAGTCTTGATAACCATCTATGAATAAAATGATGCCACAACGGTTACAGATAGGTTACTCCTTGTAAAATGGAGGTTCACTACAGCAATTCTTAAATTAGGATTTTAAAATAAATAACTATAAATTAATACTAGTTGTTCCCTGTGGTTTAACTTGCAGCTCTTCACCTTTTGGTCGTAGCGTGATGTTATATAGTCTATAGCGTTCTTCGATACTTGAGCTATCGAGCACTAAAATAATTATGTTTTTAATTCAAACCTGTAGTAATATGTAGTTCCTGAGATTAGCGCGTTCAACTAAAAAAACTCTTCATGAAGACCACTTATTGTCCTTTTACACTGTCATGTCAGCTAGGTCACAAAATAGGGATGTGCAATACTTGCCTACATTTATATCGATATCGATCTAACATTTTAAATGAATATGTTCACTTACCCATTCTTTTTTAAATCCTTTTGATAGTACCTACCTATCGACGTTAATGATTCTCTATTTCAAATATCGAATGTACTGCATTGTCCTCTGAGATGCAGGTTACTTATGGTAACTGTTTTGATGCTTTGGATTATTACTAATGCAAGTATATTTAACCTTATTTATTTCACTAAGAGTTGAGGCCCTAATCCCTTTGTCATCTCTCTTTTATAGCTTTAAATTGACTTATCTAAGAACAGGTTACAACGATACGATATATTTATTCCGATACCGAGATTTTCTATCGCATCAACCATTTACCGTATCGTTTCAAAGTATCGGAGTATCACAATTGCTCTATCGATAGATTCAGTAAAATAACGGGTCAGATTGCACATCACTATCATATAAACATATTGCAAAAAAAACCCTCTTTGTTTTATCAACAATAGATGCATTTGCATCAACCAGACACATCGGTTACAACATGAGATGTAATTACATAAAGTTATGACGTAAACGATGTTTAATAAATATCTTATTGAGTATTGTTAAGTGTTTATAGCACAGATGGTGTTAAGATAGCTGTGTAGGTTATAATGGTTTGATGTGTAATATTATAATCATCATCACCTGCCTAGCATTTTACTATCTTCTATTATATAAAAATCAATGCCACTTTTCGTTGTAATTTTATAACTCAAGAACGGGCTGACTTAACCAAACCAAATGTTTAGGCTTTGTTCGGACTATTTAGTAGATGGTGTATGTGAAGTTTGCACAAAATCGTGCTGTCAACTCTACTACTTCTATTCCAGTGAACCTAAGTGAAGCGGAAATCACTGTTATGCCCTTACGTTCTAGGGCCGCAGTGATGTAAAATCAACGTCATAAGGTACCTAACATGTTTCAGATTTTTCACGTAACAATTTTCATATAATTAGAAAAGAAAGTATATATTTTCAGTCTTTGGGAATTATATAAACTTTTTATTTAATTCTCAAACACTGATATAAATGAACACTAACTTTTAAGTTGCTGCAAGTTGTTTTAGTAGCGACAACTTATTTGTCCTCTCAGTAACTGGGTTACGTAAGTTATCATGATGTTGAAATAAAAAAAAATGATGATGAACTCTTGATGAAGAAATTAATCAGAATTTCTGATTGCAAACTCCCCGTTGTGGCATCATTGATCGAACTTATCTTTGTTGCTTAAGCGCCTACCAATATTGTCACTGCTACGCTAACTGTGCGCTTGCGCATGCGATATATTGCTTGAGAGAAATGTTTAGAAGCAGAAATTGCTCAGAGCTTTTTTACAGGCACGAAAATACGTGGGACTGTGACTGTTGACTTACAAATATTTTATTATTTTAAGTATGCTATTTTCACAATTAACTGCAAATTCATTAATTTTTTCAACGAAAATAAGAAATAAATATAGAACGGCACCTGCTACGATGTAACGTAGTCTTTTTACTTTGAATTGCTGTTAGAAATTCATAGTAAGTTGAGACTAACAGTCTTTGTTTGTAGGTTGTATGTTTTGGTTATATTTTTTATTATAGCTCCTCGGAAGAATTCAGGCAAACGGCTTTTTTTAAATGAATACAGGTGCAATATTATTTAGTAAATAAATCTAGAAATCAACTTCTTTTCAGATCATTAAACGCTTTCAAATTAAAAATTCCGCCTTTTTTCCATGGGGGAGGCAAAAACAAATAAAAAGAAAAATACACCATAGATACAATCATGACCTTTTCACATTCCCATAAAGCTCATTATCGAAAAGCAATACAAACTTCGTGTGTGACCACCACTTTTGAACGAACTGACTCAAACAGCAGTCGTATATAACACGTCAAGCAAAATACTTAACTTATCTATCAATGTTCGTCAAATTATCATTAAGAACCGTTACAATTTGTGACAATTCCATAACGTAAAATATTGTGACAGTTGCTGTCTGTCCGTTTATCGATATCGAGCTATCGATAACGTAGTGCTGCCCATCTGTTACTGTCACTGGATATCGATAGTTTCAATTGCAAATGTGAACAGATATAAGCACTTTTCTTTTACAGAGGCAAAGTTAAACATGAAATACTGATATGTATTTACTATTTCATAATAAACAATAAATTAAACATATAAATATATGACTGGTAGAACGCACTTTGATATCTTTGCAGCAATTTGCTATTTAATCCTAATATTACAGAAATACTAATTAAAAAACAGTGTTATTACTTACTTACCAAAATCACAAACTGCGACAAAGTTCTAAATCCGTCAACATGAAAAGGGAGTTACAACTTTTTCAAAATAAGCCATCTCGGGAAAATCTAAAGAATTTTCTCGTATTTCGTATTAGGTGTTGAGCGTGTGCTAGAGAATACCAATGATCGATATTAGTCGGGTATCGATTGGAATGAATCGAATGAAATGAATCGATTTAAAACAATATTGGTGCGGGCGATATATGAGGTGTCTACTCGTGATTTATTTGCGTGCCTCCGACGTTGTTGGTGCGCGTGAGTGCTGCTACGAAAGTGTGGAGACGGAGCTTTTTATAATAAAGGAAGCTTTTGTTTTACATCCACTTTTTTTGTTTGTTATCTAATTTTCGGAAAGCTTACAGGCTAATACGTAAATAGTAACAACAATTGCACTGACATTTGCCATTTACAAGCTTCCGCACCATTATTATTAAAGTGTTTTCAGGTAAAACGAATTCTGTATTTTATTTTAAAACCAGTTATATAAACATACAAAATGCTACAATGACGTATGCAAAGCTATAGCTACCTAATAATGTAATTAGAATTAATCGGCAATAACTTTATTAGTATTTAGAAAACAGAAAGCTTTTGGGCAAGCTTTCCATCTCTAAGAAAAACTCGACACGCATGTTATGGCGGGACCAGAAGAGAGTATTCTGTTTTTTTTTTTTTATTTGGTAAATGATCAAATGAGTCCCCCCAGAGAAATGAAAGGACGTGGCGCATAGTTATCATCATTCGAAGGATTAGAAGTCCAAAGAAGTGGGACAGTACAGTCAGGCTAATTAATTATAATAAAGAAAAGCTCTACGTATTTTTTTTTCAGTTAACCTAAAAATGGGTTGGGTCTCTACAAGTTTCACTAAGCATAATTTGAAATAACATAGGGCAAAACTTCGTAATAGTTACGCCCTAGTTGACAAAACGCCCTTACACTTGTTACTTTGGGACTACACGCGAGGTTGGTCGCTGTTTGCATACAATATGGCCCTCGGAATAATTGTTGGGAATTATGTACGGTAACCGTATTTTGTCAACCTAGGGCGTCTTATTAAGTTTTAACCTACAAGTGAATTTTCTGCTTAGTTATTTTCTCTTTCTTATTCCATATTATACAAGCCTTAAGCAAGCAAATATTAGTTGATTTTTAAGCACTATAACTATTTATTTCTAGACTTTTAAGTTACATAGAGGATTTTCCATAAAAAGTATCATTTTGGTTTCAATAGAGGTGTGAAAAAGTAGATTTTACAAACTTGTTTATTGCAATTGCGTTGTAAATAGTGACTTGATGAGGTCTATTAGTACAGGTGTGATTGTAGAAGAAGTTTTGCTATTTTTAAATATTTGCAAAAAGAAATAGTTTATATTGCCTAAGTTGTAAAGTTAGTTTTTGTGTAGATAACTAAGCACGTTTTTGTTTCACTGTACAATAACGACATCAGTAAAGTTGGAGCACGGGATCCAAAACCAAATCGATAGTTTCCGTGCTTCAAACAGTTGGAGAAACTAGGTGGAGCGCGGGTCCACCCCCAACTTTGGATTATTTACTTAATATCTATAGTTGTTTGAAATAAAAAAGTATTTGTTTTGATGATTTATTGTTTACCTCTTAGTTAATCTTACTACTTATTATTATAAATGCGATAGTTTCTGAGCTGAAAAAGCTTTCATGTAATAAATGTCCTTGAACGGATTTGAAGGGGTTTAAGACAAATGATAGTTTTTATCTCGATTTTAGGTTTCCGTTAGATACTTTTTTGAATTGTAACGAGCGAAACCGCAGGCTACAACTACTTATGTATAGATATTCCTAATTATCAGTTAGACTTACTGGATTTTTGGAATGCAATACCTTTAGGAATCTTCATTGTTGAAGTTTTGGTTAAAATAGACCACATTATTCCGTCATTTTTATTTTAGAAAAAACGTTGCCCCACAATAGGAATTTCTCCTGTATCGTGGGTGCGTTAATAAACATAGAAACTCACATACACAAACACCCAGACCCGGAACAACTACTTATAGGTAATACAAATATTTGTGCCATACGGGAATCGTACCCGCGACACGCTGTGCAGCAGTCCAATCGCTCAGCCACTGCACCAACTGTGTCTTCATTATATCGGCTTTAACAAAACATTACGATTTTTGTTCTCATAAATTAAATTTGTTAAAAATAAATGTCAATTGCTAAATAAATGCTCCTTTTCAGATAAAAATCTACCGTACGCAATATAATGAGACTTTTTGTCAGAGGACATATTATAATAATTGCAATTAGTGTCAATCACAAAGACGCCCAATTTATTTCAATTACCTTTCGGCATTAAGGCCCTTCGTACACAACGCGACGCAAGTATCCGATACCTTACGAGTTACGACTTTGGTATCCAGGCGACTATCGCAATCAACGACGATATATTACTAGACTCCGCATGCACGATCTAAGGAATAAAAACTATTCTGTCAACTCGCTGAGGTACTACGTAAGCGAGGGGGACGGGGTACTGCGTTGTGATTGGCTAACTCAAGGTCTGTTCCGTCTCAAGGTATGTTTACGGCTCACAGGAGTGGTCGAAATAAGACGTATATAAGACTTTTTTGCCTAATATGTTGACAGACATCGGTCGCCTGTTATTAGGAGTCTAGTAATATATCGTCGTTGATCGCAATACAGATCCGTAGAGGTTCATGCACAGGCACGCGTCCATGGATACCAAAGTCGTAAGGTATCGGAGACTTGCGTCGCGTTGTGTACGACGCGACGGGACTTATTCGTTTCATTCATTATTATCATTAACTGTTCCACATAAAGGGAGACGGCATCTTTTTGAATGATCTTGAATTGCAATCGTAATGCAATCTTTTCTGATTTTAATTTAAAATGCATTGCGAGGCTGTTTTCAGTCAAATTCTTTGTCACGTAAGGCGAAGCTCGCCTGTTTATATTCAAACCACATTGCTTTGAGCTATAATCAATTATAAAACCAATTTTATAATTAATTTAAAAACTTATAACTTTTGTCGGTGTAATGGTTGTCAAGTATTCTGTGTAAAGTAAACTCTTGTAATTTTTTTAAATGTGTATCTAATTTATTGAGAATTGAAAACCTCCTCCTATTTTATTATACAATAATATAAAATAATGAGTTTCTTCTGTGAACTGCTAGGAGTATTCCTAATTTTATGTACATTTTTGATAAAGAGACAACATGAATATATACATATATTATATATAGATATATTATAAGAAAAATATAACACTTCCATCTTATTGTAGTTTTACGTTTAATTCTCACTTTTTTTTTTAAATAAGTGAATGAAATCTTGTCCAAATGCAAACCTACAACATTATCGGCTCATCAATTTTAAATTATAACCTATTGTATTGGAAAATAATAGAAAATAACACATCTCTTAATAATAGTATATAAATCATCCATTGGAGCATTTAAGGTATTGGCAGAGAGGACTCATGTCTAATGAGGTTGTTTTTAACCAACTTCGAAATAAAAAAAAACTTTTGTATTTCGAACATTCTTTGTTTGAATGGATTCTGGGTCAGCATCTGATGATGAATCATGTGATTATGTACAGACAATCTTTATTATTATTCAAATCATTTACTTATGAAGCTATTTTAACAAACAAATATTGTTATGCAAAAACCCAGGAGAGTCAATAGCATTACAAATATAACACAGACGGAAAAGATTAGATTTATTGATGTCTAAATTAGGGAAAAATACATTTATTTCATTATTGTTATATTATCCTTAAGATAAGCTCTGCCTCACGTGGCTTTGTGTCCTATATCTATATTTTAGGAAACGGAACGTCACGGCGTAATTATGTATTCGTAAAATATCTTTAACAATATTCGACTCGATTTTGTAAATTTTAAGTTCGTCTGGTCTCGTCAATGCAGGTAACTAACTAACTTTTAAAATTCCAAATTCAAATTAAAGTGCGCCTCTTTTAAAAAGCTTAATCATACAAGTTCCATCACTACATTCATAACAAGACATATCACCATCACCTTAAGCGCCGGAACAACACATCAACCAATCTAAACACTGTTAATTAACCGATAACCATCACTCAGTGTCACTCCAACACTAAATGAGACCATCTGTCAAACAAGAAATTAAAAATAGAAATACTGTTACAATTTTGAGACAACCCGTCCTGTCACACGTCCCTATTCGCCAAAAAAAACTTGCGATGTCTCAAAGTCTTGGTCTCAGAAACTTATCTTAAATCATGAATTAATCGGTTGCAAGTTGCGGAGCAGCACTAGCAAGTACTAACAGCCAGTAGTTGATCAACCCGTGGTCTGCCTACACGCATCGAACGTGTTCGAATTACGAATTTAAAATTCGATTTTTCAAGTGATGTGTTGATGAATCGATTTCGAGTGCGTGGTTCCGATTTGTGACAGTGCTCGGTGTAATCGGATCAACTGTCAGTGGGAATTATCGTTAGCAGTGCGGTATTGTGTTAGATTTTAATGCAGATTGACGGAAAGCAAGTTTGTGACATGTGAAGTAAGTTTAAGCGTATCGGTAAAGATATTGGTGTTATTGCTATAACTTCGTTCTCTAAATTTGCGGTTTTTGACTGAAATCAGCCGTAAATCGATGGTATTTTAAGCGACAGTAATATTTAAATGACTGTCCAATTTAAAAACAAAAAATAATTGACCTCAAAAACAGCAGCTTAAATCGATCATATGATCGATAAATCAATCGAATCGAAACCGGAAACGTCTCACAAAGTAACAGTCTGGCATTCAATTGTTTACGTCGAACAAAACAAACATAGTTTTTTTTTTAATTTGATCGATAATTGACCGCCTTTCTGGTCAAGTATCGAGAATATTTGATTGAAGTAATCTAAGACTTGATCTTCGCGCTTACCGTGACGCTAATTGCCAGAGCGGTTTATCGATATCGCATCTCGATTATTTTCGATTAACGATACATTCGAGATATTAGAAGCCGTTTGAATTTGGAGTGTGAATTAGATGAATTGCTTTTTAATTTCGTGATAAGGTTCTATGTTTGAATTAAATTAAAAGCGCATTGTCTGTTTCAAAGTTTTTATTCTGACTGAAAGACTGACTTTGCAAGACATTTAACAAACAGCAACCGCAACAATAATAATTATTATTATAATCAATATTTGGCACATTCGCGACTTAAACTTCTTCGAAACGTTAAATATATAAAAAAAACATCAAACCCAGTTATATTTTTTTTTTATTATTTTAATATTTGAAGGCATTATTCTCTTATTACCCCGCGATTTTTGATTCCTATAAGATATTTGGTGTTACCAATTAGTAGTACACAAAGGATGAAATATGGGATAAGTGTAGTGTAAAATTTTTCAGTAAAAGCCAAGGAGCCTGAATACGTTCCTGGTAGATGGCAAAAGGGTCGGCCCTTACTGCATGGAAATTAAGCATAACTGGCGAAATGCGGGTGTACTATTAGGGCATGCCTCTAACTAACCCTTCGGGGCTCACAGTGACGTGAAGTTATGTTACGCAGTAAACATTTTAGCATACACATTTGAGGCTTTACTTACGTCAAGTTATAAAAATCTTATAACTTATTTACATAACTTTATTTACTTGTTTCTTTGACGCAACATATTGTTGATATTTTTCATTAGCACTATTGTTTTTTTTTCAAAAGTAAAGAGGTGTTAATCAACTCGGTAGTTTCCGTTATGTACAGAAACTATCAAAGATCAGAGGCCTTGTCACAAGTTTTCCGTATTTTCCGTAAAGAGTACTTGAAGTATTTACGGCGTGTTTGGAAAATGGAAAAGCCCCTGTAGTGTATGAAAAATTTACTAATTTTTTTCAATCAATTTAACGTCAAAGTTCTTATTTACTTTACGTCAGAAAAACGTAAAAAGTAATGCTACGGCTTTAGAAAATTATGACATATCTATAAGGAAAAAGATCCGTTTTAACAGATAGCGGAATATGATTGAAGAGAAAGTAATGGTTAAAGATACTGATATCAGTGATAATGATAAGCTAATGTGATCATTCATCATAGTTATAATATTCCTATATGACACCTAATTCTCAATTCAATCTTTTATTGTCTTTATGTTGAGATTAATTGAAGCGATTTAATGAAATGTCGTACCTCTCAGCAAGACACATGGGTTGTAAAGTTAGTAGAAAACCTCTCTGCTACTAAATTTTTATTTAAAGAACCTGCTTATTTCTGTGAAGTTCAGAATTTAAATCGGTTCAGTATTTTCGGAAAAACAACCTGAAAATGTGTGTGATAAATTACTTTAATACAAATTAAATTATGTTTCATCTGACGATAATTCTAGTTGTTCTAAAAATAGGTGCTCAAACGGGAATACTATACCTGATACAAATAAATTATTTTAAAAGTAGAATCATACAAAAAACTTTCGAAAAACACATCAAAGTACTGTGCAATTGTTCAATCCACCCCGGTATCGTATCCGTAGTTTGAGAACTCCTGAAATCATGAAAATCAGTAACAATGTGTCTATTTGCAAGCAATATTAAATATGTAACAACTTACGTCATAATAAAATTAAACAGACCATAAATATGGCGGCTTGTTAGCAATATAAACAGAGCATAGACAACATGGTAGGCACATGTTGTCTCAGACTGATGAATAGTGTGGTGATGGGTTAATGCATAATGGTTATCAGAAGTTTTTTTATATGTTTCTTATTTATTGTAGTTTATTGAGTTAAGCATGAGGGATTGAGGGTGTTAGCTTAGCTTATGGTGACGCTACAATATCTGGAAATACGCAAAAGTCCTATAAGAAGAAAAATATACAGACGAAAATCGCAACTGAAAAATGTTTTTTTTTTTCTTAACCATAAAACGGTAATAATAATACCTACTCATTAAAATTGATAAATTCATGTTGATTTCCAGTTGGCCAATTTTTGGTGCGTTTCCAAACGTCTTTTAAAATGCGCTTTGTGGTGGAACTCTCTGCGTTCGTACATATTTCCGAACGCGATACAACCCTTATTTCTGCAAAGTTAGAGAGAAATCGTCGTCTTTGTTTTTGTCATCCTTGACCTAGACTACGGACCTAGCAAATTGAATAGGTGCGTCCACCCACACAGAGCGAGCAGCCTCGCGAGGCATTTGCCGCGCGAAGCAGCTCGCTTAGTGTGGAAGTTAGTGTCTCGGCTGAGGCACGCGCGCGGGTTGTCGCGGGCGTAAGACCGAGCGCCAGAGCCATCCAGTTCCAGTGCTGGCCTTTGTTTTTGTGGATCGGTCGAGAAACAATAGGCGCGTCCACACAGAGCAAGCAGCCTCGCGAATCAATTTCCTCGCGCAGCAAATGCTTCGCGAGGCTGCCCGCTTTGTGTGGACGCACCTCATAAAAGAACAAATACTTATCGTAAAGCTAGGGATGGGCTTTCTCTAACATTTACCATTGTACATAGCCCGCGGTTATGTAGTATTTACAAAGAACTCAAATCATAGCCATTGGCTAAATTATTGCATCACAATGCCATGACATTTAAATTCATCTAGCTAACATTAATAGGGTGCGACAATAATTTCAAATTATGTCTCATTTAATTAGCAAAGTCATGTTTAATGACTCGAAGACTTGATTTAGGAGTTTATTATACGGTAATTTGCTAACCTAGATTTTGGTGGTAGGTGTGACAAGTTATATTACTGGCAAAAAATCACAGCTAATTAAAATTAATTTGGCTTCTTCAGGCGTAAATATAATCAACGTCCAAACACAATCCATGAAACGTTGGTCATAATTTGAACCTTATAATTTATAAGCCAAAATTCTCTTTTCTGTCGACACAATATTGGTTTTGCTACCTTCATACCTTGTTGCTTGAAGTAGACGCAACCAAAACACAGTACTCGCATCTTCAGGCATCCATGGCGTGGATATTTTAGCCAAGCATTCGATATTCATACAGCTTTCTTGACCCTCCCAATCACACACAAGACATACATATCTTACAAAATGTATTTTCCATCAAAAAGCTGCAATAATAAAACAAGACGCCATCTACAAGCAGGACTTAACATGATTTATCTGTCACCTCCTTCACTCAAAGCTGCGCGTACGCAATTATCCGCATAATTACTCAACTTGACTCAATTATGAGTTTGCGAAAACATTCTACGTTATAATTATTAATATAGAATACACGCACGGTTTGATTATAAATCATATGCAGAATATATGCGTTAGCCATTCAGTTGGACGTTGTACATGATTTTATTTAGTTCAGCGTTTGTACTGAATGTTAATATTGAAGTTATCGTGTTTGGTTTATTGGTGGCATTTTAATTATTGCTTGAAGTCTTGGCTTTCTTACTGTTCGTGTCATTGGGTTCCTTCAATAAGTGATCTTTCAGTACATATAAGAATGAATCTCTATTTGTTACGTATCAAGAATATACTAAACATTTTCATATGCATACTTCAACATTCATCGGGCACTGGCATCGGGACTGTAGAAGAGAAACATTTATTTTTTCTAAATTTTAACCATTGTGCATACGATAAAAGTCTTTCAATGTTCTACCATTTTGTCTATTTTTTCCTTGACCAAACCTTTTTCTACGGATTCAAGCTAAGGGTGCAGGAGCAAATCGGTTTCGGATATGACTGTCCGAGTGGCGCCAAAAAGCTCACCCCCTACTGGTTTATACATCATTATGTAAGAGATGTATGATATTGTATAGTGCATTTGGCTAGAATCATTTCCTGTATAAAAGTCATTTCATGATGTTACGTTTTATTGCTGTGTTGGTATAAATACCATTTTCGAGAAATTGTCGTAGGTATTCAACTGTATGGAAAACAGATTTAATAATTATTTATTGAACAACTGCTGAAAGGTGAATTGAACAGTTATTAAGTATTGGAAAGTTGATACAATTAGTGCCCTTTCAATCATAATTATGAGTTTTGAGTTCTATATGAACTGGTATGTCAGATTGAGGCCAAAGCTTTTATCCAGTGACATACCTGCAAATGTCAAAGGAAATGTTGTTTGTTCAATCCACACTATCATTTTCATAAATGCAAAATAGTAAATTACTCTGTCTTTAACTTGATTACGCCTTCTTTCTAAGGATTCCGTACCCATAGAGTAAAACGGGAGCACAGTCTGTGATCGGACCGTAAGTCACCCATCACCCCCGTCTGCCCGTGTCTACGCAGTCTGGAAATTGCTTTTCGACGTCCGTTAAGTTACCTATCACTCCCGTCCGCATGCCTGTGTCTACGGAGTCTGGAAATTGCTTTTCTATATGTCCGTTAAGCGACCTATCACTCCCGTCCGCATGCCCGTGTATACGGAGGCTGGAAATTGCTTTTAGACGTCCGTTAAGTCACCCATCACTCCCGTCCACATGCCCGTGTCTACGGAGTCTGGAAATTGCTTTTCTACGACCCATAAGTCACCTATCACTCCCGTCCGCATGCCCGTGTATACGGAGGCTAGAAATTGCTTTTAGACGTCCGTTAAGTCACCCATCACTCCCGTCCACATGCCCGTGTCTACGGAGTCTGGAAATTGCTTTTCTACGACCGTTAAGTCACCTATCACTCCCGTCCGCATGCACGTGTATACGGAGGCTGGAAATTGCTTTTAGACGTCCGTTAAGTCACCCATCACTCCCGTCCACATGCCCGTGTCTACGGAGTCTGGAAATTGCTTTTCTATGTCCGTTAAGTCACCTATCACTCTCGTCCGCATGCCCGTATATACGAAGGCTAGAAATTGCTTTTCGACGTTCGTTACCGAGGGCGTCTCCCGCTGCGGCTGGGTCGTGAGATGGAGGCTGCCCTCTCCGTCTCGCGTCACAGGGTGACGTCAACGATACCACTTTGCGTATGAATGTATCAATTTTTTTTCTAATCCCAGAATGTGCCCTGATTAACATAACAAGCAAAAACTTGTACAATAGAATTGTAACCTTGTGGTTGTAAGTTATTAAGTAGGTATTAATAGAAAACGTTGGCCGAGATCTTTATCTTAATGTTTCTATTACTGATTTGAAAGTCTTATTTTGTTGGAGTAATGTTGTTTATAAAGCGCACAATTTTATAATGTTGCCCTACAATAGGAATTTCTCTTGTATCGTTGATGCATTTTAATTCACAATACAAAATAATACTTGTAAATCAAAGATTTGTTATGTGCGTGTACGTAAAGATTTTATTTACTTTTAAAGAAAAATCAAATATGTCAGCCATCGATTTTGATCGGATTATTTTATTTATGCATTTCTGAAAACTGTTTTCAGAAATAAATTAATACTGAAATAACCACCTCGAAACAAACGCAGGCTAAACCAGTTTTGAACTATAAGAAATTTCAAAAGGAATATAGGTAGTACTGAGCCAATTTTTTTTTTTCAAAACATATTACGGATCACGAGTAAATAACACATCTATCACATCCAATAAACAAAAATATCAGAACAAGCCACATGCGCCAGCGCATTTAACATTTTAAACAGACAAGTGACAACCCGCGGCGTGAACCATAGTCAACTACTTCGAACGAAAGCTTTGATTCTGTCTGACCGTGTTACACGGTACAACGCCTCTTACCATAGTCCAGTCTGATAGACTGATAGGTGCAATGTGAATGTTTGTTTTGTCGTTTCTTGGTAGGTAGATCCGGGTTTTAAGAGGGTTTGGACAAAGTGACACAAAACTGATGGCCTACCATGACGTTTTAAACTTAAGTAGTTACACTGTGGAAAAGGGACAAAACCATTCAAGTCGTCTCTCTAAAAAGTCAATAAAGATGAAAAAACCTAAAAGGTAAGGTTACATTGTTAGCTCACGAAAAGCTTGTCATTTTCACGATGATGTTGACAAGTCTTCACCGCATTATAATATTGGTTGGTGCTAAAATGGGAATTTCTTTAGAGCTCTAAACATAGGTGCTCGAAAAATAGGTGCTCAAACAGTTGTTTCGGGTTTAACAATACGAAATGGTTTGATGGTGATTGTCACTTATCCAGACCTCTGCAGTATAGGGTAGTGTTTAACAACAGCATACAAATGATTTATTGAAAAAAAACTGTAAGTTTTGTAAATTCTTTTCAGTTTCTGTTAGCACTTAGATGCTCGAATAGTTAAGTCGTAGTTATTAAGTATGAACAATAAGGCAACCTTCGGATTTTTTTTTGTTTCTTAGTAATCTTTAGGATACTAAATATACGTAACTTGGTTCGGCCATTTTTTAATCATAATTTTATAAAATAAAACACTATAAGCTCCTGAAAATAATTCGCATATTTAAAAAAAATTCAAATACGAGGAAATAATCTATTATTTTTCCATTTATCCTCACTTAGATTTTACCTAATATTCAATCATGTTTACAATGTAGTACACACCTTCTGCCAGGGTTCATATTGGGCGGAATATTTTAGAATTAATTACAATTGTCTTAAATATAAAACAATGAAACTGGGCGTCATAAAATTCTTTAACAGATGTTGATTTATATCTATTCGTGTTCACAATACATTATTTATTAGTTAACTAGGAATTTATAGGTTTATTTTTAAGTCTTCTGTAGGTATTTCTGAAAAGTGACTTGCATGTTAAATAATATTTGATAAACATGTTCCGAGGAAAAAATGGTAGAGCAGGATAACTATTTGCTTGATTTTTTTTCCTATGGGCAACATTTTTCCTAGACAAAAGAAAACTCAAACGCGACTTCTATTTAATATCAGACCTTATTCAACATTGGGCACCAGCTGAAATGGCACTAGAGCAAATGGCACCTTAACAAACTTTATTCCAAAAATGGCTTCTGTCAATTTTTTACTCAATAGCCACCTGGCTATTGATACACAATGTGTTTCGGATTGAACGAACATCTATGATTTTTATTTTTGTCTAAGAAAAACAAAACTATTTTTAATAATTTTAAAGAGTAACCTGCTTATCGATGTTGCTCAGGGCATCAGTTTCGCCTTTCGATATTATTCGCATCTGTTATTATGAATTGTAGAAGTAAATAAAAGAGAATTCGAGTTTCGACTAATATGGAGTACCCATCTGGTTACGTATAAAGACTAACAGTTAATTATAATGTAGTTACTCTTTTGTTTTGCCTCTCTATTGTATCTAATAGCCAATTTAAATAATAATTATGACAAAACAACAGACGATGCAAATTTGAATTTCGAAACGTGCGCGAATACATTATGTCAGCTGTCAATACTTGTCTATATGTATGTTAGACAGACAGACAGACAGAATTAGACGTCTCGGAGACGTAACCTTTCTCTATAGAGAACCTATTATGTCTATGTTTTGCTGAATAATGATTGATCTGTCTATCATTAGGAAGGCTATTATAGTCTAATGATGATTGGCTGAGATTGGTCGATCAAATATTAAATAATTTTATTTTTTCTGTTTGCGATGAGATTGCTCTTGATTGTCATCTAGGTCAGGGATGATTGAAATAAAGTTTAGAATGGAATGGGAATGAGCTTACCCAGAAAAGGTTCCTCCCGTCCCATCCTAGCCGGTCAGAATTCAGAATCTAACTGACTAAAATTCAGTCTTCCTTCATGAGCTCTTAACGTTCCGAGGTTACGGTTTCCTGACAGACAGTTCCTCGACCCCGGTAGGCTTTGCTGGCTCTCGTCTGGTGGGCTTGTCAGATTGCTGATAGCTCTTTGACGAGCGCATGGAAAACGACGCGCCGATAGATCCGAGCATGGTCCATGATCAGACAGCAAGTCACCAGCGCAGGAGAAGCATCTTCACTCTAACTTTGAAGTTACAAGGTGTTTCGGGCAAAGAAGAAGAGTTATGATAGATTGCATATGAAACTTCTGACAAATGCAACAGCCAGTTTTATTGTATTGTACTCGTATTTATAGATTTGCCATCACACAACTGTAAATGTTTTCAGTTGTGTGTAGGATGTGAAAATCTAAGTATACATACTTAAATACAATATTCAACACTTATGTTTAAATAGCTTACTTACTGTTTGAAAATGTACCAGACAGGGTTATCGATGTTATGATCCAGGTGTGGTATTGACGTCAGACAATACAATGCGCGGTTGACGCCGCTCGTGTTACCTATGTTTGTGAAAAACTACAAAGGCGCTCATAATTATTATGAATGCGGAATCATTAGCAAAGAATGGCTAGTTTCTATATTGGAAAATAGGTACTTATACATGTAAGGAAATTTTATAGACATGTCTTTGTTAATTATTGATGAGTTGTCAGACGTTCCAATGCTACTAAAGTTGACATTTGGCTTCAAGACATTTTGACATGTTATTGTTTGGGCTATAAAAATCGAGTACGAGTTTGGTCTAGTTGTATCCGTTAGTGATAATGAATATTTAAATATCGCAGGACTCAGGACCGTCACATAAAGGCGACCCTTTCAAGTTTCAACTCAATTAATAGGGTGGTTAGTGATTGAAAGTCACTAACAGTCTGAACACTCTTTCGCTCCACCCAAGGCGGGAGGACTTATTGAACTCGAAATAAAAAAGGGATAATGGTTTAGGCTTGAGGCGCAAAAAGCCTAATTCGCAAAAGGACAAGTTCTTTTTGAGAATTTGCCATTATGACGATTAGGCTTTTTGCGCCTATACTTACTTACCGTTATAAGGTTATTTTAATATTTGACGTTGTGGTGTGACTTTAAATTGAATTACAATGGGCAAAACCTGTAATCATAAATATGTTTGGCACGTAGAAAATTGCAATAAAATCGATTTTATTACCCACGATGGATTAAAGTATCATCTTTTATGGCCGAAACGTTTGACGAAAAATTCACGTAAACATCTTTCATAATAAGGAAAACCATGTTAAAAACGCGTGTGAAACCAGTATGTACAGTAATAAAGTTAAATTCTGTACACATAATTATTACATGATACTTGTTTTTCGTGTAAACTGTCAAAAACATGCTGATAAGGTTATTCTGTCGGTACTTTACATCGCTTTTATAAAAAGCCAAGTAAATTTTGACTTAAACGCAATCCTGCCACTTGTCATGTCTGTTAAAAGTGAAATGTAATGTGTGTAAAAAGTGAAAAAAAAAATGATTTGTGAATTGGGTTTGTTGGTGAAAGAAATAAAACGTGGTTTGGTCGATAGCTATCCGTTGTTTTTTTGATACATAACGCGAAATAATTGAAATTAAATCAAACTTTAAGAACGACCTTTAAGCGTTTAAAAAAGAGAAAAAAACACTTAAGTACGGACCAGATCTACCCTTTGGTTGCCTTTTGCCAGACAGTTACCTAAAAATCCTATCCTACTAATATTATAAACGTGAAAGTTTGTATGTGTGGATGGATGTTTGTTACTCTTTTACGCAAAAACTACTGAACGGATTTGGCTGATACAGACAGCTTATAACCTGGATTCACACATAGGATAGTTTTTATCCCGATTTTATGTTTCCGTGGCATAATTTTGGAGTTGTAGCGGGTGAAGCCGCTGGCAACAGCTAGTGTTGAATATTTTTTGTTTAGACTCTAAAGCGTTTCATTTCGCCATTGCTGAGCCATGGTACCTTACTCTTTATTTAGAAAATTTAGGTACATCAACATCCTTAACTCCAAAATATCCAAGAACCTGAATTGTTCTACTTCATCAATTTAAGTAGCAGACTAGCTTGCAGTTTTATTTATATTTATTTAGATCAATCGTGCAGTCACAAAATCGTGCGCCTCACCTTATTAATAAATAACACCTTCGGTAATATTATATTTATACAGGGTTATTGGTTAAGTCGACCTATTCCCTTTGTGGGGTTAAAGTAGACATCATTCTTGACTGATTTTACTATGGGAACCCCTACCCTAATCCTTACCATTTTTGAGTTATTAGACTTTTAATATTTTTCAAAAATATTCCATCTCTGCGTCATAAACTGGTTATTGTAAGAATTTTACGACGTTAAGGACGCTAAAGTGATGCTTTTTCGATAGCTTACGAACGACTCATTCTATTAAAGCCAGTACATTTGATAAATTACTCAAGCCTTGGGAAATAAATAGCTATAAAGTTCAAATATTGATTTTTTTTGGGAGCTACCCTTGTCTTTCAGGCCAAATTTCTCAAAATAAGTGTACGGTACTAGATGTGCAGATTGCAGCAAAAACAGTACTGTCTCATTAGCTTTCTAAAATGATACCACAATATCCATTTTTATTAAGAATATGGCTGAAAAATAAGGGTTGATACTGACAAGGTGGTTTTTTAACCAAACTCGTCAATACACTTTTAACCGATTTCATTAGAAGAAGGACGTTCTAAATTCGAATTTAAATTTCTATTTGTCAATCGATTTCCTCCACTTGCAGTTTTATTTTTCTTACTTACTCTGTAGCAGTTTTTTTTTTGTTACCTATCGCTATATTATTCTTGTTTATTCTTTCGCTGTATAAGTACATAACTCTACCTAATTCCGACCCATGGTTGTGACAAAACACCACGAATTCGCCATGCGAGAGGTATTGAGTCAAAAAGCTAAGGCCACATAATGATATCAAGAAAAAATCGTAACAAAGAAGATACATGAAAAAAAAAACAGTTTACAATTAGAGGAGAAGACATTTTGGTGGGAGAAGATCATCCACATTAAAAAAAACACAGTCGAATTTAGAATAGTCCCTTTTCTTAAAATTCGTCCAAATCTAATGAAACGAAAAACTTGTTCGTACAGAACAAGTTTTGTTAAAATACCTACCACCTTGTCAGTATCAATCCTTATTTTTCGGCCATATTCTTAATAAAAGTAGATATTGTGGTATCATTTTAGAAAGCTAATAAGACAGCAGTGTTTTTGCTGCAATTTGCACATCTAGTACCGTACACTTATTTTGAGAAATTTGACCTAAAAGACAAGGGTAGCTCCCAAAAAAAAACAATATTTGAACTTTACAGCTATTTATTTCCCAAGGCTTGAGTAATTTATCAAATGTACTGGCTTTAATAGAATGAGTTGTTCGTAAGCTATCGAAAAAGTATCAATTTAGCGTCTTAAACGTCGTAAAATTCTTACAATAACCAGTTTCTGACGCAGAGGTGGAATTTTTTTGAAAAATATTAAAAGTCTAATAACTCAAAAATGGTAAGGATTAGGATAGGGGTTCCCATAGTAAAATCAGTCAAAAATGAGGTCTACTTTAACCCCTCAAAGGGAATAGGTCGACTTAACCAGTAACCCTGTATATAGGAATAACATTCACATAGGAATCCAACAAATGAAAAATAAAATTAACAAATTCTATACAGCTAAAAATATGAACCAAAATATAGTAAAAATTTGTGAGAATTGTGAGGTCTGTATTAAAAACAAATCTAGGACCAAATTTAAATTCGGATTAATGTCTCATTTAGGTCCTGCAACCAATCCTTTTGAAATAATGTCAATAGATACTATTGGTGGTTTTGGGGGTTGTCGATCCACAAAAACGTATTTACATTTAATGGTAGACCATTTCACAAGATATGCTTGGATAAGCACCTCAAAGACTCAAAACTCGAGTGATTTTATAAAACTTGTCCAGAGAGTAAGAGAGATAGATAATATAGGAATGATTTTAACAGACCAATATCCGGGTTTAAATTCCAAAGAATTTAAGAATTTTTTAGACAAAGAAAAAATACCACTTATTTTCACTTCTGTTAATGCACCATTGTCGAATGGTTTGAACGAAAGACTGAATCAAACGTTAGTAAACAAAATAAGATGTAGGATAAATGAAAGAAAAGGAAAATTGGCTTGGACTACTATTGCTCATCAATGCATTCAAAGATATAATGAAACGGAACATACAGTGACTGGATTTTCTCCACAATACTTATTGGAAGGAACAAATATAGACAGTGTCCCGAGTGAATTGAAACTGAATACGGATTATAACAATTTAATACAAGATAGAAAAGTGGCACTGGAGAATACTATTAAATCTCATAACTATAATAAGAAATTATTCGACAGGGATAGAAAAGAATGTGAATTAAAAATAGGAGATTTAGTTTATGTAGAAAATGGAAACCGATTAAATAGGAAGAAATTGGATGAATTAAAAATAGGCCCGTTTAAGATTTTGGAAAAAATATCGAAAACTGTATACAGAATAGATACAGGTCACAGAAAATGTGAATCGAATCTGTTTCACATAACAAAACTAATACCAATACCAACATACTATTAATTTTTTTTTTTTTTTAAACAGAATTAATATTTAAGTTCATAATTTTTAATTTAAATTTTGTTTTGTTTTGTGTTAAACTTTGTGTTGTAATTTGTAAAAATGCTGTAAGACAAAGTACTTACTTAGGGGGGGGGGGGAGATGTAAATGAAGCAAACCTCCATTGATTATTTTTACTTTTTATAGCTCTATGAGTGACATTGACGAACACGTCAATGCCACAAAGAAATGTCTGTGTCTTAAAATATTATTAATAATTTTTGTAAAATACTTATATGAAACAAATAGCTTTAAATGTTGTTTCTCCAATAAAGAAGAGCAACACAATTTAAGCTATTTTATTTCCGTCAAAGAAATAACATTATATATATACATATATATATATATATTTACATCCGGCAACGCATTTGGCGTCATGCACATTGTGCATCATTACGGCGTCCTCCAGTTTCACTTGCAATTTTTATGATGTATTTATGAATATTGCTTAGTTTTTCGATTTCCCGCCCCATGGGATACATAGTTTTCCTGCAATTTTATATGGGGCAATATTCTTCTTGCAGTCATGCCCAAACATTTTTGAACCCCCATTTATGGTGATAGATTATTAGCTTCCTAGATATATTGATCATGATTTACCTAATACGTCGACAATTTAAAGTCCTCAGTGAGGTTGATATTCGGGATTGCGACGTTGCCAGCTTTGGGTTTACTTGTCTCTTTCCTTTACTATCACTTGTTGCGTTGTCTGTTTAATCTTTAAATCTATTCGTAGAAGCTAAAGATACCTCGGCGTCGTATTCCACGCGCGTCGCAAGGAGCTGTCAGCAAACTGACGGTGCCCCAATAGGGCCAGACGCCTGCCGGGGTCGCGGGCCTGTCTAAGCAGGATACCGTGGCCCTGAAATGCAAAGGGCAACCGAAGGAACAGGTTGGACTTTTAGTCAGTAACGGTCTGAGAGTCCCATCCGTCCCACCCAGGGCGGGAGGACTCATTTGATGATTTTACCACCACAAAAAAAGAAGAAGCTATGCCTATACGGCTATTTCGAAATATGTACCTAACGAGCATCTTATCCTTTGCTAAGATTGTAAATGCGAAAGTGTGCTATTGAACTGAGGACAGATGGATGAATTAATTGTTGTGTCTCTCTTTCACACAAAAACTACTGAACGGACTTAAATGAATAAGGTCACCAGGCTCAATAGGTACCTTTTGATATTAAACGGCAGAGTGAGCCTGATACCCCAGGTATACCAAGCGTTCATGGGGGTACTATTCTCTTATTTTAGCGACGCGTAGGCGCTGAGGCTGCGGTTTGTCGTTAGTGGATTTTCAACTTTATACTCTCGAGTTTATAGTTCAAAATCTACTAAAGACAAACCGCAGCCTCAGCGTCGCCTCGGCGCTGAGTCTTTTAGAGAATAGCTTAGGAGGCGGCCACATCATAATATTTGTCGGCCACGTTGTCATATAGCTGTTGGACATCCGTGTACAGCTATAGGACGTCCGTATATAGCTGCTAGACGTCCATATATAGCTATTGGATTGAATGAAATAAGTAAATCATACTACGATAACCGGTACATGAAATTATTTCAGGAACGTTATGGGAATCCAATAAACCTAATTTGTTTATTACCTCACACAATGTATCGTTATCGTGGTGCCAATGTACCGCCACCTATGAACGCTTGCAATACCATAATACCATACGCTCTAAGAGCTTACACCTCCTCGAAAAGTAATGTGGTTCGATATGCCGAGGATAACCCTGCAGGGCGCCCTTCTTTCTTGTTAAGCACCAGGGTGCTTATCAGGAACGAAGGCGCTCTGCGGAGTTTCTTCTGCCTGTCTTGAAACAGAGAGTTTCTCCCTCTCTGTGGCAGGTGGCAGGTGGGGCTCTTAACTCCTGAGTCCCGTTTTCCACAAAGAGAAAACCGATCTAAACAGATCGGTTTAATTCTTAATTCTTGCCTTGTCTTTAATTCTTGCCTTCAAACGAAGACAAGAATTAAAGACCCCTCAAAGTCGGTCCGGATGAGCCCCAAGAGCCAAGGCCAGAGCACGTCCAGGGACTGCGTCCAGCCCAGGGGTCTTGTTCCTTGCCTGGATCCGCAGTTTCACCACGCCAAACTTTAAATCCGTATACAGCTATCGGACCTCCGTATATAGCTATTGGATGTCCGTATATAACTATTGGACGTCAACATATACCAATTGGACGTCCGTGTCTGTTATCGGGCGACTGTATATTATTAGAGAAACTTTGCAGAAATTATTTTAGAGACGCATTCAACACCCTCTACGACAGGGTGTTGAATGCGTTGGCGATGTCAAGTGACACCGCCAATTACACCCACTTTACGCGCTAAGTGGCATCAATGGTTAGCTAACCATCTCGGAACCCAAACTGTACCTGCCTGGGAGAGGTCCGAGCTATATTTCCTCAGGTGCTCGACCAGGCGGTCTATGATGGTATGCTCGAAGAGCTTACAACTCGTCGAGCAGCAATAAGAAGCGAAGCGATAAGAAGATGGCGTCCTGTGGAGACTTTAATGCTGGCCTTAAAACAGGTCAGTTTCAAGGTAGGCATTAAAGAGCCCTTGAAATTGAAGACCTAAAAAGTCTCAAGAGCCAAGGCCAAAGCCCGGGCGCGTGAGGTCTCCGTCCGTCCCAGAGGCCTTGTTCCTTGCCCGGATCCACAGTCCCGCCGGGCCGGACTCTAAATCCGTATAGAGCTATTGGACGTCCGTGTACAGCTACCGGACGTCCGTATATAGCTCTTGGACGTCTGTATATAGCTATTCGACGTCCATATATACCAATTGAACGTCTGTATAGTTATCGGGCGTCCGTATATTATCAGAGAAACTTTGCAGAAGTTATATTAGAGACACATTCAACAGCCATCATGGCAGGCCACCACAGGAGACGAATTCCAAGCTTGAACCTTCGCAGCAATGAGTAGCGTCTCTCTATCCATTAGCTCGAGCGCCCACCTAGGGCGTGAAGGGATACTTGGGCGATGGGCAACGTGGGTCGTCGAAGAGACGGAGACATCGAACCTGATCTAGACTGACAATGCTTCCACCTCCTCAAGGACCCACCATGCCCTAATATTTTGAGCAAGGTCAGGGGTATACAGTGACATGTCCACAACAGACCCTCCCCGCTACCTTGCACACGTAAAAGCTGACTCCCTGCTGGCATGATCAAGTAATCAATCACCATCGCCATCACCATTCTGCTATTATCACCGACGCGATATTTTAAAGAGCAAGCTTTTAAAAATAAATGACTCCTTAAATGACTCCTGTTTCGAAGCCTGTACCACGCAAATCGAAGTTTTGAGAAACCATAATCATGCAACGAGGTTCTTACGGTGCGTACAGACTATACAGGGTGTTTCTTTTAAATGGGCCAAAAGGGAGAAATCTGCATCCATAAGAGATACGGGAAAACTTTCTTAGGAACCTTTAGCTCTTTTTTGATACTGAAAATTTTGGTGTTTTTATTTTTTTGGTCAAGTGTGAGCTGTCCACAGAAATGAGTGAAATTGACCAATTTTTTTTTAATGCCGTTCTACTCTGTTTCATGTAAGGATCATTTCATTGTATCGGAAGAAAAAAATCGGGACGGCGAAAGTTGGTCAAATTTAGCAAAATATTTTTTCATACAAAATGTAGGAACGAGAAAAAAATTTTTTTTTATTATGCTGTTTGACTTACTTTCATGTAAGGATTAGATTATTGTATGGGCAGAAAAATATCTGAACAGTAGAAGTTGGTCAAAAGTAGAGTAATGTTTCTTCTAACAGCATAAAGTCGTATTAACAGTGTCAGTATTTTATAAGATTTGACCCACTTCTGTTGTCCGAGCATTTTCCTTCCCATACAATGAAATGGTCTTTACAAGACATTAAATAACATGGCATCATAAAAAAATGGTATTTTTTTTCGTTCATACAATTTGTATGAAAAAATATTTTGCTAAATTTTACCAACTTCCACCGTCCCGATTTTTTTCTTCAAATACAATGAAATGATTCTTACACGAAATAGAGTCGAACAGCATTAAAAAAAATATATTTAAAATTTTTGTATTATGATTACTTCTCAGAATTTTATCCTTATTAGCAACACTATCGAACGGTGTGAAAATATAGGGTGTGATTTTTTTTCCAAAATTCGCGAGTTCGATTCCTGACCAGGATTTTTGATTTTTCTAAAGTCCAATGATGCAACTTTAGTTTTCGTCAGAATCGGCCTCGAGACTCCTTTCAACGTTTTTACGTTTCAGTTGAAAAATTCATCCTGTATATAATAATTCAATAAAATCAATAACCCAGTTAAGAGAGCATTGAAGGTTTGCCCGAAGAAAACGTGGCTTGCTGACTTTTCAAATTCTATTATTTTAAGAGGTGATGCCGCTCGATAAACTTGCCTCGAAGAATGAACCATTTAGGCGATTTCTGTCGGATTAGGTTGGTTAGGTTTTTTTATATGGGATAAGCTAAGTTACTAAACAAAGAGAACGGATACCACGGGTCCAGGAGATGATTCTAGACCCCCCCCAGTGTTGGAAATTTTCGTCGGTCTATTCATAACTTTTTTTTTTGAGTTTTTTTACTTTACTGTTCATAATCATTATTCTTACCTAACCCAACGACTTTTAAAACAAAAGTATGTAATTCACTACTTTCACAAAAAGTACCAATGTAAATAAAACTAGAAATGGTGTCTTCTCAGCTGTTTATAAATGTACAAATGAAAGGTCATTGTATACTTAAATACTCTGTCCAGTACCCCAGTACCTGTAGTACCTAATGCCCGTCTCACTATTAGAAAAAAAATCAAGAACTTACTTATTAAAAAAATATGAAAAGACCGACGTAAGATTCCAACACGGGGGGGGTTCCAGAATCATGTCCTGGACCCATGGTATTCGTTTGTGCGGCGATGTCTCTTACACTCTTCATATTATGACTAACCTCAATATTATGGCACCTATAACTGTTGGGCATGAAATAACTTTAGTACCTACTTACTAATACTAGAACTAAGCTGTATGATAATTATAATTATTCACGTTTATTGTTTTCAATGACGATATTAATTTAATGCAATTAAATCGAGCGCCAAATAATACGCAACGCGTCATTTACGACGGACGGTGAATATTTTTTTCTACGTTTAAGGTATCTTATGATCTATCGTCTTGCTAAAATGAGCGAGCTGGCAACGTCGCAATTGTGGACGCAAAATTGCCGAGGTATACGGCTGTAGATATTCGCGCTACAGCAGCGCCTCACCACTGCCGAGATTTATTCGGGAACTATCTAATATACACTTCCGTTCATTTCACTGCATTTTTCGCTTCCATCGATTTTTGTTCTACAGCTAGCTAGGACCAAAATGACTTAAGTGACACTGGCAAAATAAGTGGCGTCCGGTATGCGGACGTCAAAAGCTGGTGGACGCCAAATTAAATGCACTTTCGCCTTCAGCGGACGGATATTTGTTTGCGGGATAAATATATATATATATATTATTAAAGCTTTAATTAACCTAACACTTAATATTTTCACTGCAAATAGGCAACTGCAACAACTGTATGTCGCACGATTGATTCACGAATGTAATTAATATTTGTATTATCTGATATGAGTTGTTTCGAGTCTGGAGTGCTTGTGTATGGGAGTTTAAATGTTGGTAACCCACGGTACACGAGAAATCCTAGTGCGGGGCAACGATTTTTTACATCCATACCTACATTTTATTGTAAAAACGTGCTAAAACAACAATCCAAACAATGGCTGAGCGATTAGACTGCTGCGCTGCGTGTCGCGGGTTCGATACCCGCACGGAGCAAATATTTTTTATGATCAACAAGTAGTTGTTTCGGTTCTGGGCGTTTGTGTATGTGACTTTATATGTTTGTAAACACACCCACGATACAGGAAGAAATTCCTAGTGTGGGGCAACGTTTTTAAAGTCAAAAATGTCTCAAATTTTGAGACATTTTTGATTGGGTATAAATCGATGTGTTGGCATCTGTACACAGGAGTTGTTGCTAAAGTTTTCTTAATAAAAATAAAGAAAAAAGCTGCAACTCAGACATGTCCACAGCCAAGCAGCTTACAGTATATCATTTGGAATACTGCAGATGCACATATTGATAGCCTGGATTCCCTCCACCATATAAGGCAATATGGAGATAAGAACTGTCCAATATATACATGATTGAAGTCCAATTCTGCGTGATTTGCAAAGGAGCCCCGATGGAGATCGGGCTGATCAACATGCAGTATTTCATTCAAATATAAAGATATAGGTGGTAGGCCAAATCTAGGGTTAAGTGATGAAATTGGTGAACATTTTCAGTGGTTACTTATAATATGTAAGAACAGCAACATATTTTACTATTGTATCTGTCGTACCGTATAGCATTTAACGGTTTTAGTTAGTGTGTTTTCTTTAAAAAGGTCCGGGTTAAATGCCTTGATCTTTAGGAAATAAACTTAAGTGTATTATCATCAATTTCAATGTAGATACACCTAATATTAATCTCTAGCTCTGTCAATTTTGAAATTGGCAATGTCACATTAATTTCACTGTTTGGATTAATTTTGTAATCAACAACAAACGATACTTTTCTTAGACTATTCTAAGTAAACTATCGTACTTAGTACATACATATCCAATTACTCAGTACTTTAATAAAATATTGTTTATGAGTTCCATTACTAACATTAATCAGCTATTTGGCGACATACACACTTCCAAAATGCGCAATCTTTAACAAAAATCTTCTATCATTAACCTTATCTTTTTTCAAATTTTCGGCAGCCCTGCCCCAGACCAATATAAGGAACATGTCTCGATTATGATCTCGCCAGAACCCATGATGTCTTCGTTAAAATTCTGCACATTGTATTGAAAGTTCTTGCTGATATTTACGTTACTTGCGCCCGCGCCGATTCCAACTGGCATTTTGAAAGGTCAGGATTGTTGGTTACCCATTCGTCAGAGTACTTGGTGTAGGTACTCTAAACGGGAATGATGTTGTAAGCTGGATTTATGAGTGTTTCGTGGCTTTTTGGCGTTAATTCTGACTATATATTGGTGTCGCTAGTTGTTGGCAAGAATTTGTGACGGTTAGGGATGTACGATACTTTGAATCGGTAGAATTGCAAGTATCGAATGGTATTGGCAAAATAGGACGGATTGGGACTCTGGGCCAAGAGTAAAAGGAACGGGGTAAATAGCTCAATCGGTATTTTTTTGTAAAATAATACCGATACCGAAACCAATATGTTGCCAATACTATACGATACTTGCTTTTCTATCGAATTAAAAAAAATACAATCAAACTTTGCGTTATAATTTATAAATCATCTTTTTGGTAGCATTTCAGCCCCAAGTATTAATCTTAATTCTTCTAGTCTTTAAAAAAAAATCTATTTGAGTTTTTCTTTTTACATTATTTTTAACCGACCGCCCCTCTAAATCGATACCGATATTTTTGCATCGATCCAAAATATCGAGGTACCGAATCTCCTGGGGCCTAAGTCTACTAATTTATAAACGTTACAATTTTCTCTCAATGGTGTGTTTTTGACAGTTTTTGTATGGCAAATCTGTCAAAAACTTACCATTGAGAGACCATTGTGACGTATATAAATTAGTAGACTTAGGCCCTTGGTATCGGTACTGTAATATCGTATCGCACCGTACATCACTATTGCGGTATTGCCAATATTGACTGGATCATAAAGTTTTACGTCTTTTCGAAGGCGACACATTTATAACTTGATGGGTTTGGTACAGGAACGTGTTATAGTTGCCAATTAAGAGTTCGCTGTAACTGTTTCCCTTGCCAGGAGTTATGAGTGCAAAGATATTTTGGTCACAGTATTAATTTGTGTTACTTGAAAGTTAAGGGGATTCATTTATGGTACCTATACTTTTGTTTATTGAGGTAAAATCATCAAATGAGTCCTACCACCCAGGGTAGAGCAGAGCGGGAGGGACTGTCAGACTAGTACTGACTTAAATCCACGTTGTCCTTCAATAGCTTTTTACGTTCCGGGGTCACGGTAATTCGTAAGTCGTTACATAAATAAAAATTGAAGGGTTTCCTTACATAGAGCTTTTTATTCAGGTATGTTACTTATGAAAAGAGCTTTTCATGTTTTTAATTCTTCTTTCCTTATTGTGCTTTTTCCACTGCCGGATACAGGTCTTCCTCCTACCACGTCTCGCGAATCACCGTGTCCTTCTTCAAGTTGTGATGGAGTCGATTTTCTTCCTTGCATCATCTCCATCGTGACTTGCCGCAATCCCGCTCAGTGAATTAATTTACCTGAAAATTAGGAAAAGACAGCCGTTGCGAATCTATTTATTAGCCGATTATATAAGCCAGGCCGATAAGATTATTAAGCCAGGATAAACTTTAATCTTGATAAGAAATTATTTGTTTCCTTTGCGCAGACATAAACTTCCATTGTAGACCACACACGATGTTATAAAAAGAGCACTATAACTTCATCACTACCTTATGTCTTACAAAATGTCGTATCTTTCATAGATCTGGGGGCCACTCACCCCTTATAACAATATTAAATATTACTTCACTGTCGGTAATAGATTGAGCTGATCTTCTTATAAAGGTGCGGATAATCTTGAGCATTAGCTTGTAATGAGCATTCTTGCGAATGTTATATTAATACAGAAAAACAGACGAAAATGATTAAGCGTATTCGCTACCGTTATCTTTATGCCAGGCCTACTGTAAAATCTGACATCTTATGAAGGAAAACTTCTTGATGACTATCAATTAGGCATTCGCTAGAAAGATTATGAAATTTTTCGTTCCTCTATTCGCCGTTCAGTTCGACAAAATTTTAATTTTAAAAGTGAATACTCAAGTATGTCTCTATTCCTTGTCTCCTTGTTGCCAGTTGTCGCCTTTTCTTTGTTTTACGAAATCGCGGTCTTGTCACCTACGTCCTAAAGACCAGTCATTTTTGAGTTCATTCGGTCTCTTTTCTCAGATTGGCACAAAATTTAAACTATTTTCAGAGTTGGTGGTACAGACCCTGTTGTATTGCTCATTGTAGTGAATGCGTGGCACTTGACGTATCCGGGCCGGTCATGCTGTAGTCGGACAGACCGCCAAACAAAAACGTAAATACCTAGAAATTACTAACAATCAATTTATTTTCCAGTAGCTGCCTTAGATTCTGTGGTATGTGTCGTCAAGGAGGTAGGAATGTAACAGAAGTATCGTAAAAAAAGTTTAAGAGAGAAGTGGCCTAGGGTTCCCAAAAGTTGGCACAAATATGGATCATTCTTGGGACACTGTCCTTTTCACTATGAGAGGGTGTGGACAATAAATAATCTACCATTTCAGCTCTATTAAGGATGGGCAACGTTTTATTCAATAAATAATAATTTTGGTTCTGGCCATGTGCCGGATTTTCATTACATAAAGTACCTACTATCTGTGGTTTAACTGGCCTTGGAAGAACCACATGCTTTAAGCTAATTTGTGTGCATTTTTTCCCAAATGACCCTTCTGCATATCCTCAATCCATTAATCTACCCTGAACATGCCACAACGATCTCCCACCGCGATGGACTCAGAAAAACTTCATCGAATCGACGATAAATACAACGAACCAATAATTAAGTCCTGAAGTGCCTCCTACTGCGAACTTATGAATAAACGGTGAACGGACGACGAAATTAAAACACGACCAGTATAACTCGACACTTAGTGGTGGCGCTGCCTGTTAAGGAAAAGAAGAATCGAACTGTCAAAATCCATATATAACTAGTTCCTTATACCACCGCAGGTCAAAATATATTGGTAGTTTTTTTGTAAATTACCTCCGAAAAACTCGTCTCGTTACGAGTTAAGCTGCTTCGATTTTAAAGGCATTAATTAGTAAAGCATCGATAACTTTTTTATGGGCAATGCCGTAAAGATAATGCTCAATTTGTGGCTTTTTCTCACGTTGTATTTCACTTCTGATGTGTTTACGGTTTTGAGGTACGAAATTAAGGATTACAAAGTTGCGTTGTTTTACTGTAGATCACTTTACTATAATATATTACAGCTGCATGTATTTTCGGTTTTGGCAAAATCTGGAATACAATGTTTTTCTTTCTTTATTTAGTGATAGGTCTACTGTTTAAATATGATTTTATTAATGACGTGAAATCAGAACGAAATAATTTTTATACCTCTTTGATCTAATAGAAAAGATTACTTTTGAGTAATTTTCTTTGAATTTCAGATTTGCTCTTTTTGGTTAGAAAGACTGATCAGTACTTAGCTAACATATTTTATTCCAAGGATTTAATGAAGTGAAAATATTAATAGTGTTCCTGTGAAAACCAAGAAAATATTTTAATAGCCCCGAATAAATGACATAGCTACATCAAAACAGTTTACAAGCTATAAAACCCAAAATAGGCGTAAATACGCGACCAACACTTAAAATTCCACAATTTTAAATTACAAAATAAAGCTATCAGTTTCCAAATAAGGCAACAATATGAAGTAAAATGGGCCTATTAAGGCCTGGTAATAAATACTTCTAATAAGGGCCGGGACAAATTGTAAGAATTATTTAGCTGATCGAATTTTAATTGGGTAGGGCGGGACTTCGGCCCCTGTTTAAATGTGGACGCATTAGGGCGGGGTCTAACCTTTGCCTTTGTAATGGATTCTACTATTTGTTTGTTTAGGTATAAATAAATCATTTGATACCATCAGTATTTAATAGAAATCGTATTTCAAACCGCGTGTTGTACAATTAGTTACGTATACTTACTTAGTGATTTACTTTATGGTTTTTTGTTTTGTATTTAGATAATTATATTCAGCTTTATATAATTTTATTGTCTAGTTAATACATTATTATATATTTAAGAACTAGCTGTGCCCGCAACTTCGTTCGCGTGGATATCGGAATTTAACAATGTATTTTTTAGTTGCAAGCGCTTAATTCAGGCCAAGTTTTTCATATAAACCGTGTATTTAGAATTTTCTTAGATTAATCAAAAATATTTGACACTTGTATTCCAGGTTTATGTAGGACTATTTTCCTAATGCCCTCTCAACCACACCACACACACCACACCACCTCACCCCACACCACACCACACCACACCACACCACACCACACCACACCACACCACACCACCCCACACTACCCCACACCACACCACACAACACCACACCACAACTCACACCACACTACACCACACCACACCACACCATACCACACCCCACCATACCACACCACACCACACCACACCACACTACACCACACCACACCACACCACACCACACCGCACCACACCAATCCATTCCATTCTATTCTACTCTATGATTCCTGTAAATATTGCTTTAATTAATTTATATTTTTTTATTATGTGAACCGATTACAATCAATTTAAACACGTCTATTCCAGGTTTTCTTTTAACGCCATCTGCCGTGCGTTGTAGCTTTGCTATTCGAATTCGAAGTTCGATCGCGCGACTGACGTACGAAATCAAATTGTGAGACCAAAGTACACCCGTAATTTTACTTCTAAAACACTTTAAATTCAAATATCTTTTGATAGACTGAACCGATTCCAATGAAACAAAAACTAAATTCCTCTCCAAGTTACGCTTTATCGTTGTGTATAAAAGTTATCTACATTAGTTTCGTACATTTTACGTGATACCTGGACAAATACACAGACAAACATAAACAGACAAACAGACAAAAATTCTAAAAATGCTAGAAATGCTAGAAATGGGTTCTATTGGTTGTCCTTTAATACCCTGTCTAATTTTTTTGAGTTTTTTTTTAATGTACAAAAATAACTTTTCTACAGTTTTATTATATGTATAGATAGATATTGATAAGTCTGAAAGTAATTACCTGTTTTCAAATTATAAACCATGCTTTTAAAAGATGATGTGATTTATTTACATTTATGCGATCTTATGAGAAAACGTATTTTTTATTGGTGTGTCATAGTGGTTGCTTCCGAAATATCATCCATATTGTTAGGTCTCAATAATATAATAAGAAAGTTTATGATGTTTCTTTAAACAATTACCTATTTTTACAACAAAGCTTTTCTAGTTTTTAGCATTCCAGGTAATTTATTTTTACCGTATGTATAAAAGTTTTTAATATTTCATCGTAATAACATTTTCATTTTTATTGATGGAGTGTTTCTCTGATACAGACAATAATATCTATAATTAATGAGTAATGAATTATCCATTGTTTATTAAACGAGTTTCTGATTTTCTTCCTCATTTCACTAGTCCTTATTATTTTAACGGAGTAAAATCATGCTTATTGTATATTCATTTATTCATAATTGTAAAAGGAAATTACCGCCATCACACATTTTTAAGGTCGTGACTACGAATCTTTTGTTCACTTTGTTATTTCATTATTTATCACTATAACTAGTCTGAAAACAATGAAACTTAAGTGATGTCGCGATGCAAGAAGGCTGAATGATGAATTTTGAACCCATTTACTTCATGGAAAGGACACTTTTTGCAGCAGTAGGTACAGGGATATTTAGAGGCTACTTAGAAATCATTATAATTAAATCTCTGTCTTTCTTCTTAAAATGCATAAAATAGATCAAGTGACACTGCACTTAAAATCGGCAGATTTTTTATTAGCAGAATTGATTGAATGAATCTTTATTATGAATATTTTGCCATTTAGATTTTAGCACATCAGTTATCACATAATTCATCTAAGGGGTCCTAAAAACCGTATTTACATATCTACTTAACAAACAAAATAAACAAGTACTTTACATTTTGTTATGTCTACACGTTATAAAATGTTTTCTTCTTATTCATCCAAGTGCTTCTATTGCAGCCATCACATATCAAATTGTAAGCATATATAATACACGAGAAACATACCAATAAAAACATTTTATGCGATTATTGGACGGTTGAAATCTCTGCTCTATCAGACATTATATTCGTTTATATATTTAGGTAGACTCAAAATGACAAAACCAGTCGTGACGACGATTATTTATATTACACTGCAACAAGCATCAAAATAATGACATCACCGACACCGATCAAATCTGATCAAAAAGCAATTTGTAAAATTGACAAGTGTCCCTTGAAAATTGAATTGTATTTAAATGAACCAGATACTGCCAACCCACTTAGACTGGTATAATAAATAATTGCCATAACTTTGTCTTGATCGCGATCGAATAAAGACAAGTATCAGCAATAAATCTGAATAGTTTCGCGTAGGCAGGGCGTAGTTTGTCAAATATTCAGGTTATAGCGCCTGGATAATTAAAAGAAGTTGTTTGTAATCATTAGAACGTCTATTGCGATTATTGGCGACATGACATACTGAGAATATGGAATCTGTTAAATATTTAACGCAATCTTCTTATATTTTTTTTGGTTCAGCTCATTTGGTACACACGGCTACACATCAAGCTATGCAAAACCAGTATTAGCTGACCGTTCAATGTGTGTAAAAATCGTACGAAGCGAGACCAAGTCAAACTGGTTTTGTATAGCTTGATGTGTAGCCGTATGTACATTTACCTTCTTTTCTAATACTTCTACTGTAATTTCATGACCATAAATTCTTTTTGCAATGGTTCCTCTTATAGTTCTGCTTTAAAATGAGTACTTCGATTTATTTTCACTTTCAAAAAAGAAAAATGGCTACAATTCTGTAGGGGGTTGGGTTTCGACCTCACATGTCGTATAATTAGTTGCCAGAATTGAGAAAGCTACATCCTATTGTAAAAAAATAATCTATTATATAAAAATCAATTGCTGTTCGTTAGTCCCGCTAAAACTCGAGAACGGTTGGACCGATTTGGCGAGTTATTCCGTTCTGATCCCCTAGAAAGTAAAAATATATGACAGGGGATCGGTTTGGGGATCAGAGTGGAATAACTCGATTTGGCTAACTTTAGTCTTGAATTATTTCTGGAAGTCCAGGGAAGGTTTAAAAGGTGATTTTGAGGCGGTACGAAGTTTGCCCGGTCAGTGCTAGTGTGTAATATTTTGTCTCTTGTTCCTTCGCTGAGCTAACCGACATAATTTTTTTTAAAATAACTGGAAAACGAGCATGAAAACATTTCAAAGGCCAGAATGTTTTCAAAAAAACTAAACAGGACATTACTGATCGCCAAAGCGTCGTTTCGCATAGCAACACAGAGTACGCTCCATATGCAGTATGCCAACAGTTTTCGTCAAGAATGTATAGTATCAATTCAGACGTTGATCGAGAGTTGTGCTGTTTTTTCTCATGCTGCGGTTATGGTTATACGAGTTACGAGTGATTTGTTACGCTGTGACTGTCTTTGTGATCGAGCGTCTTAGGGCTGGCGTGGGTTAGGATTTTTGATAGAGATTTTATTATATTTAACGTGGCTAATGTTGTATAGAATTTATTCACTGTTCTAAGGAATACTCTTAGCCCCTTCGTACACTAGGCCTCGCAACGCAAGTCTCCGATACCTTACGACTATGGTATCCAGGTGACTATTGCAATACAAATTGATAGAGGTTCGTGCACAGGCACTCGTCAATGGATACCAAAGTCGTAAGGTATCGGAAACTTGCGTCGCCTGTACGAAGGGGCTTGACTTATCACGTTTTGAAATCATCAAATGTCTCCTCCCGGTTTAGTTGATCAGAAGGCAGTTGCCTTCCGCCTTCTGCATTCTTTTAAGTACAGATTGCTTACGGTTACTCTTTTGAACATTCCAGCACCATAAGATGAGTCCTCCCAACCCTTACTGTCAGACTTGTACTGACTAAAATCCACGGTGTCCTTCAATAGCCCTTTATGTACCGGGGTCACGGTAATGAAATAAGTCCCGCGACCCCGGCAGGCTTTGACCCTCTAGCGAGGCCCCGTCATCAGAAATGTCCAGAAACTTTAAATTCTTTTGTTTTTTGGTTGGTTATAAACAAGTTAGGCGGTTAAAAAAGTGGTCATCCGCAAAACATAATTATATTTTGTGGAAATGCACCAACCATAAAACCGTGTATTTCTTTACATTACGCATTTAACGCTAACCGTAAAGCGCGAGGTGATACGTTCCAACTTGTTTTGGTAAGGTTAGCTATGTGGTGAAAATGTCCCTAGTTTTTGTACCGCGACAATTTGCAGATTTATTTATTTGATTGTATTGCTCACCGGTGCCTTTAAATGGCCGTTTTCAAGGCATTTGCAAGCGTGCTCAGAATTTAAATGACTCTCAAACACATTTTTCCATTAATTCTTGATTCAGTAAAAACTTATACAAATTGGAATGGCCCTTAAAAGTCCTGTGCGCTTAATAAGGCCAAACTATAAAGATAAAGAAAAGTGGTGATGAGAAATTCTTTTATACTTTATTTGGTGTTTGATTTGTTAATGATGGTGGTTGACAGTGTGAAATGCAACAAAACTAAAACTGAAAATTGTTGTGTGATCACTGATCAAGCCAGTCAGACCTGACTTATTGTGAACGTAGCTAAAAACTTTACCGGAATGCCCACATGAATAGCGTATTGAAAGAAAAGAAAAAAAAATTGTGTACATCCATAGACTTTTGCAGTCTTGCGATCTCGGCGTTTGGTCCTTTCTTATTACACTTGTCTTATATGATACGTACATTTTGTAAACTCTACAATTTAGACTAGTTTTTTTTTCAAACACCTTTTAAACCATTTTGCTGACTTTATCAATCACACACAAGGATCTACTCGCCTTCCATTCATTTTAAACGAGCAATCAAATTGAAATAAGATCTACTATTGAGAATACAGTTCAAACAAATTAAAGTTTACGATTTTATCGTTTAAGTGATGGATAGTTCGTACGAGACTGTGATACTGCGAGCACAGAATAAAATATTACAGAAGGCTCATTTTTAAAATGGATGGAATAAAAATGTAAGTGGCTAAGTGAAATATCTTTCAAAAAAAAGATGCGTAGCAAGCTTGATGCCTGTGCTTCTGAGCTTCTTCTGTGCTTGAATGCCACCCTTTGATGCGTTGTCCATTCTCTGTTTTCCATCAGTCTCGAAAACCCATCCCCTGTCATTGTCTCGTTGCTTGCTACACGTTCCTAGACTAGTTCCATTTTAATTTAGTATCACTATTTGCAGCCAATTTGCGTATCAAATTTTGTCACCATTAATTTTGTTTTTCGCTGTATTTTCTGCGGCTATTTCTCATGGTATGATATTCTTTGTTTCGCCTTTATACATAGTCTTGACTACTATAAGCTTCAAAAACGCCACTTGTTTGATCAGTAGTTAAACTATTGTTAAAATCTCATACGGTTCTTAAGCAAACCGTAGAATGTGTAGGATTTAACAAATAGTTTGACCATTGATTAAACAACTCGCCCTAAGTGATACTAAATTTTATATTTTTATACGCAATAACGCCTGCGTCGCGTATTCGCAAAGATATTTTTACGAACGAAAAATTGAGCTGCGAGCAGGGTTTGAACCTGCGTCTTCTGGATAGGTACTCCAGACGCCTTAACCAATTAGGCCATCGCAACCACTAGACTCGTAGCTAAATTTCTCGTTCGCTTGTTTTTTGAAACGCTGTTTACACGTTGCGCTGCTGGAGTACCTATCCAGAAGACGCAGGTTCAAACCCTGCTCGCAGCTCAATTTTTCGTTCGTAAAAATATCTAAGTGATACTTCTGAAGGTATCCGTTATACAAATATAAAAAAGAATTAAGACAAATAGCAGTAGCATTTATCAGCCATCTTAATAGAGCACTAAGCAATTTTATTAATGTTCGTGCACAGAACATTTGTTTGTGTGTCAATTTACAGGTGCGTGTCACTCTGTGCACTTGTGCAGTCTGTCAAACACTGCTCTGTGGCAATAGATGAGGTTTTGGGGATCCCTAAGGAATCTACTCGTAACTATACACAATGCTCAACTGTTTTGGCCTGTACAATTTTGAAGCTACTTCCAGCTACATAGCTAGGGCATCATCATCATCATCATCATCATGTCAGCAAAATGACGGGGCCCCCTCTCAGAGGGCCAAAGCCTGCCGGGGTCGCGGGACTTATTTCTATCACCGTGGAACCCCGGAACATAAAGGGCTATTGAATGACACCGTGGATTTCGGTCAGTACAAGTCTGACAGTCCCTCCCGCCCTGCCCGGGGTGAGAGGACTCGTTTGATGATTTTACCACGCTAAAAAAAAAAGCTACATAGCTATACCTACATATGTGGAACGGATCGGAACCCAACCCCTCCTGAATTGAGTGTGCGATGGAACTGCACAATTTGATTTCGCCTGGCCCTTTCCATTATCGGACTACATGGCACTACAAGACGTACGGCAAAGCGCCATCGATATATGGCCCGTACAAGGCGTTTTGCCAATACTTTTATTGGGCGCACAGCAAAGGAGTGGAATTCCCTGCATCTGTATTTCCCGACAGCTATAACCATGGGGTCTTTAAGTCAAGAGTGAACAGATTACTTCTAGGCAAGCGTGCTTCATCGTCGACCATATCTTCGCTTACCGTCAGGCGAGATAGTGGTCAAACGGAAACTATTTTTACTTTTATTTAAATAAAAAATAAAAACTATCGCTTTTTGGCAACATGTCTTGTCAGATAAAGGAATGTCTGCGTCGACAGTGGGTGAATCCACCTAAGTTTACTGTTGCTCTTAGTTTATTCAAGACTAGCTGTGCCCGCAACTTCGTTCGCGTGGATGTTGGAATTTAACAATGTAATTTTAGTTGCAAGCGGTTAATTCAGGCCACGTTTTTCATATAAACCGTGTATTTAGAATTTTCTTAGATTAATCAAAAATATTTGACACTTGTATTCCAGGTATAAGTAAGACTATTTTCCTAATGCCCGCTCTCACCACACCACACCACGCCACGCCACGCCACACCGCACCGTACCTTACCACACCATTTCATTCTGTTCTACTCTATGATTCCTTTAAATATTGATTTGATTAATTTATATTTTTTATATTATGTGAACCGATTATGATGAAACAAAATACATAATGTTACTTCAATATAAAGACGTCTATTCCAGGTCATCTTTTAACGCCATCTGCCGTGCGTTGTAGTTTTGCTATTCGAATTCGAAGTTAGATCGCGCGACTGACGTACGAAATCAAATTGTTAGACCAAAGTGCACACGTAATTTTACTTATCTAGATACTAGATTACTTATATAGATATAGATTTTTCTACTTTTGCAAAACGCGAATTGCGAATTTGTAAAATGGGATCTTAAAAGTTCCTTGCTTATAAAATATACCTCTGTATTTCACAGTTAGTTATTGAAAGTTTCGAAACGAAAGTAAGTATGATAAAAATTACTTTGTTTTAATCAACAAATAACCACCCACATAAACACTTAAAGGGACACAGCAATCGAACGGCACAATAAATCTTCACCAATACTTGTTCGAACAATAATTACCACCTACGGAACCCACTTGCAATAATTACACGTTTAAAACCACCATGATTAATGCCTCTCACCTAAAATTAATTAGTGGTTAATGTATTTGCGTACAGATAAGGTAACGTATATGCTTGTTATGAGCGCAATGTGCTTCAGGCTATACAATACCGTTAGAAGAGCTGCAAGAAATGTATGGTGTGTTTATACGGTAGTTATTCATGTGGATTGATGTTAATGATAGTGTAAACTGTTTTAAGAGGCAGGCACTTAATGATTGGTCATTAAGTGCCTTCTTTTTTCAATTTATTTAAGATGATATCAAGAACAAGACAGTTTTTTTTCAGCTGTGAATGATGCTTTATCTCAATCATTACACAAAAAGGAAAGTATATGTAGAAAATTTATCAATACAATATGTTTGATTATATCCACTATCTTATAAAGGTCAAATCTCTTCACAGGTATTTTTGTTTTAGATTTGTTTGTACATTCGGACATACAAACTAAAAGCTCGCTTGTGTTAAACGGAGAAATAAGAATATAATAATTAATTAATTATATGTATACCTACTTCTTGCTTTAGTTTCTTGATGTTAACAACAGTGCAGTCCTACAATTTTGCTACGTTGCAAATTAACTCAAAAGTCCATTTTTCTACGACAGTCTCTCAGACACGGGAGACTTATCTTTTTTCATCTACCTGGATTCGATTGTGTAATTTTTTGGAAGTTTACATAATCATTTAATTAACTCAAGAGGGAGAAACAATAAAGTTTAAAACATTCTGTAATGTCAAGAAAACAGCTACCTTCAAGTTATCATAACTAGGTGTCAAAAAAAACCCCTATATTATCTTAATTCCTGTTATAATAACACATTTTATTTCTTCAAATTAACCGTCAATGATTCAATGAAGTCTTAAAAGTAATGAATGTCCACTAAAATATAATTGTGCCTCCTTAATCCGCCTGTGTTAACGTTTTTTCCAGACGGAATGAGTTTTTAAAATGTCAATGTGTTGTACATTTAATTTTACGATCGAAATTAACTTTTATTGCAATGTTGTTCAGTGTAACTCACTTTCTCTGTTTGTGGGTTGTTTTTTTGGCTTAAATTGGATATTTAAGTAGGATTTAAAGTATAAATTTCACGAAGGAATGAATCTATGGATTTATTTTTAAACAGCTAAAGCTTTTAATTAATAACTTTGAAATAAGTAAATCTTCCCCCACCCTCTTTTAAACAGTGAATAAATTATCAGTGGGGTACTGATAATTTATTCATAGCACAAGTTTGTCACTATTTTACTTCCCAGTATTTACGGCGTTTCTTGTATGAAAAAATGGAACAGCGCCTCTGGTGTGCGAAGAAGGAACTAATTTTTTCCTTGAAAATTGTCAATTTGAAATTGTCAAAGTTCCAGTTTACTTTACGTAGCAAATACTGAAATCTCGTGCTAGGGGTACAGTACCGTCAGCACGAGTTTTCAGTATTTGAGACGTAAAGTAAACTGCAACTTTGACAATTTCAAATTGACAATTTTCAAGGAAAAAATAGTTCCTTCTTCGCACACCAGAGGCGCTATTTCATTTTTTCCTTGAAAATTGTCAATTTGAAAGTGTCAAAGTTGCAGTTTACTTTACGTCTCATTTACAGAAAACTCGTGCTAAGGGTACTGATTACTGAATTGACATATAAAAAACAGCTCCCAAGATAACAAAACCTGAACAAAGTATTGTTTTCCCACTTAACCAGTCCAATGACACAGTTGCATAGAAATGTTACAAATTACTACACGAGCTTTACGATAGCATAAACTATACTATTATTTATCTTGCAATTTATTACTTCTGACTTAATTCAATTAATTAGGCCGTGTTAGAAATTGGCTTCGAATTAAAATAATAAATTCTACACGTCTGTCACATTATTTTAATGCTGTCACCAATTCTTTTTTACATCGAGTAAAATAAGAACTGGTTCAAACGTCATCAGTGATTAATGCTAGCTAGCTCCGATTTTGGACAGTGTGAGTAGCGGCCTTAATGCAAAAGTGCTGTTTGAGAATTTTGTCACTTTCTTTTGTAATTATTGTATGTGAAAAAACTGCAATGTGTAAATCAGAGACGAGTTTTGTAAAAACAGTTACATAAGTTCGTTTCAGATTGTAAAAAATCGTAAATTAAGAGCGCATTTATTTGGTTTCTTCTATAGATTTGGATTAAATTAAAAAAAACAAAGTCTACATGTATGTATGGGCCTTTTTTATCGTGGTAAAATCGTCCTCCCGCTCGGGGAGGGACGGAAGGGACGGTCAGACTTGCACTAACTAAAATCCGCGGTGATCCTTCAATCGCCTTTTACGTACCAGAACCACGGTTACCTGTTGAGACAGTCCCGCAACCCATGTATAGGCCTTCTGTGACTTTCTGGCCGCAAAATGATAGACATGCAAAATGATGAACAAGTTAAAAAATTGAGATAATTAAGTTAACTTTATGTCCGTCAGTGTCGATCGACACTCATAAGAGGTTGTCTGTATTTTTTAAGCAAATCCCCCTTATTTAAGCCCTAAGTGTATGGTTGGTAAACCCATCCATACACTATAGAAATATTGTTTACCTGATACAAGCCTGAATCGTAACAGCTCATTACCATAATTCAGAAATTATCCGTTTATTGCAGCGTTTTAACCTCACATTTTGGATAAAAATGAAATAATAGCATAATGACATGACATTACCCTTTCCCCGAACAATAATGTGAAAATTACCTTTGTTTAAAAATAATCTTGGGTGCCCTAAAATGGTGTGTGTATAATCCATAATTCGGTTGTTCACTGGTGCTCAATCTTTATTTTATTTATGTGATCGCGACGTGGTAACTCCCTTTAAAAACGCATACAATCCTTACTGGGGTCACCAGTTGATGACACCTATCGTACCCATTGAGAAGCTTTTTTTTTGATTTTCTGTATTTCTGGGGAGTGGGAAAAAGCGGGGTAAAAAAGTAAAAATACATGTATGATGATAATGACAAAACACTTTAGACTGATACTGAGACATTTCATATAATAAAGATAAAAAAGTTTTGCTTTACCTGGCCTAATTGACCACCTGATTTATACAGTAGAATTCAATATTTATATCCCTTTTCTTTTTTTAATTAATCGATGTTAAAAATGGGTGCAAACAAAAATATATTTTTAAGGTCTGATTGCAGTTTGAGCGCCCCTTTATTAATCGAGAGCAATTCGATTTTCGAAACGATAGCGCCCGAGGTGGCGGATTCGATTCAACCGTCATTTATTTATCACTTGCTTTAAATTCAATTCGAGAAACTCTTAATTGAATGAGAATTAATGGGTGCTTATTATTCTTATTTTAATTGGTACCTTATGAATGGGTGCGGGAAAGGGAGAACTGAATTGCTTATTTACTGATTTCGAGTAAGTAGGGACTTAATTGGCTTGTTATTTTAAAGTAGCCTGCGTGAAGAAGGTATGATCTTATGCAGTTTTTGCATTGAATTGGTTGGTAGAGCAAACGGACTGTTAATAGAACCTTCGGGCTTTTGACTTTGCAAATGCACTTATGAACTTGATTATATCACTGTAGACATATTTTAGTCTAGGTACCCTGTTCATGACTGTGATAGTGTTCCAAAACAAAAGTAGAAGAAGTTTAGTTTAGAAGTTACTAGTTCTTGCTCGCAGCTTCACAAGCGTTGTTGTCGAAAATATCGCATGGAAAAATTTGGCAAGATACGGTATCCTAGGTTACGAACTATGTGCGTGCCAAATTGTATACGTTCAGTCGTTTTACGTGAAAGACTAACAAACATTCATCCATCCAGCCTATTAAATGTTCAATATTTTATTACTAAAACACTAAACACCGAATTTTCTTGCAAATTGTTCTTTATACCTAATCTTTGAATTTGCAAGATCATTTAAGGTTAATACATCCGGACAGAACTTATTTAATTAAAAACTAGAACATTACACGTTACAATAACATATAATTATATGCAAACAAGCTTTTATAAAACACTTGAGATCAATAACTTGCCAATATTGGCCACCGTTCATAATTGCATGGTTATGATATCAAAATTATAGGTGTATGAAACGACTATGTCATTATAGATGATTCACTCTAGATCGCGGACATCAGAGATATAATATTGTAAAAACAAATTTCTTAACCACTTGGACACGGTCAATCAACATACAGAGTCCACTTTTTATATGTGGTGGATTTTTCACCATCACCCAAGACGGGACGGGAGGAACTGTCAGACACGTAAGTACTGACTAAATCCACGGTGTTCGTTCAAAAGCCCTTAATTCAGAGTCACAGTGACCTGGTCCCAGCGTGATAAATGGACTATCCAACACGAAAAATATTTTTTCAATTCGAACCAGTATTTTCAGGGTTTTGCGCGTTCAACCAAACACTTTGTTTTTTTTTAAATGAGTTCAATGAAAAAGGAATGTCTCGAAAGACAATACCATTTTATTTCTCTCTTTAAATAAATATTTATCTCTAAATATACTTATTTCGGGACTGTCTTTAAAGACCACCGTGACCGTGGAACGCAAAAGGGCAACTGAAGGACCGTAAAACCAATCTGGGTTTTTAAATCAGTCAAGTCCCACTGGGCCTGCTCCACCCATAATGGGAGGACCCATGATTTTCTAAAGTAAAAAAAAGCCATTGTCTGTTTAGCTGAAAGGCACTAATGTGTTTTAATTACCAAGTGTATGACTTGTTCGACAGAATAGTGATAAATTGTATGCTAATTTACAGGCAAATGTCGACTTCACTTCTTGTAATGTGTAACACGTTGGTTCGACAAGTTTCAACTAACAAGACATATTAGATGACATTAATTTGGATTCCTATTTTGGAATGTAATTGATTATTCAAATCAGGCAATCAAATAATCATTTGTTACAATTAAACCATTCACATGGACTTTTTTGTTAACAAAATAGCGTTGGCCAATTAATCAGTAATGCTATTCTGTAAAAGCTTATTTCTAGGCTGTATGATACGATGTGTTGTGAGGAGCTCGTGGCTAAATAATTACAGCCGCACAGGCCGATCTTCCGGGTTAAGCCGCGCTTGCCTAGGTTGGTCTGTAGATGGGTGACCATCTGTCATAGCGAGTTTCCTCCGTGCCTCGGAAAGCACGTAAAGCCGTTGGTCCCGGCTGTCATTTGCAGATCTCTGACAGTCGTTACTGTTAGTCAGAAGCTTTAAAGTCTGACAACCAGTCTTACCATGGGGTATGGTAAAACCTAGTTACTGTGTTGTGGAGCTCCGACAGGCAGTCGCTCCATGTAAAATATTGATATCCAGCTGAATCTGGTTTGACTGGAAGCCGACCCCAATATAGTTGGTCAAAGGCTAGGCAGATGATAATGATACGACGTGCTCGTCGACGAGGATAGTGTCACGACACGTCGCTGTCAGCTTATTGAATACCAAACTGTAGTTTCGACGCTGGCCCAGCGTATCTTCCAATAAACATACATCACAGCTCTTTCGCAACAATTTCGCAACTAAAACCAATTGAAGGTATAGGCACATCTAATTATATATAATTAAGTGTTTTATTAGTCTGTCCGTTCCGGTCGCAGGTGGCAATATAAGGTGTGAAATTATGTTCGCAATATGACCATATAATTGGCCAGGATAAGTGCAATGACTGTTAATATTTTGCTATTTTGTAAGCGTTGAATTTGAAATAAGCTTCGCAGCTGCAAATTTTTTGCTTTGATCGGATTATGTAAAGGATATTTGTTTTTATTGTGAGGCTTATAATGGTCCAATAGAGCTGATTTTCCCTTGATTGGCATCTTTTGAGCTTCTGAAATTAATTGGCTCTCGATCCGATATTGAGAGGTACTGTGGCCTTATCTTTTCTTCTGCTTCATGTTGAGCAACCTTTGGTATAAATTAATTATTATACCAGATGAAGCTGAAATAATATTCTTTTGTGACCCTACGAAAGGTCAAAAAGATAAGCCTATAATTCTATAAAGAATTTGGTGACATTGATTAGTAAGGGTGCAATAGAACCTGGGTGTCACCACTGCGAAGATCGCCCGGAGGACACAGTAGAGCATACGGTGCAAGACTGCCCAGCTTGGGCAGAGCACCGACGTGTCCTCACGGCGGCGATAGGCGGAGACCTCTCGCGCCCGGCATTGGTTTCGGCCATGCTGCGGAGCGAGACGGAGTGGGAAGCGGTCGCCGCCTTCTGCGAGGCAGTAATGCTCGTGAAGGAGGCGGCGGGCCGCGAGAGAGAGAGGACAGCGTCCTCCCTCCGCCCCAACCGCAGTGGTGTACGCCCACGGCGCCGTACGTCGCAAGACGATCTCCGGCCACCGTAGGCGCGGGCATGCGGACAGCGAGTAAAGGGCAACTCGCTGTCCGACCATGGACCATGCCCGGGTCGACGGCGCGTCGTGTTCCACGCGCGCCTCAAAGAGCTGTCAGCAAATGACGGGGCCCCCTCTCAGAGGGCCAAAGCCTGCCGGGGTCGCGGGACTTATTTCTATTACCGTGACCCCGGAACATAAAGGGCTACTGAAGGACACCGTGGATTTTAGTCAGTACAAGTCTGACAGTACCTCTCGCCCTGCCCGGGGTTGGAGGTCTCATTTGATGATTTTACCACGATAAAAAAAAAAAAAAAAAGGTGCAATAGAAAAAGGCGTAGTACTGAAACTCGAGAAGGCTTATTAGTAGTCCCTTTATTGAGGTCACAAAGCCCCATATTGTTAAGGGTTTTTTAAATAATATTTTGTGACAATTACATTTATTGAACACTCGTACCTGCAGTGCTATTCTCTTTTGCCACACAGCACAGCCATGGCGACTGCGTCGCCGCAGCGCTGGGACTAAAATTTGGTATGCACTAAGGTACTGACAGCGACTCTATCTAGAATTCTAGATCGTTGGACGATCTCGAAGACGTCACGTCAAAGAGCACATCGTAGTGTCCAGTGATGAGATTTCTAATAGAAAATAGCGTAGCTGGGCGTCTTCGGAGGTCCCATTTCCTCTTAAAAGACCTGTTCGATTTTTCATGTGACCTGTGGTGTTTAGAATAGAATATCATCATGTCTGTTGGTCTGCCAATATTTCCTTGCAGCGTATTTTGGTAGTCACATCTTTGTCTCCCAGATTTCAAGACACCATAATTATTTTAAAAGAGACAAACATGCCGAATTGAGACCTCCCAAATACGGTAAAGTTATAAATATAACTGTTCACCGTTGGTGGTCTTGTAGCGCCATCTATGCAGTGACGGAGGAACTAAGATGCAAAAATGTCTACATCGCGCAAGCAGAGTTAACAGCGATATTAGAAGACATAGAATATTCCGACTATGAATGTCGGGCAGAAAGCCCACCAGACACAACACCCGTCTGGTTGGAAGGTACCTTCCTTTTCAGCGGGTAGTGAGGACCTTTCCACTCTGTTCCTCCTACCCCCAAACTGGTGACCCCGCTATGAACGTCAGCGCAACCTTCAAGCTACGTGACGTCATCACCTGCATCACTTCCTCAAGCTTTCGAGCAGCGAGTCCCAGCCAGCCAGCTTCAAACGGGCATCCCTGACCATCAGCATGTGCAGAAGGCGCATACCTGGTCAGCACCCTCGACCTCAACAGGCGACCATACCCCTGGACTTAGGGCACATCTCAGCCAGTCGAAGGCTTACCCTCCTGGTTGTCACAGCCTCCATATCCTTGGCGGCGCTTCCTCATCCGACTCACTGGGTGGCAGTCGGCGCCGGATCCCGACTCACTGGGATCTCGCTTCACCGCAGCAGCATGTTCCGACTCACCGTGAACCCTGAGGCATCAACGGCAACTACAACTGGCTGGGACTTACCACTATCGACCTCCGGTCTCCGGAGGGGAGTGATGTAGCGCCATCTATGCAGTGACGGAGGAACTAAGATGCAAAAATGTCTACATCGCGCAAGCAGAGTTAACAGCGATATTAGAAGACATAGAATATTCCGACTATGAATGTCGGGCAGAAAGCCCACCAGACACAACACCCGTCTGGTTGGAAGGTACCTTCCTTTTCACCGGGTAGTGAGGAACTTTCCACTCTGTTCCTCTTACCCCCAAACTGTACCGTATCACGTTCCGTGTGAATTTATTTATGCCCAATGTCATTGGTTACGTGATGTGAAATATTTGAAATAGTTTATTATATAATTGATCATGTATTCAGGAGAAGAGAGCTGAGATACATGTATGGGGACATTCATTTGTAGTGGGCAAGAAGAAATACGAAGTCCGCAAGTTCCCTCTTTATTATCGTATTTGTTTTATACAGACATCCCTACTTTCCTACTAATATTATAAATGCGAAAGTAACTCTGTCTGTCTGTCTGTTTTTCACGCTTAAACCACTGAACCGATTTGGATGAAATTTTTGTACGAAGATAGTTTGAAAGCCGAGAATGGACATAGGATAGTTTTTATCCCGAAATTCTCAAGGGAACATAAATAACGTTATGCGCGTACAAAGTTGCGGGCAAAAGCTAGTGTCACATAATTGGAGCGCGAAGGGTTGCCCTGAAACGAAAAGGGTAGTAACACGTTTGTTTTTAGACAGTAAAGAGTCTGCAAGTCTCTTCTCCAATGCGGCAGGACTCATATCATAATAAGAACTATAATTATATCTTTAAAATCATAATATTATTCATTCTTAATTCGGACTCGTTGTCGAAACAGCTAAGGCCGAAAACAAGGATTGTATTTAGAGCCCCTGTATCGCATTTATAGGAGTCTAACAAGAGATCCTTACATTGGTTTCGCATAGACCATATCCATAATCCTGGTCATAATTTCACGCAGACTAAATCTATTTACACACATTTTCTCATAAACAAACGTTCAACTTTCGCAACACATATTCCCTTACCAGTCCTATCAATTTAATAACCTAGTAAACAGTTTGATCAACATACTGGCAACGCTATAACTTAGGTGTAACTTAGCTATGACTCGCGACAGAGCTAGCTAGCTTGGAGCTCAATTCATAGTACGGATGCACGATGCTTGAATTTTTATCGATACTATGGTTTGATCCGGATCGCAATTATTCGATACGATTCTGGGACAAGCCCAGAATCGTATCGAATAATTGCGATCCGGATCGAATGTCTTGTTTGCCCGTTTCGCATTCGCTCCTTACATATTTTTACTTCATTCTCTTGAGCAAAGACTTCACATTTGTTTGATTTTTGGAAGTGACACTTCTGTACCCTATTAAGTATTCTGTGGGGTCCAGCCCTCAGTTTTCACCATCCAGACTCTGCCGGTTGCGTTTTGCACGATACGATCCACTAATTGTGATATCGATAAGCAAGCATTTTTCGGCATCGATCTAAAATGTCGATATTTAACATTATCGATAATTTTATCGATAATGTTAAATAAAGCAAAGTATTTACTTTGCTATACCCTGAAGTATAGTACCGCAAAGTGTTGTATAGATAATGTTAACTTATACAGTAATCACTACGTACTTACAGCGCAATTCATAGTATAATTCATCCAAGTTAAAACCACATGATATATGGTCACTGGTCACTGCCCAATGAATATATGAATGTTTATATATTTCATATTTATGATATTGTGTTTAGGTAACGAATTATGGATTAGAGTTGGTGTGGGTTTGTTTTCGTATTGCACAAGGTCAAAAAAAGTGGTAAACGCCTGCGAAGAATACTGGAAAACCGTCCCATCACACAATTCTCTTTTCATATTTGCGTAGTCATCTTCTTTATTTTCCTAAACATTAACAATGTCAGATTAAGCCCACTAGGTGAATCTCGCTGCCGATTAAGTTCGCTAGGTGATTATCGCAATAAATAATTCGTAGAGCTTTGTACACAGCCACGCGTCAATGGACACCAAAGAAAGGTATCGGAGACTTGCGTCGCATTGTGTACGAAGAGGCTTAGACTCCTTATTGGGTTGAAAATTGATCCTTATTACTCTTATTAGCAACACTATTGAATGGTATAATAATACAGGTTGTGATTTTTTTTTCAAAAATCTGAAGTTACTTTTCCTGGCCAGTATTATAGATTTTTTTCTATGATCCAATGATGCAGTTTTCGTTCAAAATATTTTTCGACATTCCTCATAATTTCGGATATAGTTATCCAAGCCCAGTTGAAAAATTCACCTTGTTAATTCTTACGTTCAGTGAACTGTATGGTACAACACACGAAAAAACAATGATCGCGAAAGCTTGACAAGTCGAACAATCAGGTACACACGGCTACACATCAAGCTATGCAAAACCAATATTAGCAGACCGTTCATTGTGTGTTTTGTATAGCTTGATGTGTAGCTGTGTGTACCTGATTGTTCGACTTGTCAAGCTTTCACGAAATCATTGTTTTTTCACAATATTTACGAGTAAACCCTTCACATCAATCAACAATTGGGTCAAGTTTTTTTCCTCAAAATTCTCTTGCGCTAATAAATACATGGTAGTTGAATGATTAACGAAATAATGTGGATGTTTCTTGGTAAAGGAATTAATTGGCTACAAGCATGTCGGCCATGCGGAGCACTTCCTGCTATTAAAGTTTTTGTTGTTAAAGTTAACTGGTTGGTCCTCTCTTGTTACTTTGATTTAACTGTTGAGGAGGTAATAGGTACTGAAAGGGTTTGTAAATGTTACATTCTTTGTTAAGCTAGATCTGGAGTTTTTATTTTAGTCTCTATCTAAAAAAGAGTTCAGAAAGAAAATGTGAAAAGAATAAAAAACATTACAGCTAATGTTTTTCATTCATCTTGTGCATTTTTGTACTTGTGCACTTCTTCACATGACACTGTATTTTAAACATCTATTTTTTAATTTAATTATAAAAGAAATCCCATTTTTTTTATATAACACTCTTGGTCCGGACGTCAAAAATCGAATGCCCCGTTTTTTCTCTTGAATCTGGCGACTTACCACACATTCTGTTTTCAATAGAATCATCATTTGGTTTTTATCCTATGATTATCAAAGATATTATGTAAAGTTTAACATAGGACCGAAGAACATAAGGACTTTAAATTAGTTATTTATTTAAATAATCTTCATCCGCAACGAAACGTAGTAATTGAGCTCCTATTAAATCAAGTAGACCAAAACATTTAAAATCACTTCGTTGAGTAATTGCCTCAATAACATAAGCAATTTTGGTGCTACATTTTCGTATACATGTTTTTTTTATTTATAATAATTTGTTACATGTCAAGTCTGTTGATTAATTCAAGTTTTTTGAATGCAATACGAGTGTTGTGAATACTACATATTTATTTATGTTACTTCATTTCATATTCAGTTAATTGAATTTCAGTGCGTGCGTAAATGATTAAATGTAGTCACGAATCAATTAAATCATTTTTGGTGTTGGAGAGATGATTAATTTAATTATTTGGTTACTGAAACTATAAACAAATAAAAAAAGGAGAGGTTAAATTGATTTATCAACATTTTGATGTCAGTATTTTAGATGGACGATGAATCATTAATCATTTTTAATTATTTGACGTCTATGAGTATTTGCTTGCATCTTATACATCTAATCTATGTAGCTTCTAAATGTGAATATTTGTGATAATGTTTGTAGTTTGTTACTCTATTACCTACATAAAAACTACTGAATGGATTTGGATTATATTTAGTGCAGATATAGTTTATAATCGGGCTTAATACTTTTTAAAACGTTGCCCTACACTAGAGATTTTCTGTGTCTTGGGTGCGTTTACAAACATAATAAACTCACTTACACAAACGCCTTAACTCGGAACAACCACTTGTAGATCATACAAATATTTGCTCCGTTCGGGAATCGAGCCCGCGACACGTATATATCACAATTTTGTAGGATAATTTTGGGTTCGACAAATACGCTGGCAACAGCAACTGTTGTATGAATCATCAGATCATTATTACAAAATCAAATAGACCCACAGGATATGCCAATATATGTGACGTGAGTACCAGCAGCCATTGTGCTGATAGTCGTGTCGGCTAATGGCTTAATAGCCAAATAACTACCAATATGAGGAGTCTCTCCCTAGGCAGCCTAATTCGTTATACAGAGTACTTCTGGACACGGTGCGTATTATTCGAAGGATCCGTCTAAAGTTTAAAAGAAAGAAATATGTTTATTGGCTTCGTTATACCGGTGGTCCAGATTCTAAAGTATAAATAATCTGAATTTTTCTATTTGCAAATCAAAAGTTTTCAATTGTTAGATATGATTAGGCTTGAATCAATTCATTTCATCGGCCGCAAAACTTTAGCTGTCTTACTACATAAAGTGTAACTGTAAAACGACCGATAGCAACGTTGAATGCAGTTTTACACTTTTATAGACGAAGTGTTCAACAGATGTTCAACAAATGTTCAACTCATTTATAGTAAGACGATAAACATTCGTATTCTTTTAAGAAATTATACTTTTTACATTCCCTCTGACGTCATCTTTTACGTAACCGATTTAAGAACCAGCAGACTTGTCAATATGATCGATCGTGTGAAACATGATACGTCTCGCGATCACTAATGGAACAGGGCATCGATCTTACACGTATGGACATTACAAACATGTGATACGTCGCAAAAACTTGTTGTTTCTGTCAATTTTGACAGGTAATGAACAGTTCTAGGACTTAAGTCCGGATGGAGAGTTCACGTAACGGTTTTGGCAACGTTCACACCGAATTTTATATGAGTAGGGAACTATGTGAGCGAACTATTGCACCAGAAAACAGGGAATCAATCTTGGAAAACTATCATTTTGTCAATCGCTTTATTCATTTATTGAGGCCTGCACAACACAGCAACACTGGGTAATACTGGTTGTCAGACTTTCGAGCTTCTGAATATGATTAACGACTATCAAAGATCTAAAAGTAACAGCAGGGACCAACGACGTAACGTGCTTTCCGAGGCACGGAGGAAATTCGCTATGACAGATGGTCACCCATCCACAGACCAACCTCACCAAGCGAGGCTTAACCCGGAAGATCGGCCTATGCTGTAGTAATTATTTTGCCGCGATCTCCTAACCAAAGCTCAGTCAAATTGTGTCAATAATATGGTGATGGTGCCAATTATCGGTCCTTGAGTGCTCATAATACGTCTTTTGGCCTGAGTTTTAAACAAGTTTCTTAATATCACTGGAATGAAAAGATTAACAATAGTAGGTGGATTTGATCAACCTTTTATAGGAATAACCTGTTATAGCAATTTCATAAAGGCGGTTGGATATTAGAAGAAGAATTTCATTTAATACTGATCACAGAAATATTTATATTATGATACTGACGAAGCATGGTAAAAATGAATCCTGTTATATTTGTGGTTGCCGAAGACATCGGATAAAATCTGGAAATCGGATGATTAAAGAAATAGTAAGAACTAAAAAGTAAAGTTAATCCTATTTTTTGTAATTGAGACTTTCTAACATTTGTTTTTTTTACCTTACGCTAATTGTATCATAGCTGGGTTTTTACCTCCCCAAATTCTTCTACTTATACGTTCATTTCGTACACGTCTAAATAGACGAAGGTGATTGTCAAGTGAACGCTCATGGAATGCGTCTATTTCACCTCGCTCATTCTTTCTGCACTTTTCTTTTGAACACAGTTATTTCTATTTACTATTGGTCGTCTCATAATGTTTTATAACATAAAACCTTCCGTGATACATGAACGATCTAACTTAAAATAATAAAAGAATAAAATATTTTTTAATTTGTATCAATAATTCCTGGGAAATTCATATGCGCGTAAACAAGCCCTTCAGTTTTTTTTATTTTATATGAATATATGTAGGATAGGTACAGATTTTACATAACTACTTAATGATGGATTAAGTGACCATCGGTTTCCAAATGTTTATTTCAATTATAATGTTTTATTCTAACCACTCCGCCTGGTGTGGATAAAATGGATAGCCTTTCCAAAACCGGATCAAAAATCACCAACTTCTCAAATAAATAAAAACTAGAAAATGCAATATTAAAGTTTACGCTCCTTATAACATAGACATTCTTAGACAAATAGCTTACATAAACAACCATATAATTTAGCCTAACATAGATGAACTGATCAGATCGAGACAGACAACATGGCGGAGCGGCCCACCCGCTGCGCATACGCATTAGGCCCGGTTTCCACCGAAGCAGGAGATTATCGTCGTCGTGGTAGCGCAGATTTTTTTTTGGGGTTTCGAAATCAAATGACTTTTCCAGGAGGAAAAGTAATCCCGGTCCACACGGACTTACTCTTTGTGACTAAATTCAACTGTGTTTCTTCAATGTGTCAATCAATTTTATCTATTCATAGATTCATCATTTTGGTAGACACCGATTCATGACTATCACATGTAGCTCAAAACCAGTGTCGGCTAAATGTCATAGTACCGTCAAATGAAGAAAATATATTCATTACTAACTTTAATTTCTTCTTAAATCTAATCTGAATCAACAGCATTGTTTTGTCTCTTATTTGGTTTTATGTGTTTTTCATCATACTTCTTCACTTCTTGTAGCATTACCTTTTGTATTATCTTACTACTGAATTCTGTTATTTGAAAGGTAAATGGAATTTTGATACAACAATAAAACTACAGAACGGATCCTGATGAAATTGGATCACACCCAATAATTTTCAAGGAAAAAATGGAACAGTGCCTCTGGTGTGCGAAGAAGGAACTATTTTTTTCCTTGAAAATTGTCAATTTGAAAGTGTCATGGTTCCAGTTTACTTTACGTCTCATACTGAAAACTGGTGCTGAGGGATTAGGATTAAACCTTAGATATTTTTTTATCTTGGTATGTAGTTTCCGTGAGATTCCGTGGGATTATTAACAAACTACATAAGTCTGAAGACGCTCGCATGAGCTCTTAAAATAATGAAAGATAGTGCTATAATTATTATTGCTGCAGTGTGTAACGGGTTTATATCACGATCCGATTTATGATAGAGGAATTATTACACGGTTGTGGAATTATACGGTAAAATGTCAGTTTATTTAACTATTAGAATAATACTTTGCCCTTTTTGGGGTTAGAGGTGACTGTTATTGTATGGCACAACAAATTGTGCAATCGTTAAGCGGTTGAGTTATTTGTGAATCGGTGTTTATTGGTTACTGGTCCTTGTATTTAATTCTTGTTTTTAGAAAGGAGATATTATGGTAGCATAAAGTAATAAGAGAATGTATTTCGCAAAAAAAACTCCTTCAATTTGACTTCAACAAGCTAATGTTAGTGTCCTGTGGGGATATAGAGCTTTATTATAAGTACGAGAGGGTTACCACAATTCACACGAAAAATGTTATTAAAATAATGCTTCTAAAAATATTTTAACGCCATCTATCTACAGGAACCTCCAATTAGTTATTTCATTTAGCGACATCTACTGATGGAAATGGTAAATATTAAAACTGTTTCTGCGAAAATTGATGATTTTTATTTATATCTCTTGTCTCTATAATATAAAAATCAATTGCTGTTCGTTAGTCTCGCTAAAATTCGAGAATGACTAGACCGATTTGGTCATTTTGGTTTTGGTTTATTTTGGGAAGTCCAGGGAAGGTTTAAAATGTTTTTTAATTTTTTTCTGAGACGGTACGAATTTTGCCGGGACAGCTAGTTTTAATAAAAATGAAATCATCTGACTTTATCAGTTGAACAAGAAATAAGCCGTCACGATTAATGTCGATCGATGCTACATTGTAAATAAAAACTTATAATTAATATTTAATAACCCACCATACTTCTAAAGTACCATCTGTTCTCATATTTTTTCTATCATAATTACCAGGTTTATGAAAGGGAATTCTTTCCCAGACGTTCATACACGTTCGTTTGTGTGCAAATCACGTCCTCGCTATAAATAATAATTATTATTAATAATTCATCTTGGATCAATAGAGTATCTATATTATTATTAAGATCTATCGCTTCGTGCATTAGAAAAGGAAGCATTAGATACGAATATACTGGATTATACACGAGTCTGGTAAGGGGTGGTCGTTTAAAGAGGAATTTAATAAATTGGAAGGATTATACGATTTACGAGTTTTTTCTGTTGTGCAAGTTCGGGAATTCAAATGATTTGTTATTTTATACCATTGAAATTAGTTAAAGAATAATTAAATTAGTATGTTGTATTTTTAAATAAGTATTTTGGTATTGATTTAGTAATTTTGTGATCGCACAATAATAACGTTTGCAAAAAAATCAGCTATTGGATTACGATGACTGGAATGCTAAATTCATGAACTCAAATTTGAATTTATATTTTATACTTATCTGACATCCTGGATTTTAGTCAGTACAAGTCTGACAGTCCCTCCTGCCCTGCCCTGGGTGGGAGGACTCAATGATGATTGTACTACAACGCTAAAAAAAAGAGAGGAATTCAAGTAAGCTCAAAACTGAGCTTACGCAGTTTTAAGAGCTTAAAACTGAGCTTACGCAGTTTTAAGAGCTTAAAACTCATCTAGACCCTATATCTCCACGTTTGAACTCATGCGCAGGTGTGGCCTGTGTGCGAAGGCTATATTTTGTATGCGTGCAGAATAAGTAATAGCCTCCTGATTTTGAACCGTGCGATGTAAACAAACGTGGTGTGGCTGTCGGCTAGTTGGCCAGTTTGTCACGCTGATATATGCACACTGCGGGTAGGCTTAATACCGCAATAAGCCAGTTCAACTACTAATAGTTGTTCTAGCTTATTGTCTGTTTTGTTACTAATTCTAATGTTGGACTTGTTGGCTGTTACTCAATGTTGGGCGTTATGTTGTAAGAAATAAGTTATGTAGAGTTATGGGGTTTTGTTTTCTAGATTGAGAGAACTTGAATTGATTGTTCTATTAATAAATTGATAGTGTGAGTTTGAAATACGTTCCCCGAAGTGTTGATTGTTAAAGTCTTGTACACTGTGTTATCGTCTCTGCTCCTACGCACACACTCACACTTTTTTCCCATGGAGAGAAATTCCAAATCCCAAGAATTTAAAACCGTAATTTCAAGAACAATTAACACAAGCGAACTTAATGGTAACGTTAGTAGATAAGCGCAGTGCTAAGTTATGTTCAAATATAAACTACAAGATAGTAAGATAGAGAAAGCAAACACTAAACTGCTGTTAACAGACATAAATACCGCGTAATACCTTTAAAGTAGATCTTAAAACGATATTATTTTAACAGCACAAAAATAAATAATTTATCACCACAATTAATACTAGATACAATCAATAAACAACTACAAACACGTCTATAAAACCTTCTGATATTGATTTACGCTGATTTTAGTGAAGTTATGGCAATAACTACTAATATACGCTGTACATGAGACCTAAAAGATTTGATTTTAGGTCTGGTTCTGAGCAAAAACGAATACTTTGATCAAATCAAAGTTAATGACCGATCGAATGCTGCAGGATGTGACGGTAAACAAACAAAATAGGTACACTATCAAGGTTATCGGAGGTTCTTGACTGTGAGACGAAAAATAAGAATACAATTTGCCGAGGAAACTCCATTAAAACGCCGTCTAGCGCCGACCGTTAATAAAAATAACATTCTAGTGATGCGGTAATCAATATCGGTACCAATGCGGGCAACTAAGATGACGTCTTCGCATTGTCGGAGCGCTACTCCGCCCCTCACACGGACTTCGTCGACGGATCTCGCCGCGGCCTGTCCTATCTCGCCGGACCTGTCGCGACGCGCCTTATCTCCGGACCTGGCTTTAAACTTCACGCGACATCGACCTCTATCGCCGGACGTCTTGGAACATTACAGACCATTATCCCCTGACTTTGCCAGAAGATCAAGGTCTCCGGCGAGACCTAGGTCCCTGATGGAGTCGCTTTTGGTCGCAAAAATGGAGGCGTTAAGTACGGGGAAGTTAGTGCGGACAGATTCTATGGACAGTTGTAGCAGTTTTGGGTCGATGTCCTCTCTTCCTAGTGATGTGTGCCGTTGTGATGATTGCCTACTTGGTATTGTGGATTTCTACATGCCTGGTCCTTCGGATGTCAACAGGTCGCTAAGAAAGGTGAGTGGAAAAAGCTTTATTTCATGATCTTTTGAGTTTCATTATTATATCATATTTATTTGATCGAAATAATTATAAAATGTGTCGTTCTTGGTCAGACAGATCAGGTTTTTATAAATATCTATTTATAATATTTTATGAACCATTTAGGTACCTATATTTTTTAATACGAGTAGTGTGTGCAATATAAAGTCTTTGTTCGATAAGTTTTCATGCGATTTATCAAACAAAGACGTGATATTTTTTTGTTTAAGGTCCTGTTTCCTTTGTCTATGCCTAGATGTCTATTTATCGTGTGAAAGGCAGCGGTCTCCGTAAATTCCTACTCCAACTTTAAAACATTACTAATAATAATATCTTATAGACGCTTAAACCGTTCTTGTGTTTAATAATCTTCTACACATCTTACTAATTTGTTTGTAAACATTGACGTAGTGTGGCACACGTGTGAATTGTAAAAGAAAACATACTAAACGTACTAGTCGCGCCATCTAGTGAACGTGATGCGAGACTCGTAAAGAATTTAAGTTGATCGCACGCGGAGGCTCGATCGTTTGCGATTAGTTCGTGATTAGTAATGCAGATGGCGCTATAAGTTGTCCGTTCAGTTTAACTATTGAAAACAAAAACGATTGCTTTGTAATAAAAACGGTAATAAAACTGGGGTTTTTACAATGATAATATTATTCTTTAACACTATTTTAAGTTAACATTAAAATGATTTTAGAAATTTTTAGAAATTGCACGCTTTTCATGCAATGCGCAAATACATAAGTTATCCCACAGATTGTAGGTCTTTTAATTTATTTTAGGTTTTAAGTCTATTTATTCGATAATTCGCTACCTACCTATGTGCCAACTCAGTGGTCGGAGGCCGGGACTGTCAAATCGATAGCAGCGCGCGGTATGGCAGACATGTGAAATACCTAGGGACTCTCGGGAGTGACGTGTGCATAATTTATAATATTATGCACCACATTTTTGTTTACTTTAAAGTTCTATTTAAAATAAAACATCTAATGGAGTCCCGAAACAATGGCAATGTATTCAAGGAGCTGACTCCGGGCCGACAGCGAATAGTCGTCCATATAAAGTTGAAGGATTATTATATACATATAATTTACCTACACAATTATTATTCAGGAATCGCAAATCAGAAAGGTCCACAGCGAGACAAATTGGATGGTTTGCGTCAGAGTGTACGTCAATCACCATGTATGGAAGATGGACATGAGCTTATTTACATAAAAGTATATACAGGAAGGTCTGCGGGTGCTAAATTATGTAGGTACATCACACGTGTGGTCGTAGCCTAATATAGACCACTTTTATACAGGGTTACTTGTAAAGCATCAACAACCTTTCATGGGCTGAAAGAAGTTAAGGTTATACTCAAACAATTTTTAATATGAAACAAATGATTCAAAATCAACCACAAAAAAGTATGAATTAACTTTTCTTCTGCCGATGGCTTTGTTTTGCAAACCGTACGACCGATGAAATCAGTATCCTTCAAGTAAACAATAAGATAAAAATGCTTATAACATGAAAATTACTAAACCAAATTGAATGATTTTTAATAGGATCAAATGACAAGTACAGATAGCGCGCGAGTTGAATGCAGTCGGGGTCTGAGGTGAAGAGCGCCCCGCTACCCGCACGCCCCACCTCACGCGCCTGCAGTGTAGTACTGTGCCATCCTTGTCAACAGCACTACCGCATTCCTAAGCTCTGCATTCAACTCGCGCGCTTAGTGTATACTGCAGTGAATAAAAAGGAAGCGACCGAATTGAGAACCTCCTTCGTTTTGAAATCGGCTAAAACTAATTTGACGCGCAATAGGGTACTTTAATATAGATTATTAAAAAATATTGGAACCATATTTTTTTTTCTTTTGTCACGTAAACCAAAATTCACGAAGATACAACGTTTCTAAAAATCACAAACCGTCACTCGGTCGTTACAATCTTACAAGCGTAATGACGTCACAAGCCCCCACTCCCGAATTTGGAAGCGTTTTATTTTTGTCAATATTCATTGATTTAAAAAAAAAACTAAAAATACGTGTCCATTATTTTTCAATATTATTACTAACGGACTAAATAGAATTTTAATTTATTAATGCAGTAAAATACTGTATTGCTAGGTGAGGTGTTGTAGTTCTATCCAATGACAAACTAATGTTAAAGCCATCAATTTTCGACTCAAACGATGTTGTTTCAAATGGTACGTTGGCATCAATCTTTGATACAAACGATGTTGTTTCATATGCGACGTTGGGTTGGAACAACAATTTGGCATAGAGGCACGTCTGTGCAGGCCATGGAACCTTAAACAGTGATTGACGCAAATCCAACTGTACTTGAGAACCTATTTAGCTTTGATGTGACTTGGGTCCCAATTGGGGTTGTCCGAATAGTGGTCGTGGTGTTGACAATGAAGGTCGTGGGGTGTTGGGGTGTACTGCTGGGTCAGGCAAAGTGTTACTGGTTTTTCTTGGGATTTTTCAGTAGCACTCACGAACTCTGGGGATGTGCCCGGTTGTTGGTAATATGCTCACTCCTATTACACGGGATTGGCGAAACATAGGTGTACCTATTGTGTAGGAACAATTCTGCCTAACTCTTCGGGCATTACAGACTTGATGTTATACGTTATGTGCGAAGTCTGAGGTAGGAAACTAGGAACTAACGAATTGATCGCAGCGTGCAAATGGATAGAGATATTTATGTTAATTAAGGGGGCACAAAAAAGTGACGTACGTGTCAAGTTTAGTATGCACCACAATCTTTTTAAGTACGTTTTCTAGATTTTATTTATTTTTCAATGAAAAACCAGCTTGAAACAGAGGTATCAGAAGATGTAGTTGCAAGAATTAGCGGATCTTTTATCCACAAATACCTATATTTTCATTGGAGACTCTGTCATCGCGTGGGAAAATCCAGCCCAGGATCCAGAATCGGGAGGGACTTTCAGACTTGTACTGACTAAAATCCACCGTGTCTCTTCAAATTGCCCTTTACCTTCCAGACCAGTTACCCGGTAAGACAGTCCAGCGACGAGCAATGAATATTGAACTGCTAATTTAATTATAATACGGTGACAGGCACTATAAAGTATTCGATAGACTTGCTGGCTGCTGGCTTACGTCAACCACCTTATAGGGATTCAGAATTGTCTGTAGGACAATCATCTCATCACGTAGGCAATTTCTTATCACGTAAGCAGGTACGTACGTGATTAGTCGACGACTATACATGGACAAGACACGCGATGGAAATGTGCGATGGATTTTCCAATCGGCGAAAAAATATGACAAAATTGTCATCCACTTGGTGACACGTATGACCGTACGTGTCGCGAGATATGTCTATTCTATTTGAATGACCGGTGATAGGTTTCTTAAACTCACTTAAAAAAGGAATACAGAATATATTTGTTTTTAATTATAAGTCTTGTATTACAGAATGTCGCTCAATTCTCAAGCATTACTTAAAACTAGATTAAATCTAGTTGTTTCCCTGAAACTAGTTTTGAGTTAAGACTCATCTTGGGGCGCTCTTTTATACGAGCCTAAATGTTTGAATGAAATATTAGCTTCCATAGAAAAAAAATACTAAGGGAAGCGTTTTGTTAACTTCTTTGGGAATGAATTTTCACAAAGAGAGCTTACATTATTTGCTGTCTAAGAAATTTGTGCAAAATTTCATTCTGTTTATCTGTGCAATGGATGCAGGATGAATAAATTCAAACATTTATTTTGGTATACTGGCAAAAATATTTATCTTTCCACTGTCTACACTGCAATTTTAAATAATATATTATTCATTTTATTGTATGTAAATATTTTCTTAAGGCTGTGGTGAGAGTAGACTTACGAACTGTAAACCAAAGAGCTTTTGTAAACACGTTTTTTCATGTGATACTTAATGATGCGGGTTTTTTGAAACGCGCGTTCGTAGCGATGTATCAACAACGTGACTTCAGTCTTGCATTTGCTGAACGTCTTGGGGCCTTAGTCAAACAGCATACGACAGTAAACGACAATCGTTATCGTTCATCAGTCACCAATACATTTTCAACTTTATACCCCAGCGCGTGAGATCTACGCGCTTCAACTGCGCTTTAAAAAAACGTCGCGTGCGCGTAGTTAGTATGTTGGCTCAACAACATGAATGGTAGAGATAGTAGCGAATTAGTTAAGCAAGAATTTATGGAAACATGCCAACATATTGTGAAGCAGATGTTCATTCATTCATCGGGTAGTTCAATAATTCTTTTCATTAATAGCGATCTTGGTAAAAAAATAATACCGTTTTAAAAAATCTTTTTTCAAAAGTTTTAGATTTGTTATTTTCACTAACAACATCAAAATTGTTTACACAAAGGTCATTCTTTACTGAAAGCTTCTTTTTCTAAAATACTTTTTTTTTGTGTTATATTTTTAACATTTTCCCCACACTAGGAATTTATTTCTGCTTGAATTTTTGGTGCGACAAGTGAACCTGAGATACGTTGTGTATGTATAAAACCGAGAAATCCCGTTACTGAAAATCTCGGGATAAACCGGTTTTTTGAAGGCTTGTCCCTAAAATCTGTTGTATCCACTGCATCAACCTGTCTCTCAAATCTTAACTAATATAAGGATAAGTACACTTCTGAGCTATTCAATACTTATCCAAAACTCTAGGTATAGCTTAAGGGCATGCGGACAGCGAGTAAAGGGCAACTCGCTGTCCGACCATGGACCGTGCCCGGGTCGAGGGCGCGTCATGTTCCACGTGCGACTCAAGGAGCTGTCAGCAAAATGACGGGTTCGGGAGGACTTATTTGATGATTTTACCGAGCAAAAAAACAAAAAAAGGTGTAGTTTATAAAAAAAAAGTGTCAGCAATAAATAAATATTTGCGATAGCCATTCAGCTGGATTTGCGCCTATAACCGTATTAGGATTCAGCGGTTATATTTACCTGTTTGTTTGTCCCTAATTTGAATTATTAATAGTATCACATACCTGTGTAAATAGTGGTTTTATTAACAGTTATAATTAACGAGGAAACCTAATATCCCGAGGAAACCCGGCAAGTCATAGAACCATATAGCTCAGTCATGTGACATGTCTACCAACTTGTACTGAGCGCACATCTGGGTGTAACTCTTGAACAGACAAAGAAAACAGAAAAAAAGTATTTTCAATGAAAATTGAATAATTATTTAACCTTAAATGCCGGTTGAATGGTTTATGGTTGTTTATAAGAGTAACTCACTCATTTTTGAATGATAATGAGCATAGTAAACAGTCCAAGTGACTTTTGAGATGTCTGAAGGGGATACGTGAAACTGTATGTTGCTTGAAGCGTCTTCTTAGGGCGAACACATACATCAGTTTTCCTGATCAGGGAATCCTGATCCGTTTTCTATCCGAACAAAGTGAATTATCAAAAATGTGTGTGTGCATGTTTTGTATTTGTTGCTCACATTTCATTCATCATTTCGAATTTCGACCAGAAAACTGATGTATGTGGCCGCCCTTAGTGTCGCGATCACCGATCAGTTCCTGCCCTATTCTACATTTTAGATTATATAATAGCAGGTTTTCACCTTCTATTCTCGTCTGTCAGACCTCATTCTGTCATTTTTGAGCCTACATGTCAATGACAAAATTTCAAATGTTCGACTAAAAATTCAGCCACGCAAATTCAGCTCTATGCAGCCATTAAAACGTCAATTTGAAATGGCAATAGTATTTTTATTGCTCTGCTATCTGACTATCATAAGAATGCCAATAAATATCAAGATAATTTAAAAAGGCTTTGGCAAATAAAAAAAAATTTGAGGAGTAGCTAAGTAGAAGCCGGACATCCTAAAGCACTTTTTAAGGAATTTAAATGAGTTTCTTGGTAAACAATAAATCCTAAATGAATGGTAAATATGGTTTATATTTCCTGTTCGGTGTACTTGCAGTGAGGGGCTCAAAATTATTAGAACGTGAGTCATCAACGTAATCCGGAGTACTGATTTATTGACGTACTAAACAACATCAATAAAAGGAATTGGTTAGGAACTAACCTGCATACGTTAGACACTATTATGTAAATTAAATACATTAGATACCTAAGAATGCGTGTTTACGTAAATTCACGTGTTATTGCCATTTTTCTGGAAGTAGAAAAAAACTGCGGAACGATCGTTCTGCAGTTGTCCATACATTTTCAGTTTGCTTTGAACACGTTTATACTTCTGAAAGAAAGAAAGAAAGAAAGAAAAGAGATTTATAGGGCCACACAGGACAAAATAAACAAAATTACAAGAATAAAAACAACAGAGAAAAACAAAAATTAACAAAAGAAAAACAAAGGTAAAAAATAACAAAAAACATAAAACAATTAGTCCTGTGTGAGGCCAAAAGGCTCAGCATGTGCTGTGACATTTAACTGGTCATACATACAAGCAAGCCAGTTAGTTAGAATCACCCAACCTTATTTAAGTACATGTAAATTATTACTACATCATCATCATCATTAGCGAAAAGACGTCCACTAAGCAAACATGACTTTCTTATACGTCTCAGTATCATCATCATCAGCCTGAAAATGTCCACTGTTGAACAAAGGCCCCTCCACTTAAATCACCACGCCAAACGACAATTTGCCAGTTGCATCCATCGGTTGTCATCGACTCTCATGATGTCGACGGTTCACCAAGAAAAGTTCTTGAAAACCATTCTTCACAAAATTTAAAAAATGTGAATAAAAAAACTAGTAACAAGCTAACGCTTCTAAATTTCACAATATATCACAAAGATGACCTCTACAACATTCTTCTACCACTCCATACATTATCTGTTGAAACAATCCATTCAGTCCCGTGACGTCAGCGGACACGGTTCGAATCCGCGGCCATCTAGTGCGTCAGAGTGACGTCGCCTGTCAACTTATTTTATGGCTCCCATTGGACGTAAAGAACCAGAGCCAATGTTTAAAAGGCAAGGTTGGTTGGTACAAGTGATATGATGAGTCATGGCTGGTAGTGACTCTTCCAACGGGATTGGTTTTGAAAGCATTCATAGAGATAGGCAGTCTTTCGTATATTTACACCAAATTACAGCTTTCTAGTAATAAATTGCCACATCGTTCTCACATAATGTACCCACCATCTGATGATGAATGATGTAACCAAAGATCTGTAATAATTTTGGCGATTGAAAAAGAGTGTCCATGGAGTTTCTTGCTCATTCTTCTCCATAGATCTACGATTTGGAATGAGCACCTACGGTACTTTCACAGTTTTTATGTCTGTGTCTGGGACTGTAGCACCATAACTATTTTTAGCACTAGTTTTATTTTTTGTCTTGACATTTCAAAAGTGCCTATATTTGGCTTAGTTGAAATAAACGATTTGATTTGATTGATTTGATTTGATTTGGGCGTCTCAGCTAAGCTGCGGACAGACGAACGGACTGACGGACATGGCGAAACTATAAGGGTTCCTTGTTAACTACGGAACCCTAAAAATTAATTTAATTTGGACTGCTTTAGGATAGCCAAAGGTAAAACTAAGACAGGTAGATACAGACATACACTACTTAATCCGCATTAGGCCCGCGTGATGGATTATGGCCCGCTCCCTCTCACAGAGAGGAGGCCTGTATCCCAGCAGTGGAAACATTTTTAAAGGCTGATGATGATGACATAGCGTAGTTGGGATATAGCTGATGTAAATTATCAACATCATTAGCTGTTCCCCGCGTTTTCACCTGCTCTCGCTGCTTTGCTGCTTTTGTTCGTAGCATGATTTTGTGCGGCGTATAGCATTCCTCGAAAAATAGAATAAGCAACACAAAAATAATTGTTCAATTCGAAGCAGTAGTTTCAGAGATTAGCGCGTTCAAACAAACTTTTTCTTCAGCGTTATAATATTATATAAGTATATAGATTTAACTTAATACTATACCAAATAATGATATAAATGTATAAATACAGATAACCATTGCAATATTCAGCATGGATATAGTCATTTCGAACCTCATTCAATCCTCATAATAGGCTACCTTCTATTTCTCTCACAAACACATTAGGTAGGTATAACAGTCTGCCCTGTGACGTCAGCAGACACGCTCCGAATACTTCACCGTCTCGTGCGTCAATGTGACGTCATCTCTCTTTGAAAGGCTTTCTACCGACTCGACGCCCGCGCCGCTTTTGGGATGCATCAGACAATCTCAACTGCATGTGTGTTCGTTTTAAGTATGTCTACGTGATTGTTCGAGGGTCGAGGGCATTGTTGAGTTAAGGATGTATGGAATGACGTGGAGAATCTGAATGGTGGTATGATTGATGAGAGTGGAAAAGTGTCTGTGAATGTAAAGCCTTATTTTGTTTAGTTTTAAGGTTCAGTTTTAGTCGAGATTATGCGAGTCTTTGGCGTTTTGATTCGTTAAACTATTTGTTTGATTTAAATATATTTGTCATTTTTTATAATAAAGACTTTAAGAATAGTCAGTTGACCTATTAATCAAACCGTCCCTTAATACACTAGATAACCAGAAAACCTAATCTTAAATTGCTCATCGTGCTTTTGTAATATCTATTTGGCACTCCATCCATTCTTTTGTCTACCCCTTGTTTCCATTGGCAATGATTAAATTACTTATGAAAATTACTGAAAATTCATTACATAATAATCTCCTACTTATGCCCATTAAACTAATTGTTAGGTACTGCAGATGCAAATCCACTTCATCATCAACTTCCTATCTAACTCTGCGTGCAACTGCTTCTGTTCTTTGAGATACTAGTCCAAAACACTACTGTCACCCACTCGCTGAAATTCATTCCACGGCTCCTCCTCGTGACCACATTATTTTGGGACATTAGGATCTGCCAATTCTTGCTCACTCGATGATGTTCGAATTCAATGATCGTCACTGATGAAATGTTCGAATCTGTAACATTAAGCTGGGTAATACTCACTTAGCAGTGTTGCATGTAACGTATCAGATACCTACGGTATCTAGTGAGTACGTCCGCCCGCTGCGAACCGCTCGCTGTAAGTTCGCAGTGATACCGCCACTCTGCAGGTCATACAAACACAAAGGCGGCTCGCAGTGTGCACGGATGAACCGTACCCACTTGCAGGTTGATACAGTATCTGATACGTTACATGCAACACTGCTAAGTGAGTACCCAGCTTTACAAGTGAATGTTCGCGGTGAGGGAGCGCCTTTACATTGACACACGTCAACCAGAGTCCCGAGTTAGTTCAAATCTCTGTCACGAAGATCGATCATACACTGCGTGCGCACGAATCAATTTGTTTCACCACATAGCGTATAGCATAATTATGCAAGTATAGACAAAGGAGGATAATTAAACCCAGTTTCTATTAAAAGTGTTAGGTAAATATGCAGATAGAGTAAAGATCAGAAATGTCAAGAATTTGAAAGTCATAGTCGTGCCTACTGCCTATAGGCGTGCTAGCAATCCGTGACGCAAATGAGAAAATGCGTCTGTCATTGAATTCCGTATATTATGCTTGCTTATTGTTAAACCAGCTGTTTTTTAGTGAAAAAACTTGCAGCTGAATGAATATTTTGTCATTCTTATTTTTAGAAATTACCAAATTTTTATTAAAATTAAGTTTTTTGAATGAGTCGCAAAAATAGTTTTTTAAATCTCTACCGTTAATTTTGAGGCAAATTATTTTTTTAAATATTTCGTGAGAAAATAATGAAATAGCCAAGAATCACTGTCGCAATGTGCGAAGTTTTTTATGAGCTTACTAGATCCTAACTTAATAGATGATGCAAAGTCATTCAATTAGACCAGCCAATTAGTATACGAATGCCTGAGAAACTAGCCACATATAATATAATTTCATAAACACACACACACACCCACTTTAAAATAATAAAGTACAATGACTCAGGAAGACTGAAAATTAAAAAAAAAAACACCATGACTACATTGTTTCAGTACAAAACAGGCCACAAAAATTGGCCCTTTTAAGCCGTCAAAAGTAAATACAGTGGAAGTTAAATCAAAGTTCCGAAAGCCAAATTAAAATAATAACGGTGAATTACCAAATAACTTTAAGTAGTTTAATGACCTTAAGTTGAAGTCACTACGGATTGGCGCCCATCATTAAAATTAAGTAAAAATGCAATGGAATAATAAAATTATCCAGCGTATGGTGGCTCAATGTCTCGGGTTAAAAGTAATTTGAGAACCATTTTAGGCACATTCCAGTTGCTGTGAGGAGATTAGACGCTTCTAAATTATAAAATTACGTAATCGTAGGCTCGCTTGGCATCAGCCAATCAGCTCGCTTTGCGAAAACAAGAAGGAAAATAAGACACTCAATATAAAAAAATGACTTTTTATTCTTTTTAACCGACTTCAAAAAGAAGGAGGTTATCAATTCGACTGTATGTTTTTTTTTTTTTTTTTTTTTTTTGTGTGTTTGTTACGCGATTTCTCCGGCGATTGTGGACCGATTTTCAAAATTCTTTTTTTGTTCGAAAGGAGATGCTTTCGGAGTGGTCCCATATTCACCAAGTCAAGATCTGATGATTGGATCCTGGAGAAATCGAGGGCAACCCTCAAATTTTATAGGCCCACATATAGTTTTTCGCAAATATTATGAAGTAATTTAAGTATTTGCGTGTGGTAATCATAATGTCATGTAGCTGAGCTGATGATGGAAGGTACAACTCCTTAACAGTAAGGAGAAGGCATCGACTGATTTAGTTTGTGTTCGCTTATCTCCGGAAGTACAAGTCCGATTTAGGTCATTCTTTTTTTGTTATACTAGGTATCGTTCAACTGAGGGAACACTGCAAGTTTCATCAAAATCGGTTCAGTCGTTTTTGAGATAGGGAATTTTATTAGCTAATTTTGTACATGAGCGATGTTATTACCGGTGCTACGGATTACAAAATTCTAGTGCACATGTAAGAAAATGATGTACCTATTTGACAAGAATTTGGGTTGAATATTTAAACTAAAAAGAGTAAAATAAAAGCTTTTTAAAAAAAAAATGTAACCGCCTTCAAAACCAACCACTAAAAAAGGGTAAAATAACCTACAAAATAACTTTTCTTTCGGAAGTCGGTGGCAAAAAAGACAATTAAAAAAAAAAAAACACCGACTTCCGAAAGAAAAGTTATTTTGTAGGTTATTTTACCCTTTTTTAGTGGTTGGTTTTGAAGGCGGTTATTAAACACATATTTGAATAGCTAGTGTGGCCTACACAATAGTGGTTGACCTTGAGTCGACTAAGATTAATAAGGATATTAATAAAATCAGGTTTTCTAATGTAAAAGTCAGATGATGCTGGGTAGTGTGTTTCGCCACTGTTTTCGCTTTTAATTTTTTTTTTACTTGGGACTCATGCTATGAGTCCTCCCAACCAGGGCGAGATGAGTCTGACAGAAGACTCATATACTGAGTAAAATCTACGGTCTCCTTCAATAGTCCTTTACGATCTAGAGTCATGGTTACCTGATACCTAAGACAGTCCCACGACCTCAAGGAAGAGGTGAAAGCCGTTTTGGAGGACAGTCTATTTTCATTGTTAGCCTTATTTGATTAAATTAATTTAATTTGCTTGAGCAAGCTTATTGACCAATGGTGGGACATTAGTTTACCTATTCTGTTTTTTATCTGTTTTAACAAGGAACCCAGTAACTGGGTTGCGGGAGTCAGATGGGCAGACGGTTTAACTGAAAGCCGACCTCATCACAATAAAAACGGTAAAATCATCAAATGAGACCTTCCAGAGCAGGGCAGGAGGGACTGTCAGGTGTGTATTTTTTCAATAGCCATTCACGTTCCGGGGTCACGGTATTCGTTAGTCCCGCGACCGACCTCAACTTACTTTGTTTTTTTTTTGTTTCAATGGTCAATATTCATTGCCAATGCAGTTGTAATTACTAACACGTGGACTGTACATTTGAAAAAAATACTTACGAATGTTATTTTATCTTTGTTTACTAACCTTGGCCTCTAATAGTTCAATACAAATGTTATATAATAAAAAAAATACTTGAACGATGACGTCATCGCATTGTCGTAGACCTATCGCATTTGCAATTGCTTGACGTTCAAACGTAAAGACGCGACCTTCCAATGGCGAACAATAGCTATATTTAAATAATTACATTACATTTTACTTTGTATGTGGATTGACGAACGAAAATTAATGAAAATTGTGGGTACGGGATAATACCTTAGTAAGTTTTTGGATAGGTACAGTAATTAACTACAGAATTTACACATTTCGGGATAAAATTGTCTTTTTGGGATTCAATGAAAACGGTACCAGTAAGAAGGGTTACAGTGACTAAAATTCACAATATCAGTGCTTACTGCTGCAACAAGTGCCCAGCTACCCTACAAATAAACCCAAAACAATCTTTTAGGGCAGACTTTTTGATCAGTGGCAGTAGATAATGCTATTTGTTCAAACCCCATACATTTTTTGAGCTTTGGGTGGAGCGGAAGGGACTGTAAAACTCGTCCTGACTAAATTCCACAATGTTCTTTCGGTTGCCCAGTGTGTTCCAGGACCATCTAGCTGGTATCCGACTTATCCAGTCCCGTGGGTGCTTATGGGCCTAAGATCAATCAATCTTAGGCCCGTATGCGCCTGCGCAACAATTCAAACATTTTACTCGGTAGAACAATCAACCGAGTACAATTAGAGGTTGATTAGGACTTTCAATATCAAAAGTGATGAGTCAAGAGTATAGAATCAATTGAGATGTTTTTATTTGTTAGACAATAGCAAACTCAACTACCGCAATACAAATACCTCTAGACTTTTGAACTTTATGGTTTAATAGTAAAGTATTAAGTGAAGAACACTCATTATATGAGAATTATATACTTACAGTACATACGTTGAATGACGTGTGAAGAATTAAATTTATGTATATTTAACCACACCGATTTATATACAAATACGGTATGATTGGATTTCAAGAGGCAGTTTAACTGTCAACAGTAACATGTGGTACTTCAATGTATTTACTAGACTTGATAGCAATGAATCCGGGTCACTATCATAGTAATTTACTATTTAATTTTTATTTGAATAAACTGCCTATTTTATTTATGGAAATAATAATGTCGCTAGAAACTGGAGCGCGATGTTCGACAACTTGGTTTTCTCCCGCGGTGGATGGGGCGTACAGGGGAGGTTCTCCCTCACACATTCGCATTCGTAACATGCTGCTTCGTAATAGAAGAAGAATATTACGTTGTTAAAGTTGCATAAAAAAAGGTTTGTCGGTGAAGGGACGTTCCCAATATTCATAATGCACAGCCTTAAATCTTGTCAGCATATTCAATTTTCATTCTGAACTATGTGTCCTATAAATAGACTGCTACAGTGACAAATTTTGGCATAGTTACTAAACAAAAAAATTGATGATCTCAGTATGCATGTGGGTGACCTGACTATATTAGGTAAAAATATAATATAAAAGACCTGAACGTTTTTACAGGGGACTTAAAAAGCCCCAAAATATGTGAGAGGAGAATTCTTTGACCACAGTCTATATTTTAATAGCCTTTTAGGATTTTTACAATTTTTGTGGTTTAGAATAATCCCCTAATTTTCTCTTCTATCGTCATAAAACAGTGGAAATTCGTAAAGAACCACGCCAACTATTTCATATGAGTGTGTAAGAACTCAAAGACGTATTAATTTTTTCTCAAGGTCTTTCTGAACACGTTTCGAGCTCGCTTCACTTATTTGCGTCATGATGGCAGCTCCGTTTTCTATTTAGTGCTGGACCGCTAAAGAAGTTAAGTGAAAAAATTGTTTACTGCGATGTGGTTCGTTATGTTGGTATACATGTCAGTTACATTTGCTATTTGCTTGTAAATAAGTCGAACATATTGAAGTTTTTATTGACGGTTAGGGATTGTGCTTTAAATATCATTGTAATTTAATGGTAGGTATTTTATTGTCGGTTAAGGAGTATGCTGTAAGTATCATTGGAAGCAATCAACTCTTTCTGTCACACTCTACTGTAAGACATAAGTCTGTAGTTACCGAGGCCATGAAGTGCAAAGGAAACTTAAGGGGGTTTTAATCACTTCAAGTCCAACTGATAGTCCCTTTGCGTTTCCAGAGCAGTACCCTATACCATGAGTTGTCATTACGATACTCGATCATCAATATCGACCGCGTTTAGCGCTCTCATTGGCCCGCTCCATGGTTGTATGAAGTCTCAGCAAATGAGAACGCTAAATGCGGTCGATGTGTATGGTCGAGTATCGTAATGACAACTCATGGTAGAGACTGTGTCATTTGATCATTTTTCACCCATAAAAAAACCATAGGTCCCAGTAGCAGTAGTAGTAGTAGCCAGCCTGTCCATGATACCCTTTGAAGATTACGGATCCACGTAGCTGGGGACGTCACCATGCTTCTTAGAATTGCCAATCCAAGACATCTTAAGCGAAGAGACCGAATGACTCTTGATTCCGTTGCAGTTGTAAAGTATTCATCAACGTCAAATGTAAACTGATTAAAATCTGTACTTTGAAGTTTTTCGGTTTTCATACAGGTACCTAGCTAGATTTTCCAGCGTTGTGTCCTTAGTTTTTGTTCAGAGGGGGTTCCAGATAATATTTTAAGAGATAACGGTATTTGTGCCATGAGCTAATAATGTTGTCTTACCACGGTAGTACTTAGTGATGTAGAAATCTTATACAACCTTCTACAACTAAAGAATTTACTAGAAAAATAAAAATGGATGCCATTGCCAAACCAAGATATCTATATTCAGTAGTAGACGTCTTCCATCTGATGATGATGAAAGCCAATTCAAGTATTTCCACAGGAAGTCACTAATTACTCAATCTTATTTACTTGCATTTTACAAAATCCGGGTTTCATACCAGAAAACGGATACAGAACTTACGTCATAATTATTATATAGTTCTGCAGCAATAATAACATTCCTCATCAAACTAGACTCAGGTACACTGCGCACAAAAGTTTCTAAGAATGATTGATTATTCATACTTAAAAAATGTCCGTTGGTCTAGAAGGTCGTGACGGGTCGGATCAAGGACACAGGTCATTACCCAGACCATGGGTTCTCAAATATTAATGGGGGCGGGGCGGTACTACTCCATAGTTGGCGCCAGGGATTTTCGTGGGGACGATAGAGGGTTAAAAGGAAAAATAGGGGTATGGTATGTAAAACACCCTTTATTGTTTATTTAAAAACGTTTTATCTAACTGCCATGTCTGTCTAAATATTTGTTTTATTATTATGGTAGAGATAGCACGATCAAAGAGAGAATTTAATTTGAGAATAGGTAGATGAAAAATATTGGCCCACTTTAGCAATTTCTCCTGTGATGTTGGTGCGTTTACAAACATTTAAACTCACAAAACTGATAAATATAAATGGAGGTTAAAACAACACAAGGTAAAATTAATTCAGTAAATACAAACACTCAGATCCGGAACAACTACTTGTAGATCATTCAAATATTTGATTGGTGTGTGAATTGAACCTGCAATACGCATCGCAGTGATCCAATCGCATGCACCACAGCGCCAATAATGCCATCAAAATAGACAGATAATAGGGATATAGAGATAAAATCGGCATAATAAATTAACTGTTATGTAGAAGGGGATGTTGGATTCTTTTTCTCATAAAGGGGGCTGTAGTTTAAAAAAGTTTGGGAATCTATGACCTAGGCAATCTGGGTCGAATCTACGAAAACAATTGTATATTTTTTACTGTTATTTTTTTCCGCAGCCAACGGCTTTAAGTGGTTTCCTGTTCTTTGAAGAAAGAGTGCTGCAAAAAATATAAAACAGCATTGATTTACTGAATAGTTTTACCTTGTTGTTTTAACCTTCTTTTATATTTATCAGAAACCGTAGCACGAGTTTTCGCTCTTTTACTTTCCAGTATTTACAGCTTTTCTTCTATGAAAAAATGGAACAGCGCCTCTGGTGTGCGAACAAGGAAGTAATTTTTTCCTTGAAAATTGCCAATTTGTAATTGTCAAAGTTCTAGTTTACTTTACGCCTCAAATACTGAAAACTCGTGCTAAGGGTACAGTTTTCCCGCGGTGGTGGACGCCCACGGCGTCGGACGTCGCAAGACGATCTCCGGCCACCGTAGGCGCGGGCATGCGGGCGGCGAGTAAAGGGCAACTCGCCGCCCGACCATGGACCATGCCCGGGTCGATGGCGCGTCGTGTTCCACGCGCGCCTCAAAGAGCGTCAGCATAATGACGAGGCCCCCTCTCAGAGGGCTAAAGCCTGCCGGGGTCGCGGGTCTTATACCATCACCGTGACCCCGGAACATAAAGGGCTATTGAAGGACACCGTGGATTTTAGTCAGTACAAGTCTGGGGGCCAATTCTTGGTTTTAGAGATGGTGTCGAACTTGACAAAAATTTTTAATGACGTCATTTTTTCGACTAATTTTACTGAACTCTACGACAAATGGCGAATTTTACATCCCCAGAATAGCAACTTTTAAAAGGAGATTGAGCAAACTACTAGGGCACTTGGTTGCGCTCCCTTTGACACAGTATGGTAGTGAAAATTGGACACAAGTTAGGCTTATTGACATACTTCAAAGCAACGTTAAATACAGGTTGATATTTTGTGGGGTTTTTCCAAAAAAACATAATTTACTCAGGATATTATTTGAGGTTATGTTAGACGTCAAAACAATATCGTTTTGAAACCGTAGCTATTTAAATTGGTACACATTGATACTGCTATATTACTTAATGTAAAAAAATAAGATTTTGATATGTAGGTTATTATTGGGCGTTTTTCCATTAGCTGGCCGGCACCGGCACAGTCGCCGACGCCATGCCGATGCCTGCGAAGCAAAAATGTACGAAAATGAATGACTCGCTTTTGCACTTATTATATTATAATAGGTACAAACATTTAGTAATGCCGGTGGCGGGCCGGCTAATGGAAAAACGCCCATTATACTAGGTATCATGAAGGAATATACTTGCCGTAGTAGTAATCCATATATTTAAAAGATTAACCATGGCATCAGTTGCCTCTCTCATTTGACGATTAGGCAGTGGATGCGATAATAACAAAGAACAATTTACACAGCGCGACATATTGTTTACTGTCCCGAAGAAATCAACGTAGACGTATACTACAGATTCACTATAACAGCGCACTACAGGGTCCAATTGCTCGATGTATAAAGACGTGGAGATACTCGACACGAATATTAGTTCAGATTATATCAGAGAAAAGCATGAAATAGTAGTTCGCCGGTAATAACGAAATCAAAACCAAACAAACACGAAAATAATGAGTTTGACTTTGACAACTGACACTTCATGGAATAGTGTTGGACACATCAGTCAATTACAATATCATAATCATAATCGATTATTTTTTTACTTTTATTATAAGACCTCAATATATTATGTTATCATAAAATAAATCATATTAGTTTTTAGAAAAACAATAATAACAGCTTTTAAGGTAGACTTTAGGGACACTAGTAGATTTTTCAATTGTTTTACGATTCTATTCTATGTTTAATCGATCGATTCTGGTAACGTAGCCCTTCACTATACCGGAACAAATGTATAATAGTAATTACTAATAATATTGAAAATAAAAACCCCACAAATGATTTAAGTGAATTTATGTCAAAACAAATTTAAAATAATAACATTATTTATGGATTTGCTTAAGTGTCCATACGCTTCAAAAAGCGATATCAAAAGTGCTCTTTCTCCTTTGTCGTGTTTTGAGAATTGCTCCCCTATACCTCTCAGGGTGTCTACTTTCTAAGTCTGTCAACGAAACACGGGAACGGATACAGATATACGGACGTAACTAAAGTCTAAATCAAATTGCGGACCGTTAATAGCGCCACGACTGAAATCATTTTGACGCGACGATGGTGTTGTTATTACATCATTTTGCATTAAAAATCTAGTAGGTATCCGCAGGTGAGTGGTGGCACGGATTCTAAGGAGCTATCTGTCAACTCGTATTAACATTCATTCTAAGTTCTGGCTCGTTGTCAAACCGTTTGTCACTTAGGCCAAAACCACGGGTTTCATTATTAAAGATTAGACCCTCTACTATTTCGGGGCGTGGCACTCTTTCGCTTCTATTTTAGTTCCCATCGATTCTAGTGTAGTAATTCGCTCGGAGAAAACTGCGCATGTTTTTGTTGTGTGCGGCTTCTCATGGCGTGTGTCAAACATTTCTACATATCTTACCGCCCAGCAAAGTGGCTTGCTCGCTGCCCGGCAAGGTCGTGAACGGACCGTTCTCCTTTGACTTTAAGATGTACTGAAATGACTGTATTTGATTTTCCTGTAAATTTTCAGTGTCAACGCTCCATGTTCCGTCAGTGACCGCGTGAGACAGCATCATTCGTTATGGTTTTAAATCACTTAATCATGAAACAATACAATTTTGACTGCCTGACGCAAGCGTGACTGGTTTTGGGTTCGATTCCCTGGTCGGGCGAACTGTTTTTGGGTTTTTCCATCAGGATCTGTTACTCATTTATACTATATGTCTGAAATTTTCGTCTAATTAATGGCAACATCTTTGCTATGAAGGTATCTATTTGGGTATTAAATGAACAGCTAACAATTTTAGGACTTTTTATCTAAAGTATTATAAATGGAATTGCAAAGAAGTTTATTACCAAAATAACCTTTTTTAGTAATCCGGTATAGTTCCCGATGAATATTTACCGAATCTCACGCGAGTAACGCCGCGGACATAAGCTAGTTATGTCCACTTCGTTACTCGCGTGTGTGTGTGTAAATCATCATCATCATCTGCCTAATCATTTTACGACTTTGTTTCATCATAATTTGAGTCTGACTAATTCAAAGTATATGGCGCACCTATACTTTGAAATAGTCAGACTATTCTATGGTCAGACTCAAATTATGATATATACGGAGAATAAGTTTTGTTTCACAAATAAGTACCTAGGTACATTTTTTAGACCTCAAGTTATTTTAGTCATCCATGAACGACTGTTATGAACTTATGGTGAATCTTCAGCGTAAAACCTTTTACTTGAAAACATATTGAGTCATTTGTTAAATACGTACGCAAATGTATGCATGTTTTGGATGCAGTTCTAAGCAAAGAATGGGTCACATCTTTATAGTTATAATAATCCATCACCGCGAGCACGGTAATATAATAATACAGTACTCCAACTTCATACAAACGGACGAAAAGCGAGCTATACCTACGCGCCTCGATGTCGGGGCGCGCTCGGGGTGCAGACAGTCACGGCTGTACCGCAGTGTCGAGCGGACGGTGTGTTGGTTTTTTAACAGTAACCGCGTGTTTTTATCTCTAAAAATCAGTTCGAGTACATATCTAATAAGACGAGTAGTTTAATTAAGCTTTATATTAGAATGCGGATTTATTATATTTTAAAATTTAACAATAAAGCATTTCGTACGACTCAGTCGTGGCGCAAATATTTTTCGGTCTCAAATACTTCTATAATATATCGGACTTTATAAGCCCGATTTGTTTTTCAAACAAAAACATGATTTTTTAAATGAAATCTACCAATCAAAAAACAACACGCATTTTTATTGAACACTTCCTATTCATTATACAAAGTATTTCATTTATTTATATAAAAAAGTATATTTACAATCACAAAACTAAAATAGAAACAGAAAGTACGCAAAGGCAAACGTTATTAAAATGTTGTAGACGGGTAGCCCTAACGCATGTTTACGTACCGCGCGGCTGTAGGTATTTAAATCTGTCTGGCGGCCGAGTTACGCTACTGTATGATTATTATACTGTGCCGCGAGCACCTGTAATGTAGCTAACATAAAAGTGCGCAATTTGATGCTCTATTCTCTCGTCTTCGAATGTTCGAATCTGTTACATTACACTTACAGGTGAATGCTCACAGTGAGGAGCGCCTTTATAATAAAACAGGCCAATGATTTAGAATACTAGGTACGAGTAACACGTTGTTAGTAGGTACTTTGTTTTACCAAATATTAGATTACCCATTAACGTTACGTCTTGATGTTTTTCTGGAAAGATTTGACGTCACGAGTTTTGATGCGTTTTATCTTTGTCAATATTCAATGATTACTCAACTGACCAACTCCATTTTGGACCACACGTAATGAAGTTAACGGGTTCCGTAGTTAAAAATAATGTATCCCAAAAACAAACATATACACCACTGCTCTCAAAACGGTGAAGGAAAACATTGTGAGGAAACCGGCATATCCTAGAACCAAAAAATTCGAAGATATGTGACATCTACCAATCCGCACTGGGCCCGCGTGGTAGATTATTGCCCACTCCCTCTCTCAGAGAGGAGGCCTGTGTCCCAGCAGTGGGAACATTATAGGCTGATGATGATGATGATGACTAAATTTTCTTATAGGCAATAAGTAAATACTACCAAATATTTACGTAATATAGAATTTGTATTGTTATGTTATGTAATAATGTCTTTAGTGCTATGACCTAAGTTTCCTAATACCTAATACCTATAGTTGTAGGTAACAACCTGCCATACAGGTTTTGTTTTGTCTTTTTAACTCTGGTCATTTTATAAGAATAAACTGTGACCGAATTTTACCAAAATGATTAATATACTCAAATATCATAATAGAATCAAATTCGACTCAATTTGAAATCAAAATTTGACTCAATTTGTTACGAATTCTTGTTCGGTCATTTTGTATCATTAATTTTGGTATAGCTTGGTTTGGGTTTAGCTGTGTCAGACTTTGTTAAAATATCAACCAAATTCAGGAGAATTCTTAAAAATTTGTTTTTTAAATATTTTTTTAATACTCCACTGGCGCCAATCGTGAAAAAATCCCGATGCTCCCCACTGCGACTGGTGGCAAAAAATTCCCATTTGATGTCACCGTTAAATTTTTACGATTAAAGCAAGCACAGAAATGAATCAACGGTATTTTTATATTATTATTTTTGAATGTGCAATCGCCATTCAGTATCTTAAATTATTTAGAACTTGGTATTTCCTTGCATTTCTTGAAAAAACTTAGAAAATTTGGCATCTGAACAACCCGTTAAACTGTATTTAATTTCTGAGTATTAACATTATTTTTTTTTTCCGAATTTGTATAATACACGTAAAAAATTTGGTATATAATTCTCGTTTAATAAAAAAAGAAAAACAAGATTTGAGACTGTTTCAATCTATTAATAAGAATCTTCTTAGAATTAACAGTGTCTTTTTTTTAATTTTTATTTTTTTTGCGTTTGGTGTTTCCACCCACAATTAGATTTTCTTAGTTGTCATCACTTCTGCGTATTATGTGACCAAAACAACTAAAACAAGAGATGATGCATTTTTAGAATATTGTTTGGCATTGCAAGGCATTGGTATTTTTAACATTCGCCTGCAGTGCACATGTCATGTCAAATTCATCAATCCTCTGTCTTTCTTTTTCGTTTCTACTCCATACAGCAATTATAGAGAAATTCGATAGAAAAATGAGCCAAATCGAGAAGTTTTTAGAATGTTGGCCGAAAGGAGAATAAATCTTTAAAATAAAGGTTACCATATATAAATAAAGGTATCTGTAAAATAGGGACTTTTCTTCTCAAAAGAACATTTATGTGATTCGATGGAAATAAAAACTGGGATCCATCGGGAACAACTGAATAATGGGATCAAAAACTGGAATTCAACGGGAATAAATAAATACTAAATCCTAGACTTAGATGATAATGGTGATGAAATCAATACTAGTGCTCGTATCAATCTGATCTTGTCAGGTGCACCTGTACCGTATCCATCGGCCATTATTTTTATCTTAATATGTATAAATCTCGTGTCACAATGTTTGTCCTCAATGGACTCCTAAACCACTTAACCGATTATAATAAAATTCGCACACCATGTGCAGTTCGATCCAACTTGAGAGATAGGATAGTTTAAATCTCAAATTTTAGACCGGGTCCTCCACCCGTGCTAAGCCGGGACGGGCAGCTAGTATATTATATTATTTTAGAGGTAACGCCGCCAGTCTCTTGGGCATATTACCGGCTGACAGCGTTGAGGAGAATTTTTCGATGCTCTTTAACAGTTTAATTTGGTTATTGGGTTTTAATAGTTTTTTTTTGTAGGCTTTGTTTAATTAAGTATTTAGTTTTTATTATTAAGTTTTGAGAAAGAAATCAAATACATAATATGTATAAAAATATGTATTACTTTTATATAATGAAATATTAGAGGATGCCCAGTTGCCCACAGTGTAACGGTTTGTGAATATGATACCATAATGGATACGGCATATGATCAGCTATCTCAATCGGTTTCAATTTCTGTCGTCTCATATTTCTGAATATAAATAGAATTTACCTGTAACATACTGGCTGATATTCCGTTATGTGCATTTATAAAATAAGTACATATTTTTGATACAACAATTAACCATTTATTTTTTAAACATTTCTAGCTTAGATTAATTGTTTCCCATTTGAGTCGACTCTAAGTAATGTCAAGTTTGATATGTGATATAAATGTGGAGAAATTTAGATGGCCACGTCCGTTCCGATTTTTTGCATCATCATGATCAGTTTAGCCTTAGAATGCTTGTCAAGGTTGGTCGATTTTTAGTCAGTTTTGTCTGACAATCCTCACCGCTCCACTCAAGTTGAAGACTTTTTAACCTCAAAAAAGAATACCCTTGTATCAAACAATTTGTATCCATCTTTAGATACAAATAACACGGGTTTCATTCAGATAAGTCCGTATTTCCTTTATATACTTCTCTAACACAATGGTTATACCTATAAATAGTGTGAGAACAGTACATAATGGGTTCTGATCACTGCATTGCATGACAACAATGATATCAAGGGATCTGGTAAGTTCATAATACATGCACAGATTATACCTTATCAGATTTATATAAAAATAACTTTTGTTGCTTTGGTTTTATAAAGAACTAGCTATTGGCCGCGGTTTCGTTCGTCACTCCTCTTATAAAACCTGTAATTTTCATTTGAGTGTCATCTATCTCTACACCAAAATTTATCAAAATAGGTCAAGTGTTTTGATATTATAACGAGCCGTAAATACAAACGAACATACACGACTTTCACCTCTTACCTAATCTTACTCCTCCTAAAATATTATAAATGCTAAACTTTGTGCAGATGAATGAATGGATGGATTTGTTTCTATATCACAAAATAACTATTAGATTGACTGGTATGGAATTTGATATAGGTATACAAATATTTTATGACCTGAATTACCACTTAGGGTAGTTTTAATTCCGGTATTACGTTCCCGTTTGATAATTTTCGAATATTTATATCAATAGGAGGATGGATATTTCTTAGGGAAATACCAATAATTCGATGAGTTACATCTCTTAAATGGTTTCAATGCAAAAACCTCAAATAAGAATAAAAATAAATTACCTAACTGACCACAACGTTTTTAAAATGTGATAAATTATGTGGTACCTATATTAAAATTTAGTGACGTAGGATAAAATCCCAATGATTAAGTGCTAAAATAATTATGCTGAATGGGCAATGCAAAGGATATCCATTCATTCATTAACACGTTAAAATAAGGGATTGCAAAATTATATATTAATATATAATATTTTTATATAATATAATATATAAAAAAATATTTTTTATTTTGTACTTGATTTTTTCAGGTGTTAATTAACAAATGAAACTTACAGGTCCATCTGACCTTTATAAGATGTTAAATGACTCTTTATTCTACTCAATTCTTGTTCTTTTTGGGGTCCATCCTTGAGGCTAAAATATATTAATTGAAAAGATATCTTGGTACTTCTTTGGTTTTTATTTTAACTCGCAATTTCATGCATGAGAAACGAGGTGCTAAACTCCCGGGCCATCACAACTGTAGCAACAAAAGATAGAGAAAAATTAAATAAAAATAAAATTCTCGTGTCACAGTGTTAGTTACCATACTCCTCTGAAACGGCTTGACCATTTTTTATGAAATTTAGTAGGTTTGAGAATCGGCTATCATCTGTTTTTCGAACTTTTTTTTTCTAGAAATTATTTATAAGGCAAAATAACGTTTAATGACTAGCCTAGCCACTAGTGGTTAGTGACCCTGACTGTTATGCCGGAGTCGTGGGTTCGATTCCCACCCAGGACAAATGTTTGTGTGAAGAGCACGATCATTTTGTTCTGTGTCTGGGTGTAATTTATCTATAATATTTATGTATTTAGAAATATATAAGTACGTTTATCAGTTGTCTAGTACCCATAACACAAGCTCTGCTTGGGACTAGATGGCGTTATGTGATAGTTGCGGAATATTATATTATATTTTATTATGTTTATTAATGCGAAGCTTTTCACGTCTCACCCATGACAACAACTGTCTGGTATGAATGAAACAAACTGAATAAAAGTCAGGAAGATACTCTCTGTGAGTTTAATAAATAAATAATTTATTGATTTATATCCCGATAAGTGATAAATATGTAAACCTTAAGGTCCAGACAGCACAATACACATAAAACACTCAACCAAGTGCAATAAAATAAAATAAGATGGGTATGAATTCAATTTTTCGACGCTCGTCGTGAGGTGGTTAAGAATTTTAAGATTTCCGCAAACTAGTGAAAGATTTATTAAAATATATATATACATACATATTTTAATTATTTCGCTCCTCCCACCGAATAATATCGTAATCGAAAAATTCAAATTTTACAGGAAAAATAAAACAGTGGTTTTTTATGATTATTGTAAAGATTGTCCAACCTAAGAGAATGATTTATATATCAAATGAAAGGTAATTTTTTATAGAATCATTCTGAATAAACGTATTTATTTTTTATTATATCAGGACCAAGTTATTAAAGAAAATATATTTTACTGGATACGTTAGAAAAACATTTTTTCGTAACAAAACATTACGATATTATTCGCGTAAAAACCAAAAAGACAGCGTGCACAATAATAGTGTACTACAATGTTATTCGTTGAACAAAGACATGCAAACTTAAACGCTAATAGACCGTAACTGGGATTTTCGCCGATATAATATGTATTCCACTTTGAATTATTGTTCTAATACTATTTTATTCTTCAATTGCCTGTTGAGTAATATCCATTATTAGAAATTTAAGTTTCAATAAAACTATGGGTTTCTCATAAAAGAAAACCCATCATCATCATCATCAGCTGGAAGTCGTCCACTGTTGAACATAGATCTCCCCCTTAGACCGCTACGCCGAACGACAATTCGCCACTTGCATCCATCGGTTGCCCGCGACTCTCACGATGTCGTCGGTCCACCCCGTGGTCGCCACTCGACAACCTTTCTTCCCCATCAGTTGCCAGTTCTACGAGCGATGTGGCCTGCCCATTGCCACTTCAACTTGTAAATTTTAAGAGCTATGTCGGTGACTCTGGTTCTTCGCCGAATATCTGTGTTCCGAATTTTATACCGCAAAGAAACTCCAAGCATAGCTCTTTCCATTGCTCGTTGAGTGACTCTTAGTCTCTCTAAAAGGCCAGCAGTCAAAGACCACGTTTCAGAGCCATATGTAATCATTGGCAACACACACTGGTTAAACACCCTCGTCTTGAGACACTGTGGGATTCTCGATGAGAAGATATTATCACGTAGCTTCCCAAACGCTGCCCATCCGAGTTGTATTCTTCAGGCGACCTCTTTATCGAAGTTGGACCTACCTGTCTGAACAATCTGTCCAGATAGGTAGGTCATTGGTAATTATACTGGTCTACAACTTCGAGCCCCAACCGATACGGGTGTCACATTCGACATGACTTTCGTCTTGTTCATGTTCATTTTAAGGCCGACCCGTTGGGAAACGATACTGAGGTCGCTGAGCATTGCGTTGAGGTGATCCTTGATGTATAATGTATGATCCGTGATGTATAATGTATTCGCCATTGATGTTGATGCCGAGTCCGTTCCATTCCAAGAGCTTGAAAACGTCCTCCAACGCGTTCATGAACAGTTTCGGAGAAATAACGTCTCCCTGTCTCACGCCTTTCTGCAATAGGATTGGTTTCGTGTTCTCTTCCTGAAGTCGGATGGACATGGTGGCATTTCTATACAAACACTTTCACTTCGATATACCTATAGTCGATATGACATCGTTGGAGGGACTGCAATACTGCCCAGGTTTCGATTTAAAGGAAGGCTTTTTCATATTCCACAAAAGCTAAATATAATGACCGAATATACTCCTCTGTCTTCTGTATAACTTGGCGTAGCGTGTGTATGTGGTCTATGGTACTAAAACCATTTCGGAAATCGGCTCGTTCGGGAGGCTGGAAGTCATCAAACCAGCGTTCGAGACGGTTCGTAATGACTTTTGAGAACAGTTTGCATACAAAAAAAAACCTCTCAATCTGTCTCAGGATCTCCGGTTTCGTCGAAATGATGCTGCCGTCGTTAATCTTCAGCTTTGTCATTTGACTTTGCCCAATAGACGAATTCTTCGCGAAGACTTTTGAGCCCTGGTTCTGCTCGATTGCCTCTTTGATCCGTGACATAGACATGCAGGTCACGTCGTTGCTTTGATTTAGAGATTCGACTACTGAGTTTGCCATATTCCGACATATCAGCTGAAGATTGCAGCCTCATCTCGGTCTGGTCTTGCATCAACTTGATGGTTCCGTTCGAGAGCTTTTGAGGCTTCTTGCGGCACGGGGTCTTAAAGAACTTGGACCCCACAGCTAGGACAGCTTCCACCAACCCATTGTTAATCCCGTCCACAGTTTTGCATTCGGTCAGGCACTGGAAGCCATTGTGCGGTTCGAGTTGAAAGACGTCTTCGGGGTTCTGGATGTGGGCAGAACCAGGTCGAAGCGTGGACTTTACCAGGCGAGACCTTTTAGCACCTTTCAAGATCGCTATAGGTTTTTACATTGGCGATCACAGAGACATCACTGAATATTCGCTTCTTGGTCGTCATGATGAAGTTGATCTCATTTCTGGTAGTACCATCGGGGCTCATTCACCTCCTGGATGGCCGCTTCTGGAAGTGGGACTTCATGAAGTTAAAAATAAGTTGTTCTTGAATTTCTTCTTTTGCCAAGAAGTCGACCAGTCGCTGACCCCTATGGTTTCGCTGCCCATACCCAAATGCCAACCACTCACAACTCATTGCCATTCGGTGAGCCCATCTTGGCGTTGAAGTCCCCCATAACAACGGTGAAGTATGATTCGGAGGTATGTATGGCCTCGAATATCGTCTCATACAATGCCTCTACAACATCATCAGAATTTGTCGAGATCGGTATCTACCTGTATGACCATCAACGGATATCGGTTGATTATTCTGAGAATAAGGTATGCTACCCTGCTCGAAACACTGTCGACTTTCATAAAGTTGTTGATGAGGGACCAGCGGACGAGAAATCCAACACCACCCTGGTATTTACGGTAGAAGAGCATGTTGCCGAAATCTAGAACTATCGTATCTTGACCCTCTCTTCGGATGTCAGATAATCCCAAGATATCCCAGCGCATTTTGCTCAATTCTTCCTCCAGCTCGATAATCTTATCAACGGTCCTCAGTGTCCGGATGTTGTGTTTTGCCAAAGTCAACAAAGTTAGGCCAAAGTCCTATGGGGTGGTATGCCACATACTCGGCTTTCTTTATCATTAGAAAAAAAGAAAGCGATGCGAATGCTTGTGGCTCGTGTTAATAGTTAATACAGCAATCGTAGATTGAGTGTAGATATCACCTCGGTATACTATTGCAAAAGTAATTGCATTTTTTTTTAATACATAATTATATAGTAACCAGTATTAACCATAGTTTCGAAATAAAATCTCTACAGGAATAGTATTGTTAAAAAACTTTACTATAAAACGAGTTTGCTGTTCTTACTCGAATAATATCGTTATCGTAACATACTGAAATTCTTATTAAGAGTGCTATCCGTAATCACTAGAAGCGAGGTTATTCGCGTAAATAAGTACAATAAAAATGTAACGGAATATTAGGGCTATGGTTAATAAAAAAATACTAATTTGGAATGTACTCATAGGAAAAATGTGAAAAAAATTGACAACGTGTAAGAGGGTACGTACATGATGAATATGCAATAAAACGCAATGTATCGTTATATCACATTACGATATTATTCGGTGGGAGGAGCGATTTGTAAAGGATTCGCGTTCAAGTCGATTTCACTAGAAGTAACAAAATGAAGATTTAATTTAGATTCGGTATAGAATCTAATGAGTTAATTATAAATATATTATTAAAACTTTATAATCATTTCTCTGTTTACCTTTTCCGCATTTTTTTTTACATTTTATCTCTAAATGTCCTTTAGGTTATCTACTATCAAATAATTACGTTTTAAAGTTATTTAAATATTTAGCTTGACTCAACTAGTTGGTGTAAAAGCCAACAAGTTTTTCCCGAACAATTTATGACCTGTTTAAATTTTACATTGAAAAGATCGTAAAGTCATGCTTGTTATATTATACGGTTGCATTATACATTATATAAGTGGTACAATAAATTATTTTGAAAATTTATCACCTATTGTGTGGGAGCTAGTGCCCTTTAAGATATAACGAGGTGATACAAAAAATTGTCAAGTGTGTTCCAATTTTCTTTACTAAAAGTTCACGTTGACGGCAGTTTTTTTATGTATTTTAACTGGATTGGAAAGTTTTGTAACTTATGTAGTACAAGCTTCTGCACGCGGCTTCGGCTGTATTGAAATCATTATAAAAAGTGAGTAAAATTATATATGTATAAGTACAAGATATGTTTTAGTGTAGTGGGGAAATTTTAGAGTTTTATGCATAACAAACATTATTTATGTATTTTTTTGTTCGATTTTTACCAAAACACTCTAAAGTTCATCGTTTAGTTCATATTTAAACATATTTTTACTGACAGATGCTGTCGCCACGTGACTTTTGACAATTAAAAAAAAAAACAAAAAAGTTAAAGTCAATTATTCGATCACCTGCTAAGACACGAGGAGGTAACAGAACAAACAGGTCTACAGAAATTATATGCATAAATAATTATAAATGCTGTTTTCGCATTTATAATTAACGTGAATATTTACTACATTATAGTTTGTTGCTTAACCTGTAATGAAAGCTTGTTCTAGATGACACGAGGTAAACACGAGAAGCAAATTATTGAATTAAATGAAGCAATAATTATTGTTTTTATTTTTTGTATACATTCTATAAATATTAAAATATATTATTCTTTAAGCTGCTAACAAGATAAAAACAAAATTTAGGTATTATAGTTTTTGTATTTTGCCAATTGTATTTTTTAAATATCTAAAAATTATGAATTGTGCAACCGTTACCTACGTAAATATATCGTATAAATTACTTTTGATTAATCAACCATTGTTACTGCTAGGTCAATATTATTAACCTTTACCACCATTGCATAAAATAAATGCTGAACACTATTTATATTCAAAACAAATAATACCGGAATACCAGTTTTTAATTAAATACACCATAGCCCAACATTGTCATGACATTATTTTTGTCATCTGACTAAGGGGATTTTTATATCTGTACACCGATTACTCCGAAGTTGCTGTTCCGATTTATATGATTTTATTCGATGCATATTTGCCATGTGATCTCATAAAATAAAATTCGATATAATAAAATTTTATTCAGTTTAGTTGAATATTTTATTATTAAAATATTTTAAGAGCATTTTCTCCATTTTTTAATAATTGAACGATGGTTTATTAAAGTTACTACGGTTATCAGAGTTCTAATGCGTGTGTAAGAAAATGATGTAAAAAAGGATTTAAAATAACTTTTCTTTCCGAAGTCGATGCCAAAAAAGTCCACGAATTAAAAAAATAGACACAGAATTAAAAACGATAGTGATTTAACTTTTTTCTGTGTGTTTTTGAAGGCTTTTAAAAAGAAATTGAGGTACATAATAGTATAGAATTTGTCACTTATGTTTAAAACACATTAAGTAGGTAATATAATCCCATATAATTGATATTAAGCCCTTTGACCAACAATGGTGAGGATACATCAGATAAATCGGGCTTTTAGGATGAAATTGACCTGACCATTCACGGTTTAGTAAGAATAGTTCAATTAAATTGTATGTAGCCGATCAAAAATGTGTAGCTCTTTAACTATTATATCATCAATTAAGGCGTCATGTGCTCCTAGTATTACGCGGAAGGTCTTTTACAGATAACAGTGTTCCTAGCATCAATTCATTTAATTAAAACAGACCATTACGTTCTCAGAATCAACACGGACTCTAACTAGTCCACCGCCTTGCCCCCAGTTCATGTTTAGAAACATGAATTGTTATCATCATCAACATCCATTCGTCAATTAAAACCAGTCAGACGTTGTTGACATAATTATCATCGCCACTTAAACGTTTATTTGCTTCACAACCGTTAAAATTAGAACTATAATTAGCCAATATTTAGCAAAAACAACATAAATGACTCAACCGCTTCAACAAACTCCCACCATTTTGCAGTTATTCAAAAACTGAATAACGAACCCATTAGTACACATGTGTGATCTCAAACCCACAATATCATTCCCATAAACGAAGCAGTTACAAATCATGAAGATTCTAACTCGGAATGTGTTCACACGAACTTTAATTAATCGCCTGACTATACATCAATAACATATAACACCCATACACGGACTAAAAGGAAACCGCAGTTATTAATTGTGTTCAATACCGCATTTGTCGTCGAAAAAAAAACAGAGCGATACAAATTGCAACACACACGTCGGAGCAATTTAAAATTTAAGCCACGCACAAGGCTCTACTGATTTCTAAATAAACGTTGGGTGTCGGGCTATCACCCGCATATCTTGTACATCGACATAGTATTTGGTAGAGCAGTTCAGTTGCGCGCGCGCACCGCGTGGAACCTCCCGGGTCGTAGGCACGCGCAGTGCTCGCTGTACTCGCGTGCACGACGCTCGCGTCCGCCGCACCATAGCCGTGCCAGAAGTGACAATTAATGTGACCTTGCATAAAAATGTCGTTAGCCTGTACTCCAAATATCTGGAGGCAGTACGCGTAGTGATTCCTCACAATAATGCCGGAGTGTACGGAACAGTTTACGTTCACAATTCCCATCATACGTTACACCATGGAAGCCGAAGACAGACCGACTGACTCGGAGCGGCAGCAAATAACCAAGAAAATGTCGTTACTGACCCCCGTGAAGATAGAGACTCCTGACTGCGGGAAAAGCGGCAGGAGGTCATCTGAACCTACCAAGTATTACATACCACCACAGTGCAATAACAGACTATCACCTAGAAGTGCGCGTAAACGAGAAACTAAAAGAAGTAAGACAGCACACAAAAATGATTCTCCTCCTAAGGAGACTTTCGGACCTAAACCGTGTAACTGTGAGGACTGTAGAGCTTCGAGTCCGTTGCCCCCAGGGTACGGACCGCAGACCATGTCGCCTGGCTACGACCAGATGAAGATGTCCCTCTTGGAAGTGCCGTGGCGTGAGGATGATTTCACAGAGCCGTCCAGTGATGATCTCAGTTCGGAGTGGGATTCCGATGTTCCTGAGCCAGCTCGTCCTAAGGTAAACAACATTGATAGAATACTTTATGTACACCTTGCAGATGTTCAACAAGATCATGATGAATTCACAAGTATACTATTTGAAGTCGACTTGGCTGAACCTAAAACCGTTTACATCAGAGGTCATTCACTAACATTTAGATACAATTGAATTACGCCTTTTGTTATTCATGGCTTATGCTAAACCATGAATGTCCAATTCAATTCAAATTATATACGAAAAACTGGTTTCTTCCTAACGAATTGTCTCTACTTCCATCAAAAATTCAATTGCTTTTTATAGCATAACCCTGAATGAACGACGCAATTAATATGGAGATAGAAATCTAGCATTCCGTTGCTTATAATTCGGGCTTATTATAAAGCTAATGGGTAGGTAATTGTCTCAACCGCAGATTTGAAAGTGTTAATGAAGCCCATTCTGCTGTAGATTTGATAACAGATATAATTGCGAAACAATTCAATGGGTAATTAACATTGAAAATTGAATTGCAAATTCCACAAGATATCTACAATGTGTTTTTTAAATGAGGGGCCGGAATTTTGTTCCACCTGTGTAAATTTTTGGTTAAAGTTAAACAAGAAAAAGTAATGACGCAGGCTTCACTTGTTTATAAAGTAATTGAGATGACGTTGGTCTTAAAATAACTAGAATTTATTTCGTCATTAAACCGGACTTACATGTTTATTGTCTGTAAGCTTATTTGCTTGGATAACATAATCATAAAATTGATAAACTGTCTTACCAAAGTATACCGGTTTTGGCCGACTTTGACCTGATTTGCCTCCCCCGTGACACGTGTCTATTTTTAGAACAAAACCATGTAGTAAATCATAGGTGTTGTGATTGGTTTAGCTAGTTTTAATTCAAAGATTCGGATCTGAAACAACTTTTATTTCTATTTATAAATTGTTTAATTTCACAAGATTACACCAAAAGTAATTGCGTTCTAATTTGAAACCTTCCTTTATCTGAGGTTGGTCTTTCTTAAGTTTGTTCAAGAACATAAAAAAACGAATAACATGGAGTTTTGGAAAATCAAAAATCGACATTTGATTTCCATTCAAAAGTGTTTCATCAGCAGGAAGATCCTTTTCCAAAAACACTAGCATTTTGTGCATAATCAGAATATTTGAACTCACAAAGTAATTGAAATAAAATTCAAAGTTGGTCCTTCGTTTTCATCATCATAACATCCGCTTTTTTTATTTCTATATTCAAATAACTCGCAGCTATTAATATATGGTTGTTTAATAACTAATTCACGTTCTCGTGGCCACGTGGTTGCAAGTAGTGCCGGTTTACTTATACCAACTTTAGAATTAGCGAATCACGAGCAATGTTCATTGAATCAATATTGATCAAGTATGTAGAAGTATGTCAATATTGTTTTCTAATGCATTTTTTATTTAGATTTATTAAACGATTCTGGCATAGAGCTAAAGAATCTAAGATTACATTTAGAATGTCTGCTATTTTAATCATATTTTTAATACCTATATGATTTGTTTAAATAATGGCTAGGCGGCTGTATATTTTAACAAATTTAAAGGTAGGCATTGTTTGGAATTTTCTTTCAACACTAGCTTTAAAACTCGATCCATGATAAGATCTTGTAATTCTTCAGCTATAAAATCACCCGCATGTAGTTGTCTGCGGGTGATGTAACATATCGATACCATTTATCAACGATCGATTATTTATCGATACTCTCATCGATGTTGGCGAACCACCGTTAACCGTGGTTGGCCCGTTAGCCCACTTTCTAGTCTCATTGTTCTATTTAAGTGTATTGTAGTGTAACACGGGGTTTATGTAAAGTGCTCTTTGAGTGCAAGTCGTTACTGTAAATTTAGTTGATCGTGACATATCGTGAACTTTTATTTTATCGTCGTCTTGTCCTCCTTTTTCATTTTGTCAAGTTTTTGGCAGTCCCTTTTCCATTCGAACATGATCTAATTTACACTGAGACTTTTTTTGACGTAAAACAAACGGGGATTTTGAAAAATAAGTTCTTCTTTGGTACACCAGAGGCGTTTTCATTTTCAAGTACGCTGTGTGGCCAAATATTATCGCTTTTTTCACCTAATGCATGTTGCATGATACTGTTAATCATACCAGTCAATTAACTAGGGAAATTACAACGGGTATTTTCCCTAGTTGATTGAACTTGACTGGTCCTATCCGATGCTGCAAAATTATTGCGTGTTTCCTTTTTGTGGATTTTTTGAATGAAATATGAACACTTCTTAAAAAAAACGATCAATGTTTAGGCCGTCGCGTCGGTACAATTCATTCATTTTTTTTTCCATTATCATTATTACAATTCATTCGTTTTTTTTTGTGGAAATAATAGTTAAGTTAAGTTTAGGTATATTTCTACCATGAAAGGGCGATGCATGTATATATATATATATATCTCTACCTGTCTATATATATATACAGGATGAATTTTTCAACTGGGCGTGGATGGCTACTTACGAAACTATGAGGAATATCGAAAAACGTTGAAAGGAGTCTCGAGGCCGATTTTGACGAAAACTAAAACTGCATCATTGGATTTTAAAAAAATCAAAAATCCTGGCCAGGAATCGAACCCGCTGATTTTGGAAAAAAAATCACACCCTGTATTATTACACCGTTCGATAGTGTTGCTTATAGAGGTTCTAAGGCCATCAGAAAAAGTTAACGTAAAAGAGGAGCATAAAGTTTAACTCCAGAAAAATAAAGTTTAAAATAAAATTGGCAAAGAAGAACAATAAAAGATTTAAGCATTGATGAGTTAACAGGCTACTCGAATAACCATTACTCTTTACATAAAGTAATTATCTCTTGATACCTTATTCATGACATCCAAATGAAAATGACGTATTTTATGAATGACATAAAATGCAGATTGATTCTGTGGCGTGGGTCTTATGGAAATCATTGAATGTACTTATTACTGTAATTGTTTAAATTAAAATGACGTATATATCAATCGTTCTGTAGTAGCTAAATTGTGTGATATCATTCTTTGTTTCAAAGAAATTTGAATAATTGTTAAATAAGAAAAAAAAGTATTATCATCTCTTGAAGTTTGCTTAATTTCATTTTATTACACCGGTGCTTTCGTATCCAGGTAGTGGTCTTACTGTGTTTGATAGTTTCATAAAAATCTGTTCCGCTGTTGCGGCGGCATAACAGACAAACAGATGGACATTACGTTTAAAGCTTGAAAGTAAATATTTGAAGTTCACTTCAAGTAAATATTTTAATGATGTATGAATATTTGTCATGTGGATTAAATGCTTGAACACAACTTGGTGCAGCTTCTAAAGTAAACATATCTAATAATCATAATCATCATCATCTCAGCCATAGGACGTCCACTGCTGAACATAGGCTCCCCTTTTGATCTCCACATGTACCGGTTGGAAGCGACCTGCATCCAGCGTCTTCCGGCGACCTTCATAAGGTCGTCTGTCCACCTTGTTGGTGGATGTCCTACGCTGCGCTTGCTAGTCCGTGGTCTCCACTCTAGCACTAAAAATGTTTTCTCATAAATTAATGACCACAAATAGTGTCAAAACATCATTGAACCAATGAACAGTGTCAGTGTTGACGTCATCGACGCTCTGACGTCATAATAATTAATAACTCGTTCAGTGTTATTTCTAGTAATTAACTAAGCGGTATGGAACGTTTGTATTGTGGTTTTGTGATTAAACAAACGCTTTTATAAATGGAAAATATCCAATGTGTGTTTATTGAGGAGAAAACAAAAGTAATTCATGAACAAATAATACACTGACAAGCAGATTTAATGACGTGTATTCTTTAGGGACACGGCGCAGACGCAGCGTCGAATCTGTAGTATACATCTTTAGTGGATTTTCAACTTTATGCCCTAGAAACTAGAGCTATCTAGAATCGTCTGGAGTCTTATAATGTCAAACTGTTTCGGTGTTTGTCGTTGAGATAGTTCATCAGTTTGTCATCGGCGCAGTATCGAAACTGTAGTTTGTCTTTAGTGGTTGAGTACTTGAAAGTTCAACTTAATTTTCAAAGTATAAAATAGAAAATCTGTTGCATGTGGAGCTGAGTCCTTAGAGGATAGCATTACATTACTGTATATGTGTTTATGTCGTAAATGAAAGAATATAGAGTGAGGCTCCGACGGCGATGTCTGACGGAAAATGTCCGTGGATTAATTACAAAAGTGACTGTATCCGAATAAATAAATAATAAACAAGCTAATTAATAACTTCCTACTTTTCGAAGTCGGTTAATTAGTTAGCTATTTCCAACACTAATTACTTTTTTTTACATAACTAAAACCCCGAGTCTGACAGACCCCGTCATCGAAGGCATTAGTTTATCGAAAGAAATACATGAAAAACTGATAGTAAAAACAAACCTAATTGCCGCCAAAGACCTCGACATTCGACTTATGTTCACAAAGTTATCTTCAATGCGAAAAACGTGTCCCCGTTACAATTCTCCACCAACCGATAAGGTCGAGTACCGGAAAGATTCATACTTTGTACCAACAGTAATATCATAATCTTTAGTTTGTTTATACTTAGTAGCGATGTTTATATTAGCAGTAGTTACTCTTCCCCTTATTGTTCTAACAAGGACGAAATAATCAGTTTAGGTAAATGGTGACCTTAAGGCTGAAACAATACAGCGCTTTGTCACATGCACCTCAAGGAGATGTTAGCAAGCTGATAGGGACTATGCAAGGAGTCTGGCTAAACAGGGTGCCACATCTTGGAACGCAAAAGGGAAATTGAAAGAAGAGAGCAGTATTTAGTCAGTATGAGTCTGACAGACCCTACCACTCCGGGTCTGGCTAAACAGGGTGCGATGTCTTGGAACGCAAAAGAAAAATTGAAGGAACCTAAAAGTATTTAGTCAGTAAGAGTCAGGAAGAGAGAGCACTGGTCTGACAGACCTTTCCACTCCAGCCAAAACTCTAGGTCTAGCTATAATAATATGTGGAGTAATGTCGACTACGAAAGTCTCAAATCATAAAGTATGGAAGTTACTACTGCTCTAACTAGTGATAAAGAGGTCGCAAGCGGTTCTACTTACCATGAAGTTATAGGTATTGTTGCGATTTTTCATAAGTCATTGTTCAATGGCAGCCCAGAATATGAAGTTGTGTTCGGATGATCAATTTAGCACGTTAAGCTGTTGGTAGATCTTTCACAGTCATTACTGGTAGTGGTCTGAGATTCAGCGTTATCAAGAGATATCGTTGTACTCAGTACTACTGAGTTCTGTGTAGTACTTGTATTTAACTGCATCTGCTGAAGCGGGAAGCGGAATCTAACGGTGGCGGTTTGAGCCGGAGACTGCGACAGGACACCGAGACAGGAGACCGCGTCAGGAAACCGTGATCGGAGATCGCTACGTATCTGTCTCCTGTCTGTGTCTCGCTCGCGAATAGTCGCTCATACATTGCCTAATGTTAAGTACAGTCGCGGTCTCTTATCTCGATGTTCTGTCGCGGTATCCAGCGTGAACCACCACCTTAAGATAACTAGGCAGATGATGATATCAGTAGGTCTGTCCAGACAATTTTTGGCCAGACTGCTACTACTACTCTACATTAACAAAGGCGTGACGTTACGTTATTAATGATGTTAAGTTATTAACAGGTCAGCATTAATTAGAAGAGGGCAGCGTCACGAGCTAACAGCGTGTTTTTCTTTTTAACGATGTTTTTTAATTACTTACACGAGATGCTAACAACGTTTAAATGTGAGATGACTAAGAATAGACACGTTTAAAAAGGTGTTTATTTGGAATTAAATGGCATTTATGAGTTCATGTCTGGACAATGAATAATGATTCAAAACAGAGAAGACCTTCCGGGAGCTGTAAGACAAAAAAATAAACGGTCAACAAGATGGCTAACAAAGGAAAAATACCAAATGATACATATCACTGCCAGCCTGTAATGATTCCATAATGATCAAACCAAAGATATGAAAAACATGACAAACCAAAGGCTTTCCAAAGCCTTACCAACAAACAAAGCAACACCACGATTGGACACAGCTGCATGACAATTTCAGAACAAAACATTTTTTAACTATGGAAATGTATGCAGCTGTTTATTTTAAAAGTTGATGGCGATTTGGCTGAAATCCAAAACATAACATTTAGAACACTTCTTTTAATTAAACATCAACATTGTTAACAAGTGCTTAACGTTTTCTAGCAATTGCTGGAAACTAGATTGATATGACCTATGATTTCATAGTGCTTTCATCTTTATCACCTCCCACGCCTTAGACCGCACGTCAGCAGTAATGGTTGTTACTTCAATTGGCCCACAGCATTGGTAGGAGTTTTAATGGAATCATAGGTCAGCTTATAACGGCATTGTTACTGATGTGCGGTCTACCATACCACAATGAGTGGTCCAGACTTCCGTTTGCTATCTATTATCCTGACACTAAGAATTGCTTATTATTTCTATTTCTGGATGTTACATTACTACTTTAGTAGTCAGCATTGGATTTAGTTTCTGGTATTGTAGTTTGAAAACCGTTAGTTTGAAAGGACGATGCCTCTCAGCGATAACTTTGTCCCAGTTGCAGTTTATAAATATTAGAACCTCATGCCAACCACCCACGTGCGCATAGCCTTGCCGGGGTTGCGGCATACGTAGACCGCGACTACGGTACACAAAAGGCTACCGAAGGACACCAGGGATTTTAGTCAGTCAAGTCTGACAGTCCCTCCCGCCCAGCCCGTGGCGGAAGGACTCATTTGATGATTTTACCACGTAAAAAAAAAGATGTCAGAATGAAGAATTCTATGGTTATTATTTACAAAGCCCGCTTTGTCAAAAATTCAATAAGTGGCTTTACTTAAATTATGGAGTTAGAGGGAGTATAGAAGGGATCGGGGCAAACCTCGTAGAAGATGGTTGGGATGGTGGATGAATGGTGGCTTGGGCTAGACAAAACGAACAATCAGTGGTAGGACCATTTACCCTAGAAAATGTGAAAGTAGGGGAGATGAAGAATGGCCTTTTCCTCACTTCTAACTATCAAATAATTCGGAACAATTCTAGCAGTAGGATGACACAGTCTAAAAGTGACTTATAATTCCCGAACAAGAATATTATGCTACTATCAATTCCCTAGACACTGACGAGTTTTGAGTCTAGTAACTAGACTAGAATTATATTGCTTTTTTTATAAATATCTATTAACATTACAAAAGAGGAAGACTTCATACCTATTCATAATCGATATAATATTGCTTCTATTGTTTGTAAACATCGATTTAATAACTGTCTGAGAAAGCCAATTGTGGTGATTCCCAGCCATTATTTAATGATGAACAAGAGCAAAGAAATCAAACAACAATAGAATTATTCAATCGTGGTTATTGAATTACAATCCGAGCATACCCCATTAACTGTAATTGAAGACAATCAGTTATTTATTGAAGATCTTGTAGACCTCGATATTGACAATCGTAAATATGGTTGTTTGCATTCATTGAGCTATTATTACTACGTATAGAGACGACACCACGTATCACCACTGTGTCCCATCCAGGATGAGTGCACGCGCACAAGTTCATTCAGTAGTTTGACAGCTCTGTGGCGTGCTCTAGGTGCGCGCACTCATCCTGGATGAGACACAGTGGTGATACGTGGTGTCGTGTCTATACGTAGTAATAATAGCTCAATATTCGCATTGTAGATTTTATAAATAAAGTTTTCTATGCAATTTATGAATGCGTAGATGATCTAAGTAATTATATCGACTTCAGCAATGACGATTGCAAAACATTAACAATTTTGAGAAAGTCGAAGTCCCTTCGTACACTAGGTAGGCGACGCAAGTCTCCGATACCTTGCGACTTAGGTATCCATTGACGCGTACCTGTGTGCGAACCTGGATTTGTATTGTTATAGTCGCCTGGATACTAAAGTCGTAACGTATCAGATACTAGCGTCGCCTAGTGAACGAAGGGTCTAAAGAGTTCATATGAAAGAAAATATTTTAGTGAAAGACAAAGAAAGATGAATACATATTACCGGAATAATTACAACTCTTTTAAATGAAACAGAGATCGGATATAAAGAAAGAAAGAGTACATTGTTTAACAAAACAATTTTTATTTTAATAGTGGAGAACGGGTACAGCCGTGTGCAAAACCGAAATGGTATTCGTAAAGCTGAACATAACCACACAGCCAAACGTAACAAACCAATTATTCAAATTCGGTTCTCCATTATTCTTTTTGGAGTAGAACAACTACCCACACGTAACTTCAATACAATAGATCATACATACAAACTTGGCGTACATCTAATTAATAATGCTACAAAAAAAATTACTGCGCCGTTCTAGAAAAATTTGTTTGAGCATTCAATTTGAACATTGAATATTACTGAAATAGGAATATCGACTGTGGGCTTTTGTTATGCTGTAAAAGACATATGGTTGTTGTTGAATTTTCAATGTTCTGTTTCGAGCCAAAAGTTTATAATTCAACAGCAGGCGTCATGACCAGTTTGAAATCTGCCCTTCCGTTTATGAGGCCGAAGTTACACAGTAAAGTGTTAAGTGTTTCACTACGCTTTATGCTCAAAACAACATATCCTGATAGGGAGAGAATAAGCCCATTCGTCCACTAGGCGACGCAAGTCTCCGGTACCTTACGACTTTGGTACCCAGGCGACTATTGCAATACAAATCCATAGACGCTCGTACACACACAGGCACGCGTCAATGGTTACCAAAGTCGTAAGGTATCGGAGACTTGCGTCGCCTTTTGTACGAAGGGGCTTAGAGTGATATAATGAGTGATGTTATGAAATGAAAATCGTGCACTACTTACTGCTACCACATTTGAGCAATAGAATAGATTAAAGACGCAGTATAGTTTTTTGATTTTCATCGCAATTCATAATATTTATCATGTTATTCTGCCCGAATTCCCGTTTAGACTCCCAGTTAAGTTTCCCTCCTTTTTTACTTATTTACCTAATTAGTGCTCAAACATTTTATTACCGTTTGCCGCCATAATATTATTTATTTTTAATTTTATTATTATCACTGCTCTACCAGTTTGAGATTTTAGCGCCGGAACAGGTTATATTTGCATATTTTAATGATTATTAAAGGATGTTAGGAATCTTGATCAGAAAAAAGTGAAAAATGTGACCGAAACATCTATGTAAATGACTGCCCTGTTTGTTAAAGAACCAACGAGAAATATTAAGACCAAGCATAGAAGATTTGATCGAACTTAACGTTTTTGCAATAGATACAAAAACAGTCACACAAAAAACAAATCGAAGTAGAATGATTAATTATAAATTATTAATAACCTAGCCTAATATTAAATAAATAATTATAATTAGTATCAAAAACATGTTGCTGTTTTGGTCTTGCTTCCAAAATTAATTAAATCATGTTCTCAATTTTGACAGCTGAGTTGAGACTGGTATTAAAAAAATACAAAAAAAAGGTTCGTTCGCTATTAAAACAGTTTTTTCATAGGGTTAGGCCAAACGCGCGAACTTTGGTGAGTCGTGAGCCGCAGAATTTCATGTTCTGATACAGACTATAGTACAGACCACTCATATTGCGTCGCGAAAGACTTTTTCTATGTAAGCGACCGAAATTCTGCGACTCACAACTCACAAAATTACGCTCGTTTGGCCTCAACCTTTCTATGTAAGATAATGTAAGCGACCGAAATTCTGCCAGTCACGACTCACAAAATTACGCTCGTTTGTCCTCACCCTTATTGAATACTGCCACCAACTCTGCGTATTTATTTTTACTTCTTTTCCATTTGACTGTATGCATATCAAGCAAGGCTCCAAATCATTTGTTTTAATATAGAATTTTTTGCTTTACGTAACTAGACAAATCTTAGTTCGTAAAAGTTGTAATCAAGCTTTCATTTTCGACAATTCCACATAATTTCAACTTTCTCTATTGGATTTGTTTGAGTGCACCTAGTTTCTCTAGAATTGTCATTCTTAGCTTATTTATAAGTAGTAGGCGATGGACGCGATCTCACGTTAAACTGTATAATAACTTCAAATGATGCGTACATAATGGCGGTTAATGGTACGGTACGAATCAAGCAAAAATAGCACTCAAAATCCACCATTTGTATGTCACTCTTACAATACATCATTTAACGACACCTCATAATCTCAAATCCATCAAGCCGTTAAGGCTACACAGCGTGTCAAAGAAACAAACATAAAGCATGCAGTGTGCAAGCCAGCATGCAACATGCCGCCCCTCGAAAAACATAACCCTTCTGGTCGGGTAAAAATTACAACACACTCAAAAGAAAATACGTTGCCACATATTTTTTAAATCAAATGTGTAAATGGTTATCCAACAGCGTATTAAGTAGTAGTAAATCTTTTCCAGCAAAGGCAAGTCTTTTTAATATACTGTTGGTACCCAGGCCTCAGATGATTGAACTATAATCAACCACGCTTGACCAGTGTGGTCTACTAGTCGTCACTAACCGCTATAATCAGAGCTCAAACGCTATTTTTGGACCAGATCAAAGTTCAGATATAACTGTCATCATCATCATCTTTATCAGACTGAAACATCAAATGGTTTAACATATAATAAAACGCCGGAAATAGAGAAGTAGTGGAATTAGTCGTATTTGTTGAATTATCTATTCTAAAACATAATTGTCTATGGAGGATTTTTTGAAGAAAATAGCGTCTATGTCAGCTGGATATTTGCCCAAAAGATTGGCGGCTACAATACGCTTTGCCTCTGGACGAGGTAAAAGCCAGCTTTGGGTCATAGAATCCGTGAAAAAGTAGTTCTGAAATGTGTGAATAGGCTGTGAACACTAGGAACCTACGGAATGTGAGTTTTAACTAAACAGCTAGAAAATATTTTTGAAGTAAAATTAATAGATACTAGCTGTGCCCGCAACTTCGTTCGCGTGGATGTCGGAATTGATTAATGTATTTTTTAGTTCTAAGCGCTTAATTCAGGCCAGTCCATTCCGGTCCATTCCAGTCCATTCCAGTCCATTCCAGTCCATTCCAGTCCATTCCAGTCCATTCCAGTCCATTCCAGTCCATTCCAGTCCATTCCAGTCCATTCCAGTTATTTGAATAATGTAGTTTTTCTATTCGAAGTTAGATTGCGCGACTGACGTACGAAATCAATGTGTGAGACCAAAGTGCACCCGTAATTTTACTTCAGAAACACTTTAAATTCAAATATCTTTTGATAGACTGAACCGATTCCAATGAAACAAAAACTAAATTCCTCTTCAAGTTACGCTTAATCGTTGTGTATAAAAGTTATCTACATTAATTTCGTATATTTTACGTGATACCTGGACAAATACACAGACAAACAGATAAACAGACAAACAGACAAAAATTCTAAAAATGCTAGAAATGGGTTCTATTGGTTGTCCTTTAATACCCTGGCTATATATTTTGAGTTTTTATTTAATGTACAAAAATAAATTTTCTACAGTTTTATTATATGTATAGAAGATAGATAGATAGATATAGATATAGAATAGATAGATAAAACTGGGACAAAAAAAAATCTAGATAGTAAGAACAGATATTTTATGTTATGACTTTTGACACATAGATATTTAATATTGTTAGTCAAAGTTAAAATGGACGTGGATAAACACGAAATAGTAAAAAAATACGCGTTCATAATGTAGCACAAGATAATATTAGCGACAAACAAGATAACATTTAGAACGAGTTTAGAATTGAAAATAACTCTTAATTAACTTATGATCACGAATTTAACAGAGCCACTATTTATAGAGAGGCTATTTTAATACATGTAATAATATTTATAGTCATAGAAAAAGAAGAGTTATAGACAAGTATTCTTTGAATGAAGGATGATGTAGCTAGAAAAGAAGTGACTGCTAAGATTACAAGTATTAGAGAAGTATGGAAGAACAATTTATACTGCGCCCAAAAGAATTGAAATAAGGGCAGAAGAAGATCATGAGCAAAATAATGGAATCACTTACTCCGATTTGCCGTCATCTTGAGTACTTAATTTAGTAAAGAATAATAAAATGGTACCATTTCAAAAGGTTACACTGTTCACTTCAAGTTGATCCCAAATTCATTCAAATCATGCCATTATTCATGTAGCTATCACGGATTAAATCCAAGTAGGTGATTCCATACATCTACTTGCTAGTGTATTTGATACTGTTTAAATCCGGATCTGAGAAATAGATAAAATAATGATAGAATAGTAAAGCAATAACCTATTTATTCAACTGTAACGCATTGTGCGGGATCAAAAGCTATTTAAACATTCTGTTTTTCATCAGCGTCGTTATTATTCCTAGAATTTTCTTTAGTTCCATCCATCGTTGAAGAAAGACTTGCTATAACAAAAAAAAGAATTCTTCTAAAATCATCTTCTGTTTTTCTATTAAATTCATCAATATTTGTTTGGAGTTGAGATATATTGATTTGTGCTTCTGTATTATCATCTCAAATATTGTCTGCGTCATTGTAAGCTATCAACTTAGCTCTAAAGACAGTGACACCAATATTTGCAAGGGCTATATCAAACACAGAGTGCTCAATTGGAAAACACATTCCGTCAAACACACCAGACTCAAATTATGCAACGTTCGTCTGCTCCTATAACTCTTTGATAACCTTTGTGGACTGTCTGACTTTATATTTGTGTCAACTGTCCAAGAAGTACACTTGAAACTGGACTTTATTCCCATTATGTAAGAATTGATAATGTAATTAGAGAAAAAAACTGGAAAATTTTCTAAGACGGCGACTAACAACCGCGACGCGCCAGTTAATATTCTTGATACATTTAGACAGCAATAAAATTGTCTGTTAGTGATTAGATTTTTTTGCTCTGTAAACCGCAATTGATATATCGTTACTATTTAACACATCAAACTTGTGTGAAACTAGAAACAAAAAGACCTCTACGATAGTCTAAAGATGTCTTAGAGTCACTGTCATGGTAAATGTTGCGTATACCTGTCATAGGCTTGGTCGCAGGTCTTATACCATCACCGTGACCCCGGAACATAAAGGGCTATTGAAGGACACCGTGGATTTTAGTCAGTACTAGTCTGACAGTACCTCTCGCCCTGCCCGGGGTGGGAGGTCTCATTTGATGATTTTACCACGTAAAAAAAACAAAAAAAATACCTGTCATAGGCTTACATACCAGCACATAAGTTTATATTTTTGTTTTCAATTACTGCATTGTGTTTTGCTGTTGGTGTTTAAATAATAAATAAGTCTTAATTTTATCTATTTGGAGATATTAAAAAAATACCTACAATATTATAAGACAGACGCCAGCGCAACACCTACTAGTCTGAAAAACTTTAATACATTTTCAAGTTTATCTTAAATTCAAAAGGTAAATTTTTGATTGGAATAATTTTCACACAAATACAAGAATAATTCCAAACCATTCTTGAAAAATAAGGTAAACCATTGTAAACTGTAGCTTCAGTCATTCCACAGTTATTTCACTTGAGTCATCTCCACCATTTTGTACTGAAACAATGAATGACTTAGTACACTTATTAGTATACAAATTATTGTGTTTTACGAGGATAATTAATGCTAATATCTTTGTTTATTATGTTTTAATTATACCTCTGGTAGCAACAGATGTAGCAGTCAGACTTTTAAGAGTCTGACAACTTGTCTTACCAAGGGTTATCATATGCAGTGACTGGGTTGTTCCCAATCTCTTGTAAAAGATTATCTTGAAACGAGTGATGTAACAAAGGTTTTCTAATAATTTTGTTGATTGAGTAATATTGTCCATGGATGAAGTTTCTTGCTTGTTCTTCTCCATAGAGATCTACGCTTTGGAATGGGCGCCTACAGTACTTTCACAGTTATTATGCCTTGTGACTGGGATTTTCATGTTAACATTGTCCATGGAGTTTCTTGCCCGTTCCTCTCCATAATCTACGCTTTGTTACCTATCACATTTATTAAAAAATCATCAAATGAGTCCTCCCACCCCGGGCAGGGCGGGAGGGACTGTCACACTTGTACTGACTAAAATCCACGGTGTACTTCAATAGGCCTTTTTGTTCCGGGGTCACGGTGATGGAAATAAGTCCCGCGACCCCGGCAGGCTTTGGCCCTCTGTGAGGGGGCCCCGTCATTTGCTGACAGCTCTTTGAGGCTCGCGTGGAACACGACGCGCCGTCGACCCGGGCATGGTCCATGGTCGGACAGCGAGTTGCCCTTTACTCGCCGCCCGCATGCCCGCGCCTACGGTGGCCGGAGATCGTCATGCGACGTCCGACGCCGTGGGCGTCCACCGCCGCAGTCTTTAAAGCCTTGGTAATAAAATGTAAATCTCTATGTCTCGCCTTTAAGCAATGCTGGCCTAAGTAGGGTTTCTACTGGAACGGTCACCTTTACATTAAAGTTCACTGAACATAGCATTTTGTTCAATTATTTGCTCAATCATCGTTTTAATGCTGGCTGCACCACAAATTGCATCATCTCTTACAAAAAAACAAATGACAATCAACAAAAAAATCGAGACTAATTCCACAGTATGTTGAACTGGGGGTCTAAAAAGGCGAATTTTTGAATTGCATTAAAATTGTGCTATATTTATTGTGTGTTCTATTGCTTGAGAAATAGAATAGGTATTCCATTTTACTAATTATATCGCTGTTAAATTTGTATTTTTTAATTTAAAGAAATTCCAGTACACAAATGCATCTCTGGCTTTCTGGCTTTCTCCTTATCAGTGTACTGATAAGAGTTTAATTGGTGAGATAACCTGTCACCTGTCATTTGCCCTCATGCAATCGTTATCCGAGGCGCAGTCTGGGACACGATGTTTTTGCATGGGGTTTTGCAAAACTGGGTAAGTGTTGTCAACACCATCGTTAAAACGTCATCAAGTTTACGGCCTCTGACTGCCGTCTTCTTTTTGTGTCTATGAAAGACACTTGTAGAGCAAATGTATTCTCAACCAAAAATAATATTATTATACATGCTTAAAGTGAACCTAAATTAATTGCTAAGGGAATTGATACATTATTAAGATTTATCGTCAATTGGACAATTGACAGTCAAGGGTCAATAAAACGTAAGACGTTTAGTAACAAATAACGATAAAAAATTAATTGATTATTGTACTCAATTACAAAAATAGTACTGGCCGTGTCTGATTCTTATACAAATAAGAACAATTTCAACGCGTTCGAAACCAAATGATTTCATTCAGAAATGTTTTTTCTGTCTTTATTTAAAAAAAAAAAAAAAACGATCAAACCCATAACCTGACATTTGACAAGTTTTAGAAAAACCAAATGCTCATGCTAGCGGCTATCAAATATCAGACTAATTTGTTTAACAATCTGAACTCCGAATGCGTATGATGTCAGTCTTGATTACTTTTAATTGAGTTGGGGATTCATTGAATGATTCTAGACCAAAAATAACCTAGCTCCAATCTTCTTGAGATTGTTTAGGGTCAAAATCAAGTGCATGGACTGTGATAGAAGCAGTGCTTCATATGTAGACAGTAAATACAGTGATAACCTTCGATGTATGTTGTACTTACAATAGCATAAATAAAATAGTTCAACAGTACAAAAAAAAAGCTGAATCTCAGTTCGATTTTCGAAATTCACAATGTTACACATATAGTGAGTTTCGAAAATCGAACCAAAATTCAACATTAATGTGTTTACTCTTGGTCGCTATCTGGTTCAGAGACAAAGATGAGTACTAAAATGGAGAGAGCCAGAGGGAACTGAAGTACTGACAGAACATAGTAAATACTGTTTGGTGCCGGACTCCGCCAGGATGGTGGTCGCGAGCTAGGCAGCCTTGTTGAAGCCTACCACCGTCGATGGGATTGATCAGCCGTCACAGTAACCTGTGATAGGTTACTGTTATCCTGTGATATTGACGATGTTCTTAGGTTAAAACGGTTCAATGTCACCAATGATTTTAAGTTTTAATAATAATTATATTACATATTTTTTGGCATCAGCTAAAATGAGTCGCATTGAATAAATATCACACTCTTTCTTCAGTAGCCATTTTGTTCTCATTCCCGGGCTGTTGACTCTTTTTAAAAAGTCCCGATGGCTTTAATAATAATAATATTAAATTGTAATAATATGACTATAATACTTTGGAATTTGTGGTTGGAAAAAGAAAAGCAAATGTTTACAAATTACGTCAATTTAATAACCACATTCTTCATTAATACATTTTGTTAATTAAGGATATTGCTTTATAGGTTTTCTTTATTTAGGGATTTCCATTTGCCATTGAGTAGCGGGATATTTAGTTACATTTAAAATTATCCTGCCTATTTGACGCTTCATCATTAATTGAATTAGATATTTAAGACTACGACAGAAGGTTTCTTTTTATGTGCAAATTGCAAGTGCCATCCATCAGTGAGTGGTCTCTCATTTTACTTGACAAAATAAATTCCACTGTTTACCCTTTGTAATTTCTGAAACTGAAATTGGAATAACCCTCTTCTTATGTCGTATTCTCGATAACAAACTTAGAAAGTAAACGTCCTGGTATTTGATCGGACTGCAGCTGTTATTACCTCTATGGCAAAAAAAAAGAACACAAACAAACAAAACAAACACCTAGCTCGAACATAAAATATTCCACATAGCTATGCACATAGATCGCATGTAAACCTTATGTAAAGCAGAAATATTAGCTTAGGCATTAGCTGAACTGCCGTATCTAGCACATACATGTTAAACGCTTCTATAAGGCATTTATCTTTAATCAGTATGCAAAAGGTGTTCTCACTTATCCCAATTGGGGAGATACATGTTTTTGCGAGAAACAATAAATCTCAAACGGTTTTCTCGAAAAAATCTGTAAGTGCCATCGGAATCTAAAGGTGCTTATAGACTTGAGGATTCACTTGTAACAGAACATTGAGCATTGGATGTACGGACGAGATACGAATCCTAAACTTCATGATCAATTTATAATAGTGTGGCGTCCGCGTTCCGTGGCGTTCCGAGTCTTCTTTCAAAACTGAAAAATCTATACGTATTTCAGACTAGATTTTTTGTACAAATGTACTCACAGCGTCACGATGTGTTTACCCCCTTAAAGTATCTACAGTAATCACATTGTGACGATGTAAAGAAATTACTTTCTGTAAAAAAAAGAAGCAGATATCCTCCACATTTCATGCTTTGTAAAAATGATTTAATTTACCCCGTAAAATCAGTAGCATTTTTTAATATTCTACCAGCATTCTTTCAGTTATATAATTAAACTTATTCAGTGTACTTCAATCAATCAATCTATCAGCCTTTTATCCAGAAAACTATTTAACGCCCCCCCCCCCCCCCCCCCCCCTAAAGAATGTCTTTTAGTTCAGTGTGCCTTCTGGCATAGGCCTCCTCTAACATCTTCCATTGTTTTCTATCTCTGGCTACTCTTCTCCAATTTAGTGTACTTAGTGGCAAGCAAAATCACGGGTAAAACTAGTTAAGTACGCAAATCAATTAACGCCATTATTTCGACCATATACAGCACAGATAGGTATGCAAACAATTTTTATCTTAAGTGCGGTCAATCCTACCTTTAGTGGCCATAATCTAAACTTGATACCATCAAGGCAATTTATATGCTAAATACCAATACAGTATTTTAATTTATTTCAAATTCTTAAAGTCGATTCTCGAAGACATTTCATACAAACTATTAAGTACTTATTTTTCGATAAATGAAATTTAGCATGATCAAAGAATTCACCATACTGATTCATACACATAAGCAGGATAGGGTCTTAAAAAATAGTAGGAAAAACAATTTAAACCCATTCAGAAAGGAGGAGGTTCTACGTCTGACGTCTGACAGTATTTATTGTTTTTAGGCTGATGCCAAACGGACAGTTAAGGATTCAAAAGTTTATTCCTGTTTGTCACAATTTTTTAGTCAAGCAAATTGAGACACCACTTGTTAGGGTAATAACTTGGGATTCAAAAGTTTATTCCTATTTGTCACAATTTTTTAGTCAAGCAAATTGAGATATAACCACTTCTCTTTTTTGTTAGGGTAAAAACTTGGGTTTTTCTTAAGAAGAAGCAGATCATTTTCTTAGTTTTTTAGGTAACTTATTAATGAATTGAATTAAATCAACTAGTTGCAGTTTTTTCTTTTCATTCCAAACTGGTTTCTAAGTCGTAAATTGTATCATTATCATTAAACCGCAAAATCGTTTTAAACAGGTCAATAATTCCTTTTTTTTTGTTTTTAGGTACGTAAGAATTCATCTGTATCCTGTATCAATAGAAGCTGAACGCTCAAACGAAGTAAGGTAAAAATTAGACGTAGAACGATACTTTTTTTTTGGTTTTTTTTTTTGGTGGTAAAATCATCAAATGAGTGTCAAGGGACTGTCAGACTCTTACTGACTAAAATCCACCCGTGACGTAGAACGATACTTGGACGATAATTTAGCCTATAGAATATCATTCTAGCGCATCACTGATTTTTCCCATCAGGACTGGGTCGAAGAAGTCAATCCAAACGAATTTTATATATGAAATCTCATGAAACCTTGCACGCATTAAGGCCGAATCGTCCGAATCGAACGAAACGAATTTTAGATTTCGACAGAATTCTATAATTCGTTTCGTTCGACTCCTTCGACGCGTTAACGGCACGGAAAAGTTTGCGTCCACCTTAAATTTTAAATCACATAAGTTCACCCAAAGGTGGTCTAGCTAGAAGATATCGTTACGTATTAGCGATAACACCGCCTTTTTACCCACACAGTCAATTATATACTAAGAATATTCTGTTGTAAGTTGCTTGTAAGAAGTGATCTCTAGAATTACGATACAATACGCGAGCATTCACCTGTAATGTAGGTAGGTACGTTACATATTCGAACATTTCATCAGTGACGGAAGACAATCGAGCATCACAATGCGCACTTTGATGTTACATTACACGCGAATGCTCGCGGCGAGGGAACGCTTTAATATAGAAATAAATCAAAGATTATCAGCCATTGTTTTTGTAATCAACGCATCAATCTCATCTTGAAGGACCTCGAAGTAAATACCGAACGGTTGTTTACGATTATAGGTAAATAAATGACGTACATAACAACCTCGTGTTTCTCACGCCGCCATTGTAAAATAACACTAGGTATTAGGTAGACGAATTCAGAAGAAAACGACGTCAAATACCACTTAATACTGTGCTGAGCTTTAATTCAAAAAACACGTTTTTGTTTTTCCCGAATTATATGAATGTAGATGAGAACAACAGGCGTAGCATGGCGCCGTAGAAAGGGGTTTTGTCGACGGAAGAATAGACAAAATGACAGAACGTAGAAATATTTTTATTGTTTTAAGCATGGTAATGTAAAAAATATGGAAAGTAATCGTTTTTTTCTTCAATAGAGTACGAATGGTGTCATATTTGTGCAAAAAAAAAACAGTCGACTTGTGTAGAAATAACGATGAAATAACTTTGTCTTTTCTTGGTAGAATAGACATAGAATCGCCATGTTACACGTGCTGAAGCAACGTCACAATTGCTTGGTAACTTTAAAATATTAATATAAAGGTCGTATAAGCGTCGCGTCGGAAGACGCGTCGTGCAGCGCGGGCTGCGCGACGCCAATATTGGCAAATATTGGCGTCGCGCAGCCCATTCTCCGTGAACGCTCTCTACATCGCCTTATATTTATGTTCCGGGCAAGATTAAAAAAAAAGGATCCGACTTAACTGTACCTAAAACAAAACTTACCTGTAAGATTTCGATAGACAAAATTTACAAAATGTGATGAATAATTCCGGAACAAAGTCTTGTATCGGGAGCAGTATATTAAGAAACCAGTGACGTCATCAAGATGACGTATCCTCTCGGCCCCATTCGAGTACGCTTTCACGACTTTCTATTATAATCGATACGATGGATGGTCATAAATAAATTTATTTCTTGTGTCTCACAATGTTGAGGTTAGGTCAGGTTAGGTACTGTCACAAACAAAATAATTGTTAAAAAGAAAAAAAAACAACTTTCGATAACAAATAATCGCGTAATTTTACAAAATAAAGAATTATTTGTATTAGGTAGTTAGTAAAATAATTTAACGATTATATTAATTCAGAATTAATAAATATTTATTAAATCTATATTATGGAGATTTTTGGACTTAAAATTGGAAGCCAAAATTAATTAAGGTCGTATCTACTAGACAGCTTGGGTTCGTCATCTATTTGTTATACCTACTTCAAATGTCTTACGTCAATATGTCTCAAGTCTTGGTATTGTCCTCTAGCAATAACATTGAAATCCACCGTCAATGGTCGTCGTCGTAACTTACGTCATTATTTTTTGCTTTTGCTCAGTTTTGTGTGCTTCCGTATATAAACAATGTGCATGAGGCCTTATTTTTAAACAAAACTCGAGTTGTTTTTGTTTTTCTTATATTCAGTTCACTGTATTTTAAAGTGTATAAAGTATAAAAAAAATGTATTAAAGCTTTTTCCTGCAGAAGTGTCAAAACAAAAATTATTGTACAAAAACGGATGCCAACATAAATGTTTTAAAAACGTTCTGGGTTTCATAAATAGCCTTATTTTCATCTTGATAGCGTTCAGTGTTTATTGATGAGATTTTAAGATAATTTTACTGTCAGTATGTTTTTGTTAATATTATTGCTTGGCATTTACTTTCTGTTCTGTTAACTGCTGCCTCGTTTAAATAAACACTTATTTTATTGTTAATTCCGCTGTAAAGCCTAATTACGTAAAATGTCATGTGAATAAACTGTGTTTTTCTGCGAAAAAATACACGAAAACTCGTGTAAAGTGTCACCCTGAAATTATTACAATGTTTGTTGTACTTGGATACTAATTGGCAAGTAATTTTTATCTACTTGTTTTTGCATGTTGTTGATTATTTCTTCATACTTTTAATTATTTTAACGCTATTTTAATTTTTTTTGCAACACCTAAACTTCCTTTTTTTTTAAATTTGGTTCATAAAGAACTTCAATTGTGTCCTATAAAGTTAATGATTCGTAAAATAACATTTTTACGAATGTAACTAGACTTGAAAAAATATGTTTCATACGTCAACAAAAACATAATTATCAAAGTGTGAACCTTGGACTTGTATTGCAACCAAGGATAAGTTGCAAGTGGCGCCTCGTATTACAATTAATTTACGTCATGATTCTGCATACTTGTTTTGATACTTACATTTATTTATAAACCTGCTAGCTTCAGATTAGTTCAGATTATCTAATGGCAAAAATAAATTGCACGGTTTATATTACAACTAATACAATGTTTAATTGCATTTTTGGTATTCAGACAGCTAAAACCGGATAAAAAGCATGTAAAACTAAACTTTTTCCAATGACCAAGGTCTATGTTTTTTTAGAACGTTGCTTTAGGAATTTCTCATATGTCGTGGGTGCTTTTACAAACACTTAAATTCAAATAAAAAGCCAAGCAGATTTTCACTTACTTTGAACATAATATAAAACTGTTCCGTACTAAATCACAATGTACGATCTAAGGACCAATATTATTATTTATCCAAAGCTAGGACTTAGTCGTAATTAAAGGTACCATGTAAGTGGCACTTTAGACACTTTTATGACGCAGATCACGTATGCGCCTGTACTTGTACAGGCACGCGACGCGGTGGTCCCTATATTAAACGTGCCATTTTTGTACGCGACTGTACGTGATTCGAGTTGCGTAATTCGGTATTATGCTTTATTTGTTGTAAGCTTTTGAATAATCGTGGTAATTGATAGGATTCATAATTATGTATATGTGGGTAATGTTTTTATTATTTTCGTTTCATTTTTTTTTCTTTTCTTAATTGTTTTTTTGATGATTGTAGAACAACTTCCTAAAAATTTTTAAAACTATTTTATCAAGGCAATCATAGCTCAAGGTTATTGGGATAAAAAAGACACATTGTTTTTTATTCATGAATTATTATTATTCGTAATTATTACTTTAAAAATTATGTTTATTATAATTTTAATTACATTTTTTTTTTGTCTAAATATTTAAAAATGTAAAGAATAAGGAAAATATCGCATAAAAGAAATGGTAGGTATAATAAAATCTATGAAGTAAAAAAAAATGTAAATTATCTAGTCTATATTATAACGAACAAGGTCGTAGGTCAAAAATGTTTAAAAACTCAACGAAACAAAACTAAATAAATTTCTAGAATGAGATCACCGTCGTACGAGTATTCAATGAATGAGCCGAGACTTCGGCTATTAGGTATCGAGAACAGTAGGTAATTTGTCTACTCGAACACGACCACATTTACGGATAATTAGTTAACCAAATAAGAGTCAGTAGTTAAACTAACTATTGTTCCCAAATCCCAATAAATGTTTTTCAATTTCCAAAAAAATGTTCAGGATTGTAACTATACTTAGTTTAACTATTACGATTAAAGAACTGTCAAAAGCAGTCTACATTGTATTGGTTGAAAATAGGAAGACCTTTTAGTTAGTTCCTTTCATCATCAACATCATCATCAGCCAAAAATAAATTTGTTTTTGTAATTATTAACAATTCACATGACAAGTAAGACATGACACTAAATGATCTATCATTTGTAGAGAGCACCACATTTTTGTGAGAAAATCTACACTGGGGCAGATTTTCTTTACAGACTAGACTAGGTTCTGCCATGGTAGATCATGTCCAGCACCATTTTGTAGTGTACACAAACAATCAGTGTAAGTAAGCCCCTTCCCTTCTTACTTACGAGTATCCTGTTACCTAAAATTAATTACGAGTAATTTTGATCTTTGGTGCAATCATCAACTGTCAAGCCTTTTCCCAACTATGTTGGCGTTGGCTTTTAGTTGAACTGGGTGCATCTGAATATCTGTATTTTATGTTAATTGAGGCCTGTACTCAGCAGAACACGGCTGCTAATGATTATGATGATGATGATGATAAAAAGCAACTCTGCCTGTAATTGGGTAATAAGATACCCGAGGTAGTAAAAGGTATCCCTTTTTTTAGCGTGTTACAATCATCATACCAGTCCTCTCCCAGGGAGGTGCAAGAAAGGCTGTCAGACTTGTACTGACTAATATCCACGGTGTCCTTCAATAGCCCTTTACATTCCGCGCCCTTACCAAAACTGTTTGATCTTAGTTGCAGTACTGTAATGTTAATTCTAGTATGTCCAGCAAGACACAATCATCAATGAAGCCATACACGCCCACGTCATAGATAACAAAATAAAACAGAAACTCCACTACTATCTGGTTTTAACAATGGAACTCATTGAAGTTCTGTCAGTTGGTAATTAAGTATAGAGTAGGATAACAAAAGTAATTGACGTCATGCACAATGATGGAAATAATTACAGTGCCATTATGCTGTTAGTGTTGATTGGTGACGGTCAGTGATGGTAGGTTAGGTGGAGTTACGACGTTTGTTTTTTTAATTGGTCGCGCATAAAAAGTTACATAAAGTGTCATGAGGGGTCTGTGACACTCCGGCCAAATAGACAAAATATCAAAACCGTACAACATCACGAATCAGCTCATCACGAAGTAGTATAGCTCGATACTTGATCAGGGAAACGTCTTTTAATAAAGCTGTGTGTGTGTGTACCTACGCAAAATATAGTGTCTCTTCTTTAAGTGATGCACTTAGGCTTAAGTTTGTATTGTAATGAGTGAATTTCAACAGGTCCTATAAAATCTTCATTTCCGTGGTTTTTTTAATCTTAAGCTTTTTTTAAAAAAAGAAACGCTCTTATTAAAGTTTTTGATAATTTATATATTCTTGCTTAATGTCTAGCAGATAACTTAAAAAACTAACGAGATATAAGGATTTAAAAATTTCGTGCCACGGCGATGAAACATGCGTGCACGGCAATGAAACAAGGGCCCACGGCAATGAAAGAGCTGTGGCATGGCAATGAAAGAATCAATCAACGATGAGAACAATATATGTTAAAATTAGAACTACAATTATATTGAAACTGATTGGCAGACTTTGACAAAATAATATTATACATCATACCGACACTTTAAATTTAAAAAAAAAATCGTCTTGTCCATGTTTATTTTCAAGCCCATAGCCCACCCATTGTGAAACTCAGTCGAGGCCATCAAGCATCAGAAGCATGATGGGTCTGTAGTTCTTCAATAGGCTGTTATCAACTTTTTTTAAGAAAAGCACCACTTCACCTTTGCTCCATGCTTCAGGCGTTTTGCCCTAGAATAGGACGGTATTAGTGAGCTTCTGGAGGACTTTAAGTACCGGTATTCCACCCGCTTTCAGAAGCTCTGAAGTGACTTAGATATACGTCTATTTAGCTGCTTATATGACTTCGCGTCATTGGAAGACTGCAACTGTAGCAAACCTCGTTCAGACATGAGGTTTAAGGTTTGCTCGGTCAATAAGTTCTCAGGGAAAGCAAAGCGATTAGAAAGCTCGAGTTGATTTCGGGGTTCTGAATATGGGACCGAGTAGGTGGGAGCGTAGACTTCATCAAGCCGGACCTTTCATTGATATTCAGTGAGCCTCTTACGATTCGGTGATCGCTACCGGTTTTTACCCTGTTGATCTCAGAGACATCACTGAATTGAAACTGCTTGCGTGTGTGAGTGTATTTACGTGTGATATAGTACCAAATGTTACGTCATTTTGTAAGGTTAACATGAAAACATCTTTTCGTAGTTGACTGTACAGTAAAAAACTCATCAAATCTAAAGAGAGACCAGAGAGAAACAATCTAGAGTTAACTTGACGAGTTTTGTACTGTCAGTAATCGGTATTACCTGAACCGCAGGTGACAAAAGATGTTTTCTTTGCCTAATCATACCATGGCGATGAAAACACAAGTCACGGAAATGAAATACCTGGCCACGGCAATGAAACTAAATTGTTTTACAAGGCATGGCAATGAAATTTTTTTAATTGCCATGTCTTTTTTTTCATTTCCATAGCAAATTTCGGCCACGGAAACCACGGCAATGAAAACACGTCGATGAAAATCAAGACTAAAAATATAAATAACAAAAAAACTATTAATTATTCGAAGAAATAAGCACCTCACAAATGAACATATGAGGAATGGTGTTCTATCGGATGCTTACTCATGAAGACAAACTTATTCAAATATCAGTTATATCTATCCACGGCGATGAAAGAATTTTTTTCCAGTAACATAAAAATTGATTATTTAAATTTATGGTGCGAAAACGCAGGCACGTGTGTACTTCCTTCCACGTTGAGCACTTAGGCAGCACTAATATGCAACGTTTAGCATACCGGTGGGGGGGAAGAAAGTAGTAGGTAAAACAATATCCTTGATCATGACTAGGACACGGCGATGAAGGGTAGTTCTGGGACAAGTGATTTTTTATTAACCATTCGTTGTTTTGTTTAAATATTTGAATAAATGTATTCTGTAGCAATACTTTAACTATTCATGTATCAAATAAAACGAGGTTTTAGTATAAATAACCAATAGATTTTTATCAATGTGGAATAATACACAACAAGGTGAAGTGTGGACAAACACGGCAATGAAAGATTTCGAGGTTCAATATTTTTTTTTGGAATATCCATTAATCCAATTAAATAAACATTTAGTGCTACACATAGATTACTATTTCACCAACCCGGAAAAAAAATTGAGAACGTTATAACCATGTTTTTTAGTACCGATTTCATCGATGCCACGCAATTTTCGGTCCCGGGAAATTCACTCGTATGCAAAAATTTGAAAGTGTAGTCATTATTGAAGAGCCAAATAAAATAAATAAACGTGGTTAGGGGTTCTAGCGTTCAAACATTTGCTGTGGTGCTACATACTACGAGACCAATTTAGGATTAACGACATTTAGAGTTAAGACATTTTTGTAAAAACAAATTATAGTCTCTGCAGATACGACTTTTTGCTCGAGATGAGTGAATTGAACGGATATATTTTAGACGCAAAAGTGAAATCAGTAATTCCACTCGTGAACTGGTTAGGCTACTACATTGATAATGAGCGGATAAGTTTTTTTTTATATAGCTATTAGCGAAAAAATGTTGCTATTTTTTCCCTAAAGAAATGATAAAACAAATTAAATCATCTCATTCAAAATTTAATTGGTCGCGCCTAAAAGTTACATAAAGTGTCGCGTGGGGTCTTTAACACGCCGTCCAAAAATACAAAATATAAAAAGCGTACAACATCACGAATCAGCTCCATAGTTGATCAGGAAAACGTCTTTTTATAAAGCTTGGTTAAAGTTTCTAGCGTTCAAACATTTACTGGAGTGTGATATACACTACGCGACCTATTTAGGTGTAACGGTCGGCGTTTGGAGTTAGGACATTTTTGTTGAAAGAATTTAAAGCCTCTGCAGATACGACTTTCTGTTGGAGATAAGTGAATTAAACGGATATATTTTAGACGCAATAGGGAAATCAGTAATTCTACTCGTGAACTGGGATTTAGGCTATATTGACGATGAGGATAAGATTATTTTTCTAAAATATCTATTGATATTCAAAGGCTGTCAAGGTTTTATTAGCTAAAAATTATTATAAAATTACTATTTTCCTTAATAAAAATAAAAAAAATGATAAAACATAATAAATCAAGGTAAAAAAATGCGATAAAGAAACAAAAATAATTTTATTTTCCTTATTCTTAAACAAAAATCGGAGCACGTCCTTAAAACTTAAAAAAAAAATGTTATTTCCTTATTTAAAAAAGAATAAAGTGAAATGGCAGCTTAAAACATACTGAATTGACGTCAATAGACTAGATTAGACTTTTATTTTTACTTAAGGCTAGGTTGTCTGCTTATTTTGAAGACTTTCTAAATAATTTTGGCGATAATTTAATCTGTAATATTTATTAACTGGTTCATGTGAGTAACATTCTGCCTTTAAAGCAGTGGTATCCCAGTCGTATCCCCCCCCCCCCCCTTAAGAGTTCAGGTCGTGGATTCGAATCAAGCCAGGCGCATTACTTTGTGTAATTTGTTTCATCGCCACTGTTTTCGAAACGGCGAAACAGATAGATATTTTTCTAGCACAGACATTAGACAATTTTAATAGATCTATGTAACAAATATGTGACCTATTTACGTCAATCGGAAGCATGTTCAGTCTTTAGACTTTAAAGAAATTCCTCATGGAGAATCCTAATACGTGTTAGGATTAAACATCTACGTAAATACTTACGTACTAGAAAGTGGATTTGCGGACATCTACATGTAAGGAAAATCATATAGTATATTTAGTTTTTGTAAAACATATTTTCCTAAACATAATGTAATGTATGGTAGAAGACGTCTTTCAACTGCAAATGTATGTTTGTTTTATATGATTCAACCAACATTTGAACAAATATTTGAAAGGCCTGGGTAATAGTTATGTCTGATGGGTGTTTGTGTATGTGAGTTTCTATGTTTGTAAACGCATCCACGACACAGGAGAAATGGAGGCGTGTGTGTGTGCATTCCGACGCGCATTTTTCCGTCTTGTTAGTGCTTAACAGTTCATGTCTTACTACTGGTGTTAGTTTTCGGTGTCAATTCAGACAATACAGTAGTAGACAGTAGCTCGATATATCCACAACCACCATACACCCACTTCTATCTAAATTTACTCAAAGGTGACTGACAGACATAGTGATCTATCAACGCACAGCCTAAACCACTGGACGGATCGGGCTGTTTGGCATGCAGGTAGATGTTATGACGTAGGCATCCGCTAAGAAAGGATTTTGATCAATTTTTCGCCCAAAGGGGATAAAATAGGGGATGAAAGTTTGTATGAAACTTTGTCAATTTGATAAAAAATACATTGCTAAGTTCCGACATCCACGGGAACGAAGTCGCGGGCACAGCTAGTTCTAACAATAATTATCAACTAATGACTACGATCCATGTCAACCCGTTTCCTCCACTTAATTTACCGACCAACATTATTTTCTTATGTCGAACCACACCCGAGTCAAAACCTAACTGGTCCCGAGTACATACGAACACTTACGAACCTAAGTAAAATGGCCGCCGAAAAAAAGTTCTAATGTGCACGTTTACGGACAAGGCATGTAACGTTTAAAGCTAATAAATCGAGTGATTAATTGTATCGCGTTCCTAGCCTTATTTAGGGAGATAATCGGCTCCATTGATTTTTTGTTCGTATGGAAGAATAATTGAACGTGATTCGTAGTGGTTTGGGCTTTGATTGGTGTTTAGTGTTACGGGCTAATCGATTTGATTGATGATTTAAGATTTGGTGTCAATGTACTAGTATTGTGACGATGGATTCGAATTGAATATCTGTAGATAATGTTTGTGTTCGAAAATATGAATTCTAATGTATTTATGAAACACTAGCTTTTGCCCGCGACTTCGTACACGCATAAAGTTTTTTATCATTCCTGTTGGAATTTCGGCATAAAAACTATCCTATGTCCAGTTTCGGCTTTCAAACTATCTTTGTACCAAATTTCATCAAAATCGGTTCAGTGTTTTAAGCGTGAAAAAGAAACAGACAGACAGAGTTACTTTCGCATTAATTATAATATTAGTAGGGAAGTAGAGATATAGTAGGGATACACTTAGACGATTTTCGAGTGCCTTATTTTTAAGATATCAAATAATAATAAAATTTATTTCTCCTCACAAACAAGACCATATATAGTAGATACACTGGATTGATTAAAGACAGTTAGCAGTCTGTGAAGAGCTGGTGTCTATTATAGGTGTTAACCCGAGTTACAGATCACCAGGACATATCAAACCATCAAATGAGTATCATACTGGGTGCATCATACTGGGTGGACCGCAAGGAACTGTCGAACTTTACTGACTTTAAATGAAAAACCTAGAGTTCGTACCACTAATAATAAAATCTTTTAACGAGGCGCGAGTTTCGATTTAATTACATCACATTGCATTAAAAAATTTGCTTATTCTACTTCGAACTTTTCGGGGGTCATGACTGGTGGCGTGGACTTCCTTCAGTTGCATTATGCATTTCAGGACTACGACAACTTGTTAAAAGTGTCCTGTGTCAATATGACAGAGCCTATCATGCTCTTTCAAATTGAAGGAGCCTTATAGTGGCTGAATTGGTCTTGAATTGAGTAAAAGTCGTTTTCCAGGATCGATATCTAGTGAAAAGTTACATCTTTAATTTTCACTTCCTTATAATGAGTTTTGCTTAATAACATAACTTGAAGTGCGCATAAAATCTTGAATAATCCCACAAACATCTCTATTTCTATATTAATGATGAAATAAATTATGTAAGGAGCTGATTAAAACATTACTAGTTCATTCCAACATACGACAGCATTAATAAAATATATTGTGGTCGTCTGGCCTCATATAAATGACGTTAATGTTTTCCAGCCGAGTTTTAGAACGCAATTTATATTGCTGATATACAAATGGATTTAGTGAGTTGTCTATATAGTCTATTTTGTATCGAAGAAAACTCGTGTTTGTCCGAAAACATGTGGATAAAGAATTTACATAAGAATAACTTGTGAACCACTGTGGTTTCACACTGGTATCATATGCGTACAAGTTTACTTCTAACTTGTTTCCATCCAGGAGACTGTTCCTCGTGAATCACTTTGTAGATAAGTAGACCGCATAAAAATCCGTTCGGTCGTTTTTGAGTTTATCGCAAAAAAACAAATAAACGAAGCGGGAAATTTTGTTTTATAATAATTAGTGATTTAATGTAGTGAACGATTGCGCAATGAAATGACTTATTGTTTTTAGACATATTTATTTATTTAAGCTTCATGTACAAACAGTGGTACATTTTCAATGTTCGTTGTTCTTCTTATAGGTATACGCAGTAGAGCAGTTACCGTATGGTCACATTTCAAGGAATGTTTAATCAATTTTACAAAAAAAAACTTATTCAAAAGACATAACCCAATCGAGCAGTAAACCCTCCTTTATCAAATACCTTAAAATGTTTATGGAGTGCGTAAAACAAGACAAATGCGCACACGCATAAATTCACGAGTTTGCGGCTAAAACGTGACTCCACCACACCAACTATCATTTTACTTACTAAATTATTCAATAATTGTCAATAAATTGTGCAAAAACTATTTTATGTGTATTTATAAGCAATTATGTTTTGAATCTAATCTGACAATCTCGATTGGTGGGTTTCTCTATATATGCTAGAGTAGTTAATGGTATTTAATATTTGTTAATGTGCCACACTAGAGGTGTGTTACGTTCTATTAATGTTAGGGCTTGGCTGCATTGGAATAACTACGATTTTAAAATATTTTGGCTCATTATATTAGTACGTGTTAACGTGTAGCATGCTACCGTAGAAGCGGGTTTTGACGCCGGAAGAAGAGACAAACAAAATTACAGAATATAGAAAAAAATCTATTGTTTTACGGCAATGATCAAAATATGCAAAACAAATGTTTCTATTCTACAGTAGTCTACGAATCGTAGCCTATTCGGCTCCAAAAACTAACTTTATCATAGCCGGGCCACACTAACGGCATTTCCCATTTCTTAAAAAAACTTCCAATAACACGATGATTAACGGCCTAGTGTGGCCTTAGCCCCCAGCGTAAAAGGGAAGTCATTGTATTTTCGACCAGTCTTCATTTAGAACTGCCAACTCACAATAATGCATTGCGACTGTTCTATCTCTGTAATAGAAACCCAATCGCACGAGAAATCGCCAGTCCGGACATAGCTTAACTGATACTAGCATCAAATAAATTTAAAGTACACGCTGTCTGCATTCCAGCATTCAGACATTATGTGTCTTATTACACACACAATTTGCTGATGGAGGCAGCTGGTTGAGCAACCAAGCATAACTGTTTGTTCTTGAAATTACTTGGACATTGCATTGTATATTATGTTATTGTGTCTTCACACAATTTTTGGTTGGTTTAAGGAGTTTGCAGAGCATCGTAAAGCTACGTGAAATCTTTTTTGCCGCCTGTATCAATCAGCCTATAATGTTCCCACTTCTGGCACACAGGCTCTGACAGTGAGTAGGCTGCGTTTCCACTAAGGCGGAGAGGTGTAAAGCGGCGAGCGATTCACCAATCACATGGCTTGAAATCCGAGTCTCTTCTCCACTCAAGCCCTGTCATTGGTGAATCGCCCTCCGCTCTGCTGCACTCCGCCTTAGTGGAAACGCAGCCATAGTCCACAACGCGGGCCTAGTGTGGTTGGTAGATTAAGTACAATTTTTGGTTCTAGGACGTCCCGGTTCCCCCACGATGTTTTCTTTCACCGTTTTGAGAACAGTGGTGATAAAATAAATTATACAAAGGAATGCGCCTGGGTATGTTAGGTTCTATGTATAACTCGTACATATAACTTTACAATAAACCTACTTAAGGTTAATGCAGTACCTTCCTCTTTGGAGTAAACCACAATTTCGTGAAGGCTTTCCCCAGTTTTTTCCCAGAATTATTGGTTTATTGAAAAAATTAAAGGCAGGAAGGAAAGTTTAGTTATCCGTACTGTAAAGTTACATTCCTAAGTTATTCACCAGACTTATGCTTACTTTCAAGCCATGTATAGGCATACGATCTAAACAATATTCGGAGTCCTCATTATTCATTAAAAAATTATACATAATTATGAGCTTTATTGTAATATGTGTAATGTTTATATTCGTTTACGATGCTTATGCCACGCTCACAACCTCAGGCGATGCGATTGGCAACAATTTACGTCAAGCGAGATGTTACCTTCCAGATGTCACATTAATGGCGATAGATAAACCAAAATGTTAGCTGCTCAATAGATTTATTCAACTTTGCTCTAAGGATAAAGTCCAAAATCTTTCCAAGATTACATAGCGTTTTCACTCATTTGTGTCGCAGTTTGTAAAAGACTTTCAACTTTATGCTCTAAAACCATTAAGTTGAAAGTCTGTTAAAGACTACAGAGCAATTTCGTTTATCGTTTGCCACTTCTCTAATCGGGTATATTGCTGCTTCGTGTTGACTCGTGGCATGTTGTAACCGACTTTTTTTTAATTTGTTTTCACCACATTTGCTGACGCAAAGCCCGTGCCGTTCGAGCGGCAAGTTCGTGTCCATGCGGTTAGCGGTCCAAGCTCAAACTGCGTAGTACTTTGTGGTATTAATCGTGACCAGGCAATCCTTTACACCAGCAACTTTCCTGTACATTGTCCTGTAGGCATAACATTGTAATTATTGGAAAAACTGGAGGAAATATTACAATGTCTGGTATTGTCATTGTTTTAATGATAAAACGTCTAATTAATACTTGTAATTGTGTATGTTTTTATTTGGAAGCTGACCACATCGTTCGATGGATCTAATGTAAAAATCGTACTGTGCTTTTTTTTTTTTTTTTTTTTTTATCGTGGTAAAATCATCAAATGAGACCTCCAACCCCGGGCAGGGCGGGAGGTACTGTCAGACTTGTACTGACTAAAATCCACGGTGTCCTTCAGTAGCCCTTTATGTTCCGGGGTCACGGTAATAGAAATAAATCCCGCGACCCCGGCAGGCTTTGGCCCTCTGAGAGGGGGCCCCGTCATTTTTGCTGACAGCTCTTTGAGGCGCGCGTGGAACACGACGCGCCGTCGACCCGGGCATGGTCCATGGTCGGACAGCGAGTTGCCCTTTACTCGCTGTCCGCATGCCCGCGCCTACGGTGGCCGGAGATCGTCTTGCGGCCGGAGATCGTCTTGCGATCGTACTGTGCTAAGGTCTCATTCATTACACGTTCTCTAGCTTATTCCAAATTCGCGTCTAAATGCTATCAGTTGGAGTTTGACATTTATCCGACGAATGTTTGTGCCAAGTGGGTAGATAACCAAATTAAACAATTTCTATAGTAGCACGGAAATTGGGGCTATACCGGCTATAAGACTTTCTTTTTTCTCTCCATTCCTGAAATGGTTTAACTCGTAGGCATAAAGCTAATCTGTAAAGTTTAATAACAGGAACCGGAAATGCAATCAAGACTCACTGGTTTTTTGACAAATTCCATCATCCGGGATACACAATTTGATAAACTCCGGATTTGGGGCTAATTTTAGAAACAACATAATAACAGATTTATTTAATGTCGGTTTTATGGTTATTTGATTAATAGAAATATTTGGACTTTAGACTAATAATTTCTCAATGATCTATGAGCCTGAAAAGTTCAAAATTTGAATAACGACGTCAAAATTTAAAACTTGAGGAAAATTCTTTTGTCGATAACGTCAACTGTTTTTCGACGTCATTAGTAAAATTTTCAAACGGTTGGGGAAAGATATTTATTTCAATAACGTCAGCAGCAAGGTCAATTGAAGTTTTTTTTCCTTAAGATTACTTGCAGACACCTAAAATACTGACTAACAACCGTTAGTTTTACATTTTGTATAACGGTCGGTTTGCTACCTACAAAGAGATTTAAAAAAACCTATAGAGCGGGATTGGGAACATTGTCTTACAAAATTGTTGATGCTGTGCGTTAGTAGCGCTAACTAGCGTTGCATAGCAACGCGACTGCTAGACTGAGCGACTTTTAAACACTTTTTTAAACTATCACGGTTTGCTTCATAGCTTAAAATGTCACTTACGGGATATCTTCCGTGATTATTGATTTGTTTGAGTTCCCGATATTTCGACGCTGTTGCAAGCGTCATGATCGCGGGTTGACTCGCGATCTCGTTAGTCAAATCAATAACCACGGAAGATATCCCGTAAGTGACATTTTAAGTTATGAGCGACTTTTACCTAGTGGTAAAAAGTATTGGATCACAAAATTTGTGATGTCCCGTCTGTTGCTTGTATATAGTGTAATGTCTTTGGCTACCTAGGTGGATGCTAAATTTCCTTCTAAAATTGACTACCCACACTACACGAATCCTGAAGTGGAGACCACGTGTAGATAAGCATAGTATGAAACGCCCTCAGCATGTGTAACATGATTATTTAATTTGAGTAGATAAAGACGTATTCCGTATTCTTTCCTGCCCGAGTATAGGACATCCCGTAGACGACTGAAGAATAGAAAGGTTATTTTCTATAGGCTAAATATCATCTTGTTTAGGTTATTCGGTCATTATGCCTATTCTTGCGTCGAAAATAACTCTCTTTGTGGTGTCAAGCTACGTCAAAATGGATGCTCATTGCTCAAAGCGGAGGAAAGGGTGTTGTGCTATTGTGAGGCAGCTTGTAGTTTTTTTATAGCACAGTTAAATCATCAAATGAGTCCTCCCACCCAGGGTAGGGCAGGAGGGAATCAGACTTGTACTGACTAAAATCCACGGTGTCCTTCAATAGCCCGTTACCTTCCATAGTCACGGTAATTCGTTAGTCCCGTGACCTTGTCAGGCTTGGGCCCTCTAACTGGGCCCCCAGCTTAAAACTGAGAGCAAAAGCCGTAGATTTCTTTCGTTCTAATGTCGGAAGTATGTCGTTTCTTATTACTTAATCGTCGTCTACCCGTCTATTGGTTACGCGTAGAATTTGACGAATGTCGTCCAGTCTTCATACGTACATAAACTGTTATGTCTCAATAAACACTTGTGTCATCAATTCCTTGTTTACCTTGTACTAGTTGTTAGTTCAATGATCTTTACTACTTACCTGTTACTGTGCCGTGTGTTAATGATCTATTTCTTCTATCTTTATACCTTCTTTATATTTATTTTGCTTTGATATCTATTGTCTATATCTACCTAAATTATTCATTGACTAAGTATTCTTCCGATATCTATCACATAAATAGTGTGCATATAAAATAGTATTCTATCTATCGATCTATCAGTTTCTTTTTATTTTTTAATGCAATTTGGCACACGGCTAGATCATGACTTAGGTCAAGGGGATATTTTTTATCCTGTTCGCAACCTTCCATCCAATCGCCAGTAAAAACCAGTACTTTAAAATGTATGTCAAATTCTGTTTAGTGTTAATTTTAATGCTCATAATATCGTAATGGTTTATGGTCGGTTTGATTTTCTCTCTAGTGTTTTCTTGTTCGCTTGCCAAGAATGCACCTTTCTTGAATTAATTCCATCGTAATTTGCGGTTCATTTGGAGCTTCTGGACCGCTCGAATTATTTATCTTTATCTTAGACTTTATATTGAGTGTCTTCTAAGGTTTTACACTGCCGATTACTTTTATGAATTTCATTGAGTCACTAGTTATCTCTTCAATTGCTTCGGAAATAAACGCCTTTTATTTCATCACTTGTAATGAGATTCGGATCTCTCCAGCCAGTTCCAACGAATGCTTATTAACTTTAATTAAAGCAAAAAATTTGGCCTTGTTCGTAAATGCCAAAATATGTAACGATATTGACAGCAACCTCTGTTTCATTTGGCTGGCTGTTATATAGTTATACTTTATATACTTGTAGAGTACATATTATTTGTTCAACACAAACATTGTCATCCGATTCGTTTCACAATGCTTCTGCTAGTAACATGACTAAAATGGAATATATTTGTATTGTCTTTTCACTAAATGGAATCGTTTCCAACCATATCTGATCGTTTTGAAGGCTTCTTTCAAAACCCACTCGTGATTTTCAATATGGCATCTCTCCAAATTGTTTGGTTTTTGTTGCTAATCAATTAGCTGCTTAAAGTGGCATAGCAAATTTACCTTCTTGTGCTACCGTGCATAAAACTATTAACATAATATTCATATTTGCGGCACTATTGTAAATTTAGAAGGCAATAATATACTACTGTACTTTGTACAGATGTAACTAATCATTGAAAATGTTCTGTTCACAATTTCTTTTAAAGTTATCTGCTTTCTAAACTATTTCTTCCAAAAAAGGGCTTAAAGGAATGATTTTGATCTCGGCAGCAAGCTGCAATACTACCGCAGTGTTGTTGCCAGTATGGTGCCATATAGCAGAGCTGCTTGCCGCTTGATTCCCACCAAAGCGGCTGGCGGGGCAACATTGGCTCGCAGCATTGCTGCCGAGATCAGAATATAACCTCTAATGAGCCCATAGAGAATATTCTTAGAGACTACGACAACACAGCTGGGTGCTACCGCAGTGGAATCATACCTTGACATTCTCAACCCAAATTAGTTGCAAATTCCTGCTTCATTTCAGGTAAACAAATTTTTCGCAACACAAAATTTGCAATTCTCAGTACTTTTATGCGTTGCACGGTTAATGAGTATTGACGTCATCCCTGGCCCAGTTCTACATCATATGTATGACTATGTAAACATAGTATTGTAGCCCAATATCATGTGTGACGTGTGTCTAAACAAAACTAGCGGAGCGTGTGTGGAAGTGACATTGTCTGCTAGCTGCTGTATTTTGTTTTATAATTATTATGTGGACTTGAAGGTTGCTGAGTGTTTAGTTAGATGTTATTGGATTAAAGGTTCCAGCTGTTTCAATATGGCTAGTTGTAACATGAGATAGTTGCGTCTCCTTATTTGTCTATTCATTATTAACTTCTCTAAAATCAGCATTTTTTTTTCATGTCTTTTTTTAACGACTATTCTGCAGGACTGTTGCTTTTGCACTTGCAATGAATTAACTGATAAATGTAAATGTTCCGTAAAATTAACTATTGAGGCACTCCACTCCTCAACTAAGCCTCATAACAGGTATCAAGCCATCCAAGTTCAGTGGACAACCGCTGGTCAGTGACTATCAAGTTAGCCAATAACCCTGCTAATCTCTTTAGAAGATTTTTGCTGGTTAAGTCCTAGGAATCATGCCCTAAGGCTACTTCTACTGTGATGGAATGAGAGTCTACGCATCGGTTCCTTGATGATTTGAGACCCTAGTACTATCAGACATGAAGCATTGTGTTTTACCATGAATTAGTGGCGTTTAAGGATACAAAAAATAGAATGACATAACAACTTTATAACACACTGCGAAGAAAGTTAAAAGTTATAATCCATTTATGCCTGATCTTGATCTTTTAGTCTATAAAATGGTTGATATTTTAAAACCCATATTATGAAACAACGAAAGGTTACTTGATAAAACGGAGGTAGCTGTCAACATAGCTTTGTACGTAACCGTCTAAAGTTGAAATGTCTGACATGATTAATATTAGCTATGATTTAAAATGATATCTTACTTGTCTATGATTTAATAAATCATTTTATACCGTCAACAATATGACAGCATTTTATTCGTTCAGTTAAACACATAATACTTGGAATTGTTATATGAAAAAATGTGATCTGTGGTTATTGTGGTTATGGTTGAAATTGCCTTGATGAGATCGGTAAAAAATTGAGGGTGTATAAAGGTCACCTTTCAATCTTTGCTTGCTCCAGTTTGGTTAAAGCCTCCTTTCTACTTTCTTTTTCATTTTAAATATCGAAACGCTTACTGACTGGTTATAACTTTACATACATAATGCAAGCCAAAAAAATATCAACCAGTTACAATTCTCTTTTTAAATATTATACCTGGAAAAGTTTTCCTGCGCAGTTTTACGAATGCAATATTTAAGGACTTGCATAGCCTTAATAAAAAGTATGTGATTACTTATATAAAACTAGCTGACCCGGCAAACTTCGTACTGCCTCAGAATCATTTAATAACCCTTTAAACCGTCCCTGGACTTCCAAAAACAATGCAAAACCAGAATTAGCCAAATCGGTCCAGCCGTTCTCGAGTTTTAGCGAGACTAATATAAAAATGTAGATTATCTAAGTAGGTAGATGTACACAAAACCTATTGAAATCTATTGAGATATTAATTTAATTAAAAAAAAAACAAACATAAAAAACTTGTTTTGCTTAATATTAACAATATTTTCGACGTCTCCACATGTCAGGGCGAATTAGAAGAACCTGAAACGTGTAATTATTATCTTTTTAATTAAGTAACTGTACATTTTAATTAAGCAAAACGATTATATCATAATTTTAATCAATTAACTTCATTGACGGCAATTGCCTTGGCCCACATAGAGGTTAATATTTTGAATATTGCACTTGGATTTTGTATTGAAATTGCTTTAGCGGGCCTTATCACACTAGCGGTTTGGAAGCGGTTGCGGGGCGGAGCGGCCGCACAGCGAATGCGTCGCGAACACGCCGCGGTTGCGCAGCGAATTCGTTGCGGACGCGCAACGGGATCGCCGCGAACAGCAAAGCGGACGCCATTTTGTACTGCCTCGAACAAACGCCAAAACGTCCGCCCCACCTCAGATCAACGAGGAATTTTTTGTATGAAGACTTTCGAAATATTCCTCCAGCGCTGAAATTTGGCATAATATGATAAGAGTAGGTGATACAGATTATAGATGCATAATCATCCAATTTTTTTTTAGCCGAGAAGTTTTTTTATCAAAACATGAATATTGCTTATAACTCTCAGCGAAAAATTCCTCAGCCTAATCTAATAATGGATCTTCCCAAATTCGTCGATGCTTTCGTTTTCGGCGTTTTCGAAGTAATAACGTCAACAGCAATGTTTCCTCGTCGGAATACATTTTGTTACTGAGTGTACAAACACGTGACGAAAACGTAACGCATTTGCCACGCGTCCGCGACGTGTTCGCGACGGATGCGCGGCGTGTTCGCGACGGATGCGCTGCGCGTCCGCTCCGCCCCGCAGCCGCTTCCAAACCGCTAGTATGATAACGGCCTTTGTTTATAAAATCCATTCTAACAACTTATAAATGCAGAACCTGTCTTCTGTTTATATTTTTGTGTTCGCTGTTTTGATTGACCTCAAGATGATATAATTTTATAAGAGTAGGCACAATGGCACCTACGATCGAACGCAATTGCGTTCTGAGGTATTCCACAAAGGGCACCCACTGAAAATGACACCTGAGCTACTTGCACCTTATCAATTCGGCATAAGGCTCCTCTTAAAATTTTTCGTAGGTGCCAGGTGCCCTTCGTGGAATACCTCTGCGTTCTTACTGTTAAGAAAATAGGTAGAGTGATAGTTTGGAACTAGATAAAAATTACAACACTTGCGCGTTTTCAATTCTATCATAAAACATAGACTTGTAACATTCAAAACATAGTTGGGAATAATATTGATTATTAAAACAACAATTATTAGGATAGCAGGAAGAAATGTGATCTTTGTCCTTCCCTGGATAGTATTTTTTTTGTATATTAGGTCGACGACCATATTGCTGAGCATACTCACTCACGTCTTTGGAAGACCTGAAAGGGCCAGTAATTGTTGACAGTATGAAACACGTTTAAAACTATTGTTAGGTATTAGTGTAGGCCCTCTGTGTCTCATTGTGGTAATTGGCAGTGTCCTATTCGGTTCGATGCGCACGAGTGCCTTTCAATAGATACGCGGTCGACACGCCAATTTCCGGCGGCGATTTACGTCATTTGAAAATTGCGACAGTTCTTTTTTCAAAGTCGAATTAAGGTATTGTTAAATTGCTGCAGAATTAGACCGTTTTTTTATGAAATTGATTAATTTTTTTTAATGTTCTGTTGTTTGTTTTCAGGTAATTAACCGTGTGATTTTCTCCGCCATTTTTTGGAATAAGTAAGTGGTAAAAGTTATTTTAACTGTTATAAATATTACCTCGTTGGGTTACACATAAATCCAAATAAAAACCCTACTTTAGTCGGCACCTAGTTTAGCTTTTGCCAGCAAAAACTTAAAATATTTAAAATATACTCCATTACCATAATACAAGTATCTTATTAGGAAAGTTTATTTAAAATATATACATTGAAACCTACTTGTTAACATCACCAACTCGCCGCCTGACCGCCGCCGCGTACGGACGTCTCCCCGTGTGTGCTCCGTGCCTGTGCTGTGTTCGCCGCTGCGTCTCGTTGTGCTCGCACAACGTCTCGGTAGTCTTACGACTACCAAACAAAACTGTCCTTTTCAGGACAATCGTCAAAAACGTGTTTTTGCCCCTTCAGGGAAAATCCACAGTTTCGTGGTTCTTGGTGGAAACCTCACGGTGTCAACGAAACCAAGAGGGTGGTGCCCCAATCCATCCCGCCAAACCCCTTCAGGGCGAGGTTAATTTATTGGAGTCGGGAGCTGGGACCTTGGCCTTGGGGGATCTCCTAGTCAAACCCAGTCTCTGGTTTCGTTCACAGCAACACACCTGGTGTCGGTTGGGTGTGTCTACCCCTTCGCACCAGACCCAAATAGGGCCCTGTTGCACATTAAGATTGGCAACAGGTTTACAAGCTTAGGGCACACCATAGGTACTCACCTCCCTGCCGTACACAATCCCTAGGCAGGGGAGGCTACTCATCCCCGGGCACACCCACCCGGGGAGTTAGTCTGTTAGGCTTACTCCCATCTTTTTTCCTAAGAGAGCCTCACTCTCATGCCATCCATTTAGGATGGAGCCTTCTATTGAGGACCGCATTTGGGCGGTTCTCAAAGACATCGCCAAAGACAAGCGTCTTGGCGGTGATTACAAGGATGCGATAGCTGTTATCGAACAGCTTCGCAATGATAGGCGCGAATCCCCGCTTTCTCCCCCGCTAGCCGAACAAGGCATTCTTCATTCGGTTCAGAAGTCTGCCAAGTCCCGCGAACCCGCGATCCGCGTCCCGACCCAACCCGATGCCACCCCCGGACCTTCAGTCCCTCAACCTCCCTTGCCCGAACGTATGGACACGTCCGGCCCAGTCGAGTCTGATTGTGAGATCAGTGACTCAGCCGGTTCCTCTGATGAGGACTTTACCGTGGTCCTAGGTAAGCGCAAGGGGAAACATTCCTTGTCCTCAAAGGCCAAAAAGTCCCTCGCGGCTTTGCCTACCCCCTCTCCTCCGACCACTCGGGTTAACACCCCCCCCCCCCTCCCCGGCCCCCGCTAGCCGCCCCTCCAGCCCTAGGGCTACCCCCACCGCGGCTCCCTCTAAGAAGCCCAAACTTCCCCCTCCGATCTTTATCCACGAAAAGTCCAAATGGACTGATGTTTCAAGGGTCTGCGTGGACCTAAAAATCAATTTCATAAAGGCCACCAGTACCAACACCGGTATCAAGGTGTCGACCCCTACGTCTTCGGACTATAGGGAGCTCTCCCGTGTTCTTCGCTCGAGGAACATCCCCCACCACTCTTTTTCTCTCCCTGAGGAGAAGCCCACCCGTGTGGTGATCAGGCGGATCCCCAAGGAGATTCCCACCCAAGACGTCTTAGAGGACTTAAAAGCCCAAGGAATCCCCGTCTCCGCCGTCCACCGCCTTCACAAGGCAAGGGGCGGAGACCTGTACGACATGGTCTTGGTAATATGCGACCCAGTCGAATCAGGCCCCCATCCCATTTTTAAAGTCAGATCCGTGTGCTCCCTGTCGGGCATCTCAATTGAGAAGCCCTACAAAGCACATACTGTTGGCCAGTGTCACAACTGCCAACAGTATGGCCATAGCCAGTCCCACTGCTTCGCACCTCCCAGGTGCGTTAAGTGCTTAGGTGACCATAGCACGGTCAACTGCCCCCGTCCTAAGGATAAGGCCCTCTGCCAAGATCCTCCTAGTTGCGTCCTTTGCGGCCAAGTTGGCCACCCGGCCAACTACCGCGGCTGTCCTAAAGCCCCTAAATCCACTTCTCCCAAACTGGCGAAGCGCGCTGCCGCCCGCCAGCAGAGGGAATCCCCATCTGTGAAGATTCCCTCTTCACAGATACCCAATAGATTAGGTCCCCAACGCCCATCCCCCTGGAACGCGCTGAACCACCAAAGGGCTTTCCCAGCCCTTGGCCCAGCGCCCTCCAATCCCGCTCCTCCTCTCCCAGACGTCCCCACTCCCCAGCCCGTGGCTCCCGTGACTGCTCCCGCAGCCGCTCGCAAGACCGCTCTTGCAGCCCCGGTTTTGGTGTCCCCCCCGTTAGGCTCCGGCCCCGTGGCCCTTGTAGACGATGAAGACATGCGGGTCATCATCTCCGCGTATAAGTCCGTAGAGAACTACGAAAATATCCTTAAGGCGTCGGCACGACAATTGGCCGCCCAACTCAGGGCGTCCAACGGTAGTCCCGACGCTTATAAGGCTATTTTCGCCTCTCACCCCCACGTAGGGGAAGCTCTTAAAGCCCTCCACCTAGTTTAATCTCCAATGGCTACTAGGAATAGGAACGTTCTCAAACCGCGGTCCCTCAGGTTAGGTTTCTTTAACGTTAACGGCATGCAAGGTCAGCGGGACGAACTCGCTACCTTCTTGCGCGATAACCAGTTAGATATTCTCCTTCTCCAGGAGACGTTCCTAAAGCCACACCATCGCGATCCCAAAATTGCCAACTTTCAGTTAGTTCGTAATGATAGGTCGCGTTGCCACAAGGGTGGTACTCTCATTTATTATAAAAAGTCCCTGCATTGTATCCCGCTAGTCTCTCCTCCCCTCGAGTCGCTCCTCGAGGTTTCAGTCTGTCGGCTAGGCATGACCGGTCATCAGCCCATCACCATAGTCTCCGCCTATTTTCCTCCTGCTACCGGTGCAGAGGATCAGTCCCTTCTCGTTAGAGATCTCACCTCTATCTTCGGCATGAGTGATTCCGTTATCTTAGCGGGAGACCTCAACGCCAAACATCCAGCTTGGAATAGCACTATTACGACCCCTAGGGGAAGAGTAGTGTTCAACCTCAGCTCCACCCTCAATTTTGACCCCGTTGCTCCTTATGAGCATACGCACTATCCCCACGATCCCAACTGTCGTTCCGATGTCCTCGATATAGCGCTGCTCAAAAATGTCAACCTTAAGTTGAACGCCATTGAGACGCTACACGAGCTTAATTCCGACCACCGTCCTGTGCTCTTGCACCTGACTCCGCGCACGGGTCCTTCTGACCCTAGCCAGCCTCCTCCTACCAAAGTGCAGACTGACTGGAAGAAAGTAAGCGAATTGCTGAAATCGACCTCGTCACCTCACTTGGACTCCATCCCCGACCACATTGTCTCCGTCGCTGACACGACGGCCGCCATCAACTCGTTTACAGAACACGTGCAATCCGTATTGACGGATTGCTCACGGGAAGTCCCAGATACGAGCGATCGTAAATGGAATCTCCCCGCTGACGTACGTGAACTGATAACCGAGAAGAACGCGGCCATCCGTGCCTACAGCAACTTTCCATGCGATTCGAACAAAGCCCACATGCGCAATTTACAGCGTGCTGTAAAGAAACGCATCGCTGAGTTTCGTTCGAATCGCTGGAACGACATGCTGAGCGAACTCGAGCCCACCCACCTAGCCTACTGGCAGCTGCAACGAAAGTTGCGCGCTACCGAGGAGGCTACCGTCCCTCCCCTCACCCGTCCCGACAAGAGCGTCGCCTTTGACGACTCTGAGAAGGCCGAGTGCCTGGCCGACAGCCTGGAATCTCAGTGCACTCCTAGCACTCAACCGGTAGATAGCAGTCACCTCCTCAAGGTAGACTCGGAAGTCGAACGTAGGTCCTCTCTCCCACCTGTAGAAGACCCTGATGATCCTCTGCCACCGGCCACGCCGGACGAAGTGCACGACATCATAAAAGGGCTCCGCCCCCGGAAAGCCCCCGGGACGGACGGTATCAATAATAGGGTTTTTAAACTCCTCCCCGCCCAGCTCATTATGTTGTTGACCGCCATCTTCAATGGCGCTCTGAGCAATAATATCTTTCCCGAGGCATGGAAAGAGGCCACTGTTATCGGTTTCCCCAAGCCAGGCAAACCCAAGTCCGAGCCCACGAGCTACCGACCTATCAGTCTCCTGAACGTTCTCGGCAAGATCTATGAGAGACTTATTTATAAGCGACTCTATGATTACGCCGAATCAAAGCGCCTCATTCCTGACGAGCAGTACGGCTTCAGGTCCGGACACTCGTGCGTCCAACAAGTCCACCGTATAGTCGAGCACATTAGCGCGGGCTTTCAGCGCGGTGCGATGACTGGTGCTCTCTTTTTCGACATCGCGAAGGCCTTCGACAAAGTCTGGCACAACGGCTTATTATATAAGCTCTACCACATGGGTGTGCCAGACCGTCTCGTGCTCATCATACGAGACTTCTTGTCGAACCGCACTTTCCGCTACCGCATAGGGGACGCCCTCTCCTCCCCGCACCCGATACGTGCTGGCGTCCCGCAAGGCGCCGTCCTCTCTCCCCTCTTGTTCACGCTGTTTACTAGCGACATTCCCAAGAGCAATAAGGCTCGGTTAGCTCTCTTCGCGGACGACACGGCCCTGTATTACACAGGCCGCAGTTCAACCGCTATAGCCCAAACCCTCCAGACCTCTGCCAACGTCCTAGGCGCTTGGTTTAGGAAATGGAGAATTGAGGTTAATCCCGATAAGAGTCAGGCGGTTCTTTTCACCAAACCGCGCAAACGTGATCTCCCCTCCCTCTCTCCGATCTCTATGTACGGCAAGCCGATCCCCTGGGCGAAGCAAGCCAAGTACTTAGGTGTGACGCTCGATAGTCACCTTTCCTTCCGCGAACATATCAAAAAGGCCCGCGACCGCGCGTCCTTTGTTATGGGTAGGCTTCACTTCTTGCTCACTGCGAGAAGCTCATTGTCACTTAAGTGCAAAATGCGCCTATATACCGCGGTTATCCGTCCCATCATGACATACGCGTGTGTCATTTTCGCTCATTCGAACCCTCGCGTCCTCTATAAAATGCAGGTCCTCCAAAACCGGTTTCTCAGGAAAGTCACGGGAGCCCCGTACTATGTCCGTAACGACGCCCTCCACCTCGACCTTAGAATTCCCACCGTAGCTCAGTTCATGAAGCGCCTTTCCAAGCGCTTCTTCGATTCCGCTATTAGGCACCCCAATCCCTTGATCGCATCGGCCGCCCGATACGAACCATCGCGTATCAGTACCACCCGACGCCCTAAGCACACCCTCGTAGAGCCCGACGACCCCATCACTCTCCTCCAGGAGAGCAGTAGGGAAACCAGTACTCTTAGGAAACACAGACACAGACCGACTCCGTCATTCCGCCCTCGCCGCCGAGGCCGCCCGTCGCGACGCCCAAGTCAATGCCCCCCCCGACCCTTGCAAGAGCCAGCCCGCGATGCTGAGCCAGTAGTTTTAAATTAGTCCCTAAATAAGATATTATTGTGATCCAGCCTGTCCCTTGCTGTCCTCTGTCAGTGACGTCCTAAGCCGAGGTCCGTACCCCACAGGGGGTGCCCTTAGCGAACGGTCACTTAGTTTATAGTTTTTTGCCTAGCTTGTAAGCTCTGGCTGGAGGCCTTAGAGTTAAATCTATGGCATCCACAGAAAAGTCCGGTTAAGCAGCACACAACCTCTTCTAGGTTGACCTGCGAGATGCCATTCAAAAAAAAAAAAAAAAAAAAAAAAAAAAAAAAAAAAAAAAAAAAATTGTTAACATCACCAATACATTTAATTCAAGTTTATGTCCACTTTAGTTTGGTCTTTCATGATTTTGCCAGTTGCAAATTATTACGAAACAAATTCCTAAAAATCGATCGAATTTAAAAATGTATGACGTCTGAATTGATCTTTAGGCTAATACAAATATTTATGTTGCACTATTGGTAAACAGTTTTGAGAAAAGTAAATATTAATGAATTGAAAAAAAAGAATATAAACAACATTTTCACAGGATCTACAAACAAAACTAGACTCGAGGTTAATTTATTTAAAAAAACATAACTCAAATACGACAAAATTATTACTTATTTATTATCTACTCTATCGCTTGGGCTAATAGAATAGAATGTTATATTTTATTGCATGTTAATTGCAATAAACAGCAATTTAGTCTATAATACACACACACACACACACACACTCTTACTTTAATAAATAAAAAATATTGGATGCACTCTGATATTGGCAAGGTTGCAAATGACTGTAAATTATTATACCGCTGCTATGATTTATTGGTCGCTACGATATTAAATTGCGAAACACCACTATAAGTAGAACTGTATTATCTATCTATTAAATAAGTTTTGGGAAGTCGAAAATTATCGTACGGGAATGTAGTGGGTCACAGGACTGTATCATCAGTTAATCGTGTCCATGACCACATCATAAAGGGCTGTTGAAGGACACCGTGGATTTTAGTTAGTACGAGTCTGACAGTCCCGCCCTACCCTGGGTGCATTTATTTGATGATTAAAAGACGATAAAAAAACGGGAATGTAAACACAAGACAAAGACGGGTGGCATAATGTTATTCTAGATTAATTATAACTTAAATTCTATGTTATATTTCATCCACATCCGTCCAGCTATTCTACTTTAATTTAGTATAAGCTATAATATATAAGCTTTCCCATTTATAAGTATCATAATTATTTTTTTTATCTAGTTATCTAGTTTTTTTTCTAGCCTCTAGTTTAAAATGTTTTTTTTTTGTTGTTCGTCAAGTTTTAGTATCCAGTTGTAGCCTGTATAATTTATATATCCATAATATGTTACAAGAAAATGTTGAATTACCTTACCTTACGAAAGCTATGTAAATTGTGCTTTTGGTGTCCATTTTAATTCGGTAATTAATTAACATACATTACGTTAGTGGTTTTAACTATATATGTAATAAGAAACTTTGACGCCATTTTGAATTAGAATACCTATCAGATGTTTGCATTTCAACTAGGTTTAGGGCCAGTTGTTAGATCAATAATTAATTTAATTATTGTTTTTGTAGATGATACAAACTGGCAACATTAACAAAGTACAAGTACTTTTACTAATTTAATCGAAGTCAATAATACAGTGCCTTAAAAACATATTCAATATTTGTATCTAAAGAGAGCCTTAGTGACATGTATTAGGTTCCTAAATACCAGAAAATCTCATTTTATAGCGATAAAATGCAATTTTCTGGTATTTAGGAACACTAAAACTACCTAAACATGGCTATCAATACATCTGTCTCGGAGTTTTGTACAAAAAGCGCACAATTTGTCTGTCTGTCTGTCCATCAATGCTCAGTGTATGTCTGGGAAAGGAGCCGGCATGCTGTCTTACCTAGCGATATAAATATAGATAAGTAATGTCCGATTTATTACTCAGATAAATTAGTTGAATTATGTATGTTTCTATTTATTATTGGTTTATAATGTGAACAGTAGCTGAAGCAAAAGTAAATGCTAGGAATCTAGAAAATTACAGCCATGGAAATTTTCTTTATTACTTAGGTCTTATAATATCATTGAATAAGCTGTGATCATTTTCGCTATATAACAATACGACGCTATATAACTATGCGAGACTTTTTAACTTATTGCTGTTTTTATGTGAATTAATGATTATTATAAATGCATCCACGAGTCAGGTGAAATTGATAAAAGACGATTATTAATTCGAGTCAGTAAAATGACATTTGTTCATTAAAAAAATGTACTATATTTCATTGTATCACTGACATTGTAGCACTTGTCATTTTACTGACTGGAATTATTAATCGTACTTTATTAAGCTACTAGCGGCCTGTCCCGGCTTCGCACGGGTGGAGGACCTGGTCTAAAACCCGGTCCCGATGGTTACAAACACAACAAAAAAAGAATTATCCGAATCGGTCAAGCCGTTTTCATGTTATGTCGTGAAAACGGAAAACGGGTTTCATTTTTATATATATAGATAATTATTGGCTAAAATGACCATTTCTGAAAAATTTTTGTACCTAGAATAATGTTACGAATCATGTCTCCTGAATTGATCGCAGTGTGAACTTTGTGACTTTAAAAGGAATTTGAAGTTTTGAATAGTATATGATTCATAATATAATCCTAAATTATGACTCAACTGAAGTGGCCATTTTCGCCCCCTGATTCAAACTATCATTAATTTATATAACGTCAGAGGAATAGTATATACGTAACTGGCAGTTAATTTTAATTATAACAATACTCGTGCTTCATCATGCGTACATATTCCCTCTCGGTATATCTTTCGGAATTTCCAAAACGTTATAAATAATGTTTCTTGCAACACAATGTGTTATTTTATTCATGATTTTCCGTGTGAAATTACTCGATGTCAAATTTTGACACGACTGTTTTGAAGTGTAATTTTTATTATTCGGAAATATAAATTTGACTATTAACGGAACTGCGCCTGTCTGTACCCGTAGTATGGCGATTCTATCTCTATTCTCCCAAGAAAAGAGAAAGTTAATTCATCGTTATTTGTATACAAATCGACTGTTTTTTTGCAAAAGTTTGACACGTTTCTTACACCATTAAACAATAGAAACATACCTTATCTGTATTTTTAACATTGCTATGCTTGAATCGATACAAATCTTTTACGTTCTGTCATTTTGTTTATTCTCCTGTCGACAAAACCTGTTTCTACGGCGCCATGCTACGCGTGCTGAAACAGTTCTCCAGACGCTTAACCTACCCCACATGAGAGGTCCAATCTTTTATTCCATTATATTATTAAACGTCGCTCGCAGTAAAAATGTTATTATTGACACTTGTGTCAAAAATTTGACATGAAATTTCACACGAAAAAAATTACTTAAATGACACATTGTGTTGCAAGATTCGCGACGCACAGGCGTAAAACATTATTGACACTAAATATTTATTTTTAATGTCAATAATATTTAGATAAATCTCGGACACACCCATTAAAACAGACATATCCTTGAGCTCAAGTTAGACAATGGCCAATAAATAAGGTATTATTTATGTGAGTATGATACGTACCTATGTATTGTTAAGATTTATAATTAAAGTGTACTTTTCAAAGATTATTATTTTACGCTAGTCAGCATAAAATCAATTAAAACATACGTAGACCGCTTATTAACTGTACCTTAATGAAACTCAAATTACATAAAGATATTCGTAATATTCAAAACAGATGTTTAACTTTTTGTAGAAAGACGGAAAATGTATGGAAAATGAAAAGCGTATATAGTATACAAACGTGGTCACGGGACTTATTACCGTGACCCTGTAACGTAAAGGGCTATTGAAGGACACCGTGGATTTTAGTCAGTATGAGTCTGACAGTCCCTTCTGCCCTGCCTTGGGTTGAGGACTCATTTGTTGATTTTTACCACGATAAAAAAAAGTATACAGACGTGGAAGTACCTACATAGTTTTATCCAACAAATAAGTGTAACATCACAAAAACGTGAAAGTTAGTGCTAGCATCTGGTGGTGAAATAAAAATCTAAATAAGAAGGTAATTTTTCCAATGTCATAATCAATACAGCTAGGTATTCACCCACTGCAGAGTAAACTTTTTCTTTTGGCTGTGCGAATGCCCTGTATTTTATTGAACTGCATAATAAAACCTATGTAAACAGTACTTGCAAAAACACGAAACAAATTCAATGTCAAAAGTTCGATTCTAGCTAGAATGCCAATGCCGCGTCCTCTAAAAAATATGTCAAGTACAGAAGTGACGTGGATTTCATACAATCACGGGATTTCGCATTGTATACCCATAGTTATTTGGTTCATTTTTCCCTATAGATTAGCCAGATAGATTCTGTTCCAGGAGGTCATTACCTTAATGATTTATAGTTATTTTCGTTCGAACAATAGTTTGGTTTTTAAGGTTCAGTATCCAAAGGGTAAAATGGCGCCCTATTATATGCAGACGCCAGCACATTAACCCACCTCGATCTGTCTTTCCTTAATAGAATTTTAACATTATCACAAGAGTGAAAGGTTAATATTCGATTGGTAAGTCAGGGGTAGGTTGAACTGCTTGCATTTTTACTTAGACACTGCTGTCCGTCTGTCTGTCTGTCTGTCCGTTTGTCTGTCTGTCCGTCTGTCGCCAGACTGTATTTAATGGATCGTGAAAGTTAGACAGTTGGAATTTTCAAAGATATATATATATTCATAGATTTATTTCTGTTACCGTTATAACAACAAATACTAGAATACTGAATAAAATAGTATTCTTTACATATTAATAGTGACGTTTCATAACAAATGTTTATTTAAATTAGGTTTAAAATAACTGTTTTGATTAAAAATGCAAATTTTTGTCGAAGGTTCTAAAGTTTTAAATTAGAAATTTAAATAAAATGATATCTGCGCGTTTGATCGTGTGACTGATAAGATATTGATTCTTATCTTAAAATCATCAAAATAAATTTTATTTACATATTAATTTGAGGTCTTAGATCATGCATAAATGAATAAATAACTTTCGATTTCATGAATGTATTTATCATCTTTATCGTTTCCGTCTCAAATCAAAATCAAAGCATTTATAAAAAACTATGGTATGTATATAAATTATTTTAGGCCAGTTACAGGGACCTTTGTTTTTGTCATTTATATAATTAATAATAAATAGTAAACATAATTCAACTTACTTTTGGTGCCACAGTCCCAGTTACGAGACATAATAACTGTGAAAGTACAGTACATGTGCATTCCAAGGAGTAGATCTCTATGGAGAAGAACGGGTAAGAAACTCTATGTTCAAAATGAAGAATGATCCTTAAGGCTATTCTTTTTTGTACCACCCTTCCGGCTTCTGAGTAATCCTTATCTAGGGAGGTTGAACAAGGGCTCTAGAAAAAAATAGTTCTGTGGTCGTACACTCTATGCGCTTTTTTCATTTTCCATAGAATAAACGCTGTATATACTTCAAGTAAGCTTAACGTAAAATACGAAAATCTTGTGATAAGGCCTCTGGTTCCTGTTAGAACGACCACATTTAGAAATATCAAATCTTGTCTATCTATAATACATACCTATTTACTTAACAAATAAAATATGTTTCACGCGTAAAAATCCAGAACGACTGGGTCAATTTGGCTGATTCTATTTTTGTTACGATTTTCATAGTCAGGTTTTTTATCCTTGTAATAGTTTATAGTAAAATTAACCCGTATGAAGCTAGGACAGGAAGAACAATTCTTTCAGTTATAATAATTATTATATAGTACTAACTAACGCATTTTATGAATTGTAAAGTGATTCATGATATTTTCCTAAAATTATTGCTCGCTCAAATCGTAGTTTCAGCAGAAAAGCCCCTCTAGTGTTTTCCGCGACTTTGACAATCGTTGGTTCTAAAATTATGGACGGCCCTAATTCCACAAATTCCATTAATTAATGTTAATAATATTGTGTTAATTATATTACAGTTATTTTTAAATTAATGCATAGGTACATTACCTCTAATCTAATGTTAAAAGGGAATCCCTCTTCACTCTTTTTTTCCCGCAAATTGGCCCGCTAAGTATTCGACAGAAATGGTTTTATCAGGACTATATAATGACGTAAATCATTCGATGAGAAGGAAAAACTATAAAGGAAAATTGCATGTATATGTCTATTTATGACGTCACTTTTCATATTTAGTACTAGGAATGCGATTTGAGTTCATTTTATGCGAATTTAACGCCATAAGGATAAATTTTCAGGTTCAAACTACAAAATGATGACACTTTGTTTCTTTAGCCCAGTTTTATAGATTTTCATAGTATTTTTTAATGCTTTTTTACGATTCTAGCGGAATTTGTATGCAATATTTAGATTTTAGTTCGTCCATTGCTTCATAGATGTCGCTAGTAGTAGGTTTCTTGTTGAAAACTTAAGTTATAGCTTTGAATAATTTGTTTTTTTTTATTAAAGGTGTCTTACCCGTCTTTTATTTCCAAGAGGATATCTCGACGTTTTTTTAAAATATTGTTATTAGTCTTTACTCTTATCGAAAGTTTTTGAGGATGGATGTTTCTTACTCTGTCACACAAAAAACTACTGAAGAGATTTGCATGAAATATGCAGTACATAAATTTAATATAATTTTTATCCTGGATTTATACATAGGATACATTATCTTGACAGTAATATTTCCGTGGGATAATTTCCAAATTGGACGCGGGCAACTCTTCGGCCATAAGGCACTTTAGCAATATAACTAAACGAGTAAAATTTACATTAGAAATTAAATTGCTTAAAGTATTTCATTTCTAAACGTTATATCAAGTGTCAGGTTGACATATGGAGATCATTGACACTCACCTTCTTAAGTAATTGAATCGCATACAAAACTATTTCAATTATCAATATATTTTTATTCAATCAATGCTTCATTGACGTGTCAATTAGATAATTTCAATTCATGTCTGTTGAATTAAAGCTTAGCCTCAAGGCCTAGCCAAATTCATTTAATAGATCAATTTGAGTATAACGGCATGCGTACGCGCAATATGCGTATCCCATTGTTTCTACTTATAGAACAAAATTATAATGAGTCCTATGAATATCAGCAATGATTTAATTTTGTATTGTTGTCAATTAAAACAAATAACCGACTTAGTACTGGTAGTCGTTGTAAGAACGATAGTTGAGCATGGTGACTCGGGTTCGATTTCCAGTTTGGGCAAGGTGTTTTTGAGTTTTTCATTAGGAATTCTTCTGTAGCAGTCACGGAGTTTTGATTTGAGCCTGGTTGATGGCGATACTATAGCCGTTCTCGTTTACATAGGACTTATAATATAACTGGTGAAATGAGGGTGGATATATTATGTACATCCTGCTTAACCTTCCAGAGATCAGTGCCGTGAAGTTATGTTATAATAAATTAATATCAAGATATTTTTTTTTAAGTTTTTCAGTATGTTTAAAAGCCCATATAAGGGAAATATTGTATTTATGAAATTGAATAGTTTGTCTCTGTTACAAAAATATGTATAAGATTAATATACCGACAGAACCCACCTAGATCCCAATAGATTTGTTTAAATTAAATATTTTTCCTTATTTATTAATTATTTCGTAAACATACAAAAAAACATAGTAATAAATAATATTACTTCGTCATAATCTGGCTACGTGACATCGATAAATAATACATAAATCTACATTAGTAACACGAACATAAACATCAATTTCGTAATATATTATCTAATACGTGTGCGCTTAACATAATATTATTTGTTTTTAATTACTTTCATGCGGATGTCCATAAATGGTGACTACAAGGTCCAAAAAATACTAATCGCAGCTAAGGAGTTTCGCTCATTAATTTTATTTGACCCTATAAAGATCTGTCTGAAGTAAAATGTGCATACATTATAGATAGATAGAATACTCTTTATTATGCACATCATACCACAGGAACTACAACAGTATCTTCATCATTATCTTTTTTCACGTCATTTACTCCTTTTTCTTTCCAGACATTTCATCATCATTTCTTTGAACTTCTTTGGATGGTGATGGATAAAGGGTGACCTTTCTAACCCATCACTATTCATCAAAATATGCATACATATTAGCTATTCTTTCTTAGTGCCACTGTCATTGACATTGTTGGGGTCAGCTTCCAGTTTACCGATATTCAGTAGTAGTAGAAAATCAGTACGTAAGCGGCAAACTTCCGAGTAGGTGAAAATCATCATCGAAGATCCAGCAGCTTTCATTAAAACTTTACTAATTATACTTCAAATCGTTAAGATCATTAACCTATACAACCTGTTTTTTTTGATATCCCATAACTCTAGGGTTATATTCTGTAGGTAAAAATAATACTAAAACTCCAAGAATAGGTGGTCCAAAAATGCATCGTTTCGGAGATATCATCAATCATAGTTCAATTAGGTCAAAAAATGTCACCAGTATGACGAATCTTTACTTTTGCGAGGTTGCCAAAGTTCGCAGTAGAATAGACCCTCGATGTGTCTAGGTATCTAAGTTTCATTGATAAATACAAGTAATTCATTTTTATTCAAACCAATCATTCATATTTAAAGCTAAGAAAATGCGACATTGTCATATTTCACGTAAGGGTGTTTTACATTAATAATCGTGACTTTGCCGAATTATTTTGTATGAAAAATGAAAAAAAAAAATAACGAAGGTTTGGAAAATAATCAGATGCCAGTTGATTCTTTGATATGGCCTCAATCATACCCTAGAGTTATGGGATATCAAAAAAAACACGTTGTATATCTATCCATACATTTTCACACATTGACCCTGAGTAGGACCTTGTGATACTCCAACCTTCCCAGAATACCGAATACGAATTCCTATTTCCTATATTATCATATTTAAATTACCTCGCTTGAACTTCAAAGAGGCAAACAAAAATAATAAACAAATAAATAAAAATATACGTAAAGGACCAACTTGTTAGCAGATGCGTTTTGTCAAAGGCCTTACGTGCGTCATAAATGTACTTGACATAATGGCATCTGGCCACTTCCCAGTTACATGTGAAACCGTCTTCCGTCTCTCTCTAATAATTTGCAATGACATAAGAAGGACAGAGAAAGTATGTGAGAATAAGTTACGTCCTGTGAGATTTAGGTGTTGTGTGTTTTTGTAATTTGGTTTATTAACATTATTAACGTCGGATCTAATTGTAAAAGAAGTTTTTTGTTAATTTTTACCAATTATTATGTAATCGTAAAGTTTGTTAGCGTCTGTAGTTCATACAACATTATAGTGTAAATTGTTGACGGTCTTAAGTTTTTTTTGTTATTTTTAAGATTTTACATTAACAAAGTTCACAATTCTACGCAAACAGCGATATTGATTTATTATTTGTTGATGAAATAAAAGCAGAATTTAAGAATTTGACACGTTTTTTATATCAATAAATAAGTACTAAATCCGGTTTTTTTTTGCCTACCATAGCAATTTTTTTATTTGTTTCCATTTAAAAATTTGTCTTTTTTTCTGTTCAAAGCTAATCTTTACTCGCTTATTGCGTCAAACAGTTGTCAACAATAAAACAAGTTCTAAAACATGTAAGGTTTGGTTTCGTCTGAAAATATGTTGAAACTATTTGATTAAAAAGTTTTTTATTGCCTTTTTCATTGAGAGAATATAATTTATTAAAATTGAAATTAAACCACAAAAAAATTGCCGTCTTCCAAAAATTAAGAAAAATAAAACAGTAAGAAGATCAAAACTCACCCTCTGAAACTAATAAAAAAATGGTAGAAAACTTTAGGTTTGGTTTAAGTACTGTTTTTTTAATTATTTATTGAAGGATCCTTTTACAAAATATTATAAAATTATGGCATAACGCGTATTATGAAAGTAGAGTCAGCAAAATAGCACTGACAAAAGAGTGGAAAGCCACTTTTGTTCAGAAGCGGAATGGAACATTTTTTTAAAAATAAAATTCTACTAACATCAGATAAGAATCCGAAACTATGTGCGTCTTACTCCAAAAAAAAACATCTGATGAACGATATTTCACATTGATGTAAGGGTCATTTTGCAGTTACACATTTTTTTAGACCAGCGTTCAACGGGTGATCTTCTTTTTGTGGTAAAACGGTGTATGTTTAAAGATTGTTCGGTTTTTACGTAGAAACGGGTGAACGGGTTTCGGTACAGATACAGATAATAAAATCATACAAAGTCGCCGTTAACAGTTAGTCAACCACAACATGTCCATGTGGTTTTTTTTTTCATAAAAACATTGGCTGAAATAGCTTATCAAATCAGGCAAATCGTATTTAAACCATAATTTTTCCTTTTTCTATGCGTGTCTGGATTTTCCTCATTGTTTCAAGTTACCTAACGGGATAAGAATATTTTAATACGTTTATAAAACTCTTTGTTTATCGCAGTTCTTTTATCACAACAGGAAAATTTATTTGAAAACTATTGAACAAAAAGACGTCAACCAAATATTATTTTTGTGCTTATGTACAAAAAAATCATTGTGTTTCGAAATGGTTTTCTCCTCAAGTTTGGGCTGACGATTAAAGAATTAGGAATAAGGCAGTCAGTGCAGTGGTAGGTAAATATATTAGGCTTTTTTTTTTTTTTTTTATCGTGGTAAAATCATCAAATGTGACCTCCAACCCCGGGCAGGGCGGGAGGTACTGTCAGACTTGTACTGACTAAAATCCACGGTGTCCTTCAGTAGCCCTTTATGTTCCGGGGTCACGGTAATAGAAATAAATCCCGCCGACCCCGGCAGGCTCCCGCGACCCCGGCAGGCAAATATATTAGGCTAGACACTGATTTAAGCTACCATTTTGATACTAATTCTGACACTTAAAATTATAATTAAAATTGTTTCAACAACTCAAAAAAATATTTAGCGAAAAGAAAATGCTAATCGCCCTGAAAATCGTTATATTTTTATTAAATATTTTTTTTCGGCGACTTTGTGCTTTGGTCTAAAATCCAGATGAATCCTAGGTACTCTAACGTTGTCTGTATTTCCGTGTATATTGTGTATGCATTCGGAAATAACAGAGACAGAGAGTTCCACTCCTTTGCTGATCGGCCTTCAAAACCGTCAAATAATGTGTAAAAACATTGACATTCGTGGATACTATTTTAAGATAGGAAGTGAAGAGGAACTAAAATTCTCACGGTTATTACCATATTAGAGAAATATAACACAGAAAAATTTACATAACGATATTAATGTAACAATGTATTCAACCTAAATTGTTTAGATTTATGACTATATTGCATTTTGAGTCGTGACGTCAAACAATCAATGTCATTTCCTCGGAGACCTAACGATTAACCTCCATTTGGTTGAAATAAAACTGGGTTTTTCTAAAATAGCTCTAATTGTAATGCACTTTAATATCAGCTTGCATTATGAGAGTATCTAACCATCCTTACTATCTATCAGTATAACTGCGAAAATTGTAAGAATGGGTGCTTTTCAAGCAACCACGTCAGAAATCCTGAATGGATCTTGATGAAATTTGGCTCAAAGATAGCTTATAGGATGGAATAACATAATATACGCAGGCAAAGCTGCTGGCAATATCTAGTTTGTTGGTTGTTGAAGAAATCCTTTACATAGCAATTGCAGTACTAACCAAAAGTAATTGAAATAAGAATCATTAATTTCTAGGTACAATCACGAACGGACCAATTAATGAGCCTTGGGAAACTCCATTTGTTTCATACATTTTTGTTCAATTTCTGGGGTTGACGATTGTTGTAGTCCGAGATGACTAGTGAGAGGCGAAAATTATATTATTTTTATATTAAAAAATATCACTAGTCATGCCAAATCAACTTGAATTGGACGAAATTCTTTATTAGGCTATCATTATATTGACGTTTTTAATGATGAAGCTATTTTTTTTTTGTTAGGAGTATCTTATTTATTGACGTCATGCTGTCTTCTGATAACGATCCCAAAAATTATTACAATAATTTCATCAATCATGGAACACAATTTTAAACAGTTACAACTTACTTACCAAAGCTCATCAGTAATGAAATCATAATGGTAACTTACTATATTTATAGAAAATTGTGATTATTATTTAGAATCCGTTTTTATAACTTATTTTACTACGTTTACTACAGAAAATTAATGTTCTCATTTGATATCCGTTTTTCTAAATTATATGCTTACGTTTAAAAGATTGTTTCTGCTTCTTTTTTCCCCGTTGTTTTCTAGATACAATAAACTTTTGAAATCGTAGCGTGATGTAGAAATCTTGTGTCTGCGGTCAGTGATATTGATTACGTCCACCGTTGAGGTTGCACTATCCTTCGGAAATTTGTCTACGTAATAATCAGTATTTTTACGGAAAAAACAAACTCAATAGCACAACTTCAAGCGTCACAGTTGCTAGAGACATGAAAACGCTAGAACATATTAATATTAAACACCAGGCTATTGACTACAAGTCATTTACCAATTATTATATCAGCATAAGTACCTACATTCTAAATTATGTAAGACTCCTCTGACAAATATTTGACGTCAAAAGGAAATACGAATGGCCTGAATTTATCCATACGCAGCAATGGTGACGATCAGGGTCAAATATTTGTAAATTACGTGCGGATTTTTACAGCAATGCTTATGAGTCGTCAATGACTAAGGATTCATTTTACGCGAAAGGTTCAATGAGGCCACGCAGGAGCGTTGACGGCATCATAGTGTCAAGCGTAACCATTATAATATGTACATCCATATTATCCTCATCCTGAGTGTAGACTTGGAAAAGCCGGGCCATATAGTGGGAATGAATGGTTTCCATCGGTTATTTAAATGAGTTGTAATTTTTTGGAAGTAACTGCGCATTGAATTCAACGTTATCCGGATGTAATATACTTTTGGTTTTCGTTTGGGTTTCTTCCTCGAACATTATCCTTTACCTATAAAGCTGAAAATTAAATTCCTGTTGCGTCTCGAAAACAACACGTATGACGTCTGGACAAAATTTTTCAACGTCATTTTAACCGAAGTTGAATTTATTAAAGTTTTTATTGATTTTATAACTTTATTGTAATCGTAAACTTCTGACGTAGGTCGTAGTACTATTGCAATTGTTTTCACGGAAACAGTTTCTTATTTCGCAAATTTTACTGCACAGTTAGCTGTAATTTCGATGACAAAATAAATTATAGTGACGTCAGCCGAGGATGTAACTGCGCAAATGTATCTGAAAAGGTATGATTCAACTAAAAAAATTAGGTCATATTATTCAATTATTGTAAAATTTTCCTATTAATTATTGGAATAAACAACAAGATTTTATGCTTTACTAGCAACAGAAAGACGGCGGGCGGTTACTGTCAGTATGCAATAAAAACAAAATCCTCCTTTTGGCAGCCAATAAATAAATCATAGCATTCTAACCGAACCACGCTCTTAACTTCTGTTCAAATTAATGTTAACCGCCCAAGGAGAAAGAGAGTGAAGAAGTGGGCACGGGTCAGCTAGTGCATTATAAAAAGGCAAATAAATAGTAATGATAAATAGCACATTGAAAACAGTCTTTAAATTTTAAGCGTCTGTTAATTAAATAAATGTATGTCCAAATCAAGTTCCTTTGGATGAAGAAGCTTCTAAATGGTTCACAAATACGTCACAAGGATCCAAACAATTCGCATAGAAATCTCTAGAACAAAGACGCTACTGTATCCATAACTAGCGATTCCACATAAGTTTCTAAATACACAGCAATTTCAAGAACAATTCTTTTTATTACTGCCAAGTAGACTCATCTTCAATCAAGATCCTTCTTAAGTGATGATGGGATTGTTGAGAATATCATAAGACACAGTCAAGTGACATTTGCCGCTTCAGAGAAACAATTCATTTAATTGCTTGTTAATTATTTACTGGAATCTGGTCTGACATCTTCAAAGCGGAGCTTTTATTATGAAATAGTGTAGGTCGATACTTTTGATTCCAGAATACTTGACGAAGCTAAGAAACTTTCCTAGCATTACCGAGCACAATCTAGAATTTAAAACTTATAAATGTTGGGAAATTTTTGAAATTAAAAGATAATTATACCTACAGAGTATTTGAGTCATATGCAAGCTTCATGAATCCGGTCCATATTTCTAAATCTTGCACGGAAGAAATTATGCGTCGAATGTTTTTTTAAATTGTTCAGAACGTTTATTTCAAATATAAATTGCCGTTAAACGGCCTTTGTAAAGTAAAAAAAAGGATATCAATAAAATATGTAAAGATTCAAGAAAATAAAGTAAAAAAAGATTTGATGGAATTTGCAAATTGATCGTATCGCGTCCGGTCAAACCAGATAATCCAGTTTTTGATATTCAATCCTAATCTCGACAAAACATTTTTTTTGGCCAGTAACATCATGAAAGGTGTTCTTCCGCCCTGGGTGAAGCAGAAGGTACTTACAGAGTCTTACAGACTAAATATCTACCGTGTACAGATGGTCCCGTGACATGTACTTGCATTTTAATAAGTGCGATCAACTCAAAGAGTCAAGTTTTCCTTAATTCTTGCATGAAGCGTCTTCGGAGCTGAGCCGCAAACTAAGCTCTTTTCCTAGCTGTTCTCTAAGCCCAAAAATGCAACCAAAGGCAAAGGGTTTAATAATTAAAGCATCCTACCATCTCATCATAATCTCAGCCATAGGACGTCTACTGCTGAACATAGGCCTCCTCTTTAGACCTCCACATAATATACCGGTTGGAAGCGACCTGCATCCAGCGTCTTCCGGCGACCTTTGTAATATAAAGGTCGTCGGAAGACTATCCCATAGGAAGAAGAATACATACATGACGTGCAAATTTAATAAAGACAGTGGCCGGGATTTTGATAAATCCAACGACATAAAGCCCAATGATGCAAAAATCTATTACAGGGAATCGATAGATTTCCAATAGTTGCCGACGCGACGATGCGACGCATACGAGTACATTGACGTCAGTATGGGTCTTGCGGTCTACACTGTCCCCCAGTGAGTCAGTGGATTGTTAATACGGTTTATATTGGCGAAGTATCGGTGTGGTCGATCAGTGTGTTTCGCGCCGTTGTAAAGACATTACTTAACTGATATCCTTGCGCAGGCGTCGTGTTACGTGCTTTCGATTTTTGTGTTGTGGATTTGTTATTGATTAATTTACAATAATAAAAATGTATTCGGCAAATATTTGTGTTACTATTGAGGATTTTGTGGATGTTGTTTTCTGTGCTTATGTACATAGTCATAAGAAGGTTGGTTTTTCATTCGTTTATTCTTTTTAAATAAATTATCATTTATATGTATAATAAGTATATTTTTTACTTTTATATTTTTGACATCGTTTTAATTTTATTTTTGGAACCTATTCATTTACATTTAAAGTCTAACGTTTGCTTTCAAATTGTACATTAATTTATTACCTTTTTTGCATTGGTCATATTATTAAAATTAATCCATAGCAAGTGTACAGTGTTTTCATGTGAAATCTGTTAATTCAAATTAATATACCAACTTAAATGCTTGCTGCTTACATAGATAGGATAATCTTTTTCTCCTTTTAGTAAACCTTTATCTACTTACTCTATTGTATTAATTCTTGATGAGAATTCAAATTTGCGAAAACTTAATTTACATACCCGACGATTCTGCCTGTTTTCTATACCAAATATGTAGAAAAAAACCTGTTTTATTTCATTCACAATCATTATTTCCACATGCAAAATGATAATACTTTTCGATTTTTGTTAAAACGGGTTGTGTTAAAAGTTTTTAGATGCCTACAAAATAACATGAGACTACAATAATTACATAACGTAAAATGATTATTAAGTCACCACATTCAAAGCAAAAAATGGGCGTGGTTGTGCGTACACACATCATATTGTTTCAGCAAATAGATTTTTAACGATTTAGCCTTCAGTTCAGTCCATTTCAACAAGTACTTAATGATCTTCTCAATAGACATCTTCAAAGTCACTCTTAGATCCGAGAGTCAACACTGATTCCTAGCTTACATTAAATTTGTGCCACGATAAAACGACTAGGAGTATTCTACTCCACTCCACAATTCATTCCTTTTAGTAATAGGTAGGAGAAACCATCATTGTGTATATAAAACATTACTCACTGGCAACTCAATACCACAAACATTTAATACGTCATTAAAATCAGTAAATAAAGGGGAATTTATTTGTCCATTACAAATATTAATTTAACATTTAACTATGTTATTGTAAAGTTTATCTTTAGTCCCTGGAACTAATTAGTAATGTACCTGTTTATCCTTTACGCTAATGGTTAATTAACTAACAGAACAACATTGTCCGTATTGACATAAACTGTGATCGGTTCCAATGTTCGATACATTTTGAAATAGGAAAAGCGTTTGATTTCCTCATATCAGTTGGAGTAGAGTGAATAAATCTCGCGATAGCTAATGCTAGCTAGTTCATCATATTACTTGTACTTTAATTTATAGTTCTGATTGTTAACCCTAGTTATTATAGGAATTTGACCATTTTTGACATCACTATAAAAGGGATTTATCCAAGGAGCAATATTGGGTCTCCAACTGTCTAATTCTATCTAAATAAACTACACCTGGCAAATAAACTAAAGGCTTTTTCGAGCTGTTTGCTATCATAAAACATAAAAAGAAACAGTCTGACGACACTAACAACATTTTTATGATTTACGTTCTAACAAAACCATAAACCACTGTACGTCATTCACAAGCCTATTCAATAATTCTGCAAAATGAATAACTTTACAAAACTGGGTCGTTGGAAACATACAAGCGACACATAAATCATAATTATCTATAATAACGTCAACAAGTTGATAGTTAGTACGCGTAATGTGGGAAAAATACTATGAATAGGGGGCCCGCAGCAGTAGCTTTTTTTAATATATTATCAATGGTCCTATTGTTTCCATTGAATCTAACCTTTTTTTTTTCTCTTAAGACATTGTTTTGTCCATCGTCTGTTGTTTCTTGTATGAGCTCAGCCCTATTTTTAACTGTTCTTAGGGTATTAATGTACTCGGCTACCTCTATAGAAAAAGTCAAGGTTGAAATCTGATTTTCAGTACCTAGCTTGTCAAACAAGATGAAAACGTTATAATAAAGTCTCTCTAATCTTAATCTAGTAGCGATACATTGAACATTGCATCAATTTGAATATTAAATTTGTAATCAGCCTTATCTATAAAATATACGTGCACATCGAAAACTTTTTAAAAACTGTCAGCAATTAAATTATCTCCAACAACATCACATACTTCAGATTATAAAGTCATGTCACAAAACTCAATTTCTCCTTTCTCCATTCCAGCAATCAGAAAGATGGCGTAAACTTCGCAACATTGTGCAGTGGACGCCATTCTTCCAAACCTACAAGAAGCAGAGGTATCCTTGGATCCAGCTCGCTGGTCACCAAGGCAACTTCAAGGCAGGACCTGACCAGGGCACCATTTTGAAAAAACTTTGCCCGCAAGAGGAGAGGTGTTTTAAGGTGCGTTTCAATAAAACATTTTAGTTTCGTCATACGGTATGAACATGTTATAAAATATTTATGATACTACTAAGAGTAATAGAGTATTAATTCAAATGTATACATGGCTGAAATTCCGCGTTTCTTCGTGGGGGTAAAAGACCTTACAGTGCGCTCTATCTTGCCAACCATGACGTCATATAGCGAGAGTAGCTCCACTGTGGAAACGAGACGACGCTGCACGACTTGTTTAGCTCTGTCTCTTTCCTACAGTGGCACTACTCTTGCTTTAAGACGTCATGGTATGCCCCCTGAACCATTGTTTTGTATAGTTACACTTCCTACCATTTTCAGAAATTTTTATTCCTATTCCATCTAAAAGCCTCTTACTATCTTAGTCTAATTTATCGTTTTCATTAATTTCATCTTCATTCATAACCATTCCCAAAGAATTTGCCGTACTCATTTCAAAAATATAAAATATTTCCGAAAATTTTTCGTCATCTGTGTGACGTATAAATCCGCTGGGAAGACACCTTACATAACACGGTTTGAGTGTTAGTCGTTCCAAAAGTTAAACTTCTTAGAAGGATTAGTCATTGTTACTAGAACTACTACTACAGTGACACGTGGTTATGCTGCTTAAATTCATTCATGTGTAGGATCATAATCTTCGTCTATGTAAGTACGGAAAATGACTGCATTTATAAATAAGTAAATATTCATAAATCTTTATAGCTTACTTGTTTGGTCAGTCTCTTAAGCAAATAAATCAATTGGTCATTTCCGTTTGACAATTTAAATTCATCAGAGATTTTTTATTTGATTGATAAGTCTACTGCCAGATCTTTACTTCATCCGGTTTCCTTCCAATTTCAAAATGAGTCACAAAATCTATCACTAAGCTTTGATAGATTCACTTAGTTTTCTAAAAAGTACAACTCCAAATAAAGTCGCCCAATTTGTGAATCAGCAGATTTTTTCACTCAATAGTCGCGGTTAGTCCAAGTCAATAACCGTTGAAATAAAGATGGTTGCCCTCCAAATAATGGGAAACAAAAAATGTGTGAAAAATCAATTGAACCTTTGATCTTTAGCTAATTGGACATCGTTACACTGCAAAGCGACCCATTAGTTATAATGACAACAGTGGTTTTAATGACTTTCAAAGATCGATTAAGAAATAATGAAGTTTGTCTAGCGTTTTTTTGTCCACAAAGTCCATCCAACCCATGATTAAATGCCCATGGAGAACTTCACAGTAACATTTTAAGTTTCATCTTCTAATGACACACTTATGTTATCCGTCTCTTACGTATTTCCAAAAGTAAATAATAGTATTACGAGTATACTTTTTTGTATTATACATTTATTTCATTTCTGTCTTGCATACCTACCTGTTCTGTTGTTCTAGAACGTTGCGGTTGCATATTTATTATCACCTTTAGGTATGGACCGTCTGTTATTCTTCTTCAATACAAAACTGACTTTAAGTCTTCCCAAATAAGGTTCAAGACCTTTGATTTAACTTACGAACTGTTGCGACTGATAGTTTTTGTTCGGTTGTATTTACTATTTTTCTTTTCCAAACCGCTAAATGCCGTAAGTGACTATTAGTAACAATTATTTATTTCATTTCTAAGCTTAATTAAACATTATTTTGTTCCTATACATTTAAATTCAATAACCTTACCTAACCTGTTCTTAATCCCCCGACGAAAAAAGAGTAGGTACAAGTTACGATCTCAATTTGACGCATAATTATATTTTTTCAGACTTTTTCCGACTTATCCTCAGACTTTAAAATTTCCGAATTTGGCTTGTTTAAGTTGCCAACGCTTGATTATTATACGATTTAATTATGATATAAAATAATTAAACACAAATAATTAAAGTTTGACGTCATCTCAAGGTTTCAATTCAAGCAAAAAAAATTTGGAAGATGCGAATACATTTTAAGATAATGACCGAAATGATATTGCTTTTATGATTTGAGTAACAATATACGAAGACATACATTGTCCTATAGAAAAATGTGCGTAGAAAGATCCACTTCAATGAAATAACGTGTTTCACGAAAACATTCTCGAAACAGATGAAAATAAAAAAATTCGTAGTGTTGTCATGTTAGACGCGTCATAGAGAAAAATTGGTAGCCCTAAGTTTGGAAGACAAGCGTTTGACGTGTGTAATATTTACAAAGCTTGAATAAAACATGGCTTGCAAACGTTACATAAAAGAACGCGTGTTAGTAAATCGCGCGTCACTTATATCATTTGAATTTGTTGTAGCACTTGTTTAAACGTAAAAGTTTTAAATTCGTGTAACGTTTCATCTAGTTTTTTGAAACTTACTTTATCATCGTCTGCAACTGTTCTTTAGATTATGATCTTTTCTTTATCATTATTATGTTCGGCTCTATCGATTTTTCCTTTTTGTAGTCTACTTAATTTTTTACTACTCATTAATTTTTAAGCTCTCGCGTTTCTTGATATTTTTGTTTTCATCTGCTTGTCTTACTTTTTAAGTATTTTGAGCTCCTTTCTCTTGCACGTGCCAGACACCAGCGCCTATGTTACTGATGACATTTCATTTCTGATGACCTTTTAACGGAAATCGAGTCTCAAGATTAGATAATATTGCGCTGAGACTGATGTTAGGCTCTTGCTTTCTCTGTCATTTTCTCATTCTGCTTTCTAAGCATTGTTATTGTCTATAGCGTCATATATTTCAATAAATACATAATAAACAGATTTCTAGGAATCGAGATTTTCTATTGTTTTTGTTATTGAATTTTGTTTTAATAATTTTGTTTTCTTTTATTCCAGTTGCTGATGAAGGACGTTCTGAGGCCATTTGTACCTGAATACAAAGGACAAGTCACCTGTGAAGACGGAGAATGTATCCTTTTTTCAAATAATGACATAAACTTCAGAAACTACTACCCAATCTTCAATATTTAACTAACCAATCTTCAATACTTATGACTATAAACCAAAAGTTAGATAAGGCTATTAATTAAAATTAAAAGCATAAGGATTGCTTCTCAAGGCTTCGTTGCCAATAGATTTTTTTTTTAATTATCATCAAGTGTTATAGACTTTTTACATCCCTGAAATCTGAATTCAAATTATTTCTATTCTAACAGAATTAGTAGACTTTCATGAGAGTGCATTCTTTTATGTTAGCAAAAATGTATGGAGTTATAATTATATGGAACTATTATCAGTATTACCTTGCAAAAATATATTTTTGCATCCAATGGACTACAACAAATATTTCCTTAACCAAGCATTCCAATACAGTGTATTTACAACTACAAGACTTGCTGAGCGATTTCGATAGTCCGTGCGTCATGGACTGCAAGATTGGAGTCCGAACGTACCTCGAAGAAGAGCTCGCTAAAGCTAAAGAGAAGACCAAGTTAAGAAAAGTGAGTATCTTTGATGTAATTATTATTTTGGAAGAGTTTGCAGAAATAGCAACATTCTCTACTGTCACAACAGGTTGCACGTTAGTAGTCACATTTGCAACAACTGAACTTTAATCTTTCTTGAACTGATTAAGCGTAGCATGGAGTTTCTATAGAATAGTCAGCGTTATACCGTTTTAGTTACTTCATATGTGGATTGTGTGGTGTACTATACCTTTTATACTTTCATCGTTTGACTATTTGATTTATTTGTGGTAAAAATATACTAGTCGATGATGCCATATTTTTATCTCAAAGTACGTAATAATGTGGTTATGTTAGTTGAGCAATTTCAACAAGATTTACACAGTGTAATAAAATAACATGATGAGACTCTTTGAAGTAAATTGCTCGTTTCCCATAATCAAGACATTCTGTATGCACATAAGTTTATACAGATTCTTACTTTAGACACTCAATATATGTTTAAATAGAGCTCCTTTCTTTATACCTAGCATCTATAAAATCATGTTTCAATTTAACATGTTGGGTTCAATTCGAAATTTTCAAGAAGGAATAGTTTTCTGTCAAAGATCACTTTGTCTACAATAACTAAGTTGCATAGATCAGCCAAAGATCTTACACTATGGTTTCAAGTATTACATTTAACACATGTTTCTGCATCGTGACGATAATACAATATTGCACTTACATTATCTTCCACATAAAACGAACTGTTAACGACATCACGTACTACTGTTTAAAAGTACGCTTTATTCTTTAAGACATCTACGTCATTGCTACGTCAGATATTTTCGAGTTTCTCAATCTTATATTCATTATCATCATCGATTTCGACGTTTTCTGGAATAATATTTTCCAGTGCAGCATAAATGTCTTCTTTTGGAAAAAAACATTTAAAATATCTGAAAAAGAGTGCTTTATAAAGAAGGTATTGCCCATCGGTTATCGATGAGTAAACAAAAAAATCTTATTCTGAATTCAGAAATATGTATTCATTCATGTGTGTATTTAAATTCCAAGAGCATAATAATTCTGTAAAATTGTGAACGTGCTGAAAGTCATGAACGCTTGCAAAAAAATCCGTTACTGGTTTTTAAAATAATAAGGAAAACGCACCCTCAAACTACTGATAGAAAGTACAAATTTAATCAGCATCGTTATTCTAGCGACCTCCATAATATCGCTTAATAGAGTTCATTGCTTATCCGACAATGTCAGGAGAATGTGTGAACACATTGATAAACCCGTCTTAATTACCAGTTTGTACGTCAATGATATGAAACCAAACATACAGCGGTAATTATGTTGTAAGCAAACCAGTTTTAAAAATAATCTCAGAGTCATAACAATCATTGAAATGATATTTTCACTTGTCGCTTATTATTGCAGTATAAATAGCAAGTAATTAATAAGCTATGAATAGATTATAGGAAGAGAAGACGAAGTTATTATGAACGAATGTGGAAAGGTCAACGAGTGCGTGATGATGTATAGCGTCTTGGAAATTAACATTCAATTTGTGGTTGACGCGTGGGTTGGTACACTCTTAAGTCGTTGGTTACATAAGATTACAAATCGAAAGTTTAATTCTTAAAAGCTTTAGAGTTTTTGTACCTAAATGCTGATTTTAAATGCAAAGCAAGAAGGAAACGACCAAATAAATCTATCCTTTTTTGTTGAAAGATTTAAATAACATTCTAAAGAATACCTCTCTCTTGTTTCCAGGATATGTACGAGAAGATGATCCAGATAGACCCTAAAGCGCCTTCAGAGGAAGAGCACAGGAGTAAAGGCGTTACGAAGCCGAGGTACATGATCTGGAGGGAGACCATCAGTTCCACTGCAACTCTCGGCTTCAGGATAGACGGTGTCAAGAAGGCTGACGGCACCAGCTCCAAAGACTTTAAGACTACTAAGACTAGAGAACAAATTGTAGAATCCTTCAAAGATTTTACAATCAATTTTCCAAATGCTGCGGTAAGTTTCAATAATTTTCGTAACTTCTATAAATTGATAAGATTTTCGATACATCTTGGGCAAATTTAAAATTATTAGGAGATAAATTTAGTTTCTGAAAGTGCTTGAAACCCAAATACCTGTCTCATTAATGTTTAAAAATAATTCGTATCATTGTTTTAACAGCATACTTATTTCTTTTACAGCCGAAATACTTAGAAAGACTGAAGAGCATCAGGGATACCCTGAAAGAGTCACCGTTCTTCAGATCTCACGAACTCATCGGCAGCTCCTTACTCTTCGTCCACGACAAAAAGCGGGCCTCCATCTGGATGATCGACTTCGCAAAAACTGTTCCCGTTCCAGACAATGCAAACATAGACCACAATTCCGTTTGGGAAGTTGGTAATCATGAAGATGGCTACCTCATCGGACTGAACAACCTCATATCAATATTCGAATCTCTCATAAAAGACGATAATGGTAACATAGACCAGTGCTATGCCAACGTAAACGTTAGTATAGAAACGAATAATAAAAAGGATAGCTTCGATACTTGAAGTATCGTGACCTGAGAGAAATCTCGTGAGAATTGACTGTGCACAGATATGTTGTACTGTTACGCATTTTCAGTAATTCTACTGAGCTTTACAGTTCGGATGGCATGTTTATGCGAAGCTAAACTTTGCGTGAGTGAAGTTACAGCATGAGGAAGAGAATTTATTCTCTTGAACGCAATCTTGGATTGAAGAGCAGACGGAAGTTCGGCATCGCAAAAACATGTCAACTGAAGCGATCATTTTGATCGCACCCCCTTCACGACTACGTACCTATACTTGTTTATATTTCTTGTAAATAATCCATAGTATTATAAATTTATTTGTATTACTGTTAAGTTTAAAATACTCAATGCTAGGTTAGGTTTGGGCACCACCAATAGTGTTAATATTTTTGTTTCAGTAATGAATAATTGTAAAATTATAGTAGTAAGGTTATTTCACGTACCTAATGACTAAAACTGAACAGATTCTGATCAAATTGTTGAACAATTTAATTACTGCTAGTGTAAAAGAACTGAAAATGGAATTTGCATATAGGAAATTGTTTTTGTTCATCAATTTTATACCTTATTGTTTAAATAATTAGGTGTTTAATTAAAAAGTTATAGTAAATTCATAAATAGATATTTATTTTGTTTTAAGTACACTATATTAGTGTAATGACTAGTTGAAAGTCAATATTTTAAGTATAAAACAATCTGAAGGTACTAAATAAAAGTAATATCTTGTCATTTCCTTTTTTTTTCATTCTTCAATCTTACCTCTAATGATTCGTACGATGATCAAATATATTAAGAAAAATCATCAAACCTTACTTGTAGTAATGAAGTCAGGCAGCCAGTCAGAAAGAGAAAAATAATAAAAGACGAGTATAATCAGCCTATTTTATGTTGATTGTGGTGCTTTGTGCACTGTAGTGGTAGAGAATCATCAATTATCATAAATATCTAGCTTTTCATCAACTATTTTGTTAAAACTGCTGCACTTGATACATGGAGCGCATGGAATTTACTTGTAAGTAATGTCAAACATATCTGAATTCTAAAATAGAGAAAGAGAAGTAAACGCTATCACCGCAAAATAAAATATTAGGGTAGACAGAAGTGTCACAATTTCAGAAGTTAGAGATATATATGTTACCGGCCAAACCCGATTTTCAGGACAAACTAGTTTGGCCTAGGCTAAACTAGTTTTTTGCAAGCTAGGGACTTGCTGGCACCCCGACTCGGACAATTTAGGTTAGAAGAGGATGGCGGGGTCTGAAAGACCCCGCCATCCTCTTCGTGGTTCTTTTTTTTAAAACCACCCAGTAGTAGGAAATCCGCAAAGCGGGACTCTGTCGAAACTAGTTTAGCCTAGGCCAAACTAGTTTGTCCTGAAATCGGGTTTGGCCGGTAACATATATAATGTGACCATCAGTTCATCCACCACAGACGGTTGTTGGACTATCCTTGATGGTGTTTATTGCAGAAGTCAACGGTAGAGTCATAATATGTGTGTGTATTGGCACTGCTGACTGAGACAAGTGAGTAATAATGACAAAACATTGAGATTGAAATGGGTGAAACATGTTTACCTGCAATGAATTGGACTGAATTATCTTAGGATGTATGGAAATGTATGTTCATTGAAAACATTATAATGTATTGGACGGCTTATATTCATCACTTACTTAAATCTAACTTAAACTCGAATAAATTATAAATTATAAATTAAATAGTTATTGTCCATATTTTGCTAAAAAGGCACTTGGGTTACGTATTGTCTTTGTCTTTAAAGTTATCGACAACTATGTCGGTTAGACTACCACGTCTGGAATCTCCTTCTTCAGCACTAGCACTTTCTCTTCTCATCCGAGAGAAGAGTCTTGGTACAGGACCCGTCGAAGAACGTCCAGCGTCAGCCGGAGCGGGGGAATATCTCCTCACTCGAGGTTTTGGTACTTCTTCTTCGGAAGCAGTCTCTGTATAAGGAGGCGGCGGGTGCTGCAACATCGACATTCGATTTTCCCTCGCAGCTGTTGCAGTCGATATCTGCAACTCTGCCCCAGCAACTACAGTTGCTAACGTCGGAGTGAATTGCGGGGCTGCAGCTCTCGCAGATACCCTTCTTCGTCGAGGGCCAGAGTCATCTGTACGCCTTGGTTTATTCTCTTCAAGGCTATCCCTGCTGGGAGGGGTGGGTATCGAGGGAAAGTCTGGTCTGATTGAACCTCGTCTTCTAGATGTAACTGCACTGGGTTCTGTTATAAAGTCCAGTAACCCAGGCGGGTCGTTAGAAGAACCAGCCGCAGTTTCCAAAACTGCTAAGGCTCTAAGAAGATCAGCCACGCTTGTATTTTCCAAGACTTCTACTTGCTCTTCCTCAGGAAGATTAGTTATGTTAACGTCTGGGTCGAACAAACTTGGACGGCCGTGTTTTGTCCTGTTTCTATAGCGTTCTAAATCACTTGTAAATTCACCAGGTTCTTCAAGAGACCTGACACGGCCTTGTCTCTTTTGGCTATTGAACTGTTTAATACTAGCTTCCAAATCTCCTCCCATTACATGAGGTGAACTACTCTTACGAGATGCTCCAAATGACGGGAATAAGCTACCACGTCCAGTACGAGTCTTATTTTTATAATCGACCAATTCGTCTGAACTCTCCGGCATAACATCATCGTCATTTTTCTTAGATCGGCCAAAAGTAGGAAACAGGCTGAGACGCCCTTTCTTTGTACGATTTTGATATTTTTGTACTTCATCTTCGTCTACTGTATCTTCATCAGTATTTGAACGACTATTGAAATTAAAACTTGGGAAAATACTTCGTCTACCTCGTTTAGTGTTTTCTCTGTAACGCTCAGCATCATCATCAGGGTCACTGAAGTCGAATGTAGGGAATATACTATGCCGACCAGATTTGGTTCTGTCTTTGTAGGCTTTTGCGTCTTCGTCTTCACTAAAGTCAAAGGTAGGGAAAATACTATGCCTTTTACTCTTTTGACGATATGCCTTAGCAGCTGCTGCATCTTCGTCTTCAGAGAAATCAAATGTTGGGAAAATGCTTCGTCGACCACGATTAGTCTTCTCAAGGTAAGACTTGGCTAGATACTCCTCATCGTCATCATTAAAGTCAAATGTCGGGAAAATACTATGCCTTCCTCGTTTTGTTTTTTCTTTGTAAGCATCTGCTTCACTTCGTTCTGATTTATCTCTAACATTTTCATTTATTGCTTGTGATGTTGGCATATCACTCGAACTTGGTTTTCGTTGGAAGAATCGCGTGATTATATTTTGTGATGAGTAGTGATCTTCCGGTAGAACTTTGGATGGCAGTGATAACTTTCCACTTCTAATGTTGGCTTCCCTTCTAAACTTTTCAGCTGATTCACCATTAGTCCATGTGTGTTCATGGATATCCTGAGGTATGTACTCCTTCTGATAATTTGGCACAGCTACACTTAATGCTCTAGTTCTTTTTGGATTGTTTGGTAAATAGTCTTGACCTATGCTAAACTTAGGTGGCCTCTCATTTGCTAAAATGTGTTCATCGTCAAATAGATGAACACCTTTGTCAACACGATCTTTTTGTGCCTGTTCAAGTCCTCCCAGTACATTTACAACTCGTGCTAACAGCTCTGCTGGTTTTACAATAGCTGAAGCAGTAAATGTCTTTTCTTTATCAATTCCAAGTAAATCAGTGTCAGACTGAATTCGAAGCATGTCTTTTGCAGAAAGTTGGATATTTTCTGAATTCGCTCGTTTCCTCTTGTAGATAGGGAATCTAGGTTCCACGTCATAGGTGAAAATAGGACAGCTGGAACTGCGGTAGAGTGGTGGTAAGGTCTCTACGTACACCGGCTGAAAGATAAATATTAGTTCTTAGTAATATTCACCTACTTTCAGAGTAAACAAAATATGTTATTTTTACGAGATAATTTTAGGGTTCATGAACTTTGTTCATATATTATTACTACTGGAACTTGGACAAAAGTATAAAAACAGTTTTTGTAAATTATATGAAACGCACCTTAATTTTTATTAAATTAGCTTCATTGATTATTTTTCTAAGTGCTGACAGATCCTTCGTGAAACCTTGCAGGATTTTGTTTTGAGTGTTCTTGAACTGGCACGCAAACTTCTGTTCTATTCTGTGGATTCTCTCTGATCTCATCCCACTGGTGATGAAACCAAGCAACATGACGATGTAACCGAGACCGAAGGTTATCCAGACGATCAGAAATATTTGGTAGGTGCAGAAGTAGCCGTACTTGAAGCCATTGTTTACAGTACCTGGAATTAAGAATATTCGTTATTAAAAAAATGTGAAACGTTTTACTGTGAGCGTAAAAATTAATGGTAAAAGACAAGTTTTTGATTATCATTTATGACATGGGTTTTTGGTTTAGCTTCTCAGTTAGCATATTATGGTGAAACAAGGGTTTTTCATCAGTATTTTCAGAATCAGCCTGGAGTTTATATTTGTTTTTAGTTGAAAGCAATAGGATCGTTTCCTTATACAAGGGATGCAATAAGCTAATGTGTACTGAATTACTAACTGATTTATATCCGTGATACTTAAAACAAATAAAACTTGATGGTTTTTACCTGCAACTAAATCACCAAAACCAATTGTGGTTAAAGTGACAAAGGCATAATAGATGGACGCAACGTAATCCCATCCTTCGAACACCATGAAGATGCAGGCAGGTAAGAAGATGAAGAACAAGAAGCCAGGCACAAGATACAGGAAGATTTGGCCCAGCATGCCAAGGTTCGTGAAGTGGTAGCCAAGGTTGTGGGCTCTCTTCTCGTTTCGTCTTTTGTATTTACGGTACACTGAGATGAGCTGGAACAGATAAACACTTTCTATTAACATAAGATACAATTGCTTTTTTTCTCCTATTTCCATGGATTTGTTGTAACAAAATTAATCCTCATATATGTAAACAAACATGATTGCGCGAAATTGCCATACTGATCGAGTAGGCGCTAGTAATAATAACAAAAATTAAAATAAAACTGTCAAATGAAATTACCTGCATGCCAAAGTATTCACCAAGATTGGCAAGAAGGATACCGTTGATGGGTATACCGAAGAGCCCGTAGAAAATCATCAGGATTCTTCCCAAATGCGTCGTCGGCGCCAAATTACCGTAACCTGAAATGACAAAGAAAAAGGTTAACAAATAAAGCTGATTTTTGCTTATCTGCATTGATCGTGCTGTATTAAAACTTTTCATCACCATGGCAATCCATTAATTAATATTTGTTGATAACACAAAGGGCAGCATTGAAAAGAAATGGAAACAAATAAGAACTATAAAATCGAACACAAAGTAACTAATAAGATTTTTAATGATACAGGAAATAAGAGTCTTCAGATTGCTAATCATACAATAGTGGAAAATATCTGTGAGTTTGTTACATAAATCTTGAGCGAAGTATATGATTAATAAGATGATAATAAATATTGAAATCAGGTCCAAGAACCTATACTTATTGAATTACGTATAATTACATTACATATTCAAATGATTATTGTTTACAACAATAAAGTATACTGTTAATAATATTAATAAGAAACATCCTCATTGAAATCAAAAATACGTTTTGTGTTATTGATAAATTGGATAACAATAGTAAGGGATTTATTCGAATTATCGCCCTTCTTGCAATTACGCATTGTCAGGATAATTTACCTTGATTACCTATGATTTTTTAATTGAAAAAGCAAATCAGCAAATCCAAAATTATGCATGTAGAATTTTATAATAAAATAAAAGATAAGAAGAAATCACGAATGCGATCTATATGAGCTTATTGAAAAAGAAAACAATGAAAATACTGATGATCAGGAAATACATATATTGCAAAGCTGGTATTTAAGAACTTACCAATAGTACTGACGACAGTGTAAGAGAAGAAGAAAGAATGATAGAAGTCCCACTTGAAAGGAGGCTCAGCGTCTTCTGTGGTGTAGTTGAACATGGACTTGCCGCAGTAGTCGGACAGCTTCCGAAGGATCGTGTCCTGCTTCTCTGGGTCATCAGGAATGTAGTTCTCATATAAAAGGTCTGAAAGAAGAAAATGTTTTAGATAATTATCTGGGTCAGAATGATGATGTTGGTGTTTCTGTCAGTATTAAATGTAGGTCGGTTTGAATGATACAATATTCATCAACGAACAACAATACATTTCTTTTTCATTTCTCCTTTCACGGGTCTGCTGGCAGAAATTTCTATAGAAATAAGCAGCACCCTTTTACTGAGTTCTATGTTTTAATTGTCCTGTGTTGTATTTTGTGTGTACATAAATAATAAAATAAATAAATAAACAATTAAAAAAAAAGGCAAACGTAGGTATTCTAAAAGAAGAAGTCTGATAAAGAGTTTTCTGAAACACTAAGATGTGACATATTCATTCAAATAGTCGTGATTGTTAACTTTAATTTCTCGCTATAAATAACAAACGAGGTTGTTAAAAAGCAACAAAATACACTATTACACTTATTGTTATAAAATATCGTGACTTCCTTCTTAGCCCAAGAATTTTAAACAATATTTGACCGTAACAGAGTCATTTAGCGTTTCTCTTCTAACAAAATGACCACGGCAATAAGAAAATATAGGGCCCTAATTAAGCAGTTAACCGACTTTTTACAAATGACAATTTTACGCGCGAATTAACACAAATTAGTTGTTTTTATCACAAATTGTATGGGATACCGCATTGATTGGAGTTTGTAAAAAGTTGAAGAGCGTATCCCTGTTGTGAAGCAAAAACTCGTAATTGATTCTTGTATGAATGAGAGAAAACGTATCGTATGAATTGAACCGAAAAAGTCACATTATTTATCTGATAGACCGTGAAGAAATGGTTAAATTGTCACTTATAATGGGATTTTAACTACGGTTTTTCTTTTGTACCTACTGTAACAACAATAGTACAAATTGCGACTACTGAAGCAATTTAAGACTACCCCCTTTGGTTTTTTAGCACGCATTGCATTATAAATTGTTGAAAGACATGCAGGTATATCTATGATTCAAGTCAGTAACTCTATTATTTTAACTTCTCTTTTATCACATTTCACGTTGTGGTCGACATTTACAAAATGGTGAATTCATTTCATAAATCCACCAAAACGAGGTTACCCCCCAAAATAAGTATTGGTGATGTGCATTTTGAAACGCAATTAAGAAAGAAATTGACAACGAGTAGATACAATACCAGACTGGTCGGAAAATACTCCCATTTCAACAAAGGTAAGGGACAATACATCCTGTTCTCATTCCCCTTAAAAGTCACTTAATTTGATATACCTTTTTGCATTTTTTTATCCTTTGATTGTTTGGCCATAATGTCCATAAAAACGTTAGTACTTGTAGTACCACAGAACCTGATTAATCCAAATCTACGGAAACCATTTGTGGTTTAGCATAGTAGCATCCATTCTGCCTCATTACAATGCGTTTGAAAAGAAGGTGCGGTCTTCATTGTTACTAAATGAATATAAAACCGATTTACGATATACAGGAGACTATTGAATGGTACTATTGTGGATTGAAGGTCGATGTCACTGCCAAGACCGGAGCAAAGGACGATTAATAGATTTTTAATATGCACGTGGACGACAGTTACGTGTATGAAGTCTGAATTATGATATGCACGCCGAATTTGTAGCGGTAACGGGCGCGATATGATCAAAGCTGTTGTTGTAAGTTCGCCACAAAAATAATGCCCCACAAAAAAGTTTTGATCCTGTTCTCCTAGTACTTTCTGTTCAGATTCCACATTGTGTCCTCGTTTTCGGTAGTTTTGTGCTGGATTTTATTATTTTATTGTTTTGATATCAGCGCGGAAAGAAGAAATGAGGCGAATTTACAATAATCAAAATAAAAAAGAACAAAATCTTTGCTAATTTATGCATCGGCAGACGACCTCCGGCCACCGTAGGCGCGGGCATGCGGACAGCGAGTAAAGGGCAACTCGCTGTCCGACCATGGACCATGCCCGGGTCGACGGCGCGTCGTGTTCCACGCGCGCCTCAAAGAGCGTCAGCATAATGACGGGGCCCCCTCTCAGAGGGCCAAAGCCTGCCGGGGTCGCGGGACCTACTTCCATTACCGTGACCCCGGAACATAAAGGGCTATTGAAGGACACCGTGGATTGTAGTCAGTACAAGTCTGACAGTCCCTCCCGCCCTGCCCGGGGTGGGAGGACTCATTTGATGATTTTACTACGATAAAAAAAAAGCTAATTTATGCATACTTTTTTTTCGTAGGGAATTAACAAAATGATTATTATAATTTGATTTTCAAATTATAAATTGTGCATTCAAATTGTCGGTAGAACGAAAGCTGTCATATCAATTAAAAATGAACAAAAGAGGGTTACACAAGTCAAGTGAAGAAAGTTTGGCAAGTAATTGCGTAAATTCAAAACCATTTTTTTTTTCAAGGTATTTTCGGGTTTGTCCTCTATCTCGCCTGATGGCAAGCGATTGAAGACCGAAGCCACATCCACGCGCTTGGACCACAATCTGTTGGAGAGGATGGTCGATCCCCAGCAGTAGAAACATTGTTAACAGATCATTCAGCTTATACTGTTTCAACATGCAAAGCTAAAAGAAGTGAGTACGTATTTTCAATAATTAACTTAAGGCTAACTAATACCAAACATGACTCTCTAAGGTCACGTTGGATTAAGTACAAGTCTGCTTTAATTTAGCAAATTATAGACAAGGATTAGTGTTGCTCCGCAGAAAATTGTCAACGTCATTTTGCTTTGCTAAAAATTAGCACAGATTATGCTTTATTCAATGGTATTCATTGATCTCCTGATTACCATACGAATCATAATTACATTGAACTTGGTCTAAGTCCTTCTTTACTTATGAAATACACATTATATCAGCCTTAGCCCCAGTTAGCTAAAGAGCAGTGTCTGTCAATTATTCTCAACGTCTTCAATGATACAATATGAAAAGTGGACCTTCAGTCTCATACTTAAGTCCTCAATTGAAGTTTATCTACTCTGAATTCCAAATCACACGTCAGAAAACTGAATGAAGGATTCCATTATGAGATACGTCAAAGACCTCTTGACGATAACAAAGCTATCATCAAAAGTGATACAGTAGCTAATGGTATGTTTAATTTCGATTAAAACACTTTAAATCAAGAGGACTTAATTGAACATTAATAAAATAAACAGGTGACAGTGGCGTTAATGGGTAGGGTTGTCGAAAAGACTGGTAATGCTGATAAAATGGAAGATAAATGATCCTATAAGATTTATAATTTTAAAGTTATGATGCTTAACGACATCATAGATCCTGTGAAGTCAAGGGTTGATTTCACAGGACACAAAGGTAAAGTAGGAAGGTAAAGTTAATACATGTATAATGTGCCGTAACTTACGAAAGCTCAGCCATTTAGGCTTGATCTGGTCTAATATTAGTGGTTACATATTTTTTTGTACTCAAGTCATCTGATATTTTTCGATGTTTTGTTACTGGTCTCTTTAGTAGAACTAAGCCAACCCTAAGTAATCGAGGACAATTAATACTTACATGCCTATTCGATAACAAGATAAGAAAATCGATTCTAAGGTAATGAAGCTGACACAGAATCTACTAGTTGTTAATGGTAATCATGTGTTTAATGATAGAAAACCTGTGTTTACACTGTGTTAAAATAATCGTTTAATTTCTGTGAACCACTTTGTATATCAATTTATACATATAATATGGACAATGACTTTAAATCACATTCACTAGGTATATGTAATTGGATGTAATATCTTCATTAACACAAAACCCAAAATTAGATTTTTTTTTTTATTTGACTTAGATTTTTCAGAATTTTCAAAATGGTAACGCCATTAAATGTTTGTCAACTTGGATTTAAATTTGCAGAGATCGTAGTAAAAAAACTCAAATCATTTAAAAATAACAATGATATGAGAGGAGAAATAACCAAACAGAATAACCGACCTGGTGGTGCTCCTCATTTAACAAATAAATTAGGATAAGAATGATGAGTGATAATTGTAACGGGGTTCATCCAAAAGTTACTAGCATCACTCGCATGTATAAAGTGTAATGAATAAGTAATGCCAACTCTATACATATAAATAGAGAAAAAGAAAAACACGACGCTGAACTAAATTTCAGTAAAATAGAGTAAAAATTGAGCAACAAGAATAAATAAAAATCTACACGACTTTTCATTAAACTTATACGTGATGTGGAAGCACCTCACATAACAGGCAAAACGTTTTAATTATCACATCAACCATGAATTAACATGTTAACCGTTTTATCGACGACAATATTATTATCACTACTATTTACTTTAGCATGTGACAGAAGAACTTGAAAAGTCGTGAACACTTCATGATTTTCATTATGACTTTTTAAGGCCTCCTAAAGACCCTTTTGTAAGTCTGTTTGGTCATTTTAAGAGGTTGTAGACCTTCTTAGATTTGTCAGGGTCTCTTTCAATATGTTTTTGTTGTTAGCTTAACTACTATTAAAGGGATTTCTATGTCAAGTGATGTTGTGGACGTAATAGTTGTCAACTATATTATAGAGCAAATTGCTAAAGTCAATTTTGGAAAATATGTTGCTGTGGATGTCGTTGCACTGTCAGTTACGGTCTTGTTCATCATCTTCGTTTCGTTCATGTGTAACCAGACAAGTGTAGTCAATTTTAAACTTTCTAGAGATCTTTCATCTACCTTCCCTATTTTCTCTTGAATTTACATGTCTGCGTCAAAGTTAAGGTTATATATAAACTTTTCCTTAAAATTATTATTCTCAATAATATGCATACTTGCAATTGATATTCTCCTAAGAGAACCCACTGACCTCAGTTGTTGAAAATATTGATCACGATCAATTATTCATCGGGGATTATTTTCCGCACATTTCCACTTCGTTGCATCTTTACTAAGTTTCCATGTCAATGACTTGAGGGCTACACCTTTGGATAAACCAAAAGACTTTTCCTTTGACATCAATTGACAAGGCGAGGTTCAGAACCATCTCTTAACTGCATTTTATGAGCATAATAAAGTAGGTTGTGAAGAAAATGAGCAACTGAAGACAGCCGAAAATAATGTCGTATGTGAAAGCAAAAAGGTTGTATCAATACCATGTACCTGTTGGTAAATCAGAAACTGGTCAAATCATCCCAACATCCCAAATCTCAATAAAGGAAATATACAAAATGACTATTTGCTCAACTGACGTCCATTTTCCTGACGTAAGAATGGCAGACGACAATTCTAATTTAAGACTAATTTTCAGAGCACGACACTTGGTTTGCCGAAGCCTTCGCATGTTTACTTATAAATACGATGTCACATGAACATATTAAAGATATTAGAGGTAATGGACTCATGCTGTGATGGTGACGACTACCTTGTTCCTAAGGAAATGCAGCTTGAAGGTCATCCAAGGTTAGAGTGATCGACATTTTCATTTGAAATCAGATTATTATTTATTTATCAGTCTGCAAGAAAAGGTAGAATATCAAGGGAAAATTATCTGAGAGACATCTGTAGATTGCATGTAGAAAAATATGATGAAGAATGAGATATGTTTAAAAATTGAACTGAAATTGGAACCGCAGCTGTTTAGTATTTTAGGTTATTTAGCGACAGACAATCTCAGTAGGCGATACTTCTATTAGTTCGTGGAATCTGACACATTTGAAGCAGTACCAGAGGCTTCTTAGGTGTATTGTCATCTCTTTGACAAAATTTAAATATTTTAAAAACTTTTACGTCCACCACCATAACACACTCATTGGAGGCAGGAATACAAACGTAGAATTTACCTACATAGTTTTCCGGAGTTGCTCATTATTACTTATTTGCCTCTTATCTGGGATTCCCAAATTTCCAATAGGTAGAGACCTGATCATTGTCACGTAAACTTATGTAGATTGAAACCGCTAAAGGGTTTTAATCATTGTGGTCATCATTGAATCATGTGCCAGTGCTATCGTCATGACTTCTAATGGTACTACCTGTATTCGATTTTAGATATCTGGCCACATCTTAAAAACCACACTTACATGGTCAGAATAATAAAGCATTTCGTTTTAGTTTCCTTATCTCAAAAATATCCCGAATATTTTGTTACCTGATACAGAAAGGTGCGTTTTAACACTTGAGAGGTTGTCAAAGATTTTGCCAGGCTTTTTCATTGTGTGGAAAAGGAAGGAATCATCCACATCTACATTTTGGTATGGGCTTCCTCCTTTTCGTGGCTTACAGAACCGAGTACGGTTCTGTATCTCACGTCCATCTGCTCCCACGATCAGAATAGTTAAACGATAGGAATCACCTATTGTATGAATAACACTTCTAATAGTCTGTATCTGAGATATTTTGGTTGATCCGTTTTAAAAATTTTAAGCTTTAACTGTATAATAATTCATTAGTCAACATTGTTCTTCTTTAACCCGAAGCTTAGCCTAGAAGTTTTGGACATCTTTCATCTATCATCAAAATCTTCCAATTTAGAGTTGGCAATGACTATTTGACCCTTTCCGGCAACAGAAGCAACAATAAAAAAGTAATGAACATCCAAAACATTTTTCCTCCACCATATATTAACCTAAAGACGCTTGGGTCATACATTTTAACAAACAAACTTGACCCGTGACTTTCCAGAACAGGTTACACAATTAAATAGTGTAATAGATCAAGACGATTAAGGAAACAATTCGTTAATATATCATATCAAAGATTCAGGTGCCGACGCTACACATAAGGACGTCTGTATGACCGGCCTCATGTAGTACTATTTATCCTTATGCCTTCCTCACACGGCAAGAGAATTCTAATGTGGGTACAACTCACATGAAACGGGAGACTAGTTCCTAATTTATGGTTTGTATTAGGAAATTGTGGCAAGAAACTGTTTTCTAGAAGGTTGGATGCGCGATTTTTTCAAGGTCGAATGGATTCTGGTGTCATGTATTTGTCAGGTCCGCTCAACAGTTACTATTCTGTATATGTTGAATGTGTATCAGATTCTGGTTAGTAAAGGCGAATGTCCTTCTAAAGTCTGGCTGGAGAATTTTGGTGAGATTATTTTTGTTGGATCTTCCTCGTGCAAGTTTTTTTATTCCAAATGTTATTTTTGTCATACGATTGCTATCAAAACTGGTTATGAAAACGCCAAAAAATATTTCTTTACAACAGGATACTGACTAAGAATTTTTGAATGTCTTTTCCAACGGTTTTAATAAAAAATCTAATAGGTACTTAATAACCAAGTTAACCTGAATAAACAAACATTATACAAACAATAAACAAATGTGTAATTACAATACATGTTACACATTTAAATGCAGTTGAAAAACTTGATAGAATAAATCAGCTTTACGAGACAGATAAATGTGGTTCTCGCCAAATAAGGTAACTTTAAAGCTAGGTTATAGGTTAATTATGAAGAAAAACACGACCCGACACTTTTTTTTAACGCTGCAGAAGTAAAGAATACTGAACTTTATTTTAAAGAAGTTATGATTGAAAATAACCGTGAAGTATTGAAGAAACATGGTGTGTATGGACATACGAGTAAAACAAGAAAATAAGTACAAGTTACTGAATTTATCGAAGTACTGGGTTGGTCGACTTTGATGAATATTAGATTTGTCCTAATTTCATAATACATTGTGCTAGACTACCTGAAGTAAAAGGAAAACAATCTCTGGGACTACTCTTAATTTTCTTGCCCATAACTCATTTAATTTGGGGTTGGCGCATCTATTCTCTCCTGTCAGACGTCACAGTATCATTTATTGATTTTGCTTTCATATCATCGGAGCTACTAACGTATTGTAAAACATGAAACAGTTATATTATAAAAATGAATATGTCTAACAGCAAATAAAGATTCAAGTTTCAATATATTTTACTTTTTTAAATATAATCTGTAATACCTAGGGTTAGGGTTAGGTAACCTAGGGTTCTTCAGGGACTTACACTTGGACCACTTCTGCTATTTAAAAATTACACTGTAAGCTCTTTCCTCCAAGTAACATATCTAGTCTTTCGACATTCTAGGACGTGTTTAGTGCTTCGCTCATGACCGAGTTGTAATTTTAAGGCAATCAAACTTGTTTGGAGACATAAACATTTGTTTATCCCTTATGTGTTTATTACGAGTTAAGCATATAGTTGAGTTGAGTAAAAATGCGCGGTCACGCTTGTGAATATTACGATTTATGTGTTGGTATCTTTTAGATAGACTGTTTTGGGTTAAATCATTTACGGAGGGGTTTTCTAACGGTTTGAGGTGGCTCTTTCAACTTGCATTATCAGACTTTAATGACGCCTTTAGTGGGAAAAAAGCTTGGGTTGGTCTCCCCACAGATGTTCAGTTTAGTCCTTTTTCAACTATATTAGAATAAGGTTTCCAGTTTTACTAGATGCAGCTGAAAGGTCTGTTTTTGAACAATTTGTTTATTAACTAGAGAAAATGAGGCAATATGAAGTGAAAGTCACACGAACAAAAAATTTGGAGTTTTGGGAAATTTCCCGGTTTTTTTAAATAATAATTTAAAATTCTATTTTCGGATAGATATTCCATGAAATACAAACTTGCTCTCAAAAGAATAATAATATCTTACAAGATTGCATTTTATAAATAAACATGAAACTACAACAGATAAAAACTGTGTAGAAAGAGACAACACCTAAATATGACTATATCTCAAACCGTTTAACACCTGTGGGCCTGACATGAACTAGTGCAGTAAACGTAATAAACATAATGTGATATGATTGTATTAAAAAATATATTTATAACTATGGGTCAGAATTTCAGAAACCTTCTAAATTTAACTGAATATAGATTTAGACGAACTAGTGGGACATTTCTTTAAATAAATAAGTATTAAATTAAAAAACCCCAAAAATCTTCTCAACGTTGTTAGTTGGCAATGTACTTGACAGTTATGTCATAAAACTATCATATATCTTGGAATCGATTTTACGTTTACGACACGCATTAGTGCTAGGACCTCTATGTATCTTGGGAAAATCAATGGCAAAATAATGGGCCAATTGTTGAACAACCGCACCATTTTAATTATTGAACGAACGTATAATCTCGTAGTTTTTGCGTCATCAAATCGATTGAGTGAAGTAAGCAATGAATCATTGAACGCTCTGATAATATAAATGTTCTAATTAAACGCCATTTTTATATTAAAGAGCTATTAAGTGGTAGTAAGAAACAATTAGCTGTGTCAACTGAATGTGTACGGATTTAGTTTGATTTATTTTGTATTAATTTTAGCGGCAATGTAATTTGATAGTGATTTTTGATGGTAGACGAAGTTTCGGCAAACCAGTGACCAGATGGGTTGACAACTGGACAATATTCAGGAGATCGCGGTAGCAAATCAAAGTCAAGTCGTCAACACAAATATATAAATTATACAACATGTAACGTTAAAAGCGCAAAACCTCTGGTGGGGTAACTCAGCACAATATGTTACTGAACAATGTTTGTTCTAAGACTTTTGGAAATTCTCAAAAAAAATGCTTTTATAAACAAAATGAGAAATCGATCGAGCCCATCAGTATGAAAAATCCTTTTTTTTTTGCGAATTGCCAAAGTCTTAGAACAAACACTGTTCAGTAACATGGGCTGAGTTACCCCACGAAAGGTTTTGTGCTTTTAACGTCGTAAGTTGTATAACAAGTTATTACAGGAAAATGACCTAAAAGTACCTGCAATTACAGGTTACATTTGCTTAAATATGTCGGTTGGTATAACCGATCATTTATATTTAACACGTCATCAGTTTTGTTATAGAATTAAATGGAATATAAAACTAATTGTTGGCAATTTGTGTAATGGCAACATTACGATTGTTGGTTATACCAATACTAGCGTCAACTGTCATTTAGGAATGTGTTTTTGAAAAATGAAGCCAGCAATGGAGAGGTTTTTTTGTATTATAAAAGAATAGCTATCGAAACGTTGAGAATATGAAGAGACAATTTATTGCGGTATACATATCATTTATGTATATTAATAAATAAATGTTCCTTTTTATCATAATATTTAATTGAAATTCAACTTGTATAAATAATTATATTCAATATTAATTAATTATTGTATTAACAATTTTGATTAGCGTTATTGTTAGGTGACTCAAAATAATTTAAAGTGGTCTGAGCTTTAGGTCCTAAATAACACATAATAAATGATATAATAATAATATTGGAATATTAAAATAAAATAATTTCAAGAAACAATACTAACGTATGTGTAGCCATAAATAGCCGGCAATAAAATATATGCTAACGAGACGACCATTATTTCATTTGTGTATTATTCATTTTCTTTACGTATTTATGGAAATTTTGATAAAATAAAGCTTGGATGTAGGAAAATCTCTGAAAATTGTCAAGCTATTTAATTATTTTTAGTAAATTGTTGTGAAGCAGAAAGAAGCTAGTCTGAAGTTGGCCGTATTTACATACGCTAAGGCATGAAAGTTTACCATATAACCATATTTTGATTTAGAAGCTTTCGTGCTTTATTAATTCCGAACGCATACAACCCTAATCTCTTCAAAGTTAGAGTGAACAGGCTTCTTCTGGGTAAGCTCGCTCCATCGTCGACCTTTTCTTAATCATTCCTGACCTAGACTAAGGTCAAGAGCAAACTCATCTAACATAAAAAAAAATAAAAAAAAATGTAACCAGCGATCCAACCTCTTCTATGGGCCTCGATCTTTGTTATTTTGACAATTTCAAACGATTTATTATCAGAATCGACTTATTTTAATCATGGTCAGATTCAAATTAGTAGATTGTACAATTTTATAGTAAAATATACCGTGTCACTTAGGAATAAAGCAGTTTTCTACTGGTGAACTGGTCATTTTCAAAATCGGTTACGAAGATTAATAAAGTTGTATAGGTAAACAGTTTCAAACTGAAATAATTATAGTAGGTACAACCCCCACTGAACTTTTTCACAACAAACCAATAAACTGCATTGGACCAAAAAGTATTTAGTCCGGAGATATCAGAAACTAGAACAATTAATCTAAAAAACAGTTTATTACTCTTTGATGTGCACTTAATTTGATAATATTTAATTAGGACAAGGAAGGAAAAAATGAAAGCGGAACATAAATGGAATAGGTCCGTTGTTTTATTTTTATAACCCAATTTAATTTATTCTGGAGTTACATACTCATAAGTGTGGCAAATGTAATTAATCACAGAGTAACATGTTTATTTAAAGCGCTCTATTTTTGTAACCTCATTCATGAAGAGTTTTAGAGCAATAATAAATTATGTAAATCTTATAATTTATATACAGACGCCTGAATGTTAATCTACCCCAATTTGTCAAACTTCTCTTATAGAATTTTTACTTTATCATTAAAGCATAAGGTTCTTGATCGATTGGAAAAATTTGACACAGATTGGGATAGGTTGATGTGCTGGCGTCTGTACTCAGAGCATTGGTGAGTGGCCCAGTGGTAACGGTCCAGACTTATGAGTTGTTGGTCTTGGATTTGAACATAGATAGGTGTATAACTTTGTGTTATTTGAAAATGATAGTTATGTCCTAGAACGAAACCTCGAAAACATGGTGACATTTACATATCCACCACGCACTTATGGAGAGAAAACCTGTGTCCCAATAGTGGCTGATTATGCTTAAGCTACGTAGAGAAAAATCTTAATATAATATAAATCTCGTGTCACAATGTTTGTCCTCAATGGACTCCTAAACCACTTAACCGATTATAATAAAATTCGCACACCATGTGCAGTTCGATCCAACTTGAGAGATAGGATAGTTTAAATCTCAAATTTTAGACCGGGTCCTCCACCCGTGTGAAGCCGGGACGGGCCGCTAGTTAGATTATATGAAGAGAGCCATTTTATAGTTTATCTCCTGCTAAAAAATCAATTTTACATAACAAAAACATATTTACTAATGCAAACTCTATCATTACAGGATATCCTAAGGCGATATGGTGGCCATATTATTATTTTCAAGTAAGTATTGTACTTTCAACATAAATTAAATCTTAACTTTAGCATTTTCGCAGACACATTTAAATGAACAGAAGAATTTTTTGACGATTTGCTAATGCTTTTCCCTTTTAATTATATTGGAAATATTGTTATTATTGATGCTTAATTATACATATTAATAATATTCATTGCTTTATGCGTCGCATGACAATTCTAAGACTCTCTACTAAGAATACAATGAAAATGAATGAATTCCATTTGTCTGAGTATATGACCCATAAAAAACTCAAGAGAAATAAGATTAATTTTTCGAAAACTAACATATTTACTAAAATAGTTTAATTAATTTGACTTTTGGCTGATATCGACTATAGTTAATAAACCTGAAGGACTAAAGGCAAATAGATGTAACAGTTACTTATTTTCAGCCTACAAGGAAAACCGTAAGTATATAAGCAATACAACTTAAACGTTGACATGAAAATATACGCTAGAACAATGAGCCAATGACAATGGACTCATCGTTAATTACAGCTGATGATAGTTGAGCTATAACTGTAAATAGGTAAGTAAATAATGTAATAGATCAATATAAGAGAGGCTAAATATATCAGGTAAAATATCCATACATATTTAGTCAAAAACAATACACATCGAAATGAAAAGAAAACAATATTTTTGAGGAGGCGCCAAGTAAAAAGTCAGCGAAGACCTTCTTCATGATCCTGTTCTCCTAGTACTTTCTGTTCAGATTCCACATGGTTTTCTCATTTTCTGTAAGTTTGTGCATGGATATTACTACCTCAAAAAAAAACAATGTGGCTAATTTAGAACAACTGTGGTGAATTTACACGTCATTTTTGTCATGGCGAATTAAATTTGTGGCAATTAGCGAGGTAAAATCATCAAATGAGTCCCAGGGTAGGACTGTCACACTTGTACTGACTAAAATCCACGGTGTCCCTCAAAAGACCATTACATTCCGGAGTCACGTTAGTTTGTGAGTCCTGCGACACCGGCAGGCCCTCTAAGCAGCTATAGCTGAGTAGCTATAGTAAAGGATTTCATAAAATCAATTGTTTGTTTCTCTCCTTTATAATCCTCTGCTAGTAATCACTATAAATTGCTATAAAAATATCGGATTATCACGTTGGTTATTGTTACAAAATACTTTGTCTGATAGGATGACATTACTACATAGGGGCGTAGTACTTTCCAATGTCAAACTGTACGTAATTATAGTTTTCTACAGATCATTATTTAGATTTGCGTAGTATTCAGGTGGGTACCGGCCTGTATACCATTCACAGAGATCAATGAAATGAATGATTCTCCTAAACCACGGGTGCGTTTACAAACATAGGAACCCACAAACACAAACGCCAAGACCCGGAACAGCTACTTGCAGATAATATAGATAGGTATTTGTTCCGTGGGAAGATCGACCCCGCGTCCCGGTGCGCAGCAGTCGATCGCTTAACTACTGCGCCAACCATGGTTATGTTATTATTGTTCGTACTGACTGCACGAACGCACGCTGTTTTTTTATTTTATAGTAGTCAAATCTTTAAAAGAGACCTCTTACCCGTGGCGAGCCGGGAGGGACTCTCAGAATGGTACCGATGTCAATTTAGCACACCACGGTGGTGTCAGGAAGATCGCACTCAGTCAGCGGCCCCAGAACCGATCCCTGTCGGACACCGCACGACATATCAACACACGCTGTGTAGTACGTTACATTGTGCTTTGTTACGGTCGCTGATGATGCATCATTCAGGAAAAACCACTCAGCAATATGTTTTCGGAGTTTGACGATCAGCGATGAGCTGAACCGAACTGAACTTGTTGTTCAACAAATACCTACTACAGAATTGAATTTCTCAATCATCATGGAATATCTAACGTTATTTGTTTTTTCCAGCTGCTTTAGATTGAACAACTGAAAGACTCGGATAGGTAAGGTCGGTCGTTGATTGATTACACACTATCCAACCGAAGATAGCAACCGATATAGATTATTAATTTTCAACCTTAGATAGTAACCTGTAATTAATGTCTTTGGGAATTCCCTTCTGTACTCTCTATGAGGTTTTACACTTGCTCACTTGAAAAATTTTCCGTTTCTATGAGTATGAGTAAACAATGTAGCAGCTTTCTTTCCTTGACAAGGACGTAACAGGCAAAATATAGGACACTAATTCTATTGTCCATGTTTTTTTTTACCTGGTAAAATCATCAAATGAGTCCACCCGCCAGACTTGACTGACTAAAATCCACGGTGTCCTTCGGTAGCCCTTTGTGTACCGGAGTCGCGGTATACGTATGACCCGTAATACCGGCAAGGTTATGGCCCAGTATAGGGGGGGCCCCGTCATTGTGCTGACGCTCTTTGAGGCGCGCTCTTTGACCACTTTCTCGCCTGATGGTATGCGATGATATTGTGGTCGACGGTGAAGTACGCTTACCTAGTAAGCAATATAAGGTCGAGATTCTTTTAATCTCGAAATACTTTATTACAATATCAAAAAGGAGTTAAGACTCTATTTTATTCATAAATATACTCTATTGATGTTTAAAGTTGTTTTACTATTTTGCTCTAATTTTGCCTGGCCTTTTCCCAAATATTGGTTGGCTCCCAGTTGAACCTGATGTAGATGAATATCAATATATTTTACATAAATTATATAGGAAAAGAAAATAGATAGGCAGAGTGCAAGTTGTAGACGAATTAACGTCCAAAGATGAAAGGCCATTGCTTATTTGTTTTCATATCAGTCAAAAATACCGCTATACGACTAATGCCAATTGTTTTCATTCCATAGTTCCTTGACAGCTGTAACTCTGTTTTAAATTAAATTAGGATAATAGCGTACTGGTTTAATTCTTTCAATCAACTTACAGAGTTATCAAAACAGATAAATTTTAATTGATGGACAGTTTGAGCCTAATTATTTGTGTTTGTACCTTATGATATTTGATATTGACCCAATTATTTATCGCGGTATTGGGCTCTCAAAATAAAACTTCTACATTACTTCTAGTGCATAATATAATAATAATAATATTCCACAACTATCACACAACGCCATCTAGTCCCAAGCTAAGCAGAGCTTGTGTTATGGGTACTAGACAACTGATAAACATACTTATATATTTCTAAATACATACATATTATAGATAAATTACACCCAGACACAGAACAAATGATCCTGCTCATCACACAAACATTTGTCCTGGGTGGGAATTGAACCCACGACCCCCGGCGTAGCAGTCAGGGTCACTAATCACTAGACCAACAGGCCAGTCTATAATATGTTGGTCCATTTGATGATTTCACTACGTAAAAAAGGGCATGTCTTTGGTGCTAGGGCATGCCAGTTTCCTCATGCTGTTTTCTTTACTGTCTTGAGAGCAGTGGTAGTGAAATCAGCTTATATTTTAAGTTAATACCTCTAAAATACATCAGTGTAACATTTTTTTCAGCATGAATCATTTTTATCATGAGACGTGTAAGAAAATTCAGTCATACCCACACAAATTTTAAAAGCTTGTATTATAATTTTTCAATTTAATTTACAAACTATAAATAAAAACCTACTAGTAATATATACAGGAATAATAATAAATAAAAGATTATTATCTATTATAATTCTGTCAATAAAACAAATTCACTTAAAGTCTGCCTGTATAACCGCAGAAAGAATTAATCTGATTTTAAGAAAGTTTCCGAAAACTCCACCGGGTTGACTATATTAAACTACTCTTATTATAATGCTGAAGAGTGTGTTTGGTTTAACCTGGTTATCTCAGGAACTTATCTAGCTGGTTTGAATTTGGCTCTTAACAGCTATATTCAACATACAGACATTACAATTTTGCAACTTTTAAATCACGATGACTAATCTCATTTTGAGCTACAGAGCAACATATTCGTTCAACTGTACTATGTTTACATGTAAATCCTACATTAAAATTAAATATTTTTGACATCAAAAATACGTTCTACTGAAAAAATATCCATAGTTTATTTAATTTGCGGTTGAATGTTCAAATGCGGCTAATCATGTGCGGCTTGTAAAATTTCAAGTGTTGGTAGGCTGACGGCAAAATGGGCAGACGGATCATGTAGACGGCACGGTTTTCGCAGTGACTGCTTCGATTCCCGAACGGAACAAATATTTGTATGACCTACAACTCCTACAAGTAGTTGTTGCGAGTCTGGGTTTGTACATGTGAGTTTCTATGTTTGTAAATGAACTCACAACACAGGTGAAATTCCTAGTGTGGGGCAACGAATAATTAAAACAATTATACAACAATAAATAAGCAACATTATCTTACAGCCCTTTTTTTACGTGTTAAAATCATTAAATGAGTCCTTCGCGCCGCAGAGCAGAAGAGACTGACAGACTCGTGCTGTTCTATGAAAATGGATTACTTAGGGATGATTTACACGGAAATTTCTCGTTTATACCGGCTTGGGACTGTAATGAAATCAAATCGTTTATTTCAACTAGGCCAATTGCGAAAGGCATAAAATAAAACAAGTAAGTAGAAAAATAGTTATGGTGCTACAGTCCCAGTCACAAAACATAAAAACTGAAAGTACTGTAGGTGCTCATTCCAAAGCGTAGATCTCTATGGAGAAGAATGAGCAAGAAACTCTATGGACACTCTTTTTAATGCTATCAAATATACGGTTTATTTCGTTGTACATTCAAACCGTTTGTTAGTATTTCATTTAAAATTGGCTACCTTTTAGGTGTTACTGCTTCTTGAGTTCCTTTGTCTTGTCAAAATATTAATATTTCTTGGAACTTAATTATTGCATGTAAAATACGGCTATATATTACAGTTTATGTGTAGAAATTACCAAGTAGCAGTAATATGTGAAGTACTTATGTATATTACGAGTATAATACATGGGTAGGATAACACCGAGATTATTTTATTAGAGGCTGTAATTTATGTATTAGTTGCTTATTTATTATTTACATATATATTACTTTATACACAGATTGCAGATTAGACAAGTATTTGTTTGAAGCGCATTTGATTTTATGGCTGTTTAACTCGTAAAGATGTAATTATGAATGACTAGCTGTCGCCATCAGGGGCCTTAGTCAAACAGCATTCGACAGTAAACGACAATCGTTATCGTTCATCAGTCACCAATACATTTTCAACTTTATACCCCAGCGCGTAAAGTTGAAAATCTATTAAAAACTGCTAATCGATGACGAACGAAACAAACGAAAACGATCTGTGAACTTCAATAGATTTTCAACTTTACGCGCTGGGGTATTATTGGTGACTGATGAACGATAACGATTGTCGCTTACTGTCGAATGCTGTTTGACTAAGGCCCCAGTTTCGCCCGCGCTACAATTCGAAAATGATCTCCAATAAATCATGATAAAATCGGGATAATATATATCCCATAAGTCATCCAGGTTATAAACTATGTAGTTGTGTAGAAACCATCCAAATCCTTTGAGTAGATTTTGCGTAAAAAACGTCATTTCATTCATCTATCATATTAGTAAGAAGAAGACCAGCTCTTACCGAAGCTTTGCCGTCTTGAAGACCAGTATTTATACCACGGGAACAGAATTATTGTTTTAAACCAGGATATAAATTATCTACGCACTAAACTGTGAAGTAGTTTTTGTTAGTTTTTGTGAAAGAGTTACAAACAACGATCAAATACACAATCTTTCTCATTTATATTAGTAGTAAACTATGTATGAACCAATATATTTAAATAAGTATTAAACGTAATGAAACGATCATAAGGCCCATGAGGGTGGCAGATTGAGTAATATGGTGAACAATGGAGAAGTTTATGTCCAACTGTGGACTGTTGTAAACTGATGATGATTCCACAATCGTGGCAGTTCCAGGATGATATGGGTTTATATTCTAGACAAATTAATTTCGTCGACGAGATTGACGATGACTTTAGAGAATAACATACCTAGCTGAATTCTAGTTGTGTTGTTTTATATTGCGCATTGTGGAAACCCAAACTTGATCGATTGCTGACGGTTGATAGATCTCCAATTCTCGATCAGAGATGTCCCGACTAGTAGGCTATATATTTGCAGTGGCCGACTAGCTTACGTGATTGATATGAAGGATCTTTTTCATGTATTTTTGTACTTATTTTTATCTTTTCAGTTTATTAAATGTCACTTGAATCGGTTTCTTTTTTTTTTAAGTACTGGATTATTTCAATTCATTCTGGTGAAATGGTAAAATATAACTTAACTTTTTAAAAGCCGGTCTTATTTACACAATTACGTCATTAAGTAACGTTTGTGTTTTATGCTTTTAATAAAAAAATAAAATCAAGATTTGATCAGTTTGTTAGTTTATCTCTTATACTACAAAAAGAACAGACGCGTCACTAACTTTTTTAAAAGTCTCTGAAAGGTTTCACTGACGAAATGATTGGCTTCGCCGTCTAATCGGTCATTTGTTGCCGACTAGTCGGCCAAATTCAAAGTTACCACATCTCTAATCTCGATAGACTGATGAAAGCTGTATACAACACTTTGATCCCACGCAGACTGATGTGCCGATAAGTAGTTTTGTTCATTTGGGATAAAAAATAAACTAATTTAGAATAAAAATAAATTTAAAGCAATGCGTCTACTTATACCGATGCTACTTTTCCTAAACGATTTTCATGAAATTTTGCTAGCATCTGCTTTGGTTCAAACAATTGTTTTAAATGAGTGTAATTTTGGAATTTATAGTTTCTAAGGTTTTTTAAGGAAATAATGTTAAGTAATTAAGAGGATAATTTCTTTGATAGCTCCTGTTTTAAATTAGGTTGATTATTTTTCTTTCCTTTGTAATATAGGTACGTTCAAATCTGTGTGGTTCTTTCTTTAAAAGACCACTTCAGACACCTGCATGGTCTTCATATGGCTTTAACAGTATACTCGTAATGTCTGGACTTTAAAAGAGACAGTGACCTCTGAGTTTGTTTCAGATGTTTCTTCTCAAAGTAGTCAGGTACGAAACACCGGCCTCATCTAGATTTAAAAATATATGACGTGTAAAACTGTTTTATAACAACCAACTTACAAACAAGTAAGTATGGAGTTTCTTGCCCATTCTTCTTCATACAACCTACCTTTGCGAATGGGTGTAGAATCATTCCCATCCCATCCCATTTCCTTAATTTTAATTTATGCGACGTTTAAAAGTGCCTCTTTGATGGCCTAATTGAATAAATGATTTGACTTTGACTTTGACTTTGACAAAATAAACATCATTTATCATTTTACAAAAACCTCTAACTTTTTTAAGGGGAAAATTACATCTTTTCCTTGTTTGGGGTTACGTTTTTTGGGATAACATAAGTTAATACCTACTTACAAAAAAATAGAGATTCACAGACATGTGCCATATAAATGATGCATTTTTTATAATACGAAATGAACTCCAAAGTAAACTAACAGTGTCTTCTTCGTTTCTTACAAAAAGTCCCATCACCATTTCTCTATTGATTAAAGATTTGAAGAGTGCACGTTGCAACGAATAGTTTCACATAGAACCATAGACAATAGTCTGAAGTTTTTTCATCTAGTCACGTGATTATAACAATGGCATGACACATTATCTATTATGTAGAGAGGCTACGAAGATAGGTTTATAGGAAAAGATTCAAAAGAGTTTTTCTTTGCATGAGAGTTCTAATCTAGATGTAGGCCGTATGTGGTCCTCACTTTCGGGGTGGCTGGATAGTCTTGATATGTATCCGTGACTCTAGAACGTAAAAGGCAATTGGAGGAGCAGTAGGGTAGATTTTATGTCGGTAAATCTACTGGTACCTTCCACCCCACCCAGGGCGTGTAAAAATCAACACACGTGATGATTTTACCACCCAAAAAGGCAGATGCCTCATTAAATTTGACTGTCGTTATGATAGAAAATCTGACAACTAATCTTCCTAGATACTGGTAAGAACACAAAAGCTATTACTTAAGGATAGATTTAGTTATGCTTTTAACCCCAAAAAGGGTATGCGGACGGCGATTAATGGGTGACTTGCCTGGGTCAACGTTATACGGAAACATTCACTGATCAATTCAATAAAATCTATCGCGTGAGCAGGCATTTTTGAAAGGAACTAAACCCTAGAGCTACTCTTTCCTTATAGCGTTTGTTACAGCCAAAAGCTTAGAATGTAATACATATGTACCTACAGACGCCAACACCTGAATCACACCATAATCTGTCTTTCTTGAAAAGATTTTTAACGTAGAAGTTTAGTATTCGATTGGTAAAATGTGACAGATTGGGATAGCTTGACTAGCTGGCGTCTGTACTTCGATTCGGTTTAAAGATAGATTTTCAAGTAAGCATAAATAAATGTTACTAAACATTGCTGTTTACATATATATATAAATAACAACAATATATCATGTTTCAATTTACCATTGTATTCTCATTTAAGCCAAGGAACTAAATATAAATCAATGTACCTGTTTACAGGAAAAAAAATATCGATATCCTTAATCACTCACGTTGCAGAACAATGACAATTAAACATAGTTTATTTACCTACCTATTAGTACCTATTAATAACTGACTAGAAAATACAAAACGTTAGTTTTCAGGTTAATCGGCATGAGTTTAGATACATATTTATTAGTTTTATTTAAGTCAGGGTTCTTTAAACATAATGTTTTAAATAAAATATTTCGGAAAATTCTAAATTTCGAAGATAACATTTTATTTCAAGTTTACAAGCACGTTCGGCACAGACGATCGGCATAATTTTAAGTTTTTTTTTAAATTTTAGGTATTAACAAAATCAGAAATAGCTATTTCGCTTATATTGGATTTTGTTGAGCGGGCGCGAATTTAATTCAACAATGGTTGATGTCGAAAAGATTTGCTGAGCGATAGAAAATTAATGAAAACATGAATTTTATTTTATTAAATAGGTACAGATACAGACAACAGATCAATCGAATGTTGTAATGCCTTAGGCGCCATCTCCACGAGCGAGAGAATTGCGGCGATATTAGTTTTACTGTTAGCGCAGTGGCGGTTGCTGGGTTCGATTCCTTTACGGAAAAATATTAGTGAAGCCTACAGATCGGTATTCCGGTATCTGTATCACCTGCTATACCTCACCAGGTTGTGTTTATTGTGAACAAACGGGGAGGACCCTTCCTTTGTAATGAACTAGACGTATTTGCTCTTTAATTTAACAGAACAGTTGTAATCCAGTAACAATACGTTTTTCATTTGTTTTTATTTTTATCAAGATAGCACAGTTCTTTTCAAGTGCTATGATAGAGTCCATAAACATGGTGAAGTGTTTAACTAAGTAAGTATGTAGAAAATTGATTTTATTCACTTATCAGATTATTATATTACCGGTTGTCACATCTTCTAATGGTTCTAGTTAGTCAATAATCTAACATTTCATTAATAACCAATCACGATTCAATTGTGATGCAATTTGAATTTTATCAAAATCATTTAGAATTTAATTTTCAGATGTATTTCTTATGAAGATGATTTTTGAGGAAAGAAAAATTTCCGATTGCAAGTGGGATTCAAACCCGCGTCTTCTGGATAGGTACTCCAGACGCCTTAACCAACTAGGCCATTGCAATCCACACACTTCTCACTTCCTCGTTTTGAACGCGATCTATCCAGAAGACGCGGTTTCGAATCCCACTTGCAATCTGAAATTTTTTTTTTCTCAAAAATCATCTTTACGATGCGCATCGCATGCGTTAATGCGTTTAAAAATAATTAATATTTCTTATGAGTTCATTATAATATCACTTCTTAGTAATCACACAAAAATAAGAATCTCTCTCTTTAAAAGTAAACTAAACTGACACTCAAAAATAAACAATTTAGAGTTTCAACGCAAAAGTGTTATGATAAAATTATTCGCGTTAACGAATTTATTAGACACTTGTGTTAATTTACACTTACTTTGAATCTCAAGCCTTTCTAGTTTGTCTTCAGCCCTTTGCTTGACTTCAAGTGGACTCTCTATGTGGTAGAATATGCTGGCTCCCACCAACAAATACATTAAATGCAACGCAAGCATGCAGGTCAGCTGCTTCTTGGACATCATCTTGACTAGGTTCTTTTATTAAAACTTCTTCGAAAAAATCTTTACACTTTCAACACTCCTTGGTATCACAGTTGTCTATAATTAAATACTATTGTCACAACCAATCACAAATGTTTCATAATCCATATCGTCCCTTGCAGAGGAATCAACAACTGGAGCAACAAAAATCTTAAAACCTCCAATGTTTCTATGAACCGATTCCGGGGTAAACTAAGATCTTGCTGACACACACTCTTCTTTTTGTACCACATGTTAATAAGATCTTCATTGAAGATAATTACACAAACACTTATTTTTATTTATTCATTATAATGTTCGTATGGACATCGTGTAGAACAGAGGCTCGAGATGACACTTCCCGATCGATCGACGTTCGGCTCGAGCGGTCGATGCGTTAGAATGATTTTCCCTGCGCGCGCGCCTGCGAATCGTCCGCTCACTGCTCTTACGTCCTTTTTTTATACGGCAAGCTCTAAATATTTGTGTGACAACGACACGAATTAACTCGTCGTAAAGGATAATAAGTAAGGTTATTACCGACATAGTTATAGCTCTAGTTCTGACGTAGTGGTAATGCTAACACTCCGAGGCGAAAGATTTCGTTTATAACCGGGGATTAAAGGGGATTCTGCGTTTGATAATGAGACAGTTACATCACTAGCTGATAGCGAATTCTTCCAGCGCCTAACTTTGACGTCGCCGAGGGACGATTATAGGCTTGCTAATGTTGACGATGGAAGAACTTCTAGAGTGATAAATTGGTAACAGTAAATATACAGAAATGATAAGTTGATAAATAAAAATTGTATTTTAATATCGTATACAATTAGTCATTCATGTACCAGTTGTAGTCGGATGATTTTCGTCTGCATTCTGCGTTGTTGATACAATTATATCAGGGAGTTCCGCATATAAAGGGTATGCATGTATAAAGTTAGGGTTGGGTGATGTATTGTGTAAAACCGTGGGTTTGTTACCTTTAATTGTTGCCCAGTATTATAATACCTTTGCAAAGGTCTGACGTCACAAGAAGGTGCGGGATTTAATATTCTCTCTCTTAGTTATCCTGTTGGTTCAAGCTAAAGTCTGACGTATTGTTCAGAGTCTTAGGGAAATACTAAAGTATCATGCTGAACTGTTTTCGCTCTATAAGGAGCTCATGAAAGTCCAATATTTTTAGGTACGAAAACAAATGGGTCATCAATTATAACGCATAGTTAGAACTTAAAATTCGAATTATAGGTATTAGAAGCCCAAAACTATTTTTTTCTTCCACCATTGCTGGTCGCCTTAACAGACTCGTACTGAGATCAGGTGAGTACAGAAAGAAGACTGCACCAAACATCCAAATCTGTTCAATAGTTTTTGTGGGAAAGAGTAACAAACATCCATCCATCTATCCACACAAACTTTCGATTTATTGGTCGAAATGCAATTAAATTGACGGTCGCTGTCGAGCCTCCAATTGATGATGTATGGGGAAATTAAAGAAGTTGCAAGTTAGGGGTTTTCCTTAAAATAAACCTCTATTTACGAAGTGAATGTGAGGATGTGAGTCAATAAGCGTTTTAATGTCCTGTTAGGTATGTATTCGATGGTATGGAAAGCCAAGCCACGCCGTTAGACCACCTACAGTTGTGGCGGTAAGTCCCTACTTAAGAAATGGCTGGAGAGACGCTGCCCGACGTTCTCTCCATCTGCTTGACGCAGGTATTCACTGCATGGAAACGGGACTTGTTATTAATTTAGCAAGACTACGCGAAGGTGTTATCCTCTTCTAAGGTGTTCTGCGTTCCGACTGTGGTTTGTGTCTCGGAGGTCAAGGTAAAGCATTGGAAGAAACACCGGGAGGCGAGTCTGATACGAAGCAAAGAGGCATGGTAAGTAGTCATATATTTCTGCGAAGCATGCGAACAAACGACGTAGTAGAAATCATGTGGGAGAGGCCATTCTTATCCTTTCGTCACAGGATGCGCGGGAGACGGCATGTGCATACCCTTTTTTTGGTGCGCTTAAAAATATCGACTTATGTTTGAATATTAATAAGGATGAGACCAAAATTTTTATACTGTAAACTTGTGTGCACTCCCCCAACTTCCCCTTGTGAAATAATTTATATAAAAAAAATCAATTTTGACAAATAGAGTAGCATTTATACTAAAGTTTTTATTAGTCTAAGAAAAGCCTAGAGATATTTTTGCATTCTCAAAAAAATCTTCAAAAGAATTTTTATTCGAATTAATCAAATAAAAACTATGTCAAAGTTAAAAACATTTGGTTGTTTAGGAAGTGTTTGCGACCATTCAAGTGTACCCGGACGTTTTCCGGACTTTTGTACTTCTGTTTCTGTTTAATTCTTAAAACTATTAAATGAGCGGTAATACAAGTAAAATAATGTCATGCTATGTATTTTTAAAGAATAATAAAGTTTTTGAAAATATATACATAATGAAAAAAAAAAATGGAAATAATTATGCAGACAACTTACTATGAAAAAATAAAGAGCACGGTTTTTAAAACTCTGAAAAACATTTATTTTGCTAACTGAATGTGAGCGGTGCTTGACCGCTGACAATTTTTGCTACAGGAGGAGTCAAGAAACAAAATTGCATTAGAACAGACTGCGACCATCAAAATCATCATATTAGCCGTAGGACGTCCACTGCTGATCATAGGCCTTCCCTCCTTTCAAATAGGACCGACCATATCACAATAAACTACAAAAACGTTGATTTAAAGCTTTCTAATGCAATAAAGTATTGGTGCAATTCCTAACCTCGCTTACATTAGGCATTCCAATTTTTTCCAGCAATCCTTTTTTGCGTCCTAGCAGGCCGTTGATTGTGGTCGCGGGACTTATACCATCACCGTGACCCCGGAACATAAAGGGCTATGAAGGACACCGTGGATTTTAGTCAGTACAAGTCTGACAGTCCCTCTTGCCCTGCCCGGGGTGGGAGGACTCGTTTGATGATTTTACCACGATAAAAAAAGGCCGTTGATCTGGCAACACTAATTCTCTGATGAGTTGGCTGAATCCAACTCATCGAAATTTACCTCAGCGTTTATACCAAGTTATCTTATCACAGCTTTTTGAATCTTTAAGTGAAGATTATTTGAACTAATTCGTAAATATCTAAGGTTAATCAGAAGTCCAATTCCTGATCACCCTTCAATGTACCATTGTGGCCTCCGCGGTCTACACGACGGTGACAGGTTGTTTATCCAGCCGTTGAATGGAATCTCTACACAGGAATTTCCCGAAATAACTGTGGCCAATGAGAACCTGCGTCAGATAGAAGGTGAAGGTATCTCCAGCCACTCCTCAAAGAGGGGTTCTTGCCGATGAGATTGGGGCGCCCAATCCTCTTAGCCACAAATTAAATCAATTTCTACCCTAAAAGAGTTTCGCTCTACGAAACCTACCAATATCCAGTTCAGATCATAACCTAATGGTAAGTTATCTAGCAAGTCTTCGATCAACACATGTCAATGACTTGACAGAACTACATAATAACTGGTTTTAAAAAAAAGACAACAAAAGAAGAAGACAGCTACATAAAAATATATTCTTCGTATGGAAGAGCCTCCTCCAAGTGGTGGATTGTCGCTCGGCGTGGTGGTCTAATGGGGAGACATTCAGCAGTGAACATCTTCCGAACATTGACGAAGGTAGAGTCTGAGTCTCATATCGGACAATAGTCCTCCAGAGTTGAGAAAGAAAGCCATTTTCTACAGCAATACTTAAACATCAGCCACACTCAGGTTATTCCCGCATTTCGTTCTACGTCTTATCAGGCTATTGCTCTGGCAACACTTCTGTGATACGTTGGCTATTTCCAACTCATCAAAATTTATCAAATAATTATACACGTAATTTTCCCCTTATTTCCTTAAAAAATATCTTCATAACCAGTAGATATGGACTGCGTGATCAAATACAGATTTACAATGTGTCAATAAAAACTGGTAACATTTTTTGATGAGATAATATTAGACATAGATAACACTAATTAGTTTTACCGTTGCTAATAAACCAGTTATCTTTAATAAATTACGCATTTCTTCATTTATTAACAAGAATGTTTTCCCTGGTTTTTTGAGTGACGTGACGTAACTTGCTGAAATTCTTGGACTCCCAGATGATATAAGTTGGTGTATAAAGACAAGTTTAGTCTTCTTTTTCAGAATTAACTGAAAAATATAAATCTAGAAATTCCTTGTTTAAGACATAAGAATTAAAATCAAAAACCTCGATGACAAGAGACCGGTTTAAAACCATATGATGGGTCTAATCGAAACAAATTCTTCTAAAAGCTTCTAAAAGCTTTCCTTACATTCTACCTAAATATTCATTCCCCCGAAACAAAGCTCTGTGTAACAAACAAAGATGATCACTCATAAAGATTAGTCAGCCAAGGGAAAATAAATTATTCCGTAAGGATTCAATAGTTTAAGAAATTATTACCAATGACGTTACTCCATCCACGTCATTGATCACTAACCTTAGAAACGTACCGTTAGTAACCATACACTTAGTAACAATAGTATAACATGAGCCGAGTAATTGTTCTATGGAGGATAAAAACGGTAAAATACTAGGAAATACCAAAAAGGTAAAAGAAAGAAGGAAGGAAGTTGAAATAACAGGATCTAGTGTTAATTTTATGAAACGCGTAGGAAGATCCGTATACGCACCTACATACGTCAGACCCACAATAATCCTCGACCAGTTTCAAACACCTTTTGACGTCGGAAAGGAGACTCTACGTGCCTAACGTTATCCTTAACAGCGTCACAAGCAGTTTAAATTTAGAAACCCAAAAAATAATAAGAAGATGCAGCCAATGACGTGAGAGGCAAAACGAAAAAAAATAGAAGCTACCTAACGGCAGAATGAAGAATGAACGTATGTATATTAAAATAGAGTGTATAATGTAAAGACATAAGTTGAAAAAATGAGCGGAGGCGATCCTTACAAATTCAGGAAAGTATAGACAATTGATGAAGTAACAGAACGTACAAGGGATTTATTAATTTCACAATAACAGTCACTTTTTCATATTTTTAATTTTTTCTTTCTATAACGCGTCAAGGCAGTTTGGTACCAGATTTTACACCGCCTCTAGTAAATCCCACAGTCCTCTGATCGCCTTCGTGTAGTACAAGGGCTTTATCAAGTACACTGAAGTTCACGCTACAGTTTCCTGTAATGTCCCAATTCTGCTTTAGGCGTTATTGTGTTTATCATGAATCAACTTCGAGACTCATAAAGCTGGGACCAAAGGTATAGGCTAAGTAACACCTATACATTTCACAAATCCAACATTCATACATTTTCGTTTTTTATTTGTTACTTTGCATAGCGTAACTAGATAGTTGCGCCAAAAAAGAAAGGATTGTATTAGACCAGATGGTCTTTTCTTTTAAACTGGAACCAATCATACGGATTAACAAAATTTTATTCTCTGTGTCTTAACACATATACCTAACCTACTTGTCCTTCGAATGATGGTATCTCAGAAAAAGCAAGCTTTAAAATATCAAATCGAATAATCAAAATCATTATTGATGAGTATCAGATTAGCTGACTTACAGGATTAAACAATAGCATTCGAACAGAAGGCAGTAACTTCAAACAAATGCAGTATCTAGTCCTTGAAAGCGACATTTAGAATGGATTATATCTTCATCACGAAAATCTTCCAGTCTTTCCAAAAGATCAATGCCCTTGAGATGCCGGTCACAGAAGTAAACTCGTCACTATCATCAGTCACAAATATTTGCCTCGCCGTGCTAATCTATGCTCTAATCCACCTTCAGGTTTAAAGGTATTAACGAGAAAGCCCGAACTAGTCCATGCGTCATTCTTGTGGCTATCTGAAGGTTGAACAATGGCTAATTAAGGTTTATAGACAGTCATTTGAATGACAGGTAAATATTCCGAAATGGGACAAGGGTTTTCGGATTAAAATTGGAGAAAAGCTCAACCAATTTTTTCGGTACTCGATATTTTGCTGGTAAGTATTCTATTCTATTTTTGTTGTATGGCAACCACGTCGATATCAACTTATTAACTATTCTGCCAATGGCAGTAATCTGGAAAAACAAGTGTGCATGGTAATAAAACCAAAAGAAGTTACAGTATTAGAGATAAAATAAATCTTTGATTGATATAGCTTGAACGCAATGTAGATGCTGGTAAGTAAATCCACGGTAGAACCTTTGATTTTTCTTCTTCAACAGACCTGCCCGTTATTAATCTTTTAACTTTATGCGTTTAACTGACTCTTTAACTCCAGCTATAGTTTTCCACTTTGAATTAGAATCATTAATAGCTTTAGATTTATTTAAATTTGATTCCCAAATATTTTGACATGAAGTTATAATTCCCAGTAGATCTCCATTAATATGATGACTATTTACGATTCTATTGATTCAACACGTCTTTAGGTGACAGATTTACTTCTATTTCCTCGACACGCGTTGTCACATATCGACTTGTATTTTTGGCAATAAATTCAAGGTCCAAATAAATTTGATTCATCCTTGTTCCGTCATATTTCCTTGTCATCTTCAAGAGGAGGTGAACATTAGTTCATTGTTTGCAAATTTTACAAGAATTTGGTCAATGTCTTGTATTTTGAAGTTTTATCATTTTATTGCAGTGTCTTTAGCATTATAAGCTCTTAATCAGGTAAATGATCACGGCCATCAAACTCAGAGCGATGAACGTTTTGCCGAAACAAGTCCACAGTTTTCAAAGAGGAAATCGCCTCATGGTTCATGTTTTATTCTCCTACTTATGATCTTTTTACGATAGCTTTACTGTTTAGGAAATAAAAGCAACCTACATACATTTCCTTCTAAATACCGTTGAATAAAATGGGGCCATAAGCAGTATACAAAAGTTTATTATGCTCACGTGCTACATATTTTTAGTCTACCTATCCGTCTTGATTAAAGTTTATTGCGTCTGTCTTGTTTACTCGTACTTTTTCATTTGACTAGAGTTCCATCTCTTGGTACTCTGATACTACAAATCCATTGATCGCTGCATTCCTATTCACACGATGTAAGATTATTACCATCTCATGCATATCACTTATATAAATTAGCTCCTTGGCTTTGGTCATAAGATTTCTGCAGTTTTCTTTAATAGCATATTTTCCTATGCAGATACTTAGAGTACACTTCTCCACCATCAGCTAAAGAAACAATGTCATCGTTAAAAAACTTATGCAGCTGCATAAATCATGCATTATTCTAATTGGTTGTGAGCAAGTGATTAGCACTGATGGCAAAGTCGTCGTCTGAACCAATTATTTCACTGATTGGTATATTTCCCTGTGTATTTAAATCATTACTAGGATCTGTGGGTATTAGCGTGTTGCAATTAGTATTAAAGTTAATGCAAGATAGGTAGTTTACAATTGCCTTTGGATTGCATCAGAAAGGAGCTAGGATTTCCCGTGGGGTGGCTTTCGAGTTCCAAGTTATCCAAGCCTTGGGTGTGAAAGATAGAGAATAAAGGAAAAACAATAAAAACATAACCAGTCACGTGCACTCTTGATCATCATTCGATTGCATCACATTGTGAAGTTTGTATATCTACGTAGGTGAATTTTCGGGCAAGATATATTTGAACAGTTTCCCATCGTTACGCTTAAAAGAAGAGTAATTGATAGAACACGCATAGTGGCGAATACTGACAAGAGTTTCCCAACTGAGGTACATTTTTGTGTCCGTCGTTTTTGTGTGACAGGAGAGACTCCATGTCACATTGAGGTTAGTCTCCGAGCAGTTGCAAAGTTACAGGCTGGTTGTACTAAAAGCTACACTTACCCCAATCAGCTCAAAAGACAAGTGAGACACTAATGAATTTATCATTGTCCCAGTTGCCCTTTGGTTCATTCGATAGAAATTCTATTATTTTGTTACATGAATAAAGTATTCTTACATATATTATTAACTACCTTTGCCAATGACTCAAGTTTTACAGCAAATGTTTTAATTAACATATACGTACTTATATGTACGCCTACTTACATAAAACAATAGTATTTATAGGAAACATATTGTGGTTAGGATTTTCAACCATACATTGGTCTATATAAAGTTGGTACCTATCCTTTTCTTAAGAGTCCATTCATAGTTAAAGTACCTTCTATATTTCGAGACGTTTTCTGTAATTATATTTATGTATTGCATGTCCCATGATAACGTACGCAGTAGATGATGATTGTGTTTTCCTTTACGTAAAACAGGTAACCACTACATAAATTATGGCCGACTATAACTTTAGGCTACTAGTCGGTCAAAAAGGTAGTCTTGTCGACCAACGACTTGATTATTCTATTCTCTTACTGTCTCACATCACTGGACTCTACGATATGCTCAAAGACAAGGCGGTTTCGGGATCGTCCGATTGTGCAGTGAAGTGAGCGTTAGTGTCCCTGTCAGCTGTGTTTGTAGAGAATAGCAGTGCAATTTTTATAAACACAGCCTTGTCACGATCGATGATATTTCTAATAGAGAATATGACATAACTATGAACTTCGGCTTTGTATCGGTTGTGTCTACGACGTTTCATGAGTTGACTTCCTCCCATTACGTAGGTACACTAGGTACAGCCAGCATCACGTGTGGTTATCTTTTCTGAAATGAAAGCACACAAGCAGTTACGAAAAATGTTATTAGAAAACACGATTTTAATGAATGTTGCCATAATTAGTGAGAGTGTCAGTAATTTTCAAGCCGCATTTTTACATACCTACCTTATTTAGAATGACCAAAAAGGGTTCGTCAGATTTTTGTCATTAGTCTAGTACTACATTTTTTTTCCTCAAGCTAGCATTGACCTACGATATATCTTTATGGTGTCTTATTTTTTTGTTTTGGTCATCTTCAACAAAGTTTCCATCAATTTGTAGGTACCTCATTACGCGACCAGTCATGAGGTCGAGTTTAGACGCCATTATTTTCCCAGTCCGTGCGTAAATAAAAAGACGGTAAACCAAATGAAAAGTCGAACAATAACACCAGACAATAAGTAGGTAGGTATTACCTATCGAATGATTGAAAACCTTTTTGATCGAATAATGACAAAAGGAGGATGTAAAAAAGCTTTTGCGTAAGCGCTATTAGGTATGTATGTAAGCTTCACAGAAAACTCACTCCTATTGTTCGTGAAATCACTAACAAAGGGTAAGCAATTGAAAATGTTGCATATTGCACAACTGTATCCATATTATTCTATCCCACAAAAACATATTAGAGCAGCACATCACAATAATAACACGAGAAATCCATCTAATGTGGTACCATCATCATCTACACCGGGGGGTACATCTCATACATCTGTGGGCCCTGTGTGCACTACCACAGGCCTACAGTTTGTGTTCTGAGAAATGACAAGCGACATTTACAATTATATGCCCATTTTATCATTTTTATGCGTAGTTAAATCATCATATGAGCCCACCTACCCAGAGCAGGGAAGCAGGGACTGTCAGACCTGTACCAACTAAATTCTACGGTGTCCTTCAATAGTCCTTAGCTTTACACTCGGGGGTCATGGTAGCTGTTTAGTCCCGCGATCCCGGCTAGCTTTGGCTCTCTAAGCCTGGATCGCGGGAATCAGTACAATGACGGACCTCACGGACCCTCGTCCGTGAGGTCCGTCATTGTACTGATTGACCAAATAAGACATTTGAAACATCTAGAACCATATGAAAGATATGATAGATGTCAAAATTACCTTAAATTCAGCACATAAAAATGCTGAATTTATAGTAGTTAAGCGTAGGTAGTTTTAACCGCTCTACTAGTCAGATATGAAAACCGTTTCTGCATGTTGTATTCAAAACACTCATCTAGAACATACGAGCTCGTAAAACCAAGCCTCTCAACTACCCATGACCTCACCATTCGCCACCAATGTTAACGTTTCCGATCGTCTTCCGATACGATATTAGTATTCACGTCGTCTCCTTAATCACTGCTCTGTGCATTATTGCATTTATTTGTATACTATTTAGCGAATGTATGGGTGCAGTGAATGCTAAGAGGTGGAACAGGGACATTTGGCAACTGGTGGGATAGTTTAAGGTGATTGGAATAAAATCAAGCTAATAGAGGCGCAATTGACTACTGCAGTTAAGTTACCCATGCTTAACGCCTTGACACCCGGTCTTCCGTTTCACATATTCTGCAATCTGGCTGAACCACCTTCTTTAGATTGTCAGTCAACCTAACTGAGGGACATCCCTCACCACGGTTCCTGATACACCGTATAATATACTACACCTTAATTCTAGATCTCGATGCTACTGCAAATTTGGAAGCAGCACTGTTACTGTTATTCTCAGCATCATCATCATTAGCCACAGAAAGACTTCTTCGTCTACTGCTTGGTTTATTAGGACCGCGATTAACGTTACGACTGGGTAGGGGTTTTTCGCCCCTATTACTAAGGGCTCAGAGTAAGAATCTTTGTATTCTGCCTCAAGACGATTTCAATGAAAGCAATTTGATTTGGTGCTGCAGGCTGCTGGATGAATTACTAAGCTATGAAAAAAAAGTTAAAGTAAAAAGGGGCCCTGAGAGTTGAAATGCCCAGAAGTCCTGTATTTACTGAGTCCCTGCTGGTCATAAGCCTATCTTTGTGTTAACCTTCGGCTCCTGTGCTAATCCATTTACATTTCAGTAGCAATAGCAATAATATCGCCGTCCATCTCGTTGCTGTGTACCAATAGACTGGTCTTAAGTAAATGTAGCAAAATGTGAATAGAATTGCCGATAGGTCCTAGTAGACCTACTGTCTAATTTTATTTTATTTAGAAAATTAATATTTTAATAATTAAATATAAAATATAGTTTTTGTTTTAAATTGAATCAATCATGCCTCACGCACTCTTTGCAATCTATAAGTCCCGATTAGAGGTCGGGATAATCAAGCACAAGAATTCTATTGACACATGTCTGATTTATGTAGTTATTAGGTTGCAAAAGCTTATGCGGCTCACGCAGTAAGTAAATGATATTGAATGGAGATCCGCTACATCCAGTAACAAAGTATAGAATAAACTGACAATTTCAAGATCTCATTTGAAAACTATGAAAAATCGAAGAGGAATAAATTTTTATACATATACCTAGCTTGAGTGAGGAACAGATCTTGGATAGACCGTATTCCGTGTAAAGGGGAGGATTTTTCGAACAGTCGGCTATTGTAGTTGTCGCCTTTTTTAATAAGTAATTTTTTAGCTGACGAAAATTTTTTATATACCGAAAGGCTTCTTGGCGCTTTAGTAATTTTTAGGCCGACATGCTCTTAGTAGGTATAATTTCCTAGTTACATGTATTTTTTCTTCCCCTATCGGAGATAGGGTACCAAGTTTTCCTATACCTGCAAATAGCCATGATCCATCTAATTACCATCATCAGTGACGTCTGTAAAAATAAATTAAAATAGTACCTACATAATATTATTAATTACATACAATTCTACAGTGTACGTTTGTCAGTAGACGGAACTTAGGATCAAGGAAAATATGGAGATAGGAAGGAAAAACTAATAAGTAATAAGAACAGGTATCTATGGTAATTCGACAGCTTCAATAAATTGCAAATCTAATTGATCCATCATTTAGACTTTTGAATAGGTATACAACACGTACTTATTTTTTCTTTTGAAATCAATGAATGTTGACAAAGATTTGATGCATCAAAATTCAACAGTGGGGTTGGTGATGTCAGAACTCAGTGAAAATAGTAGGATTATGTAGTGAGGTACGGTCAGCTTTGCTGGGTCGTCGGCGTGTCGTGTTCCACACACGCCTCAAAGAGATATCAGCAAAATGACGGGGCTCCGGAGGCCCCCATAAAAAGTAAGCATGACGGGATCGTGCGACTATCGATTAACAGTGCCCCGTTGTCGTATCTTCGTCAATGTTGATTTACATCAACAGTTATAATCTAAAGCTGGGCACGAGCCTCCTGCCTCTACGTACTCACTTGATAGGTTTATGTGATACATTACATGCAACGCTGCTAAGTGAGTACCTAGCTTAATAATATGTACCAATGATGAAAATGATCTCGGTTGGCAGGATTAGTAATTTCAGAGCACCTGTTTTCTACTCCTGAATGCCTTCCGTGTTCACTGTGCCGTAACTAGCTAGTCACATAAGCGCCAAATTGTGGTGTGGTTGGTGGTTATTTGTAGGTTATTTTTTTATTAGCCTGTACTGTCCCACTGCTGAGCAAACGCCTCCCCCAATTCCTTCCACGAACTCTTTTCGTGGGCCGCTTCGAACCAGCCCAAGTTTACATGCTCGTAAAGGCGTCCACGATATAGAAAAGTTCCTAAATCTACGGTAAGATCATTCCAAGGTATAGGTAAGTATTTTTTAGACATCTAGTAATTGTTGTAGTTCATTATTAAGTATTTGGAAACTGCCAAATGCGCTTCTAACCAGAAATTGTTTAGCAGCCTTATTAGCATCATTATAATTTATATTGGTTTCTATTGTTGTATTAACAAGAAATACATGACATGGAAATATTAACGTCAGCAACTTAGTACTATACAGAGATTCATTGCCCGTTTTCAATAAGACCATCAAGCAATAACAGATAGAAATTCATCAATGGATGTTTCTATGTAGAAAAATGTCGTGCTGGTGACAAATGGAGGTTCATAGAAAAAAAACTCTAAACATTTTTCTATCGCGTGTGATTGTACGTAAGTAGACTGTTATTTAGCACCCTGGCGACATCGTTGTGAACGAATTAGGCTAAATATTAGCCCACTTAGCCCAGACCTTAAAGTTATCATTTCTGCTGAAAATTCTTAGATTGGAATCACGAACAACTTACATTAATTGTCAATATTTCTAATGTAAGTTTCTGATTTTCATTGCAAATTAAAGAAATAACACAGAAGTCTTGTAAGCTAAATATGTTATAGAAAAACCCTTTGGATAAATAGCTATTTTGGTTTCAAATCGCTTGGATATGGTATTAGTTTTGTGATAGTATTATTCTCACACGTGCGATTTGTAATTTAATCCGAGATAAACATGACGCTGAATATTTTAGATATTCCAATCATGCTCTTAGACTTAGAGAGTGAAAAGTAATCGGCGAAGATTGAATAGATAGCGACGGCGGCGGTAACTTCTTCAAAGTTCATAAACTAAATTAATTTGTTGTATTATCTGAGTAAAACGGAACGTAAAATTATTGCGTTTTGTTGTCCCGTTCAATAAATGTCTTGTTATTTTTTTGTTGTTTTGTTGCGATAAAATAAACAGGTAATCTTACAGAAATAGAACTACATACAAGTTATTGTATCAATATTGAAACATTTTAAACTTCGATGTAAATAATCACAATCAACAAAATAAATAGTTTGACGTTTCGTAGTATCGGTGTCGGCACTAAACGCAAGTTTGACATATCGTGGGACATAGCGATTTGCCTGCACACGTCTTGTAAATTGTACGTTTTTGTCTACGTTTTCTGTTTTATAATACTTATTTTGTTTATTAACAACAATGGACCATGAAAGCAGACAGTTGGCTCAAGATTTCTTCCTTCGGGAACCGGCGGATCCTCGGATACGGTGCGTAAAACTGCATACAAAATTTACCTGTAATTTTTGTCGTGTTCTGTCTATAAAACAATGTGTTTTTTTTACAGGAAGGCTAAAGTCGAGCCTGTGGAAGAAGACCCTCATCCTAACCTGAAGGTGGAAATGCAAACAGTCAGATTGAATTCAGATTCACAGAAACTTGTTTTGGAAACACTCAGGTTTATTCATGGTCCTGACTTTAAACTAGGCAGTGCCAGTGTTTATAAGGTAAGTCTACATTCGTAACATTCTTAAATATTTAAGGAATGAAAAAAAAACTATTTTATTTAAATTTTGTTTGTTTTTTTTTTCTTGGATAGTCATTTTCTAAACACAAGTCCTAAGTTCAAGGGCTGTCATAAAGTTGTGCAATCAATTAATATTTCTCCTCTTATTGTAACAAAGCATGCCTTTTGATTATGAAAGTATCAATACTATTTTCATACATATAAGTTGGGGCTATTCTTGATTTCTTCTCCTTTGTTGATTTCTCATGTGTTTTGTTATTGTGAATTGAATACTTCAAATACAAATGTTCAGGTTTCTATGCACTATGTCTATCTTTCACCTAAACAGACTTCATACAAATGGTTTCCTCAGTTTTCTTATTAATGAGATTTCTTAGTGATGAACCACCTGTCTGGATTTTTGTTATAACATGCAAGCAAAGCATAATTTAAAAATGTAGCTTTATGCATTTCCAATGCTAGGAAAATAAGCAAATCTATTCATACCAAATATATTTTAGTAAAAACATGTATAGAATCCCTTATAATGTGTAAAACATTCAAGACACCACAGGGCTTATAATCATGGTATTCAAACCATTATAATGTGTAATTGTAAAGTGATAGGGTCCTATTTCCTTAAAAAAAAATATTGTTTATTTCAGGATAAAGGTTCGAACTTGCGTAACCGTTACTGGATGGAAAGGGGTAACCTCATTGTACAAGGAGGCTGTGACTACTCATTGACTGTTAAACCTGAGATCGAGACTTCAGAGGCCCGGCTACGGGCTTTTGCACTGGCTAAGTTGGAGAGGTATGTTATTTCAATACTTCATTATCCTTCATTAGAATCTCTTTAAGGTTATTGTGTAAGAGTGACGACATGTTTGACCCAGTGGCTGAGCAATCAACTGCTGTGCAGCGTGTTGCGGGTTTGATCCCCTCACAGAACAATATTTGCATAATCTGTAAATAGTTGTTCTGGGTCTAAGTGTTTGTATATGTGAGTTTCTGTATTTGTAAACACAACAAAGATACAGGAAAAAAATTCTAGTGTAAGGTGTGTTTCTTATAGTGTCTAGTGTTAAACAGATTTCCTCTGCATAAGTTTACTCCATCATAGACTTTGTCATCTCTAACCTGGATTTGAGTCAAGAAAAAATGTCTGTAACAGCAAAATAAAAAGACATAGTGTTACTAAATGAAAATATTTAATTGTTTTTTTAAATTACAGGTATAATTTCCACAAAGTCCACTGTGCAGAAGCTCTAGAGGTAGCTGCTGAAAACATAGAGAAAGCTTTAGAAATACTCTTCCTTAAATACTTTAAAATTGATTTCCAAGATAAACCAGCGCATGCACCTAACAAAAATGAATTGATTGAAATGGTTAACGATGAAAGAGCAGTACTAGATTCAATATATGATACCAGTTTCAAAACGAAAGACAATAATATATGGATTGTTAAATTGAACCTTGATTATCTAACGAAAATGTATGAGAGCAAAGAAGTAGATGTTCCTAAGAAGAAATACACAAGCACTATTAAAACGAAACAGAAAGAAGTTTGTAAACTGTTTCTCAGAGGTCCTTGTAGATTTGGCGCCAAATGCAAGTTTCTACACGAATCTAAGGAAGAAAAAACGCCAGAGCCAGAACCTAAAGATAATACAAAAATAACTTATGAATTAGAAATAAGGTTTCCCGACGACAGTGTCTACCCTTACCAACCTCCTTTAATATTTTTCAAGACGGAAAATAAAACTAAAATCATACCAGAGCTTACCTGCCTGAAAATAACGCTAAGACTTATTGATGAGGCTAAAATTCTAGCACAGGACGGTATACCGTGCGTATACTCCTTAGTTGAACTTCTAAATAATGAGGAAGAAATATTAAATTTTATACAATTTGATACAAGAACTTTTCCTGACACAACAGATGCCTTATTCCCGCAGTTAATAGAAAATTCTGGTAGTAAAAAGAATTTACCATCTCATTATAAAAAGGGTGGTACTAGAGATAATAGAGCTAATGTTAATTTCGAAGAGATCTTTAGAGAGAATAAGGAGATAGCTAAACGGTTTGCGGAGAAGAGAGACAACGATAGGTATAACAGAATGATGTCCGGTAGAAAAAAATTGCCAGCTTGGAAAAAGAGGAATGAAATTTTGAATACTATTAAGAAGTCACAGGTGAGTTGCTTGTTGTATATTAATTTCAGTGATTAGCCCAGTAACTGTAGTTAGTGCTAACTTGATTGTGTTGGTAAGATCCAACCACTCCTCGTAAAGATTTGTTATACCATTTGCTTTTAACAAGAGTAAAAACGTAAGTACTTGGAAAAAAGATTATTATTAATGATTATAAGGGTAATTACTCTTATAAAAGCAGATAATGTTTGTGCTACAGTTTGGAGACAAAAAATGCTTATAACCAAGCCTACATTTACACAGGCCAGATCTCTGAGATACTTTGGAGACCCAATTTTGACAGATCCTTTAATATTCTATATTTTATTTATTCTTAGTTTTTTATTGCATTCACTTTTCATATCAGGACATGACACTAACTCTAGATTTTATTGTAATAGTTTTCCACTAAATAATAAGAAACCTTCCAAGATAAATATAATGTTGATTTCTCAATGAAAGTAGGTTGAATATACATATTAATCACATTGTAAAGTGTATATCTACTTATCTAGGATTTCCCCTCAGCATAATTATCGGAAGCATAGTGATAGTTATTATATTCTAAGGGTCAGTTGACACCCAGACGCGACGCGACGTGACGCGATGATACTGGTGATGTGTATCTGTTCGTGTAGTAAATAAAGTTGGATTTTGAGTCGCTATTAGAATTAGCCCGCAGCGTGGCGTCAGGAGCAGTTGTGGCCCAGAGGTATCGGTCCCAACTTACGAGTTGTAGGTCGTGGGTTCGAACCCCGCCAGGCGTATTACTTTGTGTAATTTATTTCATCACCACTGCTTTCAAAACGGTGAATGAAAACATCGTGAGGAAACCGGCATGTCTTAGAACCAAAAAATCGAAGATATGGGGCCCGCATGGTGGATTATGGCCCACTCCCTCTCTCAGAGAGGAGACCTGTGTCCCAGCTGTGGGAACATTATAGGCTGATGATGATGTGGCGTCATCAGTGAAAAGTGTATCTTTATTTTTCAATAGAGCAAATTAAAATCTAACTTTTGCGCAGCGTCGCGTCTTGGTGTGAATTGTCCCTAAGTGTTGTTTTGTATTACAACATTTAACTACTTAATGCTTCTTATTAATGTCAATCTTGAGTTATGACGTTTTAAAGAGCAATTAGCATAATCTAATAATCTGAGTTGTAGTCTAGTGTAAATATTGTAATTAATTTTCCTTAATCAACAATACTGCATATTGGTTACACGCGTGAATGTATGCTATATAATAATTATGAAGTTAATGATTTACTGAGGGTTTAAAACTGCTACTTTAAGCAACATTCCAAATGGTTTTCTTTAGAACGTAATACACAAAGTGAATCAGGAATTTTTAGTGACCCTTTTATACCATCTCAGCGTTTCCCCATTCTTATGGTATTGTGTTTAGCAAAATAATAGTTTTTTTTTAAATATTATAATGCTAAAACATTTTGTGATTGTGATTGCGCAAACGCAATAATAGCGCAAATATTGGCTACATACTTCTTCTATTTCTTCTTGCTTTTTCCATCTCGCCAGATGTTGTAAAACGCCGATGGTTCTTGTTCAATACATAAAGTCTTAAAAATGATTATTTTCTGTTCAATCTAGTTTGTTACATAAATTAACATTTAAAACAATTTATCTCCTGCCCAGGTGGTCGTAATAAGCGGTGAAACAGGTTGTGGTAAGAGTACACAAGTACCACAGTACATCCTAGATAATTGGTTGGAGAACTACAGCAAGGACGGGGCGGAACATGTAGAGATCGTGTGCACTCAGCCTAGGAGGATATCGGCTATTGGAGTAGCTGATCGAGTGGCGGAGGAGAGGGTCGAGAAGACTGGCCAGGTTGTTGGGTACCAGGTGTGTTAAGAATTTATTTAATATGTTTTAAAAGACGAAATGTAGCGAATAAAATTCTTATTAAACGTAGTTGTAAAGGTAGACAAAACATCGAGTTTTTTCGTTTTCGTTATTAGCGTGATATTTCTCGTGAGCGGATTTTAATTTGCAGTGTATGTTTATGCATACAATCCCTTTGTCACAGAACAAAATTGCAGTGTGTTGTTGTCGCTATTGGATAAATCTTCAGGAATTAATTTGTAAAAATTTAAAACATGTTTTTATTTATGTAATTGACTGACTGGCCTGTTGGTCTAGTGGTTAGTGACCCTGACTGCTATGCCGGAGGTCGTGGGTTCGATTCCCACCCAGGACAAATGTTTGTGTGATGAGCATGATGATTTGTTCTGTGTCTGGGTGTCATTTATCTATAGTATGTATGTATTTAAAAATATGTAAGTATGTTTATCAGTTGTTTAGTACCCATAACACAAGCTCTGCTTAGCTTGGGACTAGATGGCGTTGTGTGATAGTTGTGGAATATTATTATTATTATTATTAATTAAATTATGCTACTAATTATGCAACCGCCATGGTTATGATACATGATTGGTTCAATTTATTTATCGATAAACACTCATAAATACTGATCATCGAGATAATTGAGCATGGATTCTTTCAAAAAAAAATTCACTAAACATTAATTGGTAGCAGCCTTTACCTTGTTAACGAACATATCATCAAATCTTTCAATCAATACTCTCCTTTCATCATTCCAGATAAGACTTGAAAGCAAAGTATCATCAAAGACCCGCCTCACATTCTGTACCACCGGGATTCTTCTCCGGAGACTAGAATACGACCCCCAGCTCAAATCCGTCACCCACGTCTTAGTAGATGAGGTCCACGAAAGATCAGAGGAGAGTGACTTCCTCTTGTTAATATTGAGGGACCTTGTCAAAGTGAGGAAAGACTTGACGGTCATACTCATGAGTGCTACGTTGAATGCTGAACTGTTCTCGGAGTACTTTGATAAAGTTCCAGTTTTGGAGATTCCAGGTAAGCTATTGTAATGGGACTTGTGACGTCATAACATCTGTAAAATTATACCTACCGAGTGACGTTTTGTGATTTTTACAGGTGTTGTATCTTCGTTAATTTTGGTTTACGTAACAAAAGAAGAAAAACGGATCTATTTTTTTTATTTAAATCTATTTTTCGGACTAATATTGTTTTTTGAGTATAATTGCTTATTGGTTTTGACAAACTCTTTTACACATAAAAAAGACACTATTTTATAGCACTACAAAAGTCCTGCTTTTCGTACTTGACTACTCTGAGAAGAGATATCCCTAACAAATTCAGAGGTCACAGTCTCTTTTAAAGTCCAGACAATTTTGTATTATTTTTATTAAAGTCATAATTATAAGAACCATGTGCTTGCACCAGTGCAAGCATGAGTCGATCTGGAAAAATGAAAGTCTCGCGGTATACCCAAGCAGCCACCAATCCACGTACATAATTTCCGATTTTTTATGTTTTTAGGTAGAACATTCCCTGTGGAACAACTTTTCCTCGAAGATATTATGGAGATTACAAATTATGTGTTAGAAGAAAATGGACCTTACGCAAGAAAGGTTAAGAAAGGTAAAAGATGTTATGTTCATATTTACGAGACATTTATGTATTTTTAAGGCATCTAGATTTAAATTATAATGTTTTTTTGTCGAAACAGGGTTTTTTAGAATATCTGTGACATTTCTCGGTGAAAATTACCCTTTTAGGATATCAATTTTCAAAATATTTCTTTAGTTTATTGATCATTCTTTATCAAAAACAAAACACAAATTCAGAATAAGCTACTCCCCCCTTCTCTGCGATTTAGACTGGGATAAGTCTGTCTGCAAGAAAACGACATAGTTTGTTACAAACGTATTTTATCATTATCCTTTCAGGTGACAGAAAACATGATCTAGAAACGGAGCTAGAAACCTGTGACGTCAGAGCCGACGCCAACGAACCTCCCAAGATCTCCATACGAGATGACAACCTCAACATTGGACAGATGGTCGCGCGGTACCCACAGTGCAGCAAGACTACTTGCAAGAATATGTATCTTATGGATTCTGAGAAGGTAAATAAAGACTTTTTACACAACTGCCCAAAAAAATAAGTGTTTTGTTTTCAGGATTCATGTATGTATTTATGTATGGCAGTCTCTTTATTCCATCATAAATTCTGAACTCCTGAACAGATTTTGATGAGTTTGGGAAAAAAAAATAGAAGCAGTGTGGCCATGAATCAGGAATCGAAAACCAATTTTTATGTGTGTACCTTGCACACTGTCAATGCCGTTTTGGACTTTAATATTCCGGTGATAGGATTTGCTCTAAGTCTTCTTTCTCTCCTAGGCTACTTTTCCATCAGAGATTCACTATGCTACGTTGCGTTTGATATCCACCAATCATATTCATTAATTTACATAGCACAGCACTAGTGGAAACGGATTCTACTAAGATGTGTTTTTGTATGGAAGGATGCGTGCTATGGATGCATGCTAAGAAGGCGTGCTATTCTTCCCTGCTATCGATACATAGCCTAGCTCGAGCTGCGCATCTTCGTAACGCAGCTACCTTGTGGCGGCGCATATTTATGAATATGCGCCGCCACAAGGTAGCTGCTTTATGCACATCTTACTCGCACAGCTACATAGCGCAGCAGCAGTGGAAACGGTCACACAGTTTCGTAGCTCAGCTTTTGCATTCTCGCAGCACAGCTAAATAGCACATCTCTGGTGGAAATGCACCGTAAAACCTTGATCTTTACCTGTATGCTGTATCTATTCATGTTTCAGTTTATTGTTGTTTTCAGATCAATTTGGAGCTAGTTGAACATGTGTTGACGTACATCGTGAAAGGTGATCACGAATGGCCGCGAGAGGGCGCCATATTGGTGTTCTTACCCGGTATCGCTGAGATTATGTCGCTGCATGACCAATTAGCTGAAAGTCATACTTTTAGTCCCAAGTAAGTTACATTTTAAGGTTTCAAAAGACTGAGGCAGTCCTCTGTTGAAAGCCACTTAATTGTCTCTATCAACAAAGACAAACACAACAAATAAATACTTTATTTTTAACAGCGGCTTGGTCAGCATGTATTTTGAATGTTACTCTATGGGGATACCGGTATGAAAGGTTAACTTATGTGTTATTTTAGACTTTAATCCTGTATCAAATTTCACCCAGATCCGTCCAGCCATTCTGACATGATTTAGTAACTAATATCCATTCATCCAGCCTAACATCCAGACTTTTTCATTGTGATCTAATTTGTTATCGCCTTTACTTCATATTTACCGCAAAACGTGATTGTAAAACAGAGGTCCGTGTATAGAACAAGTATAACACTTGTTCTATACACGGACCTCTGTTTTACAATGAAAATGTTTATAATTCTCAATTTAATGATCTATTTCAGAACCGGCAGATACCTCCTAGTACCGCTCCATTCCACACTATCAAGCGAAGAACAAGCGCTAGTATTCAGAAAACCTAGGCCGGGAGTTCGTAAAATAGTGCTCTCCACAAATATAGCAGAAACCTCCGTGACTATAGACGACTGTGTGTTCGTGGTCGATTGTGGAAGGATGAAGGAAAAACGGTAAGTCTAAGTATATTTTAATCCCTGTGCTTCTTAATGGGTGACTCGCTGTCCGACCATGGACCATGCTTGTGTCGACGGCAGGCAGTGAAGCGGCAATAAAGGGGCCCTCCTTTAGAGGGCCAAAGCCTGACGGGGTCGCGGGACTACCTTGATCCCGAAACGTAAAGGACTATTGAAAGAAACCGTAGATTTTAGTCAGTACAAGTCTGACAGTCCCTCCTGTCCTGCCCTGGGTGGGAGGACTCAATTGATGATTTTAATACTCGATCGCTCCATCTGCCCGTTTAACTATAAGAACTAAAACCCTCAATTTTCCTACCAGATTCGACTCAAACCGCAACATGGAATCCCTAGACCTCGTCTGGGTGTCCCGCGCCAACGCCAAACAACGCAAGGGTCGTGCGGGGAGAGTGATGCCGGGAGTATGTGTACATCTGTTCACGTCGCATCGATACCATCATCATATACTAGAACAGCCCGTACCTGAGATACATCGTGTACCTCTCGAACAGCTGTTACTGAAGATCAAGATCCTGCCGCTGTTCCAGAATATGAGTATACATGAGGTGCTAGGTGAGTGTTTTGTCAATGAAGTTTAGACTTTAAGTGGCTGAGTTAAGGTACAAAATGGGATTAGGGAGACAAGCTCTTAAGTTTGATGCCGGGAGTATGTGTACATCTGTTCACGTCGCATCGATACCATCATCATATACTAGAACAGCCCGTACCTGAGATACATCGTGTACCTCTCGAACAGCTTTTACTGAAGATCAAGATCCTGCCGCTGTTCCAGAATATGAGTATACATGAGGTGCTAGGTGAGTGTTTTGTCAATGAAGTTTAGACTTTAATTGACTGTATTAAGGTGCAAAAGTGCTATTAGGAAGATAAGCTAGATCCATTGCGTGCCGCTCGAACAGCAGTTACTGAAGATCAAGATCCTTCCGCTGTTCCAGAATATGAGTATTCATGAGGTGCTAGGTGAGTGTTTTGTCAATGAAGTTTGGACTTTAAGTGGCTGAGTTAAGGTACAAAATAGGATTAGGGAGACTTAAGTTTGATGCCCTGTCGCACCGCTACCATCATCACATATGAGTATACATGAGGTGTTAGATGAGTGTCTTTTCAATGAAGTTTGGACTTAAACTGACTGAATGAAAGTACGAAATTGGATTAGGCATACAAGTTCAATATTTAACTCACACAAATAATCCAACCACACTACATTGTTCCAATTCCAACCATTCCATTTTTAACCGTCTCCTTTCTCTATTATTCCCAGGCAAAACAGTAGAACCACCAACAAAATCGAACATAGATGGCGCTCTCTCCCGCCTGCAGGACATCGGTGCCCTGGACAAGTCCTTCACCCTGACAGCCCTGGGTCGTCACCTGGCCGCGTTGCCTGTGGATGTGAGGATCGGGAAGCTGATGCTGTTCGGAGCTATTTTCTGCTGTGTGGACTCTGCACTGACTATGGCTGCGTTTTTGAGCCATAAAAGTCCTTTTGTTTCTCCGTTTGGGAAGAAGGTGAGGTGGTGTTATTTGAAAGCATTATTAATATAGTATCGAAACGTAAATATGACGAATGGAGCTTTAGATAGAAATAACGATGGTGTACAGACCAGCACATATTTATCTAATAGATTTTCTATTTATCTTATAGGTTTACCTATCTGCTGTACAAAGTCGGAACCTTTCCAATACAATGATGAATCAATGAATGTATAGACGCCAGCGCATCAAACCTTCCTCAATCTGGCAAATTTATTTAATAGATTTTTAACCTTATCACAATAGCGGAAGGTTAATGTTCAATTGGTCAAATCTGCTAGCGTATGTACGTAATAAGTAGTTTGATCGTTAACCGTACATAAAAATGGGTTTTATCATAATTAAAAAAGTATAAGATAACGAGGCTATAGAGCACAACACTAATAATTTCGGCTATTTGAGCTCGGGTCTTTTTTATGTTCTACATTCTAAATGAAATATTTCAAGTTAATGGAAGTGTTTACTTACGTTTTAATTAACAGATGTCTGATGAAGATATTTTTATGATTTTCAGACGGAAGCAGACGCGAAACGGAGAGAATTTGCATGTGCACAAAGTGATCAGCTGACAACATTGAGAGCATACAGAGTAAGTTAATCATAATTGTTATTCTTAACATTGTAATACTCAATCGTCGTATTAGCATTGGGACACTTAAGTCAAAAATTTGCTGCTACATTAGTTCGGACATTTTTAGTACCTTTAAGTCAACTAGAGATGGCGTTGTGAAATCGAAGAATCGATTTTTTTATACGATGTCTAGTACAGATCGATCCAGTAAATCGATATTTCACTATAGAAAGTCGATGTTTTGCGAATAGATTTTTCTGATTTCAATTCGAATCGATCATTTTCAGAAATAATTGCCAGCCCTAAAACAAACTTTATGACAATTCAATTTCAATACAATAATTTTATTGCATTCCACATGTTTTCAATACTTATAAATACATCATAACATGGACCCTGTCGGGCACTGCAAATAAGTGTGTTTAAGACCACAGACATAAACTACAGAATAAATTACTTAACTATCTTTACAGAAATGGCAACAAGCAATGAAAAGCAGTACCCACGCCGCGCTAGTCTTCGCCAATGAGAACTTCCTTTCCCACAAAACATTGTTGATGTTGGCTGATATTAAGCATCAGTTGTTGGGTCTCCTCGCTGCCATTGGGTTCGTACCTGACATGCCAGCACTACGGAAAAAGATGAGAAAGGATTCTGTGGCCAGTTTGACTGGTGATGAGGTAAGACAACTCTAGAATCTTGAATGTTATTCGAACTGTAATTTATGACGTCATTTTATATTTGTGTCTTGAGACCTATACAGTGGCTACACAACAAGCTATGCAAAGCCAGTATTAGCTGACCGTTTATTGTGTGGAAAAATCGTACGAAGTGAGACCAAGACAAACTGGTTTTGTATAGCTTGATGTGTAGCCGTGTGTACAAAGATATTTTGACGATTTTGTTTGACAGTTTGTGAAAAGTATTCGTGAAACAAGATAGCAGCATAATTTAGTTTTGCGACGTTAAGTAGAACACATTTCAAACAGTCTTGTTTTATGTAAATTTTAATCAAAATAATGTGTTTTGTTTCAGCTAAACACAAATGGGAATAACGACAAACTACTGGCAGCTATTTTATGTGCAGCTCTTTATCCGAACGTTGTCAAGGTAATTAAAAGGAATAGTCCAAAAAGTTTTTATTAGAATTTCAACCCATTCGCAGACACCAAAATCGTGTTTATAAACAGTGCTTTCTACTTGAATGCAGAAACCTTTTTACTCCACGCAATGGTGGCCGGACGATTTGATGATTTTTACACCACATAAAACCCATTCTACTCTGCAATTAATTCTTTCTCGCCATGAGAGCTCCAATTTAACAAAATATAACATTTTCCTGCCCTGTCCGTGCCTATCTGAATAAGGGTGCTCCCACATTTATCGACGCAGAATCGGCTAACGCCGGTCAAAAAAGCCTTAATGTCTACGTAATAAGGGTGTTACTAATACCGTTCGCATTGGCTCGGCGACACGACGCCGGCCGAAGGCGAAAGGAGCCGTCCGCCTCCAGACGATCGGCGATAAGTATAGTAATGTTACGTCGATAAATGTGAGAGCACCCTAACATGATAAAAAATTACAGAAGTAACAAATTAAACACCAATCATGTCTTTTCAGGTATTGACCCCAGAAAAATCCTTCCACATGCAAGCAGGCGGCGCCATCCCACGACAACCAACCCCAGACGAACTGAAATTCAAGACGAAAACTGACGGTTACGTGGCCTTACATCCGTCTTCTGTTAACTCTTCTATAGGATACTTCACCAGCCCTTACCTGGTCTACCAGGAGAAGGTGAAGACTAGTCGCGTGTTCATCAGGGAGTGTTCCATGGTGCCTCAGTTGCCGCTTGTGTTGTTCTCTGGTTAGTATGACTTAGCTTTTATAGCTGAGTTCCATAATTTACTGAGGCAAAACTGGACTCACAATGACTAAATTTTAGTTCATAAATCATGATCGTGCTATCTGCACGATCGACTTTTCGTTTATTAAATTATCCCATGTTTCAAGCTGGAAACAACTAATATATGAAATTGATAAGGTGGTTTCGAGGGTTTGCGTGTAAAGTAAGATGAAGATAAAGAAAGAAGTTTATTTTTAACAAAACGTGTCCTCACGGAATTTCTCGTGTATCGTGGGAGCGTTTAGAAACATTTAAACTCAAATACACAAACACCTAGACCAGGAACAACTAATTGTAGATCATAAAAATATTGGTTATGTGAGGGAATCGAACAACGCAGCAATTAATTGTTAAACGGCTGCGTCAACGGAGTCGTGTGACTTATCGCTAAAATAAAATTATGAGTACATTATTCCTTAAGTCACTTAAATGTAGAATTTATTACTTTATTAACTAAAGTATTCTTATTGTTACTTTCAGGTTGCACTTTAGCAGTAGAACTTCACAATGGCACATTCATAGTGTCGTTAGAAGATGGCTGGATTATGTTCCAAGTGGAGAAACACGAAGTAAGTTCAAAATGATAATCGAAATTATTTATTTTCCTAGTCTGCTAAGTAACCACGTCATCTAGATAAATGTGATATCTGACTCGGATTTTTCATACACTGTAAAATTACCTTCTTTGTACTGTCTTTAATCTAATTTATGTGGAATTTCTTATTCTTCCATACTTTCAAAATGGTGACTGTAACCTAATTCATTTTCATAATTTCTGTGCAATTTTTGTACTAGTTAAATTTTACTCATTAAATACCTATTTCAAGCCGAAGCGGTATTCGTTCTGCACCGTCTGCGGTACAGAAAACCGAGTTGGCTTCGGCCTCGGGTATGCGTTAAAATTACTATTTACACTAAAGCGGTTTTCACTATACTTGTGGATAATATCGAGTTCGAAACGAATAAACTGGAGTAACGAATACCATTAAAGTTTGAATAGGCCTATAAACCTATGAAAATTATAAAATAAAAACAATTTATTACTATTTCCAGGTCGCAGAAATGCTAAAAACGATACGAGTGGAGCTTATAAACTTATTAGAAGAGAAAATCAACGACCCAAGTTTGAACCTCTTACATTACGAGAAAGGTAACCGGATAATAAAGACTATAGTGCAAATCGTTACTAAGGATTAATTTCAATTGAAAATTCAGAATCTCAAATAATTCACATGAAACTTAATGTCGAGTTCGACAAAATTTAAATTCCATTGCCACCGTAATTTATACAAGATTTAAAAGCGTTAATTAAATATTTTTTAAATCAAAAAAAAATAAATACCTACTGTGCAAAAACTGTGGCTTGGAAAAAAAAATTGATGTGCAATATATTATACTTAGTACATTTTAAACATCGTATTGATTGATGGATCCATTAGCATTACATGAGAAAGGCATGTTTTAATAACTGTAAAAAGGTTTGTTTCGTAAAAAAGTGTGAGAAAGTTGCAAGTAAAAAAAAAATCCCAATGACAGATATGAACCATTTTGCTATAGGGAGTATTTTTTAATCCCTTTTATGACCCTCTATGATTTACAAACTAGAGAGTCCGTGCCACGACTGAAACCTTAGTGCCTTTTTTTTTGCGTGGTAAAATCATCAAATGAGTCCTCCCACCCCGGGCAGGGCGGGAGGGACTGTCAGACTTGTACTAACTAAAATCCACGGTGTCCTTCAATAGCCCTTTATGTTCCGGGATCACGGTGATGGAAAGAAGTCCCGCGACCCCGGCAGGCTTTGGCCCTCTGTGAGGGGGCCCCGTCATTTTGCTGACGCTCTTTGAGGCGCGCGTGGAACACGACGCGCCCTCGACCCGGGCATGGTCCATGGTCGGACAGCGAGTTGCCCTTTACTCGCTGCCCGCAAGCCTGAGTGCCTATGTCATAACATGAAATTGCGATAAAAAAATGTAGTACCACGGATTTACCGCAGGGCTTTAATCGTGGCGCAGGCTCCAGGGTTGACTCAAGTATATAAAAATGTCAATTATCTAAGATTCTGAATAAAAGAGAAGTAAGCAATAGGTATCTGTTCCAACACGAATGAATTAAATACAAGTGCAATTCATTTTGTTAATTTATTTATTAATTAATCAGGTGCTGCGCTGTCACGGTAGTAATTAAATTATTGTTTTAATGTAATTTCTGTATAATTCTAATAAATAGCAATAATTTTCCCATGACAGATTATTGAAATCAATAGTGAGACATTGTACGCTGTAATAAATTACGAAAAATAAACAAATCCAATAGAAAATGCTAGGAAAATTGTAGTTCAATAATAAAATAAGTATATACAAATCTTTTATACATTATCTAAAACACAATTATGTAATGTAGATTTTATATAGCTAATCAATAAAATATCAATTAATAAAATAATTATGAAGTTCGAGCCTCAAAAATTTATTTTAATTTTGGTAACACCTTTTGTGAAAGCGCCATCTATCTTCGTATCTAGAAAGAAGAAACTAAAACACTGTTAGTTCTTTTGATATTAACTAGATGGCGCTAGTGTCAATGGCAAAAGGTGTAACTGGCCCAAGTTACACCAAGGCGGGTTTACTCAGTTTCATAGGAAATTCGTTCCTGATTCAAGCAATAATTTTTCTTATTAAAAATAATATAAACAATGCGATGAATATCATAATAAATTAATTACGAAATTATGTAGTATTACGACTGCCATTCAATATTAAAATTAATATTAAGAGATTATATTCAGGAGTTTTTATTTCAATTTTTATTCGAATAGCCTGATCATGGATGTACCTGAATTATTTTTCATAAGGCCGCATGGTCCAAGACATGGGTCCAAGGCAGTGGGCCAGCGTGTACTGACCTACTTGGCGGAATGTTGGCAGTTGGCGGCAGTATTGGCTGGCCAACCCAATGTTGTCGGTTTTTTGTGCAGCAATCAAAAGATCTTGGTGTGCTTCGCAAACAGTGTTCAGACGTTGGCCCAATATGTAAACAGCGACATTTGGAATTCATTATTTTGGCCCAACATGGCTGGCCCAATGTGTACAGCGGCCTTTACACTTATCCAAGATCTCTCAAAAACAGATTAATGTCAAAAATGCAGTTCAATTTAGTTACTAGATAACTTATTAGATACCAATTAGGTAAATTATAATGTAATTTATTTAATTTTAATGTATTTAGGTAATAATGTCATTGCCAGATTTATTTTTACAAGGATTTGTCAGTGCATGAAATAATTCCACGTTGTGTTTACTAGTTGATGACTAAGCGGTGGACTAGTGCGCTGTGTGTCCTAGGTTTGATTTCCGCACTGAGAAAATATTTTTACGACTTTCAAGTAGTTTTTCTTAATCAGTACCCTTAGTACGAGTTTTCAGTAAATGAGACGTAAAGTAAACTGGAACTTTGACAATTTCAAGTTCACAATTTTCAAGGAAAAAATTAGTTCCTTCTTCGCACACCAGAGGCGTTGCTCCATTTTTCATACAAGAAACGCTGCAAATACTGGAAAGTCTCTGTAAAGTAAAATAGTGAAAACTCGTGCTAGGGGTACTGGTTGTTTGCGTATGCTAGTTGTGTCTGTAAACGTATCCACAACACAGGAAAAATTCCTAGTGTAGAACAATTTTTAAAAAACCTCCGATGAATATCTTTAGCGCCAGAAGGAAGGTCCTTGTACGTAGGTATATTTCCCCGAAATTATTACTGGCTACAATATTTGCAAATCCAATAAGTATACTACAGCTAGAATTTTTCTAGTTGCAGTCACCTTCCTAGGTGATAACCAGTGATGACACGTCACAATTTAATGAAATGAAATCACACTGACAATAACCATTTATTTGTATAAGTAGACGAATTGTAATTTATTATCAGAATCGAGTAAATAAATTATTTTTTTGTTTAGAAACTGCTTTTGATTTTAATTTCTGTTCTACACTTTATTATGATTCACAAGCTGCATTTAGAAGATTCAGAAAAGAAACTTGGCTTCCTAAAGCCGTATTTAGGTGGAGCAAGAACTTTCACTACATTGCGGTATTTGTTTGATCAATTGAATTCGTTGTACAGTCAGCATCAAAAGTTTCCAAGACCACATTAAGATTTTCAAAATCGCTGTACACCGTATGATAACAGTGTACAGCGATTTTGAAAATCTTAATGTGGTCAGCAACTTTTGATGCTGACTGTTCCTGTAAAGTCCACAACGTAACGCATCTCGCGTGCGAGTTCTTGCATCGTCTAAATGAGAGTTTATAAAAGTTCGTCCGATTCTAAAGAGGCGCCAATACGCTGTGTGTGCGATGACGCTGGCTCTTTGTGACCACCGTCATTATTTCGGGTGTTTTAAGATCTGCCAATTCTTGCTATACATATTTTGATAAACCATCTGCGCCAGATTTTCATTAAAAACGAAATAAAACCTAAAAAATATACTTAAAAAGTTGCGGAGCATAATAAACTCTATGCAAGTCGCTCCGAAGAGTCACGAGTGAGTTCAAATATCTATCACATGTAATTAATAATAGTAATATATTAAAAAAAAACGATCAACTGATTTCCGAACGAAATCAGTTGATGTTCAAATATTTATGGAATTGAGTTAAGGTTGCAAATAAATACGTACTGAATTTCTACATTATCTAATCAAGTTTTAAAATGGTTCTACTGTACAGGATTTGTTTGTTACTGCTTATTTTATTAACTATTTAACTACAATGTTTGACGATCTGTGATTGGTTATAATGGTGGTAATATTTGTTGGAGGTGGTACAATTCTAAGTTTATAAAAATAGATGTACCCTCAAATTCGTTGTCATTACGCTGCAACGTTTAAATGAGATAAGTAGTGTCCTATCTGGTGTTTTTGTTTATTAAAATGTGATGATGTGATAATAGTGAATCCAAGTGTGTGATGCTGAAAGGTGTACTCTGTGTCCTGACGTTCCAGAATGAAAATGTAAGTTATTTAACATTTATTATTTATTATGATGTGAATGAATATTACTGATATTGTATGTTTTATAAAAGTGTGTACTGATAAAATATATTGGCGTGAAGTCTTTTTCTCCATTCTTCTCCACGAAGACCTAGAGTTTGGGAATGGAGGAAGCTTGGTAAAAAATACCTAGTATTGATTTTGTGCTTTTCTTTGTAAACCCGTTCCTAATATACTAAAGTCCTTAGATATACATTAAATAAATAACATTAATCCTGATAAGTATCTAAGACTTGACAATTAAGTTGGTAATCTTATTTCTAACATGCCTACGCATTTTATTTATCGTGATTAAATCATCAAATGAGTCCGGACGACAGGAGGGACTGTCAGACTTGTACTGACTAAAATCCAGTGATCCTTGAATATTCTTTACGTTCCTGACTCAGGGTGCCTGATTAGACAAACCCGCGACGCCGGGGTCATATTGCGCGCTTTTTTTTTTTTTTTTTTTTTTTTTATCGTGGTAAAATTATCAAATGAGACCTCCAGCCCCGGGCAGGGCGGGAGGTACTGTCAGACTTGTACTGACTAAAATCCACGGTGTCCTTCAGTAGCCCTTTATGTTCCGGGGTCACGGTAATAGAAATAAATCCCGCGACCCCGGCAGGCTTTGGCCCTCTGAGAGGGGGCCCCGTCATTTTGCTGACAGCTCTTTGAGGCGCGCGTGGAACACGACGCGCCGTCGACCCGGGCATGGTCCATGGTCGGACAGCGAGTTGCCCTTTACTCGCTGTCCGCATGCCCGCGCCTACGGTGGCCGGAGATCGTCTTGCGACGTACGGCGCCGTGGGCGTACACCACTGCGGTTGGGGCGGAGGGAGGACGCTGTCCTCTCTCTCTCGCGGCCCGCCGCCTCCTTCACGAGCATTACTGCCTCGCAGAAGGCGGCGACCGCTTCCCACTCCGTCTCGCTCCGCAGCATGGCCGAAACCAATGCCGGGCGCGAGAGGTCTCCGCCTATCGCCGCCGTGAGGACACGTCGGTGCTCTGCCCAAGCTGGGCAGTCTTGCACCGTATGCTCTACTGTGTCCTCCGGGCGATCTTCGCAGTGGTGACACCCCGGCGTTTCCTCCTTTCCCATCAGCCACAGGTACCTCCCGAAACTTCCGTGTCCGGTGAGGACCTGCGTCATGCGATAGGTCAGGACGCCGTGACGTCTCTCCAGCCACTCCTCAAAGAGGGGTCTTACCGCCGCGATTGCGGCGTGCCCGGCCGTCGGTTGCGACAGTCGTCCAATCTTTACCACCCTGAGCTCGCGCCGGAGCTCTTCCCGCCACGCCTCGACTTCTCGAGGCAGCGGGGTCTCGCCCCGGCGCTGCGCCTCCACACGCCACTCATAGACGTGCTGGAGGGCAGTCGCCTCCAGATCCCAGGGTAGTAATCCGGCAAGCAGGTTGGCCGCTTCGCCGGCAATCGTGCGGTATCCCCGGATCATCCGGATAGCCATGACCCTCTGGCATGCGACCAACTTCAGTGGTCGCGTCCGGATGCTCAGGGCCCACACGGGGGCCCCGTAGAGGGCCATGGACCGCACGATACCGGCGTACAGCCTACGGCAGGAGGCGTTTGGCCCGCTGAGATTAGGCAGCAGTCGCTTGAGGGCGGCTGCTGTCCGGTTCAGCCTTGGGGCCAAACTCAGGAAATGCTCCCTGAAGTTCCACCGGCTGTCGAGGACGAGTCCTAGGTACTTCATCGTCCTCCCGACGCCGATGCGAACCCCCTCCACCGTTATGTGGGACTCGGTCCGCGGCGCGTTCAGGCGGCCATGAAAGCACATGGCCACCGTTTTGTGAAGCGCCACCTCGAGTCCCAGCTGCCGGATCCCATATTGCGCGCTGCGGTCGATTTGGTAGTTCCTACGACCGACTTCGCTCGTTGATAATTATAAACTTAACTTTTATCCCTTTATTGGGTATTTTACTGCTCAATCTGGTGAACGAACCCAGAACAACCATATTCTTATTCGGTAGTAGTAGGTCGATCAAACAACAAGCCTATCAGATAAGAAAATAATAACTAGAAAAATAGCCAACGATCCACAAATGACATTATAATAAACATCAACCGTCCATACAAAAGATTGAATAACCTGCATCCGACGCCCACAAATCACATAATAGCCGGGTAACCCGCAAAATATTGACACTATCAATCATTTACCTACATTGTCCGACATTGTGGGTAAGCCTAGTTCACGATTCACTTTCCATGAATATAAACAAAAAAAAACAGTTGGTGTTGCAACTTCAAAAACTTTTCAAAGACATGTAAGTAGTAATTATGACAGCCTGTGATGTAATAGAGTAATTATTGTTTTTTGTAAATAATTACCAAATTAAAAGATGGCTTTCCCGTGGTACTTAGGTACTTACTGACACTGATAGCCTGTGTGATCACACTGCTGGGAATAGGCCTCTCATAGCTTCCACTTTCTTTGAATCAGACTCAAAGTGGAACATTAGTTGAATTAGTACTAGTATGATTATTAAAATCGACTTAATTAACACTTTATATTAAAGTTGGTATCGGTCTACGGGAAAAAAAAACATCAAATTGGAAATAAAGGCAAGAACAAACCTTACGTATGTCCCGTGCAAACAACGGCCGGTTTAATATTTCACGGAGGTAAAAAAAATGGCGGGTTCCATTGGCGAACGATTTCAGTAGTTTAGTGAGCGTCCCTAGTCGTAAAACGCACGTGTTTTGGTTTGTTACATGTGTACTTTAAAGGGCGAACTTTTGGGTTAGGACCGTCCGAGTTATTTTGACGTGATGTGACAGTGGATACGACGTTGATTTTTCTACAAATATTTTATGAATCTGAATCGAATAATAATATCTTCCATTACCTTTCATTTTTATAGTTACTTTTTTTAAACTGTACCTATCTCAGATGAAATGTAGGTAATAGGTAGGTACCCAATAACACATTTAAAAACACAATAAAAATTAAAATCTATTTTACTAAAGTCCACTCCGTTTCTTTGGTTACCCTTAGCGTTCCAGGGCCAAAGTATCCTGTTTAGACAGTGCCGCGACCCCAATCAATATCGACCACACAAGCCCATTGTGACCAAGCCCTTACTTTGAGAATCAATTTCAACTACTACATATAGTGCCATCTGTTGTCGAATAGTCAAACTAAGAATTCGATCAAATACAAACTTCGAAATGTAGATGGCGGCACTGTACATTTTCTAATCTGATTCCGGAGCGCTAAAATGACGCTCACAATCAAAAGTCTACTTGGAAATTGAAACAAAACCGTGCGAGTCAGTAAACTTTTCGTAAAAATTAGTTTTGGTAGAAAGGGAGTGAAATTGTAAGCATTTTTGTCTTATTTTGGGTCGAATAGCGTCGATCTAAATAAAATATGCAGGAACGAGATGTGTGAAGTTTTTTCCAATTTGGTATTAGTTCTTTTTGACCATGGAAATAAATTTCATTTCCAATGATTTCACCCAGTTGGTCCACCATCTGGCCTGCAGAAGAAGTAAAATAAAACAAGGCAATCAGAAAATTATTCAAGATTTTTAATCCTAGGTACTAACATCCAAAATCTCTTTCCCATATTTCGTCGCCACATCCACACTCATCCAACCACCACAGACACGCCATCTTCAGTCTTATCACGTAGAGGCCGGCGTGTAATTGGCGCCATTTAGGTACCGTCCCGCGGCCGACTCGCATTGCACGTCCGCGCCCCACAACCTTGCGAACCAATATGTTGTGAGAAACTTTGTACAACTAGGTATGTCGTGTAGAATTTATGGGGCTGAGAATCTTTTTAGACAAGGTTTATCGTGTAAAGTTACTTACGAGTATCATACGCCTTGTGTGCAATGAGAGCGTCTAGTGTTCACATTATTTGGGAACATAAAGATCCGCCAATAATTCTTGCAAACTGGCTTTTTATCGTGGTAAAATCATCAAACGAGTCCTAACCTGGGAGAAAGGCACTGTCAGACTTGTAATGACTAAATTCCACGGTGATCCTTCAACAACTCTTTACGTTCCAGTCACGGTTGCGTGATGAGACAGTCACGCGACGCTTGCCATCTAGATGCGGCTTTTTCATTAAAAAAAATGAAACCTAAAAAAGTACTTAATGTAAAAAGGTTATGGTGTATATTATAAAACTTGACACCTAAGTCACTCGGTGGGTGATCCTGGTTAGTTCACATCTCTGTCCCATCACGCGCTGCGTCTGCGTTATAGTCCCCATCACCAACTTCGCATATTGCGTATTACCAACCGATGACCGTCAAAATGTGTCAGCCACAAAGGGAATGTGTTATTTAGTAAAATGACAAAGCTTCCTTTAGTAGAAATGTTCTGTAGACATGAATATACCGTGTATTCCCGCTGTCCCCATTGATCTGTTCCTATTTATGGGGACAACGGAACATGCATGAAATTTAGGCTTTGGTTTGCAATTTGAATACACAGTTGTCTAGCTCTATAAATTGAGATTAACATGAACATTCATTCTGGAGATGTCATCAGTGTTATAAAGGACTACAGGTTATCATCGCTTGATTAAGATGGTGTTTGGAATAACCCGTCCACCACATTCTTTTGTAGTTTCATTTTAAAGCTAATTAAACGGATAGTAGCAGATCGACCAGAAAAATGAAAACCTAAAAAAAAACCTTCACCCTCTCAATTTATCAGCATTAAACATTTTCACATAAACATACTCTGAACCTACGCAAAAACGTCGTAGCAAGCGTTATTATCAACCGGTCCGTTGATTCCATTCACCCGGGGCCGAATAAATCAACGCGAAAGCCGAAAGCCGACAATAAATTTGGTCCCAATCCTGGTCATCGTCGACCCAAAAGGCGTTTTAGCGTTAACCCAGGGACGGACCTTTCCGCTAAATAAATCCCTTATCTGCATACGGCAAACCTTTCTAGGGTCCAGCTTAATAAATTCAGGTTGGGCCTTGCGAACTTTTGTTTTGGAATGTTAAAGAGTTGTTGTTACTGTAGCAAATTTTCTTCATATTTTTGGGGTCCATTCTGTCTATTGTTTTCGGATGTATGTGATATAGGGCATAATTATTGTATTGTATATTGTGTACAAAAAGATTTGCAAATGCGATGTGATTTTCGATTCGGTCGATAGACTTTCCATCTCATCTATCTTATCGGAAACCAATATAATACTTTCTTCTTCATAAAAGGCCATTTATTTGCCATTGGTGCCAACTTCAAGTATGAGATACTTTACTCTAACTTTGAAGAAGTGTAATCAGTGATAAGACTATTTTTATTTTTATTATATCTTGGGCTGGTTATCCTTCTTTTAATATTGTTTGTGTTATTATTTTATGTTTTACTGCTCATAGTACTACATAACATGAAAGCGTTAATCAAAAAATATTAAAAGAGTGGGTATTACCAACTCCGCAGCAATACTTTCGGCCTGCTCATTTGGAAGCCGGCCGAGCGGGTACGCGCCCAAATCAATAGTAATTCTGTGGGTAATCCCTCGGCCCACTGAAAAATATACATACCTATAGCAAGGCTATGTAAAGTTTATTGAGTTAAATTACTCTTGGATATAACTTTTGTTCTCATGTCGCTGGCTATAAGGTGGCAAATGGAGTGAATGAGAAAGTTTAAGATCGTTGTAAGTTGGTGTGGACCTTTCTTGCTGTTTGTGGATGAACTGATGCCATTTTTTTTCTATGAAATCTCTAAATAATGCTGCTTGTCAAGATCCTTATTACCCCATTTTGCTTCGTCTGTGTTCGTTTACCTTGACATACGAGCACTCTGTTTTCAAGTAATTAACACGCGCTTGGCCTACGAGATTTTTTTAAGCAATAAGTTCAGTGCATGACTGTGTGCATTGTACAGTTCTTTGTATTGAAGCATTATCTTAACAAAGCTATTATGCATATTGACATTTTTTTGCAAAAATACTTATGAAAAATCCGAATACTTTTACAAAAAGAAAATATGAACAGTAGCACAGCATACATTCTTGTTAAGTTCCCTTAGAAGTTCTAACTAAATGAACTACTGAAATCATAAAAAAAACTATGAGACTATTCGCCATATTTTTCGACCAAACTAGAGTGTGCAAAAAAGAACCCCATATAAAAACGAAAGGGTTAAGCTCCCCTCTTAAATCACCTATCTCTTTCGCACTATTATTATCGGTAGATCTTTTATCTCCCTCCTGTGCTGACCGCTTGACCATTGGCTGATGAAATGGGTTCACACACACATGCATAAGCTTTTGTGCACACACGTTTTAATATTTATGTGTGTCGTGGGCGGAGGAAAAAATATTGTAGGTAGGGCGAATTTTGGTGAGGTAACATTGTCATGTAGAGAGAGATTTGTTTGGGTCTCATTATTGTCCAGAATACTACTATTTTAACATTTCTCTATTTAAAGACTATTTTATATTTATCCAGCTTTGTTGGAGCTAACTTATTAGTAGCTGTTCGTTATGCCCGGGCTACACGAGGCTAGTTTTTCAAGCTAGTAATTTTGGCTTAGTGCAGACAAAACTAGTTTTATTTCTAAGCTTAGAAATGAAGGCAGAAGTATATGTATGTTTTCTATCTTGAAAAACTAGCCTCGTGTAGCCCGGGCATTAGTCTCGCTAAAACTCGAGAACGGCTGGACCGATTTGGCTAATATTGGTTTTGAATTATTTGTGAAAGTTCAGGAAAGGTAGCCGTTTAAAGGTCAGAAAAAAGACGTTTGCCGGATCAGCTAGTGGTAAAATAAAAAAAAAAACATAAATGTAGTGTTGTAAGTGTTATTAGTGTAATAGTCGTTGATATTTTTGTAACACGCTAATTGTGTGTTTATTCTCAATAATTATTTTAAATTCTTCTTCTGTATTTCTTACCCTTCCAACAAAGCATTGTTTTGAACATCACAAATGTAATGAATGTAACAGAAAACCCCTTGAACAGTGCCCCTTTATTCCCTAATATTTACCCAAAACTCCAAAAAGAGTCTAGCAATACAAAGTCCTTGTCAAAATCTAGCCAAAACATCTACTCATACCTCAATAAAAACCCCTAATGACCCTCGTATCTCCAGCCTCACTGTATAATGTTTATTCCACGTTATCAGTACTGGTCCCATCCCGGAGGTCCCAACTGTCCCTAACCTAAAACTTTAGGGTGGAGGGTACTTTAAAGTGATCTAACAGATTCCAAGCCACTAGGAATATAACTGGGTAATACTGGGTATTCCGCCTTTGTATGGGTTGGGTCACTAATGTGGTATTAGTGGGTATCTGGATTCGTTGGTACATGTTTGGGTTGAGTGGAGACAATGAAATATGTCTGTTGATAGATTTATTATATTTGGTAAGTAAATCACGTATGGGCCAGTCAGTTGTATAAATAATCGATAGTTGAACTAAATATTGTTGTATATTTTTAAGCATATTTTTTAATAACTGATCAGACAACTCACCTTAAACTCACGTTCACGACTTTGATCGAAGCGGTAAGAGGTGCGAAGGGCGAATAAGACAATTAGGTTACTTTGTAAGTACGCGAATTCGCCACTGGTGGCACCTCGCTGTGTTTTAAACATTTCTTCACATTTGATCGTACTGCTCACCGCCCCGCTCACAGAGGCAAGTGTTGCGTAGCACGTATACCTAAAACTAAAATGCTACGAACTTTGCTACGAAGTGCTACGACTGGCTACGATATTTTGTCTTTTCACTATGGTTTTTAAAAACGTTATTGTTTATGTAAAGGCTCCCGAATACCTTAATAACTTCATTTACTGGCACTTTCACTCATTCATATGCACTAATTACACTTGACTAAATAAATTAGTAAACCAACAAAACCACATATTGCATACACAATTTTGCCAGTAGCTGCGCCCGCGTGTATCTTAAACGGTATCTTATGTGATATTCCAGACTATAAACTGTATAGGAGTCTTACATCAAGACTTGTGAAACAAAATATCCATCTAAACTTTTTCATTTAGGTAATCATAATATAAGTTAGATTTTTTTTAAATTTTTATTTGTAACTTTATTCTACGAGTAGTTGCTTATTTAACACCTTTTCCGAGAGATTTTGTAGAAAATTAATGTTGTTCATGAGGGATAATTGTTTAGTTTACGTCGAGTGAGGATTTATTTAGCCGGAGACGTTGAACCTCCGTGCTTACGATCAGCTTGTTAAATGTGCGGACGAAAGTGTCTATTGTAACAGGGGGAGGAATAGAGTTGACCAACTTATTCTGCATGCAATAAGGGAAATTCTGAAATGCTCTCGTAAATTCGTCTCATTGTGGAAAATTAAAGTTTATTCTAACCTGTGTTTTTAATTTATATAATTAAGTTTTAAGTATCAAATTGTACATGGGTATGTCGACAAAGAACTCTTTGCTTGATTGATATGTAGTACTTGAGCAGTAAACATGTTTAAAGAAAAACTTTGTAATATCTCTCTTTTTAACACATGAATACGATTCTACTCTGCGTTCTAATGGACTTGATTAAATTACAAGTAGCTGCTGAATCTACACACCTACGCAACAATCACGGTGTCCTTCAGTAGCCCTTTATGTTCCGGGGTCACAGTAATAGAAATAAATCCCGCGACCCCGGCAGGCTTTGGCCCTCTGAGAAAATTAACTACATACCTACAGATAACGTTTGAGCAAGCTATTGGAATTTACAAAATGAAACGCCTCTCCACACACATCTTTGTGCTATCCATTTCCTTGAGTCCGCGGCGCGTGTTTGGTCACTGCCTGAGATATACATATGGCGTGTTTAACTGTACCTGCAGGGCTGTCACGTTGTCTATAGGAAAATAAAACAAAAACACCACACATGGAAGGATTTACTTAGTATATTATAACCGACTGTATTCTAGGTAGATACGTTAATCAACATTATGAAATATTATAATAAAGTAAAAGAAGAATAAACAATATGCATCAGTAATCGTAAAAACAGGTCTTAAAGCAATAAATTATACGTTTGAGACCCTTTTTGTTACCAAAAGCTAATTATGTTTTACACAACGTAAATATTGTCGTGGAAAAAAAACTAGAATAAAGTATAGTCCCCTAAAGGAACACAAGTTAAATATCTCAAAATTGCTCTACTTAAATTATACAAGCTCCATAAAAGATCAGTATCAAAGTAAGGGCCTAACCTGGCCCCTATATTGACCAATTGTCCATCACTAAATACCTTTGTATGCCGGACACAAGATCAGAAGTAGATCAGGGGGATGCTGTTTACGAAAACCAGTTTCAAACGTCCACGTGTCTGAAAGATGAGATAAAAATGAGAATAGGGGACGCTTGGAGTCATTTGCTCTATTAAAATGATCTCCATAATCAGTCTGAATGATCCATAGAACGTAAAGAGATCAATATAAAAAGATGACCTAACCTGACCCATCAGTTGACCACATAGAAAGCAAGTTAAATATACTGGACACAAGATCAAAAGTGTATCAATAGGGATGCTGAAGGAAACAGGTTTCAAACGTTCACCTTTCTAAAAGTGAGATCAAAACGCAAAAGCAGAGAAAGTCAAAGGTCAAAAAGTATAAGTCTTTTATCAATTATTATTGAAAATATCTTTTTCTGGTCATAAATCAATAGGCAATTTGATGTTTACTAGAGTTTTGAAAAATAATTGACACTTATTTTGTCTTTTGTTAAACCAATACGCGCGTGGCGTGGGGTTCCGCAGCTTACTGCTAGAGACAAGAGTGCAACTGATGTTGGGGTTCGGGACGTTAGAAGCAAGTAAAAACTGACATTTTGCCAATTTTAAAACTGTCGTATCTTTGTCAATTTTGGTTTCCCTAAGAATGAAAAAAAAATCATGTCAAATGTTCTTGATAATCTAACTGAAGTTCTAATTCGATTTTTTTAAATCCCTATTTCACGCATCCCTAGAATCATATTATAACTGTTTTGCTTTATTAAAATGATCTCCAAAAATTTATTGACCTAAACTGACCCATCTATTGACCATAACATAGAGATAACTTACACAAGATCAAATGTGTATCAAGGGAATGCTGAAAGAGAACCAGTTTGAAATGTCCACGTGCTTAAAGGTGAGATCAAAATGAGAACAGGGGATGCTGTGAGGTCAAAGGTCAAATCGACAATTTACATATTGGGGTAATTCTTTTGAATAGGTTGATTTGGGATGGGTAATGGATCAATGAATATGTATTTTGTGATTATTTGGTTTAAGTGGTTTATTTGTTGGTAATTGTTATGTTATTAAAGGGCTGTTATTAACATGATTATTTATTTAAGTAGGGCTTTTTTGTAGACTATGGTTTGATTTTTTGACTGTCACTTGGAACATTCAGATTTATCTTAATTTTTTTTCTTTGTATAACTGAAATAATCTACTTTAACTACAGTGGTCCCTATTGGTCATTAACTAAAACTATATTCCCAATTCAAGCTAAAAACAACAAACGATTATAGAGCGAAAAAGACACATAAGTTGGTCGCGGGACTTATCCCATTACTGTGACCCCGGAACGTAGAGGGCTATTGAAGAAAATCGTGGATTCTCAGTAAGAGTCTGACAGTACCTCCCGCTCTGCCCTGCATGGGAGGCCTCATTTCGGACACAAGTTACGAAATCGGACGTTACATTGCGGGCATCTATGATACCATACAGATATAAATATTATCATTAGGCGTAGTTTTTCCTGTGTATAGTTTAGTCCAAGCCTGGGCCTTTTAAGTAGGATAAATAATAAATATGCTACATAACATTAAACCTTAAACCAAAAATGATAGAAAAATACCACTAAATTTTCTAAAACTCGTAGGTGGAAGCCCTACCACGCAGTATGGCTAGATAAGTAACGTGGTCCTTGCCACTGTCTTGATGTAACACATTTGTAACGGCCCGATGTAAACACAGATACGGCCGGTTACATTCAACACCCTGTATAGCAATTTCCCTTAGCATATGGGGTTGAGACGCCCAGAAATTGTTGCAATTTGTTTCTCAATGTTTATTTATATCTTATTTGTATGTTAATCGGGGTGCGCTTTTGTTTTTGATGAGGTGGGGTTAGGCATTAAAGCGGCAAGCTACCGGATAAATAATAATTAAATAATATAACGATTTAATTTTAAATGTTTGTATTACTTTTTGTAAAAATATTAAAAATGTTATTATAAGGTAAGTATAAAGATGAATAAATAACTAATATTAATCACTAACGTGTATTTTTCGCGTAGAATTGAATCGAGACAAACCATTATTATTGTATCACCTTATTTGTCCTTATTTAATTTGACAGTTTGTCGAACCAAAATCGTATGTCACTTTTAATATATGGAAATAATTCTCTTTTTATTGACACAAGTCGGTTAGGCGTCAAAATGCGTGTTTGGTCACATAAACTATCATACTATTAAATGAATATCATTTGGTCTTCTAAAACACTTGTGATATGCAATAATAAAGATATTAGATTTGTCGAGACTATGTGACTACTTTTAGAGGCCCTCTTGGCAGGCCTCTAAAAGTCAAATAATCAAATAAATAATCATCATTGCCATTCAACGGGCACTGTTTGCCAGCGTTCTTATGGGCACTGTTGCCGTTGACAGCGCTGTGGACGTATTTTTGACGTCTTTTGAATTTTTTAATGTAAGAATTGAACTGATAATCGTTCATCATTTGAGCTAAAATTATACCCAACAACTAGATAATGATATCAAAACCACAATATTCACAAACACACACCACCTAACTACAAATAACCCACTTTATGTATGGCTTAGGTCAAACGGCAGTCATGAAACTGGAAACTCTCCAAATCATGGGACATCGGATGTGGAACTAGAGGCGCTGGTGTGCTCGCTAATGAGCCGAATAGTTCTCTTAGCTACGCTTTGACCCAAGTTATCGTGCACTGAACATCAGGACGACGAAGTGAAGTGTAAACTTTTTATAGTGCTATGTAACTTTCGGGAGATAACTTATACCAATTAAGGTGGATAGCTTAGCTTCAGTTTTCAGATTTTCGACTGACCCGTTCGATTTTCCGAAATATATTTTCCGATAATTTTCTTTTGTTCTGACAATAACGAACACAACAAAAATTATTATCAAATATTTTGAACAGATAATACTTTTTGCGTCGGAATCTTTGTTTTATAAGATTTATTTGCTCTTAAGTCTAGGTATTATTACTTAACGATGGAGCGACCTTACCCAGAAAGAGTCTGTTAACTATAACTTTGAAATATAGTTTCATTATAATGCAAAGATACACAAGCATCAGTTGATATTTTTCACTTTCCGTGACGCTTTTGGCAAAGGGCTGGTACGAATAGTGCTACTTTAGTTCTTTTTTTATTAATAAAACTATAATTATTATTATTCATCATTGATGAACCCTGCTATCGCTTGTCTCGAGAAGAAACTACTGCCGAAATCTCATGATCTCCCTCTGCGTCATTATTGGTCATTTTTGTATGTATACTTACTGTGTCTGTGTTGCTGGACATTCTAAATCGGTAAATAAAATAAAATTTGTTTTTAAAGGATCTCCATAACAAAAAAAAGATTTAGAAAATTTAAACATTAAAAAGCAGTCTTTCTATTTTCGGAAAATCCGTCTAGAACAAATTAAAATCTCGAACTGTAAAATGATCCTCGCTCGTAAATTAATGGTTAAATCGCCGTGAGCCGATCGAGCTATATTTCAGTCCCTCACTAACCCGAAGACCCTGCGCCCTAAATATTTAGGTACTGACACTGGCGCTATGTACATAGCGCCATTGTTAAGTATTAATTTCATAGTATTCATGAGTAAATAGCTCAAAAATGATAAAAAATAAAGAAAGAAAAAATGTTTTATTGATGGTGAGAAATGGGTGCCTCGCCGTCCGAGGGCCATGCCAGGTTCGGCGGCGCATCGTGAACCACACGCACCTCAAAGATATGTCGGCAAACTGACAGGTACCCCCTTAAAGGGCCGAAGCCTGCTAGTAAAGGATTATTGTAGGATCACCGTGGATTTTAGTCACTACAGGTCTTACTTTCCGTTCTGCTCATGGCGGGGTGGGAGGACTCTTTTGATGATTTTACCACGGTAAAAAGAAGGGCTAGGTCGCACAATAGGGTATTTTACTGCATAAATAAATTGAAAATCTACTTAGACCGTCAGTAATAATATTGAAAAATAATAGACACGTATTTTTTGTTTTTTAAAATTAAAGAACATTGACAAATCGCTTCCAAATTCGGGAGTGGGCCCCCACTCCCGAATTTGGAAGCGATTTGGAGTTTGTGACGACATTGCGCTTGTAAAATTGTAACGACCGAGTGACGTTTTGTGGTGTTTAGAAGCGTTGTATCTTCGTCAATTTAGGTTTACGTGACAAAAGAAAAAATACGTGTGTAATATTTTTTTATAATCTATATTTCGGACTAATAATATTTTTTGAGTAAAATAGCCTATTGACTTGTGTAAATCCCATAAGGCGTGCAATGTGTGCAATACTAACGAGAAACAAAATCTTAATAAAGTCCAATGAAACAAACTGTACAAAACATAACTAGTGTTGTAACCAATATCGGGCAGGTCTCAGTTATTTATCGATATTTTCATAATTCATTCGAGGGACACACGCGACACTTTTTATTTGCTGTCCTAGTTTAAGATTCATGATCTCATGAGATATTGGTAGACCTTCGGAGCCAGTGTGTGTGACAGCCGCTTTTTTATGATATAAAGGAATAAATGGTGGATGTAAATGGTTGTACAGAAAACTTCGTCTTATATAAAAGGACATGCTATTTTTTGGGATTCAGTATTGAGGTAGTTACCACCTGGGTATAGAGTCTACGCTTAGGTGACTAGTTGAGTACTTTTCCTCATTCTGTTAATAATTGAGCCTTTGAGCTTCCTTTTGCGATGTAGGAATACTAATAATGTAGTAAAAACATAATCCTAGTTCTGGTGCTCTTGGGTCAAATGCTTCTGCTAAGGCTTCTAAAGTTGGGGGTTACTAAACATAATATTGTAGGTATCTTGATTATAGCGATTTCAGCCTTTCTATGAACCTCAATAAAATAACCTTCTCAGTAAGAGACTACAATTACTCGTATATCGACGTAACTCTAAACAAAATTTGAAAACGATAACAAAACACAATTAATAAATTAATGTTGTAATGATAGTAAACTATGGTGGAGAAATAAATAAATAAAATATTAGAAAAAAGCAAGTTCTTAAAACTTAGACAATTCAACCACGCACGACAATTCTACATAACTTTATGTAACACATATTCAATGAAACACACACATAAGTATATTGTACAATGTGGCACATGCAAGATCTATCATGAAAAAGTATTATCTTTACATGAACATTATGTCCAAATCTACTCCACAGACTTATGTGGGTGGCTGGGTGGTATTGGCGATGTAAGGTTCGCTGCACACGGGGTGCTGGTAGATTCAAAACTGTTGACATCAACAGTTTTAAACTGTTGATGTGATCCTTTGGGTAATAGCTGTGTATTATTTAAAGCATACCGCTGCTGGTCAAAGGCCTCCCAAAGCTATCCTAGGAGGCTTTGTGCTGCTCCACCTGAAACTTGCCCTGAATGTGTACCACAAACGCTTTCAGGTCTTCTTGCCATTTCTTTCTAGGCGGAGCACGGTGATAAGTCGAAGTTACTGTTACGAACATTAAAAAATATCCCACGAGGTCTAGTTTGACGCGGCTTGAGAAAAAGTTTATGAAAGAAATTGCATGCGGCCTTTGTCCAGTAAGAGGTTTTCTTTTTCGAAGTCTGTACTCTAAGAAAAACAAACACTGATTAGAATTCCACATACTTGGCAAACTAAAAGCCTTTGAAATAATAACGGGAAATTATTTGGTATTGAAAAATATTGTGAGGAAACCGGAATGTTCCAGAAAGAGCAAAAGACTACAAGAGACTGTTTTGCAATCAAATCTACTAAAACAGTCCGAAGTTCTATTAAATACGTTAATGTAAAAGTACCAACATACTAAAAAGACTCGCACATAGTACCAACCTACTAACATAATACTTATTATACTTTCAAAGGTAACCGAGCGGTTGCTAAGGTCTTCCAAGTACGTCCCCTGTCCTAGTGAAAGGGGGCTTTGAATCGAGAGATATTATAGTCGGGCTCTCGCATAGATCTCGACGAGTCGGCTTGCTTCTATTTTTATTTGCTGTAGATGTACCGTGAGGTGGAAAAACTGTGAAGGAAAATGGGATAAGTTCGATTTTGAAAATAAGAGAAATAGGTTTTTTTTAACCTTCACTGTTGGGCAAAGTTTTCCCAAAAACCTTTCAACTGTTCCTCTATGCAGTTTTCTTATGCCAATATCACATAAAAGCGTCTAAGGCCCTTCGTACACAAACGCAACGCAAGTCTCGATACCTTACGACTTTGGTATTCAGGTGACGAACGCAATAAAAATCCATAGAGGTTCTTGCACAGGAACGCGTCAATGGATGTTAAAGTCGTAAGGTATCGGAGACTTGCGTCGTCTTGTGTACGGAGGAGCTAAGTCATCACGGGAGCATTTTCTGGGCCACTCCCGGCAAGACGACTATCTTCTGGCGTCCACTGTCTGACGTTTCTAGTCCATCGATCCCGACGCATTCTGTAGACAAGGTATGTCTAATCTCACTTCAACCGAGTAGACATCGATTTCACCTTTATTACGGTTAGGGAATAATATTTTTTAGAGTAATCTATTAGATAAAGCTTTGTCTTTGTCAAATGAAACTAGGTTCTTTATAATACTAGGTGCTGCGATCCCGGGTTCGATTCCTAGTAGGTAGGTAGGTAGTAAAACACAGGAATAAAACAAAAATAAAAATATCTAGAAATACTGTTAAAATACCTACAAATTTTTCGGGAAAAAATGCTGATGCTACGCCGTAGCTCGTAGTGCTGCTACGAGCTACGGCGTAGCATCAGCACGGCGTAGCACAATAAATTAATAATTAAAACCTATAGATGCACTTTGGAAAATATAACCTTATGATAAGTGTTAAAAAATAGGACCAGTTGTAATACCAACTACAATCCACCTAGCTTTTCAGATGTGAATCATAAATCTTATATTCCTAACTTACGCCCCTGTGTTACCCACCTCTGTGGAGAGCTCACATTATTACCGATAAGTACATGGGGCGGTGTGCGCCACACTGGATTTTGAATAATATATTATTTTCTTATGTAAAATGCCCGATTACTACCATCCCAGAGATTTTTGCGGCGGCACATACGAAAGCTCCTTTATGGCACTTTATACGTTTTTGTTCTTAAATTTTTGTTATTTCACGTACATTCGTGGGCCTTGCGAAATGAAAAAACTTTTTGTGTTCCAACTTAATACGTATGGAACACTTATTTTGTTTCAATTTTTTATTAGATCCATTATGTGTGATCTTCTATTAGTGTTACTGAAAGGTTCTCTTTATCGATGTTGAAAGGTTATAAGCCAATTAAATCCAACCCATTTCTCACCTCCACATGGTCACCACGACCGAACAAACCCGACAGCGTAAAAAGAGGTATATTATTTTATTATCTGAAGGCAGGCAGGACGCAGAGACGGTAATATCACCGTATATAGATTCGATTTTCTACGTGAATTCGTTTGACGGCCTTCATAATGCGACATATAAAACTGGGGACTTACGGACCCCGAAACCAATTTCGGGTTATGACCCGACGACTCTCTGATAATATTCTCGGGTTATTAGGTACGGATAGGAGTTTTTACTATGGCTATTTTTTCCGTCGACGTTGGATTATTGGTAGCGAGTTTACGATCCTCTGTTCTTCCATACTCTTCGTGGCTTACATTTGTTTTATGACGTCATCTCTCCCGATACTCGCTGGGACACTAGTTTATTTGTTTCTGTACCATTTTACTCATAAACTTTTGTGGGAATTTAATTCTAGTTAGTTTTATTTGTTAAGTTTTGCACGTATTGCTGTTCTGTAAACTGTAGTGAAATGTTTTATTGTCAGTGTCGATGTGTATTGGAATGGTGTTGTTAAGTTTATTTGGGACAATTCTCCTATTATTAATGGAATCGGGTAATTTAAGCATGGTTTTTTTTCACTCATGCGTATTAATGAATAAGGGATGGAATACCTATTAATTCAAATTTTAACGTAATAATTTGATAAATAAAAACATTATTTTTTGAAAGTTTGAACCTAAGTTTAGTGGGACATTTTAGCAACGTAACCATCACTTTGTTGGCGACTATAAAATTAAATATTAAAATTATTTATTTTTTTAAACTTTTGTTGAATTCGTAACCCATTTTCAATATTCCATTTTACCCTAAATACATAGGTAACCTATATCGAAAATGCAACCAACAATTTTCGTAGTACACATAACCTGTTTACGCCACCTTACCTTACGTTTACTAAGATTATAGACCTAACCCTCTCGATGCTGTCTCGTCACGTATTGCACACTTGAGTATCAAGTACGTCGTCATAAAGAATATCACCTTTTACTTCTAAAGATAGTACGTGACCAGTTGATATTTTCCTTTTGCTAAAAATAATTAGATATTTGTGCGTATTTTCGTTTATTCGTTATGTGTTTTTGAAAATGAGTTACTTTTCAATAAGTCATGAAAGTTAAGGTAGCGACGATTGATGATGAAATAGACATCAATGTTTGAACCATTTGGTATTTGATTTGGTTTGGTTTTGAATTATATACTGATTTTAGGGAGTAGGTATTAATATTATCCGGGAATGTGAGTATCCGGAGATTTGTCTGCAATTAACACACTAATTTCACTAATGCTGCATTAATTTAATCTTTTTTCAACAATTTCTCTATTATTCTTCGTTTATCCAAGATGACACGCTCGTGGAGACCAACCCTGGATTGGACTTGTTTGCTGATGAATCATCATCATTAGTATTAATGGAATTTTAAGCTGTACTGTGCTGTAAAGGTAATTGTAGTTACATTTTCAATAAAAAATTTGAGACTTTGGTCCTCACTTGTATGTGTATGGAAGTCATTATGTCCGGGGCCATGTCCACGATTAACCAATACCGATTCGTCCTAACATTTACTGACTCCTAAGAACAACTTCTCTATTCCACACACCATGCTAATTTTCTTTTCACCTTACATTTTCTCTAACCCTCTCCCCGCCGTATAGTCACGTATCGTACACATGAGTATCAAGTACGTCGTCGTAAAGAATATGACCTTTTACTTATATAGATGGAACGTGAGCTGACGCTAAACGTTCGATGATTCGCTCTCGATACTTCTACTTATTTTGTTTCGTACGTTTCACTGTTATTTGAGAGGGTTAAGGGCTGAAAGCTTGTTGTTTGTGTGTTTAAATGTTGAGAAATGTTTTCTATGTGTTGTATTGTGATACTGTTGTTGTTACTTAGTTGTTGTTTTGTAAAAGGTGAGTTACTTAGGTGATCTTCGGTTGGTGTGGCGCGTACGTGCAGGACAGATGTGGTGTAGCAATTGTGATATGAGTATCGCTTTACTATTATTGATCTCATTGGTCCAATCAATAGGTTGTTAGCGATCCTGTTTGCCTGAATAACTGGGCTCGATTCATCGGTGGGATAGTGTTTTTTTTTTAATCGGTGATTGCTCATAATTACAATCTTAAGGTTAGAATTGTGTCACTGTGGCTATTAGTGTCACCCATTACTAAAACATATCTCGTGAAATCTGGGTACACTTTATAAGTACTCCATCTGGTTACACATTTGAAAAAACAAGTGTGACGATTATTAATTAATTAGGAGCTAAATGAGTTCATCCTATAACAAAAGTCAATCTTCTCAGTATCCAGTCGTTACGATTTGTAAAAAAATAATACAAGGTACAATTTCTATACCTAAACTATTAACTTTTATGTAGGGGTTGGCCAGTTTTCATAACCAAATCTTATCACCCAACCAAAAAAAACCATACGAAAATCACATCCACATACAGGGTGATGCGAACGCCTTCTTTATTAAAACACACTCTGTATTCATAACGCATCAGCTACACTATCACAAATAATATCGCCCCCGAAGATGCATTGGAAAAGAAATGTATCAGAAAATGTATAAAAAAGCTGTATTGTGACTCTAGGTTTCAGAGATGTAGCGATGACTAGATGTGGCAGTCATGGGCCCCGAGACTAACGACTTAACGTGACTCCGGAATGTTAAGGGCTATTGAAATACACAGAGGATTTTAGACAATACAAGCATTTGATGATTTTACCAGGATAAAAGAAAGATGCGGCAATCGTCTAGCGAGGTACTGGTACCTACTTGCGCAAGGCTGCAGCGATTTAGGTGTTAAAGAGTAGAAAATAAATAAAAAAACTCACTTTTGAATATTTGTTATGATTACGTAAATTAATGTTCACAAGTCATTTGAAAAGGGAGGTTTATTTTATGCTAAACTAGCAATTGACCTGGCATCAATCAGGTGTAAATAAAATAATAGTCGATGCCACTCAAGATTTATGTAACTTTCTACTGGTGTAGAATTTCCGAAATCGGTTCACTGATTCCAGAAATTACTTCCTACAAAGAAACTTACAAACTTTACCTCTTCCTGATATTTTGTGTTTCACCACACGGTTAGCGCAGTGGCTGAACCATCGACTGCTGTGCAACGTCTTGTGGGTTCGATTCCCGCACGTAACGTGATCTTCAAGTAACTATTCGGGATTTGGGTAGCCTGAGTTTCTATGTTTGTAAACGCACCCACGATACAGGAGAAATTACTAGTGAAATATAAATACGTTTTAAAAAAAATAGAAAAAATTAACTTGAGATTAGCTCGTCCTCTTTATGCCACTTGAGAGTCTGATGATTAGTAATCGGCATAAATAAGGTGAAACAAAAAAAAAATGTTAACGATGTATTTGAACGGTACGATTTTCCTAGTCTCTTCCAGTCTCTATATAAAGTAACAGATATATGAATGTAGGCGTGTGCGGGCGAGCGTATGATTCTTGTAGGGAGATATGGGATTTTTCAGAGATGTGTACCGGCCTGACTCCGTTTGTCCGAGGGGGTGACTCCAAGATAGTTTGTGCACTTTTAAAGAAAGATTCTGTGACGATATATTTGTTTTTTTATCTATATAAACATATATCAAGTAGAAAAACAAAGATAGTAGACGTTTTAGACTGTGATTTGCACATTAATTTGGTTTTACAGAGCCAGAAAATTATTGTTTGGCATACATTTTACCTTTATTTAATCCTCCAAATTGAATTTGTGTCATATAAGTTTGAAGATATTGTAATATGTACGTTGTGCACATGGTCATTTACGTGACTAATTGTTAAGTAGGTAATTAGCCAGCATTTTATTTTTGAAGAAAAACGGTTTAACACAAAATAAATTAAAAAAAACGTCCTAAGAAACTTAAAGATCGATGACTCTCAGAAAAACATTATACGACAACAACCAATTAAGAATAATCATTCTAAAGCCCACATAACCTTAACAACCGTACAAAATCCAACAACGTATGGCGTCAATAATTTAATATTAAAATTACTTATCGGGGCCCCACGTTGGGCGCCAACAGGCGATTTTTTACATTCAATTAGAATGACCCTCCTTTTCTGTATATAAATTGTTCTGTCTACCCTCTAATAAATGATATCTGGAGAGCGACACGGTGTGGGAGGTGCTCGTGATGGATGGCTTGGACACAAATGTGATTGGCCATTGCATTCATATTGGAAAAGTTTTAAAGTGATTTGGTTTTAATTGAGTCTATGCTTTGTTTTTTATATGGACTGATGAAGTCTCATAATTATATTTTTCTCAAGACATCTTTAAGTGTGAGATTGTCTCGTCTGTGACGACTTGCATCTTCTGCCTGATGTGCCCTCAGTTGTTTATCTTCATGTGATATTATAATGTGGCTACTAATGATTGTTGCGCAATTGAAAAAGTCATCATTTTCTTGTCTATATCGTATTAAGCATTTTTATTTTCTTCTTCCATCATAATCTTCAGAATACATTTTTTTATATTATGAAGATGAGAAATTGAGCACATTCATGCCATTGTAACAGCGACTAAGACAGACTCAAAAAATAAAATTACTTTATTGAAGGACGTTCCCATAACCTTTCTTACATCACCTCGGTCCCAAATTTCAAATATCGAACTTATCAAATACGCTGACGTCATCTCCAACAAAAAATATTAACCCTATCACTGCGCACGGTTTTTATACACCTTCAGCATTTCTAAATCCTCTCTCTGGGGTGGGCTAACTCTATCTCGGGGAAAGGGATTATTGGAAGAAAGAGCGGCTACGTATGGGATCCAGTCGCCATTGTCAATGAGATCGCATATGGCGCGAACATATTAAATATTCATCACTCGCTGAGAATGTTGAATGTTTACAGGGTAACAGTTTTGATTTTTTGGGGTAGTTCTGTAAGTATGTGTCCTGTCTGTAATATCTATTTTGAGATGATGAGAAAAGTTTTAAAGTGCATCTTACCTCATTTAATAACCACTGTGACGTCTATGCTTATTAATAGGTAAACTACTGCAGTTACAATAAAATAGAAATATAAAAAAACGATACAGAAATGACATAATGTGAAAATTGCAAAATCTAGATTCTCTCTACATTCATTCTAAGTTCTTAAAAACAAGTTGTATTTGCGGATTTTGGTTCCAATATCAGTACAATTTTAGATTGAACTAAGTTTTTATCACTAAGTTTGTAATTATTGTCAATAAAATTTATTTATAATTAAACTCCATAAATATATGACAGTGCAACGCAAACTGATCGAATAGTAAAAATAACCGTGCTGTAATCTATGTATAAACAGGCAATAAAAAACAGAAAACGTCCTAAACTAAAGCATGTCCTCGTTTACATTCACCGCTTAACCAGCTCCCTCTCTATTCATGTCAATATGCAAAAGAAAAAAAAAACCTAGACCCACCTTTTAGTAAAACCTCGTTCATTGCAGACCACACACTTATCCCGCATCCCATCCGCCGGGTGAATGTGGATCAATGGCGCTTTTTTTTTATTCAAAATAAGTCCTTAAAAAAAGCATGCCATGGTGCCACCCCAGAAGCCAAATGGCCCAGAATTTGTTTAAATTGTCACGTACAGACACCGCGCGGTTACACAATCCGCGGACGTCGGCGCTCAAAGTTTTGTTAATGAACCGTTATTTTTAAATTTGGAAATTGTTTGTTTCTTTTTTTTTGCCATTTGCAACGTGTATGTGCCAATATCGGAGGGTCAAATCGTTTCTTTTGGTCACAATTCTTTAAATACTTTAATATTAATATGATAAAATATATCCATTGAGGGCAGGTAACTCTTTCATTTAAGTTACTTTTAATTGGTATGTTCGTAGAAAAATCGCTTAGTTCTTTGTTTTTTTGTGTATCCTAAGAAAATAATTTTATCCTTATGTGTCATTTCAAAACTCTTAGGAATTATTTAAAAAATTACAATTGAAAATTAGCTGCTCATCGTAAATTTGACAAACGCTGCCACCAGATAGACATACGTTGAAGGGGTTAAAAATGCATCGTAGTCACATAAAAAATCCTCTGTACAGATATCGGATTTTAAATTTTAAAATGTGCATTGTATTGTGTCGGGGTTCGAAAATCGATTGGTCCCAGCGACAAAGGGTTAACCATTAAAGATAAAAAACCATTGATTTTTGGATCCGACAGCTTGCGAGCTCGTCAGTTAATTTTAAAATAAATGGGACGGAATGCTACGTCATTATTTTGTAAGTAGTTCAAGGGCATTTGGTAAGTATATAAAAAGCCTAACTTTTTTAAATAAATGTCAACTTTTTTTTTATCTTGCTAAAATCACGGTGTCCTTCAATAGCCCTTTATGTTCCGGGGTCACGGTGATGGTATGAGTCCTGCGACCAAATAAATGTCATCATAATAATAATATGCTACCTTGAAATTTTATTGCAAGATTCTTAAAAAACCTTTTTTATTAAATCTTACTACAGTAATCGATTATTAAAATGCACGAAACTTGATACACCGAATTTTTTACTCTATTTTTTTATTAAAAAAAAAACATTGCCAAACATTAGGAATTTCTCCTGTATCGCGGGTTTATCATACAACATGTCCCAAAATTCAACGATAAGCCGGCACCAGAGGATGGACCTACTAATGACTACTCGAGAAAAAAATAAAATAAAAAAAAATACCTACTTTTTCAAAAATTTTTTTTTGATATTTTGGGCACATAGTAGAAGTGATTACTATTAACAACAACTTATGAAATTTGGTTCTTGATTAGAAAAAGTGTCATTATTTTTTTTTGCGGCTATAGTTTTCCTAAAATATTATACCATTTTAAAATCTAGGTTAGTTGCGCTAATTTTTTAAAAAACTTGCCATAGTGGTGTCCATATTTTTTTTTTACACTACGATGAGTTAAAGTGTACTGAACGTTAAAATGTTTCAAAATTTTAGGGAAATAATTTTTTTTTGTTGTTTTTTTGTATAAAACTACGAAAACTATGTAATTTTCAAAGATCATGGTGAATAGTAGTACTACTTAGGTTGCCGATACAAACAAAAAAACAGAAATATTTGAAAAATTATGGTCATGGTAGTTAAAAGTGTCATAAGGGGTATACATTTTCGAAGAATTTCCATTATTTTAAGTAATTTAAAAAAAAGTAGAGGTATTTTTTTTTCTTTTTTTTTTTCTCGAGTGGTCATTAGTAGGTCCATCCTCTGGTGCCGGCTTATCGTTGAATTTTGGGACATGTTGTATATGTTACTTTCTGGTAAAAATAATGTCCTATTTTAATAACTTATCACCTTCTTTTTGGCAGAGTCTCTGCAAAGACAGAAGACGCTTATATATAACATATAAGATGTGTGTTACAACATAAAAAATATTGACACGGATTTAAAGAGCAATTTTTATATTCATGGACTACGTAACTTTCACACAAAATTGATAAAATTAAACCAAAATTTAATTATCAATTATATACATACTTCCATTTTTTTTGGCGTGGTAAAATCATCAATTGAGTCCTCCCACCCTTACTGTCAGACTTGTACTGCCTAAAATCCACGGCGTTCTTCAACAGTCCTTTAAGTTCTGATGTCACGATAATTCAGTAGTCCTATTTACATACATAAATAATAATACGCACATTATTAAATTATTTAAAATTACTTTCATTGTCCGTCAGGGCATGGCAACCCACTGTGCAGTAATTTTGGCACACCGCGGGTCGGTGATGGTCTCCCATGGAGAGACTGGCAACACAGGTAAGGGGGTAAACAATTAAATGTATGCAGCATATAAATACGTAGTTTTATTTTGTATTGTGGAGAAAGTATAATAATGTATATTTTACTGCAATGTAAAGAAATTATTTTTATTTACGAAAAGCAACTCTCTGTTGAAGGTTCGAGAGTTAAAATTCATGAACTTGCTTGTAGGCCATATTGGTGATTATTGGTAGGTACTATATTCAGTCATACTGTGCTACTGGTGACTTTCATCTGTCAGCTATAATTTATTACGTTTCGCAAAAAATTGCTTTGTACAAATTAATTTCTAATATTTTATCATCGTTATAATGTTGTTTATTTTGTTTTTACATTATGTTTATTTCAAAGCGTGTTAGAAAAGCGTGCATGAAAATCACAATATGGCGTCATCAGTTTCATTCTTATTGTAGTCCTATATTATAACAGTGTAATTTTCTGTCAGAGGACCGTTGATGCAATCCCCTTACAAATGTGCCACGTTTTTTTGTAAGAAAATTACTGAGTTAATTAGTTTAAAATTTTCCCCTCTTAGTCAATACCTAAGTACTGTATGAAAATGGGTTGTTTAACAAAATAGGATAAATATTAAGTCGACCACGGCGGTATATTTTTCGTACGCAACCTTAATACACACTACGCAAAATTACAAGTCACCGTTCTGGCGACAACCCTATATTCAACCCCTGTACTAAAAACCAATAAAAAATGTTCATACTACAATATTGCAGCATACATTGACGGATTACTGAGTGTTACTTAAAGAAACTTGTGAAACAAACCAGCGATGTATACGATCTTATTCGATTCACTCGTTTCGAGTTAACCCCAAAATGCTCAAGGCTTGAGTTCTTATTGTATCCAACATTGAGGGACCATTAATCAGTCTGTGCAAGAATCATCAATATAACATTACAGTGGATACGTCCAAGTATTCGATTCGATATCCTATGTATCGATTATGTATCGGTAATTCGATTATGCCAGCATTGTTAAGAGGCTGTTCATCATCTGAAAAATGCTGGTGTCATTATGTTTTCGTATAGGCGTATAGAGGTTTTCTTGTCGATATGAGTCGACGGGTTTCTGTATCTACGTAACTAGAACTGTTATTTTAGAGATTAAAGAAAAAAAGAAAACGTAAACGTTTATTTTGTTCACACTGGAATAATACAATAATCGTGATTCGTTTTTTGAAATTGATATTTTAAATTTTTAGTTTTTAATAAAAATAATACAAAATATTTGCCTCTATTCATTCGAACAACAAATATGTTAATATTTGCAATCATTTGTAGTTCGTAGATGGAGCCATATCAAAAACGATGAGTTAAGCTTTGAGCGCTCATCCGTACTTTATTTGGTTAAACTTAAAAGAAATGTTAAAGATACTTTATGAAGACCACGTTTAAAGATTATATGACACACTCCTATCAAAAATTTTAAAATTCAATGACATAGTTTCGTATAAAACTTGTTCAATTTCAACCGGAATCTGACTCCAAAATTAATATACATGAAAAAAGATGTATCGATAGCATAAGGCATAAGAAAACTATGATTTTCCAACGCTAGGACACAGGTGTCCTCTCTATGAGTGTGATTGGGTTCGTAACCCACCATGTGGCCGGATTGCACTTTATTAATTAGTTACTTATCTCGAAGACAAATACACGGCGAACAACGATTCAAATCAAAAACTATTGAATAACGAAAGTTGTTAACAGTAACTTTTCTTTCACCGATAACTTGTGACAAAAAATACATAAAACCTTTATAAAAAGGGCACACGAGTGTTGAACGCCATTCCTAGAAGGAACTGAGCACCGTCCGGCGGGCATTAGTCATCCTTGTTGAGAGGTATCCTGAGGGAAATTACGTGCGGGGGCCGCCGCGACCGCACCTCGCATCTGACGGGTTGATGTTGCGCTTACGTGGTAACGTTTTGTAAGCGTATTGGTAAAATGTTGAGGGTTAATATGTGAAATTGTAGAAGGTGGTTTAATTGAAAATTTCTGGAAAATGTTGAAATTTAAATAAACTGAGGAAGTATTAGAAATACAACATAAAAGCAAGCATAAAGTCCATAAAAAGTCACGATATAAATATTACAGACATTGCATTATTTTTCAAGTAATAATCTGAAAAAATATTATTAATAAAATTCCGATACTTTGTCACGAGTAATTTTTTCTTAAATAATTGGGAATTTTGATTAAAATGATTTCAAATAAAGAATTCCGCGAATGTAGCAAACTCAATCAAATTGGTAGTAACAGATCATCAGTTACTACTCATTTAGCATCCTATTTAAGTAAACACTGTACCGTAACTCAAAGATGCCAAACCCTTCCTGGACCCTAACATATGGACATCCTCCTTATCTGCCAAAATCACCGTTATCTTACGCAACTGTTAACCAGCAAACTGTCGATCCAGTTAATCTAACGGTGCTAACCCTCACATGCCGACTCAGGTGCTAAAGACACACATTGCTGTTACCAGGACATATAATACGATCCCGCAATTTTTCCCACACGCACAAAGGGGTAAAGCTCGTCTCCATTGTAAGAGGATATCTAATTTCCCTTGAAAGCAAAATTGGCGTAACATTACCAAGGTAGTTTTTTTTTTCTTACGTTTTTAGGGTTCCGTAGTGAAGGTACTAACGGGGGTCCTATCACTAAAGCTTCGTTGTGTGTCAGTATGTTTGTCGCAGGGTTGTTTTTTTGAAATGTAGTGGGAAGATATTATTTAAAACTAGCTGTTCCCCACGGTTTCATCTGCTGTTCGGCTCCTACGTGTTTTATTGTGATGTTATGTAAGGCTATAGCTTTCCTCTAGATAGACTATGCGACACAAAAATATATTTTTCTTATTGAACCAGTAGTTCCTGAGATTATCGCGTTCAACGAAACAAACTATTCAGCTTTATAATATTAGTATCGATTTTCACTAAGAGTGATAAAGGTAATATGGCCGGTATAAAACCAATAAAATAAATAATAAGTTAAAAATTAAATTCGGGGTTCCATTTCCAAATAATTATAGTTTTTATTCGATAATCTATAGTATTAAATGTGGTACGGAACTCCTTACCTGTAAGTTCGAATCACTCCTACTTGGCTGTTTTTTTTAACGTATGTTTTTTTTTCTTGCCAACCCTTTTGCAGCACCTTTGTCATTTTTTGTGAAGCGTAAAGAAAAGGCGGTTAGTTTATATCCGGTTTTTGACGTTTGGAGGGTTGACCGATGTTCTCAATGAGTATTAATTATTTGGAGTGGTTTCGTATCGAAGATTGACGTGAATTGTAGGCGTATTGTGTGAGGGAAGGTATGTTTCTTTTGATAAAATTAAGACGGTGTTTTTGTGTGTGACATTCGTACTTGCAGTTGAGTATTATTAATTAATTTGACTTATTAAAATAAAATGTGTTTTAAAACGTATATTACTCTGTATTGTTATTCTAGACATGATACATTCGTTGTTTTTTAAACTATGATAAAAGACTTAAAGGTCATTCCATCATTCGTTATTTCTGATTTACAAAATCCGTGTGAGTTCTCATAATATTAAAATGTAGAATATATCTATTAGCTGTCAAGTATATCTTCTATAAAAAATCGTTAACCAAACCTACTGTAAAAATAATAAACTCAAAAGGATTATTAATTTTCACACATCATCAGCCAACGTGAGATTCCATCAAAAACATGGCGCTAAATTGAATGAAAAATAATTTCACGCGAATTAGGAAGCATCTGTCGTCACCTGACATTTGTCTAACCCTTGATTACCCTTTTCTTTCTTAGGGTCCTTTTGACCCGCAGCGGATATCAAAGGGTTCTTTTGTCTGCTAACTGTTATTACGGGATACCAGGTGCAGGGTTGAATCTTCCGCGTTTCTCACGAGATAGGGATTTGGCGACTGCTTTTGAAGGGTTAAGATGCAACTGTTTGCTTAGCACGTTTGGAGGGTTAGGTGGGAAGTCAATGACGGGTTAGATACGGATCTTTATGAGTTTATTGTGATGTTATAGTGCTTCGACTAATATGGTGGCAAAAAAGTTCAAAACGCTGTGTTTTGTACTCTACTATACCTATGCGACGTTAACTTTGTTACTGGTTCATCAAAGCTGTGTACAACAGAAATAACGCTCTAGGAAGCCGAAACTAGCAGATTATCTCTTTTCAATATCCGTTGCCCACGGCTTGTCCGCATTAATTTTTCCATGTCATTTCAATCTACTACTTATATAATGTTTTTTAACTAGTTATAACTCCTGTAACATGCTTGCATTTACAACCATTTAAACTCATACATCCAGGCGTGGAACCTCTAATTGTAAATCATACAAATATATTATTTTGTTCTGTTCGTGATTCGAACCCACGACACCCAGCACAACAGTCAATCGCTCAACTACTGCCCAACCATATATCATAATATCATAACATCTACAAAGACATATATAACAAAACCTAACAGAAGCGACTCAGTGTTCAGGTCATGTCATGCTTTTATTCCGGTAGACGGAGCGAGGTGAAGACGCGTCGAGCGTGTGTGATTGACTGTCTGGACTTTGAGTTGAGATCTGCGGGGGAGGGTATTGGGCCTATATACGTGGTGCCTCACGGAGGACTAGGATGATTAGCTTAGTATTTCATTAAACTTATTTTTAACATATTGCAAGATGGAGAAAATCGGAGAAATAGAAATGATTTTGGCAATTATGGTTTAAATAGTAATGGAAATAAATAAGAAATATACGTAATCATTTTAAAAGAAATGCCTAAATTTAATTCGTACTGTAACGTTTTACACAATTTTTACTCATCAACGCATCTTTGATAAGTTTAGCGGCGGTCACCAAAATTCTATATGAACTTAATACAACTATGAGTTAAATATTCTTCCAGTAACAAATGTAAAATGTGTCTAAACTATGTTTACTAAATTGCATATTTCTTTTAATTTCGGAAGAGAATCACTGCTATGAAACGTTTTTACCTATTAGTATTTCTGTCCCTTCTATATCTTAATCTACAAAGCTAGTTTTGTACATCTGAGGGCGAACAAATACGAACATATTTTTTCTTTCGTTATAACAAGTTATGATAACTTATTTGTGAAGGTTCAACAAACTTGTGCAAATAATATTTTGATATAACCATTTGCCATATAAATGTTTTCAAATATATTAGTGAGAGATAATTCTATGAAACATGTTTGATAAAGATCTTCTAGTAACTTTCTGAGTATTTTGTTTGAGTTAAGTTGGAGATGAGTCAAAATGGATTATTTATTTTCTTGAAATCAAGCTAAATACAGAAATAAAAATATGTAACATTTAGCTTAATAGTGAATTTAGTTAAATGTTACTTTTTGGGTGTAAACAAATGGTAATTGGTTTCAAAGTTTAGTGTTTCTAAAACGAATTACAAACACAATTTCGTATTTCAAAAGATCTACATCAAAATCAATCGAAATCAGAGGGTATAAAACGGCCACATAACAATATTCTTAATGATTCACTTCGTGAATTTCCAGCAAGTGTCATTGGCTATTCATTCAACTATTTGTCTGTTTTAGACACTCAGGTATTATTTTTCCAACATCGTAATGGTAATGTGTCACTTTAGTCGCGCGAGATCCCCAAACCCTATGGACTTGGGCAGCGCATCTTTTTAAACAAATAAATTAAATATAAGTAATGCAATGTGCCAAAAAACTTTATCTCAATGAATAAATCCTGAAAACCTGCTAATGTCGCCAAAACTTCCATTTTGTTCCGCTGACTAGGTAAGAAACAGGATAGCCGAAGCAAGTTGTTTGTCAACCCACAAATGCTATTTGCCGTGCCGAATCCGTCGGCCACTGGCGGTGTCACGTTGCTGCGCTGTTTACATGGAGGATGAAGAAATGGAGGGTTAATGTGTTGTAGAAGTGACAGTTACGGGCTACTCGCCGCACAACATGTACGAAGATAATCTTTCTTTAAGAAATAAGTTATAGATCGTCCCTTAAGTATTCGTAGATATAAATATCGATGAAATTTTACAAACAGATTTTATCATTACATTACAAGACTGATAGCGAACGTCACTTGTTTGATGTAATGAGTCGGTTTATTTGTCAATAGTTTAAAGATGGCAGAGGTATCGGATAATGTTTTAAAAATATACGTTGCGTTTCTCGCGATGCGTCCCGAGTAGAAACGAGCACAAGCAAGCGGGTCTTGGCACTCCATTCAATGCTTATTCAAGGTTTATCAAATAAACCTAAACGTTTGTTTGTGCAACGAAAACCTACGTCTGGTGGTGACGTTTCGATTGCGTACGTTAATAATGTGTTGGAAAAGTTGCCTTTGTTGGCTAATGGCTATGTACACAGTGGCCAACATTAAGCTTAAAGTTTACTTTTTCATTTATTCAATGACATCAGAATATCTTTACCACTAAAAGTTGAGGATGTTCTTAGAAAATATATATTTTATAGTGAATATTTTTCTCTTTTAGTTTATTTAGTAGGGTTGCAACGAATGTATCACGAGAGTAGGTACATACACCATAAAATGAGCAAATAGAGAAACTACAAAAAACCCAAATATATACGAATAGGAAGTCATATTTTCCGCCGATATCCACCCCGGCAACCATGCGTCCGAAAAAATAGTAGATAATCTAACTTTTTCTAACGCCCCTGATCCTAGAAACTATCCAGCTTAACTCGGCCTCTTAATCTCTATGTCTCCTACAGAATGACAGTTCAATGTAAATTGGGGAAATTGCATGGGGGCGTTTGGTAGGGAAACGGCAGCAAATCATTACTGACAGTTGACCAAACGGGGTGTGCTCCCCCTAAAATATGTATGAGGCTCCGAATGCCTGTTATGGTGTCCGAATGTTGATAAGCCAAGTATCGGGTCGTAAGATTGGGTCCCAATAATAGGGGACGTAGGGTGAATTAGGATTTGTCGCGATTTTTTTCGGGACGAAAATTGGTCGGCTTCTAAGGGTCGGAATTTTTGATGATCATGAATATTGTATTTCGATTTTCTTTTATTTGTAGGTGTCAGCGTATATCTTGAATATTGCATTGTTGATCGGAATTTAAATGATGATATTTTGAGGGTTGATTCCGTTCGACACGTAAAATGTTAACATTTCTTTTTGTTCCGTAAAGAGTTTAAAACAAATATAAAATTATTTCAAGTTAAAACCACAATATCTTACACAACTAAACACCAATATACTTCCATATCTTTATGACATAACAATAATTAATAAAACATCCCAAATCCGTGGGAAAATCCCGAACAATAAAAACACTAAATCAAAACAAATATCGTTCTCCACAAATGCTACTGTTGCCACAACAGTGTCTAAATCCTTTTAAATCCGAGAAATAGGATTTTGTAAAAAAAGTTAAAAAAAAAACGCACTCGTTGACTCTAGCAAAAAGTTACAATAGCTTTAGAAAAAAAAAATAGTTCGAAGTGTTGGTAGCGGTGTAAGCTGCCAGTGTACAAAATAGAATTGATTGTACAATCTTTTTTTGTGTCAAAATTATTTGAAAAAGGAATTTGGAGTACGGATTTAGAGTTGACGTTTTGCTGTACAGTTATTATTGTTAGTTTATGGCCGCGCAAAATAACCTTAGATTTTGTAAAGGGTTAATTTGATAAAGGCATACAATTTTTTCTTCTTTACTACATCTGTTCTCTTCGGTTTTAAGAAAATTGTAAGAAAATAAAATCACGTTTTGAATAACAATCGGTTAATTAAACTCAATCCAATACACTTAACATAGGTAATTATAAAAAGAAACTAAGGCATATACTCGTAAATAAAAACAGATAATTATACTAAATCGGTTAAACTTTCACATAGGTTCATGACACGGCAATAAATTAACCATCATTATTACCAAAAGAAGTTTAAAAAACGCCAAAATACTGAACCCTATCAATTACAAAAAAAAAAACTCTAAATGACCCCATATCTATAAACCTATACAAATATAATTAGTGTTGTTCAAAATAATATATCACAAATCTTTTTTTACCCCAAAACATGTCGTTTTAACCCCGTTTCCCCCGATTTTATGTTTTTTTTCGACAATTGTTCAATATTAGTCGATGTCAAGAGTCGATTGGTGTGAAATTGTTCAGAACAGAGTATTCTCATGACCCTAAACGACCTTTTCGATAATTATAATAGGTACCTCATCGATTTAACTAATCCCGCTAATGATTCATTATCGGAAATCTATTTTTAATCGCAGACTGTTGAGTTTTGTAAGATGAGAAATTTTCTGTTTAAAAACTTGAGATTTTTAACTTGCTACATCGTTCTTACATAATGTACCATCTTAAAAGAATGATGTAACAAAGGTTCTGTAATAATTTTGGCGATCTAAAAAGAGTGTCCATGGAGTTCCTTGCCCGTTCTTCTCCATAGAGATCTTCTTGGAACGAGCATCTACAGTACTTTCACAGTTTTTATGTCGTGTGACTGGGACTGTAGCAACATAACTATTTTTGAACAGTTCTTGTCTTTTGACGTTTCAAAAGTGCTATAACTGGCCTACTTGAATAAATCCTTTGATTTGATTTTTAATGTAGAATGTTGGTTTTGTAACACGGGATTTATGCCCACCAGTCGTTACATGCATTTGGTGCTAAACGAATTTAAATTTGACATTTCCTGTCAATCGTTGGAAGATGACAAAGACATAGTTGTTTGAAATACTATATTTAAGCAATTTGTGGGCTTTTAAGTTATCCGTTTTTTCGCTAATTTTATTTATTTGTTTGTGTAATAAATTTTGGTTTCGATACAATATTAAGATGATGAGGTATTCCACATAGGGCACTCGCTGACAATGGCACCCGAGCTACTAGTAGTACCGTATCTAGTCCTAGATGAGGCGTTTTTGTTTTTGTGGTATAATCATAAAATAAGTCCTTTTGGCCTGGATATAGTGGAAGGGACTGTCGGACTTTACTGATTAGAAATCCACCCTGTTTTTTCAGTTGTCCTTTGTGATCCAGGGCCACGGGCCTCCTGATTTTGCAGTCCCGCGTCATATAGACGAGACCCTGGAGAAGTAAAGCGCTATTTAATATCTATATTTTGTGTGAAACTGCGAGCAAAACTGCTAGTAACAAATAAGTAAAGTTTTAAAACCCGTTCAACATATTCACCCAGCTTACTCGTACGTATGTATCATATCCTGATTGATAATAATGACACTAAAACGTATCATAACTCTGTATAATTCGCAAAATATGACACCAAATACCGTTAGAAGACACGCAACTATCCAACCCTATTCACTTAACAATACCGACTTAACCCTTCTACTGCTCACGGACTAGTTTTATTATTTCATTATTAATTTGAATGAATGTTGCAATTTTTGCGTATACCTGATCTATGATAATAGGGTGGTTCGCTATTCAATTTTTGCATAGAGGGTCCTATTCTAATTCGCTCGTTGAGTATAATGCCGAGCAGATGCAGGGTTAGAGCTCTTTTATGGTTTTTAGTGAAAGCTATGGCGATGGGTTTAGGTATATCCTGGCAGTTGTAATGTTGATGAATTAAGTTGATGGAACGAGGCTCATTTTAGGCGTTTGCAGAATTAAATCGGAATACAGAAACGGGTACTAATGTGATTTTTCATCATTATGCCTTTTCTACTTTTACGTGGTTAAGAAAATGAGCATTTTTTCCAATTTTTTATGCATAAAAGTTAAAGTAAAAATATGAATTTATATACAAACATCTACATACTGCAGTAATACATTATGTTCCCCATCTAAAGAAATCCCTATATTCTTTTCAAACACTTTATAAAACCAGGATCGAACTGTCAATAGTACTAAATGAAATACTTGAGTAATCTATTTCAATCGGCCTGATATATCACGCGAATAGAAGTGCCTCTTCACTTATCAGATCAGAAATCTGCATAATAAAAGCAAATTAGGCGAATAACTCAGCGCAGTCGGTGGCACATGTCAAGTACGAAATTACCTTTCAATCTAATCTTAGATCTATAAGTGCAGCTCTTGACAAATTATAGGATTCTTATTGTTGTGTTTTTAACAATGGAAATGGTCTAATTGTTGAATTGAAGTTTTAGTTTATCAATAAATTAATTTAAACAAAATAAAACTAGACAGTAACTTATTAAAAATTATTGATTTATACTAATAATTACTTACTTTTATCATTTTTGGATAATTGTAGGTAATTGATGTTTCGATGTTGATAATAGTAGTAATGTATCCCAGGAAATGTCAAACTTTAAAAACTGACACAATTTTAAAACATCAATCGATTACGCTTCAGTTCAAATATCGAACGTATAACTGCAACGGTTTGTTATTTCCAAACTGATTTATGGCCAGAGACAAAGTTGAAAAGCGAACGCGTTTTTTTTTCTTAATTATTGTGTTCGGTACGGGTGTTTTATTTGTGTCAAAATTCGCAAGGGGTCGCATAGACAGCGCGAAAAAGGGTTATTACTATTACTAGAAAAATAAGTTTATGTTGTATTGTTCCGTAATGAATTATTGGGTCGGGTCGTTTCAGGTACATTGAGTATCATGTGAAGGGTTAGTTTTAGCAAAGATGACAGTCTGTAGGTTCACACGTGAAAGTGTAGTCAGGTAGACTTTATTTGCAAAAATGTGCACGAATTTTAGACGTCATGTTAAGGTGTGCAGTTCGCTCAGTATATTTTTGGTGTTGAATTCATGAATGAACATAGTTTTTGTGTATAAGTGAGATAAGACAGTGAATTAAGATGGAAAGTTGTGTAGTCCGGAAATCAAGTAAGTGGGAAACTCTGCAATGAAATTAAAATCTCTTGAAAATCAGCACATTTTCAATTTCAAAATTACATAAGACGGTACCTCCTTAACCTCCCCTCACAACTAATTAATATTTAAACTGTGATGAAATGGCGCAATGACATATGTGACAGCTACAATAATAATTATGTACCTTATACCGAAACAACCCATTAACAATTAAACTACAAAATTATAAAAATACTAGCGGCCCGTCCCGGCTTCGCATGGGTGGACGACCCGGTCTAAAATTTGAGATTTAAACTATCCTATCTCTCAAGTTGGATACAACTGCACATGGTGTGCGGCTTAGGAGTCCATTGAGGACAAACATTGTGACACGAGATTTATATATATTAAGATTACAGGACATTGCTAAAACCGGGATCTGAGACATCCTGTTTTAAAATGATAAATATAATATAATAGGTTTGGGGTATTTACTTGAAATTTTAATGTTCAATTTTTAAATCTTACAAAATTACCAACATCACCATACAACGTAGAGAGCTCACAACACAACTTAAACTTTAACAACTTACCAAAGACTAAGAACTAAACTAATTTAGCCACACTAAAACACATTTCCGACTAACACGCGAGCAACCTCAAGGTAACCCTGCAACCGTCTCCTTTCTTTTGTGTGCCCCTTAACCCTCTAATAATAATTACACCTTTTGTGACTTAACCCTTTAACGCGCCGGTAATTCTTAAACCCCGCTACCTGACCCGCGGGGTCTACCTTACTTCCTGATTCATTCCTTAACGATCGCGTCTACGGGTTGCGTGTGCGCAATCGATCAGTTCGGATTTTAAATCGATTTAGTGAAGTATCGAGTTTTGAGTTTGAAGTGCGAAAATGTGTTTTGGTGTTGTGTTTCAGAATTAATCGATATTAACGGTGAGTTCATGATTTGCATTAAACTTAGTGAATAAGACGAGTATTTTTTTATATAAAAATAAAAGCAATATGTACGACACAATAAACATTACATTTTATTTTCATATTTCCGAAACGCTACACATTTTTAATAAACCATCAAATTTTTCCGTCCGACTTTCCTTATTACCCTGCCTAACTGAGAGTAGCATAATTTTATTCATACAAGACGATATAACAAACAAGAAGTCGTTACGTACGTCAGCAGTTCCCCGAGACAATAAAAGGAGGCTGGACTGTCTACACGAATGTCCTCATACGGTATCCACGAAGGATGATACGCTGTTATTTCCAACATATTCCAATATATTATTTTTTATTGCCCTCCTACGACGGGGAGGCAGGGGGAAGTCGCGTCATGCGTGATATTTGATATAAAGTCGGAACTCAACTTCGTTATGCGATATTCTTTTTTCAAAGGACAATGGTTCGGTACAGACGTAACATATTTTTGAGGAGATGGCTGGTATTTTTCTCGAGTTGCTCGGATAGGTCCAATTATTCTACGACATGAGTATGTTTGCGATGTTAGTTTGTTAACGTAGTTATTTGTGGCGTAAAGAATAGGACTTTGCTTGTTCGAATAATAATACAAGACATTGTTAATGTTGTCTTCGTTATTTACTCTATAGCTTTTTCTATCATTTATTGCTAATGCAAAGCTTTTGATTTATCTTCCTTGAAAAATTATATGAGATATCCACCGGATTTGTAACTGTTTTTGGGATGTAACATCATAAATCAAATTAAACACCTAAACATATAATACCCATACCCATAAATAGTTAGGTCCATTTGCATGTGAGTATACACCATTTAATAAAAGATTACCACTTTTTAAACATTGAGACCATTACAGCAATTATAATTTACGTTCCATTGATGTCGTCTATCTTACACGTAAATTTTCATTTTTCCATTACAAAAACAATTCAGGAAATATAACTTAAAAATTAATTACTCAAAATCTAAATACAAAACGGGCAAGCAACGATTCAGTTAAAAATATAACATACAAAATAAGCGTAAGTTCGGCCATGTCGTGTGCAAATAAAATCCGTTGTAAATAAGCCGGGGGTGAGGGTGGCGGTCAGTTCACCCCACTGGACCCGCCCCCGAGGGGGTGAGACGTCGGTCATATGTACCCCCTGTGCGCAGTTTAGGGTTGTGCGAATGTGCTAGTTTAATTTGCGTTTCTGTTATAATTAAATTGATTTAATAAAGTTGACCTAAATGCTGAGTTTTTAGTAGATATAAAATATAAATGCATATTGTGATTAATTATTACTTTAATAAAGTATAAAGTTTATAATGAAAGACATTTTACTACTATTTTGATGCGGAAGTTTGTGAGCATGAATTAATATTTGTTAGGAGAAAACATAAAAACCACTGAACGGATTCTAATGAAATTTTGTACACGTGTAATTTTTGTACTGGTTATTTTTAATGTCAGTAGCATGATTCCGTGACACTATAGCCTGAATTAGCATTAACATTATTTGAATGTATTGTAATGGTGGTGTAATTCTTGACTAAAAAAAGAATAGTAAAATAATACAACTATTTAAATCGGGAAGCATATCAGACCCCACGAATTCAACTTCTGTGGTTCCCACTTTTAGTAACATATTTAAAAAGTTAATGCTCGATCAAAATCTATTTTAAATCAACATAATGAACATAATAGTTGTTCTAATAAACAAATACTATGAATTAACTTCACGAAGCCCTATCTGCAAGCAAAAGCGAATTGAAATAAACTTATGAAAACGGACAATGTGAACAACAGCATAATTTTTTTATAATAACAAAATAGTTGCTTTCAGTAAAACTTTGGCAAATAAGCAATTCAAACTCGGCAAATAAATCAAATAAGATATGGCTTACAGCTATAGTTTTAGAGTTTTTCTCTAATATTTTTCCAATAGATATAGTAGATAATTTATACGTCTGTGTTATTTTGATATTCCACGAGCTTTTTACAAAATTTTAAATGTTTTGGTAGAGTCACAGTTTGACATAAGTATAGTTATTAAGTTTTTCAAACAAGAACACTGTAGCACTAGTCTATTCCTTACCTTAGTAAAAGGCGAATTATTCAAACGAGTTCAACAAATTCGTTCCTCTACTTTTTCAGAATCACCGCTTCTATCTTTTTCCTTAAACTGTAATTACTTTAAGGAAGCGTCCATCCAAACAATGTTGCCCGCAACCTATTCAATAAATCGTCAGGTAAAATCCCCACAACAGATTAATAAAGCCCAATATACACACACTACCTCATACACTCACACATACACAAGTTAAGTACATTAAGTCGGCTATTCGAGACACCCGGGTGGACGGGCAACAAATGTCGCGGTCAGTAACCCCCCCTTTCCACCCTACGTAGCACCCCCGCTACGCCATAGAAGTGTAGCCGCTACAACTGCTACGAGCTACGACCGCTCGTAGCAATGTAATATAATTTTATGACGTCACAAATATAGTAGCTGGATGAATTTTTCAGTTGTTATAAATTGAGGTTTTTTGATATTTCGTTTATTTGTATGAGATTTTGTGGGTTTTTTGGAAATGGCTGTCTGCGGTTCGTTTATAACATTATTAATTTAATGGACACCATGATTGCTGCACTGTGTAAGAATTCAAAGGAAAAGTGTTACAAAATAAAACGAGAAAAGCAGAGTAAAGAGAGTCAATAAAGCCTTGCAAATAAAATGTAAAAAAATGATAATTAATTGCAACAATTTCTCCAAAAAAAGAGGAGAAAGGGTAAAACCATCCGTTAACGCAAATAAATCCCGGAACCCAATTTATTAGAATATGGAAAGGGGAGGAATCAATTAGACTGAACACAGATTTCAAATTCCGAACTGGCCAAATGGCCAATAAAGGCAAATGGCGCGATAGTACATTCGGATCTACGCATCTAGCATACCTTGACCTTTCATTTTTACCAAGCTGTTCTGCAATATAGTTCTTGTTATACTGGATTTTATATGTAAGTTTATGATACCATTAGTATGTTTTCTGTTACACTGGGCATCCATTTTTGCTAACACGGTGTTTTGGACGTCTCTTATTGGTTGTTTCGTGTTATGTAACATTGTATAACATGCTCTTTCTGTTTTATTGGGAGAATTAAAATAAATGGCGTCATATTATACTTTATGTTTGGTACTTTGACATACTATTCGTGTAGGATGGCTTTTCTTGATAAATATGTGTAGGTTGTGTGTAGGATAAATTTTCATATAAATTGCTTGTGATTTATTTTTAGAAATATGATTTTGAAACCTGTAAAGGCGTTTGAGGTATCCGAATATAAGGTATTCTATATGTTTACAATATCTCATAAAGCCAGCTAGGCGTTATGAAACCACAAAGATTTGTTAGAGCTTTGCGTTAAAAATAGAAATCCATTTATTTATCCCTAGTATAAAAAAAAACTGATGAAATATAAATATAAAAAAATAACTTAGCTTTAGACAGAACAAACTGTCATGTTTTGTTTTTTTATTAAGTTCCAATCATTACTTTGTGATGCTGTCATCCAAAACCAGTCATCATCATCTGCCTGCCTTTTCCCAACTATATTGGGGTCGGCTTCCAGTCGAACCAGATGCCCCTGAATATCAATATTTTTCATGGAGCCTATCAGACCTCCACAACAATCCAGAAACTAGGTAATACGATAAGACTGGTTGGTTAAATTAACAGTACGAGTCTGGTCATCCAGAACAATTAATTCTTTCTATTCAGGTCTTCTTTTTTAAGAATTTCAAAATCACAAAATCCGGCTCTTTGGTCGTTTGACCCCGCTCTGGCGGGGCCCGCGGGTCCAAACAACCAAGTGCGTTTTTGAATTGGTCGTTTGGCCCCGCTTTCAAAATTTGATAATTGTACTAGCAAATAGAAAAGTGTCCTACTAAATGTACTAGCTTCTGCCCGCGACTTCGTACGCTGATCCTGTTGCTTATGCCAGCGACAACTGGGTCGTCAAAATCGGTATACTCCCAACGGCCACCACTAAAACTGGCACCAGTGGTGGCCGTTAGAACAGTGACTTATTTTTTCTCCTAAAACCTAATAATATTTATTTTATTTTCAGTGTTTTGTCAATGTAATCTAACCAACAAAAGTACTAGGCTAGCATAAGTTCAAAGTGGTATTTATTTAAATTTTTCTGACAAGACAATTTCAGGTAAGTACACTATTCCTGTCAAGAAATATTTAAATAAATACCACTTTGAACTTATGCTAGCCTAGTACTTTTGCTGGTTAGTCAATGAAAAAGGCAAATTCAACATTAGTTACGTTTTTCTACACGTCTGTACTGAAACTTGAAATAAAACGTCATTTCGAACAGCGGGTCCCATCGACCAATGAAAGAATAATCAAAATCATGAATTGGTTCATTCATCCCGCGGGTCCCATCTGAGTGGGGTCTATCGACCAAAGAGCCAAAATCCATACCCATGAGCTTTTAGAAACAGATTGCTTTTTTTTGTGATCTATGTAAGCCTCAAATTCTCAACACTTTGAAAACTAACACACACTCGTTCAGAAAAACAAAACTACAATGACTCAACCTCCTTTCGTACCAAAAATCCCAACAAAAACACTGGCCACATAAATTCGTCTGTCCAGACAATATTGGCCGTACTACAGGATCGTTCGAACCATTGATTTCCCCAAGTTAGTTCCGAATGAAATATGATCTCAGTTACCGTTCGTATGCTCCAGTTTGTTAGAATTTACATGTAGTCTGTGTGGTACATGTAAATATGTTTGTTTGGATTTCTAGCTAGTTTTATTGTCCATCTTTGTATCTACATTTTGTATCAGGTGAAGATGGTTACAGTCTGTATAAAATTAGTTTTTTTTTTTTTTTTTTTTTTTTTAAATCTTTATTAGAAAAAAAGGCTTTTATCAATTCATGATTATGCCAGCCCTATAGATTTACAAAATGGACCTAAATATCTATGATCTTAACTTAATTAATTTACAAATTAAATAATATATCTTAACAGCTAATTTAGATGTAGGCTTAGATAAAATTATGTTACACATGCCCACGTCTCCTAATCTAAGTCCAGCTTCCGATTCCACCGCTCTGCGTTCTGCACCAATCCGGGCACACTCCACCAATGCGTGGTACGTGTCCTCTCTCTTATTGCAAATAGTGCAATTCGGGGTGTTAACCACCTTCATAAGGTGACCAAACGCATTCAATGGAATGTGTCCGGATCGCAGACGCATACTTGTTACAAGCAGTTTCCTATTCAGCTGGACATCCATAAACCAGGGAATACGTGGTGGTTCAGACTGGATTGTCCTGTACCATATACCTTTCTCTTTGGATCTTTTATCAAAATATTCTTTCCACAGCTTTGTACAAGCTATTTTAATATCACCTAATATTTCCGTGAAGTAAGGTAGCTGGCTCACATAAATCCCTTCATATATCCCAGTTTTTGCTAACTTATCTACTTGCTCGTTTCCTGTCAGACCTACATGTGATGGAATCCATTGGAATTTAATCAATTTGCCACTACTTCTCAACAGTAAATATGTTTCTAAGATGTGATAAGCCACCGGCATGCCTCTTTTTCCAGCGGTACAACGAACTAAATGTTGTAAAGCACTCTTAGAATCACAGAGTATCACATATTTGGTATATTTGCATGACATCAAGTACGATAAACATTCAGAAATTGCATATAATTCTGCTGCCATGATCGATATCTTACGATTCAGCCTAAAACTGGCTCCTGTGCTAGATTGAGGATCAAAAAATGCTGCACTTGTTCCATTATCATCTTTAGACCCATCACTGTAGATCTGACAGAAACCTTCATAATTTCGTGCAATAGTTTCTATAGACTGTCTTAAAAGTGCTAAAGGAGTATGGGATCTCTTAGGTCCTGCTATGTCGTTAATGGTAAGGTTAATGTGACACTTAATATCTACATTTGCTGTCCAAGTCGACAGTGAGAACATCTCCAGTCTTTCAGATCGCTGTATAGCTAGATTACATAACTCACTATGGGTTATAGTTAGCAACGGTTTTTTCCTATTACTCCAATATGATGCGTGTTCACATAATGTTGTCAGTTTTGATATTATTGAAAAGGTGTCACTATCACTTATAGACTTAGCTTTTAGACAAAATTTTGCAGCTAGGTATTTCCGACGAACAAATAACGGGGGAAGACTTAACTCCGACTCCATCACATGGATTGGGCAACTCTTCAAAAAACCGCCAACTACTCTCATAGCTTGGTTTTGGACTTTGTCTAATTTTGAAATTTTAGTTTTAGCGCTACTATCGAACAAAAAGCTTGCGTAGTCTAACCGACTGCGTATGATTGCAATATACATCCGCCTCAAATGCATTGGATGAACTCCCCAAGACGAACCTGCCAGCACCTTAAAAACATTTAGAAATCTCATACTCCTCTCGCAAATTTCATTGATCTGTTTGCCCCACCTCAGAGACGAATCTAGCCAGAGTCCTAAATATTTAACTGCTTGAACCTGTTCTAAACTGGTATTGTTCATAATTATATTTGCCTGTTGTAATATTCTTCCCCTAGCGAATAAACATACTTTACTTTTCGTAGGTGACAGTTCAAGGCCTAATATTCCCAGTAAATTGGACAAGTTGTCAATGGCTTCCTGAAGAGTTGTGGTCATGAATCTTGTATCATGACCAGTGATAAATAGGACGTAGTCATCCGCATATTGTGATATATACACATTTACAATATTTTTACAAATATCACTTGTAACTATATTGAATAAGATTGGAGACATAGGGTCTCCTTGTGCCAAACCCTTACATGTCCATCTCGTAATCGGAACATTGCTACCTACCTGTGCTACGTCCAAGTGTCTCTCCTTTAAATATTCCCTTAGGTACCTACATATAGATGCCCCCACCCCCATCTCATCCAGCTTAGTAACGACTTTTAAAATATTTATATTATTATATGCATTGTCTATGTCAACGAAACATCCTAATGTTTTCTGATTGGTTGTGAGCCCCAATTGAATATGTGATACTAGGCGTACTAGATTGTCTAAGCTTGATTGACATCTTCTAAAGCCCACTGTGTTTTTAGAAAACAAATTATTACTTTCAAAATACCATTCAAGACGCCTAGTTATAATATTGTGTAATGTTTTGCAAATACAAGATAAGAGTGAGATAGGTCTCAAAGATGATATATTGCTTAGATCGCGTCCAGGTTTCGGAACAGGCACTACATTTACCTTCCTCCACTGCCTTGGAATATCAACTTTAGACAAACATTTATTAAATAAATCAACTATCAGCTGTTTTTTAGGGAAGTTGAAAATCATCGAATAAGAAATATCGTCTTCTCCTGGAGCGGTATCTTTCATTTTCAGTGTATTAGCGAGCTCCTGTTCCGAAATCTGGTACTCCAACTGTAAATTACTAGAACTGAATGTGGGAGGTTCTGACAGAACGTAATCTGGTGTCAGTTGTCTTAAAAATTCATTAGCCCTCTCTGCATCCAAACAGATCCTACGACTACGATGTCCTTTGAGCCATCTCATTCTATTCCATAATTCGTGACTAGACACTATCTCACTAATACTATCACAGAACTGACGAAAAGACTCAGCACTAGCTTTACGGATGAGTCTCTGTGCTTTTGCAACCTTCTGTTTTAAATTAACGAAATTTGTGGGGGTGGGATTCTTCCTTACTTGAACAAGAGCCAATCTTCGTTCCGCCACTGCCCTAGACAACTCGGGGGACCAATAAGGTTTTGAAATAAACTTACTAGTGGGATCTTCACTAATCTTAATTATTGGTATTGATCCTTGAGCTCCATCATGAATTAAATCTATTATTACGTCGTACATTTGCTGTGTTTCACCAGATAAATTGATACTACTAATTCTATTTAAAATAATTTCTTTGTACTTTTGCCAATCTGCTTTTTAAAGTTTCGTTTTGTGTAAATAGTGTTATTACGTGTTATCTCTGTATTTATAAGAATCATTAAATGGTCACTACCTAAATTTTCATTTAAAACATTCCAGTTGAATCGAATTGCAATATCTGATGACGCAAAAGTGATGTCCGGAGAACTTTTACGTAACTGATTTAGAACTAACTTAATACTAGTATGTTCTCCAGAATTGAGGGAAACAAAACGCCAATCATCCGCAGCATCATGGATCTGTAAACCTCTGTTATCACTTTTATTTGACCAATTGGTATGATGTCCGTTGAAATCCCCCCCTATAAAAGTTTTGTTAGGCCATTTAGAGAATAAACTTTTCCAGTCTTCATCTGTTGTGTGAATATTAGGAGGGCAGTATACGGATACGATATTTTCTAAGAAGCTACAATTAAATATTTTAACATGGAGAACTTGAATGCGTTGATTACGTAACCTGAAATTACTAACCTGGGGGCTTAGACAAAGTAACATCGCTTTGTACCGAAACGATATCTAAATTCGTCATCGTCTCTGAGATAACGACAAACATTTCGTAGCCAATGTAACATTACGGTCGCGATCGTTGTGTCGAATTGTTTGTTCGATAAAAAACAAAAATATTGGTTATGGTATCGAAAATTTAGCTGTCAGCTGTCAGTGACAGTCAAGAAGTTTAAAAAATCAAGTAAGTGAATAGTGTTATTACTTTTAGATCGCTTCCAAAACTCATTTTTATATGTGACTAGTGTTCAAACGATAATTAAATTTTTAGTGATACACTATGGAGTCTATGGAATCAAGAGTTCGAGCAAGTCCTGAGCAATAATTGGCAACGCTCGCTGCTTGAATATAAAGAAACGTAAGTAAATCAAAGTTTTATTCATGAATAAGTAATTAAACAATGGCTCGATCTAGATCGAAGACTACAGACAAGTGGAAAAAAGTAAGGATCTAATGAACATTTTTTGATAGACTGGTGTGATGGTAGAGTGGCTAGCAAGCTACTTTCTCAAGGGTTTTGTATAAGTGGACAAACCTTGCGGTTATGAAGGTTGGCTTGTAATCAATTCTCTGTTATTACTAGACTGGGGACTTTTGATAATGATGAAGATGTAAAAAACGTTTATTGGCACATGGCATAAAAACACACAACAATAATAAAGAAAGCAAATATTTGAGAATAACTTACAACTAAACATTAACCTTCTTACTACAAGAAATTAAATATCAATAAATAATAAAAAATGACAGTACAGTACAAGCTATGGTGTCCGATGGCCACATAAGAGAAGATGCCCCACAATCTTATTGTTATTTTTTAATTTATTTGAAAAGTTCTTACCATATTGGCTTTTTATTCTCATTTACACCTTTAACATAGGAACTTATGACTACAACTGATTTTTATTCATTATAGGTGTGGGCAGATTGGAAGTCAAAGACAAAAAAAAAGGCATTGACCATTCAGCACCATGCAACTGGGTCTGGAGGTGTGCCAGCAAGCGGGCAAACCTTGTCAGCTAACGATGAACGAAACCACTACAAATTTTAGATAAATATAAAATAACAATAATTCAGAAAAAATAATAATGTAAAATTGAAAATTAATATAAATCAATAAATCATAGAAAAATTAAAATTAAAAATGTCAAATTAATATAAAATAATTCAAAATAATAATAAACCACTAAAAATTATAATATCATATTAAATGCTAATGCGTTAATATTTGTTTAAAACAATGAGTATGGAGTATGTCATCAATCAATATCAAAAATCTGCTGCCGAATGATGAAATCCGACCATTTTTGTTTCGTTAACTACGATAACTACAACCTTTTGGCATTCGTTTCGTTATCTTTTTTGGCGATCACGATCGAGGCGATGGCGAACACTAAAAGCGCTACTTGTCTACGCATTTGTACGGGACAAACATGATAACGATTCGTTACTCTATCGTTTCGTTACGAATTATAACATTGTCTACCAACTTTCGATAACGATGACGATTGACCACGTGACTTAACGCTGCTAATGTCATTCCCATACATTTTTGTCATAACGAAGTTCGTTATCGTTTTTAAATTGTTACTTTGTCTAAGCCCCCTGTGCTTTTATAGATTTATGTATCACAATTGCTATTCCACCATACGAATCGTCACGATCTTGTCTAAAAATATCATAACAACCAATTTTCAAATGACTATCTGGTTCAAGCCAGGTCTCCGAGATAAGGCAAACATGAATTTTTTCTATCAATAAAAAATTCTCAAAAGCTCTAATTTTAGGTCTTAAACTACGTGCATTCCACTGTAATATCTTCAATGTAACAACTTTATTTTTAGGTTCCATAACTAGAACCTAAAAAAAACTCTAGACATTTATTTAAAATTGGCCACTCAGACATTCTATCTACTGCAACTAAAACTAACCATTCAATGCAGCACTTAATAATATTATCAAATTTTTCTTTTATACTCAAATTATGCATAAAAATAATGTCTTTTAAACGTGCTACTAATTCTTCAAAATGTACTTGTCGCGTGTTGTTTACGCTGTCGCCGATATCATTAGTACTAGTAGATTGCTTTGGAATGCGGTCCGGTGACTCACAACGTCGCCACTGTGATTTACTTGTACCTTCACCATGTGTTTTTTTGTCTTTATTATTTGTCTGCGGTGATTTAGGGCATTTTTGTGAAAACAACGGTGGGAATTGTGACGTACTTGGAGTGTATTTATTATTTCCTCTCAATTCTTCCGATAGTAAACCACTGAAGCTGTTGTTGGTGTCAATCTTGGGTTTTTCACCTCCCATTACTGTTTGTGGACTAGTATTAGCTGACTGGGGTCGAACATACATATTACAGGCTACATGATATGTACAATTGAATTCTGCCATAAGCTCCCTCAAGCGTTTCTCCCTAGAATATGCTGGGCAATTTCTATTCAACGCCATGTGATCACCACGACAGTTCACGCATTTGAATATTGCAGCTTCACAGTTAGTGTGGTCTCTTGTGCACTTAGGGCATGTTGGCGTTTTGGACGTACATCTTGCTTTAGAATGGCCAAACTTCCAACAATTTGAACACTGCGTTACAGGGAAAACAAAAGGCTCAACTTTAACGCGTAGACTGTCCACATATATAAAGGCTGGCAGGTGTGAGCCACTAAAACCTATCTGAGCTACTTCACTAGGTACAAATTTGCCTTCTTCATCTCGTCGCTTCAGTCTTTTTAAAGATAAGATCTGAGTATTATTAGGACATTTGATCACTTTAAGAGCGTCCTCGTCTGACAAATCGAGATCCACGTTCCGGATAATACCGTAGGATATATTCACTTCTTTTACACTATAAACCCGCCACCCTTTTTCTTGAAACTCCTGACAGTCTAACAATTTTCCCTCACATTCTTCAGTTGATGCCTCTATTTTTAATTTGTACGGGTTAATATATTTAACACGCAGTATATCCGTTAAACCCAGATTATTAAATAATTTTGCTATAGCAAACTGCTTAGGTAGTTTTTCTTTACTCCAAATAAAAACCTCTTTTTTAATTTGCTTCTGTCTCTTGCCTCTATTCTCCACTGTAGTCCACCCTGCTTCATCTGCTTCTCTTTCTCGTTTTGTCGGTTTATTTATTAAGTCTTCTTCCATAATTTGTACTTCACAGCTGTTCGTCTCTTCTAAATTGTCTACCGAATTACTCTTGTTCTCTTCACCCTCCTCTGTCATTAGTGACATCCATCCATCCAACTGTCCCACTTCACTATTATCCCTTTGATCTAGGTTCGTTTTTGCTAAGCCATGATCATCTGTGGCCATTATGTAAGATCCTGCATTATAAATATACGCGTAAAATGAATGAATTGGAAACCGTATTCGACAAACGCGCGCGAGCAATCTACACGAGTGCCGTGACAGAACTGAAAAAAATTAGTTTGTTAGTCTTATTGCTTGTAGTACCAGTCTTTAAATTGTTGTATAAATCTTATAGCTTGTAGTATCTGTTTGATAGCGTGCAGTATCAATCCTATAACTTATTGTACTTATAGTTTGTACCTATTATCTGAGTATTTTTCTTATAGCTTGTTATATTAGTCTTATCCGAGTTGTAATATCTGAGTTCTCGTTTGTTGCATCAGTCCTATAGCTTGTAGTATCTATTTGATAGCTTGTAGTACCTATCCTTTAACTTGTTGTATTTCTCTTAAAGTTTGTTTTATCAGTCTTATAGCGTGTAGTATCTGTTTGATAGCTTGTAGTGCCATGTTGTTTTTCTCTTAGTTTGTATTATCAGTCTTACAGCTTGTAGTATTTGTCTTATAGCTTCCTCTATTTGTCTTATAGATTGTAGTATCTGAGTTATAGATTGTTGTATCAGTCGTATAGCTTGTAGTATCTGTTTTATAGCTTGTAGCACCATTCATATAACTTGATTTATCATATTAGCATCTTAATTATAGTTTGTTGTATCAGTATTGTAGCTTGTTTTATGAGGTTTATGGATTAAAGAATCTGTCTTATGACCTGTTGTAATAGTCATATAGCTTCTTTTATCAGTTTTTAATTCTGCGTAGTCTCATTATTTAAAATGTCAACGTAATTTGTACAAGGCATTTACCGGTGTAAAACTAAAATGATTTACAATACTACGGTATCTACAAATAAAAGCAACAGCAAAATTTGATCGTTGAATCTGTCTTAGTGAACCATTTTAAATTAAATTAGTTTTTACATGAGAATGTATTATACTAAGAAGGTATTATTTAAAAACAACGTTTAAGGGTTTTCATCCATTATCAAATTAAACAAAGAACGTTTCTTTCTTCCCCCATACCTCACAGACAAAATAATCTTCAAAAACTCCCTCATCATATTGTATCAAAAATCAGTTCTTCTCAAACGGTACTACTTATACCGCGTAGCGTTATATTCACTGTATGTATATCGGTGTAATCGTCGGTCACCATCGCAACGATAGCCAGGCAACGCCGTATTAGTCTATATAACTGTAGATATAAGGCATGATTTCCCCTGACAAAAGTACAACAGATACAAATAGCAGACCGTACGTGGATCTAGTGATGCTAGAAGAGGCTACGGTGAAGTGAAGGAAGTTTGTCGCAATATATTTTGCTTTTAGCGATGATTGACTGACACAAATAGTTTGTATACAGTTTAAGCACTGTAAAAAATATTAGTAACAATTAAAAAACGCCAAATTAATTAAAAGCAAATTAAATACAAATAAAAATCTATGGATACTTATGTTAATTTTAAAACTGACTTTCCTGAAACTGTGTACTAGAATCTAACAGAAGACAACTCTGGGAACTGGGTTTTATTTCATCTCATTCTTCTTTTTAATAACTTCCTCTTTCTCCTCTCTAGGATTTCTTTCTGAACCGTGGGTGCGTTTAAAAGTATTGAAACTCACATACCCGAAACGTCGAAACTACCACTTGTAGGTAATACAATTAGTTGTTCTGTGCGGAAAACGAATCCGCTACACGCAGCGCCGCGGTCTATGACTCTAATAAGCCAACCATGCAGATTTTGGTCTTATTTTGCAACTATAATTCAAATGGATTTCTCTCTGTGACTCACAGTTAGAAATGCTATAGTTACTGGACATTGGCATCAAATACTGTACAGACCTTATGATCGAAATTAACTCTTTAACGGCAATAAAAGCCAGATTTTATGCCTTTTTTTTGTGTGGTAGAATCATCAAATGAGTCCTCTCCCCTTCCGGCCCGGGCAGGGCGGGAGGCACTGTCAGACTTGTACTGACTAAAATCCACGGTGTCCTTCAATAGCCAGTCGCGGGACTTATTTCAACACGGTGATGAAATAAGTCCCGCGACCCCGGCAGGCAAGATTTCATGCCTAGTTTTGTAAATTGTAGGTACATATCTACTTGTAAAACTGTTGCCACATCCAGCACAAGACAGATCCACGTCATGAAAGGTAGTGGGACAGTTAATATATTTGAAGTAAGGTAGAAAAAGGGTTTCTTGTGCTACCTTTGTGCGGGGTTGCCCTTTAGTGGGATCTAATAAAACCTTGTTACGGCCAGAGGGATACCAATCCCAATATTGAAAGTGTTCTTTACATGATACGGAATTTAGGGACTTCTCTTTTGATATTAAACCGGGGAAATCTTTTTACTATAATGTTTTCAGATAGCGTAATATCATGGTTCCTTACTATAATATGATTTCTGGAAAATTCTGTTTTGCGTAAATATGTTGTGTGTTGGGTGGTATGCGTTGGGAGGGGGGTAAGGTTTAATGAAATTGTTTTGTGTGCTTGTTAGATTTTTGTCATCGGAGGTCAATTTTGAGAACTTTCTTTTAAATTAAGAACGTGTACTCGTGACCAGCATTTGTTACAAACAACTCCTTAACTTTTTTCGTTTCAAACCAACTTCGTACTCGTAAGTAGATAATTAATTATAAAAAGTTATAAGAAAAGATTTTCGAAAAATAATGTTACGACCAATTTAGAAGAGTTTATTACACTTACCATAGACACAGAGAATTCTAATTATCTATCCACTTGTCAGAACATTTTGGTCCTTGATAAGGACGTAAAATTCTTTTTATTCTGGTAGAAAAATCCCACATGTCGTGGGCAAAGATCTGGCTAGTAGTACCTAGTAATTAATTGGCGTATTATACTGAATAAGAAAGTACGTCGGAAGTTCAACTCCTCGCAATCGAATTTTCCTCAAAGCTTTACGACAGTACGGGCCTTTAGAGGGCCAAAGCCTACCGGGATCATGGGACTAACGAATTACCGTGACCCCAGAACGTAAAGAGCAATAGCCCTTTACGTTAGTCCTTTAATAGAAGCACACCGACAGTTAGACAGTACAAATCTGATAGTCCCTCCCGCCCTACCTTGGGTGGGAGGACTCATTGGAAGACTTTACCAGGATATAAACAAATAGCTTGACGACACTGACTTCATGTGCATAAAACATTTAAAAAATGTTAATTATATTTAACACTAGCGGCCCGTCCCGGCTTCGCACGGGTGGAAATGTGGACACAAAAAAAAAATATCCGAATTGGTCCAGCCGTTTTCGAGTTATGAGCTTAGCAACACATTTAGAGATCCATTTTTATATTATAGAAGATGGATTAAAGCAACATTTCCTAGCATAAAATCTAAATTACCATATCCCTGAATAACACCCACTTGGTGTATACCACCCTATAGAAAGTTACTCATGTATTCCCTTCATTAGACTCCATGGCAAACTAATATACTACCCAGTCTAGTCGGGCAAAGTTGCAACAAAGCGTCTAAGGGCAAGCGTGACACTTGCGGGACTTGATTTCATAACTAAATGTATGGTATAAACAACAAGCTCTGCTGCCAGCAGGTTTCGAGTGACATGGCATGCGATCGGACAGGCGTAAGTCCAGCAGTGGACTGATAGGCTGAAGGTGAAGCTCGAAGTAACCGCCTTACAGGGCATATCATCACTTACCAAAAAACCAGTCTATACCAAATACCCCTTTACCTACACCGCCCCCCCTCTGGTTACTTTATTATCCCCGAACTAATAAGTGGTTCAGTCTACAAGCAAAAGCTACACAATATTGCAACAAATAAACAAATCCTAGGACAAAATGACGAAGGACAGAGTCCATCATCATTTACCAAAAACCCTGTCAATACCAAATACCCCTGTTACTTTATTATCCCCAAACTAATAAGTGGTCGAGCCTACACGGCGAAGGTACATATTTATAACAAAGTAAAGCGGTTCCTTCCTAAACTCAAATAATCACACAAAGGCCAGAGTCCATCACCATTTGCCAAAACCAAATATCTTTATTACTTTATTATCCCCAAACTAATAAGTGTTCTAGCATAGATACAAACCAAAGCTACATATAATATAGTTGCAACAAATGAACATATCCTTTATTCTTAAAGCCAAACACATTTGTATTGACACAGAGGGCAGTTCATCATCATTTACCAAAAACCCTGTCAATACCAAATACACCTGTTACTTTAGTATCCCTAAACTAATAAGTGTTGAGCCTACAAGTCAAAGTAAGTACATTGTTGCCTCAAAGAAACATTCTATAGCAAACTCATGTATTTCTACTCCAAATAATCACACAAAGGACAGAGCCCATCATCATTTATCAAAAAACCCTGTCAATACCAAATGCCCCTGATACTTTATTATCCCCGAACTAATAAGTGGTCGAGCCTACAAGGCGAAGGTACATAGTTGCAACAAAGAGTCTCGTCAAAGGGCAATGGGCAGGTATGACGCATGCGCCGGCTCGTGGCCGACACTACCTGACCGCCACCGGACACTGATCAATATTAAAGTCCGAGGGAGGATGCTGGGGGATGTCTGTTTGTCTGTTAGAAGTCTATAGAGTTGTTGTTACCGTAAAACATAAATTTTTTAGTTAGTCATTTTCATTTTAAAAGTACCAGGGTTTGAGTTGTACTGGAAGTTGATATTATCTACAATATTTTTATTTCATCGTGAGTATCGGAACTTTGTTGACGATCTTGGAGGCATCTATTCTAAGATGACAATGACTGTTACGAGTTTTTTCAAGTAGTTTTCAAATCCAATACTACAATCCAGCTATGTGCATGGAAATGCAACAAATGCAAGAAGAATTCAATGCCTTTTTTGGGTAATGAAATCAAAATGCGATTGAAATAAACATTCAATACCATCCTCGGACAGTGATTGACTTTCAAACCTTGCAACCATCTGTTGTAATAAACAAAAAGTCAAAATATGGGACTACTACAACACCTTTCAAATTTCTCATTCCTAGCTAATTTCCACTAACTGTGTGTGTGTTCTTCCATATCAGAGCAAAGGTCTGTCGTGTGCTATTGCCGCCCTTATGATAGTCAAATCAACTCTTATATGAATCGTACGTAAGTCACCCACTTATAAGTTTGTATAGGCGTAAACTTAAAAAAAAAGCTCGAGACCGGTATTAACATCTCTGTACAACTCCATCTTAACTCACCTTTCTGCGGACACTACGGGGGAGGGTCCAAGAGAAATGACGACCCTTAACTAAAACACACACATACACACGCACGGCTATCTCACCCACACACCCCCAACTCCTTTCACTTTACGTTCGTCCTCTAATTGTGTGGGGTGTATGTGTGTGTACGAAAAGGGGGGTGTGTTTGTGTGCGTGTCCAGTTTCCGCGCTCCTGGGTTTTGCTAATTTAATTAGAGGTACAAAAAGATTAAGGTTGGAGAACGCAAGCATTAGGAAACTGCTTTTGTTGAGGTCTCGTAATATGTAGTTGTGGGTAGTCTATGTACTATATACTTATTTACTTTGTAAGGTAGTCTGGATTTGAAAACTTTTGTTAGTGTAACTGTTCTCCGATTGATGGTATTGATTTTTTGGATAAAGGGAATACTTGAGGACTTTTGATTGATAAGTTTAGTTGCTTAGGGACCGATTCAAGGACGGATCGTCTTCGGTTATCTGGCTGGGCATTTTGTTCAGTTAGGTAGCATGGCTATTATTGACACCGGATTATTGATTTTATTAAAATAATTTTAGAGTTCAAATATCCTCATTAATGGTCCTCAGCCTTTTTTGTTTTATTCATCAACACACGTTATAGTTTACAAAACGTTCCATTTTTAAAGCCATCAACATTTTTTTTTAAACTTTTCTAACGCTGACGACTTTCCTTTACAGCCAGTATGCCTATCTAGTATTTACTCTATATAGTCCTGTTTGTTTTCTTCTTAAAGCTATCTCATGCATTTTTATAACACTTTGTCGAACATAGTACTGTTTACATCAACGTTTTGAGGTATGGAAATTACTACATTATGTTGTTTCTCTTTTTTTTTTGTGAAACTTAACTTGGTACGAAAATATTTTAGTTGTCTTTAGTTTTAAGCGAAAAGTATGATTAACTTTGAGAAGGTTTTTTAGAATACCGAAATAGAACATGATTGTCACTTATATCAATCTTGAATTACGATATAATCAAAATAATTGTGTTTAGTCTTCGTTGCTCAAATAAGAACAAATAAAAACTTATTTACCCTGATTTTGTAATAGCAAAACTTATCCAAACAGCTTCCTCTGTTCTCAGGATTACGTATCAGGCACTCGAACAAATCATAAACAAAAACACGTAAGATATACATGGTGTATAGGTTACAGGATTTCAGAGAAAGGCTATACCAGCACACCCTGTTTGTCTTCAAAACAGTGGCCCATTCCCGATACCACGATTCCGTCGAATATAAAAAGTAAGTCGATAGCTTACCGGCAAAATTTATACTTTTGGATATTCGAAATATGTTCTACTAACCAGCGTAGTGTGAGACTGAACCCCCCTCGCGATGTTAGAGAAAAAAGACGGGAGAGGAGATGTTTGAAGGCGTATGAGGTGTCAGTTAACATTGGCTAACTGAATACAGAGTATATCGTATAAATTCAGCCCACGGGTGAATATAACCGTGGTAGTCTCTGGGTTGTTTTCACATAATAGAGCCATTTTCTTTTGTTTTTGTTACGTTGCTCGCGTCTCGTTATAGGTACGCAAACAATGAAAACAAAAGGCGGTGTCTTATTTCGGGTTTTTACTTTCGCATTTTGATAGTATATTTTATGATATTATGTGGGTATGTTTTCTGAATGTTAAAGAAAAATATTTAGGCACCATTTTTGGTAAATGTGCTGCTCAGGTAGGTAAGACTTGGCTTCAATAGTAAATATGTGGGAGTAAGCGAGAAATGAGATTTGCGAAGTTACTTTTGTTTAAAAGTAAAGGAAACTTTCCAGTTCGAACAATGGAACTACTACCTATCACTTTTAGTCTATTTGCACTAAATAATATCATGATTTTGCCATTAGAAAGATTCTAATTTAGTCATAATATTTCGTTAGGCTAAGAAAAACAACTTTTTTGAACTCAAAAATCTCTATATATTAATTTCACCTAGAAGAAAATGCATACAGACGTATACATATACCGTACAGTCGCGCCGACAACTAACAGCATTCCAACGAGTCCGGCCAGTGAAACGGTCGCGACTGTACCACCAATGGAGGCGACTGGAATTTAGTTCCATTCAGTTACCGTTTCCTCTCTAGCCTTTGCCAGCTGCTTGTGGTAGTACAACATTCATTTCTGTCTTGGTCAGGACAAAGTTCGATAGTGTTTTGTTTTTTCGAATGTCTAACTGCTATTTGAATGAATACTTACAAGGTAATCTGATAACTAGAGAATATGTTCTTGATTTAAAAAATAGGTAAAATAATTGTTATTGAGTTTACTTGGAAGATCTTTTTCGCCTTTTAAATTCATCTCGTAAATTATTTTCTTGTATTTGTTACAGTTCATCCAATTTCGGCGATTGGATGCTTTTTCTTACCAAATTGCCACACACTTGGAATTTCTCCTGTATTGCGATAGCGTATCGATAACATAATCAATATCATTTGAACTCGTATACACACCTCCAGACACGGAAGGAAGTAGTCTTTCCGTGTCTGGAGGTGTCAACCACCCACCCGCTTCGCTAGAAATTCATGTCAAACAGAAAATCGGTTGTTGGTCGAAGGTAGCCGACTTCAAAGTTTCAGTCGACACTAATTTGAGCTCACTCAGCCATCCTGTTTTTTTTTTATAAAATTTTCACAGGAAATGTCTTAAGTTTTTGGCAACATCAACTTCCTATTAACGTCAAACCCGAAAAATATACCTATTTGTAGCACTGTCGCACATAGGAAAGTTAAAATTGGGTCTTGGTCGAAAGGAGCCGACTTTAAGGCTTCACTCGGACACTAATTTGAGCTCACTCATGTATCACGTATTTTTACAAAAAAATCTTTAGACAATATCTTTATTTTTTGGCAACATCGACCTCCCGTTAACGTCAAAACCGAAAAAGATCTTTTTAGCCACTGTCGCATCTGCAATACAAAGTTTTTTTTAACAGTACAGTACAGGTAATCTAATAGTTCTGTTACTATAAGCCAGACAGTTATTTCAAAAAGTGCGTTGTAAAATGCAGTGAACAGAAATAAATCAAATCAGTCTAGGAATTACAAGCGTGTGTAATCCCAGGGGACATACGCGACGCGACTGCTGGGAAAATAATGATTTTGACATGTGTTTAAAAGAGTTTTTAACGTTTTTTATGTGATATGATAAGTTTATTGAAACATGGATGAACAGAAATAACCTTCGTAACAATTTTTCAAATTTCTACTTTATTACGATTACTGAAAAGGTTAAAATACTATCAGCCTTATTACGAAAATTAAATAAACCTTGGTTTAAACCTAGTCTATCAGGTCAGTCCAGGCTTATCTGCAGCGCCATGGTTTAAATTAATATGTCCGTATTACAAAACTAAGATACAACTTCGACTTTAACGATTGTCTGAACAATTAACAGTTAAAACTACCTTGTTTAAATCTATTATGAAAATAACACAAAAACAACAACACAATGAAAAAGTTGCTATGAGGCACCTTTGACAGCTACTACCATGGTTTATCGCAAAACCACGATTTGTAATAACGTTTTTTGTAATAAGGCGGAGAGAGCAAAATAAACTAGTTGTTTCCAGTGGCTCAACTCGCGTGTATCTCGAAAATTATCCACGGACTCGTTATAGCTGGATAAAAACATCCTTTAACTACCCACAGATAACTTATCTATGTGCTATATTTCATCCAAATCCGTTCAGTTTTTTTTTGTGAAAGAGTGATAAACACAACACATACATATACACGAACTTTCGCATGCATAATATAAAAGTAATAATTATCAGTTTTTCTTTAATGTCGTTTAAGATTCGTCCGCCATTTCGCTAAACGTTTGGTTACTCTGGCTATCGGCAACTTGCTGAAATACAGTCCAACTTGTTACCGGTCGGTTTCGGCACAAATTCGCAATATTGCACATTCTGCATGCTATGCTTTTACGAATTTTCAACTTTGACCACTATAACGAACTGCCTGATTGTTTACCGACTCGGTTTTCAATTTTTCACTATACTTACTTGTTTCATTTTAGTGCAGTCTTGATTAAGTACCCAAAGATGATTAAAAATTATTATACTTAACCCTTCCTTGGCAGTCTGGTAAAAAGAATTCACACCACATTTTTTTTAGCTTGAATCGTATTTTATTTAATTCTTTTCTTTCTTCCACAAAATAAATTAACTGACTATCATAAAGAGGCAAATATTCAAAATACTTCGTATAAATTCTCTTTTCAAAAAACACATGAACAAAAACCAAACAAAAAAAGTCACCTTCAACCAACATTTAAATATCAGGAAAGCTTGTACAAGTTACAAATGGGGTAGGAGACACCCAGGTCCCAGTGACCCTCATCAGCGCTATCTGGTGTCCACGGTGACACCGGCCCCGCTCAAGAATCGTGGCTGTCCGACTTATCTGTGGACCTTTTTCAATGTTACATAATCGGGATATATATGGGGTCTGTAGTACCGCAGTAGGTGTGTTTGGTAAGAAATTTTATGATGATACTTACTGATTTATTTAAGGTTTTTTTATGTTTGACGTTAGGTATCAGGCAACTAATTTTTTAAATATGAAAAGGTCATTGGAACTAATAATGGGATATTTGCGACCTTTAATTTTTTTTATAAAAAATAAACATGGTTATTTATATTTTTAGTAAAAAATAGTAAATACATATGCCTAGAACATAGTAGTGTTTCATATTACGAAAAAGTGCTAAAATAACTACTTTTTTAAAACTTGCGGCTTCATTTCGTTCCCTAAAACCTTCCTAAAACATATAAAGCATTTTCATTTTCTACAAAAGCATACAAAAAGCTGCATAATTTAAAAGCACACTCGACAACCGCTTTAATTACAACAAATAATATTACTTACCTATGCAGTCCAAAAACCCTGCACGCGCTCACGCAAAAAATGCAACAAAAAATAACAAAAAAGGGTGTTGGGTGGGCCCCGTGCCACCCCGCCGCCCACCCATTCTTCCCCCCTCTCATATCTCTGCACTCGCCACTGCTAATCTGTGTATTTAACAAACGTAATTTGTCCGAAAATTATCCAAACTGAAACGAACTCTATGGTCGTGGTTTAAAGTTGAGTTTCGAGATGAGACTTTCCTGGATTTGTTCGTAAAGGACTTTTCCAAAACACCAGACAGCTAGGGGAGTGAGGTCTACCCACCTAAAAACGTGGAAACACTGATGAATGTCCCCCATTAGATGTTATTTATTTAGAATGTGGTCGAGAAAGGGACTCGGCCGTTTAAGTTTACCTAAAGTTTACTTAGGACCGAGTGTATTGGGTTAAACTGAAGACGTTTTCAGTGCTTGAGACAAATTACTGTCAGTTATAGGGGTCCAGTTTTTCGGCATTCGGCTTATGACGGTATTTTATCATGACGATGTGGCAATGACTGGTATGTAGGTGTCGAGTGATGTTTGTTTAGGGTGAAAACCTGCCAGAGTTATTTATTAGTATCCATTATACGTACTTTTAAACTCACGGGGGTACTTGGGACCGCGCGTTGCATTTAAGGGTTCATAGATAATGGTTTATACGATTTACGTGCAGTTTTTTTTTTGTTGCAAAAACCCCTCGGATATCTGGAGTAAGAGTTTCACTAAAACTGGAGACCACATTAATCTTAGCAACTGTCCGTCTCCTTACTACAAGTTTTCACTGGAATCTCTGAAGTTTAGATTTACTATGGGGTCAAGAAGTGTGCTGGGTTGTTCTTTATCAACAAACTAAAAGACATTCATTCTGATTGTTGGGAAAAATACCTATGACAACAACGAAGAAGGCCGAGAGAATGTTGCAAAGGCAACAGTATAAAAATGTATGTTGAAATCATTATACCTCTTCAACACTATACTCCAGTCTAAAAAGTATTATCAGAACTGTCTAAGCAGGATACTGTGGGCTATTTTCATCGTGGTAAATCATTGAATGAGTCTTGAATTCATTTGAGTGTATGGAGCGAAAGGGACTTTTAGTTTCTTACTAACTAAAATCCACGGTGTTTCCTTCATAACCTTGTAACACAAAGACAACTGAAGAAATAAAAGTGGATTACTTTAATCGCAATCTCTTCCACTCTAATAAGGGCGGAATGATTTGAAAACAGAAGTTAAGAATGATTTTCCAATTCTATTAATTGTTTAGTTTGTTGTAACCTGAAAATTCAAAGTAACCTTCAGTTTTATATTTTTTTAAAGAATATATTGCCCCCAACACTAGGAATTTCTTCTGTCTCATAGGTGCGATCACAAACATAAACTTACATACACAAACGCCCAGACCCGAAACAACTACTTGTAGATCATACAAATATTTGCTCCATGCGGGAATCGAACCCTCGACACGCATCGTAGCAGTCCAATCGCTGAGCCACTGCCTAACTGTAATTTAAGATTCGAGTTTCGATCGAGTACCAATAGTATCGCCAGTCTGGACAAGCGGCACGTAGCGATCTGTCTACGTGTCAATAGGTAACTAATGGTGCTGGACTGATGGCCCGCTTAAATTGTACTTACGGATGGCTAGCTCAGCTAATGTAATGGTGGGGTTAGACCATCTTGCTAATGTGGTCTATCTTCAACTGAACAGTGCTTCAATGTGACAAAATTATTTAAAAAAACCCAAGCAACCGAATTGAGGAGCTAGTCCTTTTTTAGAAGTCGGTTAAAAAAAAACATTTTATGTCATGATCAGTGTTTTATAGATTTAGAAGTATTTACATTTTTCTAACCATAGTATTAGTATCATCATCAGCCTATAAGGTTCCCACTGCTGGGACACAGGCCTCCTCTCTTGTGAGAGGGAGTGGGCCATAATCCACCACGCGGGCCCAGTGCGGATTGGCAGATGTCACATGTCTTCGAATATGATGGTTTTAGGACATTTCCTCACGATGTTTTCCTTCACCGTTTTGAGAGCAGTGGTGATGAAATAAATTACACAAAGTAATGCGCCAAGCTGGGTTCGAACCCACGACCTACGACTCGTAAGTCGGGACCGATACCACTGGGCCACCACTGCTCTCTAGTATAAGAATACATATAGTTTAGTTTTGTTAGATGCCATTTCATTAAAAAATAGAGAAAAAAAAAAGAATTAAGTTTTAGCTGGCATGGTCACTAAAATACTACTTTCGGTTAAAATCCTGGACATTATTATTTAACTGAAGGTTATTTTTAAACGTAAAATAATTAGCTAACTTGTTTGCTTACTTAGGGGCAAAAGCAGTTTTTTTTATTTCCGATGATTCTATAATATACTAAATACTTGCATAATGTTTAGATGTTTCTATCATCTTGTGAATGAAAAAAATACAATTAACGTTTAATAAACAAAGTGGATTTCGACTAGACAGACGTTAACAAGCAGTGTTGTACTTTTTCAAAGCCTTTTTCGAAGAACCACAATTAATTATACTAAAATATTTTCTATAAAATCACGTTCTCGGAAACTTTTATATGTTCTCCATCGCAAAGCGCGCTGTAATCCTTCTCTAATACACTTTACTGAGTATATAATATTGTATACATACGTATTTTTATATTATGTCGTATTCGTGTCTAATGTATACTATTTTTAATACATCTACCTATCAACTCGTGTTATGGACGACTGAACAGGTAGGGTCGGCAAAAAAAAAAAAATCGGCGAGAGTTTTTATTTTATTTAATTTGAAAGAAAATTATTGTAGTACCTACAATTACTTGTCTGATAAACGGTAATTTTGCTGCAAATGCCATTTATTTGTCTCACAGGTGGTAATTTTATATATTTTCTTTAATTCTTAAACTAACAGAGCTTTCGATAACTCATTTCGTATACAGTGAACATATTGCTGCATTTGTCAATGGTGTGAGGAACATATCGATCTGATTTGGCATAATAGCACGGTTGGCGAAGTTGTCGGATTATTGGACTGCTGCACTGCGTGTCTTGGGTTCGATTACCGCGCAGTTCAAATATTTGCATGATCTGCAAGTAGTAATTCCGGGTCTGCGTGTTTGTGTATGTGGGTTTAAATGTCTGTATATGCAACCACGATACGGGATAAATTCTGAGTGTAGGGCAAAGCTTTCTTTAAAAAAAACAGTCGTTCTGTGGTAAATGATAGTGTTTATGTAAAAACCTTCTTTATATAATTAAACACCTATAAAAAATATATTTACACATATATATTGTAGGCCTTCCTATCCATAGGTCGATTGTAATTTATAAATTTACATTTTATTAAAAACTTGTTTCGTTTTATCTGCTGACGGTACAAAACTCGCCGTCCCCAGCAAATGTTGTGGTGAATTTCATATTTTTGTAAGTATCTACTTCGTATGTTTATTCTCCATGTGTTTCGGTTCACATGGAATTTTCTTGATTTTTTATGCTTTCATAGGCATTATGTTGGTACGCCATGTTTGAAGCGCGCTCTTCTCTCTGAATATCATATTATACCACTTTGAGCTGAGTCATTTAGTTTTTTTTTCTCTCTGTAGATTTTTACTGATGGTTTGTATTTTTTTAACGTTCTACATGACGTGGGTTGGTGATCAAAGTTTGACTAAAAGAGAAAATAAGTAAATCTGAAAGGAAGGAGTATACTCAACTTTTGGTCATTGAAGTGGAAGTATTGTTCATCAGATCTTTACACGTGTGTATAGAAAAAAAAGTGTATCAAATGGACATAATGTCCACCAACATAGCTTTGAATTTAGTCTCGCAAAAACTGGCCAGGTTTTTTCAAAAGTAGAATCTGTATTCGAAAGTCGTTACAAAACTGAATGATACAAATACTCCCTTTCCAACTTCATTGTGCCAATACTTAATCCTCTGACTATTGTATATTTCCATTGCCCGATTACTTATTTTGAAAAATGACCTCTAAACTCTACAAAGTCCCTCGGATTTAGTTATCCCGAATGTCATTTCACCCCTTCTTAAACAAAACCTGGCTCTGAAGAGAACGGATTGCTGGGTACATTGTCTAAACAATTCTAAGTGATCGAACTATTAACAAAAACGACTTATGCGACACCAATCACTTCGCAAATAACAACTCTATGTCTCAAAACTTCAGCCAGAATTTTGTAAAGCAGCCCCACAATTCTACTTTTAAAATTTCATATTTTTGAAGTCCAAAAGATTTAAAAGAACTTCTGTGGTTTATTATAATTCATACGCTAACTGAATGGAGAAGAGTTGGAAATTGCTTGTTTCTGTTCACTTTAAAACGTCGGATGAAGCAGTTTTTTAGCGTTGAGCTAAATTGCCTTAAACGGCGCCAATTTGCCAAATAATTTTGGAACATATTTAGAGTAAAATAAAACTCAGTTTTGGTTTTGTTTACTGTAAGTATTTATACATTTGTTTAGGGTAGCCGCTCCAGTTGTCGGTCCATAACAAAACACATAAATTAAGTGCTCAATAATAAATGGAAATGTCCCTTGCAGAGGACAGGGCATTAGGGCGGGATTATGAGGAATGTGGCCCTCCTTGCTCTTGTTTCTGGACGACCGAACGGTCTTACGTACAATACAAATGAAGAGGTTTTTAGTAATCAATTGTCCCAGCGTTTTGGAGCGTACTTTATTTAGAAGGTTCTTATAAATATATTTTTTAGGCCTTTTAGATACCTACTATGTATATGCCACCTTTAGATTACTTTTTGTGTATTCATTTTTTCATTGGTCGGACAAATTGTTGCAGTTTTTTAGTGCAATTAACGACAACTATTTTACAAAATCATTTGTAACCAGATCAAAACAGAACATATACCCATGAATAAAAAAAACAACCACAAAAATACGTGCAGACACAAAAGCAAATAAATCACGGGATATTAAACTTTATCCATTGAACCAACAATATAAATCTCTGAATATCTGTTTCATCCTATTATTTGACAAACACTCTCATTGTGCGCTATCATCTAAAAACAGGTCCGTAACACGCGACTAAAATTTTATCACCACAAAACGTTTAAGGGAGACGAATCTTCACCCCCTTGTGGTCAATAAGTGGTCAAATAAATGGTACGTGTCAAAACTTTTGTGGGATGAATACCTGTATCAAATTGACAAAAGGTTTTTCATCTCTGACACTTTTGAACATCCAAAGTAATGGACCCGATGTTTAAACGCTGTTAAACGAGTATTCGAATTTAGAATATTCGTTGCGCGTGGCTAAGGGTCGTCGATCGGGAATACTCCCCTAGCGGTCAAACTGGACAGCACGCGACAGGGGTGAAACCGGTCGGCCATTGGTCAGTGAGGGGGATGCGAAGGGGGAAAATACTCAACGGTCATTGGTTTGAGGAATGGCCAGGTGCGATTTTGCGAAAACTATAGCTTTGGATGTGTTTGGTTTGGTATTTTGAATGCAAGATATTAAGTTATAAAATTATTTAGATTAACTCTAATTTAATTAATTCATAAAATTATTTGACTGGAAAACTGTTTCACAAAAACTACGTAAAAGCCAGAGGAGTGAAAGGAAGCAGGTGAAAAATTGGTTGAAATTTAATAAGTTGCGGACTGTACTTGTGCGCGCTTGCATAATATACAACATAACATGCATGCGTGCATGGAAGCATGGGTATTTCGATCGGGAGGCGAAGGGAATGCACTGGTAATGCATGTAAAGGGTCTAAGTCAAAATTGAAAGGACACTACATAATTTATGTCGTCTTTTATTTTTATTATTTGAGAAAAACTAATCATTTCTCCAAGATTTCTTTTAAGATTTGTTATATCTAACTCTCTGTAATTTCTGCCATGAAAGTAACAGGCCTTGTCCAGTTAGATTAAAGACAAAAGGTCGATAATCTTTCACACGGTGAAAATATGTCTTTTAAATTAATAATAAGAAGAGGAAATATTTGATAGTTTAACACGTATAGAATAGGCTCCAAAACAATTGGATATCGAAACACTGCAAAAGTACAGATCCGAAGAAAAATCACTCCACATAGTAACATCAAAATGGACTCACCTACACACACATCCAATCCATAAAAAAAACAAAACGCAACTACCATCAACTTCTATGGATATTACAACACTTCGATACACCATCTCATTCGAGACGACATCACTAAATTACAATTTCAAGGGCCGTTTTGGGAACAAAAAACATTTATATCAATGGTAGGTCGGTTCTAAATTTTACTAGTCATTGACAGGCCGTAAGAGGCGGGGCTAGGTCTCAGGAGACTCGTTTTGCTATAGATGCGGAGTAAGTAGATAAGAAAGAGAGACCCCCGGTCTTGGTACAGCAGTCAAGGAGATCTGTGGAGCGGATAGTCGGGAAGTAATGTTGTGGCAATGGCGTTTTTTCTGTGAGATTTGTTTTGCAGACTTTTTTGTTTTTAGAATCTTTGTTTGTCGTGGTAAAATCATCAAAATATAAGTCCTCCCACCATGGGTGGGACGAAAGTGACTGTCAAACTCGTACTGAGTCAGTTCCGCGAACCCTGAGACAGTCCCGCGAACCGAAGACAGTCCTGTGACCCGTGTTTCCTAAACTAGCCACTAAGCGGCGTTCCTAATATCAAAAAGCTATTAAACATTGATCTATTAGGAACGCTGTAATATATTTTTTATTGTACTGCTTCGGCAATGAATAAAATACTTCATGTTACGAATTGAACTGAAAGAATATAAAGGTTTTTAGTAATTCAAATCAGATTCTAAAATAATCACTTACAAAGAAAGCACAAAGCTTAACCACCACGCTTGCTTTACAAATAATTATTGCAGTACAAATATCGATTTTCAATACTCCAAAGTACCTCTCAGCTCTATATACATCTTCGGGAGGGTCAAAGGTAAAGTTTTCGGCCGGTGGCCGCAAGGGACGGCTCGGGGTCGAACCCGGGATAAAACTCCGGGTAATTCTCACGTGCTACCCTCGTATTTGTCAGTTCAAGACGAACGGTCTGTTTGTATGTCTCATTATTGTAATGTGTTTTATGCAGCGTTTGTTTTTTTTTTTTTGCGTGTTAAAATCGTCAAATGAGTCCTCCCACCGAGAGCAGAGCAGGAGGGACTGTCAGACTTGTTCTGACTAAAATCCACGGTGTCCTTCAATAGCCCTTTATGTTCCGGGGTCACGGTGATGGAATAAGTCCCGCGTCCCCGGCAGGCTTTGGCCCTCTGAGAAGGGGCCCCGTCATTTTTTTACGCAGCGTTTATAGCTTCTGTTTTTAAGAACGAAGGAATGAGGAAGTTTTTTTATTGGGACAAACCTACCACACTATTCCCGAATCACTGCAACTCCTGAATCCCAGAAATAACAGTGGAATGAGGTTTTTTTTTTGTTTTTATATCAGGGACAAATGGTAGCACATATTTATAGCGATAGGATTCAATTATCAAGCCTTCCCGGGGTTTTACAAATTGTGAATATTATATTCCAGAGCTTATGTAGTGATCATGCTTGCTTTGACTGGCCTGTTGGTCTAGTGGATAGTGCCCCTGACTGCTATACCTGGGGTCGTGGGTTCGATTCCCACCCAGGACAAATGTTTGTTCGATGAGCATGATCATTTTTTCTGTGTCTGGGTTTAATTTATCTATCATAAATATAGGTATGTATGTTTATCAGGTGTCTAGTACTTAGCTTGGGACTAGATGGCGTTGTGTGATAGTTGTTGAATATTATTATTATGTTTGACCTTTTATTTGTACACGATTTATTTTAGTCTTGAATTTAGTAGGCGCCGTACTATAAATCTTTAAGTTGAACCTGTTGCCATTGAATTTAACTAGATAGTAACAGGTCCTAGACAGTATGAGATTCTATTGTTTCACTACTAACGAAACTAAAAGAATGCTACTCTCAAGAAAAACTTCCCTGCTCCCTTTTATTCTATTTTAAATTTGAATCAATTCCTTACGAGATTTTCGGAAATGCTCAATACTATCAAAGTAACAGCCTAGGGTTTTGTAATCTTTATGTTAATAAAATTCATCACACATAATTATCAATGAACAAGTCGAGCAGATATTTACTGTTTATGATTCTTAAGCGAGAAAGCATGTGGAAACCTGAGAGACGTAGGCGTTGACCTAAGTATTGGCGTTCGTTAATAAATGGATTTGTATCGCATATTTGAACAGAAATAAGCAGGCATACGTGTTCCACGTGGCACATTAACTTAGGTATATATATTATCAGCCTATTGCCGTCCACTGCTGAACGTAAGCCGGCCCAAAGAGCGCCAACCATCCCGGTCCTGTGCACTTAGGTATGTAATGAAGATAATTATCAGTTAAAGGCTTTTTTTATCGTGTTAAAATCATCAAATGAGTCCTCCCACCCACGGCAGGGCAGGAAGGACTTCAGTGTCAGACTATTACTGATTAAAAATCACGGTGACCCTTACTAGCCTTTTATGTTCCAGGATCACGGTAGGGCGTTAGTCCAGCGACTCCGGGTGTGTTAAAGGCTAGTGAAGCTATTGCTAAGAAGAATTATTGTAGTATTCAGCTTTATGACTTATGGAGTTCAGTTATAGTGACTTGTTTGATCAGTAGTTAAATTAACTAAGTATTTGTTCAATTAATTATTTTAAACAATTTGTTTAAAACATGTATGGGATTTTAAGAATTTGATCAAACGTTATAATACACGTGGGTCCGACTCCGGAAATCAGTGAAAAGTTAGAACAAATTTTTCGAAAACTTCTCTGACATTTTAGACTTATGTGTCCTGCTAATTCTTATGAAATTTCGTTAATATTGGTTCAGTCAGTTCGAAAACATGACTTGAAACTTTGTCAAGAATGAAATGCCGTTCACGCTCTAAAGCCTAGACTAGTCTAAACTACTTTCTTCCTGACGAATTGTCTGTACGTCATCCTTTAAACAGAAAATAGGTATTCAGTCCAAAAACTATTTTAACAACGACCTTTTCCCACTAATCCCAACAAAACCTAACCCTCCGAAAAACGTTACAAATGTCAAGCTTTAAAACAACACTGATACCTACGTAAGGCAAGCGTGCATACATCGCTCAAATATTTACGTTGACTTAGGTTAACCCTTGCGTAGCGGCCTCCGTCCATCAGGCCCCGTGGCCTCGCGGGACCGGCCAGGTAACCGACATAGCGGTACGAAGATTAGATAGGTTACTTTGTACCGATTTTGTTTTGAGAAAATTGGAGGGTGTTTGAAGTTGTTGTGGTTCTACTGTTTCAATTGATTGTAATTGAAAATGTGTTTAATTTTACTGGGAAACGTAATTTGCTTTTGAATTTTGGCCTGTTGGATCAATCCACTTTTATATAAACCCCGAGACTATCGACTTGGAGTCTATGAAAGAAAACACTTTTTTAATTAATTGAATTTTTGTTACAGATGCAACGCTGATACCGCAAGATTATGTATCTCAAACAAATGATCAAACATGGAAATCAATAAACGGAATGAAGATTCCAAGAAAAACAAAATGGTGGGTATAGTCTAAGTGACATTATTTCTGCGGTTATGAAGCCGTTATCCCTCTCACAAGAGAAGACTCCTATATCCCAGCAGTGGGAACATTATAGGCTGATGACGATGATGATGAAGCCGTGACCGGCTCAGTAAGAGGTGGCGAGATGACCTGGTCGCACATAAGATAACCGGACCGAGGTAGTGCCTGAAAAGAGTAAAGCGAGGCGAAAGCCTATGCTCAGCATTGAGACACTAAGGGAGTAGGTAAATAAATTTATTAGGACTGTGTTGAGTGATGTTTGATAGTATCTGATCACTTCTATACATTTTACGGTTCAATTCGTCATAAGAAAGAGTCAGGCTAAAGTCAAACAAAAACTTATAAACTAAAAGTTTTCCTCCTCTACGCTTCTCAAGTCTACGCAGTCCGAAACGGGGGTCATCCCTACAACCCGCAATAAAATATGCGCCGCAGGACCGTAGGATGTAAAAATGTTGTTTTTAAGGCTCTCCTCAATAATGTATCCTTTAGGAAACGTTAAGTGCTCCTTACCTTTACCTATGTATGTTTATAGGCAGACCCGAGCATCTCTTTTATAAGTAATGCTGTTCTTTATTGTATTATAAAAATTTTAATAGTGTACCGTAATTTTTTTTGGGTATGGTCATTCGGGATGGTCGTAAGTGGATTATGGGGGGTTGTTAATATGACTTTTTATGCTGCTAAGATACTTTGAATTTTTTTGTCGTTTTACGTGAGAGTTATCATATTTTCTTATTAAATGAATATCGATATTTAATATGTAAGTTTTCTTTTTCTTTGTGTTACAATTCAATTTCAACCACCCTACACTTTGCTATTTCCAAATCACTTTTGGTGACAGCGTAGAAGTTCTCGTATCTTTAGCAGTTTTCGGGCCTCAGACGCTGCCATAACCTGCACTGCTCATTCACTTAAAAGACTTAATTTAATTACTTGAATTATACTTTTTTTGTTGACCCTGAAAAAAGGTCTGCGTAACAAAGGACACATCAGTCCATAAGACCGACATCAACCCTAAATCGCGCGTAAAATAGGTTTAGAGGCACAAATAAACCCGGCCAAAAATACATGTGCCGTTCAGCGTAACTCAGTGAACTATCGGTTAACATTCACTATCAATAAAGTACGAGCCGATGGGCAAAGGGCGTCGGTGATCGATGGAACTTCTAATTTATACCCAAAACCCTAAGGCCGTATCGATTACACCCGCTAACTTTGCCGGGCCCGATGTACCGAGCCGCGCTGCTTTTTGCAAAATTTGCCCGTTGTCTCTGGAGGGTTAAGTTCGCGTATTACTTGATAGTTTGAGAATTAAATTTTTAGACGCGTGGGAATGATTTAATGGATGTGTCTTTGATATATTTTGACGTGATTATTTATTCAGTATGTCTATTCCACGAGTTTTTTTGTGCATTTGAATATTTATTCTTGGATCATAAACAAACTAAAAATCTAACAATTTTTTTTCTAAATAAAATGTGTAGGTAATGATACAGGATTAACAAGATTTAAGTGAAACAGCAAAAGGTTCTAACAGAAAGCATTTTTTTACTACTTTTCAAAACAAAACAAGATAAACCAATCGTTTATTAATTGCTAAATATCCATTTCTTAAAGTGACCGCTAAATGACCAGTTCGGGCATGCTAAATAGGTCCTTACTGCAATACTGATTTTATACTCAATAACAACCATAATTACATCAGTAGTAAGGATGAATACTTTTAAGGGTGAATTTTTCATTCCAACGAAAATCTTTGAGGGTGAATACTCCTTTTTTTTTGGGACAAACCCACCACACTATTCCCAAACCACTGCAACTACTGAGAGCCAGAATCAACAGTGGCAACCACCAGAAAATGGAATTGAAAATGAATACTCCTTATATACATACACGTGATGCCTAGCTAGAAAAGGTAGCCTCCAAAAACATGATCTTCCGAACAATTTAGATAATTTCCCCATGTTTACGATACATTACCAAATTAATATATTCCTCGGCCTCCGATCGATCTCGAATATCTCTAGGCATACGCTCAGCTAAAATTATTTACACTTCAACGGTTTCAAGGATCGTAATATGAAACTTTATTAAAGGGTTATCGCTTTCTATGTTACTTCGGTAATCTGTTCACCTCTCTATCTATAAAGTAAAATTTGTGCCCCGTTAGGTTTCTGTGAACAGACGTAGTAAGGCCTCGCATAAGTAGGCCTGATGGCCTGGTAAAGCATACATGTAACCTTTGGATGCGAAATATTTGGAACTGGTCGAGTTCGTGTCCTTTTTTTGATAGAGGATTTTACAGCTGAATAATAAATGTGATGTTGTAGGCTTTGTTAGTCTTGCAAAATATCTCAAAGTGCTATCTATACAAGAATCGGTGCTGCCGTTATGTTGTTGAAACCAGAAGCAGTCACCTGGACGGTCATAAGCGTCTCTCAAGTAACGTTGCTTTTGAGGTAACCATGTTTGATATCAACAGGCATTGCTTTTAAGTTATAAAGTGATGAAGGAACATTCAGACGAACTATAAACGAGGTGTTACGGCATCGCAAGAACTGTAATTTTAATAAATAGTGTTTCACCACTAGAATTTCACCCCAGTACAGCCTACGATTGTCTTTTTTTGAGCGGCATATGTTACAACTTCGCTTCTTTAATTAATTTTAATTTTAAACACCCACCCACAAACATACAACTACTCCACAATCACGATACCCCATTAAACAATCAGTAATACACCTTCCATCCATTATTCACGAAGTTTCAGTAAGTATACCGATAGCTAAGGTACTTAAATGTAAGCAATTACTGAAGGTAGATAATCCTGGAAGCTTTGACCCTCGGGATGACCTTTGCTTAACGAACTATGTATTATCTGATGATGCTGCTATGGCAGGATTTGTGTTTAGTGATCTTAAACTATTTAAGTTAATATAATATTTATGAGTGGGAAGTTTCTGGAAGTTTGTAATCCGACTTGTTTTTACATGATACATCACAAATATCATAGACCATAATATATGAAAGAGCATAATTTTACGGTCTTCTTAACCTTTCAGCCATACTGAGAGAAGGTCTCTTCCAAGCATTATAGTTTTGATTTTATTTTTATCCATTTTCCCAGTTTCTTCTGACTTCTATCTTTGATCTATGAAGATCTAATTCAGATTAACTGTTATTCCGAAAGTAAAATTACCTTTTTAAAGTGGTGAAATCATCAAATGGTTCCACGTGGATTGTGTGGAAGGGACTTTCAGACTGAGTAAAATCCACAGAGTCACATTTTTTTATGAATTGTAACATGTCACAATAGAAGCATCTCCTGTCGTTGGTCTGCTGGAAGAAATTTCTTGTTGAAATAAGCAGTGCCTATGTGATCTTTTTTCTGAATGTAATTTCTTGTATCTATGTGTTATTGTGTACATAAATAAAGCATTTTCAGTTCTTCGTAAAGTTTCGTTTCGCTGAAAATCCATATTACAACTGACTTTAAGAGACTAAAGTCTTTCAGTAAAGTACATATTTTTTGTTCTACAATAAATACAACAGTAACTATGTGTTTAAATAAATGCTGCAGGTGAGCCCAAAAATTGGTGCAACATCAATGCCTGACTGCCTGCCTGTACAACACAAAAACAGACATCAGATTAGATCAAATAGAGCTGATCGAATGAAGGTGGGTCATCCACTGGGGAAGATTCGAGACGGGCGCGATACACGATTAATTAGGGAATAGGGGATACGAGTAGTGGTCGACGATGCAAAGGGTACTGGCGACGACAAATGGTAAAGAAAAGTTTTTTATACAAGTTGTATAGAGAATTTATTAAAATGAGCGAAACATACGCTTTGTAAAGTAGTGTACATACGGTATCCTTATCACGAGTATTCTGTATTTTATTTTCTAGTATTTACAGCAATTCTTGTATAGAAAAATGGAACTACCTCTGGTGTACGAAGAAGGAACTAATTTTTTCCTTGAAATTTATGTCAAAGTTCCAGTTAACTTTAGGTCACAATAACTTAAAATTCATGATAAAGTAGTATGTAGTCGATAGCCAAGTATGTAAGCTTGGTGTGGGTGTGATGGATAAGCGATCTCACTGGCGGTGGTAGGATTCACCAGAGCCATCTGGTTGCGACTATCATCCTGTCGGAGTGCAACCCCCAAACAATTTTTACTGCTTTCCATGGTTTCACAGAAATGTCAGGTTTATTAAGCTTGGTCTTATACCATTCTATATATTTAAGGTTAGCGCAACACATAACCTAATGCTTTTCTGTCCAAACGGTTTATTAATTTTGAATTGAGTTAAGGACATGAAAGTTGTCCAACGACCTTGGTGTCCTCAATTCACATCGGAAAAATATCACCCTGGTGAAATCATCCAGGTGAGTTGAGTGGATGGTGTCTTTTGTCCACCTCGGAAAAATATCAACTAGAACCTAGTTGATATTTTTCCGAGAGGGACAAAAGACACCTAGTTACTAGGTGAACAAAGGCGACTATTCTTCAACGGTCTTGTGGACTTTTATCACCCACGTCAAGCATAAAAAAAGCAAAAAGTATTTTACTGTACGTATTATTAACTCTTGAAGTATTCTTTCATAATAATATCTCCACAATTCATCCACCTTTTCATGCCTACACAACTAACTTTACAAATTATAAGTTTACCGAAAACTATCCATAATCTTAGTAAATCCGAAACTAAGCCTTTCATAGCTTAGTTCGAAACACTTTCCCGACCGCCTGTACCGACTAGGACGGCAGTCGTCCAGTGGTTGTGTAACTGAATTACCTATCATTTTGATTGAACGTTTGAGAGCCTCAGGAGGCCCTATTAGATCCTACCTCTATTTACCAGACGTGTTATACATGGAGAGACACTTTTACGTAGTTAGCACTGATTTGTAACTTGTTATTTGATTATTTTTGGTTTGATTCAGTGGGGGACTGGTTTCTGTGCTTGATAAATAGATAGATTATTCCATGCTAAGTTTTTATTTACATAAAAAGAAAATATTTCACAAAATGTAAGACAATGGGCGTTCTCATTACTTAAAGTTATCTTTTCTTTTGATTTGAGGTACATACAGGGAGATTTTTGATCTATCATAATGTGGCGGCTATAATTATCTGATACTCTTACTAAAATGTTAAAACATTAGTTTGGTTCGCATGTTGTTCATTTTGTTGTGAATAAAATACCCCAGCTTTTGGCACTACTTGAACTTTTTCGACATAGAAGTGATTAGCAAGGTATTTTTTGGCAATCCAGTAACGTACATAAATTTAAATTTTTCAAGCATTGAAATTGAAAATTATGTTAAAACGATTCTATTTTTTTAAAGTCTGTTCCTGTTCTGCGCTTGGATCAGTTTATTTCTGAACAATACAAGGAAATAACATTCCAAGTTCTCAAACCAATTTTCCTCTAAAAAAATACAAATATACAATATCTAGTTATACAATAAAAGGCAGGTATTACGTACAATACAATATACAAATGTATCGCTAAAATAAGGGTCTTGGGGCACAATACATGTCTTAAACAAATATAAGAAGGCTGTGGCCGGTGACCTTTGTCCCTTTTGTGTCTGTGTGTGTAAGGGACGGACTGTGGGGACACACTCACACAGAGACAACTCTTGTATTTGCAAATGTGACCCTGTAGAGTAGTGGGCTACTAGATGTGGACATATTTTCTAATTAATTCGTAATTTTGTCTTAACATTGTGTGGGTTTTGAGGATCAAATGATTCCTTGTTGTAAATTTCTCTGAGGCATGTAATATGTGCTAGATCCTCAAGAAGAAAATTGTGTTTTTTTTGGGACAAATAGTTAAATGGAAAACAATAAACGATTTGTAGACGAACGCTTTGTCGGTAAAAAAAACACAAACTAAAAAGCGGGAAGCGGTTTCAAGTAAAATATAGCCGGGGGTCTAAAAATACGATTATTAGAATCTATGAATTGCCATAAAATTCGTAAAATGGAACATTCTATTGTATTGCTTAGAGGCAATACAGTAAAAAGATTATGCTAGAGTGTTCTTTCTAGAGGACTAGTGTTTTTGTATAAACGCGTAAAGCTGGCTTACTATTAAATGCAGGTCTTACAATTTCAGAGTATCTTGACTTCTTTCCAGATCCGGAACAACTATTTTTAGACCATACAATTTCGAATTCGAAACCGTGATAAGCAGCGCAACTGTCAATCGCTTAGCTAAATATTTAATCGTCATCATTAGCCTATAGCAGTTTACTGCTAGACGGCCTCTTCGATCGCCCGCCATTTCATGTAGAATTTACCAGCCACCTTGCGAAGATCGTCGTCAAATCATCATCATCTTGCTGTCCTTATCTTATTCTACTTGGAATTGTCGCAATACGTTTTCTTCTTTCATTCTTCCCTATCATATGTCACAGTATCATTTACTCCTTTTCTTTCACGTCATTCCCTTCACAATCCACCCATCTTTCGTTTAGCCTTCCTCTTCTTCTCCATTCTTACTCATTGCTCTCTTAGTTATATGAGTCATCATCATCATCTCAGCCATAGGACGTCCACTGATGAACATAGCCTTCTGCGACTGAGGTGGTAGTCTGTCGGACACCACCAATCACAAAAAACGTTGCCGAATCGTAACATGTCGTGATGTAGCTCTGTCTCGCTCAGTACTTTCCTGTAACGGCTCGCGCTAACGGTCAGTGAGGCGCGGGCAGCGCAGCGACGTATACGTTTGGAGTTTTCGACTTCCGGTGTCCCACAGACGTAAGTACAGCAATAAACGTTGATTCTGATAGACGTCACCTCACCAATATTGTTTTAGGTCCATAGTGTCTGTGAGTCGTTTCATCAGTAAAATATTAAAACTTAGATAGTGTCTCTCAGACATAACCTCACATTTAATTTGCTTAACTTATAATATTCATATTTTTTAGAAGGCAACTCAGAGCACAGATAGTAAGCCACCAAAACGTGACAGTAGTGGAAGATATACAAACGATGAAGAGCAGATTGAGGAAGGGCTTAATGAATTAGAAGAAGAACACTATTAGTTTAGCGTTTTTTTTTACAACTATCACACTACGCCATCTAGTCCCAAGCTAAGCAGAGCTTGTGTTATGGGTACTAGACTAACTGACAAACATACTTATATATTTCTAAATACATACATATTATAGATAAATTACACCCAGACACAGACCAAATGATCATGCTCATCACACAAACATTTGTCCCGGGTGGAAATGGAACCCACGACCCCCGGCATAGCAGTCAGGGTCACTAACCGCTAGACCAACAGGCCTGTCAAATTTTGATGATTCGGTGAAGATCTTAATTATGTGGAAGGAAATGTACAGCTAGAGGAAATCGAAGACCTCGAGAAACAGAATGCGAAGTTTTAGGCAATGATTTGCCTCCCCTTCCACCCGTGGCTCAGCTACCAGGTCCTTCTGGAAGGAAACTATGCAGCATATATGTCCAGTAAATTGAAGAGGCATACAAAGTACCACTGTTGCGCATGCAAAAAGCCAATTTGTCTACAATGTTCTTCTCCACTATGTCAAGACTGTAAACTTAAGCTTTAGAGTTAGGGTTAACTTTGAGACTGATTTGTGCCTAATTGAACCGTGATAACTCGTTGACTTTTTTGTTTTAGATCTATAAGTTAATGCTTAAAATATTAATGTTAACAGTTTTATAGAAGTTTTATAATTTCTTTTTTTTTTTTAATAGTTTGTAAGTTTGAGCGTAAAAGTAATGAAAATACCGATCTCATTAAATGATTCCATACTAAACTCGTTTTTTGTTTTGAGAAAGCTTTTTAATTTTTATTTCATTATTGATAAACCCACTAATCATAAAATAAAACTAGAGCTCTAATATTTCTGAAAGTTATACGCGAATCATGCTGTTTAAAGTGACGCCTAGCAGACTACACCTCAGTCGAATGGTGATTAGAAACTCACCTCAGTTGCAGAAGGATAGGCCTCCCCTTTTGATCGCCACAAGTACCGGTTGGAAGCGACCTGCATCCAGCGTCTTCCGGCGACCTTCATAAGGTCGTCTGTCCACCTTGTTGGTGGACGTCCTACGCTGCGCTTGCTAGTCCGTGGTCTCCACTCTAGCACTTTTCGACCCCATCTGCCATCCGCTCTGCGAGCAATATGGCCTGCCCATTGCCACTTCAGCTTGCTAATCCGGTGGGCTATGTCGGTGACTTTAGTTCGTCTACGGATCTCCTCATTTCGGATTCGATCACGCAGAGAATAATAATAATAATAATAATAATAATAATTTATTAACAGAAAAGGCGGTACAATTTATCTATCCTATTTAAAAAAAAAGTATACAAAATTATGTTATTCTTTTACAAGATAGAGTAAACGGCGATGTCTGTGCTAGTATTAACTGTGTGACAGACATCGGCGCATTCCTCTTACAGATTTAAACATCTAAAATTTAACATAATTATAGTTATCCACAAAATAGTAATATAGTGTAACAAACAGATCTCGGTGCAAAACAACTATTAATTAAAATTAGCGGAATATAAATTTAGAAAAAATAAATTGGATAAAAATTAAATTAAATTTGAATTTAACATTACAAAAATTGGTATTACAATATTTTATTTTATTAATTTATAAAAATAAATCTATGATTAAAGAGTTATGCATGGAAATACTTATGTGGAAGTGAAATTATGTGTAGGTGTATGAGTTGTGAAATGTGAAATTTAAAAATTAATGGCGCTCAGTAATTACATTTTATATATTTCTAGCGAAAAGTTTTTCAGTCTCGTCGTATGTGAGACCCTGAAGATATTCACTTACAATTTTCTTGCATTTGTATTTTGGAAGAGAATATATTTTGCAGATTTTGTTAAGAGCATTATAAAGACGACTACTCAAGTTCGGAAAGTGACGGCTTGCTAGAGCAGTATTGGCTTTAATAGAGGGGCAAACCATATCCTTACGTCGTTTATGCGTAAAGTGCTCAGGATCATAAGTTAATGAGGAATGTGCACGTAGGACTATATGGAGTGCACAAAGTTGCCTGACGGTAAGCACAGATATGTCTCTGTATATTTGGATAGTGGGGTAACGATAGGGTCTGTAGAGCATTACCTTCAGAACCGCCCTCTGCGCCCTCTCAAGTCGAAGCATTAAAGTTTTATGTGTTCCGCCCCAAACCGGGATGCAATAGGTTAAAATTGACTGCACTAGAGCAAAGTAAATGATTTTTAGCAATGGGGCAGTAACCACGGATCTAAGCTTTTTCATCGGAAATATCAGCTTACGTACACGTGATACCGCAACGTCTACGTGTTTGTTCCAGCTTAGAGTGCAGTCAATGTGCACTCCTAGATACTTAACGCAAGATGTTCTATGAATGGCAGGACAGTCGCAGTTATCAAGCGCCGGGTGGGTGCCTCTATGAGCCTTTATGGGTGGAATGTTAGGTTGCGTAGATGAATTCGCAGAGAAAGCAACATATTGTGTTTTAGCAACATTCAGTGTAAGGAGATTAGAGGAGAGCCAAGCCATCACAACACCAAGCGCGTTCTCAGCCGAACGGTGAGCGGATGCCCATGTGTCACCACTAATAATAAGTGCTGTGTCATCTGCATAAACTAGAATCCTGCAGTCAGGTATAGAAAGCTGGCATAGCCTGTTTACATACACAAGGAAGAGAGTAGGGCCTAACACACTGCCCTGAGGAACTCCGAAGAATAGGTTTTTTTCATTGCTAGTATAGCTCTCAACCTTAACCCGTTGGCTACGATCAGAAAGGTAGTCACAAAATATTTTTAGAGCTGTTTCTCTTATTCCCAGCGACTCTAACCCTTGTAAAAGGATGGAGGTTGAGACCGTGTCGAAAGCCTTGGCCAAATCTAAGAAGATACCTATCGTTTTCTTCTTCGTATCAAGATTGTTTACGATGTGATTTGATAGCTCAAGAACAGCATCTTCTGTTGATTTTCCTTTCCTGAAGCCGTATTGGTTAGGAGCAATCGCATCAGTTTGGTCTAAATACTTAAGAAGTCTCTTGTTTAAGATTTTCTCAAGGATCTTGGAAAGGGTAGTAAGAACAGATATAGGCCTATAGTTTTCAACACGATCCCCCTCCCCACCCTTAAAAATCGGTGTGACTAACGCTTTTTTAAAGGATTTTGGGAAAACGCCATGTGTCAAGCACAGGTTGCATACATGAGTGATGGATGGGATAAGGACATGCTTGGCAGCTTTAATAACTGAGGCAGGGATGCCATCGTTTCCAACGGCACAGTTATGCTTTAGTTCCGAGATTATGCTGTTCACCTCATCAAAGTCAGTTTCGAGCAAAGCCATTGAGTTGCCTTGAGGGTTGGGCGTGGAATTAAACACAAACCCATCGCTGTTGGCAAATTGATCTTGCTGTATTTTTTGAGCAAGATTACTTCCGACATTTGCGAAGTAATTGTTTATGGCGTCGACAGAGGACTCAGGATCATTACGAATTTTTAGAAGATCTCTCGTTTTGCTTGACTTGGTGGAACTTTTATAAGTGATGGTCTTTATTATATCCCAAGTCGCCTTGGGATCACCACTAGCTCTCTGAAGTTGTTGCTTATCATAATTGCACTTAATAGTCTTGAGCAAGTTGTTGCAGTAGTTGCGATACCTCGTATACGTAAGCCTAACTATGGGGTTTTCAGGATCCTGCTTTGACTTCAAATGCAACTTGTCTCGATTACGAATGCACCTCAAGAGGCCAGGGGTGATCCAAGGCTTAATAATACGCTTCCTATGCGCCACTCTCTTCAGCTTGCTGTTTGCATTAACAGAGTCATTCAAAATGGAGATTAGTAGATCGGCACTCTGATTGGGGTCTGTGCTTTTTAGAATACTGGAGAAGTCCGATCCTTCCAAGGAACTTATGACACCAGGAAGATTTATTTGGCGGAGCAAACTTTTAGGTTTCTCTACTAAAGAGACAGTCTCAAGACAAAACAAAACAGGCTTATGGTCGGTAAGAAAAGAGTCCAAAACCAGTACTGTTGACTGTTTGTTTGTTTTTAAAAATAAATGGTCAAGGCAGTTATCCATACGTGTTGGGAACACGTGGGCAGGCAGGAGGCCATGAAATGCCATTACATTTAGGTACTCCTCTGAGTTGGGGTTACTATTTCCTGGACCAATATTAATGTTCAGATCACCAATGACAGCAATCGTTTTAACTGATGAAAGGGAACTCAGTGTATCGTTCAGAGAACTATTGAATTTTTCAATATTTCTGTTCGAAGGTGATCGGTAGAATGCAATTATAACCGTGTCTGGGTCGACCTTCAAGATCAGACAGTTAGCATCCTGAAACACGGGCTCGGCAATACTACAATCTAGCTCAGAACGAATGTAAACCAATACACCGTCATTCTGGTTTGTAAAGGCGGATTTTGTGGAGTAAAAGCCATCTAAACTAGGAATGTCGGTAACTTTACTCAACCAGCACTCCGAGAGAATAACAATATCACACTTAACATCCATGGAATGAATAAGAACATTTAGACCGTCAAAGTTCCGGTTTAGACTACGAATGTTCACATGCAATGTATTCAGTGTTTTTTTCGAGGACTGAAGATACTGTGAACATTGTTCCGGTGAACACACAAAGGATCGGGAGACATTGTAAGATTCTACGGAATCCATAAACCTATTTAAATTATCCACTGTTGAAGAAAATAGATAATGGGATGCTGGTAAGGGGTCCAAGTTTTCGACTCTGGTAGCGACTTGTGTTTGATGTGTTAAACAGTTTAGTAATATCTTCCAGTTTTTCGAAACATGTTACTTGCTTGACGGGAATGTAAGTGCGTCTTAAAAAAGTTCGATGTGTAAAAGATGTGTGAGTTAGGGTCACAAAAGCGCCAGATATGTATTTCCGTGTACAAAAAATAGTTATGGTAAAACATGCATATTCTAAGGCTATGAGTATAATAATTAAAATGTAAATAAAATAAACTAGATTAAGCGAAAAGAAATAAATGTTTTTGAGAAATAGTCAATCTTCAACTTTTAGGCTCTTCAAATCCGATTCATTGTTAATGCAATGAGCAGTTTGACCTTCCTTCTTTCGTATAAAAACCTTTCCGTGGGCCGTCCAGCAGAAAGAATATTCATTAGTTTTTGAAAAATCACGGGCTAAAAAGTACAATCGTTTTGCCCTGGAAGTAAGGTGTTCAGATATGTAGACAGGAACATCCGGACCGTTTATCTGTATTTTGGAGGTTGAAAACTTGCTGTTTTTGTTTGTTTGATTGTACGATTTGATAGATTTGATCATTTTTTCCTTAGTGATCACTGTTGTAAAGTTGACTATGACAGGTTTATTTTTTTCATTTTTCGTGTTTAGTCGGTAAATATCACATATATCCGAGGTGTTTATTGGAACGTTTAAGGTTTTACCGGTCTCAATAATGATCTTTGATAGGTCTTCCTTTGTTTCTTTTGGTTTAGCTGGTATGTTCCTTAGTTCCAGGGATGAAGATCTTTGAGCTCGTTCTAAGTTTTCAACCTTTTCTTCCAGTATCTGAATGTAGGCCAGATTTTCCTTACGTTCCGAGCTTAATTTATTAAATTCCTTCAAAAGATCGTCATATTTTGCGGTAACAAACTCGCATGATGATTTGATTGATGCATTTAACTCTTTTATTTCAATCATTGAAGCATGCAGAGCATTGTGTTTATCATTTTGCTCCTTTTCAAATTTGCTGAAGAGATTCTTCATTTCAATCATGAACACATTCAAATCATCTACCTGATCGAACTTGCGCTTACGCTGCGTAATATTGGGATCAGGATCCACCTTTTCCGTTGTCACTTCAGGTTCCGAATTGACTTTCACAGCTGGAGATGGTGGTGGAGACCGTCTTAACATCATTTTATAATGTTGAGGATCAGTCTATATTAGCAATTAAAGCCAGATAAAACAATATAAACTGGTAATATGGTAATAGCGGTAAAAAAGCAAAGAGTTATTTTTGCGTAAAAGTAAAAAAACAAAAACAAACACAGCAAAAAGTCCAAAAAGAGTTGTCCGACCTCGGAATCGAACCCGCACCCCTATGTTCGCTAGTCCGGCGGCCGCCTTAACTCGCTACGACGTCTTGCGGTGTAGAGTCGAAAATTACAGATGTATTTCTCTAGTCGAAGTGTCGATCCAATCTAGCGGTGTTGAAGTTTATGACCATATTAGGTAGCGTTTGGTGTCGCCGGGCGTAGTCTGACTCACCACTAGCCGGCGAATTGGAGCGAAGCAGCTTGGTGAGTCACTGTTTGTAGACTTCGACGACGATGATTTGCAATAATTTCTGTTGTTTTTGTTTACTAAATAATTAATTGTGGTGATAACTAACACATTTAACTAAGTTGACACTGATTTTATGACAATCACGATTAGAAGTGCTCAGTTTATGCCTTAGATTAAGAATTTTATTATATTAGATACGGAGAGACTTTGTGCACGTCAACTACGTGTGAGCGCGGGCCGAGGAATGAATGAAACACCGAGCATAGCCCTCTCCATAGCTCGCTGAGCGACTTTGAGCTTTGAGATGAGGCCGATAGTGAAAGACCACGTTTCGGTGCCGTAACTCATCACTGGTAACACACATTGGTTGAAGACTTTCGTCTTGAGGCACTGAGGTATATCGGACGAAAAGACACTGCGTAGTTTCCCGAACGCTGCCCAACCGAGTTGGATTCGGCGGCTGACCTCTTTCTCGAAGTTGGATCTACCTAATTGGACTACTTGTCCTAAGTAGATATATGAGTCAACAACTTCGAGTACCGAGTTTCCAACAGAGACTGGGGTGGGCACAACATTGGCATTTGACATAATTTTCGTCTTGTCCATGTTCATTTTCAAGCCCACCCGTTGCGAAACTCGGTCGAGGCCATCGAGCATCATGCTGAGTTCCTCCATCGACTTTGCCATGACTACGATGTCGTCGGCAAACCGAAGGTGAGTGATGTACTCGCCATTGATGTTGATGCCAAGTCCTTGCCATTCCAGGAGCTTGAAGGCGTCTTCCATTGCGGCAGTAAACAGTTTAGGGGAGATAACATTCCCCCTGTCTGACGCCTCTTCTCAATGGAATCGCCTTCGTACTCTGCTCTTGTACTCGGACCGACATGGTGGCGTTATTATACAAACACTTCAACACCTCGATGTACCGACAGTCAATACGGCATCGCTGGAGTGACTCAAGCACCGCCCATGTTTCCACCGAATCGAAGGCTTTCTCATAGTCCACAAACGCTAAGCATAATGGCAAGTTATACTCCTCGGTCTTCTGTATAACTTGCCGCATATGGATGTGGTCTATGGTACTATAGCCTCTTCGGAAACCGGCTTGTTCGGGAGGCTGGAAGTCATCAAGTCTGTGTTCGAGACGGTTCGTGATAACCCTTGAAAACAGCTTATAAACATGACTCAGAAGCGTGATGGGTCTGTAGTTCTTCAATAGGCTGTTATCACCTTTTTTGAAGAACAGCACCACCTCACCTCTGCTCCATGCTTCGGGCGTTTTGCCCTTGAACAGGACGGTATTAAAGAGCTTCTGGAGGACTTTAAGTACCGGTGTTCCACCCGCTCTCAGAAGCTCTGAGGTGATTCCGTCCTCGCCCGGCGCCTTGTTGTTCTTAAGCTGTTTCAGGGCCATCCTAATCTCGTACAGACTGATGTCCGGGATATCTTCGGTATAATGTCGGGACAGCTTGGCTCTTGGATCTCCTACCAAGCTGTCAACGGGCTTTGCGACCGAAGTGTATAACTGTCCATAGAACCTCTCGATCTCACCTAAAACCTCTGCTTTGGTCGACGCTATGCTGCCATCCTCCCGTTTCAGCTTTGTCATCTGGCTTTGCCCAATAGACTTGCCCTTCGCGAACACTTTGGAGCCTTGGTTTCGCTGTATGGTCTCTTTAACACGATTCGTATTAAAGAGACGCAGGTCGTGCCGCAGTTATATGAGTGTCATCCAGATATTAATTATTTAATTGTAAAACATAACATAGGTCCAGTCGAAAACCAGCGTCGAAAAGGTAGTAACTTGACATTTTGCTGAAATGGACCATGGCCACTATTTAGTTTTAATTTCAGTTTAGTTTTAAATTTTCATTTTTTTGTTTCTTGTGTTTATTTTATTTTGTTGTGTGTTAGTCGTCTAGTGACAAATAATTGTATTTTATTTCTTTCTTTCTAACTATTTGCTCTATCTACGAGTATACTAACCCTGTGCCCTAAGCCCGTTAGGCCGGGCCACCTTCCGATACAATAACAGGCCGCGGACCCTTTCTTCTGGCAGGCCCGCTTATAAATTGCGGTGTCCGACTGTGCCGACTGTTTGTAGCCAATATTGCACTGCTTGTTTGCTTTCCATCGATTTGGGAGAGGATAGACTGAGGAGGTAATAGGATTATGTTGAACTGATATGTCTTTGTGTGGACTTGGACAAGATCTTACAAGGACACTGTTAGGATTGAACTAGAAAGAGAGATCTTATTACGGTACACGTTATTTTAGTCAATTTGTTTTGTTGTCTGGCAGTAAGCCTCGGTAGTGGTGCCGTGTCAAACTTGTTAGCTAGTCATGACTTTACCGTGATAACTTTTCACGTGTATGAGAAAGTGACAGTATATTGGTTTGAGTCTCTTAAATGTATTTGTTGTTTTAATTCGATTTTTTACAGCATTTAAGAATTACAACATCATGGGATGGCGCTTTATTTTCCTAATAATTTTTGGTGTTTATTTCGTTTTCGTTTCTTTGTGCGTCAAACAAAACTAATTTCACACAATACATTTTTTTTTAAAGTTAGGAATAACAATGTCGAAAATTCGTTAAGAATTCTTAGATAACATAACTTTGGGTCTAATTGTAATGCTGATATTTAATTTCTGACTTCTTTGTACATTTTCTCGCCAACATGACTCCTGTTCGATCAAGCATTTCATATACCTGTATGAAACTGAAAATTCCGCTCAAGTTATATTCAGAATTCCGCAGCACATCCATCGGAATCTTGAAAACGCTTGCATGAAGTTTAGCTGAAGATATTACCTGAATTTTTCAGGAAAATTGTACTTGACGCTGACCGTACTTATTTGCTTGACAAATTCTTATTGCTTACGAGTTGTTTTTGAAATTGTAACGTTTGTTGCTTTATAATGCAAAATATAGCAATATAGCAATAGTGGTATTGGGACTTATGGATTCCAAAGATTTGTTTTTAAATACATACGTGTTATTGAGGACAAAATTTAAATGATGAATGACGAATAGATAATAAAGACGACAACAAAATTTAATGATGAAAATATTATTTCTCCTAGCTCAGATAAATAATTGAAGAACACATAAAAGAATTACGCTATTAAATGCTTACAAATTTAGTGCTTAAAAAACATGACCCATCTTGTACGGCGCAATAAGGGAAAGTGGGTGAATTTTAATTATTATTCTATTTATTGCAGGCATCGGTGGCCCCTATAAAATACAATACAAAAAATTAAAAATAAACAATAATAATCAATGATCTGAAAATACATTTAAACAAATAATATATTTTTTTTTTTTTTTAATCTTTATTAGAAAAAAAGGCTTTTATCAATTCATGATTATGCCAGCCCTATAGATTTACAAAATGGACCTAAATCTCTATGATCTTAACTTAATTAATTTACAAATTAAATAATATATCTTAACAGCTAATTTAGATGTAGGCTTAGATAAAATTATGTTACACATGCCCACGTCTCCTAATCTAAGTCCAGCTTCCGATTCCACCGCTCTGCGTTCTGCCCCAATCCGGGCACACTCCACCAATGCGTGGTACGTGTCCTCTCTCTTATTGCAAATAGTGCAATTCGGGGTGTTAACCACCTTCATAAGGTGACCAAACGCATTCAATGGAATGTGTCCGGATCGCAGACGCATACTTGTTACAAGCAGTTTCCTATTCAGCTGGACATCCATAAACCAGGGAATACGTGGTGGTTCAGACTGGATTGTCCTGTACCATATACCTTTCTCTTTGGATCTTTTATCAAAATATTCTTTCCACAGCTTTGTACAAGCTATTTTAATATCACCTAATATTTCCGTGAAGTAAGGTAGCTGGCTCACATAAATCCCTTCATATATCCCAGTTTTTGCTAACTTATCTACTTGCTCGTTTCCTGTCAGACCTACATGTGATGGAATCCATTGGAATTTAATCAATTTGCCACTACTTCTCAACAGTAAATATGTTTCTAAGATGTGATAAGCCACCGGCATGCCTCTTTTTCCAGCGGTACAACGAACTAAATGTTGTAAAGCACTCTTAGAATCACAGAGTATCACATATTTGGTATATTTGCATGACATCAAGTACGATAAACATTCAGAAATTGCATATAATTCTGCTGCCATGATCGATATCTTACGATTCAGCCTAAAACTGGCTCCTATGCTAGATTGAGGATCAAAAAATGCTGCACTTGTTCCATTATCATCTTTAGACCCATCACTGTAGATCTGACAGAAACCTTCATAATTTCGTGCAATAGTTTCTATAGACTGTCTTAAAAGTGCTAAAGGAGTATGGGATCTCTTAGGTCCTGCTATGTCGTTAATGGTAAGGTTAATATGACACTTAATATCTACATTTGCTGTCCAAGTCGACAGTGAGAACATCTCCAGTCTTTCAGATCGCTGTATAGCTAGATTACATAACTCACTATGAGTTATAGTTAGCAACGGTTTTTTCCTATTACTCCAATATGATGCGTGTTCACATAATGTTGTCAGTTTTGATATTATTGAAAAGGTGTCACTATCACTTATAGACTTAGCTTTTAGACAAAATTTTGCAGCTAGGTATTTCCGACAAACAAATAACGGGGGAAGACTTAACTCCGACTCCATCACATGGATTGGGCAACTCTTCAAAAAACCGCCAACTACTCTCATAGCTTGGTTTTAGACTTTGTCTAATTTTGAAATTTTAGTTTTAGCGCTACTATCGAACAAAAAGCTTGCGTAATCTAACCGACTGCGTATGATTGCAATATACATCCGCCTCAAATGCATTGGATGAACTCCCCAAGACGAACCTGCCAGCACCTTAAAAACATTTAGAAATCTCATACTCCTCTCGCAAATTTCATTGATCTGTTTGCCCCACCTGAGAGACGAATCTAGCCAGAGTCCTAAATATTTAACTGCTTGAACCTGTTCTAAACTGGTATTGTTCATAATTATATTTGCCTGTTGTAATATTCTTCCCCTAGCGAATAAACATACTTTACTTTTCGTAGGTGACAGTTCAAGGCCTAATATTCCCAGTAAATTGGACAAATTGTCAATGGCTTCCTGAAGAGTTGTGGTCATGAATCTTGTATCATGACCAGTGATAAATAGGACGTAGTCATCAGCATATTGTGATATATACACATTTACAATATTTTTACAAATATCACTTGTAACTATATTGAATAAGATTGGAGACATAGGGTCTCCTTGTGCCAAACCCTTACATGTCCATCTCGTAATCGGAACATTGCTACCTACCTGTGCTACGTCCAAGTGTCTCTCCTTTAAATATTCCCATATGTACCTACATATAGATGCCCCCACCCCCATCTCATCCAGCTTAGTAACGACTTTTAAAATATTTATATTATTATATGCATTGTCTATGTCAACGAAACATCCTAATGTTTTCTGATTGGTTGTGAGCCCCAATTGAATATGTGATACTAGGCGTACTAGATTGTCTAAGCTTGATTGACATCTTCTAAAGCCCACTGTGTTTTTAGAAAACAAATTATTACTTTCAAAATACCATTCAAGACGCCTAGTTATAATATTGTGTAATGTTTTGCAAATACAAGATATGAGTGAGATAGGTCTCAAAGATGATATATTGCTCAGATCGCGTCCAGGTTTCGGAACAGGCACTACATTTACCTTCCTCCACTGCCTTGGAATATCACCTTTAGACAAACATTTATTAAATAAATCAACTATCAGCTGTTTTTTAGGGAAGTTGAAAATCATCGAATAAGAAATATCGTCTTCTCCTGGAGCGGTATCTTTCATTTTCAGTGTATTAGCGAGCTCCTGTTCCGAAATCTGGTACTCCAACTGTAAATTACTAGAACTGAATGTGGGAGGTTCTGACAGAACGTAATCTGGTGTCAGTTGTCTTAAAAATTCATTCGCCCTCTCTGCATCCAAACAGATCCTACGACTACGATGTCCTTTGAGCCATCTCATTCTATTCCATAATTCGTGACTAGACACTATCTCACTAATACTATCACAGAACTGACGAAAAGACTCAGCACTAGCTTTACGGATGAGTCTCTGTGCTTTTGCAACCTTCTGTTTTAAATTAACGAAATTTGTGGGGGTGGGATTCTTCCTTACTTGAACAAGAGCCAATCTTCGTTCCGCCACTGCCCTAGACAACTCGGGGGACCAATAAGGTTTTGAAATAAACTTACTAGTGGGATCTTCACTAATCTTAATTATTGGTATTGATCCTTGAGCTCCATCATGAATTAAATCTATTATTACGTCGTACATTTGCTGTGTTTCACCAGATAAATTGATACTACTAATTCTATTTAAAATAATTTCTTTGTACTTTTGCCAATCTGCTTTTTTAAAGTTTCGTTTTGTGTAAATAGTGTCATTACGTGTTATCTCTGTATTTATAAGAATCATTAAATGGTCACTACCTAAATTTTCATTTAAAACATTCCAGTTGAATCGAATTGCAATATCTGATGACGCAAAAGTGATGTCCGGAGAACTTTTACGTAACTGATTTAGAACTAACTTAATACTAGTATGTTCTCCAGAATTGAGGGAAACAAAACGCCAATCATCCGCAGCATCATGGATCTGTAAACCTCTGTTATCACTTTTATTTGACCAATTGGTATGATGTCCGTTGAAATCCCCCCCTATAAAAGTTTTGTTAGGCCATTTAGAGAATAAACTTTTCCAGTCTTCATCTGTTGTGTGAATATTAGGAGGGCAGTATACGGATACGATATTTTCTAAGAAGCTACAATTAAATATTTTAACATGGAGAACTTGAATGCGTTGATTACGTAACCTGAAATTACTAACCTGTGCTTTTATAGATTTATGCATCACAATTGCTATTCCACCATACGAATCGTCACGATCTTGTCTAAAAATATCATAACAACCAATTTTCAAATGACTATCTGGTTCAAGCCAGGTCTCCGAGATAAGGCAAACATGAATTTTTTCTATCAATAAAAAATTCTCAAAAGCTCTAATTTTAGGTCTTAAACTACGTGCATTCCACTGTAATATCTTCAATGTAACAACTTTATTTTTAGGTTCCATAACTAGAACCTAAAAAAAACTCTAGACATTTATTTAAAATTGGCCACTCAGACATTCTATCTACTGCAACTAAAACTAACCATTCAATGCAGCACTTAATAATATTATCAAATTTTTCTTTTATACTCAAATTATGCATAAAAATAATGTCTTTTAAACGTGCTACTAATTCTTCAAAATGTACTTGTCGCGTGTTGTTTACGCTGTCGCCGATATCATTAGTACTAGTAGATTGCTTTGGAATGCGGTCCGGTGACTCACAACGTCGCCACTGTGATTTACTTGTACCTTCACCATGTGTTTTTTTGTCTTTATTATTTGTCTGCGGTGATTTAGGGCATTTTTGTGAAAACAACGGTGGGAATTGTGACGTACTTGGAGTGTATTTATTATTTCCTCTCAATTCTTCCGATAGTAAACCACTGAAGCTGTTGTTGGTGTCAATCTTGGGTTTTTCACCTCCCATTACTGTTTGTGGACTAGTATTAGCTGACTGGGGTCGAACATACATATTACAGGCTACATGATATGTACAATTGAATTCTGCCATAAGCTCCCTCAAGCGTTTCTCCCTAGAATATGCTGGGCAATTTCTATTCAACGCCATGTGATCACCACGACAGTTCACGCATTTGAATATTGCAGCTTCACAGTTAGTGTGGTCTCTTGTGCACTTAGGGCATGTTGGCGTTTCGGACGTACATCTTGCTTTAGAATGGCCAAACTTCCAACAATTTGAACACTGCGTTACAGGGAAAACAAAAGGCTCAACTTTAACGCGTAGACTGTCCACATATATAAAGGCTGGCAGGTGTGAGCCACTAAAACCTATCTGAGCTACTTCACTAGGTACAAATTTGCCTTCTTCATCTCGTCGCTTCAGTCTTTTTAAAGATAAGATCTGAGTATTATTAGGACATTTGATCACTTTAAGAGCGTCCTCGTCTGACAAATCGAGATCCACGTTCCGGATAATACCGTAGGATATATTCACTTCTTTTACACTATAAACCCGCCACCCTTTTTCTTGAAACTCCTGACAGTCTAACAATTTTCCCTCACATTCTTCAGTTGATGCCTCTATTTTTAATTTGTACGGGTTAATATATTTAACACGCAGTATATCCGTTAAACCCAGATTATTAAATAATTTTGCTATAGCAAACTGCTTAGGTAGTTTTTCTTTACTCCAAATAAAAACCTCTTTTTTAATTTGCTTCTGTCTCTTGCCTCTATTCTCCACTGTAGTCCACCCTGCTTCATCTGCTTCTCTTTCTCGTTTTGTCGGTTTATTTATTAAGTCTTCTTCCATAATTTGTACTTCACAGCTGTTCGTCTCTTCTAAATTGTCTACCGAATTACTCTTGTTCTCTTCACCCTCCTCTGTCATTAGTGACATCCATCCATCCAACTGTCCCACTTCACTATTATCCCTTTGATCTAGGTTCGTTTTTTCTAAGCCATGATCATCTGTGGCCATTATGTAAGATCCTGCATTATAGATATACGCGTAAAATGAATGAATTGGAAACCGTATTCGACAAACGCGCGCGAGCGATCTACACGAGTGCCGTGACAGAACTGAAATAATATATCAAAAGCAGAAATTAACAGTATCCATTACAATGTTCCCAAAACATATTGAAATACCGTAACATGCAGTATTTCCTGGGATCGCAATAAAAACCGTACCTCGCGTGTTATTTACTCGGCCCGTACTCGACCGGGCCGTGGGGACCCAGGCTTTTTCATTTCCTGAAACATGGATGTTTCCTTGTAATGGACATAGGTTATTGGTTTATGAAATTAAATAGGTTCTGGATAAAAAGGTATAACTAGAAGTAATGATTTCATTTTAATAATGCACAATAAATTACCCATCGTTCTGTATTTGTCGATGGTTTGACGGTAACTCTTATCGATAAGTCGATTATTTAGAAAATGAGCCCTTTTTTAAACTCCTGCTTGCAGAATTTTTTCCAGTATTAATTAAATAAAAGTAGAAGAGTCTCGTAGATATTTAATTTTTAGATTCTAAACAACAACAAATACATCAAAAAAAGTTTCTAATCACACATTGTACTTTATCAAGAAAAAATCTTTGTTGTGTGTTTTATTTGGACAGAAATAGGTAGCCTGTAATATAAATCTTAAAAGAACAAGAAATCATAACATAATCTGCCGTAAAAAAAAAAAAACGATTTTTCAAAGTGATTGCAAACATTTCTTGATGTTTGTACAACTCGTAAAATTGTTACCACTGAGTCATCATAGCTCTCATAACGTACTTATATTATCTTGTCTACAATCGAGTACTCTTCAGGTATTCCTTTTCGCAATTAAAACCTAAATTCATCATTACATCATCTTCCAAAAGCCTGCGTCACTGTTTCAAACCGCCTCAGAAGGAATACAAACAACTAGGCGAATAAGTTAACTAATTTAATCCTACCGAAAAGCTTTGCGATATCTGTGCCTAATGTATGCACAGCGGATATACCCCTTTGAGCCTCGTACTGACTAGCCAGTGAACTTGACTAGTAACTTTCTTATTTCTCTACTAGAATTATTGTATTTTGTAACTGCTGTAATCAAATCATTCATTGTAAAGTCTGTCTTTCAAAGAGCTAATAGAAATAAATAAATGATCTCTCATTTGAGGAAAATTTTAATAGGTAAACGTAAGTAACAGGTTGTAAATCAGTCGATTTCTAAAAGTATTTTCTTTTTACCTATCGGTAAAAATTGGATACATAATGTTATTACTAAATAAACTTCCTTAAGTAGCTTAGTAATTTTATTTTTTTCGGATTAGTCTTAACAACAAAATACATAGAATTTCATTAAACGTTTATCTCTATCTTAAGCATAACGAAATTAATTAATACCTACTTACCGTTAAAGATTACAATTTATTTTACAAAAGTCGACTTGCCTTACTCCAAAACCCTCGTTTAAAACTACGCTACTCGCCCGAACTACTCTCCCGCCGTTCAAACGCAGCACAGACCGGCCCTTGCGGGCAGTACTCCCTAGCTGTGGGCAGTACACCCTCAAAACAACCTTGAATAGCAAAAAACATTATAACTACCATCCTACTACAACCGAAAACCAACCCTACGAATAAAGGTATAGAGTAGATTTTTCTCTGTGTCGTGTTTTGTGGGCAGTAGATACAGGGGGCCCGACAGATCGACCCATGGCTACTATACAACGATTGTGTAGTTTTGATTTCTATTTCGTATGTTTAACTTCGAACTATTTGCCGAATTTCGGTTATTGGGTACCTCCTTTATGAATTTAGTATGAGAGTAAGTTGAAACTTGAATTAAGTATGGACTGGTTTGTTTTTAAAGGTATCGAGGTTAAATGTTTGTTGGTTATGTAAACATTTAGTTTATATAGTTTATGTTTGTAGAGTTTGTAATGTTATCAAAGTTTTATGTTGTTTTTCAGTAATTTGTGTGTTCTACTACTAAATTATAGGTACTACTCTACTCATATACTAAACATATGTATATCATTAATTTACAATTAATTATTTTATTAATCGAGTATTCTGGCGTCTGGCCAAATGAACTGAAACTATAACTGTTTCTTTCATTGATAATTTAGTGACAAGTTCCTTTTGTATTTCAATTTATATTAACATACTCATTTATTTATTCCTGAGTATACCCTATGTACTGCATTAAGAACTTAAAATTAAACAGTTTTACATATACTTAGAATACGAGTACCTACTACCAGTCCGGTGTGAAAATATTAAAATCAATTACAGAGCCCAATTTAAACAAAGCTGAATTCATGGCTCGTAGAACTGACAACCGATGGGGAAGAAAAGTTCTCGAGTGGCGACCACGGACCGGAAGACGCAGCGTAGGTAGGTCTCCCACTAGGTGGACCGACGACATCGTGAGAGTCGCGGGCAACCGATGGATGCAAGTGGCGAATTGTCGTGGCGGTCTAAGGAGGAGGCCTATGTTCAGCAGTGGACGTCTTCCGGCTGATGATGATGATGAATTCATATTAGATATAGTTTTTTTTCTGAAAACTAAACTGTCCAGAGTCCTAAGAAAAAAAAGTTTCCTAAAAATACTAAAACTAAATATGCCTAAGCAACACAAGTTCCCGACACATTTCACTAAATTACACTTGCATGAAACTAGAAATTACTTTGTATTTCACCCTTTTTTCTAAAAGTGACAGTGACAGTGTTTACACGTAGCCAGTAGCTTGAAGAAATGCCCCCTCACGTGTTCACGTTAACTCGGATACATTTTTTGGACTTGGCACAGGTTAGAAGAAATATTATTCGTTTAGTTTTCTCTTAAAATGTTTAAAGATGTATGTATACTAAAGCAAAGGATAAAATAGCGTTCTAAACAATGTATAGGTACCTACAATTCAAACACACAAATTTGTTTCTTTTTACACTATTTAATTATATATCTAATTAAATAAAAAATATAATAAAATAATACTAAAATATACAAACTATAAGATAAAAACTTAATAACAGTCTACTAACTTGAACTTGTCGAACCAGATGCAGCTAAATATCAGCGACATGGAGCAAATCATTCATTTTCATCGAGCATATCATATAATTTTACATAGAGAGACTGCTTATCGGACCTCCACAGCCCAGTAGCTGGGTAATACGATACCCCATGGTAAGACTGGTTGTTAGACTTTAGAGCTTATGACGATTAGGAACGATTGGCAAAGTCTCGGCATGATAAAACGCCGTTGAAAAAATAGTTACAAAAAATCACTTACCGTTATTTTCCCGTTTTCCGCCACCGCTTATGACTCCCGCCTCGTCCTGTCGGGCCTCGGGCGCGTCCGTGACAGCGTGACGCGGGTCCGGCTCGGTCCGAAATAGATATTTCGCCGACTGTCGTCTTATTTGTGGCGTGTGGCGTTACCCTTAGAATTATGTACATGACGCGTCGTTTTAGAGGTTTTTTGTGGTATGTGAATGTGTTTTAGCGTTTTTGGGAAGGCCGTTATTTGTTTTTTCTGAAATATGTAAATATTTAATAGAGTAAGTTTTAAAGGTCGGTTTTTATAATAAGTTGATCTGAATATTCAACTACAGTGAATCATTCATTTTAAAATCATGTAAATCTATGATGAAAAATACTTATCTGTTTGAAAAAATATCTAGTTTTCATAGTGCATAGCAATGCTTTTACGAAATCATGAAAGTTTATTTTAAAAGTTTGTAATTAAATGTATTTGTTTCCTCATCGTATTTAATGAGTTTGGCATATCTCACAGTAGTTAAGCAAAACATCAAAAATCAAAGATGAAAAAATCAAACTAATATTGCATACCACAAAAGTTTTCCATTCATTTTCAAACGTATCACATTCCACTCTTATTAGAACGTATAACAGCGCTATCTATTGTCGAGTAGCACGCAACAAAACTACGCTTTATTATTGTATTGGCTCTACAGAGGGCGCTAGCTTTCTTGATGGAAAAGCTCGTAGAAATATTGTTCGTTGACTATTTGCACTGAACTTTGAATGGGAATTTCGTAATGTGAATGGATTCTTTTTTGTTGAGAGAATATTTTTTATGTACAAAACGGAAAGAAGTATTGTAGTTTTGTATGCATCTTTATTTTTCGACAATTTTTTTTCCGGTAGTTAATGTCGTGTCCCATATCTGGACTTGGGTAAAGGAGAGTTTTCCTTTTTTACCAAATCATATTTGTCTTATGATCAAACTAATTATAAAATGACTAAAAATATCTTCAAAATGCTTTTTATACAGTTCAAAACACTATAAAAATTAAGCAGTTATTATACTCAAACTTAAGCGATTATAAATACTACATCAAAAACAACTGATCGAATGTTTTCTTTACAAAAACTTATTCCCCGTCAAGCATATTAGACGAATCCTTTTAAGCATCCTTAAATTCTAATAAAACTCTTACAAGACAGCCGCCAACCACAGTCACCCATTTCCACTCGCCATTTTTCCCAGACTAAACACGTAAAGTATCAGAAACCTTATTTAAAAGTTAGCAGTGAAAGTAGTCGACGCTGCCGGGTGAAAAATGCAGCAAAGTTGTAACGAAAAGGAAAGTGGAAGACTGCGCGAAGACTTTACAGCTTTTAAACCTTGTTTCAAGCGATTCAAAGTTGATGCAGCCGCTTTTTTGCCAAGCTAGGAATTGTATTATAGAGCGTTTTTGGCAATTAAGCATTAAGCGCTTTGTTAGTGGGTTGGTTTTAGTTGGAATGTGTGTATCTGATAGGTTTTGGAAATTATTTTTATGTTGCCCTTATAGGATGATTTGTCTTACTGGAATTTATGGAGTACGGTAGTCTAACTAGTCATAATTTAATTGGATTGTGTCTTACTGGCTTATTAGAATCATGTCTGAATATTAATTAGTGCATAGCGTTATACCTACATTTTTTAAAAGAATGTTATTTGCTGGCATTACACGTCTTTCCGTTTCATGTTTTTATAATAGATGCTATTACATCAGTCACCATCATTCATATTCATACTGTTGTTGGTGACCGATAGTGATGTTGATTTTGTAGTATAAATGTAGTCTTGTCGTCTGACTCAGAAATAAAAATACTCACATACGTGAATAAAGGCAGCCTTCCATTTTTGAATTCCTTTAAGCAGGTTTACATACAAATTGCAAATTGTATGCAACTTGAATAAACCTCTATACAAGTTACAAGTAGATTGTCTGAACTTCTGCATTTTGTTTCAAATGACGTGCAAATTCAACGTGCAACTATTTTAGGCATGATATAACTGTCAACCTTTGATTATATAATCAAAGCTGTCAACCTACTCAATTGAGAACATCACCACTATGCAAGTAAAACATACTTGCAATTTGCACACTCTCGATAACATGTTTCCAATTCACGTTACTTGTATGCAAATGTGATGTCACACTTGTAAACAAGACTTGTCTAATGGAAACGAGTCTTTAAGATCAGAATATCATTATATTAAAAAATCCGCAACAATAAGGGTTCCGTTTTTTCATTAGGACGTACGGAACACAATCAAACAAAAAAAATAAGAAACAAAAACAATTTTAAACTTAATAATATTTTCTAAATAGCCACCACGAGCTAGACTTGGCAATTTCCCGCTTAAACTCGTTTATGTGCAGTTAAAATGGGCGTCTCCTGGTACGGCTGGTGGCTGTGGGGTCCATATCCGGTGGCGGACGATTGAGTTACGGATATGATTGATCAACCGCTGCGCGATTGAGGGATTGACGAGAGATGAGCGTGTTATCGTGTTAGGGAAACGTTAGCATGTAACAATGTTGTGGCCGCTCATTTATAATGTCCGAATTCATTATTGTTTTTGTGGTAATGTGAATTTATGTGTGCAAAATGCACCCATGACCACGACACAGAAGATGTTCTCAGTGTGGGGAAAAAAATATTGAAAAACTTATTTGATGCAATTCCACCTCACAAAAGTTATTGACAACTAAGAATTATAAGAAATTGGAATTTAACAAAAAAAAAAACTAAACTTTTGATATTCGCACTATATAATTAACGATTTGATTCGGTAAGCAAATTATCGAATCTGTTTATCAAAAACAAACGCGTTTTAACAATGAGTTATAGATATTATGTACTTTTCCTAGCCTAACTAAACGTTCAGTAAATATTTAAACAGATAATGGTACCTAATTGTTTTATGGTTTCTTATTTCGGAAGGTAACTTAAAATCTTGGTAATTATCCAACTTTAAGTTATCAGTATTAACTTGTATTGGTGACTTTTTTATTTTTGTATGCTTAAGTTTATTTAAAGAACTTGTTTACTTTTATTATTAGTTTTTAAATGTAATATAAATATGTATTTTAGTAATTAGTTACGTTGTTATTTATTATCTATTCAAATAAATAAACTAATATACCAAAAGAAAAGAAATAAAACATTTAAAATTATAACAGTTAGTAAAACCCAAATATGTTGAAGTCCCTTATAGTATAAAAGAAAAAAAAATAAAGATACGGAGGTAGGCATGCCACCAGCACTACGTATTATTTAAAAATAAGGAAGTTTCTATGAAAGGAATATCTTTTTTCCGAGAACTTTCCATAATTATATTTCCTCTAAAAGAGGACGAATGAAATCAATTACTTGTCCTATGTGGACGTCCTGTTAAACATTAAATAATAATAAGAAAAGAGTGTCCATGGAGTTTCTTGCTCATTCTTCTCCATAGAGAACACTTTGGAATGAGCACCTACGGTACTTTCACAGTTTTTATGTCATGTGACTGGGACTGTAGCACCATAACTATTTTTTTTTATTATTTGATTTTGATTTAAGTTTTTTTTTATGTTTTACAAAAAAAGGTTTTATGTATTTATGCGAAAACATCTTCCATTTTGCACCAAATCACCGGGCCAACGTAACAATCATTTTTATATTTTCAATACATTACATTGAACAGTAACAAATTGGATCATAAATACAAAAAATTAAAGTTTTCTTTCCTATATAGCACAACAGGACAGCAATTTGCCCATTTTTTGAGCTCATAATGTAAACTTATTTCCTATGTGTTGATATATTATAAGACAAACATCATCGATCTAAACTCGATTGCCGTAGCATCCGCCTACGCCGTAGCCCGTAGCCGTTTGCTACGAGCCTACGAACTTTGTCATAAGTTGTAGTAGTCAAACAAACATGAGTAAGGAAATTGGAAACGCCTCTTTTAACTGAATTCTTAAACCGGTTATTGGGAGGTTGAACTTGTAACCTTGGTTTTGGAAATATTTACAAAATGTCATCACAGTTTCGTTAGTAGCCCTTGTTCAGTTCGTTTTATATTAATGGATTTTGTATTTTACATTTGACTATAAACGTCCTTTGTTACGTTGCAATTTTAACAACATAAAATAAGGACCTCCTTGTGAATATTCTAAATAGACCTGAATCATTTTCATGGAAAATCCATTTTGTACTGCATAATATAGTTTTCGTAGAATGTGCACTTTATGAAATCGCAACTATTTCATATTCAATGAAAATCTGAAATTCAATTGCAGAACAATTGGTTACTTAACACTGATTTCGAAAAAGGGTTTCACTACCTTATTGAAAACAAAATATGATAATTAAAAAAAAATGTACGAAGATAGCCCACGCCCTACGTCTGTTGTTACACATTTACCAAATGTAGCCGAAAACCATGACGAACTAATATCCATACATACAAATCAAAAATAATAAGAAAGGAGTCAAGAGTGAATAGGTTACTTCTAGGTAAGCGTGTTTGACCGTAGACAACATCTTCACTTACTATAATTTATTAGACGAGATAGTGGTCCAACATGAGCCTATATCACTAAAAAAACTTTATGGCGTAGTAGTATTCGGTATTCTATGCTTATGGGTTCATTATTAGAGAGAAATCAAAAGTTTTTAGAATTCTGTTTGTCTGTATGTTTGTAACTTAATAAAAGCTACTCAAATCTTTAAAACACACACGAAACAAAGACAAAATATGCATAAAATTGTGTGCGTCTGTCCATACCGTCCTGGGGTCCTACAGACGAATTTTCTTTGTAACAAATAAGTAGTGGGTATCTCATTATTCCTGCTCTCTCGCGTGTAAGACTCGCGGTACACTTTCAACTTGACTATTCTGCTGAGAAATATCTTTCAACAATGTTTTTGGTACATTTTCGTTTGTTTTCGAATGTCTTGTTGTTGAGTTACTATGTAGTTGTTGTATATTAATAATACTTGCTTGTTTTTGTTACATTAAAAGGTTAGTTGGCTTTCTAGGAAACTTGACATTCAGTATATGGGTAGTATTGAATTATGAAATTAATTCAATTTGTTAGTTAGATTTATTAAACGAGTTACATGATGCTAATTGAGAAGAATGGGAAATTCTATTATGAATATTTATGCAATACGAGTTATTATCACATGCAAAGACTGGTCTCTTCAATTTTGTTTTCAATCAATAAGTATTTATAAAGATAAAAATAATTAAAACACGAAAGTTGCGTTGTGGCGTATTCCCAATTTTGAAAGCGTCTTAACTTCGTCAATTTTTGAAGACACGGTTGGTGCAGTAGCTAAGCGATCGATTGCTGCGCAGCGTGTCGCGGATTAGATACCCGCACGGAACAAATATTTCTATGACCTGCAAGTAGTTGTTTGCACCCACGATACAGGAATAAATTCCTAGAGAAGGGCATCGACTAAAAACAAATTGGTAGACGTAAAAAAATCGGGAAAAATATTATATAGAATTTATCTGACGGACTAACTAGATTTTTTTATCGAATTGACAATTTCTATTTTGACATTTATTTGGTAGATCTTTCTCTCTCTTCCACAGACGGTACACCTCATCAAATATCTTTTATAACTGTCATAGACAAGTAACTTCAAGAGCATCACATACATACATACAAATGCATGTTTTACACCCAAAAGTTCGACATTTGTATTATACCACAGACAATAGTCCCTTCCGTTCTTCAGACGGGGGTGGAGACAAGGACAGGGCGATGAGTGAGATGCAAGATAATGGACATTAATGGCGTAGGCTTTGTTAAAAGTAATTCGATAGTTTTGGGATACTTTGCAGTATATAAGGGTGTATGCAAGCTGTTATTCGGACTTGCAATCTTGCTATCAGAAGGGGATGTATGCAAAGGGGTGTTGGCGTTAATTGAATAGTTTTAATTTTTACTGCAATGTTTTTGCATGTGTCATGGCCGCTGTTATATTTTAAAGGTCTACGCACATTAGGAATCCTCATTGCATAAACTGGGGTTATTTCATCATCAGCCTATAATGTTCCCACTGCTGGGATACAGACCTCCTCTCTGAGAGAGGGAGTGGGCCATAATCCACCACGCGGGCCCAGTGCGGATTGGTAGATGTCACATATCTTCGAATTTTCGGTTCTAGGACATGCCGGTTTCCTCACGATGTTTTCCTTCACCGTTTTGAAAGCTGTGGTGATGAACTAAATTACACAAAGTAATGCGCCTCGCGGGGTTCGAACCCACGACCCACAACTCGCAAGTCGGGACCGATATCACTGGGCCACCACTGCTCACTGCTGGGTTATTTGGGAATCTGTATTAAAACAATACGTTTTTTTTGCTGTTCAGTAGGGATGTCTTCCTATATCGTGGGTGCATTTACAAACATAAAAACTAACACCCAGACCGGAAAAACTATTTGCTTATCGTACAAATATTTGTATATTTGCCATGCAATAAAAAAAACGGATCAAACTCGCGACACGCTGCATAGCAGTCGATCGCTAAGCCATTGCGCTAACCGTGTCGGCCTCGTTTTATTAATTCTGATCAATTATAACTTAGTACATAATATTCTACGAGGTTATAGTATTTCTATTCGGTGCTTTTAAGTTCGTTATGCCTTGGACTCTGCATGTTATACCAGGACGTTTGTTTTCGCTTTGCTGTACGTACAAAAAGTGTACACTTTGCTGTTTAGTTTCACTTACAAAAATTCCATTGATCTGCTTGTCTGTAAGAAACCACGATATGTGACTTAAATAAATAAAAAAGATATTAATAAGCTTTCCTACGCATTATATTCAATCCAGTTATTTTTTTGCATTGTTTTGGGTATTTCCACACAAACCCTTATGCTCCATTAGTGTCTTAAAATTAAAAAAAAATCCTCAATAATTATTACCAGAAAATAAATTCTTAAGACACTTATAATCCCGACTACCAAACGAATCTTCCCAACAAATAAAATCATTACAAGAAGCTGCATAAAGGTACACCCACACTACGTAATACTATAAATAGTCCTGTCTCGACATGATTAATGTAGGGTGTGCGCATGATGGAGGTGTTATGCGAACATAATTTTATACCCGTTGAAGAAAACTTGAGTGATGGAGGCAACCCTACGCTGGTCTGCTTCTTATGAGTGTGTTGTTATAATTAATTTCGTTAGGAAGATATTAATATTTTTTCTTCAATCTTTTATAGCGTATGTGGAGTCTTGTAATGACTAAGTTTTATTTACTTTTAACTTTTTTGATTACTTGTCTTATGATGAATTAATTGACCGTTTATTAATATAATTTATCAATCAGCATGTCTGATTTTTTTTAAACGTCGCGTTTCCCCACACTATGAATTTCTCCTGTATTGTGGGTGCGATTACAAACATATGTTTAAACTTACGTACACAAACACCCAGACCGGGAACAACTACTCTTGTAGATCATACAAATATTTGCTTCGTGCGGGAATAGAACCCGCGACACACAGCGCAGCAGTCCAATCGCTCAACCACTGCGCTAACCATGCTGTCAATATTTACTGAAGAGGTAACTAATACTGTTTTAGTGTAGTTAAAAATCTGATTTTTTATTTTTATTGAGTTATAAGGTATGTTAGTATAATATTATTCTAGTAATAACGAATTTTTTAAATTATTTTATCAAGCTAATAAGTTAGAAAAGTTAATAATAATTTAGAAATATGCTATATGGTATAACTATATTAACTATGCATGGTATGACTGCACTACGGTGTCAATGAAGACGTCCTTGCAATAGAATTATGAACTGCAGAGACTTAGCTTTTACGCATCAATCGATCACAACATCGTTAGCCAAAAAACGATCACCACATAACTCCAGTAGTATAGTTACAGCACAATCACCGACAATACATAAAAGCGTCACATAAGTGCGGATTAATTAACAAAAAGCCCCCTTCAGATTGCGGGAGGGGGCGGCGTTCCGGCCGCTCAATGATTAACGACCGACCGTTCCGGCCGCGTATCGCATGATTAATACGTAACTACGCATTGTGCGTTTGTTCGCGTATGTGTGGTGTGGGCGTACCTTTATGTGTTTGGGTGAAAAATGTGGTGTTATGTGCTTGGATTTGCTGTCGGTAATTTGTGGGTCGACCATGAAGGAGATGGTGAGATGAACTGGATATCTTCAAAGAGATTTCGAAAAAAGTAGCGCAGTATTGCGACTGGTGAAAGAATTGAAGGTGGGTATGTCTCGCCATTGGGACTAAAGAGGATAGCTACAAAAATAGTGATGTGACCATGAATTTCACAATACAAGAGCAGAACTTTGTTCTGATATCCACAAGAATGATGGGTCAGTCAATTCTCATTGAGATGGCTATTACATGACTCGAGTAATGACTGTAGAATTTGGTCACCTCCATAGAAAACAGGATCCTGTAGAAATCTTGATAATGGGGTACTTTTAAAGAATGTCTACCAAACTAACAGTTAAACGTTAAGCTTTGGCAAAGTATCTATGGTATTCATAATTTTCTGCGAAGCAGTAATGCTCGTGAAGGAGGTGGCGGGCCGCGAGAGAGAGAGGACAACGTCCTCCCTCCGCCCCAACCGCAGTGGTACACACCCACGGCGTCGGACGTCGGCAGATGATCTCCAGCCACCGTAGACGCGGTATACGGACAGCGAGTAAAGGGCAACTCGCTGTCCGAACATGGAAAATGCCCGGGTCGACGGCGCGTCGTGTTCCACGCACGCCTCAAAGAGCGTCAGCAAAATGACGGGGCCCCCTTACAGAGGGTCAAAGCCTGCCGGGGTCACGGGACTTGTTTCTATCACAGTGACCCCGGAACATAAAGGGCTATTGAAGGACACCATGGATTTTAGTCAGTACAAGTCTGACAGTCTCTGCCGTCCTGCCCGGGGTGGGAGGACTCATTTGATGATTTTACCAAGCAAAAAAAAAATGGTATTCATAATATCGATGTAACACGAGACAAGCTTTTGCGTTGCAGCGGAACAATAATAAGGCGGTTCTTACACGGTGAAGCAGATCTTATGTCTCATTGGTTTTCATGAAATCCGCTTTTAGGTATCAACGGACTATAGCGCGGACGACCGCTCACCGTCTCTCCGCGCGGCCTACCGCCAGGACATTTGCTTCGTTGTCTCCGCCCGACCGCGCGTTCGAGCGAGGTGTTGAGTAATCGCTTAACCTGTACGAGGTTTCAGTATTTGAGACGTAAAGTAAGCTGGAACTTAGTCAATTTTCAAAGAAAAAAGTAGTTCCTTCTTCGCATACCAGAGGCGCTGTTCCATTTTTTCATACAAGAAATGCTGTAAATACTGGAAAGACGCTGTAAAGTAAAAGGATGAAAAGTCGTGCTAAGGGTACTGAAACGCCGTAAATAATGGAAAGACTCAGTAAAATAAAAATGTGAAAACTCGTGCTACTGGTGTAAAAATAATAATACACTAGTCGGTAATCTATACATATAATAAAATAGTAGGAAAGTCAAAACTGTACATTGAATATTTTTTTTAAAGAATACTTGGGGTGTGATCTACAATCGATACCGAAGCCAAAAATATAGTTTTTAGAATTTTTGTCTGTTTGTCTGTTTGTCTGTTTGTCTGTTTATCTGTTTGTCTGTATGTATGTCCGGGATAAACTCAAAAAGTACTGGACGGATTTGAATGATTCTTTTTTTGTTGTATAGGTATTAAATCTGGTCAAAACATAGGCTATAAATTATTCTGGAAACTTGAACACCTGGCGCAGAACCGCAACAGACCAGCTAAACTATAAGAGATACAAAAATGGTGCGATAGCAAAAAGTGTTCCACGTGATGAGCATTTTCTGCTGAGAGAATAAAATTGAAGATCTGGAACACCTGATGTGGAACTCCAAGAGCCCAGCTACACTATAACATGTACAGAAATGACGTCTAAGCAAAGTTGTTTAGCCTGATGAGCACTCTCTGTTGACGAATAAAAATTAAGGATCTGGAACACCTCATGTGGAACTCCAAGAGCCCAGCTACACTATAACTTGTACAGGAATGACGTCATAGCAAAGTTGTTCAGCCTGATGAGCACTCTCTGTTGACGTATAAAAATTGAAGATCTGGAACACCTAATGTGGAACTCCAAGAGCCCAGCTACACTATAACATATAGGAATGACGTCTATTTTTTTGCGTGGTAAAATCATCAAATGAGGCCTCCCACCCCCACTGTCAGACTTGTACTGACTAAAATCCACGGTGTCCTTCAATAGCCCTTTACGTTCCGGGGTCACGGTGATGGAAATAAGTCCCGCGACCCCGGCAGGCTTTGGCCCTCTGTGAGGGGGGGCCCCGTCATTTTGCTGACGCTCCGTCAACCCGGGCATGGTCCATGGTCGGACAGCGAGTTGTCCTTTACTCACTGTCCGCATGCCCGCGCCTATGGTGGCTGGAGGTCGTCTGCCGACGTCCGACGCCGTGGGCGTCTACCCACTGCGGTTGGGCCGGAGGGAAGACGCTGTCCTCTCCCTCTCGCGGCCCGCCCCCTCCTTCACGAGCATAGCTGCTTCGCAGGAGGTGACCGCTTCCCACTCCGTCTCGCCCCGCAGCATGTTCTCGACCAATGCCGGGCGCGAGAGGTCTCCGCCTATCGCCGCCGTGAAGACACGTCGGTGCTCTGCCTAAGCTGGGCAGTCTTGCACCGTGTGCTCTACTGTGTCCTCCTGGCGATCTTCGCAGTGGTGACACCCAGGCTTTTCCTCCTTTCTCATCAGAAACAGGTACCTCCCGAAACTTCTGTGTCCGTTGTGGACCTGCGTCATGCGGTAGGCAAGGACGCCGTGACGTCTCTCCAGCCACTCCTCAAAGAGGGGTCTTACCGCCTCTATTGCGGCGTGCCCGTGGAATGACGTCTTGGCAAAAGTTTTTCAGCTTGATGAGCACTATACGTTTATGTATAAATCAAAGCTATCACTAATTTCACATACAGTGAAATTAGTATAGTGAGTATTTTATAATTATACAAATTATAAAATAACATAAGCTGGGATTTCTTCCACGCAGTAAAGGCGGTAACAGTTTAGGACCGATTTTCGATGACGATGAATATTATTGTATTCTACTGGCCAAAAGCCATTATTTTTTTTGCCGGGCTCTTGGAGTTGGGTAATAGACTTTTCAGATCTTAGATTTTGACGATCCCGTTGTCGCTGGCATAAGGAACAGGATACGCGTACGAAGTCGCGGGCAGAAGCTAGTAAGTATTTTAAAAATCTAGAGCAAAACAACTACTTGACGATATTAAAATGAAGTATGCTCAATATAGATAATAAGCCTGATCAAACTAAACTTTGATAATATTCCAGGAAATCCCAATATGAAAGGGTACTACAATAATGACGTAAGTATACCCTAAAGGTCATATTTGTGCGCAAATATAAAGTTTAGTGTACACAAACGAGGTTCTCTTCCGATAGTTCCTTGTAGTGGAGTGTGTGGGAGAGTAGCTAGGTGCTGTGTGGGTGATACGAATACTCAATCGTAAGAAATAGTAAATATATCCTAGGAAAACTAGCACATATACAACATGTAACACCAAATGCGCAAAACCTCCAGTAGGGTAACTCAGCCCATGTTACTGAACAATTTCTGTACTAAGACTTTTGGAAATTTGCAAAAAAAATAGTTTTTTATGCAAAATTAGACATCGGGCCCATCTGTCATTAAAACTTTCTTTTTGCGAATTTCTACGTTGATTGACATTTCACAAACGGATCCCTTAAACAGTATCGATTTTTTAAACCCGCTGTTTTATTTTTAAAACCTGTCCAATAGGTTAGTTTGTTTCATACTACCGCATCATCTCTACACGTACCCTAATAAGACTGGACGTCCTATATTACAATAGTTGATCCGGTTCTCCTGGTCACACGCGCGGTTAGCGCAGTGGCTGAGCGATTGGACTGTTGTGCTGCGTGTCGTAGTTTTGATTCTCGCACGGAGCAAATATTTGTTTGATCCACAAGTACTTGCTTCGGGTCTACGCGTTTGTAAGTTTACATGTTTGTTAACGCACCCACGACACAGGAGAATTTACTAGTGTATAGCAACATTTTTAAAAGGAAAAAAAACCGACGTCAGGTTTTTTAATCGCACGTATTGCACCTTTTTGTATGGACTATTCGTCAGGCGTGTACGCCAAAATATAAAACCCTGATCGGGAACTAGATTAGAAAACCTGACGTGCGAGCCCGGTCTAAAGTGAAATAGATAAAAAGTCCAAATTAATCTGTACTCGTTTATTACATGGCACAATAATTTGTGGGTACTCGGACACCACGTGAGTAAAAATTGATGGCAATTTTAAACATCGACTAAAAATCAAATATATCACACCTACTCTCTTTCTCATTCTAGTCTCCGTCAACAGAAAAAAAAACACTTCAAGACAAAAAAAAAACTTAACGAAAAATGCACCCAATTCCCCAACTAAAACTCTCATAAAATTAAACTACTAGGTACAGAAAATGTGAATGCCAGACTACGATTGCACCCCTAATTCGTTCACATACCTCTCTAGGTGCCAGCGGGGGCCTCCCCATCCCCCGAAGGAATTTCGGCCTTCCACATTCCGCCTGGTCATTCCTGGAGTCATAATTTCCAGCGTCACATGACACGGTATGTGGAACAATTGTTTTTGTTAGAGCTTCTCGTTTTGTGGTATGCGTTGAGCGGTTTTTGTTTTTGACTCAGGAGGAAAATAGAGGAGGTTTTGTGTTTCAGTTGAACTTATTTTTTGGGTGCTTGTGTTGATAACGGTCTGGTCCTTGTTGTAGACGTTGGAGTGTTTTCCGTTAATGGAAATATTTTAGCTTCTTTAAGGGGTGAAAAATCGGTCTCGGGACTGGCTAAACAGGTGACCCTAGAAAGTAAAGGACTGATTATGGAGCATTGTGGATTTTAGTCAGTACGACTCTCTAGTCCTAGTCCCTCCACTCTACCCAGGGCGGGAGGATTCATTTAATGATTTTACCACAGCAAATACAGTAGTGTGTCTATCAAAAAGGGTTGTCAAACTCATACGGACTTTAAAAAAAAATGTAAATTAAGAATGAATTTTATCCTTATTTTGTTAACGAATTTATTATTTTGTTTCAGGAACTATCCAGTCGGTTGAAGACTTACCTGCATCCGATAGAGAACCAAGTTGAAAGTCCAGTTATGAAAACAACAGACCAAAATTGAATTTTCCAATGACGTTGGCGAGCTGATTAATAATCTTATCATTTGACTACAAGTTATTACAACTCCAAGAAAAATAACTGGAGAAAATAGCTTAAAACATGATTATGATGATCATCACGAGCCTTGAGTACTGATGATCCATGAAAGGTGTCCATGTGATGGAAACAAGAAGATCGCAAGTGTGTGTCTTGAAACTGAAAAAAGAAAGTCACACATACAATACGGATATACTTATTTCACGCTTCTTAGGTTGGTATATCGTTAAAATAAAGGGTATTCTGCTACCAACATAATTTCCTATTAGAAAAAACTTTTTTCAAAAAAAATTTAACCGCCTTCAAAAACAACCACAAAAAAGGGTAAAATAACCTACAAAATAACTTTTCTTTCGGAAGTCGGTGGCTTTAATTTATTATTTCGATGTCTTTTTGCCACCGACTTCCGAAAGAAAAGTTATTTTGTAGGTTATTTTACCCTTTTTTGTGGTTGTTTTTGAAGGCGGTTAAATTTTTTTTGAAAAAAGTTTTTTATTTTACTCTTTTTAGTTTTAATATTCAACCCAAATTCTTGGCAAATACATCATTTTCTTACATGTGCACTAGAATTTTCCGTAGCACCGGTATTAACATCGCCCATGTTTTGTACATAAAAGAAAGTTCCAATAAAATTCCCTATCTCAAAAAATGCCTAAGGTGAACGATCCCTAGTACAACAAAAAAACAATTTTGAAAATCGGTCCACAATTGGCGAAGTAATCGCATAACAAACACGCACAAAGTAAAGATCATCATGTCATCCAAGTAGGCGAAATTAATAAAAATGCTCACAAAATAAAAAGTACTGAACGAAATTTGATGAATTTTTTATGGAACCACACTGCAAGTATCCTGCATCGAACAAAAAAAGAATCACACTAATCGGACTAGAAACCTCGGAGTAATCGATGTACATACATAAAAAAAAAATAAAAAAAAAGAAACATACCGACCGAATTGAGAACCTCCTCCTTTTTTTGAAGTCGGTTAAAAAATGGTCACCTTTAAGAACTTTATCTTATCAGCTTGTCTATCGTATCCACTACAGTTTAGTTGGAAATAATAAATCTTTGTTGGATATTATTAAAATTCCAACATGCTAAAAGAAAATATAGACAGACGCATTAGCCACAAGTGTAACAAAGAATCATTCATAATTGTCAATTATATTTTCCGGTAGGTATCATTAGAAGAACTGTCAAACCGGATTTCAATAACATCATGCTGCGAACACTAATACCAAGTTCTCCAAAAAGCCATTAAAACCAGACACGAACGTTCAAAAACTAAGTCCAATAAGCCAACTGACCAATAAGCCAGGCCGTTACCATAACGGCGTGGCTCGAAGAGGTCGAGTTGGGTAGTTTCAACCCCGTCTGCTAATAGTACGGCGTTCATGGAATTTTGATGATCACTATTTCGCATGGTCATTGCCGTTTTCACAATTTCAGTTCTACCCCTACTGTTGTTGGATTGGTGTGGAGTGGACTTGTTTTAATCATTTAATTTTGGTTAGCATAAAATAAAAAGTAAGGCTACTTCTGGGTATGCTCACTTCATCATGGACCTTTTTACTGTCACCTCTAACCTAGATAAGACTAGAGTCAAGAGAAAAACCATCTTAATTAAAAAGTAATGTTTTTATTTTAGAGGATTTAACTTTTCAGGATAAAACGTGTTTCTTAAAGAAATTTAGATATTGATTTACCAGGACATGAAATTCGATAGTTTTTTTTATATAGTCCTTACTTTTAGTTCTCTATTCAGTTTAGCTGCTTTAAAAAGAGTATTGAAAAAGGATTTATTTACCATAGAAGCCATGAAAAAAGAAGAGAAAGGTGTAGTAGAGATCTATCGTTTATCATCATCATCTTGGCCTTTTTGCCCACTATATTGGTATCGGCTTTCAGTTCAACCAGATGCAGCATATTAAAGGTTTTAGAATTGATTCTTTTATTTGTATTCTTAATGATTGACAGCAAAGTTCTTTTTAGTTTAACAGCTAAATTGATAATAATTGAGATTTGAATTTTGCACGGAGAATTTCTTCATTTTCTAAGAATCCATCTCCACACTAATAAAAGAAGATATGCGCAGAATGTGGACGTACACTTGATATTTTACGCGACTCGTTTTAAGCGGCATTAACACTCAAATGAATAATTGTGTTTTGTAATTACACACTGTATCCTAGAAACGTGTGAAATGGAATTACTTCTACGTGCATTTTAATAGTTTTTCTTTTTATAGTCCGTATATTAGAATACTTGGATGTACCATTACTTGTATAGTTTTATCACTTGTTTGTTTTGACTTTGTGAAGATACCAATTATACCCAAATCTCTTGAAAATGTTTCCAACCACTTTTACTGAACCGATGTTTTTGAAACTTTTCACACACAAACATTGAATAAATGTTCTCATTAAAATACAGTTTGAGTCTCAAATGAAAGTAAAACCTGTTAAATAATTACAATTATTCTTCCAACAGTTAAAAAAAAAACAACAAAATAATAAATGTTTTCCTGGTAGTACTTTTATTTTAAAACGTGGGCGCTTTTTTTTGAATTTTGTGCAATTTAAAGATTAACAAACTAACATGATATCACAATAGACATCGGCTTGTAGTGGCGTAATTTACTTGATACACATTTCATATTTTACAACAAAAAGTTATTTACTCAAATTTTAACCGAATTACTAAAATAATGAATGATTGCCAGTAGTCACTGGCAGAGTCCTTTATTTATTTCCTGCAAATAATTTAGGTTACCCGCCAAAATTTCTGAAATACCCTCAAAGAGCATTACGTTTCCGCATTGTCGGGGAGCAAACAGAACGCGGTAACATTCGGCCAGACTAATTACATTAAAATCACCAGCAGCGCCGTACTAAATCACTGTACCTATTATGTACTTGCCGAGGTCTCATCCGCGCTGCCGTCCGTATACCCACGCCACGGACAAATGTATAAATATTCTAAATATACTGAAATTTCGACTCCCCAAAACAATTCCAGATCAACCTTTTAACCATTATTCGAATTTCAAACTTATTTCTTCTCGAAAGAAAGTTCAGTTTCATTTGCTCGAAACGTAGTCTTGCGTCGTTTTAGGGTTAAAGCGAACAGTCCTTACAATCCTTTCTGTTAAACTATTCTCTTTGAATAATTGCCGCATGGACCTGAAGGGTTAGAGCGTATTCATGCTCTGTCCCACCATTGTGGTTAGGGTCTACGGAACCCATGTCTATGTGTGTGTGTGTGTGTCTGGACTGGACAATGTGCATACATGCTCATCGATGGGTAAATGTCTACTGAAATGATTAATTGGGTTCGGGTCGATAAAAATGTTTATGTATTTATAATGGTGGGTTTTGGGTTCGAGTGTTTTGTTGTGATTTCTACAGTAAACTGTCATATCTTATGTAAATGTTGTATTTGTATGGTGTCGGCAATTATTTGGATATTAAATAACGATACACTGTAGCACACAATAGCCTGTAAAAAGAGTTTATTAAAGGTGGTTTTAGTTTTTTTTTCTGTACTAAAATTATACAGTGTATCCAACTCGGCGAGGGTAGTCAATTACAAAACAATGAAGAATGGCTAAAAATGCTCAAAGCAGTCCTGAGTCCGATTTTAATGAAAACTTAAACTATGCATGATTGATTTTTTAATCATTACTTTATCTATAAATCAGAGATGTTGAGTTTTGGAAACACATTTAAGTTATGACCAAAAATTCTGTATTTATTGCCCATTGTACTACCCGATGTAATACTAACCGATCTAGAATTTTCTGTGTTACTAAACACAGGAAAAAATTTACTCATGTTATCTTATTAAGTGTTTAAACTGACGTGATTATCTGACAATTAAAACAAACAAAAAAATCCAACAAATTATATTAAAAAAAAAACAAAACTCATTTCTCCAGATTACCTCCTTTAATACCATCCTTCCTTAAAACCCAAAAGCCAAATTCTACCTTACTATTAACAGTAAAATTAGAGTCACGTCCGAGCCAAAACTACCTCCAGGTAAACGGGACTTTAGTAATAATTGTAACAAATGTAGGCAAGTTTGTTTTGGCTACAGCAGTATGGCCGCAGGCGTCTGCTTCCAAACTGTCTTTGAGATATGGCAGATTAATTTGTACGGATAGTATTGTGATTAAGGAGATATTACATGATTTATAGGTTTTGTGTTTGTAATTTTTGGGGTAGCTGGGAACTAAAGTTTGTCAACTGTTCAGCTATTAGCATGCGCTAATTTCATCGTTGGTTTTCCACTAATTCGCACTAAGCGTTTCTAAACGTCTTCCATAAAGCGCACAGGGAAGGTGAGGAACTCTTTGCGTCTATTGTTTCCGAACGCAAGTTTAGATTAGTCTCTTCAATGTGCGAGTAAACAGGCTTCTTCTGGGCAAGCTCGCTGCAACGTCGACGTTGTCATTATCACCTCTGACCAAGACAACCTTAAAATAAAAAAAGCTTAAATCTCCGGCCACCGTAGGTGCAGGATTGCGGGCAGTGAATAATGGGTGATTCGCTGTCCAAGGACAATGGTCGACGACGCGTTGTGTTCCAGCGGCGCCTGGAAGAGTGTCAGCAAGATGATGGGCCCCACTTTAGAGGGCCAAAGCCTGCCGGGCTAGAAGGACTCATTTAATGAGTTTTCAAATATGACTCTTTCCTGGTTTCAAACAGAGTGCAATTTTAAATGAACGTGAGTGAGTCATCACACGAGGCAATGGTATAATTACTAACATTTATTTAACTATCTATAACTTTGCAAATCAGGACGTTCTAGTCTCTTCATTACGACCTTGTCTCTTTCTTTCATTCCTTCTGTTTCTCACTATACCTTGGAGTAAGCTTTAATCAACCCTTATAGACTTCGTGGTATCTTTAGCATTGGAAAGCTCTCAGAACTACTAACAGGAACTGCAGAGTATCTAGAAATATTCGAGACACCAACATTTATAGACAATAGATCTAGTTTTAGGGATAGCGCAAACCTCCGTGCGTTGTGGCTGACAATTTGTTATGCTATGCCGATGTATGCTAGCTCTTCAGTTTTTAACTTTATTATGCACCTAGATAGAAAAAAAAACAGGCAAGGCGTATTGCTTGACACGTATTTTTTCTTTGGTTACGTAAACTAAAATTAGAAGATTACAACTCTTTTCAAATCGCCAATAATTACGTCAAAAGCCAGTCTTGTACTTGTTATTACTTGCTTCTTACATTACGAGCCCTCACTCTCGAATTATGATGCGTTATATCCTTGTTAATATGCATTGATTTATCTATATAAAAAGCACGTGTCCATTATTTTTCAACACTATAGTTGATAGACTAATTAGGTTTGCAATTTGTTGATGCTGTAAACATGCCTTTTATTAAACACTTTTTTAAACTATCACGGTTTGCTTCATAACTTAAAATGTCACTTACGGGATATCTTCCGTGATTATCGTTTCGATTCCGTGATATCAGTCAACCCGCGATCATGACGCTTGCAACAGCGTCGAAATATCGGGAACTCAAACAAATCGATAATCACGGAAGATATCCCGTAAGTGACATTTTAAGTTATGCCTTTTATTTACCAAATATTTTTTGCATTCACGCGATGACACCACAGACCACTTGCTGTTTTGTTTCTCCGGTTTCTTCTAATCCAACTAAAGGCTGTCACGTCATGTCTATATCTGCCTTTATAATATTATTATGTTTTTTAACCCTTAACTTGCATCCACGTGGTTAATTTGACCCAACGTAACATTCCAATTCAGATATTCATGAGATGAATCTAAACCGGTTCAGTCTGGACAAAGGTGATGATCTCAATTGAACTGTATGGTCAGCGGAGGTCATGAGGGGATGCTGTGTTGTAGATATTCTCGTCAAGGGGTTAAAGGTGAAAATGGGATGAATTATGTAACATAATTATTGTAATATTGTAATGTTATTTGTTACATTTGTATGATAAGCCAGTGGTCAAATAATCTGTTTCAATGCAAGGTTAAAGGTGAAATTGAGATGAAACGGGTTTAACTTTTATTTTATTATGTTGGTTGGGGTTATTTCGGGTACTATGTAAGTTAAGGGTAAGATTTTTTATAACAGGTAGCGATGAAAGGGTTAGACATAAGGTTATAATGTTCTAATGCGTTTTATAAGAATATTAATAATACGAATAATTTACTTTGAGATTTTGTTTAAGTAGTAGGTAAATTTATAACGCGTAAAAAGCAATTAATTCAGCTCATTCTATTGAAAAACATGGTTTGCAATATCCAACTTGTATTACGTGCTTTGGAAACAAAAAGCATTTACCTATATATAAAAAAAAACTTAATTACTTTTAAGATCAATATAATATTATAAACTTAATTAATAAATAATTATATCTTAATATAATAATTTGAGAGTACTCTTAGCTTTGATGTAAAAGTACTTCTGTATCTTTCATTACTATTTTTTGTAAGTATATGGAAGTGAATATACAGACTTCAATGACAATCATAAAAACAAAAACCTCTTTTCTATGTGGCCATTTCATCTCCAGATATTGAGGCAGGCCAGTAATATCCCAAGTCACTAATTGCAAAAAGAAAACAGGCTCCTCCTAACAGGTTATAAGTACAGGATAAAAATGTCTGGGTATTTTTCACCGGGTAATGGCGGGCTAGACCGTTTGACAGCCAGGGTGGGAGTTTGACGTGGAAATTCCTGAAAAATTTCCAAGAGGAAAAGTTTTTGAAAATTCAGCTTTTAATTTTAGGAGGTGATGCAGAACTGGGTTCCATGAAAAGCAAAAAAAAACTTATTCATTTTCAGATTTTAAAACCCAGAAAACTTAACAATATAAGAATTAAAAAAAACTTTCATTTATTAATTCAATATCCCCAAATCGCATAATTCTAATCAAACAAGTCTTTTTACTTAACAATTATTATTCCTTTTCATTACAACCAACGATTATAATTAGCTAACTATAATCACCAACCTCGTTATCAAGTTCCGTTATACTCGAACCCACCACAAAAACTTGATCGCAAATCAATGGAAACAAAACTAGAACTAAAGACCGCTAACCAAACCGAACACTTGTACCAACTTTCGAAACTCCAACAATCCATTCCCAAGTTCGGCCCTGCGCATTGGCCGAACGAACCCTTTGCCTCCACCTCCCGCACCGCACACCGCCCGTCGCCCCCCTAGTTTCCGAATTAATTGCAATCAAAAGGAAGGACACGAGTGTAGTCCACCCCTAAGTTGGCGTGCCATGTTGAAAATTTGCCCGACTGCTATGTTTGTGTGCGAATTTTGTTTGTATGTGTTGCGTCGTCCACGTATTCATATTTGTGCACGCGTGTTTGTTTCCACGCAATGGCGTCCCGACGACCGTTACTGTCTGTATAGATTGAGATTCAATTTTAGTTGACAAGAAAAGTTTTGCTGCATGCTGCAAGTTTGTTTGGTTGAATGAATATGAATTTAATTGCGCGTTTAAAATAGTTGGGAGAATCTAACAACCTGTGCAATCTTCATACAATTCTTTGAGTTTATGTTACCAATTTTTTTTTCAACAGTAGTCATCACATATCCAGCATGAAGGCTTAATAGAAGGCAATTATAAAGAATTTAAAAAATACGTACACGTTGAACATAAACGTCATCCTCCTTTTTAACCGACTTCAAAAAGGATGAGATTCTCAATTCGGGTATTTCTATTTTCTTTTGTTTGCTCGCGCATAACTCTCTCGCTTACTAACTTGAAACATTTTTTTTATCATATTACGTTGAGGTTTTTATGACTTAAGCCAAAAAACAACTGGTTTTTATAGTCCAATTAAATTCTCATCATATTTCAACCAATTCGGAATAATTTCCAACATACCGATCTAATAATTCCAACACAACTCCACCTAATATTAAAGAATCATTCAACCGAAAATCTATAGAGACGTATCGATACAAACCGGACTCTAGCCAAGCCATTAGCAAATATCCAGAAAGCATATATACACCTCTCATATAAGATTCTGTGAAACTACATTAATATTTATAACCGACTTCAAAAAGGATGAGATTCTCAATTCGGGTATTGCTATTTTTTTATAATAGGTATTTGTTCGAGCATAACTGTGTCGCTTATCAATTTGAAACATTATTTTGTTAATCATATTAGCTTTATGTTTTTATGACTTAGGAAGCTAAAATGAAACCTGGTTTTTATAGTCCAATTAAATTCTCATCATATTTCATCCAATTCAAAATTACTTCCAACAAAACAATCTAACAAGTTCAACACAACTCCACCTAATATTAAAGAATCATTCAACCGAAAATCTATAGAGACGTATCGATACAAACCGGACTCTAGCCAAGCCATTAGCAAATATCCAGAAAGCATATACACCTCTCATATAAGATTCTGTGAAACTACATTAATAAATATTTATAACCGACTTCAAAAGGGAGGAGGTACTCAATTCGGGTATTTCTATTATTTTTTATATAATATGGTCGCGCATAACTGTGTCGCTTACTAATACGATTTTTTTAATCATATTATCTTTAGGTTTTTATGACTTAAGCCAAAAAACAACTGGTTTTTATTGTCCAATTAAATACTCATCATATTTCGGCCAATTCGAAATAATTTCCAACATACCGATCTAACAAGTTCAACATAACTCCACCTAATATTAAAGAATCATTCAACCGAAAATCTATAGAGACGTATCGATACAAACCGGACTCTAGCCAAGCCATTAGCAAATATCCAGAAAGCATATACACCTCTCATATAAGATTCTGTGAAACTACATTAATATTTCAGACTCAGGCCAAGTTAGGGGTCCTTTCTAAACAGCCCTTGGTCTTCTGAAGTTATTTCAACTTTGTTCACAAGTTTCGAAGCTTTTGGAGGGGGAGTGTAAAGATTACTTTGTGGAGGCACCTTATCTTAGTTTTGTGTTAGTTTGATAATGAAACTTGTTGTGTTAAAAAATTTAGCCGCGAATTTGGTTGGTTGTGTTTTGTTTGGTGTTTCATTTTTTTTTAATATTAGTGCTTGATCGAGCCATGGTCGTTGTAGGGCGACTTTTTTGATTATTAGTTGTAACTATTTGTAAAATAAACCTGATTACCATGATTTTAACCATTTGCTGATAAAATTGATCTTAAAAAAAGGTTATTTTAACTATTGACAAACAACGTTTTTATTTTTCATGTACGGTTTTTTTTGTAGCGACCACAGATATTGCTTAATCACTACCGTTACAGTGCATGTGCATTACTGTCGGTTTTATCTCTGTCAATGCCCATACAGTTTTAATTAAATCTTTCCAAGTCCAAAAAGGAAGTAAGACATAAAGAAAATAATTTACTGAATGGGATGCAATCAAACTATTAATAAAAAAATTAAGAATTTGAATACAGTTTTGTTACATTCAACAAAAAAAAATATAAACACATATTTTTTTCTTAATTTAAAAAAAGGCTGCAACTAAATAGATCACATAATTTAAAAATACACAAAATGTACTCACTCATATCTTAGTCATGAATTTACTTCAATACAACATTCTTACCCTCATTAAAACTACCAATCTACCATCTACCCTACACTACAAGTCAAAAGCCATTTATTTATGTAAAATACATAAACAAAAGTGTGTATAATCTATGTTAGGCAATAATAGAACATATTGTTGTTAGATATTATCTTTGTACTCGGTGAACAGAGCTAAATGGTGATACCACTCGGAGGAGCCACTAGATTTGGGAGTAGGGAGGATATGAAGTGAGGATTTTGTAGGATAGTTCTTGTTTATCCTGATCTTTTTTATTTCTCTTCAGGAATGAGTATAGATACTATAACTTTACTGTTGGCATATTAAATAAGACAACGCGTCCAATTATTTAAAAAAAAACGCTGTTGATTTTATTTTTTATTTTGCTTCAATACAATATAATGCGATGGAATTTGAAATACTTGAACAAAACAATATCTATAAAAAAACTTTAATTAAATCTTAATAAAAAACAAATACTGTTATGAGTTCTCTGTTATTAATATTTTTATTTGTTTTGTTGTTTATAAAAACAAAAACGCATAGTTTAATCTTAGAAATCAATATTAGCCATATTAACTAAAAAGAAGTCAATGTTTTTCGAGCGATTAATGTGATTGATGTTAATCAAAATGTCTGTGAATTATGTTTTTTTTAAAATTGCAATAAGAATTGGTTGATCGAGGATTGATTCAACCGTTGCCGCTGCGATAAATAAATAAATATTTAAAAAAAAGGCTTAAAGCTGAATTATTATATTAGGTACTCTTTAACACAAAAAACACAATTGAACACAACTTCATGCCTGCAATTCATCCTAACATTCATCCATAACCTGGTCACCCTAACACTTAGGAATACGTAGCAAAGTCGAGGAGCCAACGAGATTTTGACCAATTTATAGCGTGCCAAGTGGAAAGATAAGCTAATACGGCTTAGACACGAGGGGTTTTGTATTGGAAAACTAATTTTGCATACACTAAGAGCTAGGGAGCGCATTGGGGCGTACTAATGTGACAGGTATGCAGTGTTCGCTAATAGATGTTGATGTGTTATTATGAGTAAGTGATGTGTGGCTCTTGGACTATGATTGAGGATGAGCTGTTCATGTTTTAATTAGTGGTGGTTTAATTTTGGTAGATCGAGAAAGAGTTAGAAATAATGTAAATTAATAAAATATACTTTATTGTATGTAGACCAAAATTAATAAACAGCGTTTTTATAACATTGTTAATCTTAAGGGTACACACAGAGGGCCAAAGCCTGCCGGGGTTGCGGGACTTATTTCCATCTCCGTGACCCCGGAACATAAAGGGCTATTGAAGGACACCGTGGATTTTAGTCAGTACAAGTCTGACAGTCCCTCCCGTCCTGCCCGGGGTGGGAGGACTCATTTGATGATTTTACAACGCAAAAAAAAAGGGTACAACGGCGGTGTACCGCTGAGAGCGATATCTTCCAGAATGTATTAAAATAACTTAATTCTATTTTGCCAATCTTTCATACAATTTTCATCTGCTGCAATAATCATTATTGATAGTATTTTTGATTAATAAATACATGGTATTCATCAGTTACAGTACGAAAATTGGAAAACACATCGTAATATCCGCTTCACTTGCGACCATCCATGAATGACTTATTTTAAATTAAACGTACCATGTCCTTATTTCAAAATGCTACATATTAAACAGTATCACTGACAACCCTTCTACTGTAGTCATAATATATATTCAAATGACAATTTCTCTACCCTTTCCAACAACCAATGTTCTTAGCATATCAAACGACAAATATCTACGAAATTAAATGGAACCTTTTCAACATACCTTCGTTTACATAGACTATACTAATGACTTTGCTTGGACCTCGAAGGGTGACCAGCAAGGGACGAAAATTTCCTAAAGGGTTTACCCTAAAACGGGGGTTGAACGCGATAATTAATGCCTTAAAACGACTGTGTTTTAACCCACACTGACAAATAAATTTAAACTTAGGGGAGACGAAACTAAAGTTCAAATTCCCGCGGTATGGTCAAGCACATTCGGTCCAATTTTATAGTGTAGGGTGGCAAATAATAAGAGGTTTTGGGTACATGCAAAGTTCGTGGAGAGTTGTTGATGAATGACACTCAGAGGACCCATTGCCCTTCGAAGGTTTTAAGTGGGTAGGATAAGAAATGTCGGATATCCCAGTGAAATATTTGGAACATTGGGTACCTACCCAGTTATTGTGTTTGTTTTGATAATAATTAATATATGAAGTTGTAGTTATTATAGCCTTTTGATGGGCGACTGGAGTGTTGTTTTCGTTTATGGTGGGTTTTGGTGCTTATGAATATTTATTATGGTGATTGTCATGTGAGATAAATTAATGATATTACCCCGTAATGAGTATCAATGTCTTTGCTCCGAGCGAAGTTATTTTTTAGGTAGAGATATTTTTAATAAAAGTTAAATATTTTTTTCGTAATCTCAAAAAGAAAATTCAATGTACACAACTGGTACCAGTTAAACTTTTGGCGTAGTTTTATTTTAACCGAATTCAAAAAAATGAGGAGGTTTCAAGTCATCACAATCTTGATTTTTCCCGTTTTCCTAATAATATGAAGATATAAATAAAAAAAATAGTTTATTCATAGGAACCTGAGTTACAAAATTGGAATAAACCTTAAGCATGAAAACAATTTAGATGGCCATATCATCCTGAAAAATAAATTACGCTACAAACATAAGTAAGTAGATACAATAAATTAGCCCTATCATAACTCCTCAGAGTGCTGTGGTCACATACATTTTGAATTTCTTTTCTTTTGTACAATGTTGGCGCCATCGAGAGCGGTTCCTGGGTGCGTTCCAAAATATTTCTTCAGTTTCAACACAATTTCCGTTTTAAACCTAATTGATTATGTACCTACTGTTATAAAACATCGTAATTGGACGAAACTGTAACATGTGAGGAAAATTGTTTCTTTTTTATTTCCAAATGTTTCGTTTTTTACCAGACTGCGGCTGAAGATTTATCCAACTTATCTTTTACATTATCTTGTTTAGTTAAGCTTTTCACGCAGTGGTATTTTTTTTTTTAATTTAACCTACCTTAAAAATGTATAAAAATATTCATTATAGGTATTATGTTGGAATAAAAAAAAACTAGCTAGTTAACATAATTTTCTATATTATGTCTTAGAATAATATCCGTTTTCATTTCGTTCAACTAGGAGACACCAGATGGTGAACAAAACCAAATTGAATAATTTTTAATTTTCGGTTTTGAACATTTAAAAGAATTTATTTTTAGGTGTGATCTGGTGATAGTGATACCTAAGTTGTGTAAAAAAAAAAGATGGTTGGGCCCAGAACGGGCTGAATTAAGTAACTCATTCCGCCCACATCTTCTGGATCCAAGTAGTAACCTTGACTTCTTAATCTTTTCTACAATAAATGATCCACAAAGAGGAAAAAGGCGACGTAGATTAAATAGATACATTATTTTCCTTAGTAAACAGAAACAAGTGTTCGTGCTTTAAGCTTTTAAGCTGCGTCGTAACCAAAGCGATCAGCCGCGCGAATACGCGATCGTCGCCTTCATTGTTCGGCAACCGAAGGCTAGGTCATTATCCTCAAAAAAATTAGTGACACTTCAACTTAAAAAATGTTTTCGCATAAGTTCGCTTTGGTTAGGTAGTAATTAAGGATTGTTATGATATAAAAGTATTTCATCGAAAATATTTATTTATTTATTAAATCTTTATGCACAAGTTAAAAACATGTACAAAGGCGGACTTAATGCCTTGGGCATTATCTACCAGTCTACCTTAGGGTGATGCAGAGACAAAGACAAAGTAGGTGCAACTTAATAGACAATTATTTAAAAATAAAATGAATATAATAATAAATTACTACATATATACAATACATACATACAAAAATATAAATACATACACAGAAAGAGAAATAAAGTGGAAACTAACAACCAATTAACTTTGAGATGAATCTGCCAGATTCTTAGTGATATGCTCACGAGCTTTCAACTTGAAAGTGAGCCGATTGGATACCGTCCTGATATTCTGAGGAAGCGCATTCCAAAGGAAAACTGCCTGGATTGGGAAAGAAAATTTAAGAAAGCCAGAACGGTGAGAGGGACATCGTAGAAGACGATTGTTACAAGATCGAAGATTTTTGCTATGCGCAGAACATAAATATTGGAAGTGAGTAGTCAGATAGGAGGGAGAAGTGGGTTTGTGAAGAAGAGAAAACAAGGTAGTTAAGGCCCTTAACGCTCTGCGCTGGCGAACGGGCAACCACTTTAAAAGTGACCGGTGTTCGGAGACGTGATCATATTTACGGAGATTGAAAACGAATCGAATGCAGTTATTCAGAAGTCGGTCAAGTTTATTGAGTAAATCTGCATTCAGGTCATAGTAACACACATCACCATAATCAATTATGGGGAAGATAAGGGATTGAACAAGCATAGCCTTTACGTGAGATGGGAGAATATTCTTCAACCGATAAAGGGACCGCAGCGTTCCAGTGACTTTACTGCTCACAGTCGCGACCTGCTTACGCCAATCAAGACAAGTGTCAACATACATACCCAAATCTTTGACATCAGAGCTGAACGGGATGACCACACCATCAAAAACAAGCGGAGGCACAGTCAACGCACTCAGCCTTCGCAAGCTGTAGGGGCTCCCTATAATGATAGCCTGACACTTGGCAGGGTTAACCGCCACCCCGAATCGATCAGACCAGTTCTTCACAGCTTTTAAATTCTTGTTGAGCTCTTCAATCGCATCGGATACGCTGTCAACACCTGCCTGACAATAAAGCTGCAAGTCGTCAGCATAAAGATGATACGCACACTGAAGTTCGGTAGTTATAAGGTCTATAAAGATAGAAAACAGAAGTGGAGATAAAATACCGCCTTGAGGGACGCCTGCATTAAGATCACACCAGCTGGATGAAGTGTCACCAGCGAGAACAGATTGCTGACGCCCCCGAAGATAGGATGAAAACCAGTCTATTACATCGTGAGAGACCATGAGATAGGAGAGGATGGACAAAAGGACTTCGTGACTGACGGCATTAAACGCATTCGAAAAATCGATCAGCACTAAAACGGTGACCTTAGTGTCTTCCATTCCCCGCCTTATGTCGTCAGTCACAGTCAAATATTGTCCTTTTAACTGTCAGCACAACGTTTCTTCCTATTTTTTTCACACCTTTAAAAAAGGCGTGAAAAAGTTGCAAGGTCGGGCAACATGCAAGCGATACCTTTGGCGTTACAGGCATCTTTGTGACCACTTTCTATCAGGCGAGTTTTATGCTTGCCTGACACTTTTATGATAACAAAAATGTATACTAATAATCTGTTTATTTCAGGTATTAACCCATAGCAATTAGGTACATTAATGCACACAATAAAAATCAACATAAAAATCTTCGTCAAAAAGTTCAAATTTAAATTAGGATCAATATTAACATAGAGTGAAATTAAAATTAAATCATAATAAAAAATAAAAACCCTGAGGACTTGCGCCATGATCACTTAATAAGTTCTAATGATAGTGGGCTGTAGGTTTCTGCATCCAAGTGACTGATAATTATTTATTTACTTAAAAATATAATCCCGGCCTTGGGGTGGATATGTGGACACAAACAAAAATTTGTCTTGATGGTTACAAACATAACAAAAAAAGAATTAGCCGAATCGGTCTAGCCGTTTTCGAGCTATGAGTTTAGCAACACATTTAGCCCCTTCGTACACTAGGCGACGCAAGTCTCCGATACCTTACGACTTTGACGTCCATTGACGAGTGCGTGGGCCACTATCGCAATACAATCCATAGAGGTTCGTAAACCTCTATGGATTGTATTGCGATAGTGGCCTGGATACCGAAATCGTAAGGTATCGGAAACTTGCGTCGCCTTGTGTACGAAGGGCCTTAGCGATCCATTTTTATATTATAGAAGAAGATGTCGCTAACACATTTACACCATAGCAGTCATAGCACTCTCTTATAGGTCCCCCAAACCATGACTTGCAGGACACACCATATGCCATGAGGGTGGATTCGAGACGCTAATTATCATCCCCTTGCAATGTGACGTCATATCGACTAATGACCTGCTAGTTCTAACGCTGAGTAATACGAAACTGGATTAATTAGGGGATATTGAGGGATTTTGTTGTATGGGACATTTGGGAAAATGCTTAAGCTTTTCTTTTAGGAGGTGTGTGAGATAGGTGAAAGGGTTGAATCAATTAAGAAACCAATTATAAATATTTATTTATTATCATGTATCGTGAGCAGTGGTGGCCCAGTGGTATAGGACCCGACTTACGAGTTGTAGGTCGTGGGATCAAACCCAGTTTGGCGCATTACTTTGTGTTATTTATTCCATCACCACTGCTCTCAAAACGGTGAAGGAAAACATCGTGAGGAAACCGGCATGTACTAGAACCATCAAATTCGAAGACATGTGACATCTGCCTATCCGCACTGGGCCCGCGTGGTGGATTATGGCCCACTCCCTCTCACAAGAGAGGAGGCCTGTGTCCCAACAGTGGGAACGTTATAGGCTGATGAGGATGATGATGATGATCATGTATCGTCGTATGTTATAGGTTAGATTAGGTTAGCATCCAATATTGACGGTTTTTATTCCTCCTCTCACACATTATAGTCTACATTTCTTTTTCATTTCTCCTTTCGCGGGTCTGCTGCCAGAAAGGGGTTTGCAACTTTTTGGCCTCAATTTTTTTTTTCTTTCGCCAGTAATGAAATTTTGGTCATTAGTAAACCGCAACCTAAGAAGTTCGTAAAAAATAATAAAAAAAATCTAGACCGTAACCAACCAGAGATATGACCGTTTTGATTTTGTTCAAATCTGGAGTTATTTTTAGTAGGAATCCATAGATTTATTGAAATGTTAGGTTTTGCCTTCCCTCCAAACGACTTTATGTATAGCCTATAACCGTCTTTAAAGTCCCATCTATCTCTAAACCAAAATTCATCAACATCTGTTCAGCCGTTTTGACGTAAAAACGAAACGTACCTTAAAACTTATTTCGTGTTTGTAATACACGTAGGTTTACGAGGAATAATGAGTGGTTTGTTTACAACACTGATTATAAGATCTTTATAACCGACTTCAAAAAGGAGGTTCACAATTCGTTGAACATTTTTTTTTTATATATGTTCCCTTACTTGTCAATGACGCCTGGACCAATTGGGTAATTCTTCTTTTGTTTGAAAGTGGATCTAACAGATGATCCCATGATTACTAGGTCATAACGTAGTCTTGGAGAAATCGAGGAATCTGTTCAATAAATGGTAGCAAGTCATCTGCGATTGCTGCTATCGCATATCTATGCATTTTTTACGCTAACACAAAACAGAATATTACGACTGTACCCACTAAAAAGGATAAAACAAAATCGTCTTGCTTAGACGTTGCACGTTAAAAAATAATCAAAAAGTGAGTTCTCCCTCCCTGAGTGGAGAGAAGGGTCTGTCAGACTCGTACGGACAAAAATCCACCGTGATTTCCATTTCCGATCGAAGTGGAATAAGTCGCGTCACGTCGCGTCGATTCACCCATTATCCGCCGTCAGCATGCCCGAGCCTATGGCGACCGGCAATCGCTTCACATCGTTCAACACCCCAGGCGTCTCCCGCTGCGGCTGTGTGGCTGTCCTCTCCCTCAAGCATTTCGCCTTTTCCTTCACTAGCAAAACTGCTTCACAGAAGGAGGTGGCTGCTTTCCATTTCATCGCACCCCGCAGCCTTAACCAATGCCAGAAGCGAGAGGTCGCCCCCACCTACCGCCTCCGTAAGGAACTTAGGACTATAGCGTAGCTCTGTGAAAGTGGGACAGATCTCCAACGCGACACGGTCAGTCCTAAATAACAGTGGGGGAAGTTATAGTAGATATCGGCGTCGGGTTGATGAAGTAACTGGGACTCGTCCCCAACAACCGGTGGAAATGTGGCAGTGGCCGCTTTCAAGCGGCTCTACGAGTGGCTTGCATCGGCGCAACGCCGGGGTGGACCTCCGCTGCCTCGATAAGTCAAGGCACTCCGAGAAGAGCTCGGCGCGATCACAAGGCGGTATTGAGGGACCGACTGTCGCAATCGAGGTTCGGGCACGCCGCAATCGCGGCGGTAAGGGCTCCTTTTTGAAGTAGCTGGAGAGGCGCCACGGCGTCCTCACCTTCCGCTTGACGCAGGTCCTCACCTTCCGGTTGACACAGGTCCTCACCGGACACAGAATTTTCGGGAGCTTACTGTATCTCTGTGTCTGGTAGGGAAGGAAGAAACGTCTACGTGTCACTATTGCAAGAATCGCTCGGAGGACACGGTGGTGCATAAGGTGCAGGACTGCCCCGCTTGGACGAAGCACCACCGCATCCTTAAGGAAGCGATAGGTGGTGACATCTCGAGCCCGGCATTTTTGCGAGGCGAGACTAAACGGCGAATAATGGGTGACTCGTCTGATCTCGGACCATGCCCGGGTCGACGGCGAGTCATATTCCATGGGCGCCTCAAACATTTGTAGGCAACCTCACGGGGCCCCCCTCAGAGTTCAAGTCGCGGAACCGTCTTATCTGGTAACCGTAGGCACGGAATGTAAAGGGCTGTTGAAGGAAACCGTGGATTGTACTCATTTTGCATCTAACAATCTCTCTCATCCTACTCGGGTGGGAGGATTCATTGGATGATTTAATGGGACCACAAAACGAACTGCCCTGCATTGGATGGATTTTAGTCAGTCTTCAGCCATAGAGGAAGAACTCATTACATTATTTTACAACTTCAAAACGAAAAACACGGTACTCAGGTAAGTCCCGCGACCCCGGCAGGCTCGTCATCATACTAATGCTCTTTGAGGCGCGCGTGGAACACAACGCGCGCGCGAGTTGCCCTTAACTCGCCGCCCGCATGACCGCGCCTACCGTGGTCGGAGATCGTCCTGCGACGTCCGACGCTGTGGGCGTCCATCACTGCGGCTGGGTTGGAGGAAGGACGCTATCCTCTCCCTCACACTTTTCTGAAGTCGGTTAAAAAGATCTTCTTAACAGTGTTATAAACAAACCACTTATTATTCCTCGTAAACCTACTTGTATTATAAATACGAAATATGTATTAAGGTATGTTCCATTTTTACGTCAAAACGGCTGAACAGATGTTGATGAATTTTGGTACAGAGATAGATGGGACTCTAGAAACGGTTATAGGCTTTACATAAAGGCGGTTGGGGTGGGCAAAGTCTCGGGCAAAAGCTAGCTCATCAACAAATCTACGGTTTCCTACAAAAAATAACTATAGATTAGAACAAAATACAAACCGTCATATCTCTGGTTGGTTACCGTTTTGAAACTTAATTTTTTTTTCTAAGGACTTCTTAGGTAGTAGTCTAATTATGCTCTAAGTTTCATCAGTGGCGAAAGAAAAAAAAATTGAGGCCAACGTCCATACTAAAAGTTGCAAACCCCTTTCTATAGAAATATTAAGCAGCACCCTTGTACCGAGTTCTATGTCTTAAGTTTTCTGAGTTGTATTTTGTGTGTACATAAATAGTAAAATAAATAAATATAAATCTAGTATCTGTTTATTATTGTGAGGACACAAATAAATAAAAATTAAGCTAGCCGTAGTCTTGAAGTTAAAAGTATTCACTTTTTAGTAAGTTACTTCTAGGCAAGCGCGTTACTTTACTGGGTTGTAGATGCCTGACAGGCAGTCGCTCCATGTAAAAAATTGATATTGAGCTGCATCTGGTCCGACTGGAAGCCGACCCCAATATAGTTGAGAGAAGGCTAGGCGGATGATGACAGTTTGGGACAAAGTTTACCAAAAAAAGGGGAGATGGCTGCCAAAACTAGACTATTTAAAAAAACAACGGGGATCTTGGCGTGGTCCCGAAGGGTTTATTTTTTATTTTTTTTATACTTGTGGGTAGGTACTTACTGTTCATGTCGGTTTTGGCCCAATATGTAGAAGTGTATCATTTGATTAGAAGTTTTATTTTTAAAGTTCATTTTTTTAGACAATCCAATTATTTTCTTCTCTAATTTTGTTAGTCACTTTCTTCTTCATGAATAAGATTTTTTAGTCAGAAGTAAATTCTCTTATTACCTAGAAATTAATAATCCCTTTTAAATATGACCAGACATAGGTACTTCATATAATTTATCAAAGGCAGTTCAGTATTGCAAGCTCAAAGCAGGGGTACCAACAAACAAGAATATCGATATCAAAGATAGATACCACCTCATTAGTGGAGGGACGTAGGTAAGCTGAGTGGGGACGTAATTATAATAATTAAGAGGAACCAATACATATAAGTAGATCGTTTTTTTATGGATTTTGAAATCTTACCTCTACGCTATAGGCACGATTACAAAGCTTCTTAGTAACTAAAAACTGACATACACAAACGCTCAGATCCGTAATAACTGATATAGATCATATTAATATTAACTCCGTGTGGGAATCGAACGTTACACGCAGCGTTACAGTCTAATTGCTCAGTCACTGTGCCTATACACTGTGTTATAATTTTTGGCGATTGAAAAAGAGTGTCCATGGAGTTTCTTGCTCGTTCTTCTCCATAGAGATCTACGCTTTGGAATGAGCACCTACGGTACTTTCACAAGTTTTAATGTCTTGTGACTGGGACTGTAGAACCATAACTATTTTTTATATAAGTTATTTAATTTTTTTGTCTTTTGACAATTCAAAAGAGCTTGTGACAGGCCTACTTGAAATAAATTATTTGATTTATTATAGTGGTGTCAAATATTTCGTTTTACGAATTAGTAGTGACCTCTTTAGACCCCCAAGTCGATCGATGTAATTCAACTTTTCTATTTCATGAGTTTTGCCATCCAAAATCTGGATTAGTGCCCAACTGAAAACATGACTCAGCCTGTAATCCTCAAAGGATTAGATCTTTTGAGTATTACAGGCTTATGTAATAACTGGCATACAGACGAACATAAATTTGCAATAAAGCAATTTATCACACCCATTATACTTCTATATCATTAAGAGCACGCCATCTCACGCCTTTGAGCCAGTCTTTATAGAAACTATGAAAACATAATGACCATACGTCACGGCGTAAAATACCTACCAAAACAATGGAAGCTCGCGACAGAAATTAATATATCATTATGTCAGACCCATGTACTGTGGCCCTCACACTTGGTATTTCTGTGTCTCGTTTTAACTTGGGTAGATGTGTATATCCTTGCTCTCTCTTGGGCGGAAAACTTCGGTATGAATACGCGAATCTCTCCCGTGATTGGGATTTGTTAATCTTCTTGCCTCTGAAACGGCTGAAGTTAAAATTCTAATGTGCTACAATGCCTTTGGGTAGTGTTTGCGTTGTTTGTTCGAAATTTACGAGAACAAAGTTGCTGTTATAGTTGAGAATTATGACGACGTTACAATGATAAGTATAGTACGCATTTAATTGACTCTGGAATTAGGTTATTGGAGTAGTACGTGCATTTTTCTTAATTTTTATTATTTGTAAATCTTTTTTTTATGACGTCAATAACGTCTTTTTTTTTAATCGCTTAGTGCTTAGTGTGTTCACATCATAATAGTAATTAGAAAAAATCATAGTGCATAATATAACGCTGCATAACTAGCCCATATAGGTACATATAATTTGAGAGCGAGAGGTGGTGAAAATTATTTTGTAAAATGTGGCACATTTTACATCATAAGCAGTAGACACCTAAATATCTTCACATTTCATTCATTAACATTTAAATGCTTGTCCCCATGACCAAATACATAGGGTCGAATTAAATTAAATAACTAAATTGGGTCTCAAGCTAACTAAACAAAAAACAATTTAAAGTAAATACTAGTTGTTTACAGAGATACTTAAGATACTTACGATAATTAGTTCATTATTAAAAGTTTACCCTATTCACATAAAAAAACAGTACAAAAATCAGTTCCCTGTACTCATCAAGGATCACAAACCACACACAACTAATACGCTAATGCCTGCACAAAAGCCTCCCATAAAACCAGGCCAATGATAGTGCGTCTCTCTGAGGCAACTCGCTTGCTTTGCGCACAGCCGCACTTCACATCAGAGGCTAATTTACACGGCGGCGCTACAAAGAAAAATACGCTAATTAAAAAGTGAGCCGACTCAAAGTGTCATGGCAAACGGAAAGTCGGGGACTGACTGGGGTCTGTGTTAGCTAGTTTGTTCTTTTGGTGAAGATGTATTGATGTCTTTGTGTTTTGATGTTTTGTTTGGGGTTAATTTTTTTTTTTGTTTTTTTTTTTGGGTTTGTTGCTGGGTTTGTGAATAAGAGAACATTTCTTCTTCACAAACCCAGCAAGACACACCATTAGATTAGCTGGGTTGCGGGCATGCGGACAGCGAGTAAAGGGCAACTCGCTAACCGACCATGGACCATGCACGGGTCGACGGCGCGTCGTGTTCCACGCGCGCCTCAAAGAACTGTCAGCAAAATGACGGGGCCCCCTCTCAGAGGGCCAAAGCCTGCCGGGGTCGCAGGACTTATTTCTATTACCGTGAACCCGTAACATAAAGGGCTACCGAAGGACACCGTGGATTTTAGTCAGTACAAGTCTGACAGTACCTCCCGCCCTGCCCGGGGTTGGAGGTCTCATTTGATGATTTTACCACGCTAAAAAAAAAAAAAAGATTAGCTGGGTTTGATTGGAATTATGGATTTAATAATATTGTTATTGATATTTCACTCATTCATCATTTCATCATCATCATTTCATTTATTCAAACTTATTTCATCATTATAACAAACTTATTTTAAAAACATAACTTTGAGTGAGTCAATGATTTGTTATAAAGAAAGAAAACGTAACGCGTTCCCTGGACTTGAATATCCGAATTCTATTTTTGAAAATTCTTAAAAGTTTTGGATTGTCTATCGCAAAATCCAGAAAGAAAACACAAACGACAAGCTTTCTACATTTAACGCATTGGGAACGGCACTTGCCACTCGTTATTTTTTACAACAAAATCAAAAACGATGGCTTAGCATTTTTTAACTCTAATATAACCATCTCTGATACATTATCACTTTAAACAAGGCCGTAAGATTTAGCGAAGACCCCTAAAATAGCAAACACACGCACACACAATCTTAAAACTAACACAATAATCTTACAACCACATAAAGGAGAACACCCATTTTTCTCCCAACCATAGCTGAGCTCACGAAGTAACAAAGCCGTGACGTAATAAGCCGAACATCGTGGAACAACGTAACATTTACAAGGATTGAAGATACCAAGGAAATGATGCGAAGGGAAGACTTTAATGAGCATGATTCGAGTGCATTGAAAGAACGTAGCATGTCAACCGTAGTTGCAACAAAAGCCCCTTGGCATTATGGTTTTCAAAGGAAAAATGATGTGACGTCTATGTTGGTAGTGATGGTTAGGTTATGTAGGACATACTTATGTTACGTGATGGATGTTGTGACGTCAATGTGGGAGTAGGTGTAGGGATATTGTTGTTGTATTCACTGGGATTTGTTGGCACTTCTAGTAAATAACATCTATGCTTTTAAAAAAAAAAAACAGCACCCAAAGTGAGAACTTGTTTTTGCTATAGATTTAAAACTTCTGTGGATTCACTGACTCTATTAATAACTACTTTATTTATCAATGTAGACTTATATTGATAAATAAAGTAGTTATTACCAGAAAACCAGCGCTGTGACAGTTAAATGTCACAGCACATGCTGAGGTAGGAGCCTTTTGGCCTCGCACAGGACTAAATTGTTTTATGTTTTGTTTTACCTTTGTTTTTCTTTTATTAATTTTTGTTTTTCTCTGTTGTTTTTATTCATGTTATTTTGTTTATTCTGTCCTGTGTGTCCCGATAAATCTCCTTTCACTTCAGTAGCTCAAAAATGTAGGTTTTGCTGCCTGAAAGCAGTGAGCAAAATGCGATTTTGCTCACTGAGTGAGACAAAGTAACTTTTTAATTTTTGTTATCAGAAAGCCACGACGAATATCTTATTCAGCCTTGGGTTAATCATACAAATTCGAAACATTTACACTCCATCTCTTTCTCGCACTTAGAAAGAGAGAGAGAGACAAAGCAGCCCTTTTTTTCCTTCTTCCTTTATAACAGGCAAAGAGTCAAGCCCATACAGCCACAAAGACCAGCCCTTTCGAAGTTCCGATTTTGAATTCGACCTCAGCAAAGAGAAACACGTTCGGAAATATGTACCTACAAACTAAAGAAATTTTGCAAAAAGATAATTATTATGTCTTTTAATGTAATTTATTGAATTTTTAACTTATTGTTGTATTTAAACGGAAATGAGTATTTACTGCGAATAAAACTGATATTTAACCTGTAAATATTTATTTCTAGGTTCAATAATGTTATTTCAATATTTTGAATACTTAAATATCATGGGGGCTATTTCCGAATACGCCTTAATTTAAATAAAAGAGCAGGAATAAAATATCGTGGCTGGCGTAAAGAGTGTTTATTATTTTATCTCCTAAAGTTTTCTCGCTGCTGAAGTGAAAAGTTATGTGTGTTACACGAGAGCAAAGTTTTTTGCATCTCGTGCCTTTGAATCCCTCGCCACACTCAGGATTCAAATTTAGAATCACTCGCTACGCTCGTGATTCAATCGTTGAATCCTTCGCTTGCTCAGGATTCAAAATCGGCACTCGCAGCAAAAAACGACTTTGCTCTCTTGTTGCACAAATAACTATTTCCTTCTTTCTTTCTTTCTTTTATTGGTGGAGGGAAAATTGACAGATTATAAGTATAACATTGCGGTTAAAAATATCCATTATTTTACAACACTAGTTTTAAATATTTTTATTGGTTGTGATACGTGATGTAGTACATATACAATGTGTCAAAAACGAATAAAATATTAAAATGTTACACAAATAAAACGCATAAAATTATATCGCCTTATACGTGTTTTGAAAATATTTGAGTATTTACATTAGGCGTAACACGGTTCAGTTGAACCCTTTTATAAAAACTCAAAGATAAAAAAAAAAACATGGCACCTAAATCATTTCATTTTACAAAATGGAACTACTTTCATCCAATCAAAATTCTGAATACCTTCCACTCAATATTAGACTGCCTAAAACAGGAAATACTAAAACAATTTTATATTTGTTCCAGTGTATCGGCCACGGGAAGAGTGGAGCCATCAAGAATTAAAAGCCTTCTAATGACAGCTCGCTCGATGGAGCGCCTCATGCAATAGAGAGCCAAGAAAAAATAGCGGAAGATTTAAGAGATATTATTAAAATTATTGTTGCTGAAAAGATGAAGTGCCATTTTTATACTTTGAGGTGTCTCTTTGAGGAATATGAGATTTCTCAAATATTATGATGACGTACGTTTAAAAAAAAGAAACAAATATATAAAATCGTTTGCAGTTTTAAAATTCCCAATAATTTGAATGTTTTAAATAAATACAATAATAATTATTTATGTTAATGTAGAATACACAGTAGAAAATGATTTGTAGAATGATTTTGTAATTTTTTTTTTTAATGTAACATGTTAATTCTTCTTAAAATGTTTTGTTGTTGTCTCTCATCTTTGAATATCACAGTTAGAAGCAGATTTTGAAAATTTTTACTTTTCAACACTTATATGCCATGAATAACCTCTTCAGTCATCCCGTTTAGAGTTGTTCTTAATTTCATTAAAAATTTACCTATCGTAACTTATCCAATTTTTTTGTTTCCCTGACAGCACAGAATCAATAACCCTGCCTACCATTTAGCATAACGCCATCCCGCTTAAGTGCTGTTCGCTTCTTAAAACCATAGGTGGTTTTATCGAAGCGGTGAACGTTCACATCGAAGCGATGAACGTTTACGTCGAGTTCCGAAGCGATTGTTCCACTGTTCGCTTGTTGCAGTTCAAATATTTAAGTGTACTCGCCTCCACTTGTGTTTGTTCTCTAATACTTAGGATTGTATGGACTTCAGCATTGATGGGTTGTTGAATAAAATAATAGAGCTTAGTATCTATTGAGTTAAAAGTATGCTGCAGTCTGTGACTGTTGATTCTGAGTTTCAGGAGTAGCAAATACAGCTTAGTATCTATTGACAATAGTGAGTTGAAAGTATAGTAGTAGTAACGTCTCAAAAATGTCCGATTTTCAGGAGTAGCAGTAGTTTAGTGATAGTAGGGCGGGTTAGTCCAAAAAAAAAATCAATTCTTCATTGTGTTGGAGTTGGAAGTGACCAAACGAAAGACTTAAATGTGTCAGGACAGAATAGAACTGCCAATAACTGTGTAGTAAATAATTTTAAAAATAAACATAATTATAATTATTGATTATTAAACGGAGAAGAAAGAGGCAATTAAGTTGGACTGAAGAATACAAGTCGCTTTATTCAGTCTATCCAGATTAAAAATCGCTACCTCCAATAACACAGTTTTAAGCATTATTATTTTTTAATGTCCTTAATTGTCTGCCTTCATCATCATCATCAGCCTTTAACGTTCCCACTGCTGGGACATAGGCCTCCTCTCTGAGAGAGGGAGTGGGCCATAATCCACCACGCGGGCCCAGTGCGGGTTGGTGGATGCCACATATCTTCGAATTTTTGGTTCTAGGATATGCCGGTTTCCTCACGATGTTTTCCTTCACCGTTTTGAGAGCAGTGGTGATGAAATAAATTACACAAAGTAATGCGCCTAGCGGGGTTCGAACCCACGACCTACAACTCGTAAGTCGGTACCGATACCACTGGGCCACCACTGCGCTCAATTGTCTGCCTGGTGCACAAAAATTTTGTTACTTAATATCATACTCTGTCAAGTTAACAAGAAACTTAACTGAAGCGACTATAATGTCGTGTAAAAGCATGTCATTTGAACACGACACGACTCAGTAAACAAAACAAAAAAATCTCAACCAAAGAAAACAACAACAAAAAATGCAAAAAAATCTATTCACAAACTCGTAAACGTAATTACTGCATATCAAAAGGCTGCAGAAACAATTGGTATCGTACTTTAATTGGCACATCGAGGTGCAGTCAGGGCCGCATCTAGGAAGGGGCGTCGTGGGCTAATGCCCAATGTCCACCCTTGGAATATCAATAGCCTTCTTTAAAATGACAATGGTATTATTGTGTTTTCTATCCATCACATTATCATAGTAGTGTTTTCTATCAAAAATATGATGGATAAAAATATCAACTACCAAGTAGTAGCGGAAAAAAAACTATATTTTAATTTGTCATAATAATTCACTCCCTTTCTCTTAAATTTCCCTCAATTTTAACTTTTCTTAGAGAGCAATGGTGGTCTAATGGTAACCGCTTTGACTTACGAGTTGTAAGTCGTGGGTTCGTTTTTCATGACCATGCAACTGGCACGTGGTAGAACCAAAAATTCAAAGATGGATGGATGAACGCGTAGTGGATCCCACTCTCTCTAACAGAGAGAAGATATGTATCCCAGGGATTATAGGTTGATTATGCTAATACTCTGACTTTAACCGTCATTGCCCTTAAATGCAGCCCTAGCTACGGCCCTGGGCGCACTGAGTCAACGTGACTCCCACGAGGCGGGGAAAGAGTGGCGATAAAGAGCCACAATGGTGGAAAAAAGTGGCAATTCCCGACCACTCGGTGTTACCAGCTACTAATTAAGGTGTCGCAATATAGCACGGGGAGTGACGATAGTTTTTTTTAGGGATCGAGAGGTGATTGTGGTTACGTCTTCTTGGGGTTCCTTTTTTTGTTTGACTTGTAGAAGAATATTTCAAACCTACGGTTGGCAAATCATTCTTCTGTATATTTGAACTGTCAGTTTGAAAGATGCAGTTGAAAATCAGTGTTATACAAGGAGCGTTGCTGAAAGATACCAAATACTTCTCAGTAAGGCTTAAATTGAAATATATAATAATTTAAAGAATGAAAATCGAAGAATCATGTATTGCAATTGCTTTCAAATATAGATGGTTTATTTTATTTTTTTCACGTTTAAGTGGCCAATTGAGCCGAAAATGAGTTTTTTGAAGTTTCTTGTTGCAAAAAAAAACTAAGAGCTTTTATTAAAATGTAACTGAAAACTTGTGATTGAAGCTTTATATTAATAAATTAAATTGAAATCAATATTCTTATTTTGAGTAACGTAAACATGTTTTTTAGTTATTTCTACGGAACCTTCCAACATGTCGCTACTATTCTGTTTACCAGTATCACTATGAAAGGCTTACTAATTGGTAATTTACACTGTTTGCCGAGTGCCCTTATTGGCCCTGCTTATTGCACGGGTTTGGTTCCATTTCTTTTTTTTAGGTACTCACTTGACTTTTTTTATTTTTCTCGGTATTCAAAACTGGAAGCAATTTTTGTGATCATTTTGTCTGACTCGGTGTTGAGATTAGATCTTTACACCTTCTTAGGTTTGTATTTTCAGGTATAAGTTACTCATTTTATTGTAGCAGTTTAGCTGAAGAAACAACAATTTTTCAAACTATGAGTGCTGTTTCGAAACTGGACACCAATAGAAATTAGAGACGAGCAATTGAATAATGTTTTTGCGTGCTAATGCATTATATCTTTAGCACATTTATTAAACATTCTTCATGCAAAGAAAATGTCGTAGCACGCGTCGTAGCAAAGACCGTAGCCGTAGGCGTCTACGAGATGCTACGCAGAAGACACGGTTACAACACAGTGCTAATTTATTGTTTTAAAAGAACTTGTGTAATGGACATCTGTATAATATAATGTAATGAAATAAATAGAATGAAAATAAATAAATAAGATGTAAAACTAAAAGATATTGTTCCACAGTAGTATAATAATTTAACTGGTTCGTCCCGCCGTCCAATGGCGTAGCGGCAGTCATTTGTATGCTAATATAAATCCCTGTTTATAACACACAAGCAAAGGTACCTACATTTATCAAGTAGCCATATTAAACATAGAAATGTAATTAGTGTTGAGTGTAAAAGATATTTTGTACGTGAACATCAATTTTGTAGAAGTATTGCAGTGCTGAAGCACAGATCGTTTGATGTCTGACATTGGTATAGACTGGAATATAAATTGCTAGAAGTAATGATCGCATAATAAATAACATACTACCACTCCCGATTTTTTGCCACTAGAAAAAACATTTTTTGTTTTAGATCCATACTAATAATACAAAGCTAGTAAGTTTGTTTGTTTCAAAGTCAAAGTCAAATCATTTATTTCAATTAGGCCATCAAAGTGGCACTTTTAAACGTCGAATTAAAATTAAGGAAATGGGATGGGATGGGATTGATTCTACACCCATTCGCAAAGGTAGGTTGTATGAAGAAGAATGGGCAAGAAACTCCATACTTACTCTTTTTAAAAATGTTTTACAATATTTTTTTTACATCATTTGAAATAATAATGTACCTAAAATCTAAACAAAACATGATTAAAAAATAAAATAATAAGGAATAAAGAAAATAGCAAAAAGGTTGCAATTACAGTTATTTTACAAATACAATTGAGTGTGTGAGCATTCTACATTGTACTATGGAGCTGGACCAGCATGTTTCCAAACATTTTTATCTTGAATATAATCTTCTAATTTTTAATATGCTTGTTTATTAAGTGCATTTTTTATATAACTTTTAAATTTTCTTTCATTTAGATTTAAGATTTCACTCGGTATTTTATTGTAACAGTTAACACAGTACCCCATAAAAGATTTCTGTACTTTAGACAATCTAAAATATCGTTGATCAACTTTATCTTTATTTCTCGTATTAAAATTATGTCTGTCGCTTATTTTATTAAAAAGATGAGGATTTTTCCTAACATGCATTATATTTTCATAAATAAATTGACAAGGCACTGTCAATATATTAATCTTTTTAAATAGTACCCTAAGAGATTTTGGTAGTTTGGTAGAACGCGCGTATCACAGGAACTACAACTAAATGTTTGTGTTGGTGAGCCTACCTATTTAACACCAAGGCACGACCAATACACGACCGATTTAATGAAAACTAATAATCAGTAGTAAAAAAACTAGTTGTCCTTACACATACTCTTAGCATAACTGTGTAAGCTTGATTTTTACAAAAGTTCTATATATTTTTCTTCTCAAACAGATTTTCACAAACAACAAGACATGAGAAGCATTGAAAACGTCAAAAGAAGGCGTCACATGGGAAAGGACAAAAAAGTTTATAGCATTGAACCATCTCGATCACTAAAACTTCGCCCGTCAATCTTAAAACCTCGATACCCACAAATCTCCCATCCAATCTTCGATTAAGACTAATCAATCTAACTATCCAATCATCAAAATTGCATCGTAATGAGATACGTCTGCCCATTCCATTGCTTTGTTCGTATAACTACGCTTGAGCGCACAGAGGCTGAGTAGGACACCTGAGTCTGGAACAAACGCTGATTTAATTTACAGTAAACGTTTGGTATGTAAAACTTTGGTTAAAGTACGTTTAATGGGTTTTAACGAAGTGTTGGCCGGTGAACGGTTTGATGGACATACGAATGACAGAATTCAATTATTGACAGGATAAAATAATAATGATAAAATCAGGGGATTGGATCAAGGGTCTGATTCAGAAGGCAGTACAGTCAGCATCAAAAGTTGCTGACCACATTCAGATTTTCAAAATCTTTCTTCACCGAAATAATATGTAAAAATACGGTGTACAGCGATTTTGAAAATCTGAATGTGGTCAGCAACTTTTGATGCTGACTGTACTTGGATATTGCTCGCATTGTGAGGAAGTTTCTATTTCTGGAGCTCAACTAGTAGCTCGGATGCTGCTGCACTGGAAGAAAAAAACACGACAGACACAGATACAGAAACAACTAACTACAAATTAGTAAGTAATCTTTACAGAGCACTAGGACAATATAGACAAATGAATACTAAATCATATAATGAAAGACCGCGCAACGCTGAATTCACAGAGGTAAATGAAAACAAGATTATTGCAGAAGATAGAAAAACCGTGTTTTTATCACATGCCAGTAGTACACATAATTGAAAAACAAACCTACCAAAAATAAAAACAGGAAAAAATACTTTGTGCGAATTTGTGTTTCACGACTGCCAAAGAAAAATTTATTATAGGCAGCAAACTCACTTTTTAACCAAACTTCACACCTCAAAAATTTATAATCTATCAACACCTTTACCCATCAACACACATTATTTTCAACATTTTAATAATTTGTCAAAGTTAACCCTGCAACAATAGATCCCGGTCCAACCCGCCCGCTGTTGACAAAACTGTATTACCGAATATTGGACAATATTACCCAAAACGGGTCATATTTTGTTCATCAACCCACCGCGCAGTTGGTTGATGGACACAATAGGTTGATCTAGTTGTTATGACCCTAAGTTTACAAAGTGACAATGGGAACTTGAAATTCCAGTTTTTGGGAATCCGGATTTAGAAATAAATGTATTTTTGAATACGGCACGAGCTTTTATATTGTGTTGGGGGCTTAGTGTAATTTGATTTAATGTATACTTGATGATAGAGAAAAATAGTACTAATGATATTTCTGTTCTACATTTTATTTTGAACTATTTTTGCAGACGAGATCTAATTCTTAAATTTACCATTTATTTTTTAGGTTAATTCTAAAAAATGTATAGTAGATTAAAGAATTAGAACCCGTCTGTGAAACAAGGTTAAAACTAAAATGTGCGAAAAATGTGTAGTTTTCATTATTGAAAAAAAAACACCATTAGTAAAGAGTGCTAAAACGGCAACCCTTTCATTTAGTTGTAGTTGTAGTCGTTAAAAAATAGTGTCAAACACTTCTTCAAACATTATCGTCAATTCTCATTACCGAGTATTAAAAAGAAAAGATGAACTACTTCACTGATAGTTAAGAACTAGAAATGGTACCATTTCAAATAATAAAATCGATCGACACAATGACCTATCAGACTGAGACCCATTTCATAGAACAAAAGGCCTTAAGTCCCACTCGTTTTACATCCCCACAAATCTTTCCATCAAACACTGGCCAGCTTAAAACCGGAGCACAGGCAATGCAAAAAATTAGAAAAAAAAAAAGATAAAACAAAGCCTTACATTCGTGCAAGCTCCGTCCGTCTAGCGTTTTGAGCGAACAATAGTGACCCATTGTCACACCGTCCATTTTAAATGAACAAAATGGCGTCGCGGAACTCGGGGTTTTGAAACAATGCTTGTCCCTAATCCCTGTGAAGGGTTAAATGCATGCTATTGGTCAACTGTACCCCCACGGAGTACTTTTGCAAGTGCGTTTGTGTGTGTCGGGAAGTTTTCGCGTTATAATCCAGAGGTTTGTGTGTGTGCAATTTTGCGGTGCGTTTTGGCATCGTCTACCATGTTTTTGGAATGTGTTTCTTGGGTTGGTTCGATGTTTGCTTTTTGGGATATCTAAACTTTTATTATTACACAAATATTACAAATTAGTATTAGTATTATTATTAATGATTACCTAGTATTCAAATAAAATGCTGCGATTGTATTAGCAATGCGTCATCGGTGTCAAAACTTCCTGGTCTGATTTGCAATATGGTTGGTAAACACTAAAGGTAAGTAACAGTCTAAGGATAAATAAGTAAAAGGATTAATATGTTGAAAACAAAAAAGTAGCTCAAGTAAATAAAAAGCTGTTTCACCTGTACAACCAAGTAAAACATCTCATACGTAGACATAGATAAAATTCCAAGAAAATACCACTGACCTACAAACTCCGCCTACAAACAGAAAAACAATCGACACACGACACATCAGCTACGAGGTACGAGCCAGGACAATTCATCGAACCCGTCAACCGTGACAGCCAGCAACGCAATCAAAACTTCCCAACTCGGGGTAACATTGTACCCCACGTCCCACTTTTCTCGAAGACTATTATTTGAATGTCTTTCAACCCGTGAGAAGGGTACTCCCCACCCCCACGCGTGTGCCAGCCTGATAATGTAATTAAAACAACACCTTTATTCCGAGTAGTCACATTTTGTAACGAGTTTTAGTTTGATGTGTGGCGACATCTTTCGGGGATTTCTTGTGAACTTTCTCTCTATGTGGTTTTGTTTGTGGATTAGGACAAGACTTTGCTGTTTGTTATGTTTTGTTTGGGGAAGTAAGGCTTGGTAATTATGTCCAGTTAGAAATGTGGTTACAAAATTCGTGGTTATGTTGCATGCGAAGACAAAAATAAATCAATTTAAGGCTAAAAAAACTCTACAAATAACGACTTGATCGTGACGCGGCTTATTCTATTAAAAATGCACTCTTACAACTCATATTTACATATCTCTTCAGCATAATCAACCCATTTCACCATGCAACCAGACAAAAAAATATAATGCCACAGAGAAATAGTAAAAGAAAATTTTTAAACCAACCCACCCACTACCCACGAATAAGAAAAACACACATTAACCTCCAGACGCGTCGCAAAACATAATCCCTATAAAGAAACAAAGGACTGTCGCACATTAAAGTCGACAGAGATTTTCAAAGTGAAGCGCCCGAATTCTGCGCGAGAAATTTTCGGGTAACATTATACCCGTGCATTAGGGCTAAGTGATACCGTCACATTTGTTGGATTAATTCATCATCTGAATTGCCGTGGCCAGACTGATGGGCCAGAACGCCCGGTCTCTCCCTAACCCCCCTCCCGCCGCCGTGGGGGCGCTTACGTACAGATAACTTTTCCCCTCTGTTACGTATGGTGTTTTAATTATGTGTTGTTTTTGGTGTTTAGTGATGCTGGATTTTATGTTTAGTGTTAATTGGTTTTTGTATAATTTAGTTTAACTATTAGTAAAATTCAGTTTTGGGGTAGTTTAAGAATCTATCACTTTAAACCAGCAAAATAATGTAAACATTTTCTTTGTAGAGCAACCCAGCTGTTCTCGAGCGATTTTCAGTAAAGTAAAAGAATTACCCTGTAAATGATTTAGTTTCTTTAAAATTTTAAATAAGGGGAACAGAAAAAAGAAAAATATGAGTATTATCCAGTGACCTACCTTTCGCCTCACCTACAAACAAAACTTAAATCACCAAAAGCAAAGAATAAAGTTTAGCTAAAGTGGTAATCAGCGCTTGTAGCGCTTAGCTTCGCCCGATGCCCTTTTGCCCCCCGAATTAGACCCCCCTCCCGTGGGGGGTGCCCCTGCACCCCACTCTACGGGACAGCGAGTGTAAGGATAAATGGGAGGGCTGGCTCTTCTGGTTAAGTGTAGATTTTCCGAATGCGGTGTTGATGACGGCTCTCCTAGTGCAGGGGTGCAGTTGTCGATAGTTTTGTTTTATTTTGTAGTTTCAGTAAATATAAAATAAAGTATATGTATAATCATTATAATATTGTAATGCTTCATGAAGGACTGGACCGTGGTCTTGGGAAAAGTGGAAGTTGTAGAGGGTAGTTATTGACTGGCAGTGGCACTGGGATAAAACATCTACAAAAAATATGTCGAGACTTTTATTTGGACAATGATTTTAAAACATTTCTAGCATTATAAAATTAAAACATGCATACAACTTTTGTGTTTTGGGAAATTTTATATTTAACGTTCGCGTTTGAAAGCGAAGCGAGATAGAGGCCTCATCCGATGATAAGCAAAGATATGGTCGATAGTTAAGCACTCTTTCCTAGACCCCAAAGTTTTAGCTATTGAGAAAAAAGGACTTACGGTATAGGTACTTAAAATTTAGAATGAACGTGAAAGAATAAAAAAAACTTGTATCGATAAGTAAGTAATTTTAGTCACATCACTACGCAAGTTCCCGAGACCGTTGGACAGCGAGGTTGTAAATACTCGTGTAAAATTGTCCACATTCCCCCTGGAAGCCTTTTGTGTTATATATTTCTTTGTTATTTACTTCGCCCGGCGAATGTTACGTTACCTGATGTAGGGAGCTACAGTTATAATGGACATAGATGTGGGTTTATGTAGGTATATGTTTGTTATTGTCTGTTGTGGTTTTAAAATCTAGGGGTTTTGGTATTAGTCCTTGATTATTTCATTATTGCAAATTATGAGGATTATGAATTGTACTTTAAAAAGTTCTGTGTGTGACACGAATTTGTATTACTTCAAAACAGTCTCTTGCATTGAATCGATTCCCGTTAGATATTGTAATTAGATATGATGGCAATAATTACAATGAAAACATCATAAATTAAAAGCTTTTAAAAATATTCTCTAACATAACAGGCATTTTATGGTACTGTTCAAAAAAATTTACTTTAAAATCAACTATTTATTTACACCAACAAAACATCATAACTAAAATTAATTCCATAATCATGATCAATATTAATTATTAACTACTAATTAATCATTTATTAAACTACTAATAGGTGTATTATCGTAGTAAGTATAAAGAAGTATTTTAACCTATGTCTTTGAAAACCCATGTAAATAAGACCAAACATACAAAATGTAAGAAACAGGACACATCGGTGTTCGCGTCACGGCGCTCGAGTTAATTGCTGAGCACAAATGAGTGGCGGCGAGCGAGTTACCGCGCTCTGTAGCAGACCGACACCTGAACGGAAGGAGAAGCGGACACTGGGATCAAACAAAATAAGAAGAATAAATAAAATAGACATAATACTTCGAGTTTTCTAAAGTTATGTGACAAGACTTAGGGTGCCTGTCTATCAGAGATGTGCTATGTGAACTAATGAATATGATTGGTGGATATCAAACGCATCCTCTGTAACGTAGCATAGTCCATTTTTGGTCTGAAAAGAGCCTGACGCTCAAGAACCACGTTTTTGCCAAAGCGACTGTCGAAAAAACAAATGAAAAATAACACCCCTCCGTTTCCGTCGGGGGTTAATAAGACATGAGTTGCAGGGTGACATTGCTTTTCAAGTTTTTATCACGTAAAGAAAAGGAGAACTTAAAAAAGAAATTCCTTCTTCGAACACTAGAGGTGTTTTTTCAACTTTCCCCTCAATAAACAGAGTAAATACTTCAAGGACGCATTAAATTTTGCTAAATTGTTCCAATAACCGTAACTAGTCGTCAATTTGGTGCTGAAATTAATAACATTTTCAAATTGATATGACGCGTGATGGTTGTAGTTCGAACAACAACACCCAATTTCGGATAGTTCTATTTCTTGCCATTTCTGAATCGACTTTCTGGGTGGATACGTTAATCTGTCCATTTTTCAGTACCCTTTCTACTATAATTATACATATTTTAATGGCCATAGTAGTAAAGACAGTTGAAATAAGAATATCCCAACAAAATCAAGTCATTATCCTTCCCGCGCTTAATACGCGCTCCACCTTACAACAAAATGTCTCCCTTTCACCTTCTACTTTCGCTTGGATAATCTTATTTTTGCCGCAGCCAAGGTGCTCTAATCCCTCTCACAATCGCAATAAGGTTGAAAATGGCCCACTTCTTCACCAGGAGTTAAAATGTATTACCTTTTATTGTGATCCTCAACAGGGATTAAGAGAGAGCGCGGTTTCGAATTTTGATTCGGATTGTAGCGCTCAGCCCGGCCATCCAAATTAGAGCTCTGTGCGATTATTTGTCGGCCCTTTTCTAATCTGATCGGAGAAGGAACTAGAGGGGGGTGGTAGGTCTGTTTATATTGGTATATTCCTAACTATGCACACCTATTTTGCCTATTGCTTTGATTACATTCTACAGAATGGTCTTTAATGAAGATTTTGAATGTTGGGGGCGTGGTTTTAGTTGTTTAGAGACTTGAGCAGCACTGTTATTGTGTATTTGTACAGTTTCCACCGAGTATGATCTCTTTAATCTCAGTTTTAGCTCGGTGGCGAACTCTTTAACTACTAATGTTAAGTAAGGTAGATGGTTCGTGATTGTATTGTTGAAATGGGTCAATTTGAGTGGAATAGGTGTGAGTGTAACGGTGTGCTGAAGTTCAATGATTATGTTGTTCTACAAATAAAAACTATTGGGTTTTCTATGGGTAGAAGTCCAAAATGTATCCACAGAAACGTAATACCTTCCATGATAAGAGGTGTCAGGTGTTAGTCCACGTTATAAACTATCTCTATGCTAAACTTCATCCAAATCTGTTCAAAGATGTGTTAGTAAACAAATAAAATAGTAAATTCTAAAGTTTATGAGGCTAGATGGATATCTAAACCTCATAAACTTTAGAATTTAAAATATTTGTGTTATTTATTCAAAATATTGCTGAAGAATGTTAGCAGTATATTCAGCGGACATTATTAATTTGAAAAATTGCGAATTTAAAAAGAAAACTTTAAAGATTGCGAAAATTACGAAAATGTTTTTGATTTTACAAAATGTAAATAATACGTCTCCATTATTTTACAAGACTCCAGCTGACCGACTAATTAGATTTGCAAGTTAATGATGCTGTTAAGATGCCTATAAAAAAAATATCAGTAGTATCGGCCGCGACTTACGAGTTGTAAGTCGTGGGGTCAAACCCAGCTTGGCGCATTACTTTGTGTAACTCATTTAAACGCCACTGCTCTCAAAACGGTGAAGAAAAACATCGTGAGGAAACCGGCAAGTCTTAGAACCATCAAATTCGAAGACATGTGACATCCAACAACCAACACTAAGCATTTGATACAAGGTGCGCATTGTGATGCTCGATTGTCTTCCCTCACCGATGAAATGCTCGAATCTGTAACGTTGCATTACAGGTGAATGCTCGCGGTGAGGCCCGCGTGGTGGATTATGACCGACTTCCTCTCTCAGAGAAGAGACCGGCTTTCTCTCAGAGAGGAAAACTGTGTCCCAGCAATGGAAACATTATAGGCTGATGTTGATGATGATAACTATGCCTGCTTGTTTTATCAAATATGAAATGGCCACCTGTACCAGTTTCCCTAACGACCGTCTCATTTCCTAATGGATAGTCGTTAGTCCAAACTGTAGGTACCTATCTAATGGTGCATTTGACACCTTACTACCTTCTATTAAGATTTAAGGTGAGGTGTCTCTATAATAATTATTATTGTTTGAAAAGGGTCAGTGACCGTTATCATGAGCTATCTTCTTCGTTTCTGTGAACTTTCGAGCCCCGCCTAACCGTGTCGCGTCAGCTCACGCTGATGATGGGACGCGACACATATTTTGGAGTCGGCTTTCACAAGAACAGTATGCAGCTGAGTATTACGCGGGGAAAATAATAATAAAAAAATAACAAAACCAGCGGCCCTAAGTAAAAGCAATAAAGTTACAAGTAATAAAAAGAAAGAGATGAAAATATTATGATATCTTCATCACTTAAAATATCAGAAATTTATAGCATATGATAGTTAGTGTTCCCATACATGAACTCAAGCCTCTTCTCTGTGAGAGAAAGTGGACTAAAATCCACCACACGGGCCCAGTGTTGGTTGATAGACTACGTTACATGTCTTCGAATTTTTGGTTCTAAGACATTCTGGTTTCCCCACGTTCTTTACCTTCACCGTGTTGAGTGCACTGATGTTGGTGAAATAAATTACACAAAGTAATGCAAACGACTAGGTTCTACCTCAGCAAAAATAATTCATAAATTCTTCTGCACCCTTCACAGAAAATCTAAAACATAAAACGGTCAATATTTCACTGAACCGGTTCCATCAAACCCACGCCAGGTCTATGTGGCCAGTTATTAGGGCGTTTTAACCCTTTCACTGCAGCCCTCGGGTACAAAATGACCTCTCCGACCCATTTCCCTGTTTTTCTGTAAAATCAACCCTTCGTCGCGTGCTTTTTGTGGGGTAAAAATGTTGTTTTCTGATAATAAAAAAAGTTTTATTAGTTATTTTGAAACATATGTCCTCACTTATTATTTTTATTGATCGTGTTGATGTGACGATAAGTTATTAGTTTTGAATTGTTGTATTGATGTTTGGAGGGTTGAGTGAAGTCGAAAATAATATTAAATGTGTTTTCTGATAAATGATTTGTTTTGTTTTGCTCGATGCAATGCGCAGCTAACTCGATATAAACTTCTTCTTTCTACTTTATAGTAAAGTTGTCATAAAATATATTTGAATGCAACAAAATATGCTTATCACTTATCCAACATGACTTGTTAACATCATTTTATTTTTCAACCAATAACATTCTGTAATTAATTAAGACCAAAAGTATGAATTGTATGTCCTGTTCCAACTAACGCCAAAACATTAGCGTTTAAATTATTAACTGATAGATTACTTTTTTTTTTTAAATTGGTTGTACAAAACACTTTTTTAGACGTCAAATTATGAACATATTTTTTTAGGTACTAGGTAGGAGGTCTGTGTTTTGGGTCCGACTATTCCACAAAATTCTAACCTATAGCAATCTCCATTGTGACGTCGATAATGACTATTGTTTCTTTAAGGTTTCTAGCTGGAAACTAGGTTGATGGTAAAAAAATCTAGAAAAAAGGCTCCAGTAAACTGTTAATCATAAAACTTTCAGTTTCAGTTTGGTACCTAAGTAATTAATCCTAGGAAATGGTTAATTTGGTCATAGTCCGAATATTATAATGGTCGTTAGCCACTGCTCTTAGAATTTATTGCTACAGTTCTTGAAGTAACAATTGTTGATCTAAGTTTATACCGAATTTCGAGGTCAGTAGCATAATCTAAAACAATTGTTTAGCCTCTCAAACAGGTAATGAAACATGGGAAAATTGTAAAATAGATGTAATATTTTAATGTCTTGTTATTAGTACATTTTATTTTAACGATCTATGATGAATAATAATATGTTTTTTTTTAAGTGCATGTATTATCATTTATCATGAAAACATATGCTACGGTTTATATAATAGTTTCGTAAATAAATATTAAAGATATTAACTTTTAGTCAACGGCCCAGCATGTGAATACTCAATTTGTGTTGTACAATATTCTCTATTTTCATTTTGTCAATTTTTGTTAACAATTTAAGCACTTCCTCAACCATAGTTAAGGTAAGAGTAGAACCTATATTTCTACTCAACTGCTTAAAAAGGAGATAAATATTTTTTAACCCGAATAGTCTAAATTCCAGTTTTATCCAGAACCAACATTATTATTTCTGGCCATATGGCCAACCTTGTGATATAAATGACGAATAACTCTATCAACTGAATTTATGAATGCAAACTTAAAACCTGTTTGACTAGAAATATAACCCTCACTACACTTGCGAATTGTGTGCAAAAAAGTGCATTGTTAAAAATGGCAGATGGTTTGAATTATTATAATAATAGTTATTTTAAAATAATAATAATGGACGTAACGGTCACTTTTTGATTTGTTATCATAGAAGGACAGTGATAATATTATATTTTTAGTTTTTCTTGTAACAGACACACACACACTTCAAAAATTCTTTTGATTGATGCCGTAATGTTGAAAATGACTAGCAATTCTATTAAAGTGTTTAACAAATCGACCGTTGTAACAAAAATAACAGTCTTACTTTTTTTTATCGTGGTAAAATCATCAAATGATTCCTTCCGCCCAGATCAGGACGGGCGGGACTGTCAGGCTCGTACTGACTAAATCCAGGGTGATCGTTCAATTGGCCTTTACGTTCCAGGTTCCCTGATGAAACAGTCCTGCGATCCCACACAGTCATGCTAGCAACAAAAATGCAACAGACCTGAAATACTTAGGTCTATCCAACAAAATATTTAATGGAGAGAAATAGTTTCTTATTCATATCTAGCTCGTATAATAACATACATAATTATGCTGCCGCCTTAATTATATAATTTAATTGATATCTTGTTTTAAGAAAATTGTAATAAACTAAGTCTCTGAAACTTTTTTATGTGTGGTAAAATTAGTCCTTCCTCCCAGGGCAGGGAGGAAAAGACTGTCAGACTAGTACTGACAAAAATCCACGTTAACCTTCAATAGCCCTTTGTGTTCCGGGGCCACAGTTACTCGTTAGTCTCGCGACCCAGAAAGACAGGTTACTGAAACTTTAATCCAAAATCATAAAATTCTATGTATGGGTTAGTCGCAACCCCGGCAGGCAGGTTACTGAAACTTTAGTCTAAAAGTATAAAATTCTATCTACAATCCCAAGAATTTCGTAGGCATATTTCAACTACACAATCAATCACCCCACGTCTGACCGATGTCCACGCGAGGGGCGTGGCCACACACTGTCCGTTCATTGGTCAAATAGCCCCCGGTCACGCAAGTAGTGACGGTTGAGTATCGGTCAGCGTGACGAGGGTTTTCTATTTAGAATTTCTCTCTTTTTTGAGAGAAAGTTAGGGTGCGTTCTTATTGGGGAATTTTGTTGGTGGAAAGGATGATTTTTATTCTGATAGGAGGATATGATATCAGTGTTATGTCTAGTTATTGATAATGTTTGTTAAGGAGTGGATTTTTTAAGTAAAACACTGATTAAGAATTATGTTAGACCGCTGGGATATTAGAGGTAAAAGTACAAAAACTAAAACATGGATAATGTTTGTTTGAAAGTAATTAAAGCTGATTACTGATACTCAACAGTTACTACTCGTGTGACCGGGGGCTATTTGACCAATGAACGAATTTTGTTTTGTAAGCGAGAAAAAATTACTTTCATCAGATGGTGAGGAAAGTGTGTGTTAATTGGAGGGCAAAAAATCTTAGGCATTGCAGTGAAACCTGATCTATTTCACAAGGAATATATTCCATTATAATAGGAAAATTACTATCAATCATAGTGCATTTGCAAACAAAATATAAATAAAATTGTGAGCTAGTTTTTTATAAGCACATTATTAGTACATCGACAAAAATATCTGTAGGTAATATTGAAGCGAGCGAACAAAACATTTGTATGATTTACAAGTAGTTGTTCTAGATCTGGATGTCGTGTATGATTTTTCTTTTCTTATTAAGGCACCCACGATGCAGAAGAAATTCGTGGTATTAGTGGCGCTTTAGCACTCTTATTTACAATAATTTTGAAGCAAAAAACAGTTCATTAAAACTGAAAAACTCGCAGTCTACTGCAATGCAACAAAACTGATTTATGGCAAGAAGTTACTTACTTTGTTTTATTATTAAGATACCTGTGGTCAGACCCAGGGGACACATTTAGGTGCTGTTGTACGTTACCACTAGTGCTTGTAAAATATACATAAAATTAACAAAATATTACTTTATACAAAATACATTTTTGTTGTCACCTTACGTCGTACTGTACCCTTAGCCCGAGTTTTCAGTATTTGAGACGTAAAGTAAACTGGAACTTTGACAATTTAAAAATTACAATTTTCAAGAAAAAAAATAGTTCCTTCTTTGCACATCAGAGGCGCTGTTCCATTTTTTCGTACAAAAGACGCTGTAAATACTGAAAAGACTCTGTAAAGTAAAATAGTGAAAAGTCGTGCTAAGGGTACTGTTCAAAACATAACTGTGCCCAGCAAGGCACAATAATGTTTGCCCTTCCTTTCAGAACACGATCATATCCCCATACAAAATTTTGCGACACAGTTGGCGCAGTGGCTGAGCGACTTACTGCTACGCTGCTTGTCACGGGTTCGATTCCCGCATGGAAAAAATATTTGTATCGTCTATTAGTATTTTATTCTTAGTCTTAAAGATCATACAAAAATATAAAAGCGGTTTGTGTATAAGTTTAAATGTTTTTAAACGCACCCACGTTTAAGGAGAAATGGAGTACAAAAACTTTATTTTAAAAGAAAGATATGATGTATGATATACTTAGTAGTATTAAAAGTTCAGGTATGTAAGGTAGAAATAGCTTAATGAACTTGTACGATTCATATTATGAGTATACAATGAGGAATCTGTGAGATTACGTAGGCCAGTATCCACCGTACGCGGCACTAACGAATTACCGTGACCCCGGAACGTATTGAGGGACACCGTGCTTTTAGTCAGTACAAGTCTAACAGATCGTCTCGCCCTGTCCTGGGTGGGAGGACACATTTCATAATTTTACGGCAAAAAATGACCGGTATCCACCACTGAGGGTGTTTTTTAGATGTCACATTTCTTAAACTTTGAATTCGAAGTCGATAAATATGTATTAAATGCCTCTCCAAATACATTACGAAAATTGTTAAGTTTTTTTCCTAATAATAATATTGCAATAAAATAAAATACGTATAAATAAGTATTGAACGTTTTTTTTTCGACAAGGATTGAGATAAAAACCATCTTAACAGAAAACACTTTTTTGCGTTAAACAGTATGCGCCGGCGCAGACCTTCACTTAGTTAGAATTATTAGTGCTGCCATCTATACCAGACTTGTCAACACAGCTATGCGATGCAAATGCCATCTGCTGGAATTTAGACGAATCCAACACAAACCATCGATCAATGAAATCCTATCAGAATTTTCTAGGTTAAAACATTTTCCAACAAGCAGAAATGTAATATATCTCATATGTTAATTAGAATACTAAAATTCTTATTATAGTAAAATTCTAGTAAACTTTAAAGTTGCGTCTTATATCACCAAACATGTTATGCCTAGTCTTTTCCTAACTGTCCGGATTGCCTTGCAGTTTATCTAATAATTAGCTACTAATGTAGTTAACCATTGATTGCTAAAACACTGAACTAGCAAGATTAATTTTGCTCAGTACTAAGTAGGGGAGGAAACATAAATTAAAATTTTGGTATCAACGGCTTCGGGTGGATATTCATAAAAATGTCGGAATTACTAAAATATTGTGTGTTAATATTTTATTTATCTCAATCTACTCCTTGCATTGTTTTGGAACATCTTACGTTACTAAAAAAAATATTCAAATGACTGAAAAATAATTAGTTATTGTTCAGTAAAATTTAATTTAAAACAATATTAACTTAAATCATTAGACTACTTAAAAAATCTTGACATAATTTAGTTCTTGTCTCAAGTTTGTTAACTTTGTTTCCGCTACTCGGCGCTAGATGGCGCTAGTAGCTCGACAGTACAATCTCGTAGCACTTCGTAGCACCGAATTGAATTTGAAGTTTTCGTCTATGATTCCGGATACCTACATTTGCTTGATTTTTATATTTTATAATATAAATAATTAAAAATAAAATACTCTTTAATGCGGATATGTAATAGCCATAGTGGGTTAGTAAACAAGAATGTTATAACTATGTTAGTAGATGATGAAACAACCAAAAATCAAAATTAAATCAAATCAAATTTTAATTAATGCAAATTAAGTTGATACAAAATTAAATCAAAACTAAATTAAATTAAAAACAAATAAAAATCATAAACAAAATCAAACCAAATTAAAATGAAAATTTATTAAAATAAAATATAAATTAAAACAAAATTATAAAATTACTAGCGGCCCGTCCCGACTTCGCACGGGTGGAAGTCCTCTATAACCCGGTCCCGATGGTTACAAACACAACCAAAAAAGAATTATCCGAATCGTTCCAGTCGTTTTTGAGTTATGAGCTTAACAACACATTTTGCGATCGATTTTTATATTAGGTATAGAAGATAGATATTACACAACACACAATATAGCTTGCATATGCAACGCTAAATGAAAACGAAAAGTCGGTTAATATTTTTGAAAGTAATTAGAAAATTATGTGTTTTACGGTTACTTTTTCTCCGGGTTAACAAAAAGAAAAGTTCGTCAATAAGAATAATTTTGTGACATTTTAGCGCTAAATAAAAAAGTTAACTATGATTTCCTTCATAACCAAACAGAAACTTTACTCGGCTTCTTTCAACAGTCCTTATAATGGGTAAAAATGAGTTTCTGTTTGAAACATTGAAATAGTTTCTTATTGAAATGAGACATAATAGTTTGTCCTAGTAGAAACGTTTTCTAAACAGATTTCCATCTTAATGACGGGGACCTCACAGAGGGCCAAAGCCAGCCGGGGTCACGGGACTTATTTCCATCACCATGACCCCGGAACATAAAGGGCTGTTCAAGGACACCGTGGATTATAGTCAGTACAAGTCTGACCGCCGTGCCCGGGGTAGGAGGACTCATTTGATGATTTTACAACGATAAAAAAAAAGCAGATTTCCATCTTAACATGTAGGGTTTTAATTAGTCGTAATGAAACCGTATAACTGACTAGTTTTGAATCATACGGGATTGCTTTATTTTAATCAAAGAATTTATTGAACTTAGATTTAAAACTTACTACTTATGGACTCCGCCTCCGATTATTCACAATTCAACCATAATACATTATTTTTTAAGCATTTATATGGATTTATATAAAATAGCACTTATATAAAATATTCGTATATTATTGAGGAGCTCTTGGCTAAATAATTACAACCGCACCGAGATTGATCCGTGCCTCGGGAAGCACGTAATGCCGTTGGTCCCGGCTATCGTTTGTTGATCGTTGACAGTCGTTACTGTTAGTCAGAAGCTCTAAAGTCTGACAACCAGTCTTACCATGGTGTATCGTATTACCGTACCAGCTACTGGGTTGTGGAGGTCCGATAGGCAGTCGCTCCGTGTAAAATACAAATATTCAACTGCATTTTTTTTTGACTAGAAACCGACCCCGATATAGTTGGGAAAAGGCTAGGCAGATGGCAGATGGGAATTCATTATCCGGGACACGTCGAGCTTCATTGTCTCGGCGCTTTTCTGGTGGTTGCCACTGTTGATTCTGGCTCTCAGGAGTTGCAGTGGTTTTGGAATAGTGTGGTGGGATTGTCCCAAAAAAAAAAAAGATGGCAGATGGATGGAATAATATATTTGTTTTCTGCATTCCCTCATACTTCTCTATCCGCGAAATTTTCTTGACATTTTAACATACAACCATAACATGCAGACTTTATACGGCTTCTTAAAAAAAAGAAGTGGTATGTAATGTAATAATTGTAATAAAGTGAAACTTACAGTATTCAGAATGTAGTACTTTTTAAAGAGTCAACTTTTTTTTTTAAATACGTGAACTAAAATAGACATACTTCGCTCTTTTCCTGTTTCCTGGATCACTGTTTTGTAACTACACGAACGCGTACAATCTTGAGAGGCTGAAATCACGGATTCCTTTTTTTAATATTTTTTGTTTAATAGTTTGTTTACTACACCTACGAGAGAAGAATAATTGAAATTAACAACAAACATCACTTTTATTTTGTAGTGTTAAAATCAGGAATACATCTAATTCTTTCACTCGTCCAAGCTTCATTCCCTTTGCGTTCCAGGGCAACGGCGCATTTTTAAGGGAGTCCAGCAAAACCTGCATGTGGTTTTTAAAGACATCAAATTATATCACGTAGAAGATTATTGATCACCTCCTTATTATACCTGTACCAACTTAAAAATCATTGTTTCAAATCCAGTTTAAGTTTTTAACTTTTACAGTATTCCGAAGGCAACTTGCAAATCAGAAACAACTCTTACTGCTAAAATTTCGCCTTATTCCAGAAGGAATAAAGCGAAATTTTAGCAGTAAGAAGATAGAAATCTTCCTTTATGTTCTAGGGCCACGGCGCCCTTTTATCCTTTTATGACAGTCCTGCGACCAAATCTTACTAATATGGTTAATGTGAAAGTTTGTGATGTATGAATGTTTGTTACTGTTACACGCAAAAACTATCGAACGGGTTTGTTTGAAATTTGGTACATAGATAGTTTATAATCTAATATATGGAGGACAAGACTATATAAAGGTTTTTTTTCGAGTTGTTGCGGACGAAGCTGCTAGCATCAATTAATTACTTATAAGGTGAAGCAATCAGCAATACACGAACTAACCTGTTTTAAGCTGCATCATACCTAATATTTTTTTCAACATTAGACACTTCATAAACCCTTTACTATTGCTTTTTATTATCCACGTTCACCACATTCACAAACTAAAATTACAAAACTTACTTGTTTCATATTAATCTAATGAACGTTACCGTAACACATAGAAACCGGATAGAAAAGTCGCGTCACTTCCCACGTCACATATGCTAAAACTATTCCTTGACGTCAGAAGTTATGATGATTTTATCAATAGTTTATCTTGCTTTTCTTACCTAATATTTGATTTCTATGATCTCAAACTTACCTATTATTAGTATTTCTACCGATATGATATTGCTTGTACCGAAATGTACCTAAAAATTATTCTAAGATTATTTAAAATATGCTGCTACCGATTTTACATTTCCAGATGGCTATCTACTAAATATGTGACAGTTTTTTAAAGAATTTTTTACCCATGCTAGGAATTTCTCGTGTCGTTGGTGCATTTATAAACATTTTATTTTATATGCATAAACACCAAGATCTGGAACAACTACTTGTAGATCAAACAAATATTTGTTCTTGCGGGATTCGGACGCACGACACTCTAAAGAGCAGTCAATCGTTCCGCTACACCTACCTACTTACTACTACTACTTACTACGCTACCGACTTTGTCATTTGTTACACACCTTTCATGACCTCTGCTTATATTACAAATGCATTGCTGGTCAATGTAGGTAGGCCAGTTGACAGTGCTATCAGTATCCGCTATGGCAGTTCACCGTTGCTACGTTCAACACATCATCATCAGCCTATAAATGTTCCCATTGCTGGGACACAAGCGTCCTCTCTGTGAGAGGGAGTGGGCCATTACACAACGCGGGCCCAGTGCGTATTGGTGGATGTCACATATCTTTGAATTTTTGGTTCTAGGACATGCCGGTCCAACACAGCTCTTTCCATTTACTACCATTGCTACGGTGTATTAACATAATTTGCTACGGTATTATGAAAAAAAAATATGCTGGTAAATTATTTCGAAAAAGAAAGCGCGAAAAGTTAAGTCGATTTTGCAGCATTTTGTTGTCATAATTATCTATAAAGCTTGTTACAAGCTATTCCGCTACTTCTACGATAAGAATGAATTGAAAAACTAAATTTTTGTTATTTAGTTAGTTAGTTACCTATCTATCTATCCGGTGTCTATCCGGTTTCTATGTGTTACGGTATATACACAGCTAGGTAGTCATTTCAGTGCCTAGTAAGAACTAGGAGGTAGATCATAAGGAAACAACTTACCTATGGGATTAAATAATACTTATCTTAAATATAGCGACATATTAATTCTGTTATTAACTTAACGTAGGCAAATAAAGGTTGTATTAGGAAAACTACTATCAGTTATGGGCCGTTTACTCTGACCGCTAGCTATCATCTTACTCATTCGATATTTTGATAGTTATTCTTACGAGTAAAACAAATACTTACTGAGGATTTTAAATCTGCTACTATCTACCTTTTTATTCATAAAAAATGAGGAAGTTTTATGAATAATGTTTGTCATACCTACTACTTACATTGTGTTGTGTCATACTGCCGGCATCGTTAATTTTAAAAGGATTCTATGTATTGTGTGCGACTCGTAGGAAAATCAAACGACACAATTGATTAACAAATCGTGGATATTTATTGAAATAAAAATAATAAAAATGAAAAATAATAAAAACAGTTCATCTTTCACGTAGTTACACAATAAAATTTGTCTTAGTTTTTTTCTCTATTTTGTCTCCATTCGTCGTCCCGTCTTTTATTTATTCACAGAAACATGTTAATTTTAAAATGGGAATATAATCACAATTTTAGTAAGGTTTTTCTCATTTTATATTCTAACATATCTATTTACCAACCACACAACGAAATTATAACATGTTAACATTAATTTATTGGTTCGACTGTACAATTTTAAACTGGGTGAGATAGTTGGTGACACATTTAAATGATTTCGAACATACCAAGTATGATTTACAAAATATTTTTACGAAACAACCATTTTATTTATTAAACAAATGATTGCTTGAAAAAATATTTTCAAATACAAACAGGTAATGCGTAAATAGCTAGGTCTTGTTCACACAACGTTAGTAAACTTCTATAGAATACTGTCTTTTGAACTAACATCGTCTGAAGAAGACCTAATTAGTAAGGAGACAGATATGGACGACAAAATGTTTCTATTATAATTTACTTATAATTATCTAATATAAATTCTATTATAATTTACATTAAGTACGTATACTGAAAGATTTCACGCTTGGACTAATTTAGGTACTACGAATGAAATTCACGAAGAAATTATTTAAAAAATAAAACTGGAATATTGGTTTCAGTCTTAATAAAATAACTAGCTTCCACAAGAAATAATAGCACATGAACGAATATCGATCTCACAGTGATAATTTTTAATTTAATAATTTAATCGCTAATTAAACATACAAGTACCTCATTACGAATAACACCTACCATTAATCGATTCCAATTTTGCTTTCTACAATGCTTAAATAAATTATCGATTACAGGAAACTCACCGTTTTCTCACCAAATTTTGTTATGATCCTTGAAATATTATCGTCTATAAATATGAACATCAATAGGTAGGTACTCGATTTACACAAATAAACTTACATCAAATATGTACACAAGTTTGTTTATCTAGGATAGGAAACATTTCGCTTATTATTGTACACGATATACTAAAATTACGAAACAACTTACTCGTGAAACACATACTACATCAAACTATGAAGATCCTAGAAAATACTGGAAAGAATTCTAATTTAATTGACACTATACAGCTTAAGAACTAAATAGTAAGTATATTAAAATCAACATAGCTAACTTTGGCATTGGTTTCCACATTTTTTCTATAAATAAAAAACATGTCAAAACAAGATCGAAATAATGTAACATAAAACCGCTGACGTACTTACAGCTTCCGAACAAACAAAAATGATAGAAAGAACTAACATCAACAATGCAACGCGAATCAACACTGTTCAGTACGAAGAAGATATGTCACTTACGATTACAGTAACTAAATTAATGCCCTTCGGTGCGAACTTTTGGGCTCATATTGCGTGCTTAAAAACAATAATTCGCCAATATTCAATCCTTAAGACTAGAAATTGAACATAACTCGGCCTAAGTCCGGTCGACGCGATCTTACGTATCTTGCGTACTTTGAGAGGTAATGCGACGGAGCACGTGACCGGAGCAGACCTTAGAAGATCTGGCTGGGCGGCGCGGGCGGCGGCAGGCGGAGCCCGCCCCACGGGTAGAGTCACGAAGCCTCGTCTCGGCACGCGTTAGAGTCATCGGATAGAGCTAAGGGAGCACCATTACTTTGATTCACAACACACTTCCGCATATGCTTTTCAAGCGTAGACGGCACAGAGAAGGGCATCTCGCAAAACCGGCAGCGGTAAACGTCCTTGCCCAGTCGTCCATGCGTCTTCATGTGCCGCGTGAGCTTGGAGCTCTGTGCACACGCATACGAGCAAAGCTCACATTTGTACGGCTTTTCTCCGGTGTGAGACCGGCGATGAACCGTTAAGTTTGAGCAGTTCTTGAACACCTTCCCACAAAACTCGCAGGTATCATTCCGTCGTCCCTCTTTCGACTTCAGTAAAGGGTTCTGCAGTAATCCATTACTGCTGTTTTTGAGACCATCGAATATATTTTCAGGCGGCCTTTGCGCGTGTAAGGTAGGTAACCACCATCCTTCTCCTCTATCCATGTCCAGTTTAATACGTTTGGACGCTTCAAAAGGGTTCTCAAAAGGGGTGAAAAGAGGATGCGGTTGAGGTGGCATTTTCGCAAACTCCTCTTTCAAACGTAGCGCTGCGGTAGGTGGCATACCGTTTGGTTTGTCACTGGGAGGGCCATTGTTATTATCTCTATCTTTAGCTAGCTGCCACTTCAGAGAATTCCCTGATTCTTGCAAAGCTTGCTTGAAAGCTTCGCTATATTGAGCAATGTTAGATAAACCAAACTTATCCATCAATTCACCAACAACTGAGGCGCTCGGAGGATTGTTTGGCATGATAGGTGTCTGTTTCCTTGTAGGTGCAGATGGAGCACTACTATTAGAGACAGTAAGGTCTTCCGCCTCCTCAACATCATCTCCATCTTCGTTATCTTCCTCTTCCTCCCCATCCATCTCCTCGTCCTCTAATTCATCATCAGAGTCGTCCTCACCAGTGTCACCACCTGATTCGCCATCTTCAGTTGTAGCATCAGGAGCTCTATGCACTTTCATGTGTCGTTTTAATTTGGATGCCTTCTCAAAAGCTTCATCACATTCTGTACATTTAAAGGGTTTTTCACCGGTGTGCGAGCGCCGATGAACAATCAGGTTGTTTTCGAACCGGAATTTCTTCCCACAAAATTCACAGGAATGAATGCCTTCATCAGTGTTTCGCTTAGCGGGTGGCGTGGATGTCGGACGCTCCGTAGGCGGTGCGTCAGCTGCCAGCGCGAGCGGTTCAATTCGACGTTCGGGTGAAGTCGAACTGTGCGGCCTCGTGGCATCGCGAGGCGCGTCCACCGTTCCGGGTCCGGCGCCCACCGGAGGAGTCTGTCCGACTCTGGAGGGCGACGGGGAAGCGAACGGAGGCGAATGCTTCCTGGGGCTAGGAGAGCTGGAATTGCCTGTGGCCGCCCCTGGACTGGTCGTACCGGCCAGTTGCCGCAAGCGCTGCGAGTAAAAATCCAGCTGGGGTTCAAGTGAAAGGGGCTGAGATACGGGTGGGGCTCTGTCTCGGCCCGATACCGACGTAGGTACGACCGGTGGCCGGTCCGCCGGTGATGGGAATGCTTGGTGTGGTGGCATTGAGTTCGCTGCCACAGCCGCCGCTGCAGCTGCCAAGTTGAGACCATGATGGCGGAACTGTTCTGAGACGAGCTGCTCCATTCTAAATCGGTGGTCGTGGTGATTTGGCCGTGCGAACAACGGCGTGGGAGGAACTGAAGGATGAGCCAATGGCGGTAAGCTGCCTGGTAATGGCATCCTGAGTAGTCCACCAACTCCAAAAGGCGAATGCATGTCTGGAGGTGGCAATAAAGGGTGATGGCGTAAGCTTGGTGGTGGGAGTGGAGCGCCGGTGGACGAGCAACCCGAGCTCGACGAAGACGTGCTAGACGTCGAGTGGTTCTGCTTGTTGGGTTGTTGTTGTGGCATCGCCTCCACGTAGATCTTGACACCGTGCACATGTTGCACGTGCTGCAGTAGCCTCCACGCGGAATGAACGCGCGCTTTGCACGTCGAGCACACATAGTTGCTGGGTTCTGTTGGCAAAGAGAAACATCGGTTAAAAACACGTAACATTAGGCTGATCGACGAAGATGGAAACGCTTTCCGATGTAAGATTTACAGCAATATTAACAGGGGCAAAGTGTCTAGTAATAGCTCTCACATATCGTAGTGTTGGGCCTAGTGGGTGCGTGGTACGCATGCTAAGCAGTAGTAGGTCCGAGGGTTGGTGCGAGCGGTGAGTGATCGGCGCTCCGTGTCTCGCGTGATTCATGCACCTCTAAAATCTTATGAAATATACGCGGGTTGAGATCACGTCCGCACGCGCGGGTTAAGACGGTTGATATTGAAATCTATGTATGTAACACTGGCCTGCTAAGAGAAAAATGAATAGAGGCTTTTTTATTAAACGGTAGCTTAGTTGCCTTTATTTGAATATGGCCGTATGAGCAGTTGCGTAAACTCTAAAGTATCATTTGTTTTCTAAAATCACACATGTTACAAAAGTCTTCACATTTTTTCATCAGGAATTTATTATTAGCAGAGCAAAGCCTGAATATTTCCAGTTGACCACAAAGGGCTTTCTCTTTTATAGGACTTTCAGATAAGTTGCATACTAAGAGAAAGCTTTGCCTTAACAGGATAACAGCCTTAACAGTACGAAAGATTATTTCAAGATCATTGCCTAACTAAAGCTTTAATATACATATGTGTACTATAACCTAATTCATTGGTTCCGCTTCATAGTTCAGGAGATGCGGTCAAGGCGCGTCCAGCCCGCCTGACTTTGACAGTAATTTGATTGCTCATTGTTAACCCGAGACACATTTTATTGTGGAGACAATCACGTCTCAGCGATCTTGTAGAGATGAGGAGGGATGCGTTTTTTTTTTTAACTATCGATAGAAATATATGGAACTGTGGTTTAAAAACGCCATGCGGTGCGTTGATGACATTTATGTTTGGTTTTAGGTTTACATTTTTTATATTTTAAATTGCCTTTACATCTTTTCATTTTTTTTTTGGTTTGTATGATGTAATAATCAGTGTCTATGAAACTTATCAAAACTATACTGCTCCTAAACTGAAAAATTGCAAATTTTTAAGTTGGTAAAATGGGTAGGTTTGCATATCAAATATAAAAAATATCTAGACTAAAACAACACAAATGACATGAAGTGGTTATAACAAATTAATATAATTTATCGATATTGCGCATCACTAGTCAGTGGGCGCGGCAGATAAGTGATCTTCACTGTTAAGACGATTATTGAAATGTAACGGTCAGATTGTGACCGACCGGAAAGATGACACGTACGGGGTGTTCACTTTATGTACCGATAGTTATTTTATGAATGAACAGTAATTATGTTACAGATATTCATATCAACAATAGTACATGTATTGTTTTAGTAATTAATAATCCTACAGTACCCTTAGCACGAGTTTTCAGTAAATGAGACGTAAAGTAAACTGGAACTTTGACAATTTCAAATTGACAATTTTCAAGGAAAAAAATAGTACCTTCTTCGCACACCAGAGGTGCTGTTCCATTTTTTCATACAAAAACGCTGTAAATACTGGAAAGATGCTGTAAAGTAAAAGAGTAAAAACTCGTGCTAGGCGTGCAGATTTGAGTGTAACTTACTTCAATCGTTTTTCTTTATTTCCTATATGTAACTGAAAATTACAGTTACGAATCAATAAGCATTATGGACAGTAGTCACTTAATCTAAATCTAATCTATTATTTTTAGAATGAATGAAGATCATCAAGAAAAAAAGTTTTTTTAAGTAAAGTTAACATTTTTTTTTTTTTACACTATAAACTGTAGTATACTATCATTAGCAGCACCACAAGTATTTTGCAATGTTACTGCTAATTCTAAAATATTTCATTCGTTCGTGTCATTTATTCTCTAACGCTCGCTGGTATCAAGAGGCTATGACTTACATCAGCCTGTATAGAGATTTATCGCGATATCAATATTGTGACCTTTTTGTCCCGAGGTACCGACCATTGTTCATTGTGTTGAGTTTTGGTCATCATACGGTACTGGACGGATAGTATAACATATGTATTTAAACTAGTTTATGCTAGCGGCTTCGCCCGCGTTGAGTTCGTTAATTGTCTCGAGGGTAAGGCCTTTGAGGGCTTGAGTATATTACTACCAGATTAAAGTGTCCGATGATTCTTAATCAAGATTATAATCTACATTTGTGACATGTTTCATAAAAATCTAGACAGCCGTTCTGAACACTGAACATGTCAATATTACAACCAGTTCAAACTACATAGTATCACAAGGCTAAAAAAGATATTCATGCAAAAAAAGAACAAATTTCAAACAGTTGTCGTCCAAGTAGTTCCTTTACAGATAAAAAAAAGATAACCTTACAATCCTTTCCTACACAATCTAATCATCGACACTTCTGCTAACCGTACGATAAACGTCACTACTGCGTCATAAGTAGGGTCAGCATAACCACCGGTTGTTAGTTACAGAACCAATTCGATTGATACCGGATTAGAGTGATTACTGAGCGGTTGTGATTTCAATCGTGGTCGATAGCATCTGTGGTCATGTGTGGTTGATAATTAAGTGTGGTGGAAGACGCGTGGGCTGGAGTTTGGGTGGTCGGTTGAGGATTAAACGGTGTATGTTTTTGCGATTTTAAAGACATGTATTATATTGTAATTTAGCACATTAATATAGCGTTTTGAAGTATTGCTTTTGATAGTGATATATTATGCAATATCGTCTAAAGAAATCGTCTAGTTCTCATTTGGATTGGCTGTTGATTAAAAATAAATAAGTTAAACCGAAAGGCATTATTTTTTTTTGTCACTTCTTGAGGATGCTGACTACATTTATCTATAATGACATGTTTTTAAACCATGCGGTCTTCTGTAATAGTGTGAACTGTTTGGTACATGCTACCTGAAACTACTTTCTTAATCGTGTCTGATTATCTAAAAGAATTGAAATATGTTACCGTATCGTAAAATTCATTAATAAAACTGAGAATTTTTAAATAAAAATATCGAATTTTTATTAAAAAAAAGTCTCAGTTGTCTTATTAACCAATCCTTGCAAGATTGCTTTTGTAACTCGTAAAGCTCTGATCACAATGTGACAATTCTTGGATCTTACCCGTATATCCACGAAAAAAAAAAAAAAATCTAATTAAACAAGAAACTATCGCTACAAAAAATATCAATACTCTTCTGAATCATCCGGAAAACGCACCGGTTATCCGGCCACGGAAAAAAATGTGTAACGACCGTTTCGATTTCAAAAGGCAATCGCTGATTACCGGGCATTGTGTGGGCTGGGAACCACCGGGAGTGAAATTTTTAAACACGGGGGCCTTGTGGGGGTCTGGGGGGTTCTCGAATGACCCCCACCGCCCACCGGGTGGACGTTTAGCTCGGGAAAGCGTATCCGGTTGTCGCGGCCGTAGAGTGCCGTAATTTATGTATGTATGCAGTTTTTTGGTAATTTTTATTGGGTGGGAATTACGGTTTTTGTAAGGGTTGGTTTAGTGTGTAGGTAGATGATTTAGATAAAGGTTATAAATGATGTTTTTAATTCTAAATACTCCTTTCCAAATTGTTTTGACTTTAAACTTTAATTTCTTTATAAAATTAATTTGTCCAAAAAAACACAGAAAGTAAAATTATTTGGAAAATAAACTGTATGAAATGGGTAGAGACTTGAAAAGGACATGTAACAACAATTTTCTTTTTGAGTTTCTCCCAAATTTGCTTTGAATAATTTACAAACTACTAAGTTCTAACTCTACAAATTACAAAAATGCAAACACATTTCGCAGGGAAAATAAAAGTTAAAACTGAAAACGCGAAATTCTAAAGGCCCATATAGAACATTCCTCGACCGGAAGCCGCCAGCGCTGCTTCCGGCGACGACAACAGTTGTTCGCACCCCAGCGCCTCTCGCGGACACCACTAGAAACTACAGACAACCGGAGTGTGTACTACAGCCTTGTTTATTTACTTAGATATACTAGTTTAGTTATATCTGTATGCTAGATTTGCTGCGACTTCGCAATAAAATTCTTTTCCATGTTGGAAGAAATTCTTAAAAGGAATTCTACTATAACATTTATTATAATATACAAAGTAGGTAACCAAATCAATCATTACATCTAGAACAATGGGAGGTTAAAGAAAATCCGTTAATCCGTAATCCAAATTCAAAAACAAACCGTTACAATCAAAGAACCAATCATTCGAAAGCCGAACAATTAACGATCATTTCCGAAGCGAGGCCGAAGTCGAGCTCAAAAATGCGTTTTATATTTGAATCTATGCGAAATCTGAAATAAGGACGGGTTCCGTAGAGAGTCGCCATCGACTTGTTATGCGGCGGATGTCCGTCGCGCCGCTGCGCTGAATGACCGCCTTCCCCTTCCGCCCGCGCGCCGCCATCCCCCCTTGAGATTTGTATAGACTGCCAGCGATCAGCGTGTTTTGAAAAGATGAAGATGGTGGAGAGTTATAGGTATGGTATGTTAAAGGGAGCGGGAAAACGGTATCGGTATTTACGTGTTGAAGATTTATTCAGTGTTTTATTTTAGACTTTTTCTAGAAAATCAGGGTTTTATTTTAATAAATGGTAAGAAAAGAAAATTGCAAATGATAGCTTAACAGTTTACGGATGTGAGGTTCGGTAATTTCTGCTACACCTATCAATAAAAGTATGTCTCTAAAAGGTAATCAATTATGATTATACAAGCGTCTCTACAGCACCTGAAAGACAAGTAGGTACCTACCATTTCTTGCGGCAACAGTGCAACGCGGTTTTTTAGGTCACCGCAACCCGCTTACAGTAAGCCCCAAGCCTTACCCTAGTGCGAAGTTATAACCCCGAATGGTGCAAATTGTGACCCATAACTAGGAGACATGTTGTTGTTTGCGAACAAAAATAAAATTCTCCAAATACAAGTTTCTTGGCCAGAGCTGGTTGGTGGCCAAATACTGGAAATGTTTCGATTTAAGGCTACCTTTAAATCAGCATTTTCTTTGGAGTTGCATTTTTATATTATACTTGTATCTGTTATTGAATTCGTGTTCAACAGTTATTGAAAATTGTTAGTTGAAATTCGAGTAAATCACGCTAGAATGTGGCACAGGATTGGATTTGATTTACAATAGCAACTATCTGCTTCTGGTAATGTCTTATTATAATGAATTTAAAAAATATATACTTAATTTGACCCTTAAATTAACTGACAGACCAGACACACCCTGAATCTCCTTAGATTACGTAAATAATATACTACACTACACTACAATAATGCAGAAGATCTGAAACTTTTTCATATTACCGCTAAAAAAACTAATGTGATCGCGGTTGAAGATCAATAAAATTATCATTATTTATGAATTACATTATATTGATGATCATCATAGCAACTGTCTCACACAGTGTGCGTTGGCACAGCTGCAATTGAACAATTAAATCCATTTATATAATAATTAATATTCAAGTAAATAAAGCAATACATAATTCTCCTCATACTTAATACATTCAAAAAAATAATCATTTTTCCATACAATACAAACCGCAGGTCACTAAGAAGTCGTGACGTCACTGAATGCTGTCTGGGTCATAAGGACGCAACTGAAAAAATAATTTAGTGGCTTATTGTTCAAATGTGTACTCAAATTGACCGATTTGACCGACAATGATGAGTATACAAGTGTTTTGCGAAATAACAAAAGGTAATGGTGGGCTGTGTAAGAAATGACCCCGACCTGCGTATTAATATTCCGTAATAAGTGTTGAAGTAAGAAAAACTGAAGGTATTTAATATTAATGTGTGTGGTTTTGTGAATGGATTGTTTTTCTTGGTCTGTTGACTTTTGTGGTGGAGAAAAGGGCCGGTTTTTAATGGTTTCTATAATTTTCAGTAATGTTAGCTACGTTTTTTAGGTTAAACATTGCAGTTACTACTGTGGTCACAATACCAAAGAAAAGATGGATGGATTGTATAAGTAAGGATATGAAAGAAAAAGGAGTAAATGATACTATGACTTGTGATAGGAGAGAATGGAAGAAAGAAATGTGTTGCGCCGCCCCCAAGTAAAATGGGATAAGGGCAGGAAGATGATGACTGTGGTCACAATGCCTATCTTTTATCAAACAAAAAGATGTAATAAAAAGTGGAATATAAAAAATACGTAACTCACCGTTTCTATCTCCGTTTAATACTAATAAAACGCTAATTAGTTAAACATTCAATAAAACCGTCAGCGGAACGTTCGCGGCCGCTCCCAAAAGCGTTAAAACAGTGATTTTTGTAAACTATCGCATTACTCCACAAATTGTTACAACGTCGACACCCTCGCAGTTACACCCTTATGTAAGTAGAGCGTTTTAGTGGGAGGAACTTTATTGGTCAGAATTATTGAAATATTTTTAAGGAAAATTAGCTTTTATATCTATTAGAACGATATTTTTTCAATATTGGAACTGGGTTGAATGTCTTTTTGGATTTGAAAATGGATTACAAAATAAAACTATCAAATGACTTGACTGTAATTAATCTTAACTTAAAATGTCACTTACGGGATATCTTCCGTGATTATTTGTTTGTTTGAGTTCCCGATATTTCTAATTAATATATAGTAATTAATCTTCATCATATGAAATGATTCTTCTGAATGAAAAATGGAAAATTATAGTCTTAAATGGATATTAATTCAGGCTATCGACTAGTAAGAAGGTAATCATATCAAGAGTCCCACCCAATAACTTCCCTTTATACTTTTACATCGCCGATAAACTATTATGAAAACTAATGCAAAACTAAAAACAATACTTAAACCAAAACCTACGGAACACAAACACATACTAGAAATAATGAAACAACCCCGAACAACTCAAGACATGTTAACACATCTCTCTCAAAATCAAGGCACACACAAAATGTTCCCAAAAATTCGTCCCCGACACGTTGTGTGAGGCTATTTTAAACTCATAATAACTTGCCGACACATGTGCGACGACCATTACCACATATTACACAAAAAATGTAGGAAAAACAATAAAATTTGAGGGAGGGTAAGATGGACGCTTTAAAATTGATTCAGCGCACCGATGCGTTTAAGTGTTTCTTGTTTATTTGGTGAATTTATTGTGGTTGTGTTTTGTAGTAAAATCAAGTGGTCACAAAAGAAATTGTAGTTTTAACTCAAATAATGTAGTTACAGTCATCAACTCAAACGATGATAAAAATTCGACATCAACAGTTTTGGAAGGTGTTTTGTACTTGTGTTTAATATTGCTTGTGATCTCGTTAACCTATTTTTCTGTTTTACATTACTCTTTACTGATTAAACTATTACTGTGCATTATATGTGTTCTTCTATCATCTCTTGTTGTTTCAAATAATCTTCTCTTACTTTTGTATCAATAACTACTATTACAATTTCAACTGACATAATCTATCTCGCTAGGTGTATCACTATTAAACTATGTGTAACTATCTTCGCGATCAGAACACCCACACTCAAACAGGACATACCTCAACTAATTAGTCACATCTAACCCTACATCTGCATAGCTATCAATCGAAACGCAAATTTTAATTAACGGATTCCGCAAACGGTCACATCGCCCCCACGTGGACGGTCACAAAGCAAATATGACAGCTATTCAACTGCACACTGCACCACACAATGTACCACAATCCTTTAAAATTCCTAACTCACACATTGTATAGGTACCTATCTACAACCACACCAAAAATCTACCAAATCCAACGGCTGAAAGTCGAGAGGCAATCTATCATAAAATAAATCTATGATATATTTACACACACTGAATGCATTATCACCATTCCTAAATCAGCTATCAACGGACTCTTTTCACTAAAAGGGTGAGGTTCACTATAGAAAAGGTTGACCCCTCATAAAGACTTATCACCTCATATACAAAATAAGGTTCTTCTAATCCCAAAGCTCTCGAACAAAATGTAGATTTACGCATCAGTGTTAGAGATCAAATTTGAATGGACAGGAGCCAGCAGATGGGATCTCGTCAAAGTTAGCGGTAGTTTTTTCACAACAATCTCTCCTCGGACTTAACTTACGTTATCTCGCCCACGAACGTCGCAAGGAATAGAAACCCGCACGTACATAATAAGGACGATATTTCTAAAGAAATTTAAATTCGCCCGCAAAGGTCCCCGAGATAGGATTAAAGATTGGGCGCCGAGATGGCCCTTTTGTGGTCGACCCTTAAGAAAACATGTCTTGATATGGAAATATCTTGGACGGGAGTTAATCGAGGAATCATTTGCGGGGGCGACCATTTATCAGAAGTACGGTCTATGAATGCTTAATTAGTTCACAGATAGAACAGCCCCCGCTGGCCGTTTCAAATTCATTGTTGACGTTTATTTCGCGCGAGTGCGCAAGTAAAAAGCGTTCGCTTGTTTGGGCCGCAGCAGCTGACCGTTTTGAGGTGCGCCAGACCGTGCATGTCGGGTTAAAACGATAATTTTATCTGGGGTCCTGCAGAAATCAATACGGCTATCATTGTCCATGCTCCATCCAAAGGGTCATTGAATACAATTAATAAAAGAACTAAAAATAATCTCTTTACAAATAAAACATCGAACAAGTTAACCCGTACTTGGGGGAGTATGGATAAAGTTTACAAAAAATATTGAGTTTCAACGGAGATCCATGAATACGGAACACTTATTATTATCTGCTCCGACAATCCTTCATTAATTCGTAAGCCAAACAAAGAAGACCAAACACTGGACTCATCCACACTTGAAACAATATTTGTTTTGATACAAACAACTGACGGCCATGGTACACCATCGTTTTGTGATGGTAATATTACTGGCGACACTTTGTGGACACAGATTCTTATGTCGAGTCGACCAAGAGCCTTTGTTACTTCAAAATATCACCTGAACGAAGTAAAACAGTCGACTATTGCATAAACGAACAAGCTGTCGAACGCACGATTCAAACTTTTCGATACACAAAACTCCTAAATACGTCTACAACTGAAAGGACACGCGACAGTCACGAGACAAACTTCCCCTCACATTTCACAAAGTCGCAGACGTCATGTCTAAAATTAAAACCCACTTATTCCAAAGCCGCCACTTAGCCACCTTCCCGTTTATACAAAAACTAAAAATATCCACGAGCATTGTGTCACGCTTAAAGGAGTTCCATAGGTCACGGAGAACGCATGAGCGTGTACCACGTGTCAGGAACACGCCAAACATTTTTTATCTTTAAAAAATTATAAAAGACCGTTTCTAACAATGGGACCTCGGTAGCATCTTTGACAATTATAATATCGTAGCCATCGCTACACAGAGAACCATTAGCGCCCATAGGATAAAACTCGACATTGAACTGTAACGTCGGCGTAGAAAGGTTGAATATTGAACGGTTTATTCATAAAACATGAGCTCTTTAGTCATTTACGTGGCCACGGTTAATGTAAGGGTCATCACAAAAGGCAGATGACAACAATACGCGTGCGTCAATCGTGTGCTCATGCAAATAATTTTTTTCTCCTAAATCATCCCCTTTATCTGTTCGTACAGCGATGGGGTTAATTAATATGTACGGAATAATACAATTAAAATTAAGATCCCTTTTTTAAGTTGGCACGAGGTCGCGACTTACTGTCACCATTAGAATTATGTTCTTGTTTTGACAATAAGCTTCCGTTATGAATGCGGTTTTAAAAGTCGAGTGGATTTATGGACTTGGCTCTATTGTTTCTTGTTATCTATTTAATATATTGCTATATTTCATTGTGATGGAGCCCCCGTGGTATATTGGAACTGGTTGGCCTGACAGCTCTGTAGAAAGGGTTAATATGAACGTTTAGGATAAACCCAATAATCCGAAACAACCGGTGCTGAAGCCAACCTGCAATTGACACTCGGATAGCGCAACCCCGGTACACAGGGCCGTAATAACGTCATATTTAGTGTCCAGATATAACAATGACGTTTCGTATATATTGGATTATCAAACTGTACTTTATATCTGGTAATCGGACGATATTTTTTATCAGAATGTTAAAAAACAGTACAAAAAAGGTTCGGCCTTTAGTTATCAGTAAGATGAGTGGTTGACGATTGCTATATAAAGATGTGATATATACGTGCCAATATAAATAGATTTACTTTTGTACACAGTTTATCTTTTTCCTTAAACTTTTCCATTGCAAATGTATTTCGTCCTCAAAAACAGTAATTAAACAAAAACTGGCATTTCCAGATTCCGCTGTTCTATTTAGATTCAAAGTTCAATATTCTACAACCAGTTACAATTACGGCCCAAATTATTAATATTTTTTCCTTCTCCTTTGTAAGTTGCTATTTCATAAAGCAGTTGACAGAATGCGGGTCGAAAATTTTGAACGGTGCACAATTTTCGGGTTTAAGGAAGGCTTTGTTGTGCAACGGGTTTAATACAAAAGTGTCAAATGACAGCACATCTGGTGGCACAAAGGGTTAGTCTCGGATAGATTATTTCTCGAACCACCCCCGCAAGATTGCTCGCTTATAGGTACAGATGTTCAGCTACCTCCGTTTTTATTTATTTTACGTTTTATTGAAACGGTTTGAGGGATTAGTGGGTTTACTTTTAACAGAATTTATTAAGAAATCTTTTTGCAGACTATTTTTAAGACTAGACATTAGAGCATGAAGTTTTGTCTTTCAAGGGGCTATAGAATTACAAATGGACTCAAGAGCAATAGTTTCATTATTCTGAACTTGATGATGTCCTAGTACATCAGTGAATGCAAATACCTTATAATAATTCCACGCCAACGATGGAAGACTATCCTACTTTAAACTGTCCGAATATAAAAAAAAAACACGAATCATAAGTATACTCAGAAAAATAACAACGACACAATTCGAAACATCCTGTTACCAAAGACAGGATTAAATCCCAATCCAAAATGTATGGACAGGCGATGACGAAGCAGAACCTACATGACTGTCCAACATTGTCATTGTGCAACATCTTGCGTGACAAAGTCGTCTCGTAAAGATAAAACTGTCTCCAAAGAATCCTTTGATGCTTAGAAAGAATCATTAATATAATAAACACCGGACCGTCATGCCGATGACGTGACGTTCAGTATAAAAATGGCATTCTCTCGCACGTGTCTTTTCCGCCTTTTGGCCGGTTATGGAATTTTTTGGTCGACTGAATCACTGACAAAACTGAAAAGTGACGTCTCACTGGGTTTTGTAAAGTTGGAGACAATGGTGACGCTATCGTTGTTTTTAGTGAAGCTACTGAAATAACAAAAACTGATCTAAGATGCGAACCTAATAACGTATAATCGGAAGATGATAATAATAAACCTAACGTATTTAACGATGTTTTTAATTTAAACAGTTTTCATTTTGAAAACAAGATTATTGAATGTTTTTGCCTTCACAGTCATCAAGTAGGTATCGTATTATGTATAATTGCATCAATACTGATTCTTTCACAAGGAGTGAGAGGAATCGTTGTTAATATGGTTTGGTTTAGATACCACGAATTTAATACACCCTTGGTCGACATTACTTTGGAAGAACTACTAAAGACACTTTACCCCAGAAATAAGAATAAACTTTTGAAAATGTAGACGTTTCACATGATTTGCAAGTAAAAAACACTTACCACTATGCATGGTATTGGACTCTGCATCAGCGACTTCGGTCCTCGATTTCTTCAGGTCCTCAGGAGACGCTGACGTGTCCATACGTTCCTGCTTGATCTTGGGTTTAATGTCTTCATCAGGGGAACTTGATGGCATCGGTGAGGTGGAGGCTCGCCTTTTAGGCGTTGATACTCCTGCGTCACCTATGAGAGAAAGTAGACCTGTTAAGTTCCTGACTTAATCAACATTTGAGTGTGGTTGGAACTCCATGTTTTCTTCGGAAATTAAACCACCTGTGTGTTACAAAATTATGTTTCGTTTAAAAAAAAACAAATAAACTAAATAATCTTATCAAGAAGGTCTAATTACATACAGACTAGCACATCAAGCTAAGCCCTAATCTGTCAAAGTAAGTAGATTTTGCCTTGTCGCTAGACTAAGGTTAATTTTTGAGTGGGAAGCTAGGACATATTTGGGTAGGTTTTATTGTAGTTTTCGTCTGTACCATTAATATTTTTTTGCTAATGTTTTGATTTCAATTGTTTTCTAAACATGTCCGTAAACGTGTTAATTGAAAGTACTTACCGTCTAATAGCCTCTTAGGAGTACTTGAAGCCCCTCCATCTTCTAGAAGATCAGGAGGTGCTATGGAAGGGCTGGCAAGGGGAGGGGTGTGCACTCTGCTGCTGGGAGGCCTCCTCGCAGTGAGGAGTGATGGCCTCCGCGCGCTCGTGCTCCCACTCGAGACCTGGCCTGGCCTTGAGCCATCTTCTTGGTCGGAATTTGGACCTATGATTGTAAAGGTAGAATTTAGGGAAATTTCAATGAGCAAAAGTTTTAAGAATTATCAAAAAGTCAGCCAAAAAAATTTATCACAGGAATACTGGAATACAAAGTCACATAGTTTTGTTTAATGAAGCAATCAGATAATTCCTGTCGTTATTAATACAAGCTTTTATAAATGTACAAGGCAAATATTCGTCAAACTGTATAATTGAGCCCTGAGTTAGAGATTCAACTAAACACACATTTAAAATGCTTGTACCTCCTCTAAGGGATATCTCTAAAAGGAAAAAAATATGTTTTATGATTACAATTCTGAATTTGAACTACTCACCAGCACTATAACAATGATAAGACGTCAGATCCTTATCACAGGACGACACCTTATGCTGGATGAAGCGTACGATGTCAGCTAGGGCGAAGGCCCTGCGACAGGCTCCACAGGTGAGGGTGTCTGCTGGAACCCCTGGTATAGGGGACCCGCCGCCCTCTGCCGCGCTGTCCGCATCCGCTGGAAGGTAAGAACATGGTTTGATATCTGTGATTTTTGGGATGGTGGTAGAAACATTTTACAGTCTTCGTTACTAAGTAAGCAAGTATGATCGGGTTAGAGGACAACTCGTCCACTTTTAAACTGGGCCTTAGGACCAGTTGCACCTATTAGGGGTCAACTAGTCCACTTTGAAACTTTGCATTGGGACCAGTTGCAACTATACATTATTGTCAATGCTGAGAAACAGATTTCTTCAATATACTGGGGCCACACTAACGAAAAATATGGTTAATTATTTAATCAATGAACGTCTATACTAATATTTCAAATCTAATATCACTATATTTAACAGGATTTTCTGATGATGTGGCCCCCGCATTAGAAGGGAGGGTGTAGGTTGTAAAAAAGGCGTTTTTTTATGGTTCTCAAATAATATGGTTGATCTTCCGTCACCAAAATGAACAGGTTCTAAATTAATCGTCAGTGTCCAATATTCATGTATCCACAACTCTATAACAAGTTGCGGGTAACTTCTAGGAAATAATAAGTAAAATGTTAGAGGCAGATACATTACTTAGATAGGGATTCAAGGAAATGAGACAATCTCACTGTTAGCCTTGTAGTTTATATTATATTCTATTAAAATTAATTAATTAGACTGAAAGTACTGAGCATAGGGAGTATTATTATTCGAAGTTATAAACCTTTTTAGTAGAAACCCTTTCAATTTAAATTCCTAATAGTGAAACTGTTAAACAATATTACGCAATTATGGTTGACAGTTGCAACAGTTGTAAAAGCCTTTAAATGATTTTGCTTTTAGAATAAAATTATTTGTATACTTCTAATAACCTTCATGGGCTCATTTATGTCAAAAAGGTTGAATTTGATCGTTGCTTATATGGAATAACTGGCCAGAAACTACATTGGTAGGTAAATTTCTGCTATAAATAAAATATTTTTTTATCTCTGATGACACTATAGCGCAGAAGTCAACAATTATTGGAATACTTTTACCCAGCTCTTTGACAGAAAAAGTTAACAATTTTCAAGGATCGCACATTCACAAAATATTTAGCATGCCATTGCCACCACAAACAACCGCTGCTAAATGTGACACACTTTTCAAAAGACAGGACAGTCAATGCCAATTATCCTTTAAAAAAAGTGTTGCCCAACATTTGTCCACAACATATGGGCAATGAATGACACTTTCTTTCAATCTTTTAAGTGTTAAATGATACTTAATTACATGTTGTTGCCTTCACGGTGCTGTAAGGTGTCAGATGTAGGGTTGACCGCTTAGCTGGATACAAAAGGCCTGTAATAACCGTCTTACTCTGCGGTCCGCATTTAAAGGGTTATTTTCTTTGTTGAGACAAGAAAGTTAATCGATTTTTTTTGGAACATCTGTTGAAGTGTGAGATAGTTATAATTATGTTTTTGAATCTTGTATTTGAGACATAGATACTGTAATTATATTAGTGTTAGGTTTAATTGGTTCGTCCGGAATTTTTATTCGCTAGTTGAGAAAAGATTTTCTTCAAGTCTTTCTAGTGGCGTTTTAGACCCTTAATTCAAAAAATGTCATAAGTTTTACCACTATGTAATGTGTCTGTCTGTGGCATCGTAGCTCTTAAACAGGTGACTCTCAACTCTTAACTCTTCTATGCGGTTTTTTAATTTAAAGCAGGTTTCCCAGCAATAGATCGAAAACATTTTTTATCAAAATCAATTCAGCTGTTTCAAGATCCGTTTTTATATAGGTACGTTAGGAATTTGTTTAAAAATCGATTACAGTTATGGACTTTTCCATCACCGATAATACTGATACCATGTATTCCATTTTGTCTAGGACCTTTTGCACCCTTTTCATGCACCGTTTAATACCGATCGGTATAGGTGGGTAATGCGGACCTATCTACAGTCTAATAATTAGGAAACCAATGACGGTAATATTAAAAGTAATAGTATCTGAACTTCTAAATTTAGACTTTAAATCTGTATAACTAAGGTGTTGAATTGAAGACATCTGTTAATAGAGACCGTCTAGCTTCATTTATTATTGAAAGTAAAGGCTGGGGCAGACGACATCAATCGCTGTAATAAAATTGTTTCTGCGAATTGGTGCTTTGTAAAGAGCTTTATTAGAAATGTTACTTAGATCATATCATTCGTGATATTACATCTTACATCAATGTAAAATGATGCATTTTTTAGTGATTAGCTGGCGTTTTATCACTGTCTTGCCTGATGGTAAGCGATGATGAGGTCGAAGGAGAAGCCTAGAACTAACCTAAACACTTTTTGTGGTCGCGTTCTTGAAACCTAATCGAAATGTTGATGCATTAAAATAGTAATTGCCAAATTCAAAATTTCGTTGAAATATTTTTTAAAAATGTTTTTCCGTTTTCCAATGTTACAAAAAAGTTCATTGACGTTGGTTTTAGTTTTAGTAAATCAGTACTTATTTTTTTTGTTACCTACGTTAAACCACACCTAAAACATTACTTATTGACCTATAATATCATCCGCGTAGAATTCCCCTGCCCGAAGGCTGACCCCAAACAAATCTCACACACATAATTAACTCCTTACATATTAATTGACATCACCATAATATAAATAGCTCGACACAAGACACGGTCGCGACGCCTCGGATTATAAAGGCGCTTTTGCACAAACAATTGGTCGGCACATCAAAGCGCGTTCGCGAGCTAATTTCACATAAGTACTGTGTAGACGCCCTTACATTCTCCGTTCAAACTCTCTTGGTATTATTATTTTTTCCTTCAATTTCTTTGTAAAGTAGGCAGCACTGTAATGTCTATAGGGGCTGTATTGCATTGTAACTCGAGAACTAAATTAATATAGTGAAAAAAAAAACTACGTGATTCGACGTCCATTGTTTGTTCTGCCGTACCTAGTTTGTTTAGAGGGTATATTATGTAAATGCACGCGTTATTGATGTTAATTTTTTACAGATTTGAAAGGTGATGGCTCGTGGCAAATGGGAACACTTCCTGAGGAAGTAGAGGTGATTGTATCCTGTGCCTGATCAAACAAGGTTTAGTGATACTGTCGTGGTAAAAACGGAAGCGTGGTACTAACATAATTAGAGCTAGGAAAATTAATAGTAAATGTTTTCTTTGGAAAATGTTTCCCGCGATTTAGGAATCAAATTAACCTCTATCTAGCATCCTAGATGGATACTAATACACTGATGTTCGATCTCACTACACTTATGCAACGAACAATCTTCCGATATAATAGGTTCACCATTGCTTCACGACTCAGGTACTAACGCACATCATACCGCTAAACCCTTTCTAAATCCAACGTGTAAATGTAAAAGCCTTACAAGTACATAAGAAACGTTTACACAATCGAACCCTATCAATTTACGTGGAAAGGTAAGTGGACAGTGGGTCAACTCGGACAAACACGAGGCCACACCCACCGCCACGCCAGTGGACAGTGGTCACCACACATGCGCCGTGTGGACAAAAACTTTACACCCACATAAATATTTGATTTTCACGTTTCGAGTGATTTATGATTATCTATGTTGAGGGTAGCGTGCCCCGGTTTTGAATGCTCTAAATGGATCAATTTTGCGGCTATGTGGGGTAACTAATATTTGATAGAACTTAGTGATTGATATGTTTTCTGAAGTGTAAGTTGCGAATTGAAAATTAAACGATTGTTTAGAAAGAATGATTATTCGTTCTCTACTTCATTTATACTTAAATCCATTAAAGTTGTATTCATTTTATAAAAACAAACTAGGAGTTATTATTGTAAAGTTCAGATATTTCAAAAGAAACCTCAAACCGACAGTTCAATTAAAAAACTCAAAAACCAAAAGTGAAATCAATTATCCTCAACCAAAAACCAATATAAGAAGCGCGTGCATTTTATTTCTGTTTTATTGAAAAGTGCCGTCTAACCAAGGACAGTCGCCTCAGGTGACGAGAAGGGAGACACCCTCCGAAAGGACTGAGAGACCGAAAAGTTTAAATTAGCTCGTTACTACACACGGCGTAACATGCCAGTTATATCTCCGCATTTGTTTTTTCACAGAAAAGGTCACGCCAGCGACAGAAGTAACTTCTGTGTTAGCGAAGTTTCTACTTGGCCGTTCGTTGCATTAATTATTAATTACATTTTGTCCCGACCGCCGCGAATTGTATCACTGTGTTAATTTGCGAAACGTTCCTAACGGTTTTGACGGAGTACTGAAACTTTGAGTTTACTTTTAGAATATTTAAGATTGATGTATATTGATCGCTGTGGGCAAAAAATATGTCTAACTTTGACATAGCTCTGACCACCGTGTCCAATATTAATTGGCAGGGGATCACGAACCCTAACGATTGTGTATAGAAATTGTTCGTTTTTCACGACAATAAATCGAAAATAAAAATAATAAGAATGGATATCAAATGTTGCGGGGGTGTTTATTGTGTGCTGTTATTATGAATTTGGTTTGTGCGTTCCGTTTGGGTGTGGTAGATGGCCAAAATGAATATTATTTTGAAGTTACAACGGTTTACCGATGCGTTGATATAAAATTGAGACGCAGTTTCTGGTATATTTTTCTTCATTACTGGGATAAAAATTTCATTGGCAAAATTCAAAGCACTAATGTTCTTACTAAATTGTAAGAGGACATCTAGGACATCTGCTTACTTCTCCTGTCAGGCTCGAGCTCGCAAAAACTTTTGATTTTCTTTTTTTACATTTCTGTTTTCTTTACCAACTTATGAATGCCAAAGAATTTTGACATCGGCTTCTTTGACAGCTACTTTATTCAAAGGCTGAGTTGTCGGAAATGGACATACGCCACAAAAGCCTATAGAAATCGTCCTGTGTCGGCAAATTGAGATTTAAGGTTTGTTTTAATTTATCAGAAGGCTTTTTGTGTTTTTAGAACTGGCTGGACACTTGTGTGATTTGAAATACTTAATTTTTATTTCTATTTTTCGGCCACGTCCGTTTTTTGGGGGATGGTAATTTTAAACCTCTTTATAGTGTGTTGTTTGTCATGTTCATTGACGATTATCTGTTCGTTTGATGGCGATTTGGACGAGTCCACTATGAGCAAATGTGATTATTTAATTTTCCTTTTTTTCATAACGATTACCAAAAGTCACTAATCATTAAAGTTTAGACAAATATTTTCACATCATTAGAATTTACGGTAGGATACGACGCTCCTTCATGCTAGATGCTCATGTCAGCATTACTGTCCAAAATTAAAAAACTTAGTTATTTTTCTGCAATCTAAAACAGCGTCAGTAATAACGACCCAGTAAGAGCACATAGTTCCATATTGGAAACACGCCCATATAGCCAGTTTAGCCTCGCCATTCAAGTCAGAAGGCGGGTTGTGTCAACAGCGCACTAATGACGTCACTTTTCTCAACATGGCCACTCTGCAACCCTTGCTTTTTTACCTATAATTACACTTAGCTGATGGAGGGGAGAATTTCGCGTTATGTACTCCAAATCAGTACATAGATTGTGTTAATTATACTTCGTGTACTTATACAGCGTTAGTCAGTAAAAATACCGAAGAAAATAAATATTATCGACAATGATAATTATCACTTTTTCTTATCAGAGATATCCTGTCTATAGTAAATAATAGTAGATAAACATAATATAATCGTATTCTGTTTTGCAAAGATATCAAAAGGAAGATGATTAATTGATTACAACAGTTGTTTACCGAGTCATTATAATGGCCAATAAATATAAAATACAATCAGAAACTTCCAATATAAAACACCTAGCATCTATCAGATTAAAGAGCCTACCTATAAAATAGGATTACCTCTTAAGGGGACGGTTCTCGCCCACCGATAGCTAATCAAATTATCCGACGTAATTCCGAGCGACAAAAACGGCTGATTATCTTTATCTTGTTGTTTTTTTTTCCTCTCGACCCAAGGGAGCTAAAGGGATCACTGTCCAATGCTGAATTTGTTATTTTTTTAGTAAATTACCTTGTTTTATTTGATTTTTATTTTGTGTAGTTTAGGTTGATATCATTCAAATTTCGACTAGACTTTTTGTGATTCAAAACATTGTGCAACACTTCGATTTTCGAAAAAATATGCGAAAACACCCATTGTGTTTTTCTAGGATCTTCAAAGATTCGATCTCACATTCTTCATTTTGATTTAAAAAGTTTCCCAGGTCATCAACAAGGTAGGAGATTGTTTATCAATATTGCCTTTTTACATAGAACAGGTAAATAAGGTGTCCCCAGGGGGTGACAACAAGAAAAAATAGCGGCCACGTCGGTGGCTGATCAAATTAAGGTCGGGTCAGTAATCGTGTTACAGATACCCAATACTGGGCGGAATATTGGGAATAACTGGAGAAAAACAGAGGCCTCAAGTGTATTGGCCTCTTCGTTAGAGGGATTTGAATTTTTTTTCTCTTTTTTCGCTTTAGGTGTGTAACACGATTCCGCGCCTGGGGAGTCGGATGGACAACCCTTAATAGAAAAAATGTTGGTTATAAAAATCGAGAGTGAAAATTTATATTGTCAATTTTTCTGAACGGTGTCAATGTCGGTTTAACTTGGAGATTAAATTTTTTCTTTCAATAATTTCAACAACCGAAAATAACCGTTATTCCTTTGTTGTTAGCGTTGAAATTCAGTGAAGCAGAAACAAAATATCGTGCCAAATAAACGTAATTTTTAATGAATCCTACTGCTTTTATATTCGCTTGCAGGTAAGTACAGTCAACGTAATAATTAATTGACCATTATGATTATCTACATCTTGGCAAAATGCATTTTTTAAAGCAATAACCAAGCTTAACTATTCCGCTTATTTTCATCGAATGCATGATATTTCGTCGTAAAATCTTTAATAATTTCGTATCAAAATATACGGGTCGTATAATTCGAGCCAAGCACCTACCCTTGTGGAACAGGGGAAGGAGTGTGGTGTGTCTTCCTGAAGATATTTGTCACGGCACGAGTGTCAATAAAAACGCCACACCGGACTGTCTGCCACTACACTGAGATAGCATAGGGATGGGAAAAGATGGTATCGATAAACGAGAGAAAATACGACTCTGATTTAAAACGGGATAATAGACAGGAATTTATGTTGAATACACCGCTTTAAATATTAATTAATAATAGTATTAGTGACCATGTCAGTCTAAAAAGTTTTAACGAGAGAAAGTTAAAGAAAATAGGTTCAACACAAATACACTTTACCTTTTGCTTTGTATTAGAATAAAGATTGTTTTTTTATCTTTGATTAGATATTATAATCAAGTTAAAATAATTATTTCAAGTGATTCTTATTCAGATAGCTCTTATCTCATTTAAAAATCCTAAATGATTTAGCAGATTTCTTTAAAGATACGATGGTTTTTCTATACACAATATTGCCTAAGCGGATGTAAATAAAGCCAAACAAGAAATCTTTTAAAACACTAACCCAATTACGCACAGCCTCACTATCTTTCTCCAAAACTCTTGAGACGTTCCTATTATCGACATCGATAACTCGCAGCACTAGAACAATACCCGTTAAAGCGGACACTTAACCCCTAATCCTTACTCCGGCAGTTTTATCTCGAAGCCGGGCATTTATGGCAAAAATCTTAATTCCAGTACGGCACTGCCGTTAACTGCCCGGCCACTAATTATTGCCGCTGACTGTATTTATTACTACAAGTGCCTGCTGTTTACTGTACCTAAGTTTATTTACTGATAGATTGTGGGATAGAGAATCGATATGAGTATTTCTTGGCATTTCTTTGAGAATTATTCTGCGTGAATCTTGCAATCTCTCAGTAGATGTTAATCGTTTTTGAGTTGACATTTCTGAAGTGCATACTTTGGAATAAGGTGAACGTAACGTTAAAACTTTCAATTGTAAAGGTACAAACTAGATAATCTTTACTAAAAAATGAATCAGAAACATCAAAAGCCATTAAGTCTCCCAAAATTCGCACACAGCAAAAAGTAAACGGAATGCATGCATGTCTATCTATGCACAATAAGAAATATAGTTTTTCCTAAAGCTATAAAAGTGGGGTCATAAAGCTCCGTCCGGTCGGGACTGGTGCCAGTATTGGCTCCAACCCTTGCTCTGTTACAGTGGAAATGGACTTTTTAAACCATAATAAACTTATATGAGACCTAAAATTTTAAAACGATGATAAAATAGAAGTATGGAAAGAAATTCACGTAATGAGTCCTGAAATGGAAATGAATGATGAATGAATCTTAAAATTGTGGGGTCATTAAGCTGAAATCAAAGAAGAAGAATTTAAGAAGAGACTCAATCTTAAAGACCTAAAAATTCTAATTGATTAAGACGAACTCCAATAAGAATCAACTAAAAAATAAAAGAAAACATTACAGAAACAAAGTATTGATGAAGATAATCGAAAACATTTGGTTTCTATCAGAAATGATGTCTTAAACGAAACACTTCTTATTCCCCATACATCACCATTAAACCAACATATATTTGAAATAAAACAAAGATCGCGCACACATCCTAGCTTCGCCTATTACACCCGCGGTCATTATTTTGACATACAGCCTCTGCGGCCAAGTATTTGTGGTCAATGCGGCAGACGAATGCAGTTTTATGTGAAATATACTTTTAAATATCGCTTTATGTTGATAAAGTGTGGAGTTTCAGGAAATGAATATTTGCATTAACTTTCTTTAATATTCTTTTACTAAAGACAATTTGTAGTTTTGGGTCAGGGTAGACTTTGCGTATGAATCTTTAACAAATCGGACAGTAGATAATAGACGTATCACAACAGGCTTGTTAGATTAAAAAAGTCGTGCAAAAAAGATCTTAAGATACAAAGCCAGACAGATCGTACTTTACATATTATAATAGACTGACTTATCTCTACTTATCCAGCAATCAATCTAATCTCAGCATAATACCCAAATTAAATCATATCAATTTATATAGCCCATATAACTCAGGGCCGATCTATACGCAGGGATATATTACACTATAACGTTCAGTCCACTTACGCACTCATTTATATGTTAATGTCAACGGCATCCGATTCGTTCAGATTCATACACAGATATCTTTCGGGGACAGATATCATTTTCACTGCCTTATTACTTTCCAATTTGTCTTCAGTATTGGTTATTGCCCCGTTTATTGCTGCCCCCGACCTCTCTATTAACTCGAGCTCCTCAATCACATAAACAATACGATCGAAGTTGGAAAATTTTCAGATGAAGCGAAAATACCTTTTCGTCTTAAGTCGATGCCAGAGTCGAAAAATCTTGACTTACTCCGCGTTGATAAATCCATGTTTCTTCACCACAAAGTCACTGTGAGTGTTCAAAACTTAACGTAGTCCAAGCGTTCAACTTAACAGCACAAGCACTAACTTAAAACTGAACAGAGTTGAAGTCCGATGTTCACTGACCACTGTGTTACCAAGATGCTTGAGGTCATAAAGCATGTGATCATCTTCGCAGATGAACACAGACTGACTGGCTACCTCTATAAAATTCGAGGCCCGAAATTTTAATGAAAAAAGATCCCCCAAAGTGCCAGGTAAAAAAATTCCCGTATCAAAACCGCCGTTTCCTAGTGACCCCGATCGCTCTCCCATCCCTTTGTTGGGCTCCTTTTATTTATAATAGTACATTTTTTTCACACACGGCACCCCTAATAACGTGTGAGCAAAAATATGCGTAATCGTTCGCAGCACCCAAGTATGGGGACACGATTCTAACGTTCATATTGAAAAAACGCAACTGTCCCCCATTTGAATGGCAAAAAGTGCATGTCATTGCGAAAATGGTATTAGTGGATGAATATGATTTTGCACAGATCAGAATGGATGGATGACTTATAATTGTGTCGCGTTATATTTAGCATGAATTATTGGTTTGACGTGGTTTTTGTGATGCTCACTAGGGCTTTAGGATCGGTGTCCATATCAATTTTGGTAACCACCATGAACTGACTGAATTCTGCTGACATTTATTCTGTTATATCTACAAAAGTAATACAGAGCGAACTTTAGTATTTGCCCTCGTGTGTCCTTCTAACGTTATTGTCTTCCATTTCTTGCAATAATCGAATAAAGAAATTAACTTCGAGATTTGCCGCGAGACTCGTAATAAAATTATGACAATCAAATAGACGACCAAAACGTTTCGTAGTGACCCCAGCACGACATAATGTTTGCTATTTCTAGGTAAACAAACATGGAAGATTGACGTGGAGTGTACATCTGGTAGACTGACGCAAATAATAGGGGATACATAATATAATTTGATTTTCCTGCGACAAATTGCGTGTGATGTTTCGGACAGGAATATTTTTTGTCAACTCAGTTGTAGATTAAACATTGCGTATTAGCGATTGTTCAATATTGTAGCAGAATGGAATTAGAGTAGCAGAAAAAAAACAGATCGTAAGCGTCGAAACTATTGCAGAAGAAATTCAAATTAAATCAGCAATCTTGCAAAAGTCGAACCTTGCAATACTCCAGAGCACTAAATATCCTTACCCAAACACATTAAATCCAAATCAATTTTTTCATCAAATCAAACAAAAAATCGTGTCGGATGAACAAAAACGGTATACAGTTACACCACTGTTGTCCAAGATTAGATCCGAAAATTTCGGCTGAACTTACCTGTTACCGGCCGTGTGAAAACGGAACAGGTGTCTGCGGTCCGTCTTCCGTCCGACCTGGTAATTATAGAATGGACAATGGTGGCGCGTGATGCGCGGGAGTGTATGTCGACGCGTCCGCGGTTTCGTTTCGAATATCGCGATTGTGGTACGCCATTGTGAAATACTGTTCTGATTATAGACCCGCGAATTTTATGAGTGATATTTTTTGTGTTTCTGTTATTGTTATTGCATCTTTAAGAATATGAAGGTTTTTGTTGCAAAATTAACAGGAATCCTGGTGTTTTTGTAAGCACTGATGTCTTGAAAAGCTTTGAAAGCATAGTTAATTAAGATACAAGGGCTATTAAAAATAAGAATTCACTGCAGCTTTAATTCAAGATTTCTTTCTTGTACCAAACACAGAAGATAAAACAAATCCTCAGGATTTAGACAAAGTGACCTATGAGTATAACCGATAATGACAGAGGAAAATTCAAAAACGTAAATGTCAATTCTGTTGAAAGACGATTCAGAACTATTTAAATCACTTGTCTAGTTCCTAATGATGATCTAACTTCTTCAGAACATCAATTAAACAAACCTACAAACACACTGCGGAAGGACTATGGCCATATATTTGCAAAAAAAAAACCGTTCCCACAATATGCTCCGGTTCTGGTCAAAGCGCACATTGTGGACAGCATTGTCAAGTGTTTTGATGACGGATCTGCCAAAGGATTGGATGACACCTTGCCCTCCAAAAAAAAAAGACAGCGTGGGATACGCGAAAGGGATTCTTGGCAAATATGATAAACAGTGTTACTTTGTTTTGAATTTCTGGAGAAACTGAGCTTTTGATTTTTTTTTTATGGTTATGTCTATGTTTTGTAATCCTTTGCAGTATGTAAAAATATAAGCACAACTCGTTTTGTTAAGGATTATAAATGTCTTAATATAATTATAATACTTTGCATATATGTATTTGTCACACAGATTTCTTCAACCATAAAAAGTGTTCAGGTCGCCTAGACTCATTGAACTTATTCTCATAATTTACCGCGTATGCTTCCAATATAACATGATCTCCACCACCCGGTGTATTTTATCCTCCATCATGTGAATTCGCACGTTAGACGGGAGGGAGGAGGTGTCAAGTTAAATTGGTGTATTCTACGAGTAAGGTACATTGATGAAACCAATTATTCGTGGCGTGAATTTAATGGTTCGCTTCGTTCTTGTCACAGAGTTGTTTAGCTGTAGACGTGTCTTCATTTGTTTTTTGACGGCTGAGTCCAATATGATTATGATAATTTGCAAGCTTCTGCTTATTGTAAGAATATGTTTTGCTAGTCAATCATAGATCTTTTACATCGTATTTTCGAAAGTAAAAATAAAAAAGACAACGTTTCTATTTTCGGTAATGTAAAAAAAATTAAAAACACATTCTTTTTCTTTGAAATTAACATTCAACTGTCATGCAAAAGTGGAGCTATTAAATCAAAACCCAAAACAGTACACACTAAAAAATAATGTCTCAATCTTAATATAGATTAAAACAATTAACTCACTTTGTATTCATACAAAACAGACGTGTAGGGTAATTCTAACGTTAGTACAGTCTCCGTTGCAGACAATAGGCAATGTTGGCCGCTCGCACGCGGGTCGTCGGTCGTCGGTTATCTACCGATCGGAAGAAAGCCGATCTGCGGCCACGCCGTCAAATTTATAGTTCTGTTAGCCTGTTCGCCTCTGCGTTTACAGTTAGTTGCTATGTCTGTGGTATATGTAGGGTTAGGGATTTCTTCCTTGCGGTTTTTGCTAGGAGTGGGTGGACGGAGTGTTTCGGTAATTTTTGCTTGAGTAATTTTAAAGAAATTGGTATGTTGATTTTCAATAACAGTGTCTAAAATGCTGTTCTAATATTTGCTTGACTTTAAGTTTCATAAGATAAAAACACGTAACTACCTAATAATCTCATTATTTTATCCGATGATATAAAAGTTCCTAGCATCTAGAGATGCTGCCACACTATAATTCTTGTGCAAAAAATATTCTTTGTTTACACATACACGAACCTTCTTGCTCATTTCACATGGCCTCAATTAAGCAGTCATCATTCAAACGGATGTAAGTGCATAATCTCAAGTCGGGTCATCGCGTTAACAAGGCGAGCGGTCACGAACTGCCCGGTATGGGAAAGCTCCCAGCATACAAATGCAGATACGACCTTATGACGGTACGGCTTGGGTAACCGGAAATGCAGTATTGTGCCGACACCTACGTGCGACGCCAGATGGCGGTAGTGATTACTAAGAGATTATTTATCAGCGGATTTGTCTTAGACAGCCATAATTACCGATCAACTTTCTGATGCCTTTTTAAGAGAGTAATAAAACAGTTGTTGGAAATTGAATATTCCGTTAACAATATCTACTTATCGAATCGTGCCAAACATTAACAATATTTAGTTAAAGGGCTATCTGTAATAAATCTAAGTGCACGCCCACAATGCACACGTGATGACTAGAACAATACCCGACAAGCCTTACAACACAATATAAATCATGAACGTACATCGAGCTATCATCTTTCACTCCTTCAGCTGTGTGTCTTATGATTTTTAACACCCACTTAATCTCTAACAATAAGGTTTTGAGACATTGCAACATTATTTTGATACGGGACCTTAGGCCTGTCTATAATTCTATTGGTCTGTGGTGCCAGATTGAGTAGTGTAATTTCGTATTTGATGATTGTATTTAGGCGAAGCCAATCTCTGTATTGCTAAAAAGACAAATGGATACTGAGTGAACGTTTTGCGTTGTAGCATAGGTGATTGTATGTGTGCTGAAAGGTAAAGTTGAGTTTGCAAAATGAAGTTTGTTTTCCATTCAATGCAGAACAAAAAATGCAATTCGAGTGTAAAGTTAATAGAGCCCTAAATTTCACAGACGAATAAAACATTTTTGGCAAAACGATTCATGGTGAAAAAAAAAACTAAATTAAACCACAAAAAAGAATGAAATCTGGATGAATTCCAACAATACAAAACTATGCTCTATTAAAGAGCACGTTTGTCCAACCTGACATGTATAGCCATATGGTAGAAAAAAAATAATCGGAGAGTTTAAACTGCCGAATCAAAAGATATTGGACAATGGTCACGAAGAAATCATTCATTCGCCGACAGTTCGGAATGAATTGATGAGGATCAGGTAGAATCTGACACGTAGCAATCTTCCCTTCAATCAAGTTTTGGTGGATTTTATACCTGCATAGTCATAGGTAAAAAGAATCTGGTTAAATTAAATGTCGATGCTGAAGCAGATATTATTTTGTATAATGACGTGGTATCTATATTGATAACTGCAAAAAAATCCGGAATTGAAAATGTAGATGTAATTAGTAAATATATGTTTTAAAAGCAAGTAATGTTTGATCTAAATACACGAATTATTGTAGGTGTAATGTGTGGTATTGACACTGTTCATATTTATTATTTCCTCCAATAATGCTACTGTGAATAGAAAATGGAGCATAGACCAAAAAAAATCGAAAGAAAGTGACACTTGTAAGCCCTTTTCTATTAAAATTGATGAAAGGGTGTCACATAATGATGCACAATAGTTATTTTGCCTTCGGATACCAACCCTATTCCGTATTGTTAATATTATCGGCGATCCGACTCATGTGGGTGCGGACTGAGCCTGTTTTGGCCAAAAAAAATCCTTTTGACCAATTGTTTGTCAAAGGTAGGAATAGATTTTTTGTCAAGGTGTTTATCGAAGTTTGACCATGGGAAAATATTGGAGATTCAGGTGCCTCTATCGAATTTTGATCCATTGTCAACCTGTTGTTGGGACCCGTTTGATAAAATCTGTGCATCTTTTGTTTAGCTTGAATATTTTTCGTTTGTTAATGATTCTGTTTTTGATCAATACGCTTAAAGGGCTCGTGTAAAGGGTCTTTGTTAAGTCCTTAATCTATATAAAGCTAACACCTACCAAACTTTGAATCGTCTAACGTTGAAAGGCCGACAATAACAAATTGGTATCAAAGCCTGACAAAGATGGACTCTTGAGAAACTGTCCACCCACTCCGTGGCTATTGATCGTGGTCTGCTCACAATAAATTAATTCTTGTTATGAACATTTTTTATTCTATTGTGCTTAAGCTCTGTATTTATTTTAAGCTCGTGTTAGAGCCTAATGGGCGGACATTGGTCAAAAGAGATTTAGTTTTATAGATGAGATTGAAAATGAATAGATCCGACCAACGCATTGTTATGTAACCTTGTTAGCTAATTATTGTGAAGAATGAATTGAATCGAGTCAACATTTAGATTCAGAAAACCGTTCTCATGAACGATTTTACTCTTAGAATGTTAAATAAGAAACAGCGTTTCTCAAAACTGAAAATTTGAGATTCAATCCTTTTGACAATTACAATGTAATGATCTTAATCGATACTCCAAACATTATTGATGAAAAAAAATTAACAATACAGATTACTTGTACAAGATAAGTTTACTTGGAGTGTTGTAAAGGTATTATCTCTCCGACTCATCTAAATATCATAGATTAAGTCCTGAACAAAAAAGGTTGTGTTTGGGCTACTGTTGTTATTGTTGGTAACTAGATTTATATTGTTAGTTGTATTAATCCGTTCCTCTAAGAAAGGATTGTATATAAAAACAGCTGTGTTCTTTTTTTTCATGTTGTCTTTGTCCGTTTGTTTTGCAAGAAAAAAAATCTAAGGACTCTCTCTTTTCAAGTATGGTACAGTTTTACTTTTTCTACTAGTTGGGTAGCAATATAGTTAAGCGCCAATTCATTAACTTGATTGGAGATAATTCATTAGATGAATTATTTTTTCAACCATAATATCATGCTCATGAAATCAAGTCCAAATTGCTAACCAAGTCTCTCTGGCTTTTCTTATAATGCATTTAAGCTTTATCCATTTTTTCTGTTCCCACATCTGCATTTATGAAACTTTTTTCATTCAATTCTAAAATGTTCAGTATCATATCAAGAATGCCTCCAACGTTGTTCTGCACTGTTTAATGGGACCGGACTAATAAATCCAATTTAAATGTTACCAGGACCTCCGCTGACATAACATATGTAAATCCATACGTCTTTATCTTCAGAATCACAAACACAAAACGCCGTTCGACGCGCTCAAAAAAAAGCATAAAATCAAGCCGGTCCAGTTGGAAATTCAAAACGGGTGGCCGTCCGCACAATCATTATTCTAAATAAGAAAATTAACTTCATTCCCATAATTTAAATATGTTGCGAAATAAATTATCTGATGTAGCTTTCTCTTATACTGCTCTAATGGACGTCTGTTGTCAATTGCTAAAATATGTTGTCTTGACGAATTCAATTTATTGGATCAACTACAAGGAGATGGGGATTCTTTCCCACGGACTTGGTTCGCGTGGATGCATTATTACTGAGTGCGTGCAATTGAAATAGGTGATCAGGTCTATTAGCGTGCTTTGTGATATTTATTGCTCGTTAATCATGATTCCTTTGTAAACCACGACTGGCGTCTATAACGTGAGAAAGGGTTACTTGACCGTTCAATCAAGATAGTGCCGTTATTGCTTTAATTACACCATAATCACAATCAATATTTCATAATTGAGCACTAGCCCAACCCTATATTAGCCATTCCCACCGTATATTTGTATGAAGACACAAGGATTAACCGAGGTCCAATAATTCCTGACCAAGGATCAAGATTGAGAGTTCCGTTTGTAAATGCGATCCTTCGATATTCGCTTAATGAAGACATATTGAATCGCTAAGCGGCAAAGGACAAGATATAGGCAATGTTTAAATTGACGTGCGGCCCTTTTATGCTGCATCCGTTCAGTTTTGTATCAAACACAATGGCAAATAAATGAAACAATTAAACAAAACATCGAACGGTCAATAAAAAATGATAAAGCAAATAAGAGTATTAAAGTTTTTATTAATTCTGGAGCAAAACAAGTTTTTAAGCATATATTTGAGTAGCAAAATGATATTAATGATGATGTAGGGATCTCATTCAAACAAAACAAAAACAATATCAATTAAAAAGTCTACTGAGGACAGAAAACCCATATCAATTAGTGACAAACGCAAAGTAAAAACAAAACGGTACCTCTGTTAATGTTTTATTTAGAGCCCGGTCGGGCACGGCACGAAAGTTAACTTGGATTTTTAAAAGTTTGTTCAAAAGTTACGCTCGCGGTATCCCCCGTCCGTCTGGCCTCGCACCTGATAAAGTAATTTTACGATTCCCTAATTCATACTTTTGAGGAGGGTTTTAAAAAGCTAGAAGGTTTTCTGCCTCTGGACATAATTGGGATCGCGTTAAAACTTGACGACTTTTTAAATTTTTAATTTTGCAGTACCGTGCCGTTTACAAATGGGAACACAATTTTGTTTTGTGAGGGCTGTTGTGACAGATTTAAAGTGTGCCTGTTTATGAAAGTCAGTATGGTTAAAATTTCGTCTCCAGTAATTACTGGTCTTTACTAGGCATACATACATACAAGAACGACCACATAATGGCATCCAATTTCAGTACGTGTAAAGGGGGTCCCATTGTTACTCCAAACAAAACCCGAGTACCTCGAACTTCTTGCTTTCAAAATAAGAACAAACGTGTCATCGACGAAATGACGCGTGTCGACCAATCGGGCGCGACGGCCGCAGACGATGGTGACGTCACTCTGCCACCGACCAATCCGAGTCGCCCGTCGCCTCCGGTCAACTTGGACTAATTGCCCATGTGTGCGATAACGCTAGTTTTGAGAGGAATCCGTGCGCGAGAGTCGACGGCCGACGCAGGCTCATACATTACAAAAGAACGGACTTGTACGGATTGGTTATGCTAAATAATTTGTAAACTGATGGAATTTAAAGCATTTCCGTTAATAAATCCTATAAGAATGAGATTTTATATTACAAAGATGTCCACCCATAAGTCTGGATGATTTGTGGATTTAGACTAGTTTAGTCTAGTCTCATTTTAGATATGACAGATTTAAGAAATAATTATTGGACAACTACAGCAGTAATAGTAACGTTTATTCCCTTGCATGTCAAAATCAGAGCACTCAAAACAAAAAAATCAGTCACCTAAATTTAAATTGGAAGTAAAAACGCTCCATGAGAGTAGTTGGCGGTCTAAAATTATAAACTCACTGGTCATCCTATTGTGAGTTAAGTAAAGCATGGGAAAGAACATAAGATGCTTACACTTTTGCTTATAATTTTTAATTAATTCACCTAACTGTTGGATAGTGGGAAACAAATCTAGAAACAATGGAAAAGGCATGTGTATTCAGAAAACAGTTTCTAATGTTTAACGTTACTATGCTTAATTGGCAATAAAAATATTTTATGTTTTTCAGCTCGATACTTTTAATCTAAATATTCTCATCCGCATAGTAGCAAATATTATTGAAGCAAATAGTGATTTTGTGAACAAAATAGATTGTTGCATTAATGGTCTTGAAGATAATATAAGCAAAGACCACTTTACAGCTAATAAATTAATTATAACTTGCAACTTGCTTACAATGTTACAGTGCTAACTGACCTTAGAACTAGGACTAAGGTTACAACAGGTGATATATAATAATAATTAGTACTGTGTAAGCAGATAGAATTTGCAATGCAAATTAATTTTCCATAAACCATATTTTTTTCTTGGCATATTGGAATCAGTAATGAATTTTACTTTTGCAACTAGCTCTTTTAAATCTTCTGCCAGTATTTCAATAGTTTTTACATCATTCAATTTCTTTTCTACAACACATTTTGTAGCTTTAAAATTGTCTCCATCAAACTGTCCAGTCTCCCCAACAGACAGTAGACTGGTATGAATATTTTAAAGGGGCTACTTAGTACTCTTTTCATGTTTCCCTTTCGGACATGTGATGACCATGGACGTCGTGTCAATATTGCCACAAGCTCCAGTATTAAGTAGCTCGTTGCCTGAATGAATAGTCTCGCCGGCACTGCCACATTGTGCATGTGGACTGTGTGTTTGTTTAGATGATGTTTTTGTGGAGCGCTGGATGAATTTTTGCGTGGACACGGTATGAAAATGTTTTGTGAGAAATTTTGGGTTGTGTATTTTTTATTTATTTATGTGACCGGAAAAAAGTAGCCTTTATTTTTTTTAAGCTTGGGTTTTTTTTTAAAATAATGTGGACTTCCATAAATAAATCAAAGACAGTAACTGTCTTTTTTGTTACCCTCAAGTTATCAAAATTTAACACTTAGTTCTATGAAAAATTCAGTAGGAATATTAAAATTTGTGGTTCAAGTTATGTAGACTTACCTTGCGCGATGCGTACAGCTGGCATCTTAATTCTCATCTTGATTTGGTCACCTATTTTTAGATCTTCAACAACTTCTTTATCCTCTGAATTTTTTATCTTAATATCTTTGCTATCTTACGACAGTTCTTTAGCTCACTTCACATGTGCCGCCGTCGGTCCAGCGGCTTATCGTCCTATTTCTAAAACGTTATTGATAACGGAGGTCGTGTTATCACAGATCCCCCCTTGAATGTCCGACGGTAAACATCAATGAAACTTTTAGTCATCTTCTTAATTTCTTCATCGTTCACGAATCAAAATTCAACTGGTTCTTATCTTACTTTTTCCTTTTCATGTTGTGGTGATTCAGTTTACACGTCAGTCGAATGTTTGCTCGCCAAAATCGACTGGTCATAAAGAGGGCCTTATCAACACTTGAATGAACGTCTCAGTGCCCTATCTAATCTATCCACACCTAGTGGCGATCCTGCGATTCGGTAAACGATTCATTTGGTCACACTTCATTAAATAGCATCTGTTTAAACTTCTTCACTTTTCAGTCCGAACAAACAAAATTTTCAGTCACTGTCCGATTTACAAAATTTTATTTTTATTGTTCCGACGAAAATTCTGCTTTATTTCTCGAATAATTTAACGGCAAAAATAAAACAGAAATAAAATAATTTTGGAATTTAAACTGTTGTCTTGTGTTTACGAATATATCGAAGTAGCGTCTCGCGATCGAGCACGTAGCGCGTGCGAACTGGTGCGAGGCAGGTGCGCGGCCGGCCGCCCGCTCTCGCCCGATGTCCGAGAGCGTCTGTCCTGTGTCCCTTCGCGCGAGGGCTCCGCGGCCTCCGCATGTCCACAACTCGCGCTGTCTCGCTCGGCCGGCCGACGACGGCGCGTGCGAGTCCGCACGAAGTGGCCAGGGGTTACTCGCGGTCGCCACCGCCTCGGCTGATCGACAGAGACCGTGTCACGCGTGCTCTGCCACCAGACGCGTGGGTGGGAGTGAGACAGGCATAAATCATAAGTGCCGTGCGTCGGTGTGCGTGCGCGGGTGGGGCGAAGATGCAGCGCGTACAAAAGAAAAGGGATAATATTTGCTTGCATATTTCATGACTCGATTAGGAGATGGAATTTTTAATTGAATGGACCCGAGCGCGGTCAGTCTACGTTTTCAAGGCGGTTTTAAAAATTAAGAACCCGTATAAAAGGGATTTATAAAGTTTTCTTTTGTTTTACTTAGTATAGGACCTTTTACATTCATTAGAATAAGAGAGCTTTGTTGGCTTTACTTCATAAAATATGAAATATTGCAATTAGGCTGTCTGGAACCTATGTATTTTATGAAAATATTATTAATTAGCGAAAACAGTTTTTTTTAATACTTACGTAGTAAAAGTACCGTAGCTCCGACCTACGTTTTTTACGTTGCCTTCATTGAGTAAAAGATACGGTCTCGTAGCAAGCCGCTACGTTCGCTACGCGACTCGTAGCGCGCCAACTTCGTAGCATCATTGAAAAATGAAGATAAAAAAATCGTAGCAAATTAGATTACATTTAAATGATTATGTAATTGAAATGAAAACTTTTTGTAGACAATGCAATTGTATAATTAAATCCTTAAAACCGCTCCAACTTTATTCAAATAAAAGAGTCGAAACATAAAACTACATTACCGAAAAAATTGAAGAAAGCGCAACACGTAAAGCTAGATCTTCACTCTCGCTGGCAAGTTTTCGCGGCACATTTTTTCCCTCGCCGCCGTTATTTTACTTAAGACGCCGACGAACTTATCTCGGTCGGTCCTTGACTTTAATAAGTTTTATGAGTGTCAGTCGGGACTTAACTGGCGCGAGAACGGGCGTCGAAAAAGAACTTTTTCATAATTGTTTCTCGACTCAGACGCGAACTTCGCGGGACTGTTCGGTTATTGAAATTTCAAATTGTTCCGAAGTGATTGATTGTTTATTGATTTCGTTATTTTTGTTGTTTTGTGGGGAGACTGGTTTTGATTTTAATGTTAAAGCCTGTTGAATAGATTAGCATTTACTGAATACTTGACTTTTTATTAGAATGAAACTGTTTTAAGCTGTAAAATTTTTTAAACATACAAAATCTGTAGTAATATAAGGCCAAAAAGTTTAAGGCCAATTTTCATGACCCAAATCCACATTCTAAACCCAGCCTAAGATCCCCAATCGCTTGACCAAACACACCGTGATAGGTTGCATACATACCTTTAAAAAATCGTGGTCACTAATGTCCAGCGTTACAAAACCTTCGCGCTATACCCGTCCTTGTCTAATTGTCACATATGAACGGCGATAATAGAGACAACTAAAGGGTTGTACGTTTTCTCGAGTGGAAATCTGGATATAATGACCGATGTATGTCTATCTCGTTCATATGTAGGGGTGTGTGGGTGTGTGGAAAGGGATGGTGGTGTACACGCGTTCGGTTTGGCTGTGTGGGGTGAGTTTTCACGTCGCTACTCGACGCTAGGCGGCGTGGAAAACCTTGTCGCGTTTCGTGGATAATTTTCGGTTTGGTTGTTGGTTGAAAATGTTGCTTGAATATTACAGGGGTTTATTTATTTTTGTTAAAAGGTGAATTCTCTATATAATGTTATTGATTTTTCAGTGTCGGATTTTTTTTAAGTGCACGATTTAAAATTTGAGTGAGTTTTTTTATTTCTTACAAACAAGAAACCATGAACAGTAGTGTAACAAACAATATTTTAGGTTTATTAATGTAGTTTCTTTCTATAACACTAGCGATCCACCCTATCTTCCCACAGGTGCAAAAACAAAACTCTACTATACTGTACCATTCAAATTAAATTTTCCCAAATTGGTTCACTAATTCCATAGATTAATTCTCAAAAAACAAACTTACAAACTTCACCTCTTTATAATATTATTTATTCTATTAAATGTTTATAATTATCTTATTATTTATTCTTTATACATTATTATTTTATAGTATAGTATAGATAACAGTGCTAAAAACCTAGTTTTTAACAGTCTCTAAAACATCAATTGTTGTACCAGTCTATAATAATATTCATAACTATTTTCTATTCAGTTTCAAATAAAAGGAAGTTTTGTGTTCGTAAAATATCGAATGCAAACATAACAATGTCATAACTCGTAGCCTTGACTTTCATGTTTTAACAAAAGCCTATGTTTTTTAGTCATTCATAAAATTTGGTTTAGATTCCGGAGTGCCTGACATGGTTTTGGAAGTTCAATGTGAATGTTATAGTTTTGATGGGTTTAAAAGTTACATTATTGTTCTACCTACATCAGAAAATTTAAGAGAATTTGTGGACATTATTATTATGTTTATTGTAAGCATTAAACTGTACAAAGTGTATTTTGCCAAACTAAGTTTTTTTCGGGATTCTCTCTATATTCTTTATAATAACGTTTTGTATGTTGTTAAAATGTATGGATATATTTTATGGGACATCTTTCATCTAGTGCCTAAGCTTTTGGAGAAAACAAAGGTGATGATTAATTTTTTACACAATATTATTATGAGTATTAATAATTCATTATTTTTTGATTATCCGTTTTGTTTTCTAGAACGTAAAACTTAAAAATAAAGGTCTTGATGGATTTGAGCCACTCACTTGTGTAATATAAGCATTAGCCGTTATTAATTTAAATAAACTAAACAACGAACAGAGTCAATCATACACAAATATTGTTACAAACATTTTCAAAATATTTCTTGCCAACGTCCTAGACGTAATTTTTTTCAATGAAGATTTCAAACTTGACAGTCAGGCTCGGCAAAAAGTTCGCTAGATCGCTCACTACAATACTCTCTAAGACGCTGTCTTTTGTTTTTTCTCTAATGTACCTAACATTCGCAAGAATGCTCATCACAAGTCAATGATTATTGATACTGTTAGTCTGGATCATCCCACTGCTGAGCAATTACCATTTCCCATAATTACAAGTGGATAACTAGTCGTTGGTTTTCATACTTTTCTAAACTGTCAAATCCCAGGTTACCAGCTAAGTTTAGCTCCCATTTTTTTGTTCCATAACTGGTACATTCCATAATTGAATGTTTCAACGAATACTTTTTTCTATCATCCTCTGAGACAGATGTGGGACAGGATATAGAAAATTGCTCAATTTGAGACACGTAACGTTATACCGATGTATCGAGTTCTCGTATTTGTTGACATGGCATTTCTTTTTTTTTAAATTGAATGGTACATGTGACTTTGGCTTTGCACCGATTGGTATTCCGGTTAAATATTTTTTTTCAAAATGTCTTCAATAGGTGACAATCAGTAAGTGGAACTTAATATTTGTTTAATTTATTAACATTGTAATGCATTTTCATTCATGTTAAGAGTCGTGCACAAGAAACAAATCTTCGACATGCAAAGAGTCAAGTAAAGAATATTAATTAAAATACGATTTTTAATTCCACTCAGTGAAATGACAAGTGCAATAGTCACTGATACTATGAAATTTAGTACATTTCATTAACGTACAAATGTAATTTTTAGGTAATGACTGGAATTAATAATCGTACTTTAATTTATAGTCAGTTCAGAGATTCTGATTTTCGTGAACTAACTTTTAGCAGCATTTTTAGCATTGTTTAGATAAAAAAAAAAAAAATTTTGCTAGTTGAACCTATGCTAAAATAAAATGCAAGAGCATTGATCCGGAGCTAAGTTTTGCTCGAAATAGGATCACCTTTAGAATTCTAACAACTTTAAAATTAAACCTAGAGTCTTGGAATAGCAAGTGCACAAACGTCCTTATAGTTACTTTTGGAAGGTGTCGAAGAAGCACTAACAAAAAAAAATGAGTTTTATTTTAACTAAGTATATTACATTTTTCAGAATTGAAACAGAGCAAGCTAGAGAAATAGTCACTAGTAAGTAAACTCTCAACGGCGTAACGGATTAATGACATCCTTTCCTTCCTCCTTTATTAGGCAATCATCAAATGAGTCCTCGCGTTTTTGAGAGAGCTTAAGGGACCGTCATACCCGTGCCTACTAAAACTCAGCCTGATAAAGTTACTGCGGCCCCGGAACACAAAGGGGACGGCCTTCGCGTTTCAGGTCTGCAGTATTTTTTTTAAATATTCCCACAAATCATTGAAGTTATGTTATTGCAGAGCGTTGAGACGTGACCAAGAAACAAACTCCCTATAACATTTTATAACACTAGTTAAGATAGGTAATTAAGTTAATTCCATTTCTATTTTCACTCACCATCAACTAAATACTCAATAAATAACTGTAACCTGAAAAAATACACTAAATAATAATCCTGAGATGTAATAAATTATCATTTCATTGCAGCCGTGTCCTCTTTGGGGGCCCAGGACTGAAATAGATTGTGTTGGGTCCCTTTCAAGGGCAGGGTTCTGTTACACATGTGGTGGACAGTTAGTGTCTCCATTTCTTATAGGATTTTAGTTTAGTTTGTTCTTGTTGTTGTTGAGTGAAAGGGTTCCATAGAAAAATAAAAAGGTTTTGGAGTTGTATATTGCATTTCTTCAGTGGATTTGGCGAAATACTTTCTTTTTACAGTCATGGCATGCAGTTGTCAAATTTTGTTATTGTTATTTCTCGTTTTTATATGTTTAGATTTAGTTTAGTAAGTTGTATTCTGTCTGTTTTTTTTTCTCTCAAGTTTTGCATGCACTGCTGTAAAAAAAAAAAAACTTTTTCTTTCTTTTCAAATATTTTGGATGTTGAAAGGATTGGGAAAGTAAAATGGATAAAAAGATTAATTATAATACTCTTTATAATAATCTCTGTTGGAACGACAAAGCCTATCACGGACTTGATTAAAAAAATTGTTTTAAAGTTCATTCTACAAAAACTACAGATGTTTGAAACAATTATGTATTTTTTTAAACGTGGATGCGTTTATAAATATTAAAATTAACATACGCATATAGCCAGACCCGGAACAACTACCTGTAGGTATTTCTATCTGTGCAGGAATCGAAGCCAACGCAATTTTCAGCTTATGCTATGCCAAACTTTCCTTATGGCTTTGATACACGTTGAATAAATCCTTATTCAAATAAACAATGAAAACTCGTCATTCACACTAATACATTAAAATTATTTATTTGTTTGTCTTGTCATGACGTAGTCTCAAAACCGTGACCGTCCCAAATTGAAACATTGAACCACGACCCACCCTAATACCGTCCTATTTCTGTCCTGGCCAAGAAACAGCCCACTTATAAAGCGCATCTCTAATTTTAGCATTTATGGGCAAACATTTATCTTTAAATGGGACTTTTTATGACGAACTTTCTCCCGAGGTGTGAAGTCCAGGCGTTGAGTAGTGTCTATTTCTCTGTAGGGCTTGAAGATCTCTTGAAGTAATGAGGGTAAAAACGGAGGAGCGGAGGAGGTGGGATTTTGCGTTTTTGCTCTGACCTTTTCTTAAATCTTTAGAATGAGCTGTTATTACTTGCGTACTTCGGACAAGTTTTTTGAGCCGTAATAAGGTTAATAATAATTAGTTAAAATCCTGTTTTATAATTATGTAAAAATATGGGACTTAAACAATTTGTTTGCTTAATTAATGATAAGCTTTATTCATGAATAAAATCGTTACTATAAACTCACATTTTTAAAACTTTCTGTTACGGAGGATATTATACTCGTATTATTGAAAATGTATTTCGACTACAAATCTTAATATATATAAATCTCGTGTCACAATGTTTGTCCTCAATGGACTCCTAAACCACTTAACCGATTATAATGAAATTCGCACACCATGTGCAGTTCGATCCAACTTGAGAGATAGGATCGTTTAAATCTCAAATTTTAGACCGGGTCCTCCACCCCTGCGAAGCCGGGACGGGCCACTAGTAAAATAATAAATATAAGTCAAAATATTGTATTCCAATCAAATACTTATTTATCTTATTTAACCGTACGCACGTTGTACTTACATGAGATTTTGGACCATTTTTTGTAGACAAAAAAAAATATAGCTTAAATACTATATTTTTCTTTCGCAACCATATAAAGAAAAGTAAGCAGTTTCACAAAAAAGAATCACCCTTGAAACCACCAAAAAAGAACAAAATACAAAAAACTTTCTCCTTACCATCGAATAAACGTGAAAATAAAAGGTATCTCTGGCATAAGTTACTAACCCTAAACTGCTCACGAAAGGTAACAAAAGGCACAAAATATAAGACATAAGGACAGTTTCACACATTATCAGTGATTTAGGAACAGTACTGTGTTACACTGTTGTTTATGATCTGTGTTACGTGCTAATTAGGATGAATGCGTACCTCCAGGTGGGAATCGCGCCTACGATTCGCCTAATCAAGTGGCGAGCCAAATAAGTCAACGGGTTTTTGCAGTAGTGATGTTACATGAGTAAACTTTATGAATGAAATTATTATCGATATGAATTGGGAAATTATTGATGTGGTGTGATGGTCGCGGGATTATCTCACTAAGGTACTGTGTCCGGGGAACGTAAAGCGCAACCGAAGTAACAGAGGGGGATTTTACGTCTGTAATAGTCGGGCAGTCGATTTCGCGCTTATTTGATGATATTATCAGACAAAAAAATTGAAATCCAAATCAAAATAATGGAATTCAATTTTTCGATCATGTTGGTATTGCTAACAATCAGCTAAAAAAATATTGTGGAGCAATTTTTTTTTAGGTACGAACCGTGTTTGTTAAAACGCTGTTCCCACGTATCGGGACTCAGGTGTAATAAATCAGATTAAAACTGAAGTTATAACATTGTTGGTTGGCTTCTTATAAAAGAACTCCACACAACTGTGATGACACATATGGATAAAAACCAAATTATTTATTTAAATACGTTTATTAACCCTTTTAGAGAATTCCCTCTATCGATAAACCTGAGTCCCATCCCTACACTTGTGCACTACTCGAACTCAGTAGCTAGCACTAAATGCAGGCCCGCCAACGTGATAATAAATTGAGAAGGAGCTTCACATTCATTCAGAGAGCTGCCTCAATGACCTTTGTTGCTCACCATTGTAATTAGCTGCCATGTTTCAAATTAGCCACGGTGAGAAGTCATGGAATGTGATGAAATTGTAGAGTTTCGAAGCAAGTGTTTCTAAATTTGCTTGAAACGAAATGTCTTCGATCAACAAAAGCAACAGTTGATCGACGCGAAATGTGAAGAATTTTGTTTTTTTTTTATCGTGGTAAAATCATCAAATGACTTCTCACCCAGGGTGGGATGGGAGAGCCTGTCAGACTTGTACAGACTTAAAATCCACGGTGATCCTTCGATAGTCTTTTAAGTGAGTTCTGTTGTCGATATTTTTCTATATTTCATTGATAACATTTTATTACGAAAAAAGCTTTAATCAAATAAGTTTTTATTTAGTTTCTGGTCGAAACATACAAATAAACAACATTTGTAGTTATAAGGTGTCACAAATATTCAGTTTAAACGCCCTTTGAATGTTTTTCTTTGTACATATTACGACTAAGTTTTTATTTAGAGTTTGTATTGTAATTTTAGTATTGTAGAATTAGTAACAGATAATTGTAATTAAATCATGAAATTCGTTTGGTACTTGAAGAAAAAATTAAACCGTATCACAATTCTGATTTTTGGGAGACTAAAACCTGATATTCATAAACGATTCTTCTGTTCTCCCGTTCCAAGAATCCTCGTAGTAAGATTTATATTGTATTCCTTATTTCAATAAGAACCTGACAATTCAGAAAGCCAGAGGTTATCTGCAATCAAATGTCACCCGTACCTTTACAGTCAATAGGTATAGATTGAATTATTTTAGCTTCAAGTTTATGATTAAAATCAGCGGTATTTTATGTGGTATTTATGAAATTATAGGTTTCAGACTGGCTAGGTCATCCCATCTCATGTTGATCGTAAATTATTTGACACACAAATATGAACCTTAAAATATTATCATTTAAAGACTGAAAAGGTCAGACATCAAGGTATTTGAAAATTAAATAGCAGGAATAGTCCAAACGTTTAATAAGCTGTTGAGGAATACAAGCTCTGCTTATTGTATAGTTATAAGTAGTACACCACACATAATCATTATAGTAATTGACTGGTAAAATCTAATTAGTTCATTAGTTAGAATATCAAAATGTAACTGACCCGTATTTTTTCTTTTCGTACATCAACCAAAATTGACAAAGACTCTTGTAAAATTGGGGCTACGTCACAAGCAGGTTCATACAATTTTTACTTGCTTGTGAAGTCATGAACGACTCTTGAATTTTGATGCGTTTTGTCAATGGGTGCGTTTAGCCGAATAAAAATCTTGTCAGCATTAAATGATGATTGCTTAGTAGCATAGGCTCAGAGGGCTGTCAAAATGCTTCAGGCTTTTTCGATTTCTGTCCTGATTTTGTATCGGTGAAACACACCCTTTGTAAATATTCATTGATGTAACAAAAGAAATATTCATTGATGTAAAAAATGGACACATGTATTAACATGTGTCCATTTTTTCTAAACTCTGAATGACGGAATAATTAGACTTGCAATTTATTCATGATCTATTGTCACACGTGTATTATTACTTGTGCTGACCTAGCGCAATTTCAGTAGAGTCCAAGACCAAGTGTATTTGTTGTTACCACTGACGTGCGGTCTACAGGACTCCTTAATTGATTTACCAGGAATATCTGCAAGTGAAGTGCCTAATATAAATCCCACGCTAATTTATTTAAGCAAGATTAATATAATATGTAGGCAGCCATAATACTTACTCGTCTCTATAATTTGACATATAGATACTCATTTAGATCAAGGTTCTATCGCAATGCATCTGGTGACAGACTGGTAATTGCTGACCTCTTTGGAAGAGGTTAACTATATCGTTATTGGCGGTTAATTGATGATGGTAGTTAAAACAAACAAACGTGGTTTAAATCCGTTTTGTTTGTATAATTAGGGCTTTTTTTTTTATTTGGTAAAATTTTCATATGAGGCGTCCCACCCCGGGCAGGGCGGGAGGGACTGTCAGACTTGTACTGACTAAAATCCACGGTGTCCTTCAATAGCCCTTTATGTTCCGGGGTCACGGTGATGGTTTAAGTCCCGCGACCCCGGCATGCTTTAGCCCTCTGAGAGGGGGCCTCGTCATTATGCTGACGCTCTTTGAGGCGCGCGTGGAACACGACGCGCCCTCGACCCGGGCATGGTCCTTGGTCTGACGGCGAGTTGCCCTTTACTCGCCACCCGCATGCCCGCGTTGTATACTTAGGGCTGGATAAGTTCAGAGTTTCAATATGAGTCGAGCATTGAAACGTTTGAGCTTTACTGGAGATACTAAAATTAATTGTGCGATTTGTTTCTTCAATCTCCGATATCTCATGATTATTCATACCTATTCATTTCATTGAGTACATGCTAAGAAGATTCAATGGAAATTCATATAGGTATGTACCTTCATGTCAAAAATCTTACCCTTTTTTGCGTATGTGTAGATGTGTTCCTTCGGTGCGCAAGAGTTCAAGTTCTTTCTGGCAAACTAAGGGTAAACAAACGTTCAGGGTCGCAGGACTGTCTTATCAGGTAATCGTGGCCCCCTAATTTTAAAGGGTTTTTGAAATATAACCGTGGATTTTAGTCAGTATAAGTCTGACAGTCCCTCGGAGTCTTGGGTGGGAAGCCTCATTTGATGATTTTAACACGTAAACTAGCGACTTTGTGCTAAGCTACGGACAGACAGACGGACGGTCATGTAGAAACTATTAGGGTTCCTTCTTTATTACAGAACCCTATTAAAAACGAAAGTCTGTAAGTAAACGACATAGGAATAAAATGTAGGGCAAGGCTTTTAAAAAACAGTCATTAGCCTAAATCTAAGTAAGCAAGCCTATGATGTAAGCTATGCAAAGCAAACGTACTCACGCCCACGCCTGCAGCCGAGGAATATTATTCTCACAGCGTTACTCATCAGATGGTTGCAACACTCAATAACTTGAGATTGTTAATAAGGAGCCAGCTATATGAACATTTAGTAAGAAATTTGAATATCACTAATAGTGAAGCAGGCCTGTTTGTCTGTTCTTAATTTCAAAATTCATTCGGGAATATTTTATTTTCCTTTTAGTCGCTCCATATAAAATACTGATATCCCACTGCATCTGGTTCAACCGGAAGCCGAACACATTATAGTTGGGAAAAAGCTAGGCAGATGATGATGATTCGGGAATATTTTATTCGGGGTTATTTTCAAGTTTCATGTACAATCCGCGTCACGATGTAGTTACCGTCCTTGGAACCTTTTTTTTTTGGGTGGTATAATCAACAAATGAGTTCTCCCGTCCTGGATGAAGCGGAACGTACTGACTAAAATTCACCACATTCCTTCAACTGTCTTTTACGTTTTAATGGCAAGGCTACTTGTGTAGACAGCCCTGCGATTCTTGGAATTACCTGCAGTCGTTACTGGAGTATTCTGAAGTCCACAGTACTTACTAGAGAGCGAGCAAATAGCTGTCAACCAGGTAAAACCAGAATCCTGTGAAATCTATTTATATAAAATGAAACCCGTTTTCCGTTGTCACGACATAACATGAAAACGGCTTGACCGATTCGGATAATTATTTTTTTGTTGTGTTTTTAACCATCGGGACAAGGTTTTAGACCGGGTCCTTAACCCGTGCGAAGCCGGGACGGGCCGCTAGTACCTAATAAATAAACTCAAAATCGATTTGCCAGACTTGCGTATCGAACATAATTATTATGATGGTATATATTCCACCAGGTGAGCAATTGTAATAGTGGACAGTTTGCATTGAACTGAAAGTGTGTATAGACAGCATTTTCCAGGATTTTTTTGGTGTATGGTTATGAATGTAACATTAATTTCTAGAAGTAGGCTTTTTCAACGGAAATCGTTATCAATAACTTCCGTGCCCTGTATTTTATTTTTATGGACTAAAATTTATACATATAATAAAATAGTAGGAAAGTCAAAACTGTACATTGAATATTTTTTTAAAAGAATACTTGGGGTGTGATCTACAATCGATACCGAAGCCAAAAATATAGTTTTTAGAATTTTTGTCTGTTTGTCTGTTTGTCTGTATGTATGTCCGGGATAAACTCAAAAAGTACTGGACGGATTTGAATGATTCTTTTTTTGTTGTATAGGTATTAAATCTGGTCAAAACATAGGCTATAAATTATTCTGGAAACTTGAACACCTGGCGCAGAACCGCAACAGACCAGCTGAACTATAAGAGATACAAAAATGGTGCGATAGCAAAAAGTGTTCCACGTGATGAGCATTTTCTGCTGAGAGAATAAAATTGAAGATATGGAACACCTGATGTGGAACTCCTAGAGCCCAGCTACACTATAACATGTACAGGAATGACGTCTAAGCAAAGTTGTTCAGCCTGATGAGCACTCTCTGTTGACGTATAAAAATTGAGGATCTGGAACACCTGATGTGGAACTCCAAGAGCCCAGCTACACTATAACATGTACAGGAATGACGTCTAAGCAAAGTTGTTCAGCCTGATGAGCACTCTCTGTTGACGTATAAAAATTGAGGATCTGGAACACCTCCACTGTCAGACTTGTACTGACTAAAATCCACGGTGTCCTTCAATAGCCCTTTATGTTCCGGGGTCACGGTGATGGAAATAAGTCCCGCGACCCCGTCAGGCTTTGGCCCTCTGTGAGGGGGCCCCGTCATTTTGCTGACGCTCTTTAGGCGCGCGAGAAACACGAGGAGGACAGCGAGTTGTCCTTTACTCACTGTCCGCATGCCCGCGCCTACGGTTGCTGGAGGTCGTCTGCCGACGTCCGACGCCGTGGGCATCTACCCACTGCGGTTGGGGCGGAAGGAGGACGTTGTCCTCTCCCTCTCGCGGCCCGCCGCTTCTTTCACGAGCATAGCTGCTTCGCAGGAGGTGACCGCTTTCTACCCCGTCTCGCCCCGCAGCATGTCCTCGACCAATGCCGGGCGCGAGAGGTCTTCGCCTATCGCCGCCGTGAGGACACGTCGTGCTCTGCCTAAGCTGGGCAGTCTTGCACCGTGTGCTCTACTGTGTCCTCTACTTCTGTGTCCGGTGAGGACCTGCGTCATGCGGTAGGTAAGGACGCCGTGACGTCTCTCCAGCCACAAATTAGCAAAAGTTTTTCAGCTTGATGAGCACTATTTGTTTATGTACAAAAATTTAAGATATGGAACACCTGATATGGAACAAAGAAAGCTATCACTAATTTCACATACAGTGAAATTAGTATTTTATAATTTTACAAATTATAAAATAACATAAGCTGGGATTTCTTCCACGCAGTAAAGGCGGTAAGATTTTAGGACCGATTTTCGATGACGATGAATATTATTGTACTCTACTGGCCAAAAGCCATTTTTTTTTCGCCGGGCTCTTGGAGTTGGGTAATAAACTTTTCAGATCTTAGATTTTGACGATCCCGTTGTCGCTGGCATAAGCAACAGGATACGCGTACGAAGTCGCGGGCAGAAGCTAGTATAATAATATTCAAGGTCTTTCCGAACAATTTCGTGATAGAAAATCGTAACAGTTTTCGAGAGTCATGTTTTCCTTTCGATATTAATAACTGTAGCATTATTTTTAAAATTTCAGTTAATAAAATTTTTTGAAGGTTAACCTCAAGTACGGAAGTGGCCTCATTTTATAATACAATCTAAATTCACTTTAATATTGCCTATAGTCAGCTTTAAAATATTTCTAACTTTTATATTCCAACATTTTCTGCAGTTTTCGAAGATTGGTGATAACTTCCAAACACTTGCAAAATCATTTGTGTTTTACAGATAGATACCATTTTCTTTTATAGTGGTGAAATCTTCAAAAGAGTCCTCCCACCCAAGACTGGGCGGGAGGGACTGTCAGACTTTACTGACTAAAATCCACAGTTACCCTGCAATAGCCCCTTTATAGTTTACCGTGATGCAGGGTCACGGTTACGTGATGAAAAAGTTCCGGGAAAATAGATATCCTCTGAGTTTTTATTAGGAAATTATTTACACTTTAATTTACAAACTATAAATAAAAACCTACTAGTAATATGTACAGGAAAAATAAAAATTAAAAAAAAATAAAATAAAAGAGAAAACATTAGATAACATAAACTGAAGAAAAGGGAAAGTTTAATTTCAAAACCAATTCCCCTTATTAAAATGTAATCTAATGCTGGTAGTCCATTACTCAAATACTTGATTCTAGGAGGCAAAACCATGGACAAAACAAGTATTCCACACTTAAGTTCCTACAAGCGTATACCACCTCACAATTTATGTGAGTACAAATACCATCAGTATTGTCTGCAGCTCCACCATCTTGCATCGCCGATGACTTACTATTGAATCTAGGAATTTGATATTCAAAGGCCCATCTGAACTTTGAGGGAACCTGATAGAAATCGGGCTACTGACTGGCCTGACTTTAAAATTTGATAGGTTTGCCCAAGTTTCTATAGGGCATGAGTTAATGGGCTGTTTCATGTCAAACAAGGGTATTAGGTCTTGTGTTTAGTATTAATTGTATTAGTATGCAGAAGCTTCTTAGTTGATGTAATTTATTAGGTTGAACTAAAGTGCTTAGCGTAGTGAATTTCACTGGTAGAGTTTAATGGTGTAGGTTAATAATTAATTACTGAAATGTATGTATGTAAATTATATGATTGGTAGGCACTTAGGTAGACTTAGGTAACTAGACCAGGCTATAACTAACTTATCATGCTGTAAGTTTTCTTCTCAATATTAAATGGATAATTTTTAAATTCATTTTTCGACTGAAAAAAAAACATGCTTATCTCAAAAACATTGCAACCACTCTAATCACATTTGAACCAAATATTCTATTCTGCAGGTATCAACAACATTTTTTTTTTTAATATAATATATTTCGCTTATCAGGCAGGCTACTCGTAAAAACAAAAGCCCCGTTAGACAATAGCAGGGGTCGCCAACAATCGGTGGGCCCGTGCCACATTGTGTGGGCGATAGCCTCGTACCGATAACATCACTACCCTTTACTTTTTAATGTTTTTTTTTTAAATTTTATTTTTGAATATGGAGTGTTTTGAAGTCAGTCCAGACTATTGAGGTTTTATTAGGGATCATTGCTGTTGAGACAAAGTACTTTAGTTTTCTGAGGTTGTGGACTGTACAAGTCCATACTTTAGATTTAAAGTGGTTTTGAGTGATTATAGTTTATGGTCAGGTTATTATGGGTCCCTAAAATAAGTAAGTAAAATTATTTGTGCAAAACACAAGTACAAAACAACTTTTTTTTGGATATTCTGTCTCGCATTATGATACCATGTTGTACTTTACTTTCACGTATGTAACCATTTCTAAGGAGTTGGTAAATTAGTACAACAAACTAGTCAGACTTTCCCAACTCTATGTATAAAAACCTTCACCTGGAAATATATTATTATGTGGAACAATGCCTCGAGACTATTAAGGTAGACCTATGGTGCTCATCATTTTTTATGTGTTAATAAAAAATAGCTTTGAATAAATCGTTCTAAGGTCACAAAGAAAATATTGTTATGGAAGAACTTTTTTTGTTAACTATTTGTTTCTAAAACGTAACCAAATTAATAAATTTACTGTTTACTATTATAAAACTGGTGACTAGGAAAAGGACTTTTCCAAAGACTTACCTACAGTCTTTTCCACATCACCAATCGTGGGTTTTGTCAAACAGGTCCCTTAAAATTTGAAAAATAAATCGTTTATGTATTCCTAATAATTTTATTCCTTTTAAAAAATAACAAAACATATTAACAAGACACTTAACATTAATGGCCATCAACCCATTTACAATTCGAATTTTGAAATCATTCTTTTTTTAATCTAATCACGGAATCAGCGTACCCTCATTGGTGGGTGGTAGTGGCAGGCACGAGGTATTGACCGCTGCCTACCGCCCTCTATAGGTCACTTCACCAAGTGTAATACTGGCTTTTGATGAAGAAAAAAGGTTTTTTTTTTTAAAAAAGAACGCAGTTTTTGAGCAATTGTTATACTGGGAATAAAAAGTTGTGTGATATTATTGTAGTTAGTGAACACTTTTTTGAGAATTTTAGAATTATTATAGAAAATTATTTTTAAACTTTTGACCATTGTAGGTATATCAGAAGCTCTTTCATCGTGCATTTAGCAGTCATAGTAAAAATAAAGCTATGAACACCTACAAATAAAGACGAAGATAAAAGAATAACTGTTACACACAAATAATAAATATATAGGGAGTCAAATAAGCCTTCAATTGAATAATTTCGTTTTAAATACACGAAATGTCTGAAAGCGACCGAGACCGGGTGATGTAGCACATCCTTTGTCCAGCAGTGGACTGCCAAAGGCTGACTGGAAACTCTATGCAGCAAATTTTTGATGTTATAAAAAAAAACCTAAAACAGTAAAAAAGCCAAATTAACTTGATGATTTTAAATGTGGACATATCTCCATAACAACGAAAGCGTCTACTGTCCAATCTATGCTTACTTAAGTTATTGCCATGGCTAGTGGCACCCTAAAAATGTGAAGATACGGCGTATGGCACAAACTGGCACGGTATATTGACCGGCTAATAGTCCACGGTCGTCAAGGGTGAGCGGACATTTGCATCGATTCGGCAGGTGTATTGGGAGATTGGACGATTATTCTATTACTCATTATAATTTGACATTAGCTCCAAATGGTTAACTGTCAACGGTGTGAGTGACAGCTGTCATTATTGAATCTTTGATAATTGTTACTTTTAGAAGCCTGATTCTTCTTCTGATGAAGTGGTATTCGCCGCGAGTATTATAGCCGCAGCAACGATTTGAATTGAGCGTGTTCAATTTTACTCGCAGCGCATAGTCGCTGTGTGTGACCGAAGCTTTCTGGTCTAACCGATGAACTGTAATCATAATGGGTTGTGGAGTTCAGAGAAGCAGTGTCTCCAGGTCAAGTTATTGGTGTTCATCTGCGTTCTGCTGGGCTGAAAGCTGACCAGCATGGAACGGTTAAAGGGTAAAAGACGGCATATCAGAGTTCAATATAACTCAATCTCAACAAAAACAGAGGTAGTAGTTACTTTCAAAACCCCTCGTATTAGGTTTTTTCTTTGGAGCAGAAAGGACTGTCAGACTCGTACTTACTAAAAGCCGTCACATTTCTTCGATTAACCTTTGTGTTCCACCACCGTTGCCCTGTTTAAACAACCCTGGGACGTTAAGTATTAGATACTACATTGAATTTTAATTCGATTATCCAATATTTTTCGTCAGCATAGGTCAATCAAACAAAATGTTGAATTCTGACATTTCCATCATAGTCATCAGTGATTTTATTACTTTGTCAAAGGTAGACAGACCTTTTTTGGAACCCGTTGATTTCTTTAAACGGACATTGTATATTCTTTATTTAAAATACCTTCACACCAAAGAGGTCTAACATAATAAAACCTCGGAAACAAAGCTTCGAAACTGTCAAACAAAAAACGACAGTAGTCGTTAAAACCAGCCAGTGAATGTCAATCACATATAACCTACACCTTTGACCCATGGTCAAGTTCGGTTCCTAATTCATTCTTGATGACGAGGGTCAAGGAAACGACCTATACAACCTAGAATTTACATACAAAGTCTTGAATAATAGCTGGCCGTCCAACGGGGTCACTGTTTTTGTCCTCATGTGTACTTATGAAGTCTTTATTGTAAAGGTGGTAAAGTTCATGTTTGTGTGACAATTGGTTAACTTTGTTTTTTTGAAAACAGAAGTTTGTGGTTGGTTATGTCATGTATTTTTTAATGTTCTTCTTTGTTTGAAACAAAAGCTTGATGACTTATTTATTTATTAAATAGTAGTACACTTACAATTTACACAATACTTGGATGCAAACATAAACTCATTAGAGTTTTACCGTGCACCAAATCATCGACAACATGATGTACACAAAGAAATTCAATTGAATACACTCAAAATCCTTACTTAAAAATATCAAGTCGACAAAGCAAACAAAAAAATAAAAACACAATAGTGGGTATTAGCAAAAACATAGATACGAACGCATACTTACGACTAGAAGTCATTATTACTGGAATGGACAATTACGTCAGCTAAATAAATAATTTCAAAAAGATTGTTAGAATAGATCTAATACTTTTATCGATAATAGACAAAAAAGTAGCATTTTTTTATTCTTTCAAGAACTCCTTGAAGAAAAAAAATCTGTCCTAACATGTTGCTAAGTTTTTTTTTTAATGGCATCTCGCTGGTCAACCTAGAAGAGGTTGTGTGCTGCTTAAACTGACTTTTCTATGGATGCCGTAGATTACTCTAAGGCCTCCAGCAAGGGGTACATGTTGCTAAGGGTTTTGGCTTTGGTTTTATAGCCGGCGGCCTGCCTGACACTAACCCTATTTGAAAATACTTTTCTTGGTTGTTTACCCGCCATCATTCGGGTGACCCAAGGTGCTTGATAGCATGGACTGGGTCTTAAGGTCCATTAGTAAAAAAAGATATGAGGTGGTACTATTTATTTTATTTTCGTAGTCACCTAATTGAGACATGAGACATTATGCTTCATGAACTTCGATTTCGATCTCAAATTTAAAAAGCTCCAAGATTTCTGCAACAAAGCAAATATAAAGCGACTCTACAATTATCTTCATACCTCCGTATCTATTTAAAACCTCGCACTTCCATTCAGCTGGCTATCGATTCACACACACCATCGCAACTCGATACCAAGTTATCTCAAGATCTGCATCGATACAACAATCGATTCTCGAATATCTTATTATCATACAAAATAAGCCCCATACACAGAACAGACGAAATTAAAATGACAATTACATGCCGATTCGGATTTGAATGGCTTCAACAGCATTATTAGCGTTGAGAGCCTCTTTTGTTGGCTAAAGTAAATATTTTGACAAAAGTCCGTTGCGCTATATTGAGTTACTTAAAGGACAATTGCCACATCACTATCGACAAATGGGCTGCTGAAAAAATATAGAAAAAAATTAAGATGTGTCAATCTTCTTTTTTCTGGACGAACAAAATGTTGATTTCGAAATACATTTGGACCTTCGTTTCAAACACTTGATCGACTGCCAAAGTGTCAATTGCAATGAGTTTTACAAACAAGAGAAAGTGTCATAAAAATTGCAAGTGACCACAAAATTATGGACACCATTTTAAGTTGAACCCTCGTCCTTTACTATAATGAATTCGCAGCCTAAAATCCAAGGGTCTTATTTAATTTGACGGTTCACTAGAATTACCAAGTCTTTGGATTGTCGAAATTGGGGATTCCACATGCAGTAATATAATATGAGTGCAAGTCGCGTGTCTGTCTGTCATGTTTTCGTGAGCAGAACTCGGAAACGACTAACACCTGCTATTTTCATCCTTATTAACAAGTTCAATGGACATAGTGATCTAATATAGTATTCTTTTACACCATAAAGGTTGAAATTAAAACGTCAACAATAAATAGTTCAACAGTTGCTTGAATCACTACTTTAAGCAACATTTATAAAGTAAATCCGTTAATCTATGCTGTTAAAGATTAAAGGATATCTCCGATTATCAAGGATTGCAAGGAGTATCGCTGAGTTAATATAAATAAAAGTAAAACAATGGCTACGCGGGCCGAATCGCAATGACTGGCTGGTGTGGGACGCCATGTGGGTTGGAGGTCATGTACGATTTAAATTTAAATTTTGAATTTGGAATCCCTTTTCATAGAGTTTCGTAAGTATTAACTGACTATTGGTATTTGTCTATGGTTTAGAATTAAGAGACACATCTTTTAGATCAAGCTTTTTAAAATTAATAGTATGCAAATTCTTCTTAAAGCTGGAAATTCATAAAAATTATCTCGGTTGATATCTTTTTCTGTAACCAACCAACGACTAAATTTACCTATTATCTAATCAGAAGAACCAAAAGTTAAGCAAAAACAAAGGAACGGGGTTTGAATTGAGATTGAATATTAATTTTTAGCGATAGAAATACGCGATGTATGGCAAAAAGACCAATACATATTTATATCCATTTAAAATTATGTCAAATTGTTATTATCTTTCTGCTTTAAAATTATTATATTATTTGTTTTCATTGTATCTTTTATCATCGGTTATTCTTCTTTTCAATATTAAGGCTTCATTAATATCCGCTTAAAGTTTCATACAAACTTCAATATGCCTTTTACTGTAACAATGGACAAAACGTCTTTATTATATTGTACAATAACTTTACTTGCCCAGTGTATTATTGAGTGGAAATAAAGAAATAAATTGAGTTCAATAATGACATGTGAGCGCAAATTCGTGTGTGTCAAACAATGATGGCAACAATCCCACTTTCGCCGTTCAACCAAATGTTGTCGTGCGGTCGCGGGACTAAGGACTGATGGAGACTTCCAAAATATATTATTATAGATATTCTTGACGAAGGGGGTAGTACTTTTTTTTTTTTTTTTTTTTTTTATCGTGGTAAAATCATCAAATGAGACCTCCAACCCCGGGCAGGGCGGGAGGTACTGTCAGACTTGTACTGACTAAAATCCACGGTGTCCTTCAGTAGCCCTTTATGTTCCGGGGTCACGGTAATAGAAATAAATCCCGCGACCCCGGCAGGCTTTGGCCCTCTGAGAGGGGGCCCCGTCATTTTTGCTGACAGCTCTTTGAGGCGCGCGTGGAACACGACGCGCCGTCGACCCGGGCATGGTCCATGGTCGGACAGCGAGTTGCCCTTTACTCGCTGTCCGCATGCCCGCGCCTACGGTGGCCGGAGATCGTCTTGCGACGTACGGCGCCGTGGGCGTACACCACTGCGGTTGGGGCGGAGGGAGGACGCTGTCCTCTCTCTCTCGCGGCCCGCCGCCTCCTTCACGAGCAGTACTGCCTCGCAGAAGGCGGCGACCGCTTCCCACTCCGTCTCGCTCCGCAGCATGGCCGAAACCAATGCCGGGCGCGAGAGGTCTCCGCCTATCGCCGCCGTGAGGACACGTCGGTGCTCTGCCCAAGCTGGGCATTCTTGCACCGTATGCTCTACTGTGTCCTCCGGGCGATCTTCGCAGTGGTGACACCCCGGCGTTTCCTCCTTTCCCATCAGCCACAGGTACCTCCCGAAACTTCCGTGTCCGGTGAGGACCTGCGTCATGCGATAGGTCAGGACGCCGTGACGTCTCTCCAGCCACTCCTCAAAGAGGGGTCTTACCGCCGCGATTGCGGCGTGCCCGAGGGGGTAGTACTAATACTTCTTTAAGCTACTTCTACTTTAATAATGACTTTTAAATGATTTGCTTAATTAAAAAGAACTACGATTTGAGTTAAGCATTAATTTTTTTAAGAAACTATAAACCTTCTTTGAGCACCTTGAAATGGTCTATATTGTAAAGCCTATAAAATACTTTTCCAAATTGTACTTAAGAGCCCTATTACAAAATGAAAGAACACAGTTTCTGTCAATTTGACATCGTGATGCCCCCCGCATAAAAACAAAACACAATCAACACAGCTATGCCTCGTATACCAGGATGAAAACAACATGAGCTTTTGCCACTTTTCTTTCGAATAAACAAAGTGAGATACCGGGCTTCTAGACACTACTTATTTTCTGAGTTACCAATGGATAATATGATAAATGTATACCTAGCAAAATAAAATAAGGGCCACTCATTAAATTACACTTTAAACAAGTATAACTCTTATACTGATGGATTTTAGCGATTAGACCGCCCATTGTATCACACTGTGAATTGGATATATTTGTAATTTAGAAGGTGTGCATTTTAAAGATTATTCAATTCCATTCTATACGAGTAAATAATCTTGTTAGGATATCTTTCAAGTGTTCATTTTGTTTCTTGTGACTAACTGGAATTCATAACTTATTTAATTAGATTTTTGAAATTATTTAGAACTTACGATTTGGTGTTTAAAAATTTTCAAACTTTTTCTTGGACTTATACATCAAACCGTCATTTATGCCATCCATTTAGAGACATAATTAAGAGCCGAAAATGAGCCACTTGCGGTGATTAAGGTGACATAGATAAGGAGATATAGCCAGAAGAGGTCGGTTTTATGGTCGAATATTCCCAACCAGTGTTTTAAAATATTTTAAACTGGTGTCAAGAGACAAGAGTAATATCACCAAACGCCGTGATCCAGGAAGAAACTGAGTAAGGCCCAAGAAGACCATCATGTTCGTTAAATCACGCAAAGAGAACGATAAATCTACTACGCGGATCATAAAAACTCAAACTATTTTGACTGGGCTTCAGTGTTTCTTATACTGGGTCACTGCTGGTTTCTTTTTTAATAAAGACAGATCTTTCAGAGTGTACATAATCTTGAAACAGAATGTTTCGGTGAGCTCTAAATTAAGTGCTCTGGGGTGGTTATTCTGTCTCGCAAAACAGAGGTTACACTTCCTAACCTTTTTTTTTTTTCTTTCTTTTAGATTTTTTTTTTCTTTTTTCTTGTTTTGTTACATTTCATATTTTTACCACTTTGTCTGTATTTGTTATTTATTCCTTTCTTTTTATACAATCTGACATACTTATTTATTTTTTTATGTTTTTACAATCTGACGTGAGTTACTTTGTGACTTTGATTTTTTTATTTATTTATTATTTTTTACAATTTGACATGCTTTTTTTTCAATTATTATTATCTTTTTTGTTTGTTTGTGTATTAATTTTATCATTGTGAATGCGAGGACGAATGTGGGGAAGTTTTGCTCTTGACTCATAATAATTGTCTGACAACTTGAGTACTTTAAGCGGCCTACCCAAATGTCCTTTCTTTGGTATTGTTCGTCGTGTCGTTGAGCTCCTTGAGGTCTGAGTCGAGCTACACGGTCACCGACAAATGCTTGCACTGACTGGACAGGTCCACTCAAATCTGTGTGGTTCTTTCTTCAAAAGACCGTCTCAGACACCCACATGGTCCTCGTATGACCTGAACAATGTCTGGACTTTAAAAGAGACTGTGACCTCTGAGTTTGTTTGGGCTGTTTCTTCTCAGAGTAGTCAGGTACGAAACACCGGCCTCATCTAGCTTTAAAAATACTGATTATGACGTGTAAAAGTGTTTTTTATAACCAATTTACAAAATAAATATCATTTATCTAACGAAGGTACTAACTTCTCAAAATTGCGTAGAAAATGTGGTACAACTCCACATTATTCCATTCGCATAGCAAATAGTAGGATAGTAGGTATCTGAGTTCATCCACGATCAATCGCGACTAACAGTGCATAGATTCGCTTATGCTCGAATTACGATGCTACAGTTGGTCACTTAGGCTTTTTACCTGATTTCTATTGAAATGGCATAGAAAATGTTTGTTATTTAATCCAGAACATTTACACCTTTAATACAGGGTTTTAGAGAAATTTAAAAAAAACTCTTTGGTACATTGAAAACGTTATTTTTTTCGATTTTATTATTTAATATGAAACCTGTACCAATTCCTGTAATTTCTCACTTTTCATTCAATTTCGTTTATTTTTACGATTTATTGGAATGCTAACTTATTTTTTGTATGTTTTGTTCTGAGTAGTACCTGTTTTCATGAATAAAATTCACAAAACCGTTTGAGTGCTTGAACTTCAATGCTGCTAAGACGTGATTTTTTCCGCAAAAAAGAGCCAATCCGACCCGGTTCTATCTTTCTGAGGTGCAACCGTAAAAAAATACAGACCATCTTGACGTTGTTGGGGTGCCGTTAACATCGACCCCGAATATTAGTCCACTTTTTGAGTTGGCTGCAAAAAAGTTAGGTATCCTAGTCAAGCGGTACTTCACGCCTGAACAGTTGATGAACTTGTATAATGTTCAAGTCTGGTACATGGAGTGGTATAGGTTGGCCAAATCCCAACTCGATGCACTTGCAAAAGCGCCCGGCATTGATCGAGGCCACGATCTGCGGGGCGAGACGGAATGAGAAGTAGTCACCTCCTTATGCAAAGCAGTCATGATAGGGAAGTAGGAGGTGGAACACGTGAGGGAGAGGAAAGCCGCGTTACCTAAGACGCCGTGAAGCGATTTCCAATCAGGGAGGTAAGCCTTGGAGGGCCGGAGCTTGTCGTGGTCACTGGACTGTCTCACCACGGTGAAAAATACAAATACAATGCAGCTGCCAAAACGAAATACCGCAATTGACTGGATGCCGAACCTGATAAAAGACTTCAACTCTCTTCGATGAAACCTAATTACAATCGATTGATGAAAAATAAGAAGCTGTTCCATACATCCTATTCGATTTTTTTTTCTCATACTCTGTAACATTATTATAATGCGCGTTACTTTTCTCTTATTTTTATTTATTAACACTTACTGCATACAAGTAAACATTGTATCTACGATAAGGCACACTTACTTAATGCCTTTGGTTTTTATAGTCCAGTCATTAGGGACGAATTAATTTTAAAAAAACCCCGACACAAAAACCAAGTTCCCTATATAAAGTAAAAAACAATGAAAAAACACAATTATTATTAACTAGCTGCCCCGGCAAACTTCGTACCGCCTCTTTTTCTCACCTTTTGAACCTTCCCTGGACTTTCCAATATAATTCAAAACTAAAATCAGCCAAATCGGTCCAGCCGTTCTTGAATTTTAGCGAGACTAACGAACAGCAATTGATTTTTATGTATAAGATTATTTGCATTATGACTTCACTAACATCAGTGCATTGAAGGCTTTGTATGAGGCTCTTGTGAGGAGTCATCTCGAGTATAATGCGGCATCTGGAGTCCGAGTGAAATGAAATATAAAAACATGTTCGAACGGATACAGAACAAATTCGTTAGATTCATTTATTTAAAATTGTATGGAAGATACCCGGATACCCATTGCTATATCCTACCCTGTGTTCTGTCTCGGTATGGTTGGCTATTACAAATAAGCTATTATAATTGTTGTTTCGAATATAGGGAAAATACAATCAACACATTTATATGTTTACATTGCAAACAGATCAGAATTAAATTAATTCAAAATATTAGCTTGTACCAAAAAAGGTTGGTCGCGCTATACTCTTGGCGATTGGAAATATTCCTGGCCACCACTCATGACCTGCGGAAAATTAGAGGTACTTCATTTTTTATATGGAATTTGATGCTATGACAAAGATACTAGCGCCGCGTCTAAAGGTCATGAATGATGGCGTGTATTTTAAATTTTAATGATTACGTGACTAATGTCAAAATGGTTGCGAGCGGTACGTCTTCCCTCTGAGAGCGCTCCGCGCTGTCTAAATCAAAGAACAAACCGTTCTTGGTTTTATATTGAATTTTGTCGTTGCATATTTTAATTATTTTATACTATTAGTTTACTTTTAAATGCGCTAATTATTTTTTTCATGCAAGCTAACATAGTAAACTTAGTTATTGAATACTTTTTGATTGAATATTCAGTAAATATTGATAGATAAAAAATATAATTTTGGACGAAAAAATGTCAAATTCTTCCTGTTTTCCAGAATTATTTTTGGTGTATTTCTGAATGAAAAATAAAAATCTGATTAATACACTCCAATTGTAAACTTTCAGATGTACCATGGACATTTTCAAATGTTATTTTACTATTATACATTCTATGTAATTCAATACAAAAGTATGACAAAAAGTAGAATTTTATGAAACATCCTTTGCAGAGACAAGGTTTTTACTCATGTATGTAAACAAATCTAAAAATGTTTTCAATACACTCCACGCAGAAATAATCAAACTTTCTCGAGTATATATTTTTTTTTAATTTGTGGCCATATCCTAACCAGAATCAGGTTAAAAACCTTGCACAAAAACAAGGAAACGTGTGATAGCCCTCTTAACAACATTCTTCTTACTCTAGCTAATCTCAGTTCTTCCGCAGATCACGCTCAAAGTTTCGAATAATCTAAGGTACTAAAATAGTTCGAACAGATGCCTTATAGCTAGGAGATATTTTTAAAGTATGAGTCATATTTATTAAGTAGTCATACTTTAATTAATTTGGAAGAAACCTATACTCAGCATTAGGTGACTAAAAGCTGAAGAAGAGATGAGAAATTTTATTTGCTTTCATCAAAAAATTGATATGAAAAAATCTTAAGTCCTAACAGCATTCCTTGCCACCTCTGTTCCGCTTAAGGCAAAATTATCCTCGGACAGGGCAAGTATACGTTCTGCATTGTCAATAGAGTGATTACCACACACCGTATCCTTGACAGCCGGTCCGCACACGACCTTTCCACATTTCCACCACCATTCCATTTCAAGTATGGTTTTTATCATTCATTTGGCAAGATATAATGATGATGATCAGGGTCCAAGAATTGAATTCAATTGAGAAACTCTTTTCTTCATCAGAACATTGTTTTTTGGAAAATTATACTCATCTTTGTAGGACCACCAAGGGATACTGCAAATTCGGAAAAGTCTTATGTCATTTTAAGTAAACACATAAACGATTCATGTAAATAGTGCACGGCATGCGCGAGGCCTTTTGGTGGAACTTGTGCGCTTAGATTATTGGTTCATGAAACGCGTGCCTTTTTCTCTTTGGGTCAGAAACTATAGACTACTACTTGCTACGATCCTTCTTTCGTTTCATCCTCTCTCTACAATATTGGTCATACAAGCACTTAACTCCTTATCCTAACTCCCTCCTTTCCTCTTACATTACACTACATGAATCAACGACGATAATTATATTACTAGACTCCGCATACACGATCTAAGGAACAAAAACTGGGGTGCTAAGGCAGGAAACCTCCACGTGCGCCCGTGGACTGGAGTTCCCTCTCGGATATATCCGGGGGGAAGACCAGTTTTTCGGGCCGGTGCACCCTGGGATGCGGGCAAAAACTCTTCTTTAGGCTCTGTGTGCCTAAAGAGTCTTTGCCCGTATGCGAATAGCCTGTCGTGTGGACGCTCCAACGCGTGTCCCTCTGATCAGCAGAGGGCACAGCGGCGGAGCGGGCTTGCGGACGGTGAGTAATGGGTGGCTCGCCGTCCGATCGAGGACCAAGCCCGGGTTGGTGGCGCGTCGTGTTTCGCGCCAAATGCCTGCTGGGGTCGCGGGTTTTTTCTTAACCCAGGTTACCGCGGCCCCGGAACGTACAGGGCATCCGAAGGAACACGGGTGGATTTTAGTCAGTAAGAGTCTGACAGTCCCTTCCGCCCCACCCAGGGCGGGAGGACTCATTTGATGATTTTACCACCTAAAAAAAAAAAAAAAAAAAAAAAAAGGAACAAAAACTATTCTGTCAACTTGCTGAGGTACTACGTAAGCGAGGGTGACGGGGATACTGCGTTGTGATTGGCTAACTCAAGGTCTGTTCTATCTCAAGGTATGTTTACGGCTCACAGGAGTGGTCGAAATAAGACGGATATAAGACTTTTTTGCCTAATGTGTTGACAGACATCGGTCGCCTGTTATTATGAGTCTAGCAATATCGTCGTTGACATGAATGAATACGAATATACCAAAAATATTAAAACCTTCATTGTATCCTAAGTTTGCGAACCCAGTCCTTATAAAATCATTAGCCATATGCCTTGCTCACTTTTACAAATCTAACCTGCGCTTTGCGGTCTTCGCCCAAGTGGATTAAGTATTTGAATTCTGGCCTCCTGGTCAACTTAGTGTTCACCTGCCGTGCGGTTTTGGGCAACAGATGGGCCTTATTAGGCTTTATGATGATCAGGGTAGAGTTGTAAGTACTCAATCAAGGAACACCTTGGTTTTGAACATGATTCAAGATTGTGAACGGCAGTGGTTAGAATACTGAGTCATCGTTGGCTAAAATCTGAGGACTTATCACGAGTTTTCACGTTTTTGCGACGTAAAATAAATGGGGAGTTTGGCTGTTATTTTGACGGAAAAAATTGTGTACTAACTTAACGTCATAATTACTTATTGCCAATATTCAGGCCCCAAAAGACAGGAAAGTGTATGATAGGACCGTGAAAAAGAAAAATAAGTAAATATTGCTTTATCGGTTGTAAACTAGTCCTTCTAGACTTCATAAAACCTTAAGTCATGTGTCGTTAACTATTAAGTTTCATCACTACTACATCACTTCACTTATTCGTCATGTAACGATAGGTCAGAATTACAAACATTTTCAGGATTCAGCCAAGCCTTAAAACTGCTAGCGTGGAATCAGAAAGCTCCAAAATTGCATCACACCCTTCTTATCTGATCCATATCTCCATTTACGCCTTTTAAAACTTACGGTACAATCACAGACAAAAGTAAAACCGCTTTAAAAAGTTAGTTCACTTTCAATTACACTCATTTAGTACAGTCGAGTACAAAACAAAAAGTGGAAATAAATCATAAGTCGGTTACAATACTGTTCGTGAAAGATAATTGGTTTTGTCTATTTATAATGAGAGGTAAACGGGTCGTAATTAATGACAGGCAGTGATGAGCGGTGGATAGCTTTGTTGATGCTCTGCCCACTAGTTGCGTAGGATAGTAAGTTAGCTGGTGAGACTGTACTGTACTATGGCGGACAGAAGTGCTTTCGATTTTTTTGAAAATATGACTGTAACTATCAGGTAAGACTAGAGAGAACTAGAGTAAAAATATTGCTTATGTTGAGTAAAATCAGTTAGAACACCCTTTTTTTCCAGGGTCACGGAAGTCTGTTTTTACAGTCCCTCAACTCCGGCAGTCGTTTGGGCTCTATGGGGGCCTCGTCATATTGTTGACAGCTCTATGAAGCGTTGGCGTACGAAGCGAACACGACGCACTGTCGACCCGGGCATGACCCCTGATGACGAGCTATCCATCCATATCCATCCGAAGTTAGACCACCCCTGCTGAGTGAATATGGTGGAGCTTTGATGTAAACAATGTTCCACCTAACACGCTGCCTTTAGTACACCACACATAGTCAAAGTGACCACTGCACTATTACTATAACGACTCTTGGGAGTAGATAACTTTTGCGCTATCGAGAAGAGAAAGTCAGGAAAAGGGATTTTTAATGAATTCACAAAGATTTTGTTATTTATCGAAAAAAAAATTAAGAAAACAAGGAGAGATTAAACATTATATCAGGAAAATCAACCAATAAGTAGCAGCAAAACGAATCGACATCTACCAAAGAGGTTACTTAATCTTACGTAATTAAAAACTTAGCTAATTTGCTGATGACAGTACTCGTCATCTACAGCACCCACGATTTATCCATTGCACATCGTTCAAAATCTAACTCGCTGACAAAACACACAAAACTGAACCTTAAATCACTGCAATAAGAACTGGTCAATGTTTTCTTATCTAAAGTAATTAATGAAGTTTTGAATGGAGAAAAATATAGTAACAATTCGAATTAATCAATTATAATTGATGGAATGGGTGCTTATAATGTGTTATAAGCGAATATGTAATTACAGTTAACACCGTTAAGTGTAATGTAGGTGGTGTAGCAAAAAAAATGTTTCTGTTGCGCGTGCGCATCTTATTGTGTTGTATGTAGGTAGATTATAGTCATGAAAACTGGGTTATGGGTGATTAAATCTGGGTAGGTTGTTAGTACTTTTATGACCTTTTCATTTATGGAGCAATTGGATATATTTTTATTCGTGTGGTTAAGTTCACCATTTTCAGTTATTGGTTACAACAACGCAGAGGTGACGGCATTGTCGCTATAGCCATCTCATCATAAGTAGTCTATAGCCATAGAGCACAACCTATATCAGCCTACCTAGTTTTAGGCTATAGATTGAGGCTATGGCTACAGACTGAATGAATGACAATATTGGTTTTAAGAACAGATCAACCATACAAAATTCTGATAGCATGGACCTTACTGACGTTCTGAGACCCATTGATCTTGGATATTTTTTAAATTATACTGTACACACAGCTATATATCAAATGCTACAAAACCAGTAATAAGCAGACAAAAAAATAGCCCAAAATATACTGTTTAATCTACACGTTTATTTTTCATACATTTCAAAAGTCTATCATAGATATTGCTAATCATCGACAAATCTGCCAAAGAAGCAGTCATACATGACTCCTTTTTTTGCTTCTTCGAGGCACCTGTTCTAATTTCCAATTGTACGAAACCAAACATTTTTATTGATAGCACCCATTAAATTATCATAATTTTCAATTTCAATGGAGCTTCCATCCTCACAAACCAAAAAATTGACAATGAAATCAAAAGAAGCACATTCAAATACAAAACTGTTTACTAAATAAAATAAAAAGACATAAAACATGAATGATTTCCTCTATGAACGATGACCCAATGTTTTGTAACCACCGCGTCAAGGAAAGGGTGTGCCCACAAATATGTACAGTCATCGACAACAGTTTGGAGTGACATTTTGTTGTGTTGGTATTAGCATACTGGTCAGTGGTCTGATGGATTTAAATTTGAACTGCCTTTCTCTCATTGCTTTGGTCCAGTTACTTAATGTTTTGAAAATTGAATTTGAATTAAAATCATTATATCACATGACTGCTGCTCTTGTTTTGTCATCAATTATTATGTGTAATTATTTTAGGTTATTTTTTGTAGATGAATTATTTATAATTTTGATAAACAGTTTTAAACATAATTTTGTGCCTAACAGTTACTTAAAGACATATTAGACCGAGAATAATTGAATATTATGTCGCTTTTTTCCTTCTTCTTTTATATTTATGTTAAGGTCAAAACACTTGATATCGTTAGAAATTGTTAGACTCAAAGATAATCTAAAACCCGGGGGTTCCCTGTGTAATCTTGATAATTTTACCACACCCACAAATAATTATCAAAACACTTCCATTTTCAATACTTTATCGATTGACATTGAAGATAAGCCTTAATCAGCAATACTTACTCAGTATTATTATATAATTTAATCTTTATCTTTTTAAACGGTACGTCATGGCCAGACTTAGCCGTCATTATGACAAACAGATTAAACACTATCAAATTGCCGACGGATAACTTTAATAATAATTCATTAATCAGTTATCATCATTGTAAAACGAAACAAAACGTCTGCCCACTCGTGACCGTTTAAAAAAAAAAAAAGAAAAAAAAATCAGTCCAAATATGTATGAATGGACGAGCTGTGTAAGCGTTGAGATAGGTGTGATTAGAATGAGCGTGCGCGTGGGCAGGCGGGCTGTCATCGCGAGAGGTCATTGTGTACGAGAATGAAGACCCCAGCATTTATAGAACAGACGTGTTCCACTGTAGGAGGGACTTTTTCATTTAAAAACTTGATTTCTGTGCTCAGATAATCACAATAATGTCTTCATAACAAACACACCCTTAAGTGTGCAATGCGCTGCCTGTTTTATATCCTTTTAAGGAGGTTTATCTTCGGAGACGCGAAACGGTGTAAAATGTCTTACGAAATTCACTATCTTGGTTGCGGTAAACATTAAAATTGTGAAGTTTCGTGTACATGGAAGCTATAAATTACACATTTTTCCGTTTACAAAAATATTCACTCATATTAAAAACATTAAGTCATCACCTTACAGAAAAAAAAAAAGTAGTTTTCATTCAACTATAGTTTGATATCAAGACAGAATCGAAACAAAACATGACAGGTCGCATCGAAGCCATAAATATTATATTAAATTGACTCAATCAATTCAAACACAGTTCGAGTGTGAGCCTATTTGCCTATGTTTGGTTACACAATGTACGACACGTTTCGTTCATGTATTTGTCGTGTCTAACGATTCGAGCGCGCGTTTCGAGTGGATTTGCATTGAATGAACGCGGGCTGGACACACGCGCATCGGCGGCCTGTCATTAGCGGACGTGCGCAATCTGTCGCCGCTCCACCCTGTTCCGAACTCAAATTATTGTGTTCAACACTCGGTCGCTTGCGACACGAGTTTTAAGAAAATAGGTGACAATTGTGTGTGTGACTGTACTTTTTATTGGCTTGCAGTTGTGTGAGCAACTTTCTTTTCTGCGTGTGCTTTATGACTTTGTAGTTGTTATGTAACCTACTTGGATGTATCCTTTGTTATTTTGATAAACAACTTTCCTAAGTCATCTGTCAAGCTCAACTTTTGATTTTACATCGAGGAAATGCAAATCTTGTGCTTGACTGTACTTTTGATTGCAGATCGTAACATTTTGCTGAAGATCCATTTAATGCAATTGTGTAACAGTTTGCACTTTGTAAATTTTGATTTCCAAATAAAATGACCAACATTGAACACGTTTCGATAAAATTTAAGTTTAGGGTTACCCATAATTATAGTTTAATCAAGTTTTAACCTTACCTTGAAAAACAGCTTATAGTATCGAAAATAGCATCGTTGGGTCATTTTCGATAGTTTTAGCTGTATTTCAGCAATATTTCTAAAAAACAAATGAATTTGATAGATGATGAAGTTTCCATAATAGGTATAAAAATGCCAGCACGTCACAGGTAGGCTTACATGTGGGCATGTGAATAGAAAAAACTATACGGGATCGAAAAAATCCGTATATAAAACCTCTTTGTGCTCGGCCTTTGTCCACTTTTTTCAAAAATCCACCCTCATTTATGCTTTTTTGCAACGAAAAAACGGTTTTATAAGATCTCAAGGGAAACGATGCGAATAATTCCTCGTTTCATGTTTCTTAGTTTTTTTTTTTCGTAGAGGTTCTATTTTTAAACTCCCACAGGCATTGTTGGCTGTTATCGATCTAATCTCCTTTTGATAGACCTCCTTAGTGTTATGGACCCGGGACTTCATTGTCCGGCCATCTTTTTTTACGTTACGTCACAATTTCGAAAGAGTTGATGGATGGCAAGATTGATGGATTAAAATAAACATTTAATTTTGTTTGTATATCCTGCTTGGTGTAACCTCAAGACGAGAACATTAAAAAGCTATAAAGTTTTACAATAGTGTCTAGTGAAACTTCGTTGTGGAGACAGTAAAGATTTTATAACAGAAAGTGTTAAATAAATACGAAATTGCCAAGTACTACCTACTGGAATTGATCTAGAGACGACCAACGACACTACCCTTCCTAAGAGACTAAATTCTTACGAAGAGGTTACTTACTACGACGACGATTCTTACGAAGAGGTTACTTACTTCGACGGAGTTGGTGGTAGAGCAATGTAGAATATAGAAGTAAATGCAGTCATAGAAGGTCAACAATGAAAGATAACTTCTTCTCAATGATCAAAATTTGTAGGAAGACGATCTTGGATGTCGGTTTAGGGCCAAAGCCTGCCGGAGTCGCGGGACACACGTATACCGCGACTCCGGTACACAAAGGGCTACTGAAGGACACCGTTGATTTTAGTTTCTGCCGCCCTGCTCTGGGCAGGAGGACTCTTTGATGATTTTACCAATACAAAAAAAGATGTCGGTTTCTTTAATGCTTAAAGTGACACTGATGATAACGGTTCCATAATTAAACGTGGGCGATGACAATACCACTAGTTCATTTAACTGGTCTAGCAATAAATAAGTACTTTAATCAAAACATCTATCAGTATGCTCATCATCAAGAAACAAAAATATTTTTTTTTATCTTGTGCAAAAAATATTGCGTTTCGCCTAGTCCTTTTATCCCAATACAAAGATTTGTAAAGATAACCACAACATCAAGAACACCGGTCATTTACATAACTATCTAGAAACCAAAGATGCGGTCATTTCAAAATTTGTCCCAAAGTTTTTTGCTGTTTCGACATGGCGTTCGGTGTCATAAACATTATTTTTAATCACTCCTGGCTCATCCTGATAGTATCTGCAACACATGTTGTGCACACTAATGATTTTGAGGACATTCAGTAAAAAACTTTTACCTACTAACCATGTTTTGCTTTTAGTGGTTTGTAAAAAAGTTGCTGTGCGTTCAAAATTTCTTAGTTTCGAAAATAGAAGAATTGCAACCCAAAATCGTTTTGTTCTGTGAAGTTTGATTATATTTCATATAAGAAGATACGAGTACTCATCATCTTTCTGCCCTTATCCCATTTAACTTGGGGTCGGTGTAACACGCTTTTTTTCCATTCTCCTCTATCAGACGTCACAGTATCATTTACTCCTTTTTCATTCATAATACCATTCCTTAGACAATCCATCCATCTTTTCTTTGGCCTTCCTCTTCCTCTCCGTCCCACAACTTTCATACTCATCGCTCTCTTAGCTGAACAGAATTTCTCGGACGAAATTACAGAGATATTGACCTAAAAATGTTACTCAGTTCGAAACAGTGATGATAAAAGGCTAAAAAAAAATACAGTAATGTCTTTATTGAAGTCTGTCTACATACAATCAGATACCCGTAAGTACAAAAGTAAAAGTAAGTCTAAAACCCACAGCAAGGACAAACTAAGAAGAACATTAAAAATCTTTACCAAGCGACTCTGTAATGGACTCACCGTAAACTTTGACTCTTTTACAACATCTCACTTCGCATCTCAGTCAAAAAGGGCACAATAATTTTAAACCACAAACTTCCACTCGAGATGATTTATGCAAAACTCGTGTTGTCCATAACGGTAAACTTTTTTTGGTGTCACCAGAAATTTTGGGAACAAAAAAACCAATTCGGGTGAAACGGTCTAGTGATGTGTGTCGGGGGTTGTTTTGATTTTGGACGCCGATAGTGGTTCGTTTGTCGTTTGGTGGCGAAATGTTTATTATTTAGGACCAGCGTCTTCTGGTTTTTAGTATGAGGTTCAGCAGACTTCGTAGAGAAAAAAAATTACACAAATGGCCAAAATTCATGGAAATTGTTCTACAACATTTAAAGATGTGAAGTAAAACTTTTGCTTGCGTTCTTGAAACTATCGCAAAGGTCCCAATTTTGCTGTGGACACCATGAAGTGGCCTAGTTGCCTGTTTTTTTTATAAACGTCATATAAGTAATTATTTATTCACAATTTAACGTATATTAGCTATGCCCGTTGTTTCACGTCCTGCTGTACAGCTTTTATTAGTCGTAGCATGATGTTATATAGTCTATAGCCTTCCTCAGTAAATGGACTATCCAATACAAAATTATTTTTATAATTTGAACTGATAGTTCCTAACTCTTCAGCTATATAAGAGTAATATTAGTATAGATTTTGATCTTTAGGTATCAACTTTATCCAAATTCATAATTCACGATATTTTTTACGGTTTTTTTCGGGATCCTCATGTTTTGACTTCGCGAGAAGTTGGGTCATCTCCTTTATTCCGATTCTCACGTAGGCCCACTCCTCTCTGATTTATGATATGAAACCTGTCACAAAACGTTTCAGCTGTAGCTTTTAGAACGTGGCATCACGCCCCGAGCTTTTGTCATGCGATGGACATCGCATTTTTATGTTCTTTTTTTAAGGATTATTAAATGGTTTTTTTATTTTTTATTTATCGTGTAAATATTAGACTGTTATCGGTCTGCTGTGGGTTTGATCTATGTTTTGCAAGATTTTCTTGTAATAAAATCTTATAGTTTTTTAAAACTTTACAGTTTCTGTTTTTGATATACCTCAAAAATCCCTGTTTGACTCGTTTTCTAAAAATTACTTATTCACCCATGACTTTAAAAAGTCATTTAGATTAACAAATAATCATTATTGTTGAAGACAATTTTTATATGGTTCTGAGGACTTATCACGAGTTTTTGTAACAATACGTCGTAATACTTCAAGTTCACTATACTGCCAAATACGTAGAGCTCATGCTAGGGCTTCAGTATTCTGAATTTTCAAAATATTAACGTTTTACAATAACTAACCGTGCTATGAAAGATATAAAAACATTATTTAATTTCAAAAATATCATTACCAGTCAACAACTTTACTTCCAAAACATTGTCTATGCTCATTAAAAGGCATCAAATTCGGGAGACGACTCTGTCACCACTACTCACATTTCTTTTGCTTTCTAAACTGTAACTATGCGTCTGACAGTCACAGGGGGACGCTGGGACACACGTGAGGGCCACATGTGGGACTGATGTCCACATCGTATTTCATGTATGAGAATTTACGTACCGTGTTGTGACCGTACGGACAGTCGCGGTTACATTGTTTTGGAAATTATTGTTAGATGAAATTATGTTTACAAAATTTTAGAAGGTTTATTTTTCTTACAAATTTAATTCTTAATTATTTAAGATGTAAATCCTAAATTGTCCATCATAGTGATTTTTAAAATGACGTGGTCACTACACTATTATAATTATGAATTTCAATGGGCGCCGTGAATAGTTTGCCCATGTTTTATGGGCGCTTGCTACAGTGCTGAAATATCGGAAACTTTAAACAAATAATAAACATATAAATATCCCGTTTTAAATCCTAATAAGTGTTTGAGATGAATTTGCATGTTCGTTAAGATTGCAGTATACTGTACAAGTGAAGTCATTTGATTGTATACAAAATGTGATGAAACATTTAGGGTATTTAACTCATAATGCTTAAAGATAAGAAAAAAATGTTTTAACTAAATCATACAATTTCTCTTTTTCATGGTCAAACATATACGAAAACGTAAATTATGTTTATAAGCAAGCAGTTGTGTCACTTTGTGTTGATATTTCATAATTATCACGTTTTATTTGAATAATTAAGATTAAATTTTCTTCAAATAAAATGGACGAACAAGGAACATTTCTGCACGATAAGAAAATTACGTCAGCATATCTCATTTGTTTTTTTTTTTCAAATCAGTACAAATATTTGTGATTTCACATAAAAGAACAAGATATTTCTATTATTAGTTTATTGTTTCATCAAATATAGCACATATGTCGTAATTTTAAATAAGCATGGCATACAAAAACATAAACTGTAAAAGTGCGATGGCGCATTACATTATTTTACCAATTTTGCACAAATCTATGTAAGAGCGATTCGAGCGAATTTTTTGATCATTCTTATTTAAAATTATACTTGTTTTAATGTCGCGAATCATATTTCTTTTATTAAAGTATATATATATATATAAAGCAAAAAAATTCGCGGGCTACTACGGCACAATCATCGTCATACATCTGGTCATCAAACAAATAATAAAGATCTTCAGTAACAATTTTGTTTACGCCTGTACTTGAGACCAGTACTTCATTTTTTATTAGCTCTGACCAGATGGGTCACTAACTGCGAACTAATTTATGGTCCATGTAGATGTACCAATGTTCTATAGAATGTTGCCACATTTGGCACTTCAAACGGCTACTTACACTATTATTTATACATAAATATTACACAGTGTACTGTTTAATTACTGTTTTATAATTACAACGCAAATGACATTTACTGCGTAGTAGTTTTTATTTTTCACTCTGGTAAAGTAGCAAGATACATTTGTAAATTAATATACATAAGCCACTTAACTGTTACTAATGCAAGTAAGATTGTAATCTCGGTCCTGAAAAAGGAGATAATTTTCATCTTAAATCGTCTTCGTCAAAGCTTGCCCATAAGTAAGTAAAAATCTTAGATTGATTATAAAATTAAATGACGACCAACCCCCATATTTACGTTTCTCACCGACCGCACACTGGCACAAAACATCATCGTTTCTAGACAAAAAATCACGGTGAAATACCGCTAACCGACGCATCTGGAAGTCGTTGCGTTTGCGCCTCACCGTTACACAGTGCGCCGCTCTGACCCAGCGGGGGCAAAAAAAAAACTAGCGTAGGAGTGCATCGCCTTTGTTTTACGATGAAATTATATTGCAATAGTTGTAATTACGTTCGCATGTCGGCCAGACAGGAGAAATGACACGGAACCGGGGCATTGCTTGCGGGAAACGTTTTTTGATGGGCAAACTGTGTAGTCACTGCGATTAATTCTTTGTTCAACATTTTATGGCTTTGTTAATGCTTCCGTACTCGTTAATAATGTTATTACAGATTATTTGGAATTCGTTTTTTAAGGCAAGGTGAGGCAGAAACCTATCCTATCGTGGTCAAGCTGTGGATCGTCGTTCGTCACTCGTTGTATATGGTTGGATATTTGGGTATATTTTTCTATTATTTCAGTCAGTCTCATATTTTATAACTGTATTTCTTATTAGTTCTCATAGAAATCCATCAAATTCGACACCAAATCCCACAGGATAAGCCGATGATAAAATAAATATCCGCCTGTTATAAGGGTCAGGTCAAACACCATATTGCGTAAAGTCGGTCCATATGAGCGTCTCGTATTTTTTGTCCACATACGATACTATTTTTAAACACTGTTTGGTCTACGGCGTCAAGATGGGACTGCTATGTGATGGGTCAGAGTTTTAATAATTTGAAGAAATAATTATGGTTCGTCTTGATTGTTGTTAATTATGAAATATGTATAATGGTAATATTGCAACACCATGGTGTAGGTTTTGAATGCTTATGCCCGAAAATTATTGTTGCACAATTGGTGAATCACCTTTTGATTCGTTACTTATTTTCATTAAGACTAAAAGCTGTAGACATTGACTTGGACCTACAAAATTACATCTATGGAAGCAATTCCCTGAATTTTGTTCAACAACTAATTCTCCCTAAAAAGCTGAGCTGGGCTTAGTCTTTGCTAAAACTTGTCGTCTTCTTTGTATTTTTCATTCATTTGCTTTCGTTAAAGTACTGCCAACAGTAATATTAGAGGTATAACCTGAGACTCTATATCCTCAATCTAACGGTCTACCAACTTTTCCCACCAAACACAGCTTTGGCCACAAAAACAAAACTTCCTTTATCTCCTTACACCACTATGTCAAATATTGTCGTTTAGTTTATTTTAGCACCGAATGTTCCGTTACAAACGCTTGCACCTTGCAACGGCAAATAACCTGCGACCTATTTATCCGGCCTTTGAAAAAACCTAGTCGCGAACCAAGTTAATTTTAACACCCTTCGAACAAATCATAAGGGAAATTAAACTTTATAGCTTGGGGACTAGAGTTGGGGTGGTAGTTTTTGGGGTGTTGTTATAAGGTGGTCTGGTTAACCACATGTGGGAAAGATTTCGGTAAGTTTTTTTGGTGGACGGTTCCTAAGTTTGGTTTTAAACGGATGTTTGGTCGCTTTTAGTTTATTAATTAAGTTTAGATTTTGTATTAGCGGGTCTTTAAGTTTAGATTGTTTCATTATTTAATTATAAATGTGTGATGTTGAATGGGTGAGGCCAATATTTGGTTTCTTGTTGAGATGTGATAATTTGGTCAAATATAGCTTTTTTTTGCCCAAACACACCTTGCGTTATTTGTTTAATACTCTCCACTAATTTGTAATGAGAAACAGTGTTAATATTTTTTTACACATTGTTCGATTTTTTTTGCCTTTCACTTTTTTTCATTTTATTAATTAATTTAATTACTTATCTGTTACTTTTCACAACAGCAAGGGAAGTTACTAAATTATCTTTGAAAGTTTGATGAATATTCTTTAAGAAACACCACCAATGTTTTGACATAACGTGAGTAGCAACTATCTCTACAACGGAAAAAGAATTTTCAAAAACTCTCAATAAGTAGTTGGTTATCCCTTCATTAATACCAACTTAACGCAACTCCCAGAAACCGTGAGCAAAAAGCAGCTAATTTCAAAATGTGCATTACAAACAAATAAACAACAATATCCATCATACATGGGGATCACGTGCCCCCGCGCCGGTCACGTCGCGACATATTTATTGTACACCGGCCCACCGCTAACCGAATTCTGTGATGTCGCACCTTCAAGACTTATTGTGGAAAGTGCGTGTCTCTGTACATAGTGACTGTTATTTACTGAGTAAGTCGCAAGATTGGGAAAACATTATGTAGATGTTACGATGATGAAATAGTCCACTTGTGATGTAATAATGAAACAATACAGAATCGTTTTCAGGTTCAAAACCCCGTTAGGTCGAAACGAGACTAAAATAGGCAATTACAGCGGCGGGCGGAGCGGGCTTGCGGACGGTGAGTAATGGGTAGCTCGCCGTCCGACCGAGGACCAAGCCCGGATCGCTGGCGCGTCGTGTTTCGCGCCATATGCCTGTTGGGGTCGCGGGTTTTTTTTCTTAACCCAGGATACCGCGGCCCCGGAACGTAAAGGGCATCCGAAGGAACACGGGTGGATTTTAGTCAGTAAGAGTCTGACAGTCCCTTCCGCCCCACCCAGGGCGGGAGGACTCATTCGATGATCTTACCAACTAAAAAAAAATAGGCAATTAAAATTATATTGTACAATTTAAACTAATTCTTTTGGAAAACGTTTTCGCACACCAGGAATTTCTTCAGTATTGTGGTTGCTTTTTGTCGTTGTTTTTTCAGAAGTTGCAATGATTTGAAAATAGTGGAGTGGATAGAGTCTATCCATCGTTATGATTACTGTATATTTTGAGAAATCTTGCAGTATTTTTCAAGGTAAAACTAGTGAATAACTTAGGAATCATCAAGGCTTTGTTCGCCACATATTGCATTGCACCTTTAGTTTATTAGGACTATTACTGAATTTTAGATGCCTCTGCAGTAGCGTTTGGAGCTTACAGCCCTGAAAAGAGTTCATCCAAAATGTTTGTATGCATAACGTTTATGTTTTGTACATAACTTCTTAATACAAACCTCAAACCGAGTTACCAGGTAACTTCTTATATACAAACGCCTGAGTCCGGTTGCCGCCTCACCCCCGCATACATAAAGGTGTGTTTACATACGCGGCGGTGATGCGATCAATCTCCATCAGAGAGCGGCGCATTATCAGTTAGTAACCGTCGTGGGGGACATGGTATGTGTAGAACTGGCATTGTGAGTTGTTGTTTTGTGATAATTGTTTTTTGTTTTGAATGTTCCAAAAGTTACACACAGTCACATCAGGTTGCATAAGTCTGTCTGTAACTACTCCTCCACTATTATTTTCTGTTTAATTTCGTTGCAGGATCCAAGACTGGTAGAGCTTCATTGTCTCGGTGCTTGTCTGGTGGTTGGCACTTGGTGCTTTTCTGGTGGCTTTGAGGAGTTGCAGTTTCTGGTTTAGGTGTAGTATGGTGGATTTGTCCCAAATTACTAAGGCATAGGTCTTTTACCAAAACGGAGGAACGAACGCAGTTTGAGTTACTGGATGCCATGTGTTTAAAGTTTTAGTTCTAGGACATGTTGGTATTCCACCACCGTTTTGATAGCTGGTGAGTTTTCAAAGAATTAGGAATGCTAACCATCTTTTACTTTGCTTTCAGCATTGCTTGTATCGTGAAGTTTATGGACTAAGATGATTGTTCATTATATTGTGGACCACTGACATTGGATTAAAAAAAAGAGAATACGCAATTAAAGATTATAATTATCTAATTTATAATAATAATTTTGTGATTCTTAGCTAAGTTTTTAATTTCCTCAAACTACATAAACACCATAATTCGAAGGTTACATCGGTTTTTCAGTCTTTTACAGTAAATAATTTTCCCTGTCAGTTCTAAATCTTCCAAAGTGATGCGTGAGAACAGTCTAACGCGATCGTCCATCAAGCGTTTATCGCGCATGCGTTCAACCCGTAACCTTATCTGGCGAGATGAAAGTGACGAAAAATGTACACATTTGAGAAATTATTGTTTTCGGTAGCGAAAAACGTGACGAACAGATCTCGCAACGCCTACACCCATGTTTGAGTTGTTTATTTCTGCAAAATGTTTCTGGTAAATGCATTTTTATGTTGGTAGGTACAATGTTCAAAGGGGGAGGCCTATGTTCAGCAGTGGACGTCTTCCGGCTGATGATAATGATGAGGTAAAGACTTTCTACTAGTGTACGTTGAGTTAAATTCTTCTTTCTTAAGTAGAGTTTTAAGTATGAAAGTAACTCTGATGTAATAGTAATAAGTGAAATAACTGATATAGGTATACATTTTACCATTAATGCGTGAATGATCCGCCAAACTTAGGCTATTTGCTTGATTAACTGAAATACATCACATGTTTTTTTCACACATTAAATAGTTGAAGAACGAACTATGGATCTATGTTTTCATTCTAGATCTAAGTACTTATTGGTTTGAAAACAAAATCGCCGCTGCTTCTGAAACCAACATAACACTCTATAAGACAGCCAGGTCAATACTGTCACTTAACAACTAACAATCTTTGTTACACTTCACATAATCCCCATACATCTTCAAATCTACCATTCATAGTGTCACAACCATACAGGATGTGTAAGAAAGGTAATAACAGTAATACAGATACACTAAGCGCGCGAGTCGAATGCAGAGCTTAGGAATGCGGTAGTGCTGTTGACAAGGATGGTAAAGTACTACACTGCAGGCGCGTGAGGTGGGGCGTGCGGGTAGCGGGGGGCTCTTCACCTCAGACCCCGACTGCATTCAACTCGCGCGCTATCTGTAGGTAGTCGCTCCATGTAAAACACTGGCTATTCCGTTGCATCGGGCAAGATTGGAAGTCAAACCCAACTTATTTGTGAAAAGATTAGATAACTGATGATGATAAAAACAGTAGCAGGTAAAGATCGTCAAATTGAAAACCTTTTTCCATAGGACGAATATCGTATTCGCAAAAACTATTCAGCAGTCGAAAATTGTCTGCTGGATCCAAATGTATCAGAGACCGATTTTGTTTTCATAGTTATGAAGTTGGATTCATAGGAAACGTAGCTTGGTTTGATGGCTTTTCATATAACTTAAACAATTGTCTTTTAGATCCAATAGGGTATTTTACTCCAAAAAATTTATGAGTCCGAAATATAGATTATGAAAAAAATATTAGACCCGTATTTTGTCTTTTGTCACGTAAACCAAAATTGACGAAGATACAACGCTTCTAAAAATCACAAACGGTCGGTACAATTTTACAATCGCAATGACGTCATAAGCCCCCCGAATTTGGAAGCGTATTATCTTTGTCAATATTCATTGATTTGAAAAAGTAAAAAAATACGTGTCCATTATTTTTCAATATTATTACTGACGGACTAAATAGATTTTCAATTTTTTATGCAGTAAAATACCCTATTGTATTGATAAGCAGTTTTTGTTTCCACGAATATAAGGTTGGACTCATAGAAATATTTGCTTGTTTTGATAGCTTTTCATATAATCCCAAAGGCAGTTGTCTTTGGAGGATAATGACATCAAAAGAGTCTGCCAGCTCTGGATGATGCTGATAGACTGTCACTGACCAAAATCCACATTATTTAAAAAGGGTTACGGTTACTTTTAAAGTGGTTCTATTCCCATGATCATGCCTTTTTGATACATGCTGTACAGTCACTGTCACAACTACTATACATATATAGTCATATTTCTTTTTAATGTCCCATTTGATATAAGAATGGTACTCATATAATTCACAAAAGGATTAACAGTACCACGAAGGCTATTCACAAGGCTGTTTTACTATGATTTATAATTTGTTTAATTCAAATATCGTGCCTAAAGCTGTTCTAGTATATTAGTTCGGGCATTGTTGGTAGGTACTTAGTTAGTTGTGAAATATGATTTACGTAACGCCTTTTTTTTTAAGGAGGTGACCCATATGGGTACATATTTCGGGTGTGTCAATTTTTGTACTTGATGACTTGATTTGCCTAATAACATTGTTTCTATGGTTTATGGTTTATATGAAGTTATATTTGTGTAAAGTGAGCTCCATAGCATAGGATAGCATTTATCTTTACCTAATAGGTAAAGGCAAAAGAATAGAAGAATCTTTCAAATCAATTCTTCTTCTTTCCTTCAGATATTTAAAATTTTCGTTATAGATAAATTACGAAGAATTTGTATTAACAAGGGGTATATTAACCAAAATGTACACGACCAAATTGAGCTATACAACTTCCGCTTATCACCTGTCACCACTCATTTACAAAACCAAGACATTTATCAAAAAATTAAAAACACAAATCGGCACGCAACGTCCCCCTGGCGACAAAACTGATGCAAAATAAACGCATTCCTTGCAACCCCCGCATTCAGAACAAAAGACCGCATGTACTATTGTACAAATTATTTAATACAATAAATAAAGAGATCCGCATACCGATATTACATTCATTCACTCACTCAATCGTTCGGTCGCCAGCCGGGTTTTTTTTTTAATTTTCAAGCACTTCGATTGGCCCAGGCGGCAAGCTTTTGAACTTGAGTATTACGATTTCTGCAGGCTGTCGCTCTGATTAAAGACAGATTGCGTACACCCTCAAATTGGGAGCGATGCCTTTCAAAATATATTAATAATCTTTATGCTTGTTGTGGATGTCTGACTCGTGCTTTTTGTGCTCCAATTACCTTCTTATGGGAGGAATTTTTGAACTGGTAACACAGATTTTGCACTCTTTTTTAAGTATTTACCAAATGTTTCTTAAGGAGATCTTTATTGGATGATTTCGGATGAAATAACATGTGAAACACAACCTAGACAACCCTGTGATTGGCAGATAGTCACCTATATTCATAGATTTAGAATATAGACACAAAAAATGAGAAAACATCCCCAAATTACGCCATTGACAAACCGACCGTATAATTCTTTAAGACATGCAATATTTCAACAGTAAACATACTGTAACAGGTGACCCTTGTTTCTTCAATAACCGATATTCCAAAAAAACAGTAATTGTGTACGGAAAGTTATTAAATTCCTAATAATTTCTAGACGAAAAAAACCGGGCACCACACGAAACCGTTACTCCATACAATCCGTTTGGTTCAATCAAAAATTTCATCGAGTCTTTAGAAATCTACTAATACGCTAATTCAACATATTGTGAGGGGTCCACAAATAAAAAACGTGGGCCAGTCAAGGTAAGAAAGGGTCAGGCAACTGTTTTTTGTCAAAAAAACCCCTTGCCAGATGGCTTGGCGTTTAGCGACAAAAAACGGTCCGTGCCCAGAGCTTGTGCAAGTAGGGATTGCAGTAAAATCTTTGGAAATAGTGATAAAAATGTATATATATTTATTAAAATATTTAATAACTTTTTTTTGAAGAACTCCAAAGTGTACATCCGATTTCACCCTGTTTATTAAAATTAATAACTTAATTTTTTTTAAAGAACGCAAAAGTGTTCCTAATAGTCCATCCACATTTCACAAGACATGTTATTCAAACATCTGGATTTCTTCAGCTTATAAAAATGGTCTCACATCTGGGACACAGGTCACCTCTCTATGAGTTGCAATCCATAATCCACCACGCGAAACCAGTGTGGTTTGGTGTGATTATGTTTTAGCCCCATCTAATTGAGAACCTTTTGCCATCACAACCATCAGACAAACCAAACAGACACAACTCCAAAGTCCGAGATTCCTGAGAAATTCCACTATGGAAAAATCTTACAACATTGATGCTCTACCTGGGAATCAAACCTATGACCCTATGCTCAGAAATTGCGCTTGCATTCTCTTGATCAACGAGAAATATGAAATAATATAACTAGTATGAGCTCTGCATTCGATAAGATAAAACTAGTAAAAGACCTTTAATAAAATTTTAAGTAATTTCTCAAATGATTGAATACCTCAATTCGGGCATAATAAATCTTATGAAATTTGACCTGAATGAAAAGTCACGTCACTTCAATATATCACAGACAGCAGATGCTGTAAAACTACAATGATTAATTTCATTTTTCACTGAAACTATTTTTCGTTTTATCATTACGTGATTTATTTTAAAATTCACAAAAAAGTTATTGAGATACTCGTGTTCCTCTAACAAGCCTATAGATGTTATCTCAAATTTCTCCTTGTCAATATTTCAGTATTATTTTTCTTGTGCTGCTATCGATCTGCGGCCGTATTACAACGTCTTAAAACCAGGCTGGTTCCGGCGAGTGAAAGTGACAGAGCTATACAAGTCGTCTAGCGTCATCTCGTTCACTCACTGGAACAAGCCTGGTTTTAAGACGTTGTAATATGGGGCCTGGCTGTAATACCTCCTACTAGTGAGGGAACGAGGTGGCGCTAGACCACTTGTATAGCTCTGTCTCTTTCCCACACTTGAAAAAATCTGGCTTTAAGACTTCATGTTGCACCACCTGATTTTGGTAGGAGTCAATCCCGAAAACAACAGAGTGGCGAGGTGCACTAGCGTTACGTCATCGTCATACATTGTTATTCATCATTGAGTAGCGGGTTAAACACGGTTAGCGCAGTGGCTGAGTGATCGGACAGCTGCGCTGCGTGACGCGGGTTCGATTCCCGCACGGAACAAATATTTGTATGACCTACGAGTAGTTGTTCTGGGTCTGGTATTTAGTGTACGTGAGTTTATATGTTTGTAAACGCACCCACGACACAGGAGAAATTCCTAGTGTGGGGCAACGTTTATTATAAAAAAAAAAAACAAGAAAAACTAATATTGGCATTTTTGTCTTGGACTTTGAAACTGAAACTCAAAGCTTTTATATTTTTTTCTTTGACAAGATCTTTTTTCGTGATTTCTTAAGTCTAGCATTTTCCCACTAGTGGGCAAGACCTTCCCCAATACCTTCCAAGATATTATTCTAGGTAACAATATTTTCGTAACCATGATTTCTTTGCTGACCTTACTCGTCTACGCAGAAACACACTGACGATTTGTCTCAGCATCATATAAATTTATTTATAATTAATAGAGTAAGCAGACGATGTTTTGATGTAGCAGATTCATCGTTCAATAACAGGTGGTCAGCATTTTTTTAGGATGCATGTGCCGTTATGTAGTTTCTTGCAGAGTTTTTAAAACAACCTCGTACAAAATGTTTAACAACAAACAAGTCTGCTCTGCACCTAACAGGCCTGGCCTATATCTTTGTAAAAGAATCAGCATTGCCACAATAGGTGGGCCAGCGTTCTGGACACTTTTAATTTTTATTTATTCAATTCATTTTATAAAACAAAATCATCTACATCTGTCTGTCTATTGGTGATAAACTCAAAAACTACTTCACTGAATTGATTTTCTTGCTGTTTTCACCAAAATGTAGGCAGCTTTCAAAATAAATATCTTGTCGCGGGAAAACTAATTAATTTCATGCAGTATTTTTTATGTTTATTTTCCTCTTGGTTTAAGTTATTCAACTTGTCATGTTCAAGAAACATACAAAAATAACCTTTAATAAGAACTTAAAGAATCAAAATCCTACGGTATTTGTTTTAGTAATGCAAATGTCCACCTTTTACCCATAAGGACCAAAACGTTCGCCTATAATTTATGGACATTCGGTTAGTAGCAACAAATTATATCTTCGCTGATCTTTTGTCCTTTTTTATCTTGCCCAATCTTACACGGTCATCCTCCAAATTTATGTTTTGATGAAAGATAAAATCTTTCTATTACAGAATATTAATTTATTTGGCAATAACGCTTTTGTTGAGTTGAGGTAGCTTGTCGATAATCTAAATGGTGTTATTTTCCTTGATGTGAAATGAAACCCTGTAACAGGTAGCACAATTTAAGAGTATGATTTAGGGATTCATAACGGGCCTGTTGTTTAAACAGGGGTAACTCTGTGAGGTCCAGCCACAGTAGGCAGCACGATAAGTAGGTACCTACGCAAAGCATCAGCGGACAAGCAAAGCAAAGGTAATGCAGTAGCAAAAATCCGTGATCATGAAAGAGAGATACAAACATAGAAACCTAAACTCACTTATCATCATCATCAGCTGTGTTCTTCCATTGTTGGAACACCACTGAGCCTCTGAGCTTTTCTCGTCCAGTCTCTCCCGGCTGCCTTTGGTAGGTTGTCGCCTCACCTGTACGGCGCGGCGGGTGTCCTACACTGGGTTTTCCTAGTCGCGGTCTCTACTCAAGGACACGTTTACCGCAGTGGCAAACTAACTGTGATCCCACAAAACAGCAACAAAAGTATCAGCAACTTTCGATAGCTTGCTTACTTATTCTGCCACTTCCATGTTCTATCTGTGAAGAGTCAGCTGCAACCAAAAAAAAATGCAGGCTAGTTAACGTTCCTCAAAAATCACCTTTTTAAACAAGTTTATGAAACCATTCAAATTACATATTTCCTTGACAGTAACCTAAGCCTTATGCAACACCATTTTTCCAGTCACCATGGTGGTGGATAGTGAATTTGGGTAGTGGTTGCATGTCATCCCCTTCGACCTTCGTGACTCACAGAGCCATTTGCTTTTGTATTTATCGGAACGTGCCGTGCGACACGCTGCTAACGGGGCTACAGTACATGCGTGGAAACAGGCTGGAATATTTCGGACCTGCAGAACTTTCTGATCTAAGGCGTGACCATATAAGCCTCATTTAGGGCTTGCCAGAAATTGCACGTACTATCAATGGTCGATGATTTTAGTTGCTCAAACAAACAAATACCGCAATGTAGTCAAACTTGCATGCAAGTTCTTGTAGCGAGTAAATAGGCCTTTAATTGGCATTCTTATTCAATCATCTGAAGAGTACTGGCCATTTGAGCCATACCTCCTTGGTCTGTGTGAGTCACATTCAGGCCTTCCATAGCTAGGCTGTGTTGTAAATGTACTTGTTAGGTTCAAACTTGAGAGATAATATTATTTTGGACCCAATGTCTGGAGTCTAGTAAACCGCTGTGTCTACATTATTTTAAAAACAAATCTTCTTATCAAAAGTTAATATTGTTTAAGAACAAGATTGTGTGAATAAGATTGTGTAGGATTCATAAGAATGCATACACTCAGTTCTTTTATGATCCGTTACTCGCAGTAACATTTCATGGTTCAAGACTTGCAGTGATTGAGATCTCAGTTATTTCAATGCTAATATTACTTGGAAACCATTTGTACTTACTGGTCACATTACCTGCGTTAGCATAAGTTACCTCATCATCAAGAGTTATCATTACAAGGTCCTGCTTGGCAAACAATATTGGGTTTTATTAACCAATTTCTTTGCCTTCAGGCTTTAAAAAATAATTGCTAGATGTCTGATTTCTCATACAGGTTCATTGTTACCTATATCGATGATCTAACACCAATACTACCGTGTTTGACACCAGACTGGAGCTATGGATCGCGGGGCTGTCTCTTCAGGTAACCGTAACCCTGGAACGTAAAGGGCTATTGAAGAATCACCGTGGAGTCAGTACGAGTCTGACAGTCCCTCCCTTCACGCCCTGGGTTGTAGGACTCATTTGATGATTTTAACACGATAAAAAAAAATGGAGTTATAATAGATTTCTGATATAATTTTATCGTGCATATAACTGTTAGCGTGGTGCAAGATTTGGCTGACGTCATATATATAAAGTGTAAGTTCATACGTAACGTTTTTGACACCACACTGCTTCTTAACAATCCTCCAATCCAAGTCACTACCACAAACTTTCAAAACTCCTAAACCACAATCACTATTTAAATATGCATCTCACATTTTCCTCCACCTTGACCCTATCTCCAATCTAACTACCAGAAATGTTCATTAAACCGGCGCACCTTGGTTCGTCGAACATCTTCTACCATGGGCAGAGGCCAGAGGTCACGCGGCGTGGCACGGACATCGCCGCCCCACCCTGGGGCTACTCGCCTAGCCCAGTAGCCCCACTGATCGATACTGTGGTATTTTTGTAAGGGGGTGAGAGCAATTTGGTCGCGAGAGCCTTAGCAACACCTAAACAAGGTTGGATAGATGACCTGAGTTGAGAGAGCTGCCGATTTCATAGAACCAATAGAATTTATAAGATAAACGGCAGGGGGCTTTGGTAACTCAAAATAGAACTATTTTTTGAACAATATGAAACTGCAGCCAGAACAGTTATAGAGAATTGTATTTATAATATAGATAGGAACGGTTTGCGTACTAAGTCTTCTGATAAAAAACAAACCGTTGATGACTTTGAGAACATAAACACCTTTTAGATGGATTTCCACATATTTTCTAACACCTAAATTGGGTTGCAGTGATGACATGGTTGAGAGATTATTAACAATTGCTTGCAAGAAAGTTTCTGATTTTCTAAAACGTAAAAAAAATCAACTTTGACCTTATTGTGAAGACTTTTCTTTTAAAGATTTTAATTTAGTTTTGCAACTGAAACTTTCCGTGACTTAAAAAAAAAACGAAAAAACTTATAATCTTCGAAGTGAAACTTATTGATGAATTGAAACTGATTAATGATGAATGACATTATTTATATGACGTCCGTATCCATTTCCATTAATTTACCACCTGATAGATAGTCTAAACAAAAACTCCTGAAAACATACAAATTCCCAATATGAAACTATTAAACCACACGTCTTCCTACGTAAAACAGGGGGTTAAAGGGGGGTGTCCACGTGAGGCGGGGCGGCGACAGCGCCGGCGAGCGTGGCCTGTGGCTATTCCCGCCCTACCCGCCCTTCCCGCCCGCCCATCAAGACACGAGCGTGAGTCAGGGCTACTTCGTATCAGAGGCATTAGCAAGGTACAAGGCTGATATTAACACGAAACGAATTATCGAAGAAGTAGGTAACTATAGAGTTAGGTAAGTACAATCACTGCCACTAAAACCTATAGGACATCGGTAGACCTACTTTTTTTTTAATGTGGTAAAATTATCAAACGAGGACTCATTTGATAATTTTACCACCCAGGGCAAGGCAGGAGGGACTGTCAGACTTGTACTGACTAAAATCCACTGTGTTCTTCAATAGTTATTTACTTTCCAGGTTCATGGTAATTCGATAGTCCCGCGACCAAAGGACATAGGTAGATAGATAGAATATACTTTATTGTATACCACAAATTGATACACACCTTTACAGTATTATTAATAAGATACAAAGGTGGTCTTATCGCTCATTGCGATGACATACTCGTAAGTACAGTCATACATATTCAAAAGGGATTTGTTTTTCGAATATCATTTTCATCTTCACAATTTATTTCATATCTTAATAACTGATGACCGACGGAGCCGTAAGCCGTTTCTCGAATGGATACCACGTACTCGCAAGCATAAGATAGAAATTCCACCTACAAGGTGGACGGATGAGCTGATGAAGACCCCAGGACCGCGCTGGATGCAAGTCTCTTCCTTCCACTCAAAATGGTAATCTGGCAGGTCTATGTTCACCGATGTACCTCTGACGGCTGATAAAATGATACTCGTAATACAGATTGGTTCCAAAATATCAAGTTCTGAACAACTTGAAAGAAGTCAATGGAAATGAATTCAGTTTATTCGTGACTGTATTTGTAGAGCAGTTTGATTTGACGTAAGCAGAAGTTTGATGCAAGTGCATTTATAAATGTCAAGGTAAGCAAAACTAGGAAACTTTAATAACATAAACCTTATAACAGGATATCGTGTGTACTATCAATTACTTTTCGTAAATGGCTTTCATATTTTTACGACTTTTTTTGCAAGTTTTTTTAAAGTTCGAAGTTTACTAAACTTTACAATGCTAGCCAATCACTCTTTTTGTTGTGACTTGAGTAAGTTTATATACAAAACAAACTTCTTGGCCTATTTTTAAAAAAAATATTTAACCGCTTGTGTCTGAAGCTAACACAAATCTGGTTCTGCAAAAGACCACTTCAGGTTTTCAAGTGATTTGGTCAAGATTGAGTCTTTTAGAGAAAGTGCAAGTATGGTATTTTCTCAGCTGTTTCTTCTCAGAGCAGGAATCTCTACAATTTTCGTTGAAAAATTAAAACTACCCAACATAAATAAATAAATATGAACTTAATACCTAAAACTAAAAGAAATAAAACTCTGCAATCTGCATGCATATAACGTACTTGTTACACAATATGGAATGGTATGGACTTACATACTAACGACTTTTTACACCTGAATTGACTCTCCCATGATCTCAATACAAGAAAAACAAACTAAAAAAGTTGACCTCAAAAAAACTTTTAACGAACTTTTTACAGACAAAAGCACATTCACAAAACTTCATAAAAAAAGTTTTCATTCACGAAACTTGTTTGTTCTTTTTTTCTTTTTAAAACTAAGCTGTAAATTACACGGTAAGTAAATCCCAATAAAAGTAAGTAAAAAAGTTAAGAAAAAAACATTTCCTGATGAATTAGGTGTGGCAAAAAATATGCAAAGTTTTCACCCTTTGACGTTTTTTCTTAGTGACTTTGATACCGAGATAGAATGTACTCGTTATATGGTAATTTACAGGATTTTTTTTACCTGATTCATTTTGAGAGACCACTTTTTGTAGTAGTTGCAAAAACAGTACAGGAACTGGTATGGTTCTGGTGCTATTATTACTATGTTGGGTGAGAGTGGTTTTCTTCAAGGTGCCACTGATTGTAGTAATAATTTTCGGTATATATCACTCAAACCTATGGAAAGATTAACGCAATACAATATTTGCCGATATAATTAAAATTATCTTCGAGATTCTAATAAAAATGTTAGTCAGTTGTTAATGAATTAATGAGAAAACAAAACTAGTAATTGAGATATAATTAAAGATATAAACAGGGGAAAAAGAAAAAAATACAGGAGCAAAGCACGTATATAAATGTACGAGTATCACCATCATCATCATCATTAATGTTCCTTTAATGTTCCCACTGCTGGGACACAGGCCTCTTCTCTGAAAGAGAGAGTGGGCCAAAATCCACCACGCGGGCCCAGTGCGGATTGGTAGATGTTTGTACGAGCATAAAGCTGTATTTTGTTGCATAAATAAAAGAAAGTTACTTCAATCATTGAAACACACACACAGTAAGTTCACAAAAAATAAACAAAACCAGGAAACATAGGTAATTTACTCGTATAAAGGTCCTATAAAACAGAACATACGGTACCTCATTCATAAGGCTAACCTATTGACCGATTTTTTACATCAACATCCTGTTCAAGCCTTTACCTATAAAAATAGTACCACGTGCCACCCACATTATATTTTTTCTTATTTTATTAATAGTGCCCACCTGACGATTTTAGAGAAAACATGTTTTTTACGAAAGGGTTGAAGCATTTATTGCCTCTGTCTTGCATTAGTCCGTGATTTGACTACTGTTGAAAAAGAGCAATGGGCATTATAAATATAAAACTAGACTATGAAAAGAGAAAATGTCTGTTATCATATGTTGTAGTATTCTAGTAAGTAACCACGGCAGTGAGTGGGGTTCGAGGGGCTTTGTTTCAGGCTGAAAATATTTAAATTTGTTACCATCGACTCGTCAAGGAATAAGATGAAGAGACTACAACAACATAACACAACCTTCTACAGATACAAGCATATACGAGTGTGTGAAGAACACCAGTAAACCTATACCTACTTGACCTTATTGGGCCGGAGTGGTAGATTACAGCCCTCTCACAGATAGGAGGCCAGTGTCCTAGCAGTGGGAATATTATAGGCTGAATATATTCAGCCTATAATATATACAAAGTTCATGCTACGGCTTTGAAAACAATCGACTATTTTCAGCAGAGAAACAAGATGCGGATGTAACATACTGAAATGAAGATCTGTCTGCACTTAAAAATGAGAAAGTTTGTATTTCTAATATCTAGGCCAGGGTGCATTTTTGCAAATGACATAAATAAATAATTCACCTCTTAATTTATTAAAATTGCCACATATTTCAAACCAACGGAGCGTAAACTTAAAAAATCCGAACTAACAAAACTGGATCTTGTCACGCAAATATGCGACAGGTGAATGCTGAACTGGAGTGGACGGTTGCGCCCTCTGCACATCGCTGGGCGAACTAATCTTTGATGCCGTACGGTTTTACGATCTTCCAATTTAGTGTCGCGTTCCGTAAAACGAGGAGCTAAAATGGTGCCTTTAAAGAGAAGCCTATTTATGTTAATGTATGATTTGGATTCGTGGTAGATTATTAATAGTAATTAATAAGCAAAAGAAAAAGTTTTACATGTAAATGAAACCTCCTCGTCTACGAATTTTAGTCCTCGTCATATACGTAGAATAATGTTACCCTGTTTACACTGCTGGGACACAGGCCTGTTTTCTGAGAGGAGGTGGTAATCTAAGACGCGGGCCCTGTGCAGGGTGGACAATCTACCGCTAGCCGAGTGAGGCTCTGAAACTGTCTGGTAATGTCTAGAAAAAGTTAGGGATTGGACTGTAAAGTTGATTTGCGAGTTTTACCACTATCATGCCAAGGTAGTTGCCCGACACAGTAAAATTGCTGTTTCAATCAAAGACCAAGAAAACCTTTGCTAGACTTTTACAACAGAACGGAAGGAATGATAAAGAAGGAGTATCATTCGAAAACCATTTAATAAACATGATTAAAAAAAAATCAAAAGCAGCACATTTTAGCCACCCAAGCCATTGTCCAAATAGTTGCAGAGTCGCTGCTTCTTGAACATCGTCACGGCGAGTGGTGATCGAGCGCGTGGTCACCGGTCATGTTCCTACGTTTGTCCTCCCATATGTGTTCTTAGGGCTGGCATTAAAGAGTTTTGTTTCTTTAATTTCATCACAAAGGTATGATCACAATCAGGCCTGAACAGAGAGAAGCGTATTTGAAAAGGAAGTCTGTGGATGAGTTCGTTCACATTTGTAGAAATAAAAATTCCATGGTTCGGGGTCTTATGCAGAGCATGAGATCATGAGGTCGAATACACTCGCTGGACTACCCAGTCTAGCCCACGGTAGGCTGAGAAGCTCTCTTGATTGGGTCAGTCAGTTTTGGACCATTCCAGTGTACTCGCAAGTTCTCCAACAAGCAAAAATGGAAGCACATTGCTGAATGAGTATTCTCGGGAATTTCACCGACCCACCGAACATTTCTTCGTGTATCTCGTCAGCGCATCCACGACCACTCTGACAAGACTGTTTCGACTAAAATAGAGAAAAGGGAAATTAGCTTTAGTCCGATTTTTTCTGCTGTCAGAAAATTGATTAAAAGCGTGATGTTAAATGATCGGTAACTTATTGCCCAAGTGCACAGTAGTGGTCAGATGAAGATCAGGTATCAGTAAAATTAAATGAATGCGCATTGCGCAAAGGACTCTGGTAGTCTATCCTATGTGAGATTTGGAAGTTTACCGCAAGAATGAATCAATGATCTAGGTTTGGATTTTATCCAAGTTACTAATTGCTGATAAATTCATTAGAGTGATATTGCATTAGTACCTGGTCAAACTCTAGATTTAAGGACCGAATGATCCATTGTAGAGGCCAGGTGAACAAAATACCCTACAACATTTCGAAAATTCCAAAATCTTTTACAGAGACTCAGCCCTAAACGTAACACGGTACAGTTCGCCTATTGTCTCTTAGTCCGTTGCTTGGCCATGACTACAAGTCATTACAGTGGCTATGACGAAAATGAGCTTAACGATTGTAAAAATAGCAGCATTTAGAGACAATGAAACTGAGACACTTAATAGATTTCCTGTATACATTGCAGTGTTTATAGCCCAATTGTTTGTGGGTCCTGACAATGTGGCATTATGGCAGCGGTGATGGATACGCGAAAAATGTAAGGATCTTACATAAAGTTATTGAAAAGTTGTAGTCAATACTGTTGATAACTATTAAAATTTCTAACTAAATAATTTTCTTGTGTTTGAGCCCTTAGCTAGAATTTGGTTTCAATTTCGGAATAAACCTAGAATTTAACTTGATACTATAAGCCTGCGTTATACCACTGTTGAGCAAATGTCTCTTCCATTTCTTCTCTGAGCCCTTCTGCTATGTCTTATGGCTGTGTTAGTGTTTCAGAAAGGATAATTTGGTCCCAAGTTACATTAGGTGCATCGAATGAATCATAATTCAATTGGGACAAGTTAATGTTTGCCACTTGACATAGATGCAGTTGTTTAACATCAATCTCATCAGATCCGTCTATCAAAAATGGAAAAATATAATAACCCAACCTTTCACCGCTTGCACATGGAACCAGAAATCGCAGTGCAGTTTCGGTTGAGTCGTCTGCCTGCACATTAGTTGCGTCCAAATGACAAACGTCATGTGCGGGGTAAGTTAACGATCTTAACGCTTTGCTGCCCCTCAAATTATCTGAGCGACCATTGCTCCGGTGCTCTCTGGCTCAGAACTGCTTACTGTATGTCCAACGCTTCCGCGTTTAGATAAGCTTTCCTGTTATTTTCTTGTGATGATCAGGAAGAAACCAGGAAGAAGAAAGAAGAAATCTCATTTTTCATCAATTTTGTCAGTAAGAGCGATTACATTTACTGAGTATTTAATACAGCTCTAATTTAGAGAACGCCGGACTAGTTTTGTATACTTCCACAAATCTACACATATCTGGTTAACTTACTGCTAATCGCGAGATGAGGAAACGATATAAAGATATTCCACTGAGCAAATAACGTCATCCCAAGGGTCCAGTCGCTACTTATTCTAAGCTTCATTTATGGCAGAATCTATAATTCCGAAAACATTTCCAATACGTTCTGCAAGAACTAAAAAACGCAAAAGATTCCTCAACTACATACAGAATCATATGCACATAGATGCATAGATCGACTGACACACATTTGATTAGACCAACAAGTAGATAGCAGAAAATAAATGGACCATAAAATCTAATGACAGGAAAGTAAAATCAAACACAGAAAGACAAACAACGGCGTTTCCTTTGACCACACTGAGAGCCTTTATCATCCCTTTATCTCAGTGGGGAACAAGCGACGATTGTTCACATCAACGTTATCAACCAACAGGTATGTAAATATTCTGTGCGGGGTTTGCTTAAGAATTAGTCGCCTCACATTGTGTCGCAGAATGATGTAAGTCAGAATATTAAACGTGATTTGTGGTTGTATAGGGGAGATTGATTTTTGATGACAGCGTTCGTTTTAAATATTGCAATTTTTAACTTGGTGAGACTTATTTTGATTACTATGGCAGCAAAGATACAATTACAAGTCATGCTTATATTAAGAATCGCATCAATAACAATAGTTATTGATGAACTAACCGATACTATAATTATTGAAAATTCTTGATAGCAACAATCGCCAAGTCCCATGCTTGGAGTGATAATTGATGAAAATGTACTAATTAATGAATATTCAAATAGTCACGATGTTAACCCGGTTGAACAAAATACTGAATAATAGGAATACTAGATTAAATTCGCTATTTAGTAAAAACATTGATTATTAATTTATAAACGAGACATCGATAATGAACAGTATTAAAATGTCCTTTATAGTTCATGCAAAAGATCCTAATCAAATGCACTTTAAAGCACAGTATATCTGCCTTATTAAGTCCGTGACTCGTCTTTCTGATTCTATCATAAATTAAGTCATCTATAATTTTATCAGATTCTTAAATATCAATTTGAGTAACTGTTTTAACTATAACAATGTCTAAATTCATCATTTTGTTATTTCGTATTTTTTCTTGATGAGAAAAAATCTTGACAAGTGTTCATTTTCTCATCTACCATATCTCTGTTACGTACACTATTAACAATTTTTATTTGCCCACGTTAGGACCTGTGTCCGTTTTGATTACACGTTCCCAGATAACACACTGTTTTATTTAATTTAGTCATTCTTGTGTTTGTCTCCTCTTGATAACACTGTAATTTATAGAGGACAGTAAAGCTATGCTTTATGATGATTTAATTCTTGATTGTCTACACTAGTATTTACATTCTGTATCTCCTGTATTGTATGCGTCCGTGTGATTACACAATTGTTTGTGCCTTTTATAACCTCACGATGTCCTTTAGCGTGAATCCTTATATTAATATTATGAAGCTCATAAACAAACGTTTATTGCGTACCCTACTTATGTCAAGTTTGTAATGTAATTGCGTAATCGGGGAAAATTATTGCTTGGGTTATTTTAATATTTCTTTACATTGCGAAATATAGAATTTGTCTCGTTTCAATTGTCTCGCATATCGGGCCTGTTACCAATAAGGCGAGGTGAACCTTCGCTATTTTTCTTGATACCAATAAAAACCCAATAATGCTTGATACGACCTGGAAATTAAACTCAGAGCCTTAAGATCAGCAGAGGTACAAGCGACAGCTTAGCATTCCTTCTTTTAGTGGTCTAACGGAAGCATTTAGTTCTATTATGTTGGTGGCTTTTAAATAACAGATCTTGGCAACTCCAGGAAAAACAACAGTCGACCACAGACTGATTATGAAGCAACCTTTTATAATAAAGGTGAAGCTACTGCTTTAGGCCTTTGATTAATACAATACGTTGTGGATAAGCTACTTAGGGATGCCTATTGCGATTTAGGTCCAACGCGTGACCGCTTCATTTAGCTTGGAGCGATACTTGTTGATGCATCTCAAGTTAGTAATACACTGGTATTAGACGACTACAATTTATATGGACACGTTTAATTGTAGAGGTGTATTCTCATTTTTCCAGTATCGCATATTAATTCTTCGTGTAATGGCCCTTCCATTACACGAAGAAAATCAACAATCAAGATTTATTTAATGGACGGTTTATCACATTGTGCTTGAAGATCCAGTTAACAGACCACAAAACCTCTACAGAATTTATTGATTATATTGATGCCGTGTTTATATTTAAAGAAAACATATTTGACTTTTTTGTAATACTCTATGATATTCCAACTAGCGTGGAAGCCCAAAATAATATCACAATTGATACAGATCTTCGGAAATGTGCTTTAACCATATACCACCATGCAACATACCGTTAATGTTGTGAATTCGCTCACACAGGCATTCAAGATCTAGCCAGGACACCACAAAAGCAAACAGAGACACCAAAAATCAATACCCATCAGTGCTGGCTATTGAATAATATTTCCATGCATATCAAATGCGGAACGATCTTGTTTGTCCAACATAATTTATGTGGCACATTGTCCAACGGAAGCTGTAGGCTCGTTTCGTTAATCGTCTGACGAAAAAATCTAATAAAATGGACCCTCTGGTCAGCCATTAGCAACGAACCGTGATTTCTGCCATAAAACTATATAGATTATTATTCATGGTTTTTTCGCCATGCCTTGCAATTGACTGGTGCCGTACATTCATTTATCAATAGTATAATCTGTGATAGTTATTCATACTGAGCTCGATTTATAGGCAGGTGGGAGGTGTGGAGTCGCATTGTAGTAATTACTTTGGTGAATAATTTCTGTTGCAGTTTCTATTATGCTTTGAAATGTGTCGCGGTAACTTAGTTACCAAAATTGCAAAGTTACTATAAATATTTTTATTTGAGATAGTTTGTACCTGCTGGGGCTATTGGTATGTTGATCTGAGACAGTCATTCTATAACAGCTAGTATCAACAATCAATTTAGACAACCAAAAGCTTGAATGTTTGATAACTAGCTTTAGTAACTGGATTGTAGTAGTCTGATATACAGACGCAGATGCTCCATATAAAATACTAGCATTGGACCAAGAGCCGAACTCATAAAAAAAAAAACTGGGAAAAGCCTACGTAGATAAAAATGATGGAGCTACTAACAACAATATTATTTTTAGCATTTCCAAAAACTACAAATCCGAACTGTCAATTTGCTCAGTCAACAATGCTATTTCCTTCAGATTATTTTGACAACTTTTCCGCAATGATAACACGTTTATAACTGGCTACATTTTTTATTCCTACATAAGACTACCAGCAAACAAACTAAGAATTCAAGTTCACTATGAATCATATTTTCATAATGACATTGCAAAATGGTTGAGGAAAAAAGTTTTTGCAGTACTACTCTCTATGTCTTTCCCTGTTCTGTCCCCTAAGGTGAAAGGTCGCGTGGGGCACACGACGGTCAGTCGCGAGTGGTACCGACTGGGACCCCATCTCACGAACTAAGTCCCCCTTTTCGTATTCATTACGTCATCTCTACTTATTTTTTGTCTGAAAATTCATAGAAACTACGCAATGGTTCCGAAACTTTTCGAATGTAACGGTAGTTATGACGTAATGCGTCAATACCCAATCGAAGCATTTGATTTTTGGTTGTTATAGAGAGTTCAGATTTTGAGATTTGTGTGGTTATGTTAGAGTTTAGTTTCGTGTGTATTATTTTTGGGATAAAACTGCACAATACTGGCTATGTAATTAGATATGTGGTTGTAACGATACGAATCTTTGTGGTTTGTCTGATGCTCTTCGGATATTGGATATTTTGCCCAATATTAATATAAGTAATACAGAATGCTCGACGTAATGTTGTTATTTAGTGCAGATTGATCTGTTACGCGTTGGCTTAGATAAAGATCTTGAGGTTCGATGTAACCTCAAGATTCAAGTCAGTCGTATATTGTCTTTATAGGGACATTAAAACTTAAATTGTTTAGTTAATTTCAAAATGAGTGACTTCTATGACAATGGCTGACAGAGTAATGTAGACACAATTCATAATAATATTTGGATTTAAAAGATTGTTCATGGAGTTTTTTGCCCAAATGCCTGTGAGGTATGATATTATGAGTTCGAGATAGAAAAGTATACACACAATCAAAGTATTTTAATTCATTAGACTGAAAAACGCTGCACGGTTTGAGTTGTTTACTGGAGGATTTACATGGGTCGACTGTCGGTCTTTTATTCAACAATTTGATAATCGATTTTAGCAGCATTAACACTAAGTTTCGTTTTCGTCGTTCCACTTATTCATTAAAAAATACAAATTTTGTTAAAAAGTTTTTAATCGAAACCAATAATCAACTGAATTAACACAACAACAGGTTTCTGTCGTTATCACCTCCATGACCGCCAGTAACCTTTCAGAAACGCTACCAGTTCCCCTTATCGTGCCAAACAAACTGTTGGGTGACCAGCCATCCATCTACATACTTATTTACATACCTATCAAGGAACAAGTTGCCCATTGTCGTTTGACACCGCTCGAGTTGTAAAACTACCGGAAAAACTGGTCCAAACCATTCAAAACTCAACCTTATAACGAACATAGAGACTTCAAAATTCAATTTCAACATTCATGAGAAAATTTACAAAAAAATGTCGTGACAGTTCAAACAAATTTCAATTTTAGTGGCATAAGTTAGAGTTTAAAATTCCCTGTCTTTATAGCAAACAATGAAGGAGCCTATATACCGCCCGCACGTCCTCTTTAGATAAGATAAAGGCCACCTGAAATGAAGAGAACGACACCAATACGGTGCTAATGATACCGATACGACTGGTGCTAGACCGGTAATTAATTTGTCGAACGATAAAATACCGGTCGACGATAGCCGGTGTCTTGTTTTGTGAAACCTTGTTGTTTGTAAGCTGTTGAGTTTTTGTAGCCATTTAAATAAATAAACTACACAGTCTTCACGATAAGTTTCATAATTTTTCTGAGAATTAAATTGCTGTCTTCGGCTCAGAATATCCTAAATGAGGCCCATTTTCTTCAGTGTAAAACTTATCCTAGTATTAGAATATTAATCCTAGCATTAATGTAGATAGAAATTTCCCACTGCTGGGAAACAGGTCTTCATAGAACAGGGTGCTACTCGATGGATACCACGGGATTAATTGCAATTTACTACTGATTTTAATAGAAAATCTAAAAAATAGATGATGTATTTAATAAGTAAAGTATCCATAAATTTTCAGACGGATTTCCAATTCAAATTCGCCTCTTAGAACCAATATACAGTCGATCATCCCACATTCCGTTTAGTCTACGTATATGGACCTAGTTCCTTCCTATGACCCTCGGTTCTCAGAACGGTCCGTGATACCAAAGCCCTGTGAATTACATAATGATCACCTATTTCGTGAACACGAGACACCTCACCTCTAGACGATTTAGGGATGTGCTTTCTGTATGTCGACATTTTCGTGTTGGTACTGACTCAAGTAAGCAAACTGATAACTATTTGAACTATACAACAACTTTCAAATAGTTATCACGTGCCGAAACTAGTCAGTTGTCATCCTATAAAATCTAGAATTTTCAAATTCTTCCGTTGGTCCCATAAAATTATACAAATATTTATAGTTTTCACCCATGAATGATTTGGTTCTGTTTTTATGCAGCATGTTGCTTGTTGTACTCATTGTCTTCCATCCTTCCTACTTTTAGGCAGCAATTAAAAGTTGAACTTAGCTGTGCACTTTACTGAAAGGTCCATTTTTTGAACGCTGCAAGAAATTACATGCAAGTTTGACTACTCTGCCTTATTTGTTTGATCAACTGAATTTATTGTCCGTTAATAGTCCGCAGCGTAGTCTAACTTCAGGTTCAGATTATAGTTTAAAACATGTAAATTACCTGCCTTTTAAACTATCGACAACTCCCCTCCCTACGTTGACCGTATCACAGAGCGCGTGTTATTTCCATAGCTAATTGCAAATTGCGCGGGCCTGTCAACGCATGCGCGATAATGTGTCATAACACAACGCTAGACCACGTTCATGACCACAGACTATTACCACGGGACTGTGGTTGACCCTCGCACCTCGTGGTAAACTTTGGTGGTTTGAATTTTGTGGGCAAAATTGGTCGAAGGTCGGTTAGTAGGGGCCAAGGAATGGGCCAAGGCAAATAATAATTTGGTTCTCATAGTCTTTAAAAATGAATATAAATGTGACTTAGGACTATTGAATGAAGTGCTTCGCAGTCAGTCTAACAGTCTGACAGTCCCTCCCGTACTGCCCTGGGTGGGAGGACTCATTGGATGATTGTACCATTTAAAAAAAGGACTACAAGTCTATGGCAAATTATGTTTTCTACGCTTCTAAAAGTTTCTGCAGTATATTTAAAACTATACTGCAGAAAAAAATATTTCGATCAAACCAATTTATCTATCAAAGAAAGCGGCTACCGTGCACGTCCCAAAATTGTCGGCATCATCACATTTTTTTGATATTTATCACTCATAGAAACCGACATCAAGTACAGTTTACAATAAATACACTAACTAATCTCTTTGGCGGTTCACGTACGAATATTGAAAAAAAAATACTGTAACAAAAGTTCGCCGACAGATCCATCATATTTCGAGATGGATCTTAAGAAATTTAACACTATTATTCTGGTAGACATTTAATACCATTATTTGGCCAAGCCACGGAGGAATTTTTAATCGATGTCCGCTAAGCAAACACGGGTGCTAGCTTCAACCAAATTCTTCGCGGATCGTTTCACATTTTGAAAAGGACTTTGCAATGAAATACAACGTTACTACATGTACTTCCCAAAATGTTCGACATTGAATTATGAACCTTATGTAAGAGCAATATAGGAGGTGATAAATCAAGTTAACTGTTGTTAGATGTTGGTTAAATTCAAAAAAATAATCATGTTAGAGCTTCACGGTAGCCGAAATTGTTTGTGGGCGGTTAAGCTGCCTTTGAATTTTTCGAGATTAAAATTATCGAGGTTTCCGTAAAAAATACTAATATTTAGAAAGGTCACAAAAGATTGCTACAACGTTTGCTCAAACTTATGTGGTCAAATTTTTACTACTTCCGGTACTAAAAAAAGGTACTAACCTTTTTCGAAATGAATTCAGCTGAGCAAATAAAATTATGATTATGGCCAATTCTGACATTGTACTTTTTTAGCAAAACATTTTATCTTATAGTATTACGTCTAGCTTATATTACTATGTTTTCGTATTTATTAATTGTTTTCAGACCATTAATCACGCAAAGAACTCCCTTATCAAGCGGTACAATCACGCACAGTCGCCTAAAGCCACTCGAAGGCATAGAAAAGCACACGTGTCGATGTGGCTTAATCCACGGCTTTGCCTTATAATCCGACCACCCAGTAAACGACCAACCATTATTATACTGCCCACAGAAATAGTACCCCCATTATTATATAGAATGGAACACATAGGTGCCCTTATTATTTTACGCTATAAAATCGAGACCACCTACGTCACGGTTGTTTCTTTTTTGCACAAAACACTTTTGTATGCGAATGTAATGATGCGTTCGTGAATTTTAGCAGTTTTCGGGTATTTAGATTTTATTTCGATTGTGATGTTGGTAAAAGAGTTTTTTCTTGAAATAGTCGTAAATTCGCACTTGACTTGGGCTTAAACCATAGTGGGTACGTGTTATTGCACATTGTACAATGTAAGATTTTCTTCCTGAACGATCAGCTGAGTGTATTCGATTGATTGAACGTTTGACAAGCATGAAATTTCGTTTACATTTCTATATAAATTGACATGTTATTTTGGGAATAAAAATCGTATTCGAATTCAATCTGAACGTTTTGTATACGATAATAATTTACCTCCCCCGAGATTCGAACAACGAACTAATAACGAGATTTGTTCCAAAAATTAACTTATCCTCTGACGTCACAGTCGATATATCAATACAGCTAATGATGGTCCAAAATCAACAATAGTCCGTACACCTTTCCACTATATTTTTGCACCACTATCCCCTTAAAACATTCCCTTAATTACAATTCCTAAGACCTTAAAAATAAGAGTGATATTCGAGTGCAGTTTCAGTGCTAGGTAGAGCAAGTTTCGTCGAAGGGTGTACCCAATGTTACTGCTCACTCGGACGTACACCAATGCGTATTAATGATTGTAGACTGTCTGACGATTAGTTTCCATCTGTTATGACGACGCCTTCCTGTCCTTTGGTCTCCTGGTACAATAATAATCATTCTGGTAATTTTGCGACATCTGATTCTGGTTTTATTGTTCTATAATGATTTTATTGTAGAACTAATGATTTTGACAAAATTATTTTCTAAACGACATATTAAATATTTTCTTTTTTTATTTCAATTTTTATCTACAGTTTCTTTAAATGAATTTCCCTGTAAATTCTAATACCGAAAATGTTTGTTTAATTCCGTATTGCTAAAAGACTGATCTTCTATCATTTTCATAGAAATACTACGCAAAAACATCGTATTTAAGTAAATCCAAAAGGATTATAGTTTCTCATTTAAATTTCTCTCAACGAAGGACTACTATAAAACATGGCACGCAAGAGTAAGCCAAGAAATACTAATTTCCTACCTCCCACAAACACAATTTGTCAAACTAACAAAACGTGCAAGCAAATTCCTAAGCGATACCGAGTACATGCTAATTAAAGTCAGTATTAACTAGATATTAGAGTACTAAGCACAATGGACATGTTTGAACCGACCTGGCTGGCTCGCCATGTACCAAATACATACATTACTGGCACATAAACATTAGGCCCTTTCGGTATTGGCTGAAAATGTATGTATTTGGAACGATTGATAAATGTTCCACAAAAGGACAACATATTTTTTTCGTTACACTGGCTGATGATACAATGTTTGAATTTCGAATAACGTTAGATGGGGTAAAAGAAAAAATATGAAATTCGACAGAATATTTCTTTAGACGCGTAGAATGGCTTAGTATGTAACAATAAAAGGAAAAATACGTATAAAAACATAGAACATAATAAAGCTACATTTACTTTTCTGTAGATTGCTGAGCTGAAGATAAATAAAATGATAGGAATGGTAGAAAAGACTTATTTTCTACCCTACAGTATCTAATATTTTAACAAAACACACATAAGCCAATCGTAATCTCCAATCGGATCATCATCAGCCTATAATGTTCCCACTGCTGGGACACAGACCTCCACTCTATGAGAGTATAGGACCCATAATCCACCACACAGAGGCAGTGTGAGTTTGTAGATGTCGTCTTTGAATTTTTGATTCTGGGACATGTTGGTTTCCTCGCGATATTTTACTTCATCCTTTTGAAAGAAGTTGTGATGAAATAAATTACACAAAGTAATGTTCATGGCTGGCTTCGAACCCACGACCTACTACTAGAACTCCAATCAAATGCACAGATTTAGCCTGAATGCAAGAGAAACTTAATAAATGTTCATTTATACCATTCCCCCTCGAAAAAGCTACTTTTACGCACGGAAAACAGTGCGTAAAAGTAGTCTTTTACGCACTGTTTTGGTGTTTGAATTTAGAACACTTTAGTACATTCGACATCGACCGCGATGCTGGACAACCCCCTTGCTAATGTGAAAATTACCCTTAATTCAAACCATTGCTCCGATTTTAACGTCAGCTTGTTGGCGCAGTGACCGAGCGATTGGACTACTTCGCACCCACGTGTGTGTGGAGCAGACGTATTAAAAAAAACTTTATTTTGTTTCGTTGAATATCTTTTATCGCTCAAATCTTTCTTTTTCTCGTAGTCATGGTATAAAGTATCGTTTGCAACTCTTGAATAAAACGGATTTAAATCGAGGGCCTGAATCACTCGCGTCGCTCAGGATTTAAATACTTGAATCACTCGCTTCGCTCGTGATTCAATCATCATGAATCACTCCCTACGGTCGTGATTCAGTCATTAAAATCCTTCGCTTGCTCTTGATTCATATAATGGCCCTCGCTTTAAATCCGCTCTTTATTAAATCGTTGCAAAATATACTATTAATGCCTTAATTTTATAATTCCAAGAAAAACAACCCAAACACCTAGTACAGAACTAAAACCATTTATTACGAAAAAAAAAGTAATTATAAAAATGTACGGCGTGACGTAACCAAGTAAGGGGTAGAGCAGACTGTTGGATAATTCAAGTGTTGCAAGTCTAACCGCAAGCTAATTGCGTCCATCCTAACTTGTGATATTAACTTGTTGGGGTCGGGACACACTGTGGTGTTAAGGGAGTGGGTTTGTTATTTTGTTTGAGGAAATTAATAAATGTTTTTGGTTGTTTATAGAGCTAACCTGGAGAAAGAGATACAAATTAATCATTGAAACCTGCAAGTGCAGCTTAATTTTTTATTCAGATCCTCGGCAAGTGTGCTTTACAATCGGCTAGATCTTTGCCCACCATATAATAATAAGAGATTGTGAATTGAAAATGCATAATTTCGTTGCAATTAAATTCTCAATGTAACGTATCATCGAAACTGTCTGGAAGAGGCGGGTCTTAGAAAAACACTTTTCTTTTTTGTAAAAAAAACACTCAATAATCTATGTTTGTGAAAACTATCCTGCTAAGCTCAATAAATACAAAGATATTTATGATTACATTTTTAATTTACCAAAATATTAATCAAATTACCTCCCATCCATATAACTCCGCCTTACTCCAGGTCGTGTCTGGACACTGCAAAGCAAATTGAAATTAAAACTAAACTGAGCTAGACGAAGCGTTGTGGCGAAACTGCACTTGTGAAACGACAGCCTGACTCCCGGGCTAATAGTTCTCGTACTCATTTCGGTTTGCACCGAAGATTGCACTGGCCGAAATGGGCTTAAGGTTGTAATTATCTCTCTGACTGTACATCGTTTGATGTGTTCGCCTTAACTGGTTCTGTGGTCGCGGATAATGTCCGAAATATTGTTTGAAATAACATTTGGAGTGGTTGAGTTACTCCTGGAAAATTGTTCGATCAAATCCATATCTATTGTATAGGTATTATGAAGTTTATAGAAGCATCTTTATATTCTTATATACCTTTCTGCAGCTTTTTTTTTCAATGCTCTTTTTCCAGTTTGTGTATCTGACTCGTCATTGTTTGGTTAAAACGTTTGAACGGTTTGAATCAAATGACGATCAGTCTCGCTTACATACAAGTATTTCATTTTCAGTGGTAGTGTGTAGATACAAACCTGTTAAGCGACACAACTATAGTCTTAGATTGACTTCAGACTAGCGTGCAACGTGTAAGCTCGTGTCTGATTGCGCTTGCACTTCAAAAAGTATGACCATGTAAGCACGTGCTTCCGAAATCGATTATAAGCGGTAATCTAAAATCACAGTTTCAGAAACCAACCAAAATTCTCAATATTTAAAAAAACCTAACAAGTGGCGATCTCCTCACCTAGCGAACATGTCACCATGACATCCAAAAACTAAAGCAGTGTAAGATTCCATAAGCAAAGTTCCTTATCAGTGACATCGGACTGTGTAATTAAAACGATATCATTGTTATTTAGTTAAGGATATGGTGACCGCGACGAAGGCGAGGGCACCGCGTTGATGGAAAGCCGGGCTGTAAATGTGTCGGGTGAGGTGATGATTTGGGTGATGACTTAGTGGTTTGACAAAGTGGGTTAAGAGTACCTATACTTGTGAAAATGATATTCCTTTAATTTCAAAGTTGTTATCTTCTGCTAGGGTCCCCAAACGTAAAGAGCTGTTGAAGGACACCCTGGATTTTTTCAGTAGAAGTCTGACAGTCCCTCCTGTCCTACCCTGGGTGAGAGGACTCATTAATGATTAGATGATTTTACCACGTAATAAATTGAGAAAACGTGTTCTCTACTGATGAATTTCGAAGTGGGATCCAAGACAGAGGGATTCACTGCCTGATTTGAAACTGGCCCTCTGAAATTGGTCGCATGATAGAAAGAATATACCTAAACTTTTAGAAGATCATAGTAAGATGAATCGCTAAATCCAAAGGACAACCAGCACTGAACAAATTTGTATGATCTACAAGTAGTTTATGATCTTCAAGTATTTGTAAATGTAAACATACCTTGAAACAGGAGCAATTCTTAGTGTTGTTCTAGTTAGTTTCCTTTTTTTCATAAACTTTAATAATGAAACTTGAACCTGATCTTCAACAAAGAGGGCTAGAGTTGATACCCAGTGAATGTGATATACTTTTGATTGATTTTTAGTTCAAGAAAGACCAAAACAGCAAAACATGTTTTTTTGTAATCAATTATCTTAGTCATCGGCTAGACATTCATTAAACAATAACTCCTATCCGGTTTTACGTGGACCGGTGTCTGACCTGAAAATCTTTCGTATAATATAACAATATATCATGTCTTGTTATCTTACGGTAAGTGATAAGAATGACCGATGGTTAGTATTTTCGGGAAAACTTGAGTAATTTTTTGAAACATGTTTTCCTTATTATAATATTACTCACATCTTGTCACTGTGTTGTATTTTTTTTCTTGTAAAAACATAACACCTCACAAGGATTATAATAATTTCTACTGTATCGTGGGTCTGTTTACATAGTAACTCACATACACAAACACTTAGACCCAAAACAACTATTAGTAGAATACTACCTAATAAAATGAGTGTTTTATTTTTTAACAATGGAATATTAAAAACCTAAAAAAAAACAACAAGTTTTGAAACATAGCTAAATTCGGCTTAGAAGGTTGAGAAAAAAATAAATGTAACTTAAAACTTTCATTCATTTCCATACAGAGCATTTATTAAATCGCTCCGCTTATAAACAGGCGCGGCCTGTGGTAGTTTCCAGCAGTAATGTCGAGTGAACAAATATTGGTCCACAACGTCAGTCTTGGACCACACGCAATAAACGTGAGATTGTCTTACATATTGTTATGATTTTATAATAATTATAATTGTAAATAAGTACTCGGGTAAGGTACTCGTATGTATATTTTTAATTGATAGAGTTTGTTGCCCATTCTACTCCATAGAGTACTACATACACACTGGGTTGGGAAAATATAGTACTTACACACATATAAGTTAGATATTATATATGCCTTTTGTCTGGGACTGTAGGTTCATTTTGTGTATTTTTTATTTATTTAAGAGAACCTGTAATAGTTTCATCATCATCATCAGCCTATAATGTTCCCACTGCTGGGACACAGACCTCCTCTCCTAAGTAACCGTAATAGTTTAATAGAAATTAATGGTTTGAGTTTGTAAATTCGTTGCGATTTTAAAAGATCTGAACTGACACAGGGGCAAAAAGTTTTTATTCTAGGTAAAGATGTAGATTTATGGTAAATGTTGCGTATACCTGTCATAGGCTTACATACCAGCACATAAGTTTATATTTTTGTTTAGATTACTGCATTGTATGTTTTGCTGTTGGTTTACCTTTAAATAAATAAATAAAGATATGAAAAATAGTAACATATCATAAATTCAAAATTCGCTTAAAACCTTTATTGATAATTTTTATTAGCCAGTGCCAGTGCATTCTCAACTCTCACCTCAATCACTCGCCAGAACGACGCGGGCGCAGACAATCAACACTAACAGACTCTAACGGATATCTAGTACTATGCAAACCACTAATATTATTAGTTGCTAGCCTCTTGTTGCGGATTTGCCTGAATTAATGTGATAGTTTTCTTCATATTCGGACTATTATTGAAATTAAAATAGTTAAAAGTAAAAAATGATATCACGCGAGCACATTTAATGCAGAACTTTTCAATAAAACACTGTTACAGCCCCATGTTGATATTATCTATCTAATTCTATATTACATCTTTAATGATATTAATGACCACATAAATTACCTATGATGTTCTAGGGTTTATTATTCCCAATGGCTATTAATTAAATTCAAAGAAATAGACAGTTACAAAAATAAGTTTGACCAAAACCGCTTCAAATTTTTGGCATAAAGAAACATTTCCAGGGGTAAATTTTTGACTGCCAATGCAGCCGCTTGCAAAAGCTATAGTTCCTATTATTTTTTAAATGAGTATCTCTTAAGCAAACCAAACAGCTTACGAATAACTTACAAAAAGACACACAAACCAATCAACAAAACAATCAAATAGACAATCCAACGCCACGGACTTCATCAGCGGACGAACCGCACAATAAGCATCAGCAACCGTCGTTTGACACCGATTACCATCAACCATGCAACCAGGCAACCATGCAGCCATCAACCATGCAACCATGGCGCACGATGGTGTTCTCACGAAGAGAAACCGACCACAAGTTGTAGCGGTATCTTGACGTATTGACGGAAAAATGTTTGTTTGTTTGTTTTGTTTATAGTTGGAGATTGAGGAGTGACCACAGAGTTTTAATGGTAAATTTTGATTGTGAACGTCTTTTGTGTATATCGGAGAGATAAACAGTTGTTCCAACTTGGATGATGGGTTTGCTGCAATCATTTTGATGATATTTTATACATACTCTTATATTAATCAAGCCGACTGATTTGCTCGACCATCTAAGCAATGTTATTCTAAAAAGCAAATAGCATGTGAAAGAACTTGGTGGTATTTAGTCAGTAAGATAGTCCCTTCCGCTCTTACCAGGACGGGATAGTAAATAAAAAATGAGAATAGAATAGGAGAATGAATAAATCAAATTAGAATGATATTGTAAGGGATTATAGAAACAAAAGATTTTAGATGTTATGCTGGTTACAGTTAAAAGGGTAGTTCTTCGCCTTACAAATTATACTTACTGCACTTATAACTGCAGCAGTAACTTTTCTGAAATTTAAAAAGATCATTTTATTTTCAATAGCAAATCTTTTGATAATCTGCGTTTCATTTTTTTTTTCACTGTCACATTTGTATGCAATTTGCATTCTGTATTTTTTCTTGCGGTCAAAGTCACAAGTAGATATGACTGGCTTCACTGACGTTTAAAGATTATATAACACTATTAAGAAAACGGAGAATCCTTGTAGGTGTGTCTATAAGATGGCGAAACAATGGTATTCCCTGTGAGTAATACCCATGATCGAACTTTACGGCTATGAGCAGAAAGTAATAGATATAAACCTACATAGAAACGATTTCTCTTTCTAAAAATAATACATAATGATTGAATTTGAATTTGATGGGAAACCTAACAGGTAGGTAAAGAAAATACATTAAATCGTCTGCCTATTTGGTATAGTGATCGCAAGTGCTATTGCAGAGCATCAGGTTCTGATTTCGACTTCCGGGTCTGGCAAAATGTTTAGTGAGAGGAATATGTTAGGATCTCGCATAGCCCGCTTGCTAGCAATGGGTGTTACAGGGACTTATATTTATATGTCGAAATATGGCTGCACTATCAGGTACACCTATGCCTAAACGTTCAGGGAGCAAAATAGTCATCTTGCAAGAAAATAAATTGTATCGAAAAACAAAATTACCAAGAAAATATAAACATTTTAATTAAAGTACCGACATACAAGCATACTATTTAAAATTTTAATAGACAAGTAAAGCAAAAAGTAATGCTTTTAAATCCTACCTACTGTATAAGTTACAAAACAATTAAAAAACCCACAAAACTCCATAAAGAAATAAAAATCTGTTTACGCATATATTATGACAATACAACACTGGAAGAAAGTCAAACTCAAAGCTGTCAATAGTCAACAAATCTCGTTAAAACCTCCACTACTGTTTCATTGTCAGTCCTGTCAAAACATAACAACTTATCTGTTGTTGGAAAACAATTACACAACAATTACAACAGGCCCAGGGGACCCCAGAAAAAAATATCGATGTCCAAACTAAACGTCAATAATGCCCCAAACATTTTTTGTCACAAAACTGTCCCCCGCTGTCCCTTTTTTCATGGCCGGCAGATTAGTTAAAGAAAGACTTTTATGGTCTACACCCACCATAATAATCAACACGCCACAGTCTACAACAATACCATTCTAAGCCATTGACTTACTGCAACTATTGTTCGAGAGTTGGGTCAATTTTTTTCAACTATGCGTCTAATAAGGTAAAAGTACCAGTTAGTAGTCGTAGCGACCGCAAATTTGTCAGACCACCTTGCAGCTAAATGAAATTTATGGCCCCAAAGCCAGGAAGAGGACGCTAAGCCGTGCCGTTGCATAATCTCCGCAATTTATGAATGCTTTTGTTGACATTATTGCGCTTTGTCGTTTTTATTTAATTACATGACTTAATTAGTTTTTGATACATAATAGAGCTTGGAGATTTTTGTTCTTGAAATTAGTCTTGGGACTAGATAGATCGTTGTATCTTGAAAATATTGTACCTAATCATTCGTCAATCTTTTCTCATGAGAATGAGAGAGACATAATAATTACAGAGATCGTATTTAAATCACAATTGACGGAACAAATAGCCATCAATAGTTCCGGTGGATCAATTTTATCGATAAAAAACTGAAGACTATCTCGAAAATCAATCACGCCCATGGAAAATCGACGGACTTTTGTACTAAATCTGCACGTGAGGCAAAGGTTGGTCCTCGTATTAAAGAGAGGAAATCCGGAGCACATTGTTGTATTCGACACTTACGTACTTTACCTGACCGACAGATAAAAGACCCAGAGAATAGGCGGTAGCAACCTTTTTTTACTATAATTATATGCTGCCAATCTCTCCGTCAACGAATAAAAAATAAAATTTAAATTCGGAACGTAAAAAAAATGTATGCTAATGATTTGCAACGGTCGCGACATTGTGTGCTGCCAGTTTTTGCATTAAAAAAAATCAGGTTTAATTTTCTCACGTTAGCATTTTTTTTCTAGAAAATTTCTAATGACGGTTTAATTTGAAGAACCCTTTGGGGTTTGATTTTCATACTTTTTTTTGTTGTTTCATTGTTTGCAAAAACAACGTCTCGTAATACGGTTGTCACAAAAAATAATTGCATTGTTATTTATGCGTTTCGGTTGCATATACAGGGTGAATTTTTCAACTGGGCGTGGATGGCTACTTTCGAAACTATGAGGAATATCGAAAAACGTTGAAAGGAGTCTCGAGGCCGATTTTGACGAAAACTAAAACTGCATCATTGGATTTTAGAAAAATCAAAAATCCTGGTCAGGAATCAAACCCGCTGATTTTGGAAAAAAAATCACACCCTGTATTATTATACCGTTCGATAGTGTTGCTAATAGGCAACAAATTCTGGGAAGTAACCCTAAACGGCAAACTTAAGGAAAACGTATTATTACAAAAAAAACTGATTAATCTTGAAGGCAAAGATAGTATTTGAAGCATAAGTTACCGTTTGTTCTTTAAAATAATGCTATTTTTAGTTGAACTCAATAATTTCGTATTGCTAAGTAAAGTGGGATTTTTGAAACGTCAATCCAGTGAAACATTGAAAACAATGAAATTTTATAATTTTGAATAAATTATGGCTCAGTAGAAGTAAAGTAACATGGGAAAATAGCCAATTTAATAGAAATCAGCCATTTCCTTAAGTTTGCCGTATATGATTACTTCCCAGAATTTGATCCTTATTAGCAACACTATCGAACAGTGTAATAATACAGAGTGTGATTTTTTTTTCAAAATCAGCGGGTTCGATTCCTGGCCAGGATTTTAAATTTTTCAAAAATCCAATGATGCAGTTTTAGTTTTCATCAAAATCGGCCTCGAGACTCCTTTCAACGTTTTTCGATATTCCTCATAGTTTCGAAAATAGCCATCCACGCCCAGTTGAAAAATTCACCCTGTATATCCTTTTTAATTATTTTGACTGGTTTTACTTTTTTTAATGCTACAGTTTTTATGAAAAATTTAAATCTATCGTTTGGTTAAATTGCACCACATTTTAGATACTTGAAGCACATAATCAGAATATTGTAGGCATTACAAATGGCTCTAAATGGCTCTAAGGAATAAAGCTGTCTCCGAAGAAACCCAGCTTGTCATAGCTTTTATTACAGCAGAAAAAAACTAAAAATTAAATAACAATACAATCAAGTTGAATTCAATAGAAAATCAAAAGTACCTAACTGTTGTATCAATCAATAAAGAACTGTATCTATCTCCGGAAGGAACAATAAAAAATACAGTACTGCGAAATCTACTGCACTTTTTTGACACCATGACAATCACAAACATAGAAGAACCGCATCTCCTTTTGTGTTGCCAAAGAAATAAATTAAAGTATCCTTAGGGGAGAAAACTTTACCGTTAATTTTAATCTATACGTGAAAAAAAAACAATAAAAAACACAAGGATGGTTGTGGGAACGCTCTTAAAAAAGTAAGGGGCAGGAAACGGTAAGTGTAAATATGTGAGGTGACATACAAGAAAGTTTATAGACGGATATTTATATGAAAGATTTATCATATGGGACCAAAGAAATTAACATGATCGTAAAAAATTGGGTCGCTGGGACTCATTAAGAGCTTTTTACTGTTTCAAATATTTACGAAGAAGACTGAAATAGTTAAGTGCATTTTTTTCGTACAGACACGGTCAACAAAAAAATTAACTGATTTTTATTTTCGATGTACTCGTATATTTGGGTTTTCATTATTTTTTCATATCCTATGGTCTCTCCCTAATCATATCCTCTATCTCTCATAGGTCTCAAAATATAAAACGTTTATTCAATCACAGAATTTGATGGTCGGTCCACGAAACCATCAATCATTCATAATTTAAAATCTTTCTGGTACAAATTAGTTCTATCTGATTCCATCTAAAAAAGTTTTAATTTAATTACACTAACGGGGCACTTTGAAATTAATAAAAAGCCGACCGGAAGCCCGATACTGTTTGCTTCCGCTTAAAAAACTCAAAACACGAATCTCTACGAGAGAAATTTTATAAAAAACAAACCATCGAATCAAAAAGACTGGCACTGATGCTCAACATTTCCCTACAAAAAAAAATTGATAACTGTATAACATTTTCATTAAAGCATATCTAAGAAACAAAAAAGAAACCTCTCTCTCTAAAAATAAAATCCACAGAATAGAATTTATTCAAATTTCGAAAATCAATCACTATTCAAAATTGGAATAAAACAAATTAAATTCAGGTTACAACTGCATTTTCAAACGACAAAAAGTTTGACCCTCACTGGCGGAACCGCGTCCTTACCAAACTAGAATGCACCCCACGATTTTTTTACACATCCTGAGAGTGCAGTGTTTATAAAAACATATGCACATTTTTTAAGAGACTATATCTTCGGCAGATTCAAGGTGTGCGCATTGTGCAGGGGACATCTTTGAGGGTATTTTTAATAATTGTAAGTGCATGTTTTTTTATAATGTGCGAGCTCGTTTTTTAAGTTTTCTCACGCAGAGCTTTTTGAAGTACAGATCTGTGGGTAGATACATCCGCGATCGTCATTGTTGATTTCACGTATGACTGCCATTGATTTGTTAATTTTGAATTTGGAATTATAATAAAAACACGTTGGCGATCGCTTTCATATTTCTTTGTTGGTATTTCAATGGTGTGAGCGATTTGAAGTTTGAACATTCGTTTTTTTAATGTTTTTCTAGAGTACCTATATTTTTCCCCATCATATTTTTATTCTTAAATGTCTTTACCTATCCTACTTAATTGGATGACATTTGTAATTTTGTGAAAACAAAAATACAAATATTTTATAAAATATGAAACAGTATCCCACCAAAAAACCCTTACAGCCGTTATCAAAAAAAATAATCTCAGCGATAATGGTAGCTCATTTTCGTCAGTTTACAAATGCATAATTATAATAATGATATCCCGCATATTCATTACGTTACAAAAACGGTAATTTAATATAAACTAGATGACAAAAATACGGCCAATGTTAATAAAAAATGTCTGAAAAACATACTGGGGTGAGCTACTGAGAGCCAAAGAAAAAAAAATTAAAAGGGGTGTGTAAAAACAATAGAAAAAAAAGCTGGCCTGTTATCGTTAGCTAACTGGGCTTTGAGACAAGCGGTTAATTTTGTTTTAAAGCAGATTTATGGCTTTTACATTGTAATTACATTTAATAATACGATTGTGAAGTCAGCTTTGTGACAGTTTTTTTTTTTTGCGCGATCGTTTTTTTTTAGATATCTGGATTAATAAGTAAAATTTAGATAGTGCATATAAATCTGCTGTTTAATTATATATTTTTGAAAATTGCTAATGGAAAACCAATATAGGTAATTAGGTATGTAGTTCATAACTTAAAATCTACGGTAATCCTTTCTTATTTTATTTTAAATGCAGGAGCTTTGGTGGATGGATGGATGTCCGTTAGTCAGTCAATCAAAACAGATCTGGATGGGAACATACACAGGTCTGAAAAGATACATAAGATAGTAACATCCCTCAAAAACATTTCATGTAAAATGTTGCCCAAACGAGCACATAAGGTTTGTCCCACGAAAAAGATATCAGATCTCATGTAGAACCAAGCTTCTGAATCTACACGGTCTAACTCTACCAACCGTAACTTCACAAATTCTACAAATCAGTAAAATGTATGGCTTCACCGTTTCGCTACCGTTGTGGAGGTGATGCTAATATTTAATTTCTGAAGTAACTAAGTAACGAAACAGAAAGAATTTTGGCATATTTTATCATCAAAGCAATCTTTTAATCAACCTCTAACACGACCATTTAAGACCATTAGCTCATCGAAAACCGCATAAATCGCCTCACACCAACACAGAGGGCGTTCTCGACTTTATCGATATCGTTCCATTTCGTCACAGCACTGAGAATGACTCGATATTTAGTTGAGCGACAATCAAGCGAACAATGGAGCGCATCCCTTTCACTTTCAATGTGTCAATTGACTTGTCTAGCCGTTATATATATATATTCATTGTTCTTTATTATACGCTAAGCTTATATGTAGTGAGGTGTGAAAAAAATTGTCATGTTGGCTTCTGGCTGAAATTATGGCTGCAAATAAGACGTTATTTCAGCCCGAGCATGATGTAACTGAGCGGTTTAGAGGGTTCATGGCAATGATTATCTTGACAATGATACAAAGTTCTATTTTCCCTAATTTACAGGTTGAAGAAGAAGCTGAAAAAGTTCGAAGGATGAAAAGAAGTTATTCCCATACTAGCTCATCTTATTAAATATTTTATTTTTATTTTACACAAGCACATGTAGCCAAAAAATGAATACACAATTCGGAATGGAGAAGAATCTTCGAGAATTTCTGAAGATTTACTTTTTGAAATTTCAATTACTGCGTCCCTAGAAGAGCTAAATAAAAAAATAGAGAAAAAAAACAATATTAGAAAAGACATGCAACCTTAACAATTGTAGAGCCTGAAGCTAATTTACTTCATCCTATTTTCATCTCATGTGTTTGATAATATATTCGTACTTTCTTATGTTTTCGAATTGATAGGTTTATATTTATTATTATGTTTATATTTACAAACACAACTAATGACAATCAAGCCTTTTAAAACCGCCCGTATAATCCTGATCACGTCCTATAAATCTTCCATAAATTTTATCTGAGAGCAGATGCAAAATTCAACGGACCTAAGACATAAATTATTTAAATTTGACTAGTAATACTGCACGCATGACACAGGATATGCATAAAAGGGTTGAAAAAACAACCCTGGGGGTGAGATTTTTTTATTCATAAAGTTGAGGGGTCACCGTCAGTTGTTTGGCTAGTGTTAGCAACGCCATTGATGTAACGAACTATTGAATACATTATTTATTTAAATGTTATAATGAATGCTTGAATTCGCACGACGATTAAAGTTTTGTGACAGTCATTCCGGGGTTGGGTGTACAGTTTCAAATGTGGAATTCCGTTGCTTGCTTCTAGAATTTTCTGGAGCAATAACATTTGATAGAAATGACGAATCAATGATGGATTGGGTAAAAAAATGCAAGGAATTAACAGTATTGAGAAATCAACCATCATAGAATCTTCACTGAAACTTTTAACTTCAATAATAACTCGCAATTTTTCAATCCAACCCCAAATTCACTTTCAATTCATAACAATACGACTATCTTATCTTTAACCCCACAAATCAAAACCGATTTTTGTTCGGACCTTTTCAAAGACTTATCAAATTCAATTTAAAAATCGCACCCTTTGAAAATGCGTCCGTATACCGACTCCTTTCGTACGGTCCATTTTTTATCTGTGCGATCCGCTGACTTTATCTCCGGGATGACAACGCTAAAAAAATCAGCGACCAGGTGTTGCCAGCAAAAAATAGATAAAAAATCTGCAGTAGTCATTGTTAGGAAGACGTATGGTTAATCCTTTGGGGTAGTTCATGGCTATTCTGTAGACATGTGTAACGCTTGGCCTGGTCCATTGTTGGGTAAGAAAGAGACTTTTTTAGGATGAACCCAATCAAACATTTTTGTTGATATAAAGTTCTAGCCCCTGGCTACACTGTCAGCTGTCAACCCTTGAGAGTTTCACTGTAAAAAAAATCCAGAAACTTCGCAAGTATTTCCTCATGTTAGCTTAAGTCCACTACGTAGGTATTCCACATTAGTTTTAGAAAACTTACAACAGGAGCACCATCCTTATATTTCCCACTAAATTAATGTAATTTAAGAAAAACGATTTTTTTTCACCCTAGGGTAATTTATGAACAATCAGATGTGAATAACCAAAGCAATTAATATTACGTGCTTTATCTAAAACATGAGTAGACGCGTTTTAGAATTCCACGACGCGCGACGGTAACCGTTGTGCCCCGATGTAAGTATTAACAAAAAAAAAACAAAATCAATCGCTAAGCACCGTTCTAAAGTTCACCGCGCTTGTAAAACAAAAACAATATGATCGCTCACAGTCCGCGGCACACGTGTTCGCGTTTAGCATTATCGATTGTCCTCATATTGTCCTCTTTCGCCGACATGCGGGTAGTCGTAAATGAGTTATCGCGGTGACGTCATGGGACAATGCGTTTTTGTTTTAGTCGGGTCGCGGGTGGCGGGGGCGTGGACGTTCACTGATTACCCGCTAATGCCGTTAGCATTTTCCGCTGTTCGCAATTTGCGAAACGAGTTACATAGTTACAATGTCAAGACATAGGAACTTTGAAAGTTCTGGCAACATTTTAACAACAAAATATTAGGAATATTTTATTAAATCTTAGCATGCCTTTACAAAATGCCCAATAACAAACAAAGAAGCACACACCAATTAATAACAGATCAATACACAAACTAAAAAACTACAGATGCGCCAAATATCAATTTCCCACGCGAATCTCCCAATCTTTTTACCAAAGATTTGGCAGATGTGCAAAATGATAAAATAAACTTTAAAAAACGGCCCTGAGAACTATCCTAAGCCTCACCTATGACCCGGGGCCATCTTGGACCGTTAGAAAAAATAAATTACTCGGCCAAAGAAAAGGACCATTGTTTGGTGTTAAAAAACTTGAGGGTAAAGTTACTTGCGATTTGAATAAGTAAAAAAATGAGGGGTGACGTACAAAAACTGTGCCCCACAGTGTACGTGTGATTTTTTTAAGACGAGGACAGTGTAGAAAATAATATGCATAGTTACAGTAACGCAAATTGATTCTTGGTCAGAGTTCTCACGGTATTAACATCTACATTTTTTATTATTAGTATTTTAGGACTCTATTGTTGATACATGGTAAAATCCTGTATTGATTTACAAACTAAGATAGGTAATCTATTCGATACTATTGTGTGTATCAAAACCGGTTTTACATTTTCAACCCTTTCTACAAACATAATTATGAGAAGTTCTTACTTGTAATTTACCAATACCGTAGCTAAAGCTTCATTAATGCTTTTATTTCGGGTGCCACTATTAGATCTCTACAAAAATTTGACGTCTAAAAAAGTCTTTAGGTCATCATATTACTTAATACAGAAGTAAGTAGAGTACCTACATTCTAGAGAAACATTGAAAGCTGACTTTACAACTTATAACATCACTTCTAGAATTTCTTGTTTCATCATCATCAGTTCACCTTATTGCAGTCCACTGTTGAACATAAGCCTCTCGCAGGGCTGGAGAGTTCATTACCTCTCGTTTTTTTCATCCAGCCACTGCCAGCTACCTTCTTCACGTCATTGGTCCAACTTGACTACTACTGAGCCCGTGACTGCTACTGAAAAAAACAAATGGAAAATTAAACAAAACTTGAGACCTTGGAAATAGCACCCAAAAGCTTTGCTCGAAAATCACGCTTGTGACAATTACCTCTCTACTTACCATAAAATCCGAATCTTACCAAACATTTTATCCACCAGGTGTATGACGTACTTACCAACATTTTTATAGTGAACGGATAACGCATTCTCTCTCCACATATACGATGTATATGCGGGCGAATACATTTGTATGCATGCAGTATAAGGACAACACGCTGATAACATGTACGGTTAGCCAGAGGTCACTTAGATTTACCTCAGCGCTGATCAATTCTTGTTAAACCCGCATTCGTACGTGGAAGCGAAGAGTCAAGGAAATTGTTTATAGGAAATACTTTGTGGTTAGTATAAAAATAGCCATGTATACAAGTCATATTTTCAAGGTTGGAGAAAAATGTGACGGTAGGCAATTTTGGTTCAAGAATAAAGAGTGAGCACTGAATAGAGTCCCTCGATGGGTGATCATTATAACGATTTTTTTCCGTGCCTTAAAAATCAAATTAAGCCCTTGGTCCTGGCTGAAATTTTGTGTTATGTGGCCCAAAAGTCTGACAACCAGTGTTACAAAAGGGACCACAGTATTATCCAGTACTTTACATTGTTTGTACTGGTTTTCAAATGTGTCTGGTTTTCTAACTGGAATTCAATAGTGGTAAAATCCTTGTTAACTTAAAACTGTCTATTTTACTCGGAAAACTAAAGAATCCGCAAACTTTTCATCTCCCAATATCAATCCAAACATGTCTCGTACTCCTTGAATTTTTGAAGTAGTAGTAAAATACTCGTATCAAGCCATCATTTAACTATGCATAATTGAACTTAACTACACTAAAATAAAATTTGAATTCGCAAACGCATGGCAATAAACTGAAATTAGGTTTTGTAATTCACCAAAATGCGACCTTGCAAATAACAAAGTCTTTATTGGTTCAAAGTGCATAACCCTTCTCTATATCATCCTTCACAAGCCTTTTATAGTTAGTTACCAAAGAAATTAATCAATTTACCTTGTGAAGACCCACACGGCAGTATTAGGTGTATCTTATTAGTTAGATAACTTAATTTTGCTACTATTAAATAGCTAATTGAATGCATTCTATATTGGGAACGGCTATATCTGGGTGATTGATAGTGCTTAATTGCACTGTACTAGCTTTAAAGTTATCGCAAGTTAAGCAAAGAGGTTTTCATTATTTATTTATCATTAACTCAGATACATTGTCCATTTGTTTTTTGACTTGTTCAAAAAACAAATGTTCTGTTCAATAAACTTGAAGAGATATAAAATAATAAGTTATGATAAACTGAATTATGGCCAGTGTTTTAAGTAATTGTTGAGAAATACCGGATGAAAAAAGTATTGTCTTCACCAATGCAAAAAAAATCAGAGAAACATAATAATTATCTGAGTTTTGTAACTAAACCTTCCTCTGGCGTTGAAGTCGAAATACAAAATAGGCACAGACGCCAGCAGGTACCCGAATCTGTAAAATTTTACCATTCCAACAATAACCTTCTACTATTGTGATAAGGTTGAAAAATTAAAGGCATATGACAGATTGTGGTAGGTTGATGTGCTACAATAAAATAATGACAATAATCGTTTTAAATTTTTGTTAGTCTGCCTACTTAAGGGATTGGGCTCCCAAAGATAACTCTGCAAAATACTTTTTATAATAAAAAATATATATATATCTATAACTTTCATGCTTTTATCTTAATTTTGTTCATAAAGGTAACGGACAATGCATTTGAATAAAACCTACATTTTTATAACACAGCATACTAGGCTGAATAGAAAAATCTTTGTCATATGATCTCGCGGTATTCAAGTTACCATTGTTGTCAAAAAACAGAAGTTTTTGAATATCGAACGCAATGCGCGCACGCAGATGTGTTGTCCACTTTTTATGTGCTTTATTGAATTGATCGAGTACCGTTAGATATTTGTGTTTTTTGTGTGATTTATCAAGTTGTTGACAGATGTATTAAACGTCGAGTTGTTTGTGTTATTGATGATCATTATTGTAATTATGTTGAGAATTATTTATATTACTCATTTTACTTTTTTTATGTAGGTATTAGGTAATACAATAAAGTGTTCTATTCAGGCAGCAATTTGCAACAAAAGACTTAATAATTCGATTTTTTTTTAACTGTGTATAACTATGAAGTCACGTAGTTCACAGACCTTGACCTCTGATGGTGGAGAATGGAAGGAGGAAATGGATGGCAACGGCGACTCCAGATAGAACTGGATTAAGGACAGGAAGATGATGATGATTAAAAGTGTGGAACGGTAAATCGATAAAAAAAAACGAAACTAAATACTCACTAACATTACTGATAGCGTTACTGAAGCTTTTCCTAAGCGTCTGTGTAGAGACCTTTGCTGTAAAGCAGCATTCATTAATTTCTGATAATTATTAGTGTTCTCCTAATGGTATTCAAGTTCTTGATTAAATATACCACTCTCAACTAAATAAATCATCGAATACTTCGCACCTTTCCCACCAAATACTTACCAAACAACACATTCAATATTCAACCATTCACCAACAAAGATTGATAAACAATTAAACCTATTTAAATGCAAATACGAACAATGGTTAAATAACCCTGTGTATAATCAAATCAGTCTGCGCAGGCGCATCTGTGACTCATAGTTTGGATCTATCAAAATTTAATAGATGTGTTGCAAAACCTGAAGTGGGTGGAAAGACGGAGAGAACTTATTTATTAGTAACATCAATGCTTCTTTGTTATAATGAATGGACTATTGCAGAGATGAAACTAATTGGATGTTTAGTGGTCTGTAAATATGTCTTATTTGTTGGCTTTCTTGTTAGAATTTAATAGGTGGGTTCTGTGTCTCAATTTTGAGTTAAGGGTGGGTGTTCATTTTTACCTTTCTGATATAAATTCTTCATCTTGTTAGATGACTAAAATTTAAAGAAAATTAATTAAAATTTTCTTATTAGAAAGGTGGAAAATAGAAACCATTTCGTACTTTATATCTGGTATTCCTCGCAGTTTAAACTTTACTCGGCCCGTAAGGGTAACTTTACTCATATGTTTAGCCTATAATAACCTTCCTCAAAAATTAGTCTCGGAAAATCAAAAATATTTTTACATTTATCGGACTGGTATTTCCAGAGATAAGCGTGATTAAACAAACAGTCAAACTCTTCAGCTTTATATTAAAAAAAAAAACTTTAATATGATAGTAGTACACAGTAGATATAATTATATTCTCCATTAATTCTCGTAATTGAAATCTCCACAAAATGTTTTAATAATATTTTCTCCTTAGAAAAATATTGACAAATCTCAAGAGAAATCACCATTACACAATATTACCAATAATTAAATTGTACATGCAAAAAACAATTACTGCAAGACAGCCATGCATAATCCGTATATAATATTTAAATCATAAGAAAATATGACTAATTCATTAGGTACATTTTACAAATCATCTATTACGTCTCTATAACGCCTTAACTTTCATACTTCATGCAAATTCGTTCGACTGACAATGAGCCCATTTGTACATTTCAACCATTCTTATTTACCATCAACCACCACCCCCACAAACCTTAACATCGAACTTATAAAGCTCAAATTCCGTTGGCAATGAGTTTCAAGATGGTAGATGGTAATATGTAAGATATATTCATATTAAAATGTAGATGCATGCGGCGGACGAACGGACTAAGAACAATAAGGGGCGTGGGATGGTATTAACTCATTATCCATCGATGGACGCCTTGACCGATATCCATGCTGATCGTATGGAGTTTGTGCTTTGCAGGTTAGAGAAAATAGGTAAGGTACAAAGTGCTATGGCGGAAGATTTAACTGACTTTCTATTTATCGTGGATGGGGCCCGTCTTGACAAATAAAAGTAACTAAGTAAATTGCTCCCCATGATTTCACTCCCGCTGCTCAGCTCTTATAGGTCATAGCGTGATGTTATATAGCCTGTAGTCTTCCTCGATAAAAGGACTATCCAACACAAAAATATTTTTTCCGTTCGAACCAGTAGTTCTCGAGAGAAGTGCGTTCAAAGGTTCAAACAAACAAGCTTTATAATATTAGTATAGATTTATGTGCTGTTTTGTCTATCTGTATTTCGATACCAGTGAGTGAATCTTTGGTAAATCTTCAGGGGTCTAAGGTATTTAATTGAGGGTATTATTTTATAATCATGTTTCTTTGATCAACTACACTTCTTTCCAGTGTCCCCTTGATAATAATAGAAAAGATTTAATGTCATAAGGTTTTGGAGGTAGTACCAAATTGGGCACCCTTTGAAATGGCACTACAGCTAAAGGCACCTTAAGTATTCCAAAACGGCTACTGTCAAATTTTTTCTCAGGTGCCAAATGCCCAATGTGGAATACCACAGGTTTTGGCTTAATCATCATTCGTTTTTTAATTAAGTTACTTAAGGAAAGTAAACGTCATTTTTTCTTTTCCAGGTTTTAGCAACTAACTAAAAAATAACTAATAAACTAATACCTAATACTAAACTAGTAACAAATAGGTAACTAAAAAATGGAATTTAACCGAAGATTGTAAATAGTGAGCCGTTAGGTACTAGAAGGACTTCAGAAACTATGACGTCAAAACTAATCTGTCCTTCAAAAAGTTCAAAGGAAAAGTTACAAAGTACACGTCAGGCCACAAACATCAGGACAGCAGTCCACGGTACGGTATCGGCGCATGAGTGTGATGCGCATGACACGATTACAGGTTGTCGTCACTCGATACGCCGACGGGACATCCTGATAACACCGCGTGCTGCGTCCATGTTACACTGTCGAGCAGAAATACGGAGCTTGTAAGGTCAGCGTGTGTTTTTGTTGTTTTATGTTTTGTTTTACAGTTTAAATGCCAGTCATTTCAGTAGTTTTAAACTACTTCTGTATTTGTTTTTCTAATTACATTCTTCAAGAGCTTTAGACTTGTTTATAATCTCACTGGTAGTCTTTTATTTTTCAGGGTTGTATTCATGTTATAATTGGGTAAATACGCTAGTATCTACCTGTTTAAAATCAATAATAAATCACGTGAAAACAAAATTTGCCAACGATTCTAATTTCTACTAAGTTTCTATTTAATTAATAAACAAATGATTTACCCAAACATCAAAAATCTAATCAGACCAATTAAATCTTACAAGACTCCTACATTCTCATTGTTACTACACAATGTCTACTACAACTTCATTGCCTTTGACAGGCATTCGACTGTGTCAAAGCAAAAAGCAAAGAGCCAAACACCAAGAATTACAAGTGGCCAGATAATCTCGGCTTACAGTGTACAACCATAATGGTGCGACCACTGGCGCGCGGTCGGTCGCCAATTACCCTATTGGCAGCAATTGTTGTGCGACGGTGTCCGTCGTCCTGCCTATCAATATCACAACATCCAGGCACGCAGTGTAGTTGAGGTTAGTGTTAATGGACTGGGCAGTAGAATATTAGTCCTTCTTTTTAGTCCTTCCTTTCGATGTTACACATTCTATTAAGTCCAGAAGCCCTAGTATGAATTCTACTTATTTGATAGTATTGAAGTATTAAGACTTAAATTGTGTGGAAAATTGAAAAAGCACCTCTAGTATTCAAACGAGTCAATGAGTCGGACCCCGCAATCCGTAAACACACCTTAATGACCGGAATACTTAATCCAAAAATCACAGGAGACTCCATATGCTGAATCTTTATGAGGTTTCAATTGCATAGTCAAGTTTTCATCGTGTATTTATGTAAAGAAACGAAAAATATTATTATTATTATATCGCTACGTTATAACATTTGTTCAAATGTGAGGAACATGATACTTCTAGAATATTCTAGATGATTAGTTTTATTCACCAAATTCAGTAATCAATATTCAGAACTTTTACTAAGTACCTTTCACCACATTCCATAACACTTTTGGTTTCAGATTTCCCCGTAATAAAGGACACTGCCAAAATATCGACCAATATCAAGTCATCAGAACAAAAGAAATTACACCTACTTTCTTTAATTTCTCCCAACTAATACAAAACAGCAAACGTGCACAAAACCTCACACACAAGCTTACGAGCCCTTAGGCTTCATAGTTACTGCTAACGCCTCATACATCACCTGGTGCGGATTGTTCCCCGTTGATGTATAAGTCTCTTTATCATGTACTCATGTTATTAGCGGTTAGTGGGTGGGCTCCTTTATAGATTTATTGAGGGATGGAGCGAGAATGTTGTGGTCAATTGTTTTAATGTATTTATTGTTATTGTTGTGTGTTGATTTGTGTTGTGATTGAATGGTAATGTGGCCTATGAGATGTGTGATCGGTCTTTTCTAATAAGAAATTATCGACAGTTGTATTTGTATCAATATTTTAAGGGTGAAAACATTGAGTGTCCTAGTGCATTGTTGGCCAATGGTATCGGCTCTGATTGACGATTTTATAGATCGTAATTTCCAAACAGTTGTATTATCTACCTACTGTATGTGACCAATTTCATAATTACAATCTCCTCTAACAACGTCCAATAAAAACATCGTGCCCTAGTAGAACTAAAAATTCTAAGTCATTTGTCATCCACAACCTAACTTTGAACCTCCTCAATTTGGCAGAGAAGAGACCTGTGTCCAAATCCCAGCAGCGAAAATATTTTTAAAAAACGCTAGGAATTTCTCCTGTATCGTGGATGAGTTTACAAACAAAGAAAATTACATTTTGTAGCTCCTTTTGCTTATGCACCGTCCCATGACATTCCTTGCCACTAAGAACTCGTTTTGAGTTGCCGAATAACATTCAATTAATCTATTCCGTAATCTTTTATCACTGAAACTGAAGTGGCAAAACCAAATAACCAGTACAACTTATCGTCCACTTAGCACCTACATTACTAATTTCCCCGTAGTTCTGTGTTACAATAAAACAGTATCTTTTGATCGTTTATTAATTAAGATGGATGGCCGGACAGAGTACCTAGAATAGGATTAGTACGGAGTTATCATACTTGTATAGTTTATCACGATATGAGTCTGCATTTGATGCCCGGTATTATCACTTTTATTGAATTATTTGTGTTACGATGTTGACCGATCAGCTTTATTTGGGTGGCATGTTGATAAATCTAATTGGTATTTTTACCTGAAGACAAATTAGAATATTTATTCTATATTTATTGTTTTCGTCAGTGAAATTGTTCAGCGATTTAGGACCAATGGTTTGGACCATCTGTGACCATTGGTTCTGGTGCAGAGATTGGCAATTGCCATTCAGCGTGGTAATACTGCAAGTACGAGTATTCTGAAGTCTTTTGCTCCTGGAATTCCGGGGTGTTATGATCAAATAATGCTGATTATTTATATGTTGTTTTATTAAAATAAAGAAGGTGTAAGGTTTAAGAGAAATATTTATTTATTGCATGTTACACTGTAGTACAGACTGTGCTCCGGCACTCTACAATATACCATAAGCCTAAAACGCCGATACTTCCAAAAAAAAAATGAGTTGAAAGCACTAATTTTCTCATGCCAATAACTTAAAAAATGGTAGGAGATTTAATGAGAATTACAAATTTCTTATTGGACAAAGCAAACTTAATAGGTCTCCTACCGAAAAGGTTCAATTAAAAAAAGAAACCTAAAGTAACATTTCAAACAAAACTATTTTTTATGTCATAAACAATTTACCAAAACGCAAAACAATTTAAAATTACCCCACAATATTCCCGGCAATCTTGTTAGAATCCTGCAAGAAACTACCTTAGAGGTGCACGCGTAACATCCTAATGAAAACATACGACTCTTTGATAACCTGTTATGGTGTGTACGGAACCCTTTACGCTGCAAATTGGCTTGAGGAACACTAATTTAGTACTATTGTCCGTTTTATTTAGTTACTTTTGGTACGCATTGTTAGAAATTTTCGTAGTTTCTGAGAAAGTAGGCGTTTAGGATAAAATGTGGTTTATTACAAGAAGAGTTGTGGAGCTTTTTAATGTTTCGATAAAAGGGTAGCTTGGACAGTTTATGATCGCATCTACTTCTATGGAGATTTCCATTTGAATACTAATGTTTTTGTCAGTCTCCGGACTGAAATCCCTAAATGCAGATTCCAAAGCACTTCAACCTAACAGAATCTGTCAAATTTTCATAATCAAAGATGAATAATCTGCTTTTGCAATAAATGGTTGATGTGTTGACATCTTTACTCCAACCATAATAATAGCCTGTCTATTGTTAAAATTTTCGTCTTCACTTTCTTACACTGATTGTATTTTTTTTCGGTTCCGTATGAGTAGAAAATATATCAAATGCAGACTTATCAAATGCAGCTCTTTTCAGTTTTTTGAACCAGAAAAAGTATTTCTGGATCCACATCGACATCCGGGAAAATCAGAAGAAATCATATCCCAACAAGAGATATTCCAAATAATTTACTTTGCCAATGAATAACCTTGATGGAAATGCATGAATATGGAATGCATGAATGCATGAATCATTTAGAATATTGCCTAAAGTTGCCGTTTTATACCCTCTGAACTCCTATTAACTCAGTCACAGTTTACTAGAACCAATACAAAACATCCTAAAACACCGTAAGAAAACAAATTGGTCCCTGAGAAAACAGTAAATTCCTATACATACTCAAGCAGGCAACAAAGTTTATAGTTTTTAAATAAAGTTTACATGTGAAGTGCGGCCCAGCCCATAACATATTGACTAGCGCCGATCGAGCTAGGCTAAATTGAGACGTTTACAAGTATTGACAGTAAAATGGGGAATCGTACGAGCGGCGACGGCGCCGGAGTGAAATTTGTCCCGTTACGAGGGCTGAGTAGACGGGCGGGTGCGATGAAGCGGTAGCGTTTGGAAAGGGTTTTTTTCTAAATTGTTTCGAGTTAGTTTTCGTATAAAATACAATGATGTTAGACAGATGAAGAACCTAATAAGACTGCACTGCATGGATCTTGACTTATTGGATCAATAAGTAGACGCACAAAAAGCTCTCAAGCGCATGGTAGCATCCACCGTCGCGTTTACAGACATAGAAATAGAAACTCATAAGTACAAACACCCAGACCCGAAACAACTACTTGTAGAGCGTACAAATATTTGATCAGTGTGGGGATCGAACCCACGACACACTGTACAGCAGTCAACCAAAAAATAAAACTGTTTGCAAAACTTTAATGTTTTTGAATTGTGAGAAATGAATTAGGCAATGATTTCCCGAAGTTTTCCTATAAATTATAACTATTTAAAATGTTTGATGATACGGTTGGCGCAGATCAGCCGATCGACTGCGCCAACCGATATTAGTATCATAATTATATTCTCAAAAATAAAAGTTAGTAATTTTTATATGAAAAAAATAATTATTCCCACACATAAACCGCTCGTCTCCTCTCCCACCGTATGTCCATGATTCGGATTGACGCGCCGGGCGCACCAACGTCACCCACTCAGTGGCGTCTCTGATTTATTGCAAATGGCGCGAAAGCGAAAACGCTCGTAAAACGCAGCGTACGCGTTTATGGCGCGTTGTTCGACCGCGCGATTGCATCCTACCTTACAACCCTTTGCGTGAATCGCGCGGTTATTAGATGGCTTTTGATTGTGTGTTTAGTGTATTGCGTTTAGTTTCAACGGTTGTTTGTGTATTTGGTTTTTGTTTGATGGGTATTTCTCTCATTTGTATTTCTATTGTCCGTTTATCTGTTACAGGTGACTATTGAGCGACAATTCTAAAGGTGAAAATATTGTTAAAAAGTCAGTGTAGATAAACCACGGGTTTATTAAATATACTGCTACGTTTGTTCTAGGGCCTGCAATAAACAATGAAGAAAACGTTTTTATTAGACTCATACAGTATAGATCATGTTGAAGATATATCACCTCTATGTACATACTGGCCATGTAGATACTGGCTGTTAAGAGGGCTATGTACATTATGGTTGACATATGTTTGTATATGGTATTCCTTTGAGATGTATTCCTTTGTAATTTGCTCTACTCACTAAATATACCTCAACAAAGGTTATGGGCCCAGGGCGTTGCCCAGGACGTTGACCAGGACATTACCCACGACATAAAAGTGTATGTTGTATGTTGTGAAAGAAATTCGAAATTGAAATTCAACAAAGGTCAATTAATTTGAAAAGTACACGTAAGAAGAAAAATGACTTCGAGTGCACGTATAGAATTATTGACGAAGGACAACTACGACAGCTGGAAGGTCCAAGTAGAAGCTTTGTTAATAAAAAATAACTTCTGGGAGTATGTGAGTGGAGAAAAACCGAAACCTACTACCGAAGCTGCTATATCAACATGGAAGAAGGCTGATAGAAAAGCGAAGTCTGAGTTGATATTGGCGTTAGATCCGAGTGTAGTTCGTCATGTAAAAAGAGTGGAGACTGCACGAGAGGTATGGTTAAAATTAGAGAGCTTGTTTGCATCAAGAGGACCTGCAAAGAAAGCGAATTTAATGAAAAGGCTTATGTTGCAACGGATGAGTGAAAATCAAAAGGTATGTGAGCACCTTGATTCCTTTTTTGAAGCTGTTGACAAATTGGAAGAAATGGACATAAAAATCCACGATGATTTGTTAACGATCATGTTGCTGTACAGTCTTCCGGGAAGTTACGAAAACTTTAGATGTGCCATAGAGTCTAGAGACGAACTCCCAAAGCCAGAGCAACTTAGGATTAAAATCATCGAAGAGGACAGTTCAAGAGGAAACGCTCAAGTTGACAAAATAGAAGGCGCCATGTTTTTGGACAAACATCAGAAGAAAACTGGAAAAACATTTAAGTTCAAATGTTTTAAGTGTCATAGTTTTGGCCATAAGGCATCGGACTGCACGAAGAAAAGGGAGAAGACTCAAGAAACCCGATGTGTGGAGTCAGTCACTAGTCATGAAAATTGTGAAAGTTTAACCATAAATCATTTTTCAGATGACTGCTGCATCGCTGATTATGCAAAGCGCCGTCAGGAATGGATTTTTGATAGTGGTTGCACTTCTCACATGTGCAATGACGCGAAAAGGTTTGCTGAGATACTCCCTGCCAGTCAAAAATTAAAATTAGCCACAGATTCTTTGACAACCGTGCAAGGTAAAGGTACTGTTAGATTATTAGCATGCAATGATGATCAAACGCGTAAAATTCAATTCGATTATACCCTATTGGTTCCCGATTTACGTAGTAATTTAATTTCCATCGCACAGCTAACTGAACGAGGTTGTGAAGTCACCTTCAAGCGTGACGTAGCCTATGCAGTTAAAGAGGGTGAGGTAAAACTGACCGCTGATCGGCGAGGTGATTTGTATTACTTGAGGGAGGTAGACGCTTCAGCGTCTGTGGTATGTAGTGAGAATGTTGATCTGTATAGATGGCATGAGCGTATGGGACATCTGAATGCTAGGGATCTTATGAAAGTACTTAAAAAATCAGGTATTGATCATTTAAAGATCGATAGTAACTTGCATGATTGTGATGTGTGTGCTAAAGGAAAAATGGTTTCTTTGCCTTTTGTGAAGTCCAGTTTTCGCTGTAACGAGAAGTTGCAGATAATATACTCTGATGTGGTAGGTCCAATGAGAGTTCAATCGAATGGCGGAAATAAATACTTTGTCACTTTTATTGACGACTGTACTCGTTGGTGTGAAGTTTTTATGCTGAAAAATAAAAGTGACGTTTTGTCAAAGTTTAAAATTTTTAAATGTCATGTTGAAAACTTGACAGGAAGAAAAATTAAATGTTTACATACTGATAACGGTACTGAATATAAAAATAAGTTTTTCGATGAGTTTTTACAAAATGAAGGTATTAAGAGACGTTTTACGACGCCGTACTCACCTCAAAGTAACGGTATCGCTGAACGAATGAACCGTACATTGATTGAGATGGCGAGATGCATGATCTTATCGTCAGGTATTTCAGCAAGTTTTTGGGCAGAAGCTGTAGCTACTGCATGCTATTTGCGTAATAGATGCCCAACTAGTAGTCTAAACGGTGAAATTCCATACGAAAAATGGTTTGAGAGACCTGTGAATGTCAAATACTTAAAAACTTTTGGCACGAAAGTACACGTCTTAGACAAGGAACCAGGTAAGGATAAGTTTGCAGCACGAAGTTCACTCGGCATATTCGTTGGTTATCCAGGTGATGCTAAAGGCTATAAAATATGGATACCGGAGAGTAGAAAAATCGTAGTGTCGAGAGATGTAAAATTTCAGGAAGATAAACAAACTGAAATTGAGTGTAAGGTCTCAAATGAATCACTAATTGAACCACAATGTGATAAGAGTATTGTGAGAAAAACTGTTGAAATATTTAGTGATGAACCTTCAAGAGTAGAAATTCCATCAGATATTCAACCGATTGTGTCAGTGTTCGATGAAAGTACAGAGAATACAGAACCTATTCGAAATGATGACGGAAACGTTACTTTAAAAAGAGGTCCTGGAAGGCCAAGGATTCAGAGAGGACATGTTGGCCGACCTCGTAAAATCTACAACATGGTAGAGGCAAGTAGCGACAATGAGTCATCGACGGAAGAATACGTTGACAGTGAAAATTTTGCTGGAGCTATTGAAACCACGTTAAAGGAAGCTTTGGCATCTGACGAAAAGGTCAAATGGGAGGAAGCGATTCTTTCAGAAATAAGAAGTCTAGTAAGTAATGACACGTGGGAAATTGTGAAGAAACCTTCAGATCGTAATATCGTAGGGTGTCGATACGTACTGACGACAAAGCTAAATGTTGACAAGACTGAGAAGAAGAAGGCCAGACTGGTAGCAAAAGGATACAGTCAGCAACATGGCCTAGATTACAATAAGACATTCGCCCCAGTTGCGAGGATAGCAACTGTACGTTTGTTGGTCGCCTTAGCTGTCGAAATGGGCTTGGACATTGATCAAATAGATATAAATACCGCTTATTTAAACGGTGATCTGAACGAAGATATTTATATGAAGATCCCAGAACTACTGAAAGAAGGTTTAGAGAAATTGAAAAACATAGATGGTGTTAATTCTACAGTAGGCAAAAAAGCAGCGAAAATGCTTGAAGATATGAAAGCTGGTGGTGACACCTGTCGTCTAAAGAAGTCTCTTTATGGTCTCAAACAAGCTGGACGACAGTGGAATATAAAACTGGACGAGAAGCTGAGAGAAATGGGATTGAGACCTACGATAAATGAACCTTGTTTGTATCACAAGCGCAATAAAGGTGGATCAGACCTTTTTGTTGTTATTTATGTAGATGATGTTTTAATCGCATCACAAAAGAGACTGTATATAGATAAATTCAAGCAGGAATTGGCGAGGAGGTTTGAACTTAAAGACTTTGGTCGAGCAACTTTTTGTCTCGGGATAGATATAAAGAAAAGCGGCAATGAATATTTCTTGTCACAAGAGAAGTATATAAAAGATATTTTGAAGAAATTTACTATGGATAGTTGCAATCCTGTCCGGACTCCAATGGAAATTGGAAATCCTGTTATTAGCGAAAAAGAAGTAATAGAAGGGAAACAATTTCCATATAGAGAACTAATCGGAGCGCTCATGTATTTAAGCGTATCGACTAGACCTGATATCGCTAACGCTACGGCAAAACTTGCGCAGTTTGCAGAAAATCCGCAGGAAACTCATTGGAGGGCTGCGAAGCGAGTTCTTCGATACTTAAAAGGTACGATAACTCACGGTTTGGCGTTTAAACCGACAGGGTTATGCATACAAGGGTATGCAGATGCAGATTGGGGTAGCTGCGTCGTTGATAGACGATCCTTTACGGGTTATTTATTCGTTCTAGGTGGCGCAAGCATATCGAGGGCTTCACAAAAGCAACGCATCGTTGCGACTTCTACTTGTGAGGCTGAGTTTGTGAGTTTGGCAGAAGCTATGAAGGAAGCTGTGTATTTGAACAGCCTCTTAAAAGAACTAGGTTTAAATCAACTCTGTAAGGTAAGCATGCATGCTGATAATTTAAGTGCTATTTGCCTTGCTGAGGATCATGGTATACATCATACGAAAAGTAAGCACATTGACATTAGACATTTCTTTATAAGGGATGTGCTACGTGACAACAAAGCTATAACGTTGGAATATTTGTCAACTGATAAAATGTTGGCAGATATCCTCACCAAACCTTTGCCTCGCGTAAGACATGAGTTACTAACAAGTGCATTAGGATTGTGTGTGCGAAAATAAATAGGTTTTGTTTTTATGTATAGTATCGTACATGAGTTGAGGGGGTGTGTTGAAGATATATCACCTCTATGTACATACTGGCCATGTAGATACTGGCTGTTAAGAGGGCTATGTACATTATGGTTGACATATGTTTGTATATGGTATTCCTTTGAGATGTATTCCTTTGTAATTTGCTCTACTCACTAAATATACCTCAACAGATCACATTACAGGAATTAACAATAAATATATATCAAAAGAAAACATAACAAAAATAAAACAAAATACCTAAGCCCTGCCCAAGGACAAAAATAACATTCTTACTTGCTTTCCATATCTTCGCTGAAATCAAAGTACAGTCTTCAAAACATAGAAAATCTTTCGTTATGATAAGTAAGGAATAAAACTGTGTGGCATTGCCAATAGCCACACTAGCTGATACAAAGACCACATTGTAACGTCTCTTTTGTTTCAATAACATATTATTCATAATGACAACAAACACTTATCTGAAACATACATCATACAAATGAGCAGTCCAATTCCCAACAGATAGAGAACGGCAACAGCTAATGATTTCCACAAAAGCCACGATGAGGTAAACAGCACGCCGATAAATCGTTCTATGCCAGGATGACATAACAAAGAGACTAAGTTTCTAGATGCAAGAATCGAAGGAGATACGTTAGAATCAGAAAGCATTGGGTTTACTTATAAGCGAGAAGAATTATTAGAACAAATAATTTATATGCGTAATGGACAGTTCAGTGCCAATTTTAATAAAATAAAGTTCTAAGATAGCACGAGAAGATGCTTTTACTCGATATTGAGCAAAAGCGTTTTATTGACTTTAACTAACAATCAAGCGAATACGTGCATGAATCTCGCCTAAAAGACAATTGTTTTAGCAGAATATTTTAAAAACGGCAAATATCTTCAATTTGTTGAAATGGTTTATAACTAACATTTTTTAGAACACCAGTTTTCAAAGTATTTATTTCAAGTAGGCCAGTTACAGGTACTTTTGGGTTTGTCAAAGACAAAAAAATTTAGCACTATAAGCACTATAACACTACAAAATTATAAAATAAGACTTTAATAATTAACTTTTAAAGTACCGTAAATGCGGATACCAAAAGCGCGTGGCATTATTCAGAAGCGTACCTAATCAGTCATTTTAATTACCTAGTGACATATCCTATATTTCTATGCTCCATGTCTGGGATGTGCAGGGTTCGTTCGTGCTAGACGGTTGGACGCTACGGTTCTATCGTATATAAATTCTACGTTATGGTTGAACAGGTCATCTCAACATATTAGGGGTGCTTGGCAATGGTAAGATGTAAAAAAATGTATTGGTAACTTCTTTCAATTTGTTCAATATACGTTGTGAAAGTATTTTAGAGCTTAGAAATGACATACGAGTATCTATTACACAGTTTTCATTACTTCCTAATGCTTAAAATGTGGAGAACGGGTGACGCAACTTTACCCCAGTAACTTTTTACTGTTATGATCCTAAGCAAAGTTATGGCACCATGAACTGCAACTTTTCATGTCAGAAGTGCTTTAGGAGGTATCTCAATTCCGTAAAAACACAAGTGCCAGCAAAGATTTCGCTACCTTTGTGAATATCAAGGCACTGACGGAATGCTTGGCGCAGTGGTTAAGCGAGCGACTTCTGCGCTGCATGGGATCCCTAGACGGAGTAATAGTAGATTACGCACCAAGGGAGTAAAGCATTGCCTTACGTCATGGGCGTATTGAATCCCGAAACGACACTAAGGATTCTGAGGTGAACCTCCGTAGCGCAGCGAGGAGGTTCAAGTGTTAATTCCCGAGTGAAACGAGGGAATTAAGTTAAGAATCCTTAGTGTAGCGAGGGATTCAAGTCAGCCCAAGACAAGGCAGCTTTACTCCCGAGGAGCGTACTCTGCTTTTCACACCTACTGCGAGGAAATAAATTCGATTTTTGAAATTTGATGTGGTACGACAACCTTCGAACGTGAAGTTGGCACCACTGTAAGCGATCAGCTGTTGCTGCCAGCGGCCGCCATTACTGATACGACTCCTTGGTGAAAGTTTTCATACGGTTTTCTTTGAGGTTCCAAATTCAAATCACATTATTCCCGTGGGAATAATGAAATTCAGTACATATATTATTCCCGGCTCGAGCGAGGGGGAATAATGTCATGCTTTACAGCAGGTTTGCCTGACGTATAATATGACATTTACGAGCAAGTAGTGTGAAAATATTTTTATGACCTACAAGTAGTTGTTCCGGGTTTGGGTGTTTGTATATGTAAGTTTTTTTTTGTAGGAGCAGTGGTGGCCCAGTGGTATCGGCCCCGACTTACGAGTTGTAGGTCGTGGGTTCGAACCCCGCCTGGCGCATTACTTTGTGTAATTTCTTTCATCACCACTGCTCTCAAAACGGTGAAGGAAAACATCGTGAGGAAACCGGCATGTCCTAGAACCATCAAATTCGAAGACATGTGACATCTGCCAACCCGCACTGGGCCCGCGTGGTGGATTAAGGCCCACTCCCTCTCACAAGAGAGGAGGCCTATGTCCCAGCAGTGGGAACGTTATAGGCTGATGATGATGATATGTAAGTTTAAATGTCTGTAAACGCTACAACGTTACAAAAAATATCCTGGTGCAGGCAAGGTTTTTAAACAAAAAAAAATTCTCCACAACAAAGACACGATTTCTTCAGAACCTAGCATGTAGTTGCTTCCTTTAGCCAGGCTCATGTTTAGAAGTGGACATTTACTGTCTGATATCAAAGTACTTGGTCGTCGTGCTCTCTAGGCATATCCCATATTTCTAAGCTCCGTGTCCGGGATGTACTTCGAGCGGTCGTGTGTGCACGTCGTGCCGGACCGACGGACGCTCTCACGCCGTCCTATCCGTGAATGCTACTTAATTTATAGCTGCGGTTCGAAGATGGCACCGAAGTTAAGAGCTGACAGTCACTTGGAATATTTTTCGTAACATGTCAGGGTTTCACGAAGTTGGTCTCGAGAAACAAATTGGAGAGAGGATGGGTGACACGCGAACTCCTTGGTCAATTAAATTTATCGTGGGGCACGAAATAATGGCATGAATACAAAATAAAAAGCGAATGCACAAGTATGGATTATTTGTAGACACTGTGACAATTTACGTATAAATAAACTGCATCAAGATTGGGTTATTAGCCCCTTCGTACACTAGGCGACGCAAGTATCCGATACTGTACGATTTTGATATCCATTGACGCGTGCCTGTGTTCGAACCTCTATGGATTTGTATTCCGATAGTCGCTTGGATACCGAAGTCGTAAGGTATCGGAGACTTGAGTCGCCTAGTGTACGAAGGGCCTTAGAGGAATGCGAATTCATTATTTCCAAATAAATCAACGGTTCTTATTTTGAAATATTAAGTCTTAAATAAACAGCTTTTCATTACGAGACATTCTACAGTAACCTTAAACAATAAATTAGGTGGCCAGTACTAAGGCATTCGATGATTTTAAGGAGTGATTGAAAATGGTTGCAAATCGCACAGACGGAGTACTCACGCGAACCTAGTGGACATGCCTCTTAATTTATAACTGGCTGAATTGAAAATACAAAAGAAGAATGAATTTTAAGAAAGGAATAGTTACAAACTGGATATGGTAGTCTTTTCATCTTTGTGGAAACACTCCAGTCTCAATTATCATCAAGCGTTCGTTTTTCCGAAGATAGACGATGATTCCCGAAACGTATTTGCGTCTGGAATACCTATCTAAGATCATGGAAATTAACCTCAAAATAGGAATCGCAGAATTTAAATTTAACTTTCTTCAATATTTAAATATTAATAGCACGTATTAGCCACTTAATGATCGTAATAACTGCGACATTGAAAAGCAAACTTTATAAATTGCCTCATTGGTATCAGTTCAGATTACGAACGGTCACAGGTTATCTGAAATTGATGATGATTATGGTTAATTGATTGAGACTTTGATTTAAATCACAGAGTCATTGAATCAAGCAGTACGATGAAGCAAAATCAAAAATCCAGTTTGTGGACTTCAAATATTATACAGTAACGACTTCAAAATGCGAGCCTTATAGGTGAAAATGAGCTATGCCTGTTTTTCCCTAAGTTATTTTTTTCTTGGAAACTATGCCAACTTCATATTTTAGATGTTCTTTAATAACTACCATTTCGTTAGCCTCTAGTGATATCTTCAAACTTAAATACCTCACGGGCTAACCTAAACTATTATTTTACAGAGGTATATTTTCACATAGGAGTAATCGCTCATGAACGAATGACTAAATTCAATTTTTTTTCTTGATAGTCAAGTAGTTTTATTTACGCTTCAGGCGTACGAAGTCGCGGGCTGAAGCTAGTTGAAGGCAACCCTATACCACTGCATGATACAATACCGGTCGACGGTCATTTGTTTTTATCCATTTATGGCAAAGTCCAGTAAAACTTCAATCAATTCGGCCTTTAACAGTCCACTCACTGGACATAGGCCTCTCCCACGCTTCCCCACATCACCCTGCAATACCTGTTCATGTACAGATGCCAGCAGGTCAACGTACCCGAATCTGACAAATTTTACCAATCGAATATTAAACTTCCACTATTGTGTTAAGGTTAAAAATCTAGCACAATGACTTTAGAGGGCCAAGCCTTCCGGGGTCGCGGGACTCATGTATACCGCGACTCTGGTACATAAATGGCTACTGAAAGACACCGTGGATTGACTCAGTACGAGTCTGACAGTCCCTCTCGGCCTGCCCTGGGTGGGGGGACTCATTTGATGATTTTACAACGTAAAAAAAGGTTGAAATCTAATAAAGAAACTTGAAGATTGAGTTAGGTTGACCTACTGGCGTCTGTGCATCGCATGCGTATGCACATAATATACCCACACAAACACCACATAATATTAAAACTATAAATCGTGACATAATATCCATACAGCTAATGATGGCAATGCTAACGACATTGAGAAGCGTAGTGCACCTATAAATTAGCCGACCGGTAGCGACTAGGCGGCTAGATTACGACCGGTCGCAGGTCGCCCGTACGGAGGCGAGTTTCTCACGCAATGTACCGGCCCTACTTAGTTTATCTTTGAATCTTGAACCTGATATTGAGACTGAAGTATGCTAATAAATAAGTTGGCTAAATTTTAGGGTTGTCTCTGAAAGTATTGTTGATTTTTTTAGATGTCCTGTTTTTTGCGTTTTTCCGTTGATATAGTTTTGTCGAGATTCTTTCTAATGGACTAGTGATGGCAAACTTCGTTTTTTTAAAGAAAAAATATCATCGTCAGACAGCTGTAATCTACTATTAGTAGCTTCAAGGTATAAATAAAATCGGCGTTCCAATTGCATATCTTTATACTGGATCTTAGATCATTCCGTTTCAGCCATTTTTGTCAAAAAATTAGATTCCTTTTTGAGCCAATTAAATTACATATTCGCTTCCATATCATTTAGCTTCTGATACTTACCTGAATAGGTACCTGTTTATTATAAAGTTTTAGATGTAAGTTGTGTCTATTTGAAGACATCCAAAATGATGGCATTGTGGTGCTACCAATTACTAAAAAGCATAAAAAGTAGTCATACTGCGAAATAAGCACAGTGTGATGAAATCATCCACCACGAAACATCCTAAACGATCTGAAAATATTTCCTATATCATCAGCCACTATTTCCCAGTCCCACATAATTATATCACGTCTCGTATGTAGGTGAGGCACAGTTAGGCTCTGTGCACACGATCGGCACTCGTGACGTCCGTCAGTGGGCCGCTCTCACGCCGCATCGCCCGTCGCCACCCCGGCCTGCCAAACTATACGTTGCTGATGCTAAATTATGAGAAGATGCGAAATGGAGGACTGACTTCGATTTAAGTATACAATCTTAGTTATCACAAAAAGTCTTAGATTTTGATAATAACATGACAAATCATCGACATACACAAATGTACACAAATGTGGACAATGGGGTAACTGTTTTAGGTGTTGGTTCCTTTTTTTTAACGTAATAAAATCATCAAATGAGTCCTCCCACCCAGGACAAGGCAAGGGAGACTGTCAGACGTGTGCTGACTAAAATCCAAGGTGTCCTTCAATATCCCTTTACTGATTGACAGTTATGCAATTCAGTTAATTCAGACTCAGTAATTAATATATAAAATTTAAATTTATAATGCATGATTGTTCTCGAAGAGGCAAAGGTGTGCCTTTGCAAGCCCGCGTTCTGACAAGCCTTTGAATCGACACTAACATACCTAAAAACAAAATTTAAATTGGATTCAAAAACCACAAACATATTTCATGATGGACTCAAAACTTCCTAACTAATATCCCAGGGTAGGACAGGAAGGACTGTCAGACTTGTATTGTCTTGTATTCACGATGATCCTTCAATAGCCCTTAACGTTCCAGGGTCTCGGTTACCTGATAAGGCAGTGCCGCGACCCACCAACTTTTTGTTGCTGGGATGTTTTTGTTTTCTATCTTTTCAAAAGGATAATATTAGAAGCCACTTTAAAAAATGCTGCATTTTTCCTCGCAATGTTTTCCTTCTTAGTTTTAGAGCAATGATTGATTGAATGATTAGATTTTACTATTTAGAATTAGACTAGAAAAACTTATTTTTCATAAAATCTGTGCTGCTAACTAACATGAAAGATATAAAACTCCTTTTCAGAGTAGGTATATCGAAACAATGCCCCAGTTAACAGTTGTCTCGTCGCACGCGTCGCGGCGCTTGCGCAACCGTCCATCCCATCGATCACGCTTAGCATTTCGCACACCCTCCTACATTGACAAACAGCGAGGAAACATGAATGATGGTATGCGAGAACATTAAATTATACTCGAGAATTTTATTATTCAATTTTTACTTAACCTAATCATAACTAATATTATAAATGCATTTAAAATAGGTACCTATTTTATTTATGCGTATAACCAAATCTAGTATCTTATATTTTTTTGCAAATTTCGAAAAGTCTTAGAACAAAAATTGTTCAGTAGCATGGGCTGAGTTACCCACGAGAGGTTGTGCGCTATTAACGTTACACGTTGTATATAGATTGACACACAATCAATCAAGAACTTTTCTAAAGAATTAAATACTTGACTTTTAAGATGTTTAGACATGTAGAGCTTAAATCCTTAACTAACTACAAATAGCTACTGTTTTTTTTTTGTTTTGGATTTTATTTCAAAAAAGAATCTATACTATTTAGGCAACTAGAATAATCTGAACTTCTAACTCCAATAATTCCTACAATATATCGCTCTCACATAAACCATCCACGTCCGAAGTAGATCACAAAATCGAAAGTGAATTGACTGACAGACAGACACGGCACAATAAGGCACAAACAATTACAATACACCCGAATTATTGCCATATTCTCGCCACAAGTATCTTATCCAAGCACAAAGGTCGCTAACTTACGCCGATGGTATTGTAAGATAAGAAAGTGTGCCTCATTGAAATCAAAATGGATGATTCCGACGCCATGTTTGATTTTGTTTATTTATCAAGGACTAGCTTTTGTCTGTGGTTTTTCTCGTTTTTCGTGGTAAAATCATCAACTGAGTCCTCCCACCCAAGGCAGGGCAGGAGGGACTGTCAGACTTGTACTGACTAAAATCTATGGTGTCCTTCAATAGCTATATACGTTCCGGGGTCACATACGTGAACACTCTTTGTGCACCGCGCCGTCGACCCTACATGGTCCATGGTCGGACAGCGAGTCGCGTAGTTTCACTTACGTTATGGTTTGAAATTATCCCACAGGATCATTGTCCTTTAGTCTATTAGCAACACGCTCCAGTTTTGTTTGGGCAGCAGCAAACTAAAGCTCCCAGTTCGCTGAATTAATTTGCGATCTTCAACAATTATTATCTTCATAATTTAGCGAACTGTACACAAAACGTAAATAATGTTATACATCAAAATCTTCCCCATTAATCACGTCGTCACGGGTTAAAATGGTATGAAAATCAGTGCGATAGTTTGTAGTTTTATAATACGAAGGTAATTATTACAATTATCACAATCAGAAATAACGTAATTTCCCATTACTGAATCTTTCAAAATCGGATACCATGCCGAAATTAAGGGTAAAAAAACGGTACCCTGGTACAAGGCTAGTTGCGGCACTGATCGGATCAGTATTTCCGAAGATTAGCTCTTAAATACAAAGTTACAAACATACAAAAATCTACCTTTTAATATTAGTATAGATGAATGAACAGATTGACCTGAACTTTGCTCCAAAGGTCAATCGACTAATGGTGTTACAAAAGATGATTTGTGCCAGTAGCTGACCATATTGACCTGTATCGTTTATTTTATATGTTGTTCGATCAAAATGAAGCGAAAGTTAGGCGATTGGTAGTAAGGAAGTTATTTTTAGAACATGAATGGATCAAGTTTGCGAAACTTTTGAGAAGGCTGGAGTTCAGAGTTCCAGATCACATTTTTTTAAAAACATAAGTTAACTTTATTTTTATTTTTCAATCAGGGCTTAGTATTGTGTACTACAAAATGTCTATCTCAAAGGCAATGCATAGAAGAAACTAGTGTATTAGTAGAGTTCAATTCTTCAAGGATTACTGTGCCTTCAGCTGGGGGACTCACGATATAAGTTACAGATTTCACCGAAAGTATTGTCCCTTTAACTGTCGGCATAACTCTCCATACAACACACCGTCATAAATAACGTGAAAATTGTTGCAAGGACCTCTGGTGTTGCAAGCAAAAGAGGCTACGATGTTCGTTTACCATCAGGCCCGTATGCTTGTTTGTCATCTCCACTATGAAAAAAAATTGTCAGTATCTTTTATGTTTTCTGTTCTGACCCACTTCTTGACTGGCCCGTTGGTCTAGTGGTTAGTGAGGGGTTCGATTCCCACCCAGGACAAATGTTTGTGTGATGAGCATGATCATTTGTTCTGTGTCTGGGTGTAATTTATCTATAATATGTATGTATTTAGAAATATATAAGTATGTTTATCAGTTGTCTAGTGCCCATAACACAAGCTCAGCTTAGCTTGGGAGTAGATGCCATTGTGTGGTAGTTGTGGAATATTATTATTATTACTTCTGAGCAAGGCCCCCCTTGCTCAGAAGTGGGTCAGAACAGTCTTTCCAATTTCATGATCCTTTGCATCTTCTTTTCTGGTCTAAAAGAGTTCTGTTATCTCATTACTATCTATCGGCATTTGGCTATGATCTAGTTCTAATAACTCTCCAAATAGTCACCATTCTAAAAAATCAATGACACCAGAGTGTAAACGAACTTTTTATGCAACATTTCACAGGTAAGGCCGATGAAACAGCGATAGCCCCCATCCCCAGCCACTCATGGCCGTTTGCGACACAACCAAATGTCAAAATAAGGTCAGAGGTAATAATTGTTAGATGTTAAACGCTCAGTTGTACATATTCTATTGATTTATGCAGGAATCCGATGATGGGCTTGCTCGACGAACAATAGTTTTCATGCAACAATGGCGCTATTTTAAATTGATTGAGAAAGCACGGAAACTAGGTGTTAATGTTGCTAATAGAAGCTTTATAGGGCTTTTGAATATCATCTTTTATAATATAAAATGATTTCATAAGTGTGTTAAAGCTTTGTTCCTTGCAGCTAAATGACAATTTAACTTCGTTACTTACCTACATAATTCCAGCGCTGATCAGCTTTTTTTTTTACGCGGTAAAATCATCGAATGAGACCTGGGAACCCCGGGCAGGGCGGGAGGGACTGTCAGACTTGTACTGACTAAAATCCACGGTGTCCTTCAGTAGCCTTTTTTGTGTGCCGGAGTCGCGGTGTACGTATGTCCCGCGACCAGCGATGATCAGCTTTGCTATTAGCAGAAAGACAAAGTAGCTTAGTGAAAACCAAACTGTAGTTTCGACTTTGGGGCAGTTCTGCATACAGTAATGTTGTTCTCGTGACACTTGTGTTTTGACAAACAGACGTCAGCAAGAGTTGCTGTTCTTTGGTGACAACCCAAAGTACAGACCTAGAAAAACGTTGCTTAAACTAACTCATCCATCCAAAAATAGACCTCGACAAGAGTTGCTCCAATTCGACGGCTCACTCCTAGCGCGTGCGCTATTTAATTTGACCAGTCCCGTTCCATTACCGTAACATTTTAAGACATAAATTCCGCAGAAGTGATAGAAAAGAAATTAGACATCAAAATAAGAGCTGATGGCTCTACCTAATACTTCAATCGTCTCCTCAATATTTCACCACTTGTCAGCAATCCATCTTATCTCCAATCCAACTAAGTTCAGGTTTATACAGTCATATAATTTCAATACAAACCACGTCTCCTCAATCCCACAGTATCCCGATGCACCATCACCACACACACACACACAAACATACATACAAATAGACACAATATATATGTAAAGGCAGCAAATGAACGTGGCCGCAGCGAGGCAATGGGTCAGTGAGTCACGACGCTTCCCGCAGGAAAGGGCAGACGTCATCCCACGGGTATCTGTATGGAGATGTTGATACCATACCTTGAGTTAATTGATTTGGAATGTTTTAAACGCTATGTAGAATTATTTCCATCAAAAGACTGCCTTCAAGAGTTTTTGTTGTCACTAGAATATTTTTCTAGATAGCTCTTTGATGCGGTTTTTTTATTTTTTTTTACGTAGACCAAAATTAACGAAGATTCAACGCTTATAATACTCACAAAACGTCACTCGGTCGGTATAATTTTACAGGCGTTATGACGTCAGAAACCCCCACTCCCGTAGTGTCTTATCTTGTTGTCAATATTCATTTATTTGAATAAAAAAAGTGTTCAATAATTCTCAGTACTCTAACTGACGGACTTTACAGTTTTTCAATTTATTTATGCAGTAAACTACTATAATATTATTTCCACCAAACTGCCACTAAAACGCTGCGTTCAAGAGTTTTTGGTGTCACTGGAATGTTTATATTGACAGTTTGAACGCAGTTCATACGAGTAGTGGGAGTCTATTTGAATTGCTGAATACGTCTCTATTAAATAAATTGTTTTGGTAACACTATTATGTACCTACCTACCTACTATTGCTTATAACGAAGTACCTATGTTAAAATAAATAAGATAGGAACACCTTTTTTATACCAAAATTATAAAAATATAAATTGAATTGATCTGCGTATTATTTCAATTTTTTATTTTTCTTATCGAGATTCTTTTCCTTTTGCTCTTTTTGTTAACTTCCTCTTTTGATTTACTATTTATTCAAATTATATCGTCCCACTACTGGGGACAGGTCTCCCCATTCTTTTCGTAAGACGTCAAAATTATTTTATCTCCGTTAATATTTACAGGTTTAATCCAACTATTGATCAGTTTCAGCAACTTTCTGGTTTTCTCTCCTCTCTTTAGACCTCAAATGGAATCGAATTGTATTCCCAATCGTAAGTAGGTTTTAATTATCTCATAACTTATCAACGGCTTAACTTACGACCAATCTCCTTACGCACGCTTACCAGACCATCGGAATGTATCCCGAAGATTACCACAAGTAATTGATCGGTAATTCAATATTAATTATTGACCAATAAACTCACAAAATACCTGACGAGAAACAAAACAAATCTTGGCCAAGAAACATTAAGAATAATGAACCTTATGACCGCCTCACTAATGCAAACAAACTCGCCGAAACTAAACCAATGACACTTAACAGATTTACACTTATTAAGACAGAAGATCACGGCAGTATAGCCTACAAGTTTACTTAGTTTCCATCTGCATTTCATAACACCTTTATTACAAGAGCATTAAAACAGATATTCATTTGACTAATGAGGTTAATAAGTTGGGAAGTTCCTCCGGTCGGCAGTCCACGCGCTGTCCGCACGTTCATTGAGCTCTTCCCATGACATTATCCGTACACCCTACTTTGATTTCACTTATATGTTAATACCACTCAATTCGAAACCAACCTTATTTAGATGTAACAAGATTTAAAGTTGAATGTTCGTTTCCGTTTCATAAAATGTTTGGCTATGGGGTCTAAAATAGCGCATCTGAGGCACCGATGCCCCTAGAGATGGACCTCGCGTTTTATTTCCACCAAGGAAGACACGACTTTAGTACGATGCATGGGGGAAAATATGGCCCCAAGTCCGTTCAACCGTATTTCACTGGGGTCGTGGTGGGTCACTTCGCGGACATTATTAAACTGTTACTCGTAGAGAATCGTGAGACGTGACTTATGCAGATGTTTAACTAGTAGTTTGACTGATAGTTTCACGTGTATGCAGTGGTCGTTTCGCATGTGAATCTTCGTAGCACGATCCGCGGTAGAATTAGTGAGAAAGTTTTGTTTTGACCGTATTTGGATGCGTTCGTTTGGTGCTTCGATCGGCTAGGACGGAGTTCGGAGCTTTTGTGCTGTGAGACCTGCATGCTAAACGGATAAACGGTTTAGTTTAAGCTTCTTACATGCTATGGTTGCCTAGTAGATCAACCTTTTCCATTTCAATGTCTTAGGTAATTTATCTGTGACTCTTTAGTGTCCCAAAGGTTAGCTAGGATTCCATCATCAGATACCGACCTGATAATCCTAGGAGTGGTATAGTATATAAGTACTGGGTATAATCTGCCAAACAAAAAGATTTTCCAAATTGGTCAAGAAGTTTTTGAGAAAAACAGGGGAAACATATAAAAGCCTAACATCGGTTTATTCCACGTTCAACCCCCGATATAAGGAAATGAGAACCTCCTCCTCTTTTTGAAGTCAGTTTGAGCAGTAGTTGTCAATGTTCACCTCCACTATCCACCTTACTCGTTAGGAATTGCACAAGTGATATTTGATTTATATTTTAAAACCATATTCATCATTATTAACCATCTTAATACAAGTCCACACAACCCAGCTAAAAATAAGGGCAGCTCACACACACAGAATTATCTAACAACAAAGACAATCTTTTCCGGGCCAAGAAAAAAGTATGAAACGATCCCGGCGCGCTCGATGCATGAGGAATTCAATTTATACACTTTTTGCGAGTAAATCAGGAAGGCAAAGTGTAACTGTAAAAGGCGAAATGTGGGAAAATTGGCGGGAACAATGAGAGAGATGTTTGTTTTTTCGGTTGAAAGAGCGCTAGTCGAACGCAATTACGCGCGAACTCATATACTGGGTGATATGAGAAGGTACGGTTGCACCGTTTAGTTAATCGATGGTTAAACGAGCACGCTTATTTTTCCGATGAAATAGTACGAGCTGAAATAGTAGTGTCTTTTTATGGGAATGAAATAGTACAGATAGTCAGTGCGACATAACTATGAAAATGAACACATTGTTTCACAGGCAAAGTAAATGAAAACGCGAACTAAAGTTTTACCAATTAACCTTCAATTATTTACAAGTAGGTAAAAGGGTTTTACAACGTAACTATCCAATTATTGTTATATTAAGCGTAAGTTTGGCTATCCGCAAGTATTATTTTCAAAGGGCAACGCCAGTCCTGTAATTTGATCATTGAAACTTACCTTTAACATTAATATTATACCTATCTGCCATATCATTTAGGTATTAAAATATTTTAAACCGACGGAATGATTTATCGATACTTAAACGAACAAAATACCGAATGTGAGTTTAATGCCGTGACTTCAGCGTAATCACAAATGGTATATGCTAATCATGTAAGGGTAATTTAAATTTGATTTACATAAGCTATAAACATTTGTTTACAATGCACTTGCAACTTAGGTTTTAAATGAGAAGAAAATCTTCACTTATGAAATCAATGCTGTAACTTCACTTAGAAAACGCGTGAGTGAAAAATACAAGACCTTCAAACAATATAGTTTCCCGCACGCAAAATTTTCTCAATCGAACATGAACTTTTTTTTGTGATAAAGTTGAAAATCTATTAACGCTATTTGAGAGATATTTGGTATGGTGGTAACTAAGGGAATTATTCATTTTTAATGTAAACTTCATTTTTAATTTAACACAGTCAAAACCAAATGCCCTTCCATCCGTCCCTTAACCAGCCATCTAACCTAAACTGCCGATCATCAAACGCCAGTTAAACAGACCGTGCAACCGCCGCTCCGTATAGTTTTTCACGAGGAAAAGCGTACAATGCCGTGCACAAGAAGCTGAGAAAGCACTCATTACCGAGTGGACAGTTATTGTTGGCGATCATCACACGATGCTTTCCTCATTCCGCTGTTTAATTGACTTGTTTAGATAATACGCCTTTGTCTTAGCCCTTCCTAGTTCCCTTGTCCTGTTATCCCACATGAACTCTCTATGTAAAGTTTTTTTTATTTCTTCGATTATTATCTTATTCTTTTCTTTTCTTTTCGTGGCGTTGTCAACGGCAAAAGTGAACAGTTAGCATGATTAAATTGGATGCTAGCGCTAAGTATTTGACCAAGAAATAAGTTAGTCCTCTGGTCACGCGAAGATTCGACTAAAGGCTTGTCGAAATCCTTAAAACTTGATGGTTGGTACACATTTATAGGAGAAGAAATATAATATGTGATACAGAACATAGAACTAGGTCAACAGATGATGTACAGAAATAGTAATTACTAGTTTAGTGATAAAGTATGATGATGATATAGCGTTTGATCCAAGTAGACATTTTTTCTTTTGTTGGAAAATCTTCAAATGCATCCTCCCGCGCCGGGACTATTAGACCCCTGCCTGGTGGCTTTAGATTAATTTAAGGCCGCCACAGAAAAGTCCAGTTAAGCAGCTTACAACCTCCTATAGATTGACCTAGGACCTCTTATAGATTGATCCGTTTTTTTAAAAACCGGATTATCAGACTCGTACTCGTATTCCTAATTTTCCTTTGCATTCCAAAGCCGTGGTAACCTCGTAAAATATTCCCGCAGCATACAAGTAAACATAAGGTGTAAAAATACAACTGTTAAAATTAAATTAATAAGTACCGACAAGACCAAAGACACACCTATCATATCAGTCATCGCGAAATTCATAGCAAGTCAATGTCAAAAACAATAGAATGCACACACATAGACAAATCCGGCTGTCATACACGTCATATATGAGACCTTGCCATTACATTCGTCAAACTATGATGCTGTTGTCTGTCTCCTTGACGTGTAGTCAGTAAGGGCAAAGGTTACATGATCATAGTCCTTTCAAAGTTTTCTACATCTAGCATCTGCAATCTAAAATCAACTTTATTGCTACTGATTTACAAGTTAAAGAGTGGTGAGCTATTATGGTGTTCTGGGGGACTGTCATTAACAAGGAAAAAACATTAATAAGGAAATGACTTAATTTTCATGCACAACATTTTTTTTTGCATACTATAGCAACTAAATCATCTTCGGCTACTCTGTCATGTGGTGACGGCAACGAAGCAAAACGAGCCGTCGAAAAATAGTAACTTAATTACAACGAAAATAATCTATAGCTTAATAAAGTTATAAAGACACTAGGTAAAAGATCTATGAAAAGATCGTAGTGATGTCTGTGTAAGTGTTTTTAAAGATAATTTAGATACCTTGAACTGGATTGAAGAATTGTATGGAATACTTGATAAACGGAATGTACACTGGTGTAGGTCTTTCTAGCTTGAGTTTTTTGACGACAATTGTCATAACACCGTTTTTTGACAGGAGTCGACAATACCAAGTCTATGAGAAAACCTACAACATCATCATCTGCATAGCCTTTTACCAATATAATTATGGTGTGGTAAAGATGTTGTATGTTTTCTCGTCGGGTTGGCTTTCAGCCAAATCAGATGCACCTGGGTATAAGAATTTTACATGGAGTGACTGCCTGTCGGACCTCCACAACCCGGTAACTGGGAAATACTAAACCCCATGGTAAGACTTGTTGTCAGACTTTAGAGCTTCTGACTAACAGTAACAACTGGCAAAGATCTACAAATGACAGTCGGGACCAACGGCTTTACGTGCTTTCCGAGGCACGGAGGAAACTCGCTATGACAGATGGTCACCCATCCACAGACCAACCTTGGCAAGCGCGGCTTAACTCGGAAGATCGGCCTGTGCGGCTGTAATTATTTAGCCACGAGCTACAAAATACGCGGACGGTCAATAAATACCCAGTGTAAAATAACCCTGTTAACAAATACTTTTACATTGGGGGGTGGATCGATATTTGTTACTTTATATCGGTAACAAGTATCTATCCATACCCTTTACAAACTTTCGCATTTATAATATTACTTAATAACAAGTTTGATATTCGTACTTGAGGAAGCTGAATTTAGTTGCAGCTCAACTAACCTATGGCCAGTTCGTGATATGTCTTGTGAACTAACCGGACACATCGCCCACACTGAAGTTACACACACATCCGCCATTCGTCAAATAGTAACAGAAAACCTTTAACCAAGATTATAGAAATAAGGGAGATATGACATAACTATTGGAAAAAATATAAGTAAACATGACGAATTTATGCATCTGCATGATGTTGCACATTACACAAAGTAAACGCATTCCTAAGGAATTTCAGTGTCTTATAAGGTTTTGGTAATTAATTCTCGTTTAAAAATGGTGAGTTAAAGCACACTACTAAAAGAACAGATTAAAAAATGCATGCTAAATTACAAACAGCCCTGATTCTATTCTTTATTTTCTACAGTTGATAATCCAATATAGGGAAAACAAACCGCAACTTCATCGCTGCCATGACCCTGAGTTTTATAAAGAGTAGCGAAATAATTACAGAGATGGAAAAGCACAGGTTTTTGCGATCCAACTCATTGATTGAGCAAATTAATTATTTACCTAAATTTTATCCTAGTATTCAAACTCAACCAGTACATATTTTAAACTGTATTCATGACCAAGACTGTTACCATTCGGTTACATCACATCAACCTTACTTCCATACTCCATACCAAAACAATGCCTAATAATATTCGTGAATGCCAGCAGCCGGACGTGGCCGAAACGGACGACCCCGGACGGCGACGGCGGCGTGCGAAACTTGCAAAGGATTGACATTTTCTTATAGATAGGTGCTATGTGCCCTCGCGTTGTATGTAGTCGATCACGACCGTCAATTGGAAAATTCTCGTGATCTTTGCTTTGTGTGAAATAGCAATTTAAATGACGCCTCACACTCAGCAACAATGTATGTAAGATGGATTTCTGATTGTTAGAATCATACATTGACAATCTAGCCTTTAAATAAACTAACATTGTTTTGATATGCTAAAGTCGAAGTTAAGACTTAGTGATACTCTATCAATGATGGTGATGAGTACTGCAAAGGTCGTGTTAGTCAAAATAAAAACATGAAGTAATTTGAAGCTATTGTCACTTGTGTAAATCATCAATAAACCCGTTAGCAACAGCTCCTGGTACTCGATTAGACATTTTTGGATGTTTATATAAAATATCGTAAAAGTTATAAGAGAAGACAACAAACGGAAAGCTCAGTCGCAAAATGTCTCTTTTGCAAAAAAATCACAGTTGGCAAAATATCCCTTTCAGCGAATGTCCCTGTTCGCAAAATGTTTGCAAAAAGGGACATTCTGCGAAAGGGACATTTTGCATCTGAGCCAGACGCAGAGTCCATTTCATAATATTAAATGCTAATAAGTCTGACGACGTTAAGGATATAAGATAGGCAGTCCCTCCATGTGAACACCCAGTTAAACTAGACACCAACATGGCTGAAAAAAAACAAGGTAAGGTGATTATGAGAAAATGGTGCTTACTATCAACAACCACACATACCAATATGTTCCCATTGAGCTATTACTACTACGTGTAGAGACGACACCACGCATCACCACTGTTTCCCATCCAGGATGAGTGCGCGCGCCTAGAGCACGCCACAGAGCTGTCAAACAAATGAATGAACTTGTGCGCGCGCACTCATCCTGGATGGGACACAGTGGTGATACGTGGTGTCGTCTCTATACGTAGTAATAATAGCTCAATGTATGTTCCAGTATTCATATTTAATTTAAATAAACCAGCCAATCATTTATAAACAGTTTAACCCTTCAGAAGCTTTACAAATTAGATCTCGATAGACCGCGCTAACAAATCAATACGTTCAAAACGTGTTTAATAACGTCAATTCTCGACCAACATCGTGCGCGCACGCAACCAATTATCTCGGATTTTTCGTATAACTGGACTAACTAGTGTGAATGGTGACCTATATCTTGTAGAGCGTCCCTTTTACTTTCAAATCTCAATGTTTATTATTTGGTCATTGATGTTGTTGGATTGAAGAGCTATTGGCTAAATAATTATAGCCTCACAGGCCGATCTTCCGGGTTGAGCGCACTTGCCGAGGTTGGTCTGTAGATAAGTGACAATCTGTCATAGCGAGTTTCCTCCGTCCCTTGGAAAGTCTGACAACCAGCCTTACCATGGGGTATGGTATTTCCCAGTTACTGGGTTGTAGAGGTCCGACAGGCAGTCTCTCCATGTAAAATACTGATATCCAGCTGCATCTGGATTGACTGACCCCAATATAATTGGGAAAAGGCTAGGCAGATGATGATGATGATATTGTTGGATTATAAAAGGTTTTGTATTAATGAGGTGGCCTACCATGACGCGGACGTCTTCAAGTCAAAGTAGTTCCAGTGAGGGAACGAAATGATACTAGACGACTTGTATGATAGTTCCGTCTCTCTCCCACACTGGAAATACTCTGGCTTTAAGACGTGATGGTAGGCCACCAGTTTGATTCTTGGAACTAGCAATCGATTTTTAACCTTAGTAATTTTTACGTGGCTTATTTTTGTTATGAAACTATGCTGACAAATTAAATAGATGATAACTTAAGGTAGTTAAACAAGTATTTCAAGCAAAAGATCTGTTTTACAGAAGATGTTCAAAGGTTATCACTTTATTTGTGCAGTAAACGAAAACCCTTAACTTCGGCTTAAATCTTTCATATCTAATGCACGACAAGAATTATTCATCCAGATCTAAGATTCTGACTGAAATTGCAACAACAAAAAGTACTAATTACAACTCTCAATGATCACAGAAAGAGGCATCCAAACTTTGATATACCCCACTATTTTCCAGCCTAAAGACCCGCTTCCCACAACAATACGTAAAATGTATGTGAAAACTGAAAACATAATACGATGCGCTTGCGGCGATGCATTACGTACATTCGTGGAAGCTATTTGTACAAGTCATTAGGGCAGTGATGCGCCTGATATTTAGTCGTCCGCCTCGCTTGCGACACCCGGTGACACGTTTACGCCCGGTGAGACTGTTGGTAAACTGAGGTTAGTAAAGACTTGATTAAAAAATGGGAAAGGAAAAGAAATATATGAATTTGTCACAAGGATATAATGAGTTTAAGAGTTAAATGTTTTGAATTTTTTTTTTTTTAATACCGGGACAAAAATCAAGGTTTTGATACTGGACGCAGTAGCACCCGAGCCCTTGTTTATATTTACATACAGGAAAAGATCAGTTTTATACCATAAGCTCATCATAATTATCTTTGTGAAACAAAATTTTAAACTAATTCATACAAAACGAAACAAGAAAACACAAAACAAGGCTAAGTTAATATGATAGTCAAAACAATGATTTATAATTTAGAATTCTAGATGTAATTAATTAATTAATTATAATTTTTCATTACCGGTTAAGTATTTAATTAAATAACTTATGAACAGAACAGATCATAGGATAGAACATTGCTGAAAGATAAGACTAAGACTGATAAATTTTGTAATGGTCATATTCCAGTAGATTGTTAAGTATTTAATATGTATTTATTGTTATGTATTTATGTACATGAGTAGCTTTATAAACTTCTTTACTCGTGATCTTGAGGTAAGACTGATCGGAATCAGCTATTGATCAAATCCTGGAGGGTCCTTTTAAGATGTAACGCTCCCAAATATTATCGATCTTGTCGACAACAACAAACTGTTAAATGCTGTGCAAGATACCCTATAAAAGAAACACAAGCAAAAATCTTGACATTTTACAACGGTCAAAGTACTGCTAAGTTTTTGTCAAACTTTAAATCAAAAGTTCAACTTCACACTGTGCTACTCATCTCGCAAGGCCTTCGCGGGCGGCGAGTTCGTGTGGTCGTGCCCGCAGCCAGATTAAACTATTGCATTGCACCTCACCGACATTTCGGTCGCCATGGTAACCGAAAACACACGACTTTCCGTCACACCAACACTAACCAACACCCAACTTTAAAGTCACAACTACAAACTTAATTTTAGCTTGTGCAAGAGTTGGTCTAAGTAAGTTTTCTTCGTGAGTTTATGAAATAGGTCGGTGGTGCGGGTCCTGTCGGCTGATCATACGAATTTATGCTCGCTACGGATGCTAGGCGTGAAGACTATAAGCTTGTTAGTATGGATTATTAAGCTTAATTTAGAAGTTGTCCGTATTCCTACAAATCAGCAATGTTTTTGGGAAGGTATTGGAACAATACAGACTGCCCACTGAAATTATAATGATAGACGAAGCTCTGTTTCTTAATTATGAAATAACTACAAGAATAAACAAAGTAATGGACATTGCTCTTGCTAGCTAAGCTAGTCATTCAAATTCTAGTATGGTGGAATTGCATAGACTATCCAATAAACTGTAAAAAGCAGAAAAAAGATAAAAAAAACTAGTTTTCCAAAAATCAAAAAGCGCCCTAACGACTAAAAAGTTGAAAAACAGAAAACTAAATTAGCTTCAAAACAACTTAGTTTTATTACCAAAAACACGATCAACAATAAACATTTCCCAATCCCAAACAACGAAATTGCAAAAACATCGCAGCCTTTTAAATCGCAAAACATTGAATGGGGCATCCAATTATAATCGTGTGAGAACAAAGATATACGCGGCACGGATACAATTGAAGATCATCTTAGTATTCTACACTTTAGCGCCTATAATTGAGCGAATTTATTTATAACGCGAAAATTGCACTCCTGAGCATTTCATCGGCAATCGTGGATTGTATGCGAGCAAGGATGGGTCTGTTGCAATTATTGGCGATTATGGAGAGGATGATACCTTCAAGGTGAATTAAATTGTTTGTGGTGCATTCTAAGTACCTAAATTCGTCAGTGATGAAATTGAAGTACGTCACTTTATTTCTTAAATCATTTGTGACCTTTCATCTTTTTCTTCTTCAGAATTTAGTCACTTAAATCTTAGTGTAGGTTCTGTTTTTTTATCTCTCTCTCTCTTCTCTTCCAATTGTTTCCACTTTTGACCTAGTTGTGTAATGTCTATCCACTTTCTTTGGGCCACATTAATGAGTCCTTCTAGTTATATTCTCTTGGCGACTAAAAATTTAACGTCAGTAAAGTTCTGCCTAGAATAATAATAACGTATTTTTTTTTATTTTTGGATCTTGTTTCTTCTTTACGAAATTAGAGTAACTATATACCTACCTTTTTTTCAAATCATCAAACGAGTCCTCTCACCCAGGGCAGAGCGAGAGGGACTATCAGAATCGTATCTACTGACTAAGATCCACCGTGTTCTTAAGTAGCCCTTTGTGCAACTGGCTTTGGCCCTCCAAAGAGCCCCCGTCATTGGAGTAAGTGTACCTAAAAGTTGTTAAACAATGCCATAGATATAAAATGTTTCAAAAAAATTATAAAACGAATGCCGCATTCACATACCAGTACGGTTTCACAACACACAAGTACACTGAGTTCCTTATTACCAAATCATACCAAAAAGTTCAGAACACAGCACTAACCACCTCCATGCGCCTCCAATCGTGACCGAACCCCGCTAATGTGTGTATTCGACGTAGTATGACCGCAATGAAGATAGCAATGCCACTATTAATTCATTGCCTCGCACTGAGAACACACCGACACTCATTATCTGCGCCTGCGCTTCCTGCGTGCCCTTAGACATGTTCGCACCCCGTACTCTCACGGACTTAGAGAACGATAGCATCGTTGCTGTAGAACTTAGGCTTAAATCATTTTGTGTATTTAATTAAGTTGGTCAAAAACATTTCGAGGAATCTATAGTCCCTAGCTAAAAGCCATAATATATTTCGTCTGCTCGTCAAAAAATCTTAACTAAAAAGTATTTCACAAGGAAGTCACCTGTCTCTTTTCTGTATTTTAAGTCCTGTTTGGTATAGAGGGATCGCGAGACTATTTAAGCAGAATGCCGTGGCCCTGGCACGCAAAGGGCAACCGAAAGAACAGGGTGGACTTTTAGTCAGTAAAAGTCTGATTGTCCGTAACGCTCAACACAGGGTAGGAGCCCTTAGGATTACAAAACATTAGCCCAAAATCAAACGTCGATAAACACCCTACATTGTCATAGCGAATCGATGGAACTTATATCAACAGGTGGACAGGACGTCTAGCACTACTAGACCAGATTATCATGTTATTTTTGTTCGGCAGTATCTATGGTAATCCTAGACTATAGAATATTTTTAAATAAAGCTCAGCAGCACGTACGTATCTGTAGCAGACTTTGATGGACGATGGTAAGCCCAGATCACAGTGCTGGCGATTTAAACACGATCTCCTGAAATGTATGACCACTTACTGGCTAAGGAAGCCTGCACACGTAAATGTCTAACATAGAATTAGGCTGCCTTTAAAATTCAAACAATTAGCAATTTCCTAAAATAAGCAGGCCTATAAGAGTGATGGCCCAGTGTCACTAGGCCTATAAGAGTGTTGGTCTAGTGGTATCGGCCAAGACTTATTAGTTGTAGGTCGTGGGTTTGAACCCAGATGTACTTTGTGTAGTTTATATCAAAGAAAATAATACAAACGAAAACGCCGTGAGCAAACACCATGGATTAGAACCAAAAAAATTAAGACATCTGACACATAACAACCCGCACTGAACCATGTGGCAGATTATGGCCCGCTCCCTCTCAAAGAGACGTGGCCTGTGTTCCCAGCAGTGGGAACATTTACAGGCTAATGATGACGACTGGGCTAAACCATAGACGACGCAGCAGGCCTTGTTGATGAACTGAACAAAACTAAACCACCAGTGGCCCACGTTAGCTCCGGAAAGATTAGCAGGATATTGCTAACCTAATCCTTGAAGATGGTTTGATATAAGTCCAGGACCAAAGAAGCATACAAAACAACAATTTATGTCCAAATATTATGCATTTCAAAAGTCCTCCTCATTACCCTAAAGTTGCCTCCCATAAAATCAGCCTTACAAGGTACATTTAAATTAATATTTCGCATTAGAGTCGTAATCACGGGTACCGTACATATTTATGGCTAGTATGGAAGTCGTGATCGTCGACGGGGGCTAAGTGCGAACCATCATTGGAGCACTGATAGTGAGCCGGACTTTGGCTAAGTAGCTCCAGATACGTTTTAATGTTAGATTGGTATTTCCTATGTTTGTTTATAGGACTGCCAGCTGCTATAATTTAGAATTGGTGGAACAAAGACTTTGTAAGAAATTGAAGAAGAAAAATTTGAGGAAATCTCTACTTGACAGGTGAAAAAGATTTCCAGACAACTAAGGCGAGTTGCTTGATCAGTGGGTAGAAAAAATACATGTTAAAGTCCTACACGTTAAAAAAATGGTTGAAAAAGTGTATGTAAAGTATGTTTTAAGTTGTTAGTTTAACTACTGTTTTATCGACACTTCAGCTGGTCCTAAGTTAAAGTTAAGTTAAATAGAAGTTAAAAAATATCTACAGATGATCTACGTGAGCTGTAGATATTTTTCTTGTCATGTTAGTGCAACAAGAGAAAACAACATCTCTGGGCAGCCCCAAGTACGAGGAATACAGACACAGGTAACTTCGAATTCACAACATTTCAATGAAATAATGGAGTCATTAAGCCATCTGCCAAATCACCAAATCATCATCATCATCAGCCTATAATGTTCCCACTGCTGGGACACAGACCTCCTCTCTGAGAGAGGGAGTGGGCCATCTGGGTGGCCAGTGCGGATTGGTAGATGTCACATGTCTTCGAATTTTTGGTTCTAGGACATGCCAGTTTCCTCACGTTGTTTTCCTTCACCGTTTTGAGAGCAGTGGTGATGAAATAAATTACACAAAGTAATGCGCCTGGCGGGGTTCGAACCCACGACCTACAACTCGTAAGTCGGGACCGATACAACGGGGCCACCACTGCTCATCATCAAATACAAAATAATTTCACCACCAATTATCTCAATCAGCTTCGCTCAATTCAAAGCTCTTCAGCAATTTCCACACCAAAACTAACACACGAGCCAAATGAATAGCTCAAACATTGAATAATAACCCCTGATTGATTTATCTCTGCTAAGATGGCGGATGGTGCGTGCCTCGGCGCCGGCGTCGGTCAGACACGATAATTTTCAATAAACACGCCTCCATTAAATTACTCATCTTCGCTTAGAACAGAGATTATCGAAGGGTATCAGTGTCAGGGGAAAGTGGAAAGGATATGCGTGCATGTGTGTGTGGCTAGAGATAATATTCGTATGCGCCTACGCGGGTAATCTTTCAATCAAAGGTTGCAGGAAGGTTCGATTTGTTCGGTCGGGGTCAATGCAAATACAGTTTGTGTAGAAGATGTGGTTCTGTACCTACTCGCTTAAAGTATCATACGGAAATTATTGTTAAACATGAATGAATTGATTTATGTGATCCTGAAATGGTCAAGTATGAAAAGAAAAAGATTTTTTTCTCAAATATTTACAGTGCACTCTCCCTTTTTGTTTTACATAACCTGTAAAATATAACACAACTAAATCCGAGTTACAACTTAAAACACAAGATTTCATAACATAACTAATATCTCAAAACTCCAACCCAACAAGACAATTTTGCAAACAATTTTACAGTAATAATTAGTCAAATGGGTTTAAACAAGACGAATGGGCGCGCGGCGCGAGCGTGCGTCCACTCACGCGCAGCCTCGCGCATGCTCGACCTACCACCCCTCGCGTCGCGATGCCAATTTGTTAGTTGAGCATCTAGAACTTTCTACATGGATTTGGCAAGCTGAATATGGTTTAGTAAGCGTTTGTGACACGTTTTTAGGTTATAAAAGTTTTTTGTGAGAATACGAGACGTTAAAAAAGAGTATGTAAAAGTTTCGTACACGAAGGAAGATAACGGTTTCGCGGTGTGATCTGATAAAAACTTTTATATCATGTGTGTATATTAAAAAGCTTCATGTAGGTAACCAGTCTTAGTTAACATACAAAATCTGTTATTATTTAATCTGGTTTAATTTTCTACAACTCATTAATAAACCAATCAAAAAATATTTATTTTGGTCAAAATTTACACGATCATAAACTCGCATTTTGCGTCGAGGGAGTGTCTAAATAGACTGTGTAACCGTGACCCTGGAACGTAAAGGTCAATTGAAAGAACACGGTGGATTTTAGTCTGTACCGGTCCAACAGTCCCTGACTCTTCACCCAGGGCTCCAATTTTTATCGAAAGTTCCTTCTAGACTACTAGACCAATTCCTTCATAGTGGAACTCAAGCTTTTAAGCCTGAGCTTTTAAAAAATAAACGCAATAACCTCAAATAATACGCTAATTATACAGTTTCTCAAAACAGACTGGACAAGACACGCCTCGAGCTAAACATCAATGAATCACTTCCGCTCTATGAAAATTAAAGCGCGCGACTATTTGAAAACAAAAAGCGATTGTGTTACCCACACTACAAGTTAATCACTGGTTAATGGATGCGTGCGTGGGCGCAGTGTTTGTGCGAACACTACGCGTGGTGGTCGACATTGTGGGGCTTTACGCCCATGGCGGTATACGAGGACTGGTATACTCGACTGATGAAAAAGGGGGGAATTAGTTTTTGTTCAAGATCTAACGATTTAACTATTGTTTTATCTGTCTTTTATTTACTATTGTTTTTGTTACAGAAAAGAGTATTAAAAAAAGTTAAGATGACTGTATTGCTATTGTTAGAAGTTGTAAAAAAAACTGAAAGAAGGAAGATTGCAAACTAAACGAGAAAGCCATTTATCCTTTTCACGCCAATAACAGGTTATGAAAATAAAATGATCACAAGTGGCTTCAGCAATTTGCGTAGTAAGACACTGACAGAAAGCGTTAAGAATTTAATTACTCCTTAATTAAAAGTCAATAATAGGTATATCTGGTTGGGACAGACTGAATGTGGAAGGCGGAAGACACGGTGACACATGTTGCAGCCTGGAAAAGGCCTATGTCCAGCAGTGGACTGCGCTAGGCTGAGTTGATGATATCTAACTACCACTGTTTTATCGAGGTAAAATCATCAATTGAGTCCTCCCTGGGTAGAGCGGGAGGGAATGTCTGACTATAAAGGGGGGACCTATCAATCTGCCACTTAGAATTTTGAAACCAAAATCAACTTCTGTAGCAACTAAAGTTTATGGTTTACATCATTAATTACAAGAACAAAACAGCAGATCACAAAATAAACGAAAGAATATTTTTTACCAAAGGAACTATAGAGAAATTACAAACAGCAGCCGAGTATACCAAAAGCTAGCAGACAGTGTGTCTCAGCGCTCATTTGTCCACAATAATTACCCGGCACAAATTGGTCGCGGTATAATTTATACCGACCGGCTAGTACGACTTACTGCATATAAATTATACCAGGGAAAGTGTTTAGACTAACTAGTTAGGGATATTAGATGGAATTTTGTTTATATAAGTGGAATTTAAGAGGAGTTGTTGTCATGGTTTGTTTTAAGAAATATTTTTTTAGTTTTGGGTTTTGAGGAACAGATAATTTTGAATTTACCTTATAGCCTACTAAAAGCCTTTTTTTATCATATTAGAATCATCAAATTAGTCCGCCGCGGGCAGAACTGGAGGAACTGTCAGACTCGTACTGACTAAAATCCACGGAGTTCTTCAGTAGCCCTTTACGTTCCGGGGTCACAGTAATTCGTAAGTCCCACGACCAAGCCTACTAAAAGCCTTAGAATTATTTCGAATTGGTGCACTCTGTTGAACCTTGATTTTTTTTTCATAACAGCTTAGAGAAAACTTTAAAAGAAGTAAACACTCTAGTCAGCTTTATTTAAGAAAATAGACATAACCTGCTGCTATCAGGTTCAAATAAAATGTGGCCTGTGTTATTTCCTGATAATGTCCCTTTCTAAAAGTGAAAGAGTTACGAAAATTAGTCCGGTAGTTTTATTTTATGAAAATAAGAGCTTTGTTTCAAAAGAGCTTTTTGCTAATTATTTCTGTTGTGGTATCAATAAGTTTATATTTAATTTATTCAGGCCCCGAAACACCATTGACGTTATTAAAAAAAGTTAAATTCGTAGATTCTGCCAAAGATGATGAAGAAACTTTTCATTGCTTAATTATAGTATCATAATGACAAAAGCTTGTTAACTTACCTATAAGGAGAAATAATAAGCTCCCAAATTAATTATTTTACGCAACATTACGTCTTAAATAAAAGGTCATTAATTCTAACATTTAACCGAAGATACTGAACTGTAATTTTTTACAAAAACATTTCATTACCATCTGACATTTTTACTAATATTACTAAACTACTCCCACGCACTCATTGTTCCGTTCAATCATAAGTATGGCTCAATAATTACCATCTCTAGGAGCTGCTTGAAATCGAAACTTAACCATATCTATTGCGAAATAAAATTCATATTCCCGTGGCATATGCTTTCAGAACAGCAAAATGAATATGGTGGAATTGTTGCGAACATTTTGAGTTGATTTGCAAATTTTGAAACTGTGACTCATAGGGAGTAGGCAGTAGGCACCGATTTATAAATAGGCCCTATGATAGATTTAATCGTTTAATTTATCACTCCATGGTGTAATTCAATAACTATTGACTACTAAGTGGATGTTAAGTAGAAGATATGAATGTACAAGTGGACATGTTACATAGAGAAGCCCTAACACGAACGATCGACATATAGCTAGGTAAGATTAAGAAAATGTGTTCTTAATTTTTGACTAAAAATACAACACAAAAATGAAATATACAGGGTGAATTTTTCAACTGGGCGTGGATGGCTACTACTACGGCAGTTTGCCGTGTATGATTACTTCCCAGAATTTGATCCTTATTAGCAACACTATCGAACGGTGTAATAATACAGGCTGTGATTTTTTTTCCAAAATCAGCGGGTTCGATTCCTGGCCAGGATTTTTGATTTTTCTAAAATCCAATGATGCAGTTTTAGTTTTCGTCAAAATCGGCCTCGAGACTCCTTTCAACGTTTTTCGATATTCCTCATAGTTTCGAATGTAGCCATCCACGCCCAGTTGAAAAATTCACCCTGTATAAAGAAATATCGTCGTCATTATCATATCAGACGTAGGATAGCCACGGCTGTATACGGGCGGGCGTCCCTAAAAAAAATGACAAGAAATAGAATTACTTACTTACATTTTAATACATTTTTTTTAATTTATTACGAAAAAAGAATTCTGCCGTCTCTATAATGTAAGTAACGTGTGCCATTTTGGAATCGCGACAAGCCAGTGTTGTGTGTTTTCAGTTTTCAAATCATTTGCCTTGTTATTCCTCACATTTGTGGTAGTCCCACTGGTCTCACACCTGATTTACTTGTACCTATTAAGTTTTATTATCGACAGTTTTATTGGTTTCATGGCGGGTTATTGGTTCTTTATATAATTTGGTCCGAACTGGTGTTTAATGGAATGTTTTGGATAAACTAGAGTTGCTTTTCAGTGGAGGTGTCAATTGATAGAACTTGTTATAGTTTCATAAAGTAACTTATTTAGGCAGTGACTGTTGACTTCTCCAGTGGTTACAAATTCGTCGCAGGATGACTACTTGTTGACGCTTTATAATCGGTAGCACAACGCCAATATTTTTGACTGGCCTGTTGGTCCAGTAGTTAGTGACCCTGTATGCTATGCCGGGAGTCGTGAGTTCGATTCCCACCCAGGACAAATGTTTGTATAAAATGTATGTATTTAGAAATATATAAGTATGTTTATCAGTTGTCTAGACTAGACTAGACTAGATGGCGCTTTTTTTTTATCGTGGTAAAATCATCAAATGAGTCCTCCCACCCCGGGCAGAGTGGGAGGGACTGTCAGACTTGTACTGACTAAAATCCACGGTGTCCTTCAATAGCCCTTTATGTTCCGGGGTCACGGTAATGAAAGATAGTTGTAAAAAAATATAATTGAAACTTTCATTCATTAGATCGCATTATGGCTAAAATCGCATTCCGAAAAAAACGTCCTTATTGCATTATTGTAATAGCACCGTGTCCAACTTTACTACTTGATTACCACTATTCTAAAAACGGCAAATAGCTAGTTTTATGTATTCTCCCAGAACCAAATATTTGAACCATCGACCCGCATCGGGTATACTTTGTAGATCCACTCCTTCTCTCCTTGCTCTCGTTTCCCTCTTCATCTTCGTCCTAGTGAGAACATTTTAGGCATTTTTAGTTTATTAGTCTTTAGTATTTCTTCAGTAAAAGCTTATCTTTATTTCAGAATACATAAAGTTTAGGGTTGTAATGAAAGGACTGTCTAGGCTGTCCAAGATAACTATTTAGTAGCTATCTTGGTAGTCTAGATGACTCTTTACTTCAGGTTATATATCAATAAAAAAAAAACGAGTTTAGAATCAACAAAAATATCTTTGTTAGATGTTGCAACATCGCCAGCCTGTTTCCGGGCGCGGGCATGCGAATGGTGAGTAATGGGTGACTTGCCGTCCGATCGAGGACCAAACCGGGTCGAAGGTTTCTCAAAGAGCTTTCAGCAATCTGATGGGGATTAGAGGGCCAAAGCCTGAACGTGATCGCGGGTCAGTCATATCAGGTTACCGTGGCCCTAGAATGTAACGGGCTATTGAATGAACACCATTAGCTATGGATTTTAGTGAGTAAGAGTCTAACGGTCCGACCCGTCCCGTCCTGAGCAGGAGGATTCATTATATGATTGGGACAGTGTTATTGAGAAAGTAGCCATGCGACACTTTTTCCAAAATAAGTTATAAACACAGCCACCACGATAAAAAAGTACGATAAAAAAGTATATAACAACAACTAACAAGACTATCAATATTTCTTCAGAGCTTTGACGCCTTGCTAAAGTACTGCAAATAATCAAAAGTACAGTTAACAACAGTAACGACTGTATAAATGCTGTCATTTTCGCAGACAGTAGCTAGGTAAGCATAAACATTGATAGTTGCATATCACGCACGCTTGCATGCATAATAGATACTGAATCTTTGTCGATGATGTTACTTTTTAGGCTAACTTTCCCGGTCTAAAGAATATGATAATGTCTTGATCTAGTTTCGAGTATTAATTCTTTTTAATGGATGTCTTAAAACATAGTAAGAATATGAAGAATTGTCCTTGGAATAGATATAAACACTTGATCACTATTAATTATAATGTGCACACGATATTAGCCTTTAATTGATTGTTACTCTTGTAAATGTATGTTTTACATGTGTCAATTATAATGTAATGTTATGTGTAAACAATAATTGATTAACCTATATAAATAACTAAATAGATAAGTACGGAAATTGTTTTAAAACAGTGTGATCAACCCTTTTTTATCGTGGTAAAATCATCGTGGTATAATGAGCCCTCCCATCCAGGGCTGGACGGGTACGACTGTCAGACTTGTAATGACTTAAATCCATGTTGATTCTTCAATATCCCTTTACATTCTAGGATCCCAGTTATTATACCTGATGAGACAGTCCCGCGACCCTGCTACAGTACCACGACCCGTGTTATTAACCCTTGAATCAAAATTATACATACTTCTCCGAAAAATATTTAAATACACTTATTTACCAACAATAAAATCTAAGTAAAAAAATTATAAATATATATACAATTTGCAAACAGAAAACCGCATCAAAATTACCTAACAAACCGGAAATCAAAATCCTCTAATGTATCCATTTCTCAGTGTCGTTGTCTGCTTGAGCTAAGATGACCATCAGCCGCAGCATCAGTGACCCCTGGACGGTCATTTATAAACACGACCATGGGAACCAGGAGATAACGCATCGCACGTACCACCGCGATTACAATACGGACGGTTTTCAGAGCAATTACCTTCATTTACTCATGCTTACCACTTTCGACGACCAATGAGGGATTGGGAATCTAGGTTTTGGGAATTTGGTATTTTTGTGGTTGATTTTCTTCGATTTTTTTAGGTTATGTTGTAAGTATTTTATTGATTTGGTCGGGTATCTTCTTCTTCACTTTTGATACGCTTAATTTTAGCAGTGAACAAATTGGTTAACATATTCAGGCCAATATGGTTGTCCCAGCGTCTAAAATTACTATTAAAAAAAAATATTTTGTTCCAGAAACATCAGAAGCCAAATAATACCTACATCTAAAGAGACAAAGCATCCAATCAAGTCAGCAGAAAAACCGGGAAATGACGATCTGCTCTATTTATTAAACGTTTTTACCAACTAAACAGCGAAAACCATCAGCTACCAAGTTCTCAAATAAAGGAGTGTCTTCCCAACATCCTCACACAAGATTATCCTCATACATTAAAGTAGTCCTAGTAAAAATTGACAAGAGCCGTGCGCTCGCGCATGACACGTGTTATCTCGATCGCGACGTGTGCGCGAGTGAGATGCCGATAGCATCTGTTCTCAGGCTCTCTGTCCGCGTCCGTGCGGGTAAACACGCCACTTCCGAATAGATACATCCTTGTCGTTTAAGGAAAATTCAGTAGGATACAAAATAGTTAACCCATATGGCGAGGAGGCAAAAGAGAGGAACTGTTGATAATAATAAATGGAAGCCATTAGCGAGTAGTGGGACACAAAAGACTTATGAAAAATGGTAACTTGGGAAAATGATTTCCAGTTATTTTGGGAACTTTGCGAAAGCTATGAGGAGGGTTTTCAAAAAAGATTTTCTTAAAAAGACCATTGCATCTGTGTCAACGGATGTCAAATGTCAAATTGTATTACGTCTATCCTACATTGAGATAAAATTGAGAACTTACTGCTAACTTTCCTTATTACTGTTACTTTTAAGAGACTCTTAGAAATCTACTCTATGGAAGTTTGATTCAATTATTAAACGCAGATCTAAAACACGAGCTGTTCGTGACTCTCATCTAGAATAACTACAATATTCCAAGAAGGTGTTAAGTAGCAGCTTTTTCTATTGTTGCTCCAAATGCGAGCTCCTCCAACTACCAGCTCCTAATAGTAGCTAAGTGGGGTAATAGAATCCATGACTCTTCAATCTCAACAATAATGGTATTCTTCAAAGCCCTAGTCAGGATGACAATGTCCTACAGTACATGAGATCATTATGTTGTTGGAACCACGTCGCGATGTTGACAGACAACCAGCTTTCGCGATGTCAACCCACATCTTGGTTAACGTGACAATAGACCGCGGTTGTGCGACGCAATGCATGAGAATTGTGGATAAACATGGCTGCTGTTATCTAGAAAAATTAAGTCAAAGCAAATTTTGTACATTAGGTAACGATTGGTGATAGCATTATGTATTGAAGGAAAAGGAGCAGCTATCCATGTTAGGGTATCAGGCAATGAGGAAACATTCTCTCCCGATCTAAAACTGAGATTTTCCGTGAAATCTTTCCCAATTCTGGTGTTACCATTTTTCTCACGCCACTAGTAGTTTCTCCTGTATCGTGGGTGCGTTTACAAACACTTACACATGGATAAATAGTTGTTAGTAAGCGAAAGCCAAGCCTAAGTTAGTGCTTGGCGACGTCAAATGTCAATAATTTTCATGGAAATTTCTGACATTTGAGGTAGCCAAGCACTGACTTTGGCTTGGCTTTGGCTTAGTATCCAGGCCATAAACTTACACAAACTCCCGAAACTGGAGTAACTACTTGTAGATCATACAAATGTTAGTTCCTTACGAGTATACACACCTCACACGGAAACTGTGCCATAAAATTCTAGCATCAAGCTGTCAATGAGAGCATTCTACCCCAACTGTAGAGGTAATCGGAGTTAAGTATGAGACAGCAATCAGGAAGCCAAAACTATCTATTAAGAATTGTTCATAGAGAAATAATCTTCCCCACTATCACCATAAACTAAAGATTTTCCTGTACAGAGTCGATGGTGTTTCAAAATCCCGCTGTCGCTTATATCTTAGCCGCAAAATACTACGTTATTCTTTGTTCCTTTTCCTAGATCACGACAATTTACGTTTTTATTATATTTATAATAAAGTGGGCACTCCGTGACGACCCAACACCGCAACTGCATAAAATACTGATTAACTCAGTATAATTTACATAAACATTGAAAACATGTTGTAAATAAGAATCTGTCCGGAATATCAGTAACTACTAGCATCCTTTTAAGTTTATCAACATAAATAAAAGCTTGTTGGTATTTATTGAACGACTGAAGACATAGATTAAGTATTTCTAGCTAATTTACCAAACGCCACTATTGATGTTACGGCTTACGGCACACTGAAATAAAATGTATGTGTACAAAAATAAAAATAAATCAAAATCAAATCCATTCGGAAACTGACTTTTTTTACAACGGGGACAACGTTTAAAAAAAGTCCTCTAGGAATTTCTCCTGTTTTGTGAGTGTTTAACGCACTCACAAACATAGAAACTCACATACACAAACATCTAGACCCGGAACAACTACTTGACTTTGAGTAAATCGTTCATAAAAAACAACAGCATCTAAATAAAATAAGAAGTACCTATCACCATCATCAGCCAGGAGGCGTCTCCTGCTGAACAAAGGCCTTAGGCCCTTAAACCAGCAATCCGCTACTTGCATCCATTTGCCTGCTATTCCCATGTCTCATGATTTCGTTGTTCCACCTAGTGCAAGACCTGCCAACGCAATAATTACTATAATTATTATTTTGATAAATTTATTAACCAAAAATTTAAAATTAAAGCCAGAGCGCGCCGAAATTCAACTCCCGAATTATCACGTTCATTTACTCCCGTTAATTTTACCAATAACAAAACAAACCTGTTTCCAAACATCTCCCCTTCTTCCTCACATTGTTGACAAAAATACGTGTCATACTATTGTCACAAATCTACATAACAATGTAACATAACATTGACCTAAGTCCCGGGTTGACCTTAGACCCCCACACGGGTGACCTATCCAGTCATTGGGACGTGCGTTCACTGGTAACCTTAAACGAAATGACTTTACACTGTAACTTCGATACTATACATTTCCATTATCCTACTGGCTGTTTGTAGGAAGATTTCTTGGTTGTTTTGCTAAGCTGTGGTCGATAATATTCTGCTTAGAGTTGTGTGAATGAGTTATGGATCTCGTTTGAACTCTGCCCCCAGATTTGCGTCAGTCCATGGAATAATTATGTCGTATGTTGTGTCTCTTGTTCATTACCATTGGGATAGCGGAACTGGATGACGGTAATGTATTTGATGGTGTACCGTTATTGGAAGATTATTGGTTGGTGTATTTTTTTTTCCAGAGATTATCATATGCTCTTTGCACCCATCTTGTTTGATTAGAGGTATTGGATGAGGTCTATGATGGATAGAACGTGCCAGGAGAGACTTGGATAACGTACTACCTATTGCTGAGTTAAAAATGCGTTACAGATGGTAGCAGAGACTTCATGACACTTCGGCTCGTGCTCATAGTATGCCAATGTAAAGGAAAGGCTCTGAATTTTCCTAATTTTAGTGCTCGGTCGATAAAAATCAACAGCATGGATGATTGAAGGGCTTAATAACTTGAATGACGAAACGAAAATTTGTTAGCATCCTTCCATTTGAATCAAACAATCATGCAATCATGCAGCCATGGCGTTGGATGGCGTGGTTTTGGTGGGACGGTAGGTGCCGTGGCTGATAGAGCAACTGCTGCGCTGAGTGTCGCGTGTTTGATCTTTATACAAGTAGTTGCTCCGGGTCAGGTTATTTGTGTTTATTTACAAAAGTTATTCCTAGCGTGAGGCATTGTTATTATTTTAATGAAATAAAACTTATCCATCAACAACTCTAAGTAGATATTATAGGAAAATCTAACAACACAATAAAACGCATCGAAACGAGGAGAAAGTGGGAAACGTATTTATATTTTACGACATCCAGTCTACCGTAACCTTAGAGTTATAAACACTAACAATAGGATGTAAGTAGACAGGTATTTCCCATGAAGAGGATCGCCCAATATCTAGAGAGGAACTCTGTGTTTGTTGGCAAAGGGACCATTATTGGCTGATTAAGATGTGACCAATATATACAGCAAAGTGGAAAGGAAAATTAATAAAAAAGAAAATTGCCTGTTCTAACTTTAAACCTAATTTCTGGATTAAATAAAGTCGTCGTCACGTTAAAATAAGTAGTTCGCTTGGTAGTCAAAAATAATTTCATAGACCAATCACTACAGTTTATAAACAAACTATTTTAGCTATATTTACCTTTTATTTTCGTTCTAAAATCCAGCTGTGTATAATCAAATAGTAGTCTTCTGATATAAAATCCTACAGCAAACTAGTGTTACAAAATAATTTCCAACAGTACCAGACCAGTAATCCTAGGAAACAGAAAAGTGTAAGCCGCGTACAAACCGCTTATGTCAATAAATCACAAAGCAATTCTTCAATCCGTTTCCTTATTCCGTCCCATCTTGGGCCTCGCAATAATATTATTATATTACGATAATAATAGGGGAATAATAATCGGCTGGTGACCGCAGCTCGCGGAATAATAAGCATTCACCTTGCACACAATAGCGGGTTGAAAATATATTATGTCATTGTGGGGTTCGTTGCATCCGTGGCTTAACTTTGGTTAAAGCACTGTCGTCTTTTTAAGTTGGGTAAAACTATAGTTTTGTGTTTTTAATAAAGTCTAATTAAATAGAAACCTAGATGAGCATACGTAATAATTATGTAATTTTCACATTTGAAGTTTTAACTTAACAAATATTTAACGAATTATTTTGCAAAATGCATTTATTACTCTTACTAATTAACTCCGTATATACTCTGTTTAATCAACCATCTGAGGGACGAGTTCTGTTTCAATTGAAATAGGCATTAATTATATTCTAACGTGAAATCAACTTAACTTACTACAAATCGTAACCTGAAAAAGTTAAACATTAATCTCAGTTTAACGGGTTAGCAAATGGTACAACCGCCCCGACATTTTTAAACAGTGAAATGTTTATGTATGAAGGTGTCAAAACACTTCGTCGGACACAAATTGCCGACGACCCTGTATGGGCATCCTATTGAATAGCTTTTGGCCCAGCCCGATACAATGGCCAACGAGCCCATGACCGCCTACATTCTGGATCAGATAGTTCCTATTCCGATAGCCTTCTATGAAGATTTATTGGTAAACTGCTGCTTATTGAATTTTAATGGCACTAAATCTATTGTCCTCTCCACAGCCATATTTGTGGCAAAGATTCCCTTGTTACTACAATATTATTCATAACTATGAGAACGCATAAAGGTCAATAGTTTCGTGAGAGGAGTTTTAAAATGAATCGGATCGGATCCAGATCGACAATTTGTGCTATTAGACGCGGTAACAATGATAAATTCTGTGGCTAGTTCTAAATGTCAACGGACACTCACAGACTGTTGTAGATGTACTTTTTGATCTGGTAATTCATAAATTGTTGAGCACCGTTTGTGGTCACGCCTTCCCACGGAATCATAGTCGAAAATAGGTTGCAACACATCTTTATTTTTGTAAGTTATTTCTACAACTACTTGATCACTTTACAGTAAGTTTCTTCCTAGGCTATTATCATCATCATCTTCCTGTCATTGTTCCACATTACTTGGGGTCAAATATGTTTTAATTCTGCCTTTTTTTGCTGTTCTTATGGCAACCGTCATGATTAATTCTTTCTTTTTCCTTTTTTACGTAAGGATATGGCCCACCACCACTTCCAGAAGCCCACAGACTTCTCAATTGGTGCGATATCATTAACTCTTTAACTATCAATGAAGTGATTAACAGGCATCTTATATCATGAACCCTGACAGTAAAATGATTAATCTGAAAGCATTTTGCACCTTCTTCTTTAAAGATAGCAAGACACCACATCACTTACATTTACACAAACCCAACTCTAAATCAGGCATCAAATCTCTCATAAACTACAGATGCTTACCTTCAGGTAACGTCTCAATATGGTAAGGGGCACAATTCCAATGATTGGGAATGTAACATCCTTAGCACGAATACTCTCGATATATGAGCACTGCTCACTGGCATTACCGAGAGCTAACAAGCTTTCGTACAATTTAACCGACGTAAATTAAGTATGGTGATCTAGAAATGTTGGGAGTAGAGGAAACTGTGGAGTTTCTTTGACAGTTTTTTTTTTTAATTTAAGGGAGTATCAATTCGGCATGTTCAATCAACATAATGTGACGCTTCATCAATAATAACACTAATTGAAAAGATAAAATTTATAGAATTAGACAAAAGCTTTGCAGCATTAAAGAAATAAGAAACATTTTAGGAGCGATTATCACTTGTCTAGATAATTGATGATAGTAGTAGTCCGCCGGGTAATAAAAGCATAACGCTATTCATTATTGCTATAGTTTACGTCCAGATTGAATGCTGATGATGATGTAACTAGTTCAAAAATTTCCCTTGAACTTGAGAATCGTTGAAATACCAAATACCCACAGTCCAAAAAAGACCAGAAATCTCCAAGTCAAAATCGTGCTTTACAATATTTATATGGTCAAAGTATCAGTACACAATGGTGCCTATAATAAATACATTGACACCGAAACCGCATTCTGGGCATGTTTCACAAGTTTTCAGGCCCGTAGAGATAGTTTAGGATTGTAATCTTGTGCTAAACAAGTCAGGTAGTGGCGATACTGAGATATTGTTCGGATGGGCTATAGGTCAACCGGCCGAGCGTTCAAATGTCACCATCCTAGTCGGATGGGACGGTATTATTCAAGATGGTAAGATTTTGGTAGAAGCGAACATTAAATTACAGAGACGTAAAAGACACAAACTATGGCTTCATTGCAATGATTATACTCATTATCAGGCAGAAATTACAGAACGCCACCTGGAATAATCATCTGATTTCGTCCATCTTCTTATTATGCTGATTGCAAGTACTGACCTGGCTTTTCTGAAGAAGCACTTAGGTCACAATTTAGTCTAGCAAAAAAAAGGCTTTTAGAGATATGGAAGAACTCTGAATCGATTGTACAATGGCAGTGTTGAGAGGATAGGTCAAGCGACCGGCACGGACACACAAAATGTCACCATACTCCCAGCCCAGTTGAAATTCGCATGGTAATATGGATGGTACATTTTTTTAAGCAGGCTGTATTGGTGATAAACTTTCTATAATAAGTAAGGTGAAATGAAGGGTATCATGTTACAGCTTTTTTAATTCCAATGAAAGTAAAAATAATACTTTCTGTGCATTATTTTCGAGTTGTTTAACCTCATAACTGTTTTCTAGACGCCTGCATTCTTTGAAGATGCAAAGCAAGCCACCCTCATCGTACCGACATGACATTTTGACATTAAAGATTCCAGATCAGACCAATGTATAGAAAACACAGTTCACAATTTCACAAAAAAGACCGTATTTCCTAAAACCTAGCGTCCTTACAAACTTAAAGGTAGTGATTGTGCAAGCGAGGCATCTTCTCAAAGGTCACGCGTTGACCGATAACGACTGCGGCCTTCTGCGGCCCGAATCACTGGGCTTGCACCATGCCATGGGGTTACTATGGGAACCCGCTCTCTAAATCCGTGATTTTCTATATGTTTTGACACGGAACGTGTTAGATTTTGTCTTGTGATTTAGATACAATACTTTTTGGAGGTTAACCTTCAATAATAGATCATACAAAATAGTTAGATCGGAATGTTTCGATTTGTATCTTGAATGATTTATTTGATTTCTCTATGGATTGATACCAATTTATTGACAGGATTTTGAAAAGACTAACATAGGACTTGCACAATGTCATGGAGTTAAATGATAATGATAAATGATGTTTATTTAGTAAATTGGTTTTGACAAACTCTTTTACACGTCAAAAGACACTATTTTTAAAACTAGATGAGGCCGGTGTTGCGTACCTGACTACTCTGAGAAGAAAGATGCGAAACAAACTCAGGGGTCACAGTGTCTTTTAAAGCCCAGACAATTTTGTATTAGAAAAGTTAATGAGAACCATGCAGGTGTCTGAGGTGGTCTTTTGAAGAAAGAACCACACAGATTTGAGTGGGCCTGTCCAGTCAGTGCAAGCATGTGTCAGTTACCGTGTAGCTCAACTCATAACACAAGGAGCTCAACTATGGGAACCCGCTCTCTAAATTCGTGATTTTCTACATAAATGTTTTGACACGGAACGTGTTAGATTTGTCTTGTGATATAGATACAATAATTTTTGGAGGTTAACCTTCAACAGTAGATCAACACAGTGAGATCGTTTATGAACGTTTCGATTTGTATCTTGAATTATTTATTTCATTTCTGGTCAGGTTTATTGGAACTAAGGATTGATACCAATTTATTGACAGGTTTTTGAAAATACTTACTGACATTGGGCTTGCACAGTGCCAGGTTACTAAGGGAACTTGCTCTCTAAATCCGTGACTTTCTAGTATGTTTTGATGTACCTTCGATACAGTGAGTTCGTATACAAATGTTTTGATCTGTATTTTGAATAATTTGTTTTAGAATGAGCATCATGATTAAAGGTTTTACTTCATTACAGGTTTTAATTATTATATCAAAACTTATTAAGGGGTAATCTAAATCTTGGTCTATCTTTAGATGAGTCACCAAGGTTAAGCAAGTTGCTCATGCGGATCAGATTTTACACATATGTATCAGAGGGTCTGCTTTAAATTGGCTAAAAAGCTATCTAAGTTGTAGACAACAGTGTGTTGAGGTAACGCATATTAACGACGATCTTGTAGCAACGTCACATAGATCCCTATTTCGACACAATGGGTCAGGTGTGCCCCAAGGAAGTATCCTTGGACCACTCCTCTTCCTCTTATACATTAATGACTTACCAAATATAACTCAACATAAATGCGTACTTTTTGCAGATGATGTGTCAGTAATAATACCGGAATCCAATAAAACATTACAGCAACAAGAAGTATCCGAAACTGTTAACAATATAATTGATTGGCTAAATTATAACAACCTTAAAGTTAATTTATCTAAAACAAAATATATACAATTTGCAAATGTCAAACAACATCCAGCACAAATTAATTTAGTACAGAATAATGAAATTATCAATAAAGAAAGTAGCATTAAATTTTTAGGTCTAACATTAGATCAGAACTGTAATTGGGGAATGCATATTGACAACTTATGTAAAAAAATAAACAGATTTGTTTTTGTACTGAAAGAACTACGCAAGACAGCGAACGAAAAAGCCGCACTCAATGCCTATCACGGCTATGTAGCATCTGTGCTGAGGTACGGATTACTCTTATGGGGAAACTCGACATATATTCAAAGAGTATTCTTAGCGCATAAGAAATGTCTGAGGGCAATCACGGGTGTCCCTCCATATGAGAGTTGTAGACCGATATTCAAGAAGTTAAAGGTTCTAAGTCTGGCATGTACATATATTCTAGAAATAGGTATATTTGTTAAGAAACATTCCCATTTCTTTTCCACTGTAGCCGAAGACAATAGATTCATAAAAAGAGACCCAACAAAATTAAAAAACCAATTCTGCAATAGTACCCTACATCATCGAAATAGTTACCTGATGGCCATTAAAATTTATAACCATATTCCACAAAAAATAAGAGAATTACCACTACGTAAATTCCAAAAAAACTTGAAATCATGGCTTCTTAAAAATACATTTTACTCGGTAAAAGAATTTTTAGAAGACGTGCAATCAGTATAAATATTAGTTTCACATAAGTTGTTATATTCATGCCAAAGTTGTTATTTCTGTATTTTATTTTATTTGATGTTTGTTTTTACTTAGTTTGATATTGTGTTGTTTTTATTTTTGTTGAAAAAATAATATAGGTATAATATAGGTATAAGTTTATTTTGTTATGTAAAACTAGAATGTGTATACTGGTTATAAAATGTATAACTACTTGTTAATATTCGTATGCCGCTTTGTGCGGTGGATATGCTGATCTAAATAATTTTATAACATCTCTGTCCCTACCATATTCAACGAATAAATGTCTTTGTCTTTGTCTTTGTCACACCGACACGCAACTACTGTTTTTTTTTCTACTCAAATGGTATTTCTACACTAAAACTAATTGCAATTTTATTTCTGCTTTTCCACCCTTAGCCTGATTCTTTCTTTCTCTTTTCTCCAAAATATTTCTGAAGATTTTAAAGTTTTTTTTATTTTTTTATTTGACTGTTTCCAAATTACCTAGGTTTTTTTTTTTTTTTACGTGGTAAAATCATCAAATGAGACCTCTCACCCCGGGCAGGGCGAGAGGTACTGTCAGACTTGTACTGACTAAAATCCACGGTGTTCTTCAGTAGCCCTTTATGTTCCGGGGTCACGGTGATGGTATGAGTCCCGCAACCCCGGCAGGCTTTGGCCCTCTGAGAGGGGGCCCCGTCATTTGCTGACAGCTCTTTGAGGCGCGCGTGGAACACGACGCGCCGTCGACCCGGGCATGGTCCATGGTCGGGCGGCGAGTTGCCCTTTACTCGCCGCCCGCATGCCCGCGCCTACGGTGGCCGGAGATCGTCTTGCGACGTCCGACGCCGTGGGCGTCCACCACCGCGGGTGGGGCGGAGGGAGGACCTTGTCCTCTCTCTCACGCGGCCCGCCTCCTCCTTCGCGAGCATGACTGCTTCGCAGAAGGAGGCGACCGCTTCCCACTCCGTCTCGCCCCGCAGCATGGCCGCGACCAGTGCTGGGCGCGAGAGGTCTCCGCCTATCGCCGCCGTGAGAAATTACCTAGGTACCTGTAATTTAGAAGTTAACTGTCAACAATAATGTAATTTAAGTAGGTTCATTTCTGTTCTAACAATTGCGACCGTGTCCATATTAAGTAGATTCGTGAACAGGCCCTTAATTTACACTAATGCCTACTTTAATTTAATGCCTAGGCCAAAATTTGAACGCCCTCAACAGCAAATCATAACTCCTTTAAAACGTATAAACTGATGTTGAATATTCATAGATTTTACAATATGACGAGTGTTGTTCGATTGTTAGTCAAAGCTATATGTAGGTACAAAGATTTAAAATTCGACATCGCTTATCAGCACATTCTTATAGACCGTGACTATTTCATGTCAGGTGACCAGTACCCCTAGCACGACTTTCACTCTTTTACTTTACAGCGTCTTTCCAGTATTTACAGCATTTCTTGTATGAAAAAATGCAACATCGTCTCTGGTGTGCGAAGAAGGAACCAATTTTTTCCTTAAAAATTGTCAATTTGAAATTGTCAAACTTCCAGTTTACTTTACGTCTAAAATACTGAAAACTCGTGCTAAGGGTTCAGAATGATGGGGTGCTAAGACAGGAAACCTCCACGTGGGCCAGTGGACTGGAGTTCCCTCTCGGATACGTCCGGGGGGAAGACCAGTTTTTCGGGCCGGTGCACCCTGGGATGCGGGCAAAAACTCTTCCTTAGGCACTGTGTGCCTAAGGGGTCTCTTTGCCCGTATGCGAATAGCCTGTCTTGTGGACGCTCCAACGCGTGTCCCTCTGATCAGCAGAGGGCACAGCGGTGGAGCGGGCTTGCGAACGGTGAGTAATGGGTAGCTCGCCGTCCGACCGAGGACCAAGCCCGGGTCGGTGGCGCGCCGTGTTTCGCGCCAAATGCCTGCTGGGGTCGCGGGTTTTTTCTTAACCCAGGATACCGCGGCCCCGGAACGTAAAGGGCATCCGAAGGAACACGGGTGGATTTTAGTCAGTAAGAGTCTGACAGTCCCTCCCTTCCGCCCCACCCAGGGCGGGAGGACTCATTTGATGATTTTACCACCTAAAAAAAAAGAAAAATTGTTCAGAATGATACGTTTTCCACATTTTTCAATGAATGAGAAAAAAAAAATTAAAATGCAGAAGAACAAGTATTAAGGAACTGCAGCAGTGAACTGCAGTAAACAAAATTAATACAATTGAAATTTTAGATTTTGAAAGACAAAGATTACGCCTAAAATCACAATTCATAAATTATTTCAAGACACCCACTCGACTCAACTTATTGGACATCCATTCCTAATAAAGCTTAATGCGATTTCAGTTTCAGATCAAACAGAGGATTATTTTGAAATATGACACTAGACAGCTGACTAATACTTCGTCAACGAGTGACCTCGGCAAAGGCAAAGGTATCGCACACCTACAGTTAGTAGCATATGTCCCCACCTTAAACATTAATGGGTTTGCAGTTCATCATAAATGGTTGAGCTGAATGGTGCTGATATATGTGTCATGTTCGTGAACGGGCGCTGTCAGTTGGGACTGGTCATCTCTTAGCTGCCATGGTCTATTTTAATAATTAATTACTTTATTTTTGAATTGTCTATTTTATATTTACTATAGACACTAAAAAATTGCAACATTGTTCTCACATAATGTACCTACCATCTGATGATGAATGATGTAACCAAAGATCTGTAATAATTTTGGCGATTGAAAGAGAGTGTCCAAGGAGTTTCTTGCTCATTTTCCTCCATAGGGATCTACGATTTGGAATGAGCACCTACGGTACTTACACAGTTTCATAACTATTTTTGTACTAGTTTTATTTTGTCTTATGACAATTCAAAAGTGCCGGTTATGGCCTAGTTGAAATAAACGTTTTTGATTTGATTTGATACCGCAGGACGATTAAGTGGACGTAAGAAGTAAGGTCCACGATTATGAATGTCATTTAAAATGTTGTACCAATAAAATCAGTATTTTTTCAGGAAACGGTCATGAAACAGCTGACCAACAGTTCGTCAACTAGAAACCTTAAGAAAATACATCACAGTCAGACCACCATTGTATTTGGTAAGTAGCACCTGAAATGTTCGAGATGCAACCTTCTTTAATAACGTGCTTTAAAATTAAATTATCTTAATTACATTCTCGATCACAAAATACATGCTAAGCAGCTGACCGATACCTCGTCAACTTATGACCTCGACCCAGGCAAAGGTATTGCACACCTACAGTTAGTGGTACAGTCGGTATGTTCCCACCTTAAACGTTGGGCTCGCAGTTCGTCCCGCAGGACGATCACGTGGGCGCGAGTCGTAAGGTCTGCGATTATGTACGCCCGCGATACAATGGATTGATTGGGATGATGCTCTACTTTGTAAAATAAGTGCATATGAAAAATAAGTCACAGAAAAAGAATCATTGGAACACCAGTTCCACTGATTATTTAAAAAAAACTGAACACAAAGATATAATAATAATATTTCACAACTATCACACAACGCCATCTAGTCCCAATCTAAGCAGAGCTTGTGTTATGTGTACTAGACAACTTATAAATGACACCCAGACACAGAACAAATGATCATGCTCATCACACAAACATTTGTCCTGGGTGGGAATCGAACCCACGACCCCCGGCGTAGCAGTTAGGGTCACTAACCAGGTTGGTCTAGTGGTTAGTGACCCTAACTGCTACGCCGGGGGTCGTGGGTTCGATTCCCACCCAGGTTGTATATTTGGCAGATATTTATGACGTACAGTGTCAAGTGTCAGTGACCTAAAGTGGAGCTTTTCTAGCTGTTACCAGTTTCACAACTGTTACAAAACTATAGCTGTCTATAAAATTATATTGTAAAATGCCTTCTGCTCTAACTACTTTAGATTCCTGCGTCGGTGTTTCCGAACGCATACAACCCGAATATGTTCAAAGTTAGAGTAAATAGATCTTCTTCCGGATAAGCCTCTCCTCCTTTGTCTCAATCACCTTTGACCTGGACTGAAACGTTTTACGTGAATAACAAAAAAGGAAATGACAAAGAGACAATAGTATACTATCGTATACTGTCTGGTTAAACCATACAAAATAGCTTAAATAATATTAGAAGTAAACAAGTACCTACTGAAACAAAGTTCAACAAAATGTGAAGAATATCTTTCCAGCGTCTCAAAAAAGAATACAGACGACCAAAAATCATAAATATTATTGATGTAAATAAGCTTTATAAAATTCAAAATACTTTAGCAAAACCCTACAAAAAATCTTTTTCTATAAATAAATATGTAAATTCCAAGTAGAGCCCCTTCCCAACCCAGCAACACTCGCCATAGTCCGCGCCATAATTGATACAGGCCGCTAAAAACCAATAGCAAGCCCACAAATGATTTACCGTCGACTAATGTGCATGTACACTGACTTTATTAACATTTATTATGGTAATGACTGCTTGAATAATGTTTTAATATGCGCGCTTGCCCTGAGTGAGCGCTGGTCGCGTGGGGTGTCCGGATGACCTGGCTTGTGGAGAGGTTATGTTGTTTTAGTTGGTTGGTAATGAACCTAATTGATTGTGTTTTGAAGATGTTCAGGACTTCAAATTCACCACGTAATATAAAAATAGGTTACATTTAGACATAAAACGTAACCCGGCTATAAATATAAATTGTAAATGGTTTTTTACAAGCTATAGTAAACTTTGTTCAGTTTTTATTGAACCTAATTTCATTTGATTCCAAGTTATGCAGGGTGGAAAATCAAACAATTATCCCTAGTTTGCACAAAATTATGTGGTAGTAATCAACGTCTTTTAGAAATTTTCGATTTGGTACAAAATGATCCAATGCCTTGACTGATCGCTGGGTTACGTAGCATGCGTAGGTGTCCGAATGACCCGACTAAATGGAAACTAAAAAACTGAACTAGCTTTAGCTAGTAGTAAGTTAGTTAGCTAAGTAGTTAGTAAGTTTAACTATTGTTAAAATCCCATGGATTTTATAACGAATGGTTAAAATGTACAGGATTTAACAAACTAATGATCAAAGAACGCGTCAAGTTGTTATGTTGTTTAAGTTGGTTGTAATCAGTTAACGACTAATTAAATGGACCACTAGTACCTTACTGAATGGCTTTCATGGTCCAGATGTCTAGACGTGGACGGAGCAAAGCTTAAAAATTATCTACTACGATTCGATTAATTTATTCTTATTTTTATTGAGACCATAATTTATTGAGGTTCTATTTAATTTTAATTTTAGTCAGATCAAAGTTGCAAAACTGTTAACATACTTACACAGTTAAATTGAGAACAACCTAGTAAAGCAGTCAACTAACCACCTAAAACGTCACATCAATATCTACTAAATAGCTGCTGACACACATTTCCAGGTGGTCAAATTATCCCAAATTGCATTCAAATCTTGCACTGACCACCTTGTAATTCTCAAAGCAATAGAGGACAATAAACATTGATCACACGAATTTATAATAGACCTGGCCTCGGCTGTGGCATTGTCTGAATTCCAGCATTAAATACATTACGAATGATGATTACAGTGTCGATGGAATAGTAATGTGGCAGATTGTGCTAGAAAATTAATGTCGATGGATGTGTTTTGATTTGTCGAAATTGTAATCGATAATTTTGCTAATAGGCCGGTCAAGTTTGTCAAAAAAGTATTTTTGTTAAATAGCCTGTACTTTTAAAATGCTGGAGAAATTAATCTTTCATACCTCCATTGATCACAGCTGGCTGTGCACCACCTTCTTCCAATTATCCAATCAGATCTAGCCAATAATTAGGTAATTCACATAAAACTGAATCATGCTTTGACTGTCTATTTCTGGATTATAAAAGAAATGTCTGAAGTTCTCTTCGATCCTGCATGTGCAAAAAACTAGCTCGTTAAAGTTTGCAAATTAGTGTTTTGCATTTTAGAAATCGCAACAAAGATATATTACTACGAGAATGATGCTGATTTTAATAATCCATCTGAGATATTGAAATGACAAACACAACTGATTATAATCAATTATTATTATATACTCTTCATTTACTTACCAACCCGCACTGGGTACGCTTGGTGGATTATGGTCCACTCCCTCTCACAGAAAGGAAGCCTGCGTCCCCGCAGTGGGAACATTATAGGCATATATGATGTTGAATGGTGGTATTCTCCTTTTTATACAGGTGACAAACAAGCATATTGCACTTGATGGAAAACAGTCACTTTAGCCATCCATATGCTATAAATATAGCATATAGATTGCTGCACACTAGAAGTAGGTTTCTATAATATAGCATATATACGTCTGCAACGCCAGAAGTGTGACCCGCGCATAGCCGGCCCTGCAATTATTTAACCCACTTCTAAGGGTATGAAAAAAGAAGGAAAGTTCGCTGTTCCGACGGTTAAAGAGACAATACTTGCAGTGAAGTTTACCGTACCATTTATCGGCACAGTGATCCGCAAACACTGACTAGCTACTTGCGAGTAGGTGGTAACCAATCAGTCAAACCTTGAAGGAATTGGTATCTACCACCAAGGGTGACGGCTTCTGTCACTTGTTACACGCGTTTGTTCCCAAACACGCGTTTCTATCCTGTTTGTACAATAGAGGTATACGCCTTAACGATGATGATCTTTACTAACAACTGTCCCTGACTCCGCTCATCAAAATCTCCATAAAACAACAACAACAAACGATCTCTAACATATTCTAAACTCGACAATCCTCTTAATTCAGAATGATAATTCATTCATGCAACATTGTGTTTGTATTGCACAACCAACAATTAGTATATAGTTTTGTCCTGGCTTTACGTTTAGAATTACACTGTTTAATATATTGTTCGCTGTGGTATACATTCATAATATTGCATTGTTTACCTGTCTACCCACTGGCCACTGAAGTTTATTTAGTTAATATTGTAATGTTGGTTTATATATTATTTAAATGGTTGGATTGAGACGCATTAGTTGGTAGGCTGGACGTTATCGGCTTACTGATTTAGTGGTTTGTTAGTTGGTTTCATTCAATAATAGTTAAATGGTTCTTAAAAGAAATACTGTAAAATTCCCGCTATCCCCATAACCAAAGCCCCATTATAAAGGACAGCGGTACTTTCTCAAGTTTATTGTCTAGTTGAAACCATTTTTTTTTGTATCTTTGGTCTTTAGCAACATGTCTTGGAATTATTAGATTTCGAAATACGTAACGCGACAGAAAAAGTATGTGAAACAAAACACCCCAGGGTTGTAACTGTCAGGAAACAAACCATCTCACCTAAGTCTAAACATAGACCGTCGTATCGTACCACAAAAAATTGAACATTTTTGTTAAACGCTTGTCTGAAAAAAGTGTAACTGCAAAATGATCCTTATATCAACGTCAAATACGTCGTCGTTTTGACTGTTTTTTTTTGACAAGTTTTCAACAGAATGTCTAACATTTTTACAGTGTCAGACAGTTTTCTAGCATTTTATCTCTATCTATCGAAATCTGTGAAATCTTTCCACTACCCACTCTAAGTAGGGACGAACTCCCCCACACGGGATGAATTTCAAACAAAGCTTGGAAGTAGTACGTGGACTTGTGAAGTCACCGCTTCTAGAGTAGTTGTGAAGTTTGTGGTTTAAAGAACTTTTCAATCAGACCCCTATACGAGATCCGGGGGACGTTCGCGGCCTAGCGACTGCCCGCTTCAGTTGCATTGTATGGAAACGGATTTTGATTTTATTAATGTTTACATTATGTTTTAATCTTTTAGTATTTTTTAAATGGATTCGGAATATAGGTTATATTCTTTATTCTTGCGTCTAGAATAGATGAATATAGAGAGGTATTTATTAATAAGATTAAATAATAAATTAATAAAAGATGGTTACAGATTTTTAAATAATTTGGTATGAAAGATGGCGTCTAAAAACAGGGACATTCTTACAACAAAAAAGAATTGCAGTTCCATAGGTATACAATACAACTATTAGAAGAACAATTTAAATTAAAGTAAGAAACAGCATTTAATTTTCACATTGTATTCTATGAATTTCTATGCAAACATTTTGGCACGGAACTGTCTTAAAAGGACACCATGGCTCACAAAAGCAAAGCGGATCCAAATAAACAGAGTGGTTTTATAGTCAGTAAGAGTCGGACAGTTTCTTCTACTTCAGCTAGGACGATATACCTCATTTCATGAAAAAAAATATTTTTCATAAAATAAGATTGGTTATTTTATTTTTGTCTAAAACAAACAATCTGTTATAGCTACGACATTACAACTCAATGTCTATCTTATAAACTTCACCCAACCTCTAAATTCTTTAAAAAATATGAGAAAGTTACTCCCTAATTTTCACCAGGATCCATACTAGCCAACCCTTGTTCAAACTAGCAGTAACTAAGATCTTAAGTCGAAAAACTTGGTCGTGTGAGCGAGCAAACTACGAGATAAGTGAATTTATTATCTACCACTACCCTCCGTACACTCACACCACAGGTCATGCTTTGTGAGTCTAGTTGGACAGTGCCCGCATGCGGGGGACGTATTAGAAGTGTTCTGAGTACTTTTGACTAGTAATGCACGCAGGGGACAAATATTTGTTGATCTGCATGTAGATTTTCTTGGTATAGGTCACAGGTCACAGAAACTCACATACACATTGGTGTATGTAAATTCCTGTGTTTATAGAAGCATCCACGTTACAGGATAAACCAACTTTGCATCTGGCGAATAAGATAATTAAATGGGAAGTCAACGGCGCAATTGGTGTAGTGTCTGATGATATTATAGTCAAATAGTCCGACGTCTTATAGTCGAATAGTCGTGTCACGGGTTCGATTAAAAAAGAAACAAATAATTATTATACGATCTACAAGTAGTTGTTTAAGGTCTGGGTGTTAGTTTCTGAGTTTAAACGTTAATAAAAGCACTCACGGTACTGGAAAAATCCTATTGCACGGCAAGGTTATATTTAAAAGAAATGAAGTCGGAACGGATGCTCCCAAAAGTCTTAACAATTGGAAAATCATATATGTGTTATAGGTGTGACAATACTGTATTGATAAGGATGTGAAACCACTGTACAATAATTTTCAAATGACGCCTCCTGGACACTGAGTAGATTATTATTCCCTCTATACAAGAGTTCTAAAACAAAGTAATACCCAAAAAAATTACACCAAACACCAAAATCCTGTTTGTTCATTTCCAGAAATAACTGTTGATCATAAATGCATCAACGGAGAAGTTATCAGCAAATATTTAGCGAACGGCGCGCAACCGAATTCCGGCTATTTATCGTTCGAACAAAAATACATACATATTTCGGACGATGTTAATGCACTTTGTGAAACAAACAGCGGGTGGACTTTGTTGTTGAATTATTTTTGGGAGAGTAATTACTTACTGAAAGAAAAAACATTTTTTAATTTTTAAAAAATGCTCAGTGTAGTCAGTAGAGATAAAAATAAGTTACATTCACGTAGAATTGAAAATTAATACTTAGGTGCATTTACATTTTTTTTTCAGTGTTATGTTACTTTCAGCAGAGCATTATTGGCCTACTTTAGTGGCACATAGATCTCCTTCTAAGCCAGGACTAGGCCAATTATCATTTTTTTCTGGCTCTCGACCATCATCCTGTCGAAGTACAGCAGCGCCAACAGTTTTAGGCTACAGTTATGGAAATTAAAAAAATTGTATGGGACAGCTTTTCGTGATTTTAATGTTAGTACTTTATAGGAAATAGTGATCGACTGCTGTGCAGCATGTCGTGGATCCCTGCACGGAAATATTTTTATTATCAGCAAGTAGTTGTTCTAGGTATTTGTGTATATGAGTTTCTATGTTAGTAAACGCACCTACGATACAGGAGAAATTCCTAGAGTGGGGTAACTTTATTAGAGAGTTCCATTAAAAAAAATTGTTTAGCTTGATGGCCTTCTATTTTTCCAAAACTTTGTTAATCTGTACTACAGTTTTCAGAAACATGCTGTATACAGTAGAAGTGCAGTCGCGGTCACCTGGCGGAGTGCCAACAAAAAACGCGTGTACGCAAATATCCAGTGTTTGTCCGTCCGACCGGCCGCCGGACACTGCAGCCCGGCGGCCAACAAACCCGACAGTATTCGGATTACTCATTGCTACTGGTGTGTTTCAGCACTGGGTAACGTATGTTTATGGTTTTGTAAATTAATTAGTTGTTTCTGTTTCAACGTGTAAAGTTAATAGCGCAAAACCTCTCGTGGGGTAACTCTGCCCATGTTACTGAACTATGTTTGTTCTAAGACTTTTGGAAATTCGCAATAAAAAAATGTTTTTTTTCATACTGATGGGCCCAATCAATTTCTCATTTTGTATGAAAAACCTTTGCTTTTTTTTGCGAATTTCCAAAAGTCTTAGAACAAACATTGTTCAGTAACATGGGCTGAATTACCCCACGAAAGGTTTTGCGCTATTAACGTTACATGTTGTTTATTGACTTGTTGGTCTTGTGCTAATGGTGACACCTGAATATGAAGTTCTGAATTCGATTCCCAGGTCAAGCAAAGTGTTTTTGTTATCTCATATCACTAATAGCCGCGGACTCATTTATGCCCTGTCAATGGCATTAATAAACTGTCGCCGATAATACGGGAATAAATAAAAGATAGCGCAATGCGGTGCAAAAGGTGCACGCATTTTAGGTAAACTCAAAAGCCGACTATGTAATGGACTTCTAATGTAATGTTCGTATAATGTAATGGCAGGTATATTTTAGACCTATCTCATGTAATAGGAACCCTATTGTCATATAAATAGGCACTCAACTCCGGGCTGCTACTGAGAATTTCACTGCCGACTGGTAGTATGTCACCAGTATGACAATAAGGATTTTTTTTAGAGGAAAATCAAATCATAAAGAAATAATTATCAATGTTTTAGGTTGATAATCAAAAAATAATTACAGTTGTGTAAAAACACTTGGATGAGAGAAGCTTTTGGCAGAGCAAAATCGAAGTTTCTGTTTCTAGCAGTGCTTTCAGATTCTAATGATGGTTTATTCCAGAAATCCCCACCAGCGGGGATTATTACGAGTTTGGAAAACTGGGAAAACTCGTAATAATCCCCGCTGGTGGGGATTATTACGAGTTTTCCCAGAAACCTCTACTCTTAAATAAATTAATTCTAGTGAAGATTCTGATGATGCTGATGAAACTAAAATTCTTTTAAGTTTTCTAAGTAAATATGTTAAAAAATATTTAAAAAAAAGATTATTTTTACGACTTCATATAAAAATAGGCTCAAGGTCCTTTATTTGGTACTAAAGATGCAGTTGCTATTCATAAAAATCCCGTCAGCTACTAGACTATAAAATGCAGTTACCGTGCGTTGAACATGCGCGTCCGATTGGATTGCACTCTTTGTGTTGTAAAACGACACGTCTTGCTATCGCTCCGTCCTTTTATTGCGCTTTATTGCTTCTTGTTCTGTCTGAAACGGCTAAATTAAGATTTAAAGTTTATTTAATTTTTTGTAAAGATGAAGCATGTTTTTTTTCCAGTGATACTGGACATGATCAGGACATTAAAACCGGGTTACGGAGTACGGGTCGGGTTTAGGAGCTGTCAGTGACATTATTGGCAACTATAGACGCAGTTTCCACTTGTGTGTTTGTTGATTTTTCCGTACGGTGATTATTTCTGTATGCCGGATATTGCCGATTACCTAAAATTCTTTAACGTATTTCGCGACGAAGGTCGACACTTTTCAAGAAACAAAACATACCTTCTGAGTAGTAGTAACAAAACATACCGTTGAGTCTTCAAAGGACCTAGTAGGATGATGTACTGAATTTTAAGTTTTATTGAATTTTGAAAACATATACGAAAAACACAAAAGGTACGTTAACACTGTTTTTTCTCTTTTGGTTTGTTATTTCAAAGTTAATTGTTAAATCACTTTTAAAGCTCCTACTTTAAGAAGTATGCCAGCAATCAAAACAAAACAGTTTCACAATTAAAATAACTAAAAATATAACACCAAAACTAGTACTTTCCATCGATAAATTTAACAAAAATAACGGTTACAACAATGACTAAGCATTACTCAAACAGAGCCACAAATGTCATGGACACGAAGATTACGTCCATAATACGCAATATTTTCTACAACAAAGTAAAACGGTCAATACGGGAATGAATGACACGATGATCATGCATAATTTTATTGATCCAAATCAGCGTGAATCATTCATCATTCGGTCAATAATGCGTATTAAAGGTTGTCACTATTTGGTAGATAGTGATGTAAGAAAGAAATTATTGCTGTTTAAAATAGGTATCGATATTGACACCAACATTTTTGGTGTGGCTAGGATATACAGTGTGTAACATTAATAGCGCACAACCTCTCGTGGGGTAACTCGGCCCATGTTGCTGAACAATGTTTGTTCTAAGAATTTTGGAAATTCGCAAAAAAAAAGATTTTTCATACTGATAGGCTCGATCAATTTCTCATTTTGTATGAAAAAGCAAAATTGTTGTTTACGAATCTCCAAAATTCTTAGAACAAACATTGTTCAGTAACATGGACTGAGTTACCCCACGAGAGGTTGTGCGCTATTAATGTTACACATTATATTATAATCGGGTGAAATGTTTTTAACTAGATACCGAAATTTAAAGGACTTGGAAATAGTATTTTCAACAATAACAACAACTATATTCACTAGCCAGTTATTTCAGTTAACAACTTTCTTTTGATGAAGGAAAAGATGCTTTGCTGCTTTACAAAAGACGCGTGTTTGACACATTGAGAACAAGTACAAGTTAAGTAACAAGTACACAAACTAAAAAATCTGAACATTAAATCATGGAAATTCCCTCATACGTATTAATCTTTAATCTTATCTTGGCATGTATGTCTGACTAAAAAAGGAATTGAACTGAATGTTTTATCGATACAGAACAACTTCGTTAAAAACTACGAACTACTGTTCAATATCTACACACAGTAGCTATCGATAACTCCGCCCACGCCCCTCACTAGTGTAGTGTTGTGCAAATCTCAATGTTGACCGATGGTGCGTGCCAAATGACTCCATCGATCATTGCCTCCGACCCATTGTGATGTACCTACCAGGTGCGAATCCTTGTTGTATGGTACTGATATGGTTATTACGTATGTTAGAAGCACGTGATCTTAGATGAAACAAGAAATGGAATAAATTGTAACACATCGATTTGAGAACAATTTTTTATTATTTGCTAAAGGCTCGCGTTTGACCACCATCCTGACGGTTAACAACAATGTAGTCGACGGTGAAGACTGCTTGCCTAGAAGTAACCTTCCACTCTCGGCTTATGTGCAACGTAGAAAATTTCGGCTTTTTAATTGGTTAAATATTAACAACATTCAAAATCTTATACGTATTCGGTTATTTTCATAAGAGTATTCTTATTTTTGCTTCATCATTTATTTGCGTAAAATATAGATGTAACCAACTGTAAATTGTTGATATGATATTCCTTATGAGTTTAAGAAGTTCAACTCATCATTTTGTGAATGTATGAATCGAGAATATGAATAAGATATATACTATAAAGACCAACATAACAACACATAACTATTTGTCTTGAACATACTCGTACTATGAAATTAGTTATGCTAATATCAACCCAGCATGTTGAATACACGCTCATTAGATAGTTATTTCTAATCTCGCGAGTCTAAAACCTACCACCAGAAACGTACACTTCAAATTCAAACACCAACTTATTCACCCCCTAAATGTAAAAGTTAAACAACCCTTAAACAAAAGTAACATTGTCCGAAAACCCCAAAACTAAAAGAAACAGGCTTCTTAACTTTCAAATCAAACACGGTCACACCCTCGTGCATTGTTTGACCAAACTTCGACCCAAATCACGGCTAACATGCGTTCCCCTGTTTATAACCAATAAAAATCACCCACAAGTCCGGCCCGGATATCGAGTTTTCTCACCCTAAAAATTTAACTCCACCAACTTTTCTTTCAACCCCAATTTAAAGAAAACTATTCCCTATGACTTTACTGTTAAAGTCCTGTCCAACTGCATGATGTGTGGTTTTATTCATCCTGATTTCAAGTGATTTGCTCCATATGTCGAGAACAAGTGAGCTGGCTTCTTAACACGCTGGACACCCCAAATTGAGGGTATTTCAAGGGGAAATCGTCGGGTTTATTGGAATTTCCTATGGGTTTTCGCACGTGGTGAGTGCCTGAGGGGTTGAAATTATGATAGTCAAAATATGTTTGGGTCCGACACCTCGGTAAGTGATGCGGAAGTTAAAAGGATTGAATGAAGACGGGTAGTTTAAAAGTGGTGCCAATTGTGTGTGTGTGTTTCATCTCCTTTATTGTCAATAGTCGAAGATCTATCAAAAACATTACAATCAATATCCAGGAATTTAGAGGATGACGATTTGGCTTATCTCTTGGAGTACGATATTTTTTAGCCAAATAAAATGGGTGTTCTTTTTCTGGGGTCACGGGACTGTCTCATCAGGTAACCGTGACCCTGGAACATAAAGAGCTATTGAAGGATCGTCGTGGATTTTAGTCAGTTCAAGTTTGACAGTCCCTCCCGCCCCACCCTGGGTGGGAGGACTAATGGATGATTGTACCACGTTAGAAAAACGTGATCCGTTTATAATTATTATCTTCAGTTACTTGGTTTCACAATGTATTAGAAAATGTTATAATGTTATATCTACATTTACAATTATAATACACGACAAGAACCAATCTCCCTAAGATTGCTATTTCTGCAAAACTAAAAAGCTAATTTCTCATACAAACATTATTCTTCAAACAAAAAATATTAGGCGTAACATATAGCCGTCAATAACTCATTGCCCTCTCACATCAGCGCCCCCTAGCGGGCGGAAGCGGCTCAATTGGGCGGAAACGCGGCTTGACCGCAGAGGTCGAGTGACCCTTCCCTTGCGCCTTTCAATCATAAGGCTTTTTACAAGGGCGCCCTTTGAAAAGCTCCTTTGAGGAATTTGGAGAACTTTGTACAATTATATGCCTCTTAGAATTGGCTCGTATAGGTTACAGTAGGTGTATTTTTTGAATGTTAATTAAAGCACTTCGGTGAAGTTTAAAGTCAGAAAAAAGGTAATTGAGGTATTTTTAACAGTCGAATGTTTTAACCTACGACTTTAAGAAACCGTAATGTTTCTTCTTGGTAGGAGAAATGTTAGAAGACCAAGCAACAGCCAGTTGAGTGAACAATATCCAAAAGATTGTGAGTATAACTTGGCTAAAGGCCTAAAAAGACAATCCCCAAAACCGAGTTCTGCCTAAGGAACTTCCAGAATTCATAACTATTTCACACAATAGCTTTTTAAAGGCACTTTTAAAATGTCTAGATTCAAAGTCATAAAAAGCACCGATTCATAAGTTATTAGGGGTAGCGGTAGAGGGGGGCTACAGTGCAGCACTAGAACTGAGGTAAATTGAGCTGCCAATGATGATGATGAACTGCTCCGTGCACCGGGTTACTGCGAACGCCCATAGTAATTTTCTTCCTGTTGCCCGCAGCTTTTCTGCTGGCCTGCTCCTCCATAATTATAGCCTTTAACCATCTTCATTCTCCTATTGTATCTCTGTACCAAATCATTTAACCGTTTTGACGTAAGTAGACAACACAAAACATGCGATAAAATTTCAAAAAAAAATATATTCACTTTACAAAACAGCATAATATCAAATTCACCACAAATTTTCACCAACACCTCAAACAATACTATCATTGTACTTCCGTTAATTTCTCAACTACATTATTTCAGTCCTGACTTCTATGATGGAAAGTTAAACTTACACATTAATCATAAGGTGAACTGGGCCCTACCATGAGTTAGGTATAGCAAAATGGAAAGGGAAGCTCGTATCCGAAACAAACAGGGTGCAAGCTAATTTTTTATCAAATTTTAATTTATAAATAAAGGCAAAGATACTGTCAAAAAACCTGATCAACCAAATTTTTGGTAGTGTACAATCATTTCACAATTATTGTACCTTTAACAACAGCAACACTGACAGAGAGATCACTCTGAACTTGACAGACTAGTCAATGACATCAACCCAACAATTGTGATTTGACAAGATAGGTAAAGCAATTGTGAAGGGAGTGTTTATGGTCTCACAGTAGGGCTTCCCAGTTCACACGAAGGCTACTTTGACTACAGTCTGCAATACCAACAAGATGGTGACGAAGAAAAGTATCGTGGGTGGTATGGACTTGGTAGACTTGCTGGTGTCCTCCACGGCAGTCAGCGAACGGGGCGCGATCACGGGCATCGCGAATGCCTGGTTGTTGCAGCGATTCAACTAGAAACGAAAGAAGATTATAATATAAAAAAAACAATAATACTAGATAAAAAAACTCCTTAGATCTTCGAGATAATCACAGTGGCTGAGCGATTGGACTGCTGCGCTGCGTGTCGCTGGTTCGATTCCCGGACGGCAAAAATATTTGTATGATCTGCAAGTGATTGTTTCTGATCTGGGCGTTTGTGAGTTTATGTTTGTAAACGCACCCACGACAAAGAAGAAATTCATAGTGGGGGCAGTGTTAAAAAAAAAATAGCACGCTTGTCGAGGTTAGTCTATGGATGGATGACCATCCTATTTTATTGAATTCCCTCCATGTCTCGTAAAGCCGTTGGTTTCGGCTCATTCGAAGATCTTTGACGGTCGTTTTCAACCAGTCTTACTAAGGGGTATCGTTTTACCAAGTGACTGGGTTCTGAAGGTCAGATGGGCAGTCGCTCCTTATAAAATGCATAGCTGCAACCAGGTCGACTGGGAGCCCAGCCCAACATAATTATGAAAAGGCTGGGCACATAATCGTTCTAAAATAACTTTAAGAGCAACTGGGAAGTTGGAAAGTTTATATCCCGACAAAATGATATGGCATGCTAATTTTGTCACTCTTTAAATAATATTGAATTGAAAAGTGTACAACATTTCGAAATGCCTCAAAGAATTTTCTTTTAACAATTTCTTATCATTAGAAAAAAATCTTTTACCATCCATCGGCTCTCTAGCCACAACTAACTAATATAACTAGCATACTGAGTTCGGGTCGCAGGACTTATCTCATTACTGTGACCCTGGAACTTAATGGGCTAATGAAGGTCACCGTGGATTTTAGTCAGTACAAGTATGACAGTCCCTCCCTCTCTACCCTCCGGGAGGACTCATTTGATGATTTTACAACGATAAAAAAAGCATAGTGAGTTCAGTGAATTTAAGTCGATCAATTTGATCCAATCTCAGATAAAACTTGGTTGAGAACCTCCACAAGAACGTGGATGTGGATATTGGCATAAACAAAACGAGGCCTATTCCTAACAATGATTGAATGTGGGCTATGGGTTATGATGATGATGATACTTGCTAGTGGATGAGTAGGTTCAATATGCCAACCTCGCAACACGTAGTCTCCGGTGACCCAACACAGCCAGAGCGGCAACCTCGCACCACAGCCTCGTAAGAACTGCCTTTTGATATCACCGACGTAAAGCATTTGTCCTCCGCACTGTGGCATGTGATCGTGTGTACTCTGGAAATGACAACAACGATAAATTAACTGGTAAGGACGGCAACAGGAGCTTCTCCCGACTAAATACAGTACAAGGCCATTAATATGACACATCGAGTTTTAGAAGGAGAAAGAGACTAATGAGAGTGAGAGATTTCGATTTTGGGGACAGAAACAGAAGATCCGAGAGACAGAAAAAAAAGTTCGTAAAAATAGAATAAAAATTTCTACTCATAAACTCGTACATGAACAGAACAGAAAATAATATTATAAATAAATAATTCAGATACCTAAACAGTTTTAGTTGCAAGTTAAAGTGAATTGTGAACTAACAGTAAAAGAGAAGCATGAAAGAAGATCACATGCTGCGCCGACCTCAAATTAGTTGGAAAATGATGATGACAGATAGGTTAGTTAAAATTGTAGAACTAAAATTCTTAACCAAATATATACATCAGGCGAACAAAATCGCAGGTAGAAGCTATCACTGTTGAAAATGTGAAGATATTTAAAGTTGTCTCCTTCTAAAACTCGATGTGTCATATTAACGACCAGGTACTGTACCTTTGTAATGCGACGATGTAATGACTCGGGTGTCTATGGGTTACTTGTGGTTTTGAGGAAGCTCTGTCATAAGAAATTTTAATTTTGTTGGAGTACTCATTTATAATATACAACTAATAAGGTAAGAATTTACTACAGCTACATTTATTTACAACTGAGTAGTTGACAGTCATTACCAATCAATTGAATAACTTTAAAATGATTTCCCATTTCTTTTCTCGCTTCACAGGTTACCGTCAACCTCTCAGGTTTGCTAGATTTTTTTGATGATAAAAATCGAAATTTACAGTCAAGGTTTAAACCAGTTTAAAATGCAGTTTTCTTTCGCGTTTGATCCATTGGTTTATGGAGTCAACCTCCCAATTTGAAATCTCTTCACCAATATTATACACATAATTAAAACACCAACTTTGCAGGCCCCGAAGGATAGCCCAGAGATAGTCCTAGAATATACCCTTATTACATACAGTAAATAGATCGTTGTTAGTGGGGCGGCCTATGACCGTCAACTGGGCACAAATCCAGACTAAATTGGTGAGATATTTCTCATAGAAGCACACATAAATATAATGCCCGGTGTAGGAATCGAACCCAAGACAGGCCATGTTCAAGCGCAGTAGTGCTAGTGGCTAATAGACTTACGAAAAACAGAATATACCGCCAGACTAAGGTAAGTCGATTAATATAAATTGGATTGTAGCACGATTTGCCACTAAACTATGCATATCAAAGCCCTCCGTGATTTTTTTCTATATTTTTGAATAATTATTATTTTTATTAATACCTGTATTTCGTAGGATCCAAACACGCTCTCAGTGGCGTCTCAGCTTTGTATGCGCACACATAGCATTCGAGGGGTCTCCGTTTTATCGTCCGTGTAACTGTCAGTGCTCGTTTGGCTGTTGGCTGCACGATGGGTGGCGGTCGTCGCACCACTGTCACTCTCTCTACCTTATCCGCTGGAGGTCCTGGCTCCTCCTCCTCCTCCTCCTCGTCATCATCGTCGTCTTCTTCGTTCTCTTCGCCCCTTCTACTTGAAATTTCAAGGTTGTGTCTATTACTTGAAAGTCGAGATTCGAATCTATTACTTGATACATCAGTGTCACCGCTTGGAAGAGAAAAAAGATTAAAACAACATCATTGAACATTACGACGTTGATTGCATTAAAATAAATCAAAATTCAAATATTATCGTCTATTTACCACGTGCTGACCATAGAAAAGAGTAAGAAGAAGATTGTATATTGTTATGTACGAGATACATTATGATATCCTTGGTATCAAGCTATCATATTAATAGAAAAATAATTAGTCGACTCCAAAAACTCGTCTCATTTCAAATTCGATCAAAGTTCAGTTACATCAACACGAATTACAGGAGTAAGTATTTACTACATGCAAATATTGAAAATAGGTCTGTTATCTCAAAGCCAGAACTTGAATATGAGCCCTAAGATTATGTCAATGTGTCTTGACGGATATGATGAGAGATGAAGACGAAACAGAAATGTGTACTCAAAGTTTTGCGACGTATCTCTTATATAATTAAAGTACAGAGTTTGACACTTACTCTTCCTCTTCATCGTCCTCTAATTTTGAGCCGGTCTTCGCCGGCAGTAGCAACAGCATGGCCAGCACGAGGCAATACCTCCACCGAACCATTTCACCACTCAAATAACCACTTGGCCAAATCTTTACATCTAATACGAACACCCACACCCTGGATTTGTCATCTTCCCTTTTTTAATTACCAAAAATATATTGTGAAGACAGATGTGTTAAATAATCAGGAATTTTGCATTTGACAGGTCATTTCATTTCATCAGATTTTCGTGTTTGGAACTTCTTCTTTGTTTTTTTCTGGCATTGTTTGAAGCTTCTTGATTTAGCCTCTTTGTGCTTTCATAGATAATCTTACGAAGGTGAACAATAGTAAGTAAAGCAAAAAATTGTGTTTGTTTACCTCTGGGTTAAAATGTTATTGATGCTGAGATAAGGAAAAAATGCTGTAATAAATAAAAAAAGTTTAGTTCAATAAGATTTTGAGATATCCGTCACACAAAACGCACTCGATCAAGACATCTGGTGGCGAATTTTGGAACTTGCTACTCGCGGATAGGTGGCGCTGTTACCAAGCTTTGGTTCTAATAAGACTGAAATGTGATGAAAAAGTGGAATCCTTTTACTTTAAATAATTATTTCTTATACAGATATTGGAAAAATATTGAAACTGAAATTGACGTAAATCAGTTCTAGACAATAATTGCATTAGGTATTACAAAATTGGTAGTCAGGTCCACTGGCAAACTTGGTGACTGTTTCTTTCATAATTTCGATGTGAACGTATATTTAGTATCTTATAAGACTTAACTCTTAAGCGAAAAAAAATATGATTCCAGTTCATTCTTAATGAGATGAATTTCAATAAAAAAATATTGCTTTTTATGTAATTACTACTTAGGTACCTACTTACCTTTGTATGCCCAGTTTTATAAACACGTGATACTTTCCGTATCGTGACTGGCATGAACTCAAAGTAATGACGTCATTACATAATTTGCTCTAGATAAAAGTGTAAAATAAAATAAACCAAACACAAAACACAACATCTATAAAACATTCACACATTTTTCGTTTGATGTTTTACAGATAATTGTTAAAAAACTACAGTTTGTAGTTTCGACTCTGAGGTAGCGCTGCACACAAGGCCTCCTTAGAGAATAGCACGAAAGGTAGCGGCCAATCTCCACAGATAGTAACCACGACATCTAGATACTACATGAATTATGTAGCACATAGTTTTGGAACACTACTTTAATTTAAAAGTGTCCATGGACGGCCCTGCCCGTTTTTAAACCGGCTACCAAAAAGGAGGAGGTTCTCAATTAGTCCGAATCGTCTTGCGATTCGTTTTTTTTTAAGTACCCCGATTTCTCGAAGGCGCCTGTACCCATTTGTCAAATTCTTCTTATTTGTTTTGAAAGTGTATATTTTCTACATAGTTTCAAGGTAATCAGATAAGGCTCTGTTCTGTGTGCATAAGCAATGCTGTATTTAAATTTTGTTCACGCATAAATGTACTGCACGGTGAAATTTTCACTGAATTTTAGCAATGGGCGCACACAAATAACGATACTGCTCACGGGTGCACGCACAGAAGTATTAAGGTGTGCGCGACCATACTAAAAATGTTCGCGCACAATTTACTGGTGTGCGAATCACTCGATAAAACACGGACAAATTGAATTCCAGAGCCAACAATTGTACCGCATTTCGTTGAAATCGTTTCATAAAACCATACTACATGCAGGTTAAAGGTGATTATCTTCTATTTATCTATCTTCTTCTTCTATAATATAAAAATGGATCGCTAAATGTGTTGCTAAGCTCATAACTCGAAAACGGCTGGACCGATTCGGCTAATTCTTTTTTTGTTGTGTTCGTAACCATCGCGACCAGGTTTTAGACTACCCGTGCGAAGCCGGAACGGGCCGCTAGTTATTAATATTTTATATATACATTTAATACGGCGTTAGCGATTAAACTTTCTTGTCACAGAACCACAAACATTCCAACATTATCGTCTTTCATTCATCAGCAAACAGATCCAGATTTTTGCCTCCACAATCAGCATGCACTGTATAGGCGAGATGGATCGGGCCACATTGCGACAAAATGGGAAATTAAACAAATTATGCTTCCTGCCACGATTATAATTATTCGGAACATATATTTGACACAGCTCCGCATGCAAATCAGGCGCCTTGGTATGTCCATGGATAGTTTTACAAGCTGTTATGATCTAGTCAACAAGTCACCTTATGTTAAGTGAATTGAACTACAAGCATCCTTGCTGGAATTTCGTAGGATAAAATAGGTAGTATGCAAAAATAAGCTTGTAGAAGTAGCTAAGAAAAGTTTTCTGCACTTTTCCAGCATGATAGAGAGATAAATAGTTCTACTATTTAGTCACTTGATGTAATTGTTTTTAAAACGGTTCTATTCTATTCTAGTCTTCTAAGTCTTTTGCTAATGACTCAGTCTCAGACCGTAAAGGCCGCCGAGAAGGCCCACTGATGAGCCACGGATTCAAGACTTCACGAACATTTTCCAATCCATGCAATTAAAAATACCCACTGCAATGTCATTGTTATAGTGATTTCAACAGTAAATCAAGTATTAAATTAATAACACTGTTAGTGCAATGGCTGAGCGTTTGGACTACTGCGCAGCATTTTACGAGAACGAATTCCGAACGGAATATATATTTGTATGACCTACAAGTAATTGTTCCGGGTCTAGGTGTTTGTATGTAAGTTTCTATGTTGTAAACGCACCCATGAAACAGGTGAGATCCCTGGTTTTGGGCAACATTGTACAAACATACACACAAACAATAACTCCGAACTATCTGAATACCTCGTTGGTCTTGTGGTTTCAAGCGATCGCAAGCATGTGGTCCCGGTTTCGGGAAAACTGATGTTGAGTTTTTCCAATAGGAATTATTCAGTAAGGAGTCACAGGCTAAGTTTTTGCCCGATTATGTGAGGCTTAACATCATAAACGAAATGAGGATGTACTATTAAGTACAGAGGTATAGATCCCTTCGAGAAGTACAGAAGTGATATTGTTATATCTGATCAATCTGCTTGCCATATGGACTTATAGTAACGTTGAGCCCCACTGTTGGTGCGGTGTGGAGGATATTATATTTTCTCTGTGGTTTTGTTCTAGGCTTCCCTATTATTCGGCTTTAATTATTAAACTTCTTTAATATACTTAAAGGATTTTAATTTTTGTATGGGTAAGGCTACATTCAGAAGTGGAAGTTTTACAGCTAATATGATGATGATGATTCTGAAGCAATTCGTTTGATATTAAAAATTATAAGTATTCAAACAAATATCAACAAGTATAATTTTCCTCCTTTCTTACCCTTTATACGCTACATCTGTTTTCTCGTTTCTCTTTTATATTAGAGAGTCTACCGACAGGGATTTCCTAGCAGTTCCTTTGTACTTCCTCAAGTATTATTATAAACATTCATATTTCACCGACGACCAAGTATAAGATGGCAATCTCTGGAGATAGCGTTAGGACCTTTCTGCTCACAACAACAATCTATCTACTTGATGTTCCACCAAAGAGATCTAGTTCTAGCACCGCTACAACGTCGCCGTCCTAATAACCTTTCCATCAGCGATGCGCCATGAATAAGTGAACAGCAAGCCTTAATGTAACTCTTTCAAAAACGCACACACGTGTGGGCCTCCCTTTGCGTGGCGCATTTTCTCCTCTCAGCTTATCGGCGGCACAAAGCACCGCGCCGGGCAACCGCAATCCCCCACCGAGCCCCGAATACACGACCTCATTAAAAAATGAAACCTCACAAACATGCCATAAGCCCACAAAAAGCCCCCAAGACTCGTCAAAGCGAAAAGCTCCACCTACCGGAGAGTAGCGGAACTACACCACTCGCGGAACCAACCTCTGTACTTTTTTAATTAGCCTCATACACTGAGTGAATGCGTGAAATACGTTAGATTTTTTTTCTCATACGCGGTTAGTTTGGTAGCTTTGAGTAAAGTATGTTAATTCACAAGTAGCCTGCTCTCGGCTGCTTTTTGAACTGTTTAAAAAAGGGGTTCCGTGGATAAGGCTTATTTGATAAGTTTGAGCTTTGAGGGGTTAATTAGTGAAAGAGAGAGAATTATGTGTTTAAAACTATAAGTGAGATGAGGTTGAAGGTATCGGGTAATTGTCTGAGGTGGCGAGGCGGGCAGGTGACGCGGTGAAGCGGCGGTGGAAGTGTCCCGGAGCTCGGCAAGTCTCGAACTTCTTTTATCTCAGTCTAGGTTCGCTCAAAAAGTGCAAACTCTGTACAAAGTTCACTTTCGCCTTGTGAACTAATTTTTCGCTCGGTGTCAAGTTCATGGCTGGGGAGGCGGGGCGCCGGCGCGGGGCGCGGGCTGCGGGGCGCGCTATGATAAAATAAAATATTCATTATGATTGCTCAACGCGGCAATGTTCGGGAGAGCACGGGTAGTCGCGATGTTGCGTCTTGGCCGCTGAAGAAGTTTTGATTTTGCAGCATTTAACCTGTTTTTCTTTTAACATTTAAATCTATTGGTGGAATCATAAATCGATTTATAGCTAAACATTACTTATTTAAGACTTTACCAATAATAAAAAATGAATCTGTATTGTTAAAAAAAACTCTTGTTGGTATCTTGCTAAGTCTAATAAGAATTATGTTAGACAAATTATTGTTCTATTGGAGTGATGAATTTTAAAATGAATGGATAAGAATTTCACTGTATTTGTAATCGGTTTGTGTTTGTAGTATAATGGTATTTAATGGCAAACTAAAATACTGTAAAATCTATAACGTCTACATTCATTAAAAAGTTTACCGACCTGTGCCAACATAACTATTCAATTTCAAAATATTAAAACAATTAATACCAGACCAACATAATTATCTCGAATTTTTTCATAGAGCGGGTAGTATAATTTCTTAACGTACATTAGACATTTTTTAACCATTGCCTTTATTTCGTTTACGTGCAATCATGCGTACAGCTAGTGATACATGTAAGCAGATTGCGCCTTATTGTATATCTCGGTTCTTCTCATCATCATCGTTCATAAAACTTAAACCATTATAAATAAATTTCTGTAAGCTTTAGTATGAGGTACTGAATATCTATGAATATGAACATTTTTTACCAGGGCACTGCTCTATACAAATTCCGGCCATGTCTTTTTCTCTTAAATTTAACAATGGCCAATACACGACAACCGAACAATTCTTAAAAGACGACTTGAAAACTGACGTAAAAATCGTCCCGGACCTACCTCAAATGGAAGTAGATCGTCTGGGCGACTGGCCGAGTTTTTCTCCCGTTTTTCCCCTAATTAGTTCGTTAATCCGGGGAGGGAAGTGGGGGAAAACTCATTAACGTTCGACACTCGATTCTTGTTCGCAACACTTGTTGAACGTTCGTTTTTTATGATAAATACGATCGAAAGTCTTGAATGAAAGTTTTGTTTGAGAATATTTGTTTAGGGAGTGAAGATTCATGACTAAATGTGTAATGGTAAGTTTTTAACGTTATTTCATGTTAGCATGTGGATTGTTGGCTCTATTGCTTGTAGCTTTGCCTGGTAGACTCCCAACCAACATCTCACTCCTTTAACTTTTAGCCTATGTTGAGCTAGGGTCTCTATTCCACCTTTGAATGTTAGACAATCAGCTTCTTCCTTACAGCTAACTAACACCAAGGAGCATACTCCTGATATGTCTTAACACACTTACGTAAAATGAATATAGGTATCCATTGGTAGATAGATAAAATACCTTGTATTTTATACGTATTTTAATAATTAATGGATAATTATACCAGAAAGCTTAATGTAGACGGCGGGCAGCAACCAGCAACTGAGTTTTTTGAGACTATCAAAAAAATATTCTTCGTTATGTTTTTGCTAGATAGAAGTTCTTTATATTTTATTTCACAGTTGTACAAGTAATTCCAAAGACTATCTACATTTACTACATATAAGTAATTCATTCTATTTGTCCCATTTCTTTTTCCTCGTCAGCATTTGGGAATTAGAACGCCCCACTCAAAAAACTTATTTTATTTACAGACATTTCTCAAAATAAATTCTAAAAGGGCGAACATTATTGCGAACGTTAGCGTTATTCTTAATAACCATGTTTTCACATTAAGTATCTGCTCATATAAAATTCTTAAACGGCACACATTCTTCACAGCGATGCGAAATATTTCTTAATGAGTCTTTGGGACCTCGAGATTCTCAAGTTAGAATTTGTATCTTAAATTACTGCTTTAAATACGAGCTAGCAATTATTTACCAAAATGCAATGTGTACAAACCTCACCCTTTGCAACGTCTAACTAAACATTTCCTAATTTTCAATCTTCAACTACGTAGTAACTAGCGTCGGCAAATGAGACTCACACGCTCAAACCGACCATCGTAAAATGAGCTATGATTTCCTCCTACATACCCCTTAGATCTTGTTGAAATATATGGCACAGGGAGGGATGGAAGGTCTTCCCCGAGTGGTGTTGTCATGTACATAGTACATGGTGCTGTCAGCTTAACATCCAACTTATTAGACGTTTCGGAAATTCGGTTTCGCCCCGCAAGCACCACGGGCTACGCTGACAGTAGGGAAGGAGTAGCTCTCAAGTCCAATATCGACAAAATATCGGTTATTTTCTTCCTGATACAAAGTTTTATTAAGTTGTGGTGACACAAAGTAGCAATCATGCCAACGCAGCAGTTTCGATATACGAGGCGACGCCACGCGATCGGGGAGCCAGTGCACAGCCCGACTTGGTATCGAATAGTCGCCCTCAAATATTGTATTATAGTCTAAGTGGGTTTGAACCAATAAACACACAAAGTTTTACCTCTCACACCTCCTTTTATTTACTTCGCCGATAAAGCCAGTAATAACACAAAAGTGGTGACCCCTGTGAGAGAACTAATAAAGTGTGAGAGAACGATAAATTACGGAGTTCAACATACGGAGACACGATGAACGCATCCACAACCATGGTTCCAGAATCGGCGGCACTCTCAGTAACAGCAAGGATTTCCGAATTCTGGACACATCAACCTCGGGTATGGTTCATCAGAACGGAAGCGACACTGGCCCCACAAAAACTAGGAGACCATGCAAAATTTGACTTAGTTGTGTCAAAACTCAACAACGACACCGTAGACCAGTTGACAGATTTTTTAGTGAATCCTCCAGAAACAGATAAATACGAAGCGCTGAAGAAGAAACTGTTAAAAATCTATGAAGACCCTCCTAAGCATTCAGTAGTACATTACATCGAAACAAACGGTCCACCGGTACACTCGCGCGCAAGGCCACTACCGCCGGACCGGTACCTCAAAGTTAAGCAGGAGTTCCAAATAATGCAAGAGATGGGAATATGTAGGCCCAGTAAAAGCCCGTGGGCGAGCCCTTTACATGTGGTACCAAAACCTAATGGAGACATCAGACCCTGCGGTGACTACAGAAAATTAAACGCGATCACTAAACCCGATAGTTACCCCGTCCCACGGTTACAGGAGTTCACTTATATGTTAGCAAATAAACAAGTATTTACACATTTAGACATAAATAGAGCATACCATTTTATACCAATTAACCCGGAGGACGTAGAAAAAACGGCCATAATCACACCTTTCGGTCTATTCGAATTCCCTAGAATGAGTTTCGGGTTGAGAAACGCCGCGCAAACATTCCAACGATTTATGAGTACAACAGTACTACAGGGATTAGACTTCTTATTCTCATATATCGATGACGTCATCATAGCCAGTAGCGACCACGAACAACACAAAGAACATTTAAAAATAGTATTCGAAAGATTCAGTGAATTCGGAATAACCATTAACACTTCAAAATGCCAGTTTGGAAAAGATAAAGTAGATTTTCTCGGGTTTGAGGTGTGTAAAGAAGGCATCACACCACTAAAATCCAGGACACAGGCCATAATGGATTTTCCAAAACCAAAAACAGTAGAGGAATTAAGGAGATTCCTCGGAATGGTAAATTTTTATAGGTCCCACATTCCGAAAGCAGTAGAGTCGCAAATAAGCCTCAATAAATTCATCCATGATTCTAAGAAACGCGATAAGACATTAGTACCGTGGGACGAAGAAGCCAACGAAGCTTTCGAACAATGTAAACTCAGCTTACAAAGCGCGGTTACATTGTCACACCCACACAATGGCGTACCTATGGCCCTCATGTGTGACGCGTCAGATTCATGCGTAGGCGCGGTATTACAGCAACGAGTTAAAAATAGATGGGAACCATTAGGGTATTTTTCAAAAAAACTTACAGAGGCGCAAAAAAAGTATTGTACGTACGATAGAGAGTTATTAGCAATCTACATGGCCATTCAGCATTTTAGGAAGTTGTTCGAAGGGCGAGAATTGACCGTATATACGGATCATAAACCAATAACTTACGCCCTTACAAAAATAAATAACAGTAATTCAGAAACGCCTAGAAGAACGAGATATTTATTATTCATCAGCGAATTCACAAACGATATTCGCCACATAGACGGGCACAACAATGTTGTCGCTGACTCGTTATCACGTGTCGCAGAATTGTATTGCCCAACAAACATGGACTTCGCAGAATTAGCTGCCGCACAGGAAACGGACGAGTACATAGCACGGGTTTCGAAACGAAGCAACAAAAATAGCAACGTAAACATAAAGAAACTGTACTGGCCGACAGTAAATCAACCGATTTATTGCGAAATTTCGAAAGACACAAGCCGACCATACTTACCGGAACAATTCAGAAGGACAGCCTTCGATAATATACACAATATAAGCCATCCCGGGGTTAGGGCCACCAAAGCGCTAGTTACACAAAAGTATTTTTGGCCCGGTATGAATTCACAGATAGGCACATGGGCAAAGTCGTGTATAGCATGTCAAAAATCGAAAATACAAAGGCACACAGTATCAGACTTAGGTGCCTACGCGGAATGCGGAAAGTTTGAACATATTCACATAGACATAATAGGACCGTTAACCGTCACAGCAGAGGGGTACAGATACTGTCTAACTATAATTGACAGGTTCACCAGATGGCCGGAAGCCATACCATTAAAAGAAATTACCGCGGAAAACGTCGCCAAGGCACTATATGATTGCTGGATCACACACTATGGGTGTCCCGTCAAAATCACTAGTGACCAAGGCAGACAATTTGAAAGTAACCTGTTCAAACAGCTGATGCAAGTAATGGGAATCGAAAGAAATAGGACAACAGCTTACCACCCCCAAAGCAACGGCATAGTGGAAAGATGGCACAGGTCGCTCAAAGCAGCATTAATGGCGAAAATAAAAACAGAATCATGGTTAAAACAGTTACCTACTGTTTTATTCGGTTTACGCGTAGCTATCAGAAGCGATACCGGATATAGCGCCGCGGAATTAGTATATGGGCGCACAATTAGGTTACCAGGGGAGTTTTTTACACACAGTCAAAAACAAAACGAGAACATGGAGTCTTATGTAAAGGAACTTAGAAATACAATAGGGAATTTCGCACCGCAATATAGAGAAAACAAAGCACGCTCTTCGTTTGTGCACCCAGAACTCGAAACGTGCAAACACGTTTTTGTTCGCAATGACACAGTACGCAAATCTCTTCAACCACCATATGATGGCCCATACCGCGTCATAAGTAGGAAAGAAAAATATTACGTTATCAAATTACCAAATAAAGAAGCATGTATTTCAATCGACCGATTAAAACCCGCATTTTTGCTAGAAGAATGCGAAAAAGAGGATAGTACAAAAGAAACGGTACATCAGGACCCCAACAGCGAAAAAAACACAAAACAAAGAACAACAAAAAAAAACCCAACAGGGCCTATAAATACAATGAACAAAGAACCGATAGTCACTCGCAGCGGTCGCGTCAGCAAAAGGGTACGTTTTTTTGACGAATAGACGAATGCACATAATATAACATACGAGAAACCACATTTAAAGGGCCATAAGACACCCCTAGGAATATGTCGCTGTGAATGATATAAAATAAGTTATGTATGTGTTTATACGGCGTGTGCATGCGAGATATTGTGGATTCTAATGGGATGATATTTTTTATGGCAGAATATCGAACATGCACACTACCCTTAAGAATAGGTTAAGAAATATATATCAAATAAAGTCGGCCCTGGCAGCAGGTGTCCGCAAAACAAAGTAATATAAGGGTACTCAAACCCATCTGTACACGCCTTAATATAAAACGCGTAGTACAAGCAAAAACGACCTACACATAAGTCTTATATAAAGTATAAACAATAATCAAGTAACTACTAATATTGCTTAACCGAAATTTGTCACGGATGCATTTTGTAAAGTAGCAACCGTAAAGCAACAAGAGTTGAATAAGTCAGCACTTATGCAGTAGGTCAACTATGTTATAAACTGGTAGTTTCAAAATTGACTAACTACATTAAGAGTAAGTCTGTTGTAGGCAACATACGGAAACATTTAGTGTATAACCCAAACCAGAAAATGTGTAACAGCCAAGCCAAACCACAACAGAACAATGTCGCGGTGTCCCAAACAATATCCAACGAGGTTATCGGACAACGAATCAGCATAGTGGAAATATTTATGATAGCATTTGGCATCCTATTTGGCATCATACTACTGTGGTTAATCAGACACCAGTGCAGAAAACATGTGCGGAACTGGTTTCGCAAAGAGGCAGAAATAATCGGGTTGGCACCGGTGGCCAAAGGCGTCACCGTGCAACAACCTGTTACTAGCCGTGCAACTGATGTATACTAAAATAATACGAAAGTGTGGTGCATAGTAGTTATAAGAAGAAATATCATGTAAAAGGTAAAACCTAACATAAGTACATAGTTTTAAGAAAACATAGAATGTATACAATGTCGTCATGTAAAACGATACTTGTTATTTGTAACGTCGCGCAGAACTCATAGCCACGGACATTGCTGATAAGCAAAACCCAGTGTGTAAATATGTAACATGTATTATGTTCAATAAGTAGAAACTAAGGATATAATGTCGCCACTCTTATAAGGTACTAAGCAGATCCAAGGGAATTATGCTCCCATTTTTTGTATAATTTTAACAAATTATAAAAATAGGGGGGGAATACTGTGGTGACACAAAGTAGCAATCATGCCAACGCAGCAGTTTCGATATACGAGGCGACGCCACGCGATCGGGGAGCCAGTGCACAGCCCGACTTGGTATCGAATAGTCGCCCTCAAATATTGTATTATAGTCTAAGTGGGTTTGAACCAATAAACACACAAAGTTTTACCTCTCACACCTCCTTTTATTTACTTCGCCGATAAAGCCAGTAATAACACAAAAAAGTAATATAAGGAAGTAGGTATGATATGGTTTCATACTCCTATAAATTCTCAGCATCCGCTTTTTAGAATCTTGTAATTAAATTTTCTATAGGAAAAACTATTATCAAGTGCATCAGTTTTTGTTCGAAATACAAAATTATTATCTACCCATAAATATGCCTTTGCAAGTCAGTAGTCTATAAAAACAGAAAGCAATTATTGTCGATACCTATATGGACAGGCTTATTCAACTTACAAGTTGTCAACCCCTTCTCCTTCTTTCTATGTTTAAAAACTAACTTTTTAATGGGTTTCCAAACATAAGGTAGGTCAGGAGACATCGACGCGGCAGCAAAGAGCACGTCATTGGCATAAGTCTTACCCCAAGCGCCAATACGTGTTCTGCAAAAAAAAAGCAGTATTTATATTTTACCCAGATAGTTATTTCATCGATAGCACCACAACACTAGTTGATATCCAGTTGGTAATGCAAACGTTTGTAACCCGTCGGTCCGCGCCCCGCCCGGGGCAAATACGTTGGGTAAATAACCCTCCAGCATCTACTATGTTGGCGCTATATGCTATAACATACGATTTTCTACCAGCTTTCTATGTGCCTGCTAGTGATTTTGTGAGACAATTCTGTATCTGAGTTTTGTTTTGATATTTTTTCTACTTACATCTTTATTAAATAACATTCGTGGAATATTCGTCTGTAAAATGAAATTCTGAGTAGCCAGATTGTCCCAGGGTACTACACTACCGGTATGAAAAAAACCTATGTGTTAATTCAAACTATAATCTATCTCTGTAAAATAAAAGCTTTTTCAAAATAAAATGTAACCGCCTTCAAAACCAACCACTAAAAAAGGGTAAAATAACCTACAAAATAACTTTTCTTTCGGAAGTCGGTGGTTTTTTTTTTTCATTGACTTTTTTGCCACCGACTTCCGAAAGAAAAGTTATTTTGTAGGTTATTTTACCCTTTTTTAGTGGTTGGTTTTGAAGGCGGTTACATTTTTTTTTGAAAAAGCTTTTATTTTACTCTTTTTAGTTTAAATATTCAACCCAAATTCTTGTCAAATAGGTAAATCATTTTCTTACATGTGCACTAGAATTTTGTAATCCGTAGCACCGGTAATAACATCGCTCATGTACAAAATTAGCTAATAAAATTCCCTATCTCAAAAACTACTGAACCGATTTTGATAAAACTTGCAGTGTTCCCTCAGTTGAACAATACCTAGTATAACAAAAAAAGAATGACTTAAATCGGACTTGTAATTCCAGAGATAAGCGAACACAAACTAAATCAGTCGATGCCTACTCCTTACTGTTAAGGAGTTGTACCTTCCATCATCAGCTCAGCTTCATAAGATTATGATTACCATACGCAAATACTTAAATTACTTCATAATATTTGCGAAAAACTTTATGTGGGCCTATAAAATTTGAGGGTTGCCCTCGATTTGTCCAGGATCCAATCATCAGATCTTGACTTGGTGCATATGGGACCACTCTGGAAGCATCTCTTTTCGAACAAAACAAGAATTTTGAAAATCGGTCCATAATCGCCGGAGAAATCGCGTAACAAACACACAAAAAAAAAACAAAAAAAAAAAAAAAAAACATACCGTCGAATTGATAACCTCCTTCTTTTTGAAGTCGGTTAATTATGTGATTGAGTAAAATATGTGAGAGGATGGAGAACTGTAATCTACCAGGCGGACTCAGCGCTAGGGTTCTGGTGGTCAAATGTCATGTCATGTAATTTTTTCTCAATTGGTTATTGTTAGTTTTTTGTTGTTGTGTTAAAACCATCAAATGTACGAGTGGGTGAAGCGAAATGGACTGTCAGACTTTTAGTGATTAAAAACCACTCTATTCCTTAAAATGATCTTAGTCTTATAAGACTGGAGCCCTTAATAGATGGTCCCACGACAATTCTCTACTAACTGCTAAGAAATTTTAACCAAAAACTAGTGCACAGTAACACAATACACGATCTCGAATCTGGAGAAAAAGCGTAGTCTCCAAATCTCAGTTTATTACAGCAAAATGCCACTACACAAAACACCAATCCATACAGCACATACTATCTCCATATTCCCTATACATGCTCCTATATTATGCCTATTTACATATGCCGTCTTCGCCAACATCCCAGGGTTGAATTCGGCACGTCACACGAGCCTCACTGGACGGAATGCGAAACGGCTGGCTGTTTGTTTGTGGGTGGATGGCTCGGGCGAAATTCCGCCTTTGTTGCTTACCCAGTCGCGTGGAAGTAGTGTAGGTTGCGAGCGGAAGCGGAATACAGCAATATGTACCCTATATTTCAGCAAAATTCTTCTAGGATTACTTGTTTATATTTAACGAGCACTTCGCCCGCGACTTCATCCGCGTGATTTTCGAACTTTGCTTTTATGAATTTATATACTTATATACTTTTCGAAAATCTAAATCAATATTCAACAATATTTCTATCTACTCGCAGTATCCCGTCTTGGGTGGTACCTACGTTTTTAAAATAACGCCAATGAATAAATTTGGATTCCTTGCTAACAACCCCAAAACTACTCTTAAGGGGTTGAACTTCGCACGACCCTCACTTAGTGAGAACCTATGTCTAAAGTAGAACCTCCTGCAAAATTTGAGACCACTAACTATCAATACATCAATCCTGTTTTAACTATCACTTACGACTTGAGACTCCTAGCACTTGTAGTAACAAATTTTCATACAAACTATCAACCCCAAAAACAACCCCTTGGGGGTCGAATTTCACAAAATCCCGTCTTTAGTATCACTTACGTCCAACAAAGAATCCATATGTAAAAAATTAAATCTCAAAACTATCAACCCCAAAAACAACCCCTTAGGGGCCGAATTTCGCAAAATCCGTCCTTAGTGCTCACTTACGTGGTATAAGGAAGGCTTATGCCAAATTTCAAGTTTCTAGGCCCAGCGGTTTGGGCTGTGCGTTGTCAGATCAGTCAGTCAGTTTTGAATTTTATATATTTAGAAGAAGAAGATAGTAAATTTTAAAGGCATGACAAATTGTGTTTGAGGCAAACATCCAGTCCATTGCTGAACATAACTCGGTAATTCATAACATTTTTTGATAACACGTTTGCAACAGCTAATCAACGAGCATTGGAAACAAATGTGCTCGGGGTTTCTTTGAGGGATAAAATCCGGAACAAGATTATTCGCCTATGAACCAGAGTCGACGATATAGCAAGTATCGTAGCAATGGGTAGGCCGCATCGCTCGTAGAATTAATAACCGATGGGGAATGGGCAGCTACAACCACCTTGAAACATTGATTTTCTTCATCATCATCTTCACCTACTGCTGCACTCTTCCGGTACCCTCTCTTATGCTCTTACACATTTGTAGTTTTATCCTGCTTCTACACACGATATAGAACCAGTGTCTTTTTTTCCAGTGTGAACCTGAAAGGAAGAACGTTCCGTCTCGTGCTCAAAACAAGAGGAGGAGGAGCAAGAAGTATTTTTAGAGTTGCCCATCTCCTGCGTTGTTAATTTTACTCTATTAAAGACCGCGCATTGTGTCAGGAAAAAATCAGATTTCACCCGCACGTCTCGCATCCCCCCGCTCTAGTACGCACTCTTAAAATATATCTTCCTATTACTTTATTAAAGTCTAAAACCAAAGAAACTTCTTCGCAACTTCTTGTGGCTTCAACCACGTCAAGAGTTAGAATTTGGTGGGCAATAGGTACATACAAGCCTTTGTTACCCTTATATAATGTATTCTGTCGTGGACTTGTCTGCAAGCTGTGTATATACCCCAAATATATACATACTATGTACATAGATACGTCGCGTTTCGGCTTATGTAATAATTTATTGCTTTGTCGTATTATAAACACACTCTGTTACACATTAAGCTAGTTTGTAGCTTAATGTGTTTGGAATTACGTTTGATTATAAGCTTAGGCTTAATTTTGTGAAATTAATGAGCTTTTATAGAGCGTTTAATTCAAAATGATAGACCTAATTTCGTGAATGTAGCCCTCTCTGTAAGTCTCTCTTAAAAAATTAGTAACAACTGTGACTTGGCTATGTTATTCTCTATAACATTCTACGACGAGATCATCAACGAGCTTGTAATATATATTAACTTAATGATTTAGGACGTAGAGTTGAAAATCTTATAAGAACAAAATAGTAGTTCAGCGCTGCCTCGGCACTGAATTTTAAGAGAATAACATTACTGAACCAATCGATAGGTTTACTGAGACTAAGTTTATAGAACACACTTTCTGATCTTTGTTGCTGTCCAAGTATGTGGCAAGTGCCAAACTTTTCTGGAGACGTGAACCTTCGTCCTCGATGACTATTGTTTCTTCTTTCGAACAGGTTATAGTTTAAAAAAATAAGTATAGGCACTCCTTTTCCAGTTCTACTACCTTAGTTTTTCTAAATAACTTGAATCTAAATTAAACCTTGAAAGCATTTATCACACGGTTCATAATCGAATCCAGAAACCACATCAACTAAAACATGGAAGTTTTCCTTTCCTAATTTCTTTGTTCATCGGCTCATTATTTATTTGATATGGTTTTGTTCTTGTCTCTACTCTAATGACAGAGACAAAGATTACAATGGAGCGAGCTTACACAGAAGAAGCCTGTTCACTTTAACTGAAGAGATTCTGCAAATCCTTTTCTTCCAGCTTCTTATTATACCCATGTTGGGAAAAGACCTTTCTTCAAACCTTCGCGCTGCCCGCACTTTTATCTAACGTAAATGAAACTAAGAGCGGGGCACACGATGCGTTCCGTTCCGCCGCATCGGTCTTGCAACCATGCGTTGCGACGTCGGAGCGGCACCGTTCAGTTGTTGTTTATTAACAGACTGTACAACGCTGCTGGGGCGCCGGGAGCAACGCTGCGACAAAACAACGTTGCGGGCGCCGCACCGCACGATGCCCGCTGATGCGGTCAAATCTTTGCGGTGCGGCGCCGCAACGCATCCCCCGTTCTTAGGTATTTTGTCTTCTTACTAAGCACAATTTCAGCACCACACCAGGTACCCACCTATATATTATGAAACACATAACAAATCCTTTGTTCACCTTCAAACAATAATTTACGTATTAATTTGCGACAAACAGCGTCCCCCTCTGTACAGGGAGTAACATCAAAGGAACGTCAAAATTACTGGAGGCCTCACGTCGATAGTTTAGATGTTATGAGCAATTTCTGACATCTGACATGTGCAGGGTATGTTGAGAATATTGAACGATGTAGTTGAAAGGAGATTTGGTAAATAAGATACAGAAGAATTTAATGCTAGTTGTTTTTCCAGTTGGAATCTTGCAAGACAATAATATTGGTATTGGAAAGTGATCAGGTATATTTTTCTTTCTTTTTTGTGTTAGGATGTTGCCTCTAGGAACATCACAAATCTCTGATGGCTTTGGCTTCCTCACGATATTTTCCGTGACCGATGTCAGTGATAACCAAGATAAACTTCGAAAGTACAGATGAATTGAAATATCAAAGTGTCTTGAGGAGCGAAGCATTTAGGTACAAAATTTGTAAATAGGTATAGAAGCATTATAAGGATTGAGACTGATGCCATTTCTAGACCCTGCTACCACCCATTGCAACAGAAAAAAAACGCATAATATTTTACTATTTCCTCCTCTTTGAACACTTTATATTCTATGAAATTGTATGATGGTTAAGGTACCTACCTAACTTTATAGGAACTTTTTAAATGTGAGATTATTATAATGTTGTTTTTCAGCCAGTAGTTGGTTAATAATTATCGTCTATTGTGCATTTATCCTGTAGACGGGATTTGCAAAGACAACCGTTTCGTAATAACCATTGGCTACATATTTTTTTTATTCTTTTGTACTAGGCTCGCGTTTAATCACTATCTAACTTACTGTTGAGCAACGATGTGGTGGACAGTGAAGAACGCTTGCCCAAATAATAAAACGAATCATTTCAAAAACTCGTCTAAAAATCCTATTCTCAAATCACTCGACATCCTAACCGTGCGACAGTTGAAATCTCGAGCATTTTCAATAATAACGGTTGTAGTGTTCAACTATTGCCCACAAAGTGAATTCCAATTGCTCTCCGAACTTCAGCCGTGAGTTGTAAACGAGTATGTGAATGACGAGTGAACCGATTACAGACTGAGAGAGTATTACGTACCTATTGAAAGTGTTGGTGCATGTTTTGAAGACTTTTACGTCAAATTAGAGGCTATTTGTCTATTTAATAGTAGTTCTACAAATGGGTATTTTTGTCCTATAATTATGCCTACTATAAGGATAGTAGGCATATAGTAGGCTAACTAAGACACAAGTTAATGTTCAAGTGCGGAACAAATGCGGAAAATTTGCATTTGTCTTAAAGCGCAGTGTGGAATGATCCCTTTATCCATTAACTGACTGGCCTGTTGGTCTAGTGGTTAGTGACCCTGACTGCTATGCCGGAGGTCGTGGGTTCGATTCCCACCCAGGACAAATGTTTGTGTGATGAGCACGATCATTTGTTCTGTGTGATAGTTGTGGAATATTATTATTATTTTATCAAAAGAATGGCCGATCTAAAAAATATTAAAAAAGAACAATATTTATCTGACCATATATCTTCCATGATCAAGAAATAACTCAAGAATATTGTTTCGTTTCACTGATATGACGCCAAAATATTTACAACAATCCTTGTAACTGCGCCCTCTTTTGCGTCACAAAAAATAGTGTGTCTGTGTGTCTTCAGTGATTTTCTTCGTAATCTTCTTTGTCGTGTCTATAAATCTTTCAGACAATTGTGACACTTACAACGGCGTTAGCTTTAAACAGTTCTCAAGTTTTCTGAAAATTAGTATAGAAACTTTTACATTACCCAAATCATATTACGAATAACCTGCTACTAGCTAAAAACCGCGGGGGGTTCAGCAGAAAAATTATTGAATTGAATAAGTATTTTGAACCGTAATAGGTAATAAAGTACCTTTAGCAAGTACTTCAATTTTAATACACACTCCCTATATATGTACTACATAAACTTAAATACATAACAAACATATAGCTACACAACATTATGTGAGGCACCAACTAAATTGAGCACACGTAACGAACCGGGGGAGGTAGGGGTGAAATAGAAGCGTACCGAACTTGCTTAGATAATGTGCATACATTAAACTAAGACTAAACTAACGCCAGGCGTATCTTGATGAAGGAACTTCGGGGTTCGCCCGCGGTCTAATTATAGGGGAGATTGGGCAAAAACTGCCTCTTTGATGTGTAGGATGTGGGGAAATTTAATTAAGCCGTATAAAGGATCGAAGTTTGTTGTTTGTAAAGATTAGTGGATAAGACGGAGTTGCCTAATTGGAAACTATAATCTAAGTAGGTAGGTTTATGTGTCTACATATTAGAATCTACCTACTTACATGATATGTTTGCATTAGAGAAGTACCTACTAACCGACTATATTTGCAGTTGTCGATCAGTCAATGGTCTTTTTACAGACGACTAGTCGGCGAGTCGGTCAAATTCCAAGACGGCCAATCTCATAGTATGTACTGAGAATGACAATACCTGAAGAAAACTACCTTTTATTTTGGGATTATAAATTCATTAAATGAGTCCTTCCTGGGTGGAGCAAGGGACTATCAGACTCTTACTGGCTTTACCTCCAACCTGTTCATTCAGTTGCCATTTGCGTTCCAGGGCAGTGTCCTACGTCCTGCTTAGAAAGACCCGCGACCACAACAGAAAAACCTAATACTTAATTGACAAGTTATTCCTGTTACATTTATTTAACTCAAAGACATAAAGAAAAATTGTTTAAAACATAAAAATATGACTGGGCGGTAAGATTTCAGTTTTATTCGTCAGTAAAACGAGAGACAAACATGTGAGTAAAGCGACATTGTAGACGAATTTTTACGTGATTTTGCATTACATGTTTTTACTGTATATTTTTGATTTACCGTTTTAAATTATAACTTCATACGTATCTGACCCTTACTGACCCGCAGCTAGGCAAATCTTCTTTTCATACAAAGAAAAATCTAGCATTATTCACAAGAGTCACATCACATCTCATCATCACCATCATCATCTTCCTGCCCATTTGTCTCATGTTGCTTAGGATCTGCCTTTATGTTTTATTCTTCCAATCATAGGTATCAACCTTTAAGCAATAAGAAAAATATATATATCTTTATATCTGCAAAAACTATTTGATACTCCTTTACGTTACAATTAAAAAAAGGATCTTTTACATTATGTATACATAATGATAACCAGTCTTATCGTTGTGGAGATCCGACAGGCAGTCACTCAATGTAAAATACTGATATCCAGCTGCATCTGGTTTGATTGGAAGCCGACCCCAATATAGTCGGGAAAAGGCTAGGCAGATGATGATACATAATTCACTTTGAACGTCATTGGATAGCTCTTGCACAGATTCTTTACACAAATTCTTCCTCTCCAAGCTTTTATTCATTATTTGTCTACCATCTCCAAGATTTTTATTACGAGTAGAGAGAAAAATAACATGATAACCCTTCCTTAGTAGTCGGATAAAAAATCATTAGGTAAGTAACAAAATCTAACTTTAAAATCATCCATACCTACTTAATACCGTATCTTTACGGGATATCCGTCCTGGTCCCGGGTACCCGGGCGTATTTACCCGGGTTGATCCGGCTTATATCCGGTAAGTCTGTTCGCCCATACATTGACGGCAAACCCAGCTACCGATCTTTTAAATTTTAAAATTTCTAAATAGATATTGGAAAAAGAAGTTTTGAAAAAGGGTTGAGACAGATTTTTTTATATTAGGAGTTAGAATTGGTGCTCTTATTAGATAATTTTTATTCTACAATTTATTAGAATTGAAGTTTATAAGAATAATATTTGTAAGTGCCTATTTCGTTTAGAATTAACAGAAGTATTGTTAATAACTTACTTATCTCAATGTTATATCTATGTAAAAGTAATCATTTGAAAAACAAAATTATATGTTTTGTAATCCACACTTAGGTACGCTTGCGCTTGCAACATGCCACTAATGAACGCAGGCCACATAACAGAACTTCCAAGTGCTCGGAGCAGAGCCAATGTTGAGCTCACATCCTTGTTTCTGTCCGGCTCATTCCACCTCCATCTTCTTCGAAGTATGCCCCGACATCACATGACTGGCGACCTTTGGCACAATCACCAAAATTAACGTTTGTGTGTTAGTTTATATTACACTACTTAACTGAATGGAATCTAATAAAAGACACAAAGGCATACTGTGAACTGGTTTACAACTTATGTTTTCGATTTTTATCTCTATTCGAAAATGCACACAGGCATCACCATGACTGAAAGCTAGCCAAGAAATATCAAAAATATCACAACTTATACACTAACAAACAATATTTATTGCTGTTTCACCATTTGACATGTTTTCAACATGTTATCTTATTGTTACGTATCAAGTCTTTTAGGCAGGCAGACAACAACAAAAGAATACTGAGTAATCTAGAATCTACATAGTGTTTATCAATCATATTTTGGCACTATTCATCTTGTAGTACCGTCGTAAGCAGATATAATGGAATGTCTTTTCTTTCTGAACGAACCGTTTCTCACAATGATAGAAAATTCTGGTTATTGAAGTACTACGATATATTTATACTGGTTGGGCAAAATAGGAGACATAGATTTTTGGTTAAGTGGTAAAGAGAGCTCTGAGACCAGGCGCATTAATTTATGTAATTTATTTTAACGTCACTTTTTTCAAAACGGTGAAAGGGTACTTCTTTTCTGGATTAATGATATGTCCGTTTCCGTATATACAGTATACGAAAACGTTGACGCAAAACTTAATCATGATCGATTTAGTGATTTATGCGTGAAAAATTAACAAACTTACACTTGATCATTTTTCGTACTGAGGCCTTATCACAAGATGTCTGTATTTTATTTACAACACACTTCAAGTATTTACTGCGTTTATTGTTTCGAAAAGGCTTTTCTAGTTTATGAACGAGAAGCTTATTATTACCTTCAAATTCACTTCCATTTTCCCGTTTACGTCACAAAAACGTGAAAAATCATTATAGAGCCGTAGATGTCTCCGTAAATTCGTACTTATTTGAATTGTCACCTTATTTTAGAAGACATTTTTCTCTATGAATAATTTGTACCGATCCGCAATATGATTAAACCAGCGACTTATCCCAGACATCAAAACCACGTATTAGGAATAAAAACAGAAAACTATCACAACAACACAACTAAACAACGAATTGCAGCTCTTAATCATAACCCTCTAATTACTGGGCCGTGGTTTATGCAGCAGTAGAAGTTGGGCAGTTATCGTTGGAGCAGGTGAGTTATGCCATTGCCAGGTAACATGGCAAGTACGTAAGTTGGGCACAACGGCGACAGCTTGGATGCATAGCTGTAGTTTCTGGCACGTCGGCTTTGGAGGGTTGATATGGTTAAGTTTTGTGTGTGGCGTATTTTTGTGTATGTCTTAACTAAATAGAAACGACCAACAAAGGGTATTTATAAAGAAAAGGAAGACTTGCACTGATCTTATTGGTAAAGTGTTTTGGAAAAAGTCAAATTCTATCAATTGGCGTGCTTGTATGATCAGATTTGTTTTGGATGAGGTGAAAGAAGTAGGGAAAAGTGGCACTGAATGGTTTCTGCCTACCCCCATTATCTTTTTGGGTATGATAAGGATGATGTTCAAGAAATAATACATAATATACAATACCGCAGGGTTTCGTCGTCTTACCTTGGTAGGTGGTAGACAACAAATCGACCTCGGATGCAAGAGCGAGCGAAGCGAGCTCGGGACTGGGGGCACCCCGACTCGGACAGGTTAGGTTAGGTTAGCTGATAGATCAATTAGAAAATTTAATCTTCGAAGTAATTTTAATTCATGTAAAATTGTACTTCCAATTAGAATAGAAATTTAAAAAAAAGACTGGCTTTAGACAAACCGTTCCTAATTTCTCAATTCGTATTACATCTGTTTCTGCCTTTTCATTAAATCTTGTTAAACCTTATACTCACCCAGCAAACAGTAAACAGCATTAGCCATCCGATACAACATCAACCTCACTACGCCATACCAAAGACAAATAAACAAACATTCGTGGCAAACGATCACATGTCTCCTACAAGACAAATAGGTACTTCTTACCCCATACCACCCCATCCTCCCCTTTAACCCCGTCCATCTTGAAACGCTGACAGTTGGTATTCACCTGCGGGGAAGCCGGGGAACACTGGGAACATCGCCCCGACAGTAAATTCGCTCGGAATGTCGGTGCTGTGTATTTAAGCTCAAATTGAGTAGTACCTAGCTGTTTGGGTAATAAAGTACACTGTGATTGGATGTTATGGTAACCCTTTTAGAGTTTGAAATGGGTTATCTTTTCTTTTATGAAACGAGTTAGGATTTGTTTTATCAAAGCTTGGTTTTCTTTCTCAACTAACTAATCTGCGATTCTTGCTTTATTTTCAGAGAAATTAAAACAGGTAACTACTGTGTTTGGTTCTATGATTCAAATTTTTTGTAAAATTGGTTTGGTTTCTGCCCGTGACTTTGCTTAAAGTTTTTGCCCCGACCCACGGCATCTCAACCTATCGGCAACCACGCGCTTAATTTTTCCTACTTCCTATGTAAAGTTGTGATATCTTTGTTAATGTGCATGATAAAACTATAATTTATTGTAGCATTAACTTAGCAACAAATTTTTTTAGAGTTCAGGAGAATATTCCCCACATATAAACCAATTCTACCTCTTTTATAATAGTATAGGCATATAGACATAATTGATTTTCCAATATGATTTTAATACCAAAGCGATTCTAATTAGGTTACTATCCGATTCATATAGGACTATTGGTAGACCATAGTGACATCTGTTGTCGAATAGTCACGTTATAGGAAATCGAACTTTAATTCTAATTCCCGAAGGTAGATGTCACTACATTACCATCCCGATTAAACAATGTCTACGAGAACGCTACGCCGTAGCAACCGCGTAGCACTTGCAACTATTTTACTAAGAACTGAGAAATGAATTATTCTACACTTTTGTAATGCAAGTCTGTTTGCTAAGTCGCGCGACATATTTCATTACCGTGACCCCGAAACATAAAGGGCTATTGAAGGACATCGTGGATTTTCGTCAGTACGAATCTGTCAGTCCCTCCCGCCCTGCCCTGGAGTTGAGGACTCATTTAATGGATTACCACGCAAAAAAAAGTCTGCTAAATCTCAATGACCCTTGATTAATCACGTCGGGTTATTTCCATGTCCAATGCATCTTTGAAAGTTTAGCACTTATAAATTCTCAATTTTAAACTCTGTAATTATAAATTTAAAACACGCGACATTTATGATCATCTTTCAAGGATACCTATTCGTGATCGCAAACTTTTTTTGATGTGTGTACAGATAAAGCTACTTTCAAGGCGAAAACACATTAAAACGCGACGCGACCCGATGAAACGTTATGCATGTTGACTCGAACCAAATATGCAGGCATGGCGTCGCGTCGGATGTTTATAATGTGATTCTGGTCTATAGAAAACAAAACAATTGATTCGACTCAACACGCATCGCGTTTCATCGGGTGTTTCCGCCTTTCTACAAAAACACGTGACGATTTAAAAAAAAAAACTAAAGCCACCATCACACACTACTGTTTTCATTACCAAATCTCTCGATGCGTGCGCCTCTCTAAATCTAAGTCCTCGAGGAGTACACTCCCCACGGTCTAGCGGTTTTCCATCAGCGGTGATTGATAAGCCGCGCCCCGTGAGATTGTCGTTACGTGGTCGTCTCGTGACGCCTTAGTGAGGATAAGACGGGGATATTGTTTGAGAATTGAGGATTGGAATAAGTTCAGGTGTTAGGTTTTTTTTTTGTTGTTTACTAGTTTGTAAACATTTATTTAAATGTCATTTATACTCGTGCGTATAAATGACAGTTATATTTATAATAATACGAGCGACACTCTGTGTTCAAAAAAAAACAACATCAAAATCAGCTGCGTAGTTTTAAAGATCTAAGCATACATAGGGACAGACAGCGGGAAACGACTTTGTTTTATACTACCTATGTAATGACGAATAATACCAATTCGGACTAGAAATATGTGACCTAATTCCGCATTAATTCCCATTTTACAAACAGACCAATGTTGGTAATTAGAGAAATACTTTTAGCAGCATAATTCATTCGTTCTTTTTCTAAATTCGACCAAACATTCTTCACAAGTAATATTTTTTGTAAACTTAGCCAAAGATCCAGTTGTACCAACTTGAAATAAATCCCGTACAACCCAGTCCACATAAGGAATAGCACACGTATCCACTAAAGCTTACCTCTAACATTATTGATGACTAAAACAACCCTCCCTCTCTGAGGGCCGCGTGGACCCAAATGCGAAGTGGGGTCAAACGCTAACGTTTACTTGCTGTTCCAAAGTCCAAGATCTTAAACTTTAAACACGAAGAAAACTAGACCGTATATTAAGGAAAACTGAGTTGAAATTGGAAGGGGTATTTCTGTCCTTAAAGTCCCAAGTCGACGCTGAGCTAAGAGGGTGTTAGAGGGTTAAACCCCCCAGGTGGTTGGGCAATTTTACCACGTTAGGCAGTGACGGTCGCCTGTAATTTTGGGCCTAATGCGACTATTCCTATTTCAAGTTACCCCTCGAGCTTAAGTATGGGCCTGACGCGGGAGATAAGACTCCCTATATACCTTATAAGATGTATACTTGATTAGGTGTAGTGAACAGTTAAACGGGACGTAAGTGTGGGTACTTCGGGCGATGGCTGCAGATAAGGGGTTGAATGTGTTTGAAGGTGGTTTTGGATATGTTGTGTAACGATAGAAGTTTGAGGGTTATTTCTTGATAGAATGTTCAATAGCAGGCTAAATATTAATAAGTTCCTTCATGAATCGTCATAGTTTTGAAGTATTTTTCTATAGGCAACGAAATGCTATGTTATTACAAGCATTATATAGATATACCAGATAACCAGGACAACACCAGTTCAGAAATATATGAACCAAAGAATAAATCACTTTTCAACAACACGATTGACAAACTGCATGCGGCAATGGAGCTTACTGCAGATGTAAGTCTCACCTAGATTCTAACATCAATTGTCGAACGAAGGTGGTGCGTTCAGAAATATCGCTATAAGTTGAGCTGCCAGTAACCAAAGAAAGAAAAAAGAAAAATCTGTGTTATTTTTTTTTATTCTTTGATTTTTTCTAATTTAAAAAAAAAATCACGTAACGCACGCTTGAACCTTGAAAACTAAGTGCCAAAGACTGTACAAAAATCCGGCCAAAACTTTTCTCCAAAGTTTATTTTGTAAGAGTTGATATTTATTAACTCTACACTTGTAAAAGTAGATTCAGAATGAAAATAAGTATCTACTTTTGGAAAGTTGACTGGGGTAGGGAAGAGTGGCATTTTTTTTTCCTCCTATTTTAACAGCTGATTAGGACATGCCATTTTGTCTAATTAGCCTCATACATAAACCTTAGTTTACCTTTTTTTGTTCTGTCTCCTGCTTGCAATGAGGGAAGTGGAAATATATTTTTCCTACTCCTCCACTATTCTTTTCTGATTAATTCCTTGCAGGATCCAAGACAGGTAATTTCATTCTCCGGGACACGTCGAACTTCATTGTCTCGGCGCTTTTCTGGTGGTTGCCACTGTTGTTTCTGGCTTTCAGGAGTTGCAGTGGTTTGGGAATAGTGTGGAGGGATCGTCCCAAAAAAAAATACATAAACCTACGTCTTTATGCCCATGGGGGTAGACATAAAACCACAGAATAACACCTGGTGCGATCCTCCCATACATTTTTTACCTTATCCACGTACAGCATATATCTGATCATCCATCATTATCATCAGCCGGAAAACGTCCAATGCTGAACCAAAATAATGTACCTACGTTTCAAATATTTGGCCTTTTTGTAAATAAACTATTATTTATTTACATATTTAACATACAATTAAACAGTAAACCTCCTCAATACGAAACCCCGCACACACAATCTAAGCCCTCAATAATTATGGAGCCCCGCTAGTTCTAAACAAAGATAAAGGTACACACAAATAGGTGGCACTGCGGCACCCGACTCGAATATAAATCGGCGTTGTAAAACTTTGTGCGTCTTAATTAATTGCGTTCGGATTACGTGGGGACGTAGACGCCTTGTTTTGTGTACCCCTTTATATTGGTAGAGTTGAATGTCAAACGTTTATTAAGGTTAGGTCATATTTTGGATTTGGAATTGCAAAATCGTATTCTAATTGTAGGTAAAGTAGTTTGTTAATGATGTGAAAATAAAAAGTTAGTAAAGACTTCTCATTAATACGCTCCAATTAGGGGTAAAAAAGTTCGATATAACGCACCATTACCTACATCAAAGCAAAATTAGTAACAAACAATAAACCTCCGCTAAAGAGAAAAAAAGAAAGATCCGTTTCCCTCACAAAGTTATATTTCCCCATTGTTATCAATCCACCTGGCCCACACAACAATCACCACACCTCAATGTCTGACAAAAACCAAAAATTAAACAACGTCCTTTGTTGGCGAAAACGCTAAATTGAGGAAATTTCCATCCATTCTCCAGGCAGGCGTCATCCGCGCCTAAACCCCGCTTCAATTTCAATAGCACCCCCTACATACTCCCTACACCCTTTAGGACGCCCCCACGTCTACACCCATCCCTCTCTAACATATATTTATCTTTTGGGATAGACAGGGATGGAGCTACCTACAGGGCCGGTCCGAAAGTTAGACATATATTATTGTATTATACGATCGTAGGTGGCGCGGGGGTGAAGATTGATGCCACGGGGCGGCGGGGGGGTAGTTTCGGCAACCCTATGGCTACGTAACGAAATTTGCGTCACGCACGTCTGTGTGCGTCGAGGTATAACATGGCCTCATATTTCACGTGGAGGAAATTAGATGGAGGAATTAATTTTCAAGTTTTCAATATAGAGAGGAAAAATTGGGTTTGCCCGTATGGTTATTTTTAGGGCTTCGTCGTCAAATTGAACGCAGGTAGGGCTTTACGCATTCGTTTTTGATGACGCATGGAAATTACTTTTGCACTTAGCTGTTTGTGGGTTTTGTTATTTATGACTCTCTGATCAGATTTTTTTGTCTTAATCGAATAACCTTATTCACAGACTACTGTTCCTTGGTGATGAATACAGAAAGTATTCTTAACTCACCAGAAGAAAAAACTAGGTTTCAAATATGTGTAAGTAATAGGTATATTCATTAATTTCTTATAATTAGAATAACGTAAAGTAATTTAAGGGCCATCTACTGTTTGATCAGCAGTTGGTAAAGTATTGGTTAAAATGATACATATTTTATGAAATGGTCAAAAATGTGTAACATTTAATTAGATACATATTTTTAAATCTAAAGCTTTTGAATCATACATAATGACTTAGTATCTTTATCAAAATTAATATTACTAAAGTTTTAAAGTAACTTCATTATGTTTTAGCTTTCGCCATTACTATAGAAGTAACCTACCTATAAGTTTAATAACTACGTATTTATGGAAGAATATACTACAGGAAAATAATATCAAATAAAAAAATATCGTATATGTTATCACAGAATAAAAAAAGCTATCTCTGAACCAAATGACATCTAAATCTGTTCAGTAGTTTTTGTATGAAGTAGTAACAAACATAAATCCTCACATCACATTTATAAAAATGCGAAACTCTAATTTCATTACATCTTTGTTACCATCTTATTACTTTAATTTCTAACTCATAATATTAGATATCAGTATGAGTTAGAAATTATTTTATATATTCAGAGGAACAAATATATGAAAATAAACTGGTCAATGTCCTCTTATATATGACTTAAACTTCAGTAAAAGTTTCGTCGTCCATCTCTTCGGTCCTTGGCGGCATGATTGATGAACACTGAGTAACATTTTTAATACTTGTCAGATGAAACTTAGTTACTTTGAAGATATTTTTATTTAAATGGGTGAGATATTTTATAATATAGTTTTCTATAATTTTAATATTTCAGATTTTTATAGATACGTATTTAACGTCTGCGTCACGAATTGTAACGCTTTTAGTGGAAAAAAAATGAAACTGATGTGGTCATTAACATTAAAAATAGAATTTAAATCATGATTATTATTTCTTTTGAGTTTACGATATTTTTTCACAGCCGTAATGATCGTTTATAAATATTCTATTTAGTATTTTTTTTTTAAACTTTGCCCCGCATTAGGAATTTCTCCTGTATCGTGGGTGCGTTTACAAATATACACACAAACGCCCAGACCTGGAATAACTCCCTTTTTTTCAGCTTTGATCGTAAAAATGAACTACCTATTACATAGTTTTTCCGCACACCTTTCCCCATACTATCTAGGTAAAAAGATGTTCAAACAAACATTAGGTATATAGGTACTGATAGCCGGTCTAGTCTAGACCATTCCATTTTCTCCCTATCTAGTGTATCGAATGGCGCTTTTATGTTTCTCATGTGGCTAAGTAACATTCTAAATTGAACCGTATTGTGAAAGAAGTAATGGAATAAATTTATTTGGAATGTTATTTAAATAGAATATAAACACATGTTTAAGAGTATTTAAAAATGAAATGTGAAAAGCAGTTTAAAAAAATTGCCTTGATTTTCGAATTGCACAGCGCGGACCTGAACATAAATAATAATAGTTGGGTATTTTTGTTCAAGTATCTGCACTTACAATGTTTGAGTATCAACGTAACAGAACAAAAATAATCATTACCATTATTTATATTTCAATGAAAACAAAGTTCATTGCATGACATACCCGCAGATCCTATAGTAGGTATACCTTTAAAAAAGGCTTGATAAGAAAAACGTCTAAAAGTAAAAGTCAATAATTAATTAATTATGCTTTACATTTACAAGCAGTCGTTAAAAATGTATAGATATATCATCATCTGCCAAGCCTTTTCCCAACTATATTGGGGTCGGCTTCCAGTCGAACCAGATTCAGCTGGATATCAGTATTTTACATGGAGAGACTGCCTGTCGGAACTCCACAACCCAGTAACTGGGTAATACCATACCCCATGGTAAGACTGACTGATAAAAATGTATAGATATATAATAACTAATAATTCAGATAACTACTGATTAAAAACTGGCCGTAAGTAGCGAAACTATAAAGTACGAACATACATGGTTACAATACCCCAAAACATATTACACGCGAAATCACAACTACTTCCACAAAAACCATTCATCTTTCTTAACTCAGCCGGCAAACTTACAAACGAAAAAATAGGGCAAACATTTTAACTGAAAGGGCGATAATTTAAAGATGAACAAAAATGATATCGTTGAGTTCAAAGTCAGGAAACTCCATTGTACTAATTACGTGGCAGACGGCGCGCTTTCACTTTCGCCCGCCGGCTCGTTTTAATTATTTTTTTTTTCAACGTCTCGACGTCTGGCGGGAAACTCCGGGAAAAAATGACGTTAGCGTTATGGTGGACGCCATTTTTCTTTTTCTTCTTTTTTTCGTTTTTTTTTTACTCTATGGTAGTTTTGTGCCATGTTTGTTAGTGGCATGTGTGGAACGGTGACGCTTTATGCTTGTTATGTTTCCTTTGGACTTTATATGTACTCGAAAGGTGAATTAAATAGAAAGTGAAAAAAATATATTAACATGTACTTAGGTATAATAAAATAGTTTTCCTGCTCTGGCATGAAATATGTAGTGTACAAAACTATTCTATTAATTGCAGTGATAAATCAAATGTGTTTGCGCAAACTGCCGTAAACTGTTAACCATCATAATCACGAAGCTCTGAAAACAGCTCCTAATAATTGCAGTTTTATATTATTTAAGGATTCACAGAAATAGAGATCTATTTCTGTGAATCCTTACAATATCCTGCAGCGTATCCCCTTGTTTCTCACGTCCGCTGTTAGCAAAGTTCGCTCGCTCAATCTTTGATACTTTCTTCTTGCATTTTTTAGCTTGCCTTATTAATGAAAAGTAGGTTACTAACTTGGTACGCTTTAAGAATGAAAGTTACGGCCACGTTGCCGTAGGTCGATGAACTTTCGCGAACAGCTGTCTTTTGTTTTTATCATTTGCGATTTCGATTGGTGAGATTTTCAAGTTTAGCATTCGAGGTGCTAGCACGAATGAGTTACGTTAACGTTAAGTAAATACCCGACTCTACATGGAAAATATAAGTAAATTTCAGTACTTAGGTCCAATTTTTGGTGAATACCGTAATTCTGTAATCCCCATAGACATAAATAAATCCTTGAACTTGATTAAATATCAAATGGGAAATTAATAGGGCCGATAGTTTTGATTAGATGTGAACACTCATTTCATACAAACACCTCTCAATGTATGGAAATAACCTCATTTTTGACGTGTTATCCTTTCATAATCAGAAGCCTGAAATCCGAAAACCCAGTAAAAGATTTTGCAGGTCAAATAGATTCTCTTCTTGTACAATATTGGTCAATAATCAGCTGCAGGACAGGACAAATGTTTGTGTGATGAGCATGATCATTTGTTCTGTGTCTGGGTTTAATTTATCTATAATATGTATGTATTTAGAAATATATAAGTATGTTTATCAGTTGTCTAGTACCCATAACACAAGCTCTGCTTACCTTGGGACTAGATGGCGTTGTGTGATAGTTGAGGAATATTATTAATATTATTGACGCTGATCAGTGGTAAGTAGATTATGATGATGGTGGAAAGAATTGATAATCAGTCACATTATGTCACCAGAGTTCTCTTTCTCTCCCTCTATTCCTTGGTAAGAAAGCTAGCTCTAGCCAGAGATAAATGCAGTTACATTGCAACTGCCTTCACAATGTAGCTAGGTATTGATTCTGCATTTTTCAGTGGCTTTCAGGCGTACTGCTGAAGTGTTGAACTGTTGACCTGTATTCACTACTAAATGATTCATTTGTTGCGGGGAAATAATTCTAGGTTGGGTTTTAATGACTGGATACGGATTAGCTATGTATAGCTGTTTTTGCGATATTTTAATACGTTCCCTCGTGGCCTATGTGAAATAAAAATATCTGATTTTGATTCGTCGATCCGAAGTTTAGTATAACTTTTTTATATCGCTTTAAAAATTGATATACACATGTCACCCGTGTAACCCCCCAAAGGTTAGGCCGAAGTATCCAATAAATGGGTTACCCACAATCGGCCAACATGTCACACTTCTCATGTTAAATCGGATTACACTTTTTCATCAATTAGGCAAAAACAAAATCGTCCTGGCTGCATAATTAGGTAAAAATTTCTACTTTTGTAAGTCTCATATTTTAAGCGCAGAATAATCTATCAAACTTAATTACCATCCAAACTACAATAATCATTAAAAAAAAAACATGCAAAACCAAATACGTACAAACAGCTCTTGCCAACCAAACCGTAACACTGACATCATTAATTATCTATTAAAAAATAATCCTTTTTAACGTCAAAACCCATTCGATGTGAGAGGACACGGGATTACCTGGACTAAAACCCATAAAAAATATGACAAACAAACAGTAGCACAAAAGGGTTACCCTGAATACAAGGTGGGTACGATTTTTTAGGGTTAAAAAAAAAGTTTGAATGGAGATTTTGGTTTATGTTCGTGTATCTCTTGATTTTGTGAACTTTTTTTTTTTTTTTACGTGGTAAAATCATCAAATGAGACCTCCCACCCCGGGCAGGGCGAGAGGTACTGTCAGACTTGTACTGACTAAAATCCACGGTGTCCTTCAATAGCCCTTTATGTTCCGGGGTCACGGTGATGGTATAAGACCCGCGATCCCGGCAGGCTTTAGCCCTCTGAGAGGGGGCCTCGTCATTATGCTGACGCTCTTTGAGGCGCGCGTGGAACACGACGCGCCGTCGACCCGGGCATGGTCCATGGTCGGGCGGCGAGTTATCCTTTACTTGCCGCCCGCATGCCCGCGCCTACGGTGGCCGGAGATCGTCTTGCGATGTCCGACGCCGTGGGCGTCCACCACCGCGGGTGGGGCGGAGGGAGGACCTTGTCCTCTCTCTCACGCGGCCCGCCTCCTCCTTCGCGAGCATGACTGCTTCGCAGAAGGAGGCGACCGCATCCCACTCCGTCTCGCCCCGCAGCATGGCCGCGACCAGTGCTGGGCGCGAGAGGTCTCCGCCTATCGCCGCCGTGAGGACACGTCGGTGCTCCGCCCAAGCGGGGCAATCCTGCACCGTATGCTCGACTGTGTCCTCCGGGCGATCTACGCAGTGGTGACACCCAGGCGTTTCTTCCTTTCTCATAAGACACAGGTACCTCCCGAAACATCCGTGTCCGGTGAGGACCTGCGTCAAGCGGAAGGTTAGGACGCCGTGACGTCTCTCCAGCCACTCCTCAAAGAGGGGTCTTATCGCCGCTATTGCGGCGTGCCCGGCCGTCGGTCGCGACAGTCGCGCCCTCCATACTGCCCTGAGATCGCGCCGGAGCTCTTCCCGCCGCGCCTCGACTTCTCGAGGCAGCGGGGTCACGCCCCGGCGCTGCGCCTCCACGCGCCATTCATAGACGCGCTGGAGGGCAGTCGCCTCCAGATCCCAGGGCAGCAATCCAGCAAGCAGGTTGGCCGATTCGCCGGCAATCGTGCGGTATCCCCGGATCATCCGGATAGCCATGACCCTCTGGCATGCGACCAATTTGATTGGTCGCGTCCGGATGCTTAGGGCCCACACTGGGGGATTTTGTGAACTTAGTGTGGGATAGTGATTAGATCTGGCTTGTTCACTTTCTCTTATTTGATTTTGAAGAATAAAGAGTCGGTTAATTAATCATTGTCAATTATCTTGATAGGACACAAACTTTGTTTATTAGTGAATAGAATTTTCAGTACATGCAATTGTTTGTGTGATACAATGTCACTAATGTGGGACGGAGTATCAGTTTTGGGCTGAATTAGAGTGCATTAAAATAAAACTAGTTTGAGTTGAAAAAAATAATAAATAAATAATAATGAATTAGCATAGATATAATAACTTATAAATCTGATTATCATTATTTTCGTCATGATGTCAATAAAAATGTATAATTTCTCATTTGACATTAAAACCTATATCATGGTTGCAAGCAGCACATCTCATACGTTCAACAATTTTGTAACCCTTTTTGAGTGAGTTTTATTGGTGTATTTTTGGGATAATTCAATTGCATTAAAACGTAACTCACATTTTTACACAATACAATTTTGAGGATAAGTGCACATAAAATATGCGCAGATATTTTTTTTATAATACGCCCGGGTCACTTTGTGTAATTTTTCCGTTAACCCTCAAATGCTACCCCACAACGCTAGACCCTAAGGAAGTCCTTCACACATGCCTCAGGCAACGTGTCGGCTAAATCTTCCTGAGAATGCATGCATAATAATCATCTTATAAAACTCTTCAATACATTTCTCCTCGTATTACGTTCATAAAAAACACTCTGGGTCACCCTTCCACTACCTGAGGGTGACATATTTTATTCACACTTCCGTCAAAAACGCATATGCAAAAAGGACTGTTATTTTCTTTGATAAAGTATCGGAAATAATAATTATATGCATAATAGAACGGATTATAGGCCCCGGATTTTCTGTGTGTGACATTTTTTTTTCTGTTCCCGTCACCTTGCCACTGTCAGATGTTTTTTGAACTTTTTACTCTTTGAATTCGTTTAGATTTAATAATATGCATTGGTGCAAGCTGAATGTTGCCGATATTCTACTAATTGATAAGCCGATTCATTGAAATATTCGACAGGGTTACATTTATATTGAAAGTCTTTTGTTAAAGCATACCTATATTATGCAAATTATATTCTACTATTACAGCAACCGCTGAATAATAATTTGCGTTTACATTTAAGAGCACGTAGTTCTAACGGTTAACCCTCGAACGCTGTAGGTGTGAATCTGACATGCCGTACATTTTATAAAACACTTGAGCGCAATACTCGAGCCCCGCCAAGGCGCGGTAACAACAATGCAGCCCGGTCGGTATCTCGGCATGCCACCTCTTGACTCCAATCAAGTAATTACTGCCCTACGGTCGAATACACCCCCGGTCCTTCAAATATTCAAAATGGCGGCCTGCTCTCCTTTCAATTTATGCAAGCGATAAAATCTGCTAACCTGAAACGGCGCTATATCGAGTAGCGTTTATGTGTGCAGTTTTATTGCCGTACTAAGCTAAGATTTGCTTTATTGTGCTATTATTATTTAAAAATCAATAACGTTACTACAATCCATAAAAACATTACACCCTTGACACACCGCATATCCCGAATAACAATGGGATGCAGATTCTGATTCTCTAAAGATAAATAATACATTTTGATTTATAATAGTAGTAAAAAAATACTCTTCATTTATCGAGAATGCATAAATAGACCCTATTATTCGATATCGGGAAGTGCAAAATATGGGTGTAACTTTTTTATATCCGTTCAATACGTGTCAGTGAACGGGTTGACTTACGAGGGATGATTTTTTTAGAACTATCAAAAGCATGGTACATTCAAAATAGTTCAAAAATATTTTACGGATGCATTCAATGGTGATTTGATTTATTCCAATGACATGCAGATGTAAGAGTCCTCGTTAGATTTATTTGACTGCTGTTTTTCCATTGATCTCACGTTACGCATGATTGGTCATGTCGATTGGCAGTTAGTGTTTATTATTCGACGTTACAATGAGGGTGATAGACAGGATATTACATTTTTAAACAACCACCCGCATTACCGAACCTTTCTTCTACTCAAACTAAAAATAAAATGTAACTGTTAAATGCGCGAATTTTGTATGCGAATCCGAAGCTTAGAAACGCAAATGCAGTATTATCTAAATCCGGGTCTGATAAAGCCCCTAATCTACATAATAAAAAGAAGCGTCCGGAAACACAAATGCAGTGATAATGCCACAATGGCCGGAGAGACCGCGGCGCGCACCGGAAGGGTTACTATTGTCTGTACATACAACTCCAAATTAATGAGCGCCTGCAAAAAATGTTGCACAATCGCGACATACGATCTCTTATTGTGTTTCTCAAAGATTCGCAGGTAGTCTGGTCAAGAAACGGTTAAAGGTATTATAACTACTTGTCAGATTTAAACAAATCAGATGGTTTTTCAAGAATGTTATGTTTTGATTGAAAATTGAATTTGAATTTTGTACTATTCGTAAACAACCTTTATATAAATTGGACTACAATTATTAGAGCAACGTAACTACAATTCGCTTTCCTTAAATATGTAACTAAGATCTTTTAGCTTTATTCAGATTTTAAACATGTCAATCGTTTAAGATGATGTAGATTTTACATTAAGGAATTAACGAACTTAGTGACTACTATAAATCCTCAACTAAAACGCAATTTCACATTAATAAATACATATATCTTAAAATGTGTTCTAAAACCCTTTTCATACGAAACTTTGACAACCCCTGTTTAAATGTGCGCTACCTACTGATCTAATTTCCATGCGCGCGCGCAGAGGTAGTGAAGGGGTTAGATTTATTCACAGTTTCAATAGAGCTTGCATTTATTAACTTTTGCGTTGAACTAAGATTAGTTTGATTTTGACGTTTGTTGTGTTAAGTTGGTTTTCGTGACAGTGAGTGTTGTAATTTCAGGTTCTTTTTTGAAAAGTGTTAAATAATGAGGTGAAGGGTGTTAAGTGTAAGATGAAATAGTTGTCAAGACATTTTCAAGGAGCTCTAAGTTTTTTTTTTTTACCGAAATATAATATCCATTGGTTAAAGTTATTCTCCAACGGCCTAAGATGTGCCACACTGCCCGTCGTAATGTTAACTTAACGTTAAATATTTATTACTACTTATTTGACATGGTCATAATTATTTGTAATAATGAAACTGTCTATTTCTGTAGTCGCAAACAAACTAACGAAAAGTTCCAAGTGCAACTTAAGACGTCTTAACAATCGTTGTTCATTTCGGTGCCGATACTACTACTGATCTAGTTAGAAAATGCGCGCGCGCATACCTCTTCTTGCATAGACCTTGCTTCTTGTTAATCGATCAAACTTTAGTGTTCTGTTATCATTAGTAATCACTAGGTTTTGGCATTTGTTTTGTACAGTTGTTTTTCATAAACGTAAGATCAAGATAGAAGTTGATTAGATCCACCAAATAGAGCTTTGTCTGTAATTGTTGTCTACACTTATATTATAAAGAGGAAAGATTTGATTGTTTGTATTGAATAGACTACGAAAAAATTATGTGGCAGCTCAGTAGTCTAGTTTACTAAATTTTTCTAGCACTTCCTCCAGCTTATTTGTTTTTTTTTTAATGTGTCTCTTAATCACCATGATTTTGAAATCAAAATATGTTTTACTCTATTTCTATGATCACAAAGAATAATTTTTGTAGCTTATGCTTGATTCCATAATAAACTCCATGGTTTTTAGAACATCAACCTACAAAAAAACCACTTTCTTTTTATAGTCCCTTCTCACAAAATCAATTTCCCATAATACTACAAGAGGAAATTTACGATAAATATCGTCCAAACAACCTTCACGACCCCATAACGGGTCTCCACCGCTTTTATACTCCTTATAGCCTTCGGCATATCAGTTTTTAGCACATCCCTCTAACGACCACCTTATCCCCGAATAGCCGTGAGCTTTCAACGGATCCGTGACGTCATAAAACTCAGACATCGCCATTATATTTTACTTGTATGTGTTTGACGTGTTTGAGGATAGCTGCTTGAATTTTGCGGGAGGACGAGTTGGTGATAAAGGTTCGGTGGTATCTTCTACGTTTTAAAGCAGAGTTTATACGAAGCCAGGATAGCTTTTCTTAGCAGTTTGCATGGCCTATTTGAGCCTCGTCATCATCAGCCTATAAATGTTCCCACTGCTGAAACAAAGTGTGTGATTAGGAGTAGGAGCCTCGTAAATAATACTCTTTGGAAGTATAAGGCAATGCGGACACACACACTTTTGATAATTTGCACACAATTTTACAACCAACGAACGATGCCTAGATTGCTACTGGTTTTGTTTATGCGACTATACGCCTAGTGACGCGCTAGTGATGCGAACGTCTTCAATCGAGTAATGATGTCATTTTAGTATTGGGATTCCAACAGTGTGCGAAACCAAATTACATAATCGTCTCGCCTATTGGTTGCTACTTTATTTTTACTTTACCCGGGAATTTGAAAGTTTATTGGTAGTAATGCACTGCATTATGATTCAAAAGACTAAATGGTTCTTTCTTCCTCCTCTTTCTCTGTCCCAAAATCTGACGTATAAAATTATATTCTGGATCATCAAAGCGGACTTTTTAGAAACTTTCGCAGGCCTATACAATAACCAGTCTTCCTCCTTTGTAATAAAGTTTCATAACCTGTAACTGCTCCTAAGAGAACACTTCACATACCAAGGGTTTATGTAGTAATTAGTACGCCTACTAATTCACACAAGTGAATATTCCCTTGGTCCTTGTTTACAAAGAACGTGTTAGGAACTTGAAGGTGTTTAGAAGCATTTGTACATTTGTTAAACTTTTGGGGAGTAATTTATTACAACATGCGCCTTATAAGAAGTGATGTATGTTCTTGCAATAAAATAAATAAATAGTCATACGCTTTGTAACAGCAAAACAAAGCAAATTCAAAATGCCACTTACTGTCAAGAAAATGTGTAAAATAGTATATTAAGCTACCACGAGAAGATCAAATCAATTTTCAACAGTATTTACTTATTATACTTATTTTTTTGTTGATGTATTGTCATGGTGTTTATTACAATATGACGCCATGTCAGTTTCATTCGCATTTTAAATAGTACGATCGAAAAAAGCCGAAAATCCGCACTGGGCACGCATGGTGGACTATGGCCCACTCCTTCTCTCAGGGAGGAGGCCTGTTTCCCAGCAGTGGGAACATTATAGGCTGGTGATGATGATGATGATGAAAATTCGATCATGATTTTTCCATTATACTTTTTTTATAAAGGTCTGAAACAAAATCATGTTTTAGTTAGCCCATAACTTAAAAACATACTTTACTTGTTTTTAGGCGTTCTCTTTTACACGTCTACGAGTAGTGAAAAGATATGATCTAGTATACCTGTAGAAAGACTGAACTCATAACTCAACTTCTTCAAATATTAGCCAAACATAACCTACAAACTGAAAGGCTTCGGCTTCAGGCAAACTGATTTCTCGTGAAATTAATAACGTACAGGAGCAGAACATGTATTGTGCCGTACGTCGTACGTTGGTACATAAACCGTATCTGAAGGCTTAGGACGCCATTTCGCCGGGGCACTTCCTGTTAACATAAATCCACCCCTATTTTGGAGCGAACGCAAATGCTTTCGGAAAGTTATGGAGATGACTGTCGTTACAATTTTTGGCGACTTTAGTTCGTTTCTTTTTCGTGGAGTTATGAGTTTAATTCGAGGAGTCAATAATACAAGCTATTTAAATTGAGCGTTGAAAAACATAAATAGTAAAAGGTACGCTTACAACCATCACAAACTGAACATAGGTAAATATTATTCATATCCTTGTGAAACAGGATACAGGACTAGAAGTGGCTACGGCATTTCACTGCAACAAATAAAAATGAAACATTAATCATTTAAAAATTCATAATATATTTCAGGATACGTATTTTTACCATTTTCTGTTTTTTTTTATTTCTGTCTTGAACTCTGGAACAACTAAATTTAAATCATACCACCCTCTCCATAGCATCCTATGTTCCACAAAGCCCAGCGCATAAACCAAACAAGTGCGTCCCAAGATGATGTTCGGCCGAAATATCCAATAACCATAGTTTTACGGGGGTCCCTTTCGTATAGAAAACCGATCATCACCCCCTCCCCGATACCCCTTACCCCTGATGGATTACGCCGTCATCCCGCGTGATGGAATAAAAAGAAAACATTAGACCCACCAGTTTCCTCAGGGGAAAGCCTTCCTCTAAGATATTTTTATTTTCCTGAAGGGGCACGTCAAGCCTGATTTTTGTTTAGACATTAATCTTTAATGCGTGTGTTGTGTGCTTTCTTTCTCCGGATATTATATGAGTTTGATGCTGTTTGTTGAAAACGTTGTTTTTGAAGACTTCCCTTTTTTGCGTAACGTATAACATTAAACATGTGTGTCTATATGTCTACAGAAATTGTACCTTTGGAGGACCAAGAGAGTAGTTATTTATGCTCCCGATATGAATTCTAGACGATGTCAATTGTGGTGGCCAATCACAGAAAAGACTTGTCATCGACGAGATAGATATTATATTATAGTGCACAAGTATTTGCAGAAACACCGGTGCCAGAATGTTGATTGAACTATGGCTTGCCCTATTCAAAATAATGATATATGAAAAAGTCTCACCTGTAGAATGGAGGCTCTATATAGTTTGAATTCTAAATATTTCGCCCTACAGTGTACTTCAAGTATTATAATATGGAAAATGAGAAAGCGCCTGTAGTGTACGAACGAGATACTAACTCACAATAACGTCAAAACTCGTGATAACCCTCTGAACCTAGAATTATTTCAACTATCTACGGAACCATAACCAAAAACTCTTCCACAAGAACAAAAACCCGCTTCATCTCTCAAAAAAATATTCAGCCATTTCAAAATCTAATGTCCAACGTACATAGCAGTCGGTACATAGCCCGAGGCGGGGTGTCACCCCAGATACAGGGTGATTTACCTCGGGTCTACGAGACCCTTATCGGGCCTCGTTATGACCATGTGAGGGTGAAGTTATTGTACGGTTAAAGAGGGAGGGAGGGCAAGGAGGTTCGCTTCAAGACGAGCACTTTGAAGGGACATAATATGTTATTATTTTTAGAGTGCACGATGTTTGTTTTCGATTTTGCTTTTCTTTTTGAAGATGACGTGTGCGATATTTAACGTATGAGGTTGAGCTCCCCTGGCTTCTCTCCGCATTTGATTTTCGAATTTTAAATTCTTCTTTTTTATCTTGAATGGTTTTAGGTTGAGCTCCACTGGTTTGGAACGAAAACGATTTTTTGATTACTTCTTTCCATTTAAACAATGCCTCAAGTAGTGTTGGCTCTTGCAGTTTTTCACACGTTTTCACTTTCATTTATATTTCGAAATTAAAATAAAATTATTCATTACAAAAATGACAATCTAACCCTTTGTCTGCTGCGTGACTAACATTAATATTTATTTAGATTATAATTTTATAACATTTAATTTTCAATTCAATTAGTATTTAAACCTACTTTAAGTTATAACGTGCGTATGCACATTATAACTTATGTAGTTTTGATAAAGCGAAACGCCAACAAGAATATCTTAGTTCTAATTCCATCCAATCATCACTTTCTAAACATTAATAAAAGAATTTATTATAAACTTGAAACCTCTCTAATTTTATAAAAAAATATCTGAATAAGTATCCCAATATCCATTTTCTTTTATATCTACTAATAGTTAATACATAACAAAACTACCTAACTACCCAGACAGAATAAATTTATGACGAAGGGACAAGCACGGGACATAAATTTCTAATATTACCTATATTGGTACGGCTCGGATTGTAAAATTAAATTTTGCATGCAGAATGTCGTTGTTAGGGGACGCAAGGCGCTTTATTTTGTAGGCGTATATAATTTTATTGCTAGGACCAATGGTTCGCGAAACATGACGGGCATGCCTTATTTATTGTTCTTATTACGAATGTATGAAAATGTTTTTGAATATCTGCTTTATCAGAAATTTGTGAAATGTTAGGAAATTCATTTAATTATGAAAATATACTCAGTTTAGAAGCGGATTTGCGGATTCCAGAGTCCAATATACAATACAATAACTGGAAATCAAATAGTAAATTATAAAGAATTTGTACAAAATTTTAACCCCTCTTTAAATAAAGTTAAAATTCAAAGATCTTCTATGGAACAAAACTTTTAAATGCGAACAGGAGAAATCTGAAAGATAAAATTGATTAAAAATGTGTGTAAAGACAGTGAACTGAAATATCTGTTTTTAATAGGACCAATGCTAATTATGTCATTAGTTTCAGATAAACTAATAAGTAGAGATAAGTAGAACTAATTCAACACATTCCTAAAGGTAATATTGAAACTGATAATTTCTAGATATAAAATATACGTTAAAAACTATAATAATTATTATAATTTGTATAGCTATCCAATTCCGACGGAAATATTATTGCCCACTTAAGTGTTCAATAGTCTTTTTAATATTTTTTTACAAAAACACGAAATAAATATTAAGTTAAACAAAAGCAGCGTAAAATAATTCATTATTATATGCAAGAACCTTTGAAACCAGCGAAGTCTCGTCTGGTCACTATTGTCAGTGAAATCTAACTTCAGATTTCCTGCGGGAACTAACTTTAAGATTTGTCTACTATAACTTAAAAGACTCTCAGATATACGAAAATATTTATACTAAAAACATTGACAGCTTTTAATGTTTTTTTCTATAATGTCAGATTTTTTTGAGACTTCAGTGAAAAAAAACAATGATTTGCACTGCAAACTAAAATGAAACAAAGCTTTATTCATTATAAAATATTCAAACCAAAATTGCACAATCATCCAGCACATTTAATCTTTAAAACATGAAGATAATATCTTAAGACACAGAGGAAATAAATTAAAAAGGCATCAGTCTCAACAATTAATACAATTATAAACGTGGGGGAAGAAAACACTGCTTTGGTCGTGTTAAAAGGCAACTGCCAAAGTAATACAATTTTACCGCCTTTTTCTCCCCCGCCTAATTACAAGTCATTTTATTAATAAAGTAGATCGTTACAATTAGGGTGATTCCATTTAATTTGCACACTGTTGCATTTTCAAAATTTTATAAATAATTCGTGTCAATTTTTATTAGTGTTAACATCGTAATAAATATTCAAATCCGCATTTTGAAGAAATAAATCAGCTCTAAAAAGGTTACACATTTGTTTCAAATTCACAAGTCATAAATTATACCCGGCGGTCAGTGTTGCCCACTGAAAATATTTAACCATCAAATGGTCGCGTGGGCTGGGGTCAACCATTCACAAAAATATATTTGAATAACGAATGATATACGGTTTGTTTATTGGCGGGCCTGTTCCTTTTTTAGAATTTCATTATTCGAAGTTGACCGACGCGCGTTCGGGTCGCCGTCGGTCATTCAAAAGGGGGCTGGTTGGCCGAATGACCCTCGTGTTCGCTACATTATATACAAAACTTGTAATATTTTCGCAGCTTGTGTCGTCCAGACCGGTTTTCAAGACCGAGGGCAACGTTTTATTGAAAATTTTACGTTTAATTTATAATTTAAAACGCACGTGTGTCTTTTCAAAGGTGAAAAGGTTAGAAGTTCAAGCGACGACGTTTCTTCAAGATCGTTGAGCAGAAGCAATGCAGACGGATTAATGAAAGTGCGAGTTTGGTCTTTATTTCTATTAAATTATGAATGGTTTTCGATAAAATGAAGAAAACTACTTTTGCACTATAGTATATGTGAATCTAAATGGTTGTTTTTCAATCGCGATATAAAGTGAGATTTGAATTAAATTCAAACGCTATTATTTTGTCGGAAATTTGAGCTACGTCCCTCCGCGAGGGTCCTGGGGGATGAAAAACGAGGAAACTTTCCCTCTCTGCGTTACTTTGTTTACTTTTGCACTAGTTATGTAAAAATGTGGGGTTCGAAACAATTTCTTAGGCGTGACGCGAAGGAACCCTAATGTCGTGATTATTTTGATGTTTTATCGTTACGATGGGATGCGGGCTTTAGAAAATGCTGCCTTTTTATACATACATGTTTTAAATAGCTTGAAAAAACGTTTTTTACCAGAGTAACCGAAAATCCTTGATGGCAATCTACAATTTCATTTGCTACCTACACAACCAGTTAAAGTGGTCATAAGCTTTAATCAAAAGGCCTAGACAAACATAAAGATATACTAGGTAATATTTTATACAGTAGGTAAGTTTTAGCCTTGTCCCATATGATGTAAAGGTAAAAACACCTCCATCAAAGAATGCATTAATTAAATTATGTCTTATACTTTAAAGAATTTTCTTTAAAGAGTATGTACCACTTATTTTAAGAAACAAAACGTAGAGTATGTGTAACTACTGAATAACATAATTAATTATCTTAAAAAGAAATAGTTGACATTTTTTCTTGTAAGTTTATCTACTAGTAGAAACTGATCTCCGAATTTTCTCATCTTATTTAAACAATTATTTTACTTACAAAAAGCTGTGTATTATTTAATGAAGTTGCGAACAGAAAAAACTAAAATCAAAATTATTTTATCGCACATTCTCAACAATAAAACCCAAGTTATTTATTTTTCCTATTTAAAAGACATAATATACCTATCTAAACAGCATCTGCCTACATGCCTTCAGTACATAGTTGTAAGCAATTAAGTATGCCACCTACTTGGTATTCGTAAGACATTTGCTGGCTAGTTAGTATGCGGGTCCTGTGTTCTTGTAATTAGCACATACGCCCCATGGAGCGGTGACGTTTAATGTATAGGCAGAATGGAAGTAGGTAGGTATGGCAACATTATTTCGTTACGTTCCTAGTTTGGACTCCAAAGCAGTTTGTTTTTAAAAGAAAATAAAATGCTTGGAATAAATAAAATGGCCTGTCGGCACGAGTAGGGTTAACAAGTTGGTTGTTTTGTATTGATTCTGTCATTGTGATAAGATTCTATTGATATGTAATGTCTCAATATTTGTAATTAAAAAAAAAACTGATAACTTCTGAAATTATGTTTAAGTAAATAATTAAAGAGCCTATCTTAATAAATGTATTGATATAGCTAACAAAACTAAATAGGTAGGTAATTAAAAAAAATACATAGATCAATTAAAATTTTTTGTCACTCCAGACTAAACTGCTTTTGTCTTTTAAAGTTTCTTAACTGAAAGCAAACAAATCAAAGTTTGTCTTTTTAGACCAGGCGGCGCAGAAGACATCCGTATGCAAAATATGAGGACCGAGTTTTGAGTTTTTTAATATATTTTTAGGATTGTCAAGATATATATTTTCGATGTTGCCAACAGATATCGTGGTACAAAAAAAAAATCCGCACCTTGGTCTCAGATCAATAAAACGTTGATATTTGTGGGTTTTGATCTGAATAAATTTCATAGGATATGGAATTACATACTGATTATACTTTATTCTGACGAGATCTTAATAAAATGATTGGAAAATATAGTAGAAAAACATATAAATTTATAATTATCTATATATTTAAAAGAACAAGGTATGGTCGTGCGACTCGCCTACAGCCGAAATCGCTAAACGTAGAAACTTGGGTTTTGGACAATAGTTGCAGTCTACCATTTAGAGGGGCGTAAAGACGGGATTTTGTGAAAATCGTCCTCTAAAGGTGTGACAAGGGGTGAAAACTACTGTATGAAAAATCCTATTCCTTGGGTTTATACATTTGAAACTAGTCATGAATAAGAACACAAGTAAATAAAATAGATTGGCACTTTTAATTTTTTAAAACTACCCTCCATTAGTGATCTAATCGATGTTAAAGTTTGTATGAAAAAATTATAACGCGTTATCCGATTACTTTGAAAATCAGTATTTATATAAGAAAACAGAAATGATCAAACACGTGTTTTTGGATTTTTCAAAAATCTCCCCCAAAGTTAGTGAAAAGGGGTATTCAAGTTTAAAGGGAAGGATTTTAAAGCGCTATAAGTGTAACCTGCATTTTGGATGGTAGTTGCAATGTATCATGTAGGTGAGCACCCAGAAAGGATTTCACCTTTAAGGAGGTAACAATGGGCATTATTAGTTTTTTTAAACTACCCTCCAATGATACTCTAGACGATGTTAAAGTTTGTATAGAAAAATAATAACGTGCTAACCGATGAATTTGAAACCTGGTATATGGAAATTAGATCAGAAATAATGAAACACGTGTTTTTGGGTTTTTCAAAAATCACCCCCTAAATTGGTGAAAAGGGGTGATTAAGTTTTAAGGGAAGGATTTTGCTACGTGTAATACGGTAGTATTTAAAAAAAATCTGGACCACTCCAGACACTGGCAACATGCATTTTTAAATAGTCCTAGAACTCATTTACATACTTCATAAAACAGATTGCGGTCCTCATATTTTGCAAACGAAATTCCTTCTGCGGCCTGCACTATTTTGTCATATATTTCAGATTTAACAAAAAAAAAGTAACCCAAAACGACAATGCAAAAAGCCTATTCTTGTTTGCCTTCTGGGAAACAATACCTATATTGTTTTATTATACTGAAATCTAGCCTTTAGTCTGAAAACAATGCTGGGTGAAGTGTCAACAACCCTGAAAAAAAAGATAGAAATAAATCTTCGATTCTTGAGGTTATTGTGCAAAGTTTGATATAGCCCCACTGCTGGGCAAAACGCTAACATACCATTGACCTGAAATAATAATGGATGAAAAAAAATAATAAAAATAAATAAATAAATACGATATCTTAGCGCCACTACATCTACAATAATCTACATGTTTCATGTAGATATAGGGCCCAAAATTTCGCGTCAAGCAACTCCGAAAACATCCAACACCTTTGCTCATTCTCACAAAATAATTTAAAAAAAACGCCCATTGATAAAAAAATAGTCTACAAACTTTTAGACAAAGTTAAACTCTTCTGTTGAATTTAAGAACGCTCATACATCATACAAGGTTCTACACGAACTCGCTTAAATACAGTTTTGCCCTTTTTCTGCTCTTACTTGTAATGAAGTACTACATACGTAAGTGTGACCAGAGGCCCTAGCACGAACGCGCGACATAAATGTAAAAAGGCCTCTAAGGAAAATACAGGTATCAAAATTGCATTTTGAAGAGCATAATTAGGTTTTTCTTTTTTTTTGGAATCTTCGACAAAAAAATACACAGATATTGGATTAATAAGGCAATATAAAAAGATTGTATTGTAAATTAACCGGTGGTTCCTTTACGAATACTTCCCTTTTTTATAGGAAACCATATTGTATACAATTCACGTATGACTATGTACTTACCTGTATTGAACAGAGAAATTCCCGAAAAAAATATATTGAATATATCATTCATGTACTTTTAAAGTCGTCATTATGTTTAACTGATATATTGTGCTAGTGCCTATAACCTCTGTAAATCTTAAGCACATGTGTGGACCTCTGTGCAAAGTCACGTCGTCACGCCCTTTCGTTGAAACCGTAGTTCGTGAGTCTTTATTGAATTTGAATTTGGAACTGTACTTTTTTTTGTTCCAGTGCTTATTTTTGCCCGAACGGAGCTAGGTACTAAAAACTTTATGCTGTACCTATATTTCATTTAAAAAGTCTAAAAATGACCCTTTCTTGGGCCTCTCCAATTCTCCATACACTAAACTATTTGTCTTCCTGCCTTCGCACAAGTATCGTCGACTCGTAGAGCAAGATGTCTATGATGAATAACTAAATGACATCTAAGGTAATACGTACGAAATTACCATTTACGCGCAAATATTACCTGAGAAAAGCAATTTATAAATTACAAGTGAAACCAACTTAAGATCTGAAGAAAGTTTTTATTAAAAGGCACACGTCTAAAAGAATATTTTTCACACAAAATGAAAAACACGGTGTCCGTAACACTGTATAAGGAAAACTCTGTCGAAAATGCGTAGTACATAATATTCGGACCCCAACGCACACATACGTGAAACACATAGTAATCCACACACACATACACACGTTCACATACGCGTCGTATGTGCCCACGTGTGCGCGGGAGAGACACGTGTAAGACAGAGAGAGAGGCATCGTTATGTAGGTGTGCAAGAAAGGGATGGGTGTTGCAGGACGAGCGATACAACAAATCAATACGAGCGGTGGTGACCGGTAGCCTGTGTCACTACCCCCCCGCCCGTGCCCCCTCCCCGCGCCCTCAGACCGCACGCCTCCACCTACATTGTCAACTGCCACAGAGTAATTTAGACCTCCCAAAATTGTTATGGGCCCTGGTATTATGTGCTTTTTGCCACAATATGTTTGTCTTGTATCGTCTTCTTGTGTTATACTTATGCATATTGCTTTGTGTGAGTCGTTTGTGTTAACATGGCTTGTTTCCAATGTTTAACATCTAAACTTTGTTCTTGTTCAAGTACTGTTTTGGATGCTTTGTCTATTTTTGTTAATAATTCACTGGTACATTTTACGAACATATCATTTAGAATCGTAGGTTTACCCTACTGATAAAATTTTAAAACTGATTTTAATAATTATAGGTACTGCATGCAGTTTAAATGAGACATTATGTAGACAATTGCACAGCTTTCTTAAAAATATTTTTCCGTTCTCTTACAATGCTTTTTGAGTATCAAGATCGTTTATCGCCATCCTGCTGTCTGCTGACTTAATGTTGATATTTTATTAAAGACAAAAAAATTCTAATAAGCAACCACTAATGCGATAATATAACAAAAGTAAAGCTTTTTTTTAAGATTCCCATTATTTCTACAATTTCTTCGGCTTTTACAGTAGGCGACTTTTGGAAATTAATCCATTCACCTTACATCGAAACAAACAAGAAACTCCTATAGGTAACGATTTTTTTTTTACTTTTTAGATATTAATGTTGTAATTGGAAATGGGCATTAAAGTTATGGTTGGATTGCGATAATCTTATTTAAAAATTTACAGGGAATCAGGGACTGACATTCTTTCATTTTACACCTATAGTTTTTTTACTAGGAATTGCTCCTGTGTTGTAGGTGCGTTTACAAATATAGAAACTCATATACACAAACACCCAGACCCGACGCAACTACTTGTAGATTTTACAAATATTTGTACCATGAGTACCATGAGGGAATCAAACCCGCGACACGCTGCGCAATAGTCCAATCGCTCAGCCACTGCGCTAAACGTGCCGTCAAAATATATAGTAACTATTAAAACTTCCTACGCTCAACAAAAAAATCAAAGAAAGCATTTTTACGTGTCCATTCTATACCAATTGTGATTCTATGACTCGAAATCCGCTTGACCGCGCGTATGGAAGGCAGCGAGACTCCGACCGAACAAACTTGATACTTTTGCCTCTTTTGCAACTTCTCCGATAAATTATTTAGACAGTGGTTTCATTATGTATAAAGTATTTTTTTCGGTTTTGTCTTACTCAAATGTGCTAGTGTTAAATGTATTTAATTTTTCAAGAGAAGTTTAATAAAAGTAGAAGTAGAGTTGTTTCTGCGTTCCGAGATCACTAATTAATTAAACAATTTCAGCCTGTTTTCTTTTTTTTAATAATAGTCAATATTTTAAAGGTAATGCCAGTTTAACAGCATTTTCCATAAATATTTCGAAATAATTCAACACGCTAGAAACTCAAAACCTCATACAGCTACATTGTGCACACAAAAAACACCCCACGCAATGGACAGTCTTAAGGGTCCCTTTTTTCTTAAACTTTCAGGGGGTACATTCCGCTGAGTAACAGTTCTGTAATTCACTACCCTTCGCCTAACGGAGGGCCCATACAGAGGGACGATAAACTGTAAAACCACGGGAGGGTGCCCCCCTACCCTCCGGGCCTCCGGGCCCGATAAACAGGGCTGTAATTTATGACACCTAGAACCCTTCCTTGGATGGACCCAGCTTTAGTTAGGTACTTTTTGTTATGTAGGTAGGTGGGTTATTGAATTATGTATAACGTCTGCCCGTAATGGACATTGAGAGGTTCCAAGTGGATGTCTCCTAACTTGTTTATGGATTAGGGAATTTCTTGTTTGCGTCGAGAGAGAAAGGTTTGGAGAAAATTGATGCGGTAAAGTTTATAATTTTGTCAGAGTAGGTTTCGGATCTGCGTATTTGTTAAATTTTGCATGAAATTTTTACTAAATAAAATGCGACCATGTAAACAAAGAAGCTGTGATGCGATATTGTGACGTCATACATAATTTTTTAACACTTGCAAGCTTTTAAATAAACAATATCATTAAAATAACATTAACAAGATACGAACGAAAATAAAATACGTATTATTGAAAATTAATTGTGTCAAGTATTTTTCCTAAACGTAATTTTCAAGTACATACTGGTAGAGTTCATTGACGTTTTCTTTTCTTTATTATGGTTAGTAACAACTAAGAGATTACTTAGTGGGTAATAAGTATTTCACAATTAAAAACAAAATTGCACCTTGACTGTTGTCCATGCATTAAATTCTATTTCATTACATATACCTACTTCACCATTAATAGTGGGTAAATCAACATAAATAATATTATTAGAACATCACTAACCCCTTGAACACATACAAAATTCCACATCACTCAATAAAAAACAAGTAAATGTTATCTTAAAAGTTCACAGAAATAAATATTCGTAAAGTTTCTCCTAACTTGGCGTGCGTAAAGGAAAAAACTTTCCGCCACTTGATAATGAGATCTCCAAGTTTTTATAGGCATTTTATTTACTTTGAAATGGCTAACCACAAATCCGATTCTTTAATTTTGTTCATTTTGTTTCCTTATTCTATTGGCTTGAAAACTTATTTATTAGTAAACGCTTTAGACAATATATTTTTGGTTAGTTTTTTTATTAATTAGTACTGCCAAAATCATTGCAGTGCACTGATTTATAATGTAATATTTTGGAGTCACAGCATTTTAATTAATAGTTTGTGTATAACTCTGTTAGATCAAATAATAAATTATAGATATGGTAGGATAATCTGATATTTTGTGACTTGAAATTGTTGCTGTTACCAAATAATTTAAATCAGCTAATTTGACTACTAACTCTTTTACAACCGGATCGTAGCACGTAGCGTTCTAGATGTTTCTGCTTACCTCCATGTGAAAAACGTGTGAGTTACTAGGTGTAATTTTATGGCAAAATCTGAAGTCCTTGGAAGCAACGGGTTCATAATAATCAACATATAATTAAAAACCCTACAACCTCAGATATAACTAACCTAATAAAATCAAACGAACAAAGCAATAATCTACTCCAAAGCAAACTCACAAAGTATAATCAAAAACCACAGTTTTACAAAATGCAATTCCCTCCTCAAACGCCTCACGAAGCCGCAACAGAAGCAAGCAGAAATCGATAACAAATCCAGGAGGCCGCCTGACCAATACAAGTATAAACTACATATAAATATATAAAGGCTCCTATTTTACCCTTATGGCCGGCACGGTCCGCAGCCATCTTGGAATTCACCCCCTCCCCCGCATCTCACCCACGCTCAATCTTACCCCAAACATGCCCCCTCGATCTAAGGGGCCTTTGAAAGGCCGAAACCCACTAATACTAATGTCCTCTACGTATGAGCGTGTGTGTGTGTTTAATGTAGAACACACAGGTTGTGTGCTTTAAATTGTTTGCGCTCGATTTGTTTTTCGTTTGTTTTTTTGTTGTTTGTAATGAGTGGATGGAATTTAGTGATAATTGTTTTGTCAAAAGTTGTGATCGTCACAGCTCAACTGTGAATTTTAATGAGTCTATTTTCTGATTTTTTTTTTCACTGTTATAATGAATTACGTATAAATAATTATAAAATATAAAGTTTCTTCCATATGCAATTAAAAATAGGTATATTAAGTTTCCATATTTTCTGCGTTTGTGTACAGATTATTTTGATTAATTCTATACAATAAATTCGAATAAAAGGAATGGGCAAAGAATAGGTGAAAAGCATGTGAAATAAAAGAACAATGTAAAGCCCGATAAAAATACTCGACACGTTAAAAATAAAACTGAACTTTGTAAGTCAAAGGCTATCTTTTACTTAACGTTTATTTATAAAAGAAATCTGATTTGCGTACTTTATTGAGATTGAAAGGTTTTTCTTTTGTTACCTAATACCTACAATCATTTTATCTTTTATGATCTCTACCCTTACATGGTTTCATTTCATAGACATTGTGATAATTTTAGATCTTTTTAGAGGTTAAAGAGCCCATGCTAGGAGGAAAACAACAGGATATAATTGAACCTGTTTACTTAAGGTGACTTTTTGTGATATGATTTAAAAGAGTAAAAATAAACGTCAATTATATCTAAAGAACGATAATTAATTGTAGTCAGTAAAATGACATTTGTTCACTATAGAAATGTACTAAATTTCATTGTATCAGTGACAGTTGCACTTGTCATTTTACAGACTACAATTAAAAATCGTACTTTAGGTACATTGTCCGTATTTTTGGGTAGGTATGGCACTTACGCTTGAATTGGTTAATCAATTCCATTGTTTCTATTGACTAAGATTAATTTCACAGCCATTTGATGTTGTCGCGAGTAATAAACAAATAGAATAAATATTTATAATTTGGTTGTTACGTATTTTACGAGGAAAGTTTATGGCACCGCTTTATGGCATGTTACGTACATAAAAGTCGAGATTTCCCCTCAAAGGATTCGCTTGTGAATAAGTTAGTGCGTCATGCAGGGACCGCTCCAGTTTATATTGTAAATATGTGTTCTACACATCCATAAGTAAAGTAAATAGGAGTGGTATCTTATAAATGTAGTGACTGCTACCCTCCTTAGTTTAAATGAGTAGAGGAAATATATAGAAGAATAGATTATATATCTACTTGAGCTAATGCCATTCACTCCATTAAGATAACCGACCTTCCATGATCCACGCTATAACGATATTCCACACAGAAATCTCAATATTCATAACAGTGAGCAACCGAAGCCTAAAAGCAACGGTTGCGATCCAATCAGTCACCTCAAAGAGCATTTCAGAGATAATTGGCGTCGAGCTCAAAGAAATACGCGGTTACCGAACACCCCCTCGACCTCACCCCGCAATGCATTACCGAAATAAAAAATTCACGTCAATTTCCGAAGGAGATTTCCATCAGAGCCGATACGGTGGCTAAACACAAAACCCCGAAGGTGGCACACACACACTTGAAATATTCACTCGCCACTCCAATACATCATTCATTCGTCCGCCGAGAACGGTTCGACACCAATCTTCCATTTGGCAAGAAAATCGATACACGTCGTGGCCATATAAGCATTCCGGGGGTGGTAGACGGGGTGTCTTAAGGGGGAGTTAAGGTTTAGTCCCGAATATTGAATTTCCCTTGGGACAAACCCGTTTCGCTTTGTCCCTTCGGTCGGGGTCGTGTGGGCCGCGATGCCCGGGCTCGCCTACCTACGCACATCTATAACACACAGATATGTATAGATGCGTGAGTGTATGTTCGTGCGTAAGTGTTGGATAATAACATTGCGAGGCCACCAGGCATACGTGACTTTCAGGGCGTTTGACGGGCCCCCAGGCTATATGCTCTCTATGTACATACGTATAATAATATGTGTGTGTTTGAGTGGGCGTTTTACCCTATATGTGATATAGAGGCCTCCCTACGCTTCAAAGCCTTTAAATTGGGTCTCTTTAAATAAAATGCTGTACGCACGGGTTTTTGTCAAAAGAGAACACTTTATTATACGTACTGGGCTATAATAAGTTTTTAATACAAAATGTTGCTGGATTAACTGTGAACATAAATAAGGTATTCAAGTACTTAGCCGATTTGGGCTCACCCCGTGTAATGTTCTACTTTCTTTACACGTGTTTCGAATACACTCTAAATATTATTTTGAAGGTAAGTACTTAGCTTGTACGTAGAAATTCTATTAGAAGCCTACCTTTTTTGAGTAAAAAAAAGAAAGTAAAGGACTGATACATTTGAGTCTTTAGCTAAGAATAGCAACACAGGGAATACATGTAGTAACAAGGAAATCTTAATGTTATATAATAACTGATTTTGTGTCCTATTTTTGAAGTTGTCTACATCTTTTGCACAAAACTTGTACAAACATATTTCATGTGTGATGAAAACGAACACAAAATAACTAAATTTTTCTTAAAAACTCGTAATTAATTACTGTCTTGTGAAAAATATATTCTTTAGCAATACAACCAAATAGCTACACCATAAGAAATTCAAAAGAAAATTAACTCCAGTTCACTCGAAAACAATGCAAACAAAACATAAATCTAATACAAGAACTACTTCCCTCCTCCCATATATTTGGTTCTACGGTACCCATAACGTTCGGTCGGTTCATTTACTAGTTACGAGTCGTATATCTATGGGTCGTAAGTCTATGGGTCGTAAGTCTACGGGTCGTAAGTTTAACCCTTTATTTTATGTTGCGTAAAATTAAGTTAAGCCCTCGCTAGTTTCGTAAATGTTTGAAATAATGTTGCTATTTGTTAAACTAACGTTTGTTGTATTTGCCAATTGTGTTTGTGATATGAAAATATGTTAAATGAATTGTTCAATAAACTTATTTTTAGACATTACTTGTTTTTTTTGATGCACTTAATAATTTTCCCTGAAACTTTTTCAGATTTTCTTGCAGCAAAGATTCTTTTATAATCAACTCAACATGAATACATTCTTTTAGTTGATAATATGATCAAAAATACTTTCCAAACACTATAAAAGAGTGCTGATTCAATACAATCATAGAGAAGACTATTTATAAAACCTGTTGTCTTTTCTTTACATTTCGTATAATTATGATGGTTAGCTGAGAAACAGTAAGAAATACTTTCCACAGTTAAAAAATGGTCTTATTACCCGACTACGCAAGAACCTCCCTCGGTTGTATATGTTTTTTAATTGTTAAAAAAAATCTTTTCCTATTTATTTTCTTTTGTATATTTTCCTTATTCTAAATAAAAGCTTTTCCTTTTATTCACAATAAAGAATAAAAAATATATTTAATTATAACATCAGCATAATGTATGATCGGTGCCCAGACTGTCGGGGGGAGATCGACCGAACGCGACCACTATAAATCTCTGTCATTGTGACAGAGAGACAAATTCTAGCGTTCTTCTACCTTCGCCACAAATGTAACAAAAATACAAAGGTAAGGTAGGTATATAAACCTATTTGAGCTGGTAGTATATGTTTATTTCTACTTATAATGAGACAAGAAAAAAAAACCTTTTGTTTGTAATCTAAGCGAATCTTAATTATAGTGATAAAAGGATTGGGATAATGTTGCACAATTTTTTTAAATGAATGAAATTCATGCTGATATAGTAGAATTTTTAAACATATTAAATATATAATTTTTAATTGCATACAGATTTATAGCGCGTCCGAATAAAGGACGCTATTCAACGTGGCAATACTCTCTTTTGCCGCCTTTAGACGATGATAAAAACACCTGTTTCTTACTAACTTAGAAAATATCTTCAATTCTGTAAAAAATCCAAATAAGTACCAAATAAAACACGAACAGAACCCCAGTGCTGTAAGCCTGTAACACACCTAAAATTCAACCCATTAAGCCTAATACAGTGCCTACCATTGCCACATATACCTCGGATTTTCAATCAGTCCCCACCTTTGTACCGGGGTGAAGTATCGCCGAGGTGACGTCGAAGACATATGCCCCATGTTATCCGTTCCCGGTTTAATCCCAGCCGGGGAACTATCGAAACTATTGGGATTGCTAAGGGGGCGTTAGGGGGTGAAGGGAATGAGGGAGCTTGAAAGCTATGCAATGTTTCGAATTTGGAACTGATTACGGTTGTGTTTTGTTATTAATGAGTGGGTGAAAAGGTTTTTGGGGTATAAAAGCCTTTTTGGTATGTAGTTCCTTGGAATCATCATCATCAGCCTATAATGTTCCCACTGCTGGGACACAGGCCTCCTCTCTGAGAGAGGGAGTGGGCCATTATCCACCACGCGGGCCCAGTGCGTATTGGTAGATGTCACATATCTTCGAATTTTTTGGTTCTAGGACATGCCGGTTTCCTCACGATGTTTTCCTTCACCGTTTTGAGAGCAGTGGTGATGAAATAAATTACACAAAGTAATGTGCCTGGCGGGGTTCGAACCCACGACCTACAACTCGTAAGTCGTGACCGATACCACTGGGCCACCACTGCTCTCCTTGGAATAGGAGTCTAATTTGTATCTGTTGTTTTACTCATCATTCAGACCTAGGCGATTTCTGAAGCTGTGATGTGTTATTTATATGTCAGAATTAAATACTTCTCCATTCAACTAATACACTGTCGCGTAGAATTGATCACAACTCTTTCAAATCTTTCAGATTTCCTTTTTAACTTATTCAAAAGAAAATCTGAAAGATTTCACAAACCAAACCAAATAAATACTTGTTCATTGAAACTCGTGGGTAACAAATCATATTCTTCAACTCCTCCCACTGCAAACTTCAAAACCCGCACACATATTCTTAAATTAACATTCTAAATAAGAACCCAACGAAACAGAACAATAAGCATGCATTACATTACATAAAACACATTGCCCGCACAATCCTTCAAATAAAATTGTAATTCTTAAAAATATATTGTCGAGTTTCCCCCGAGTCACCCGGGGCGGACTTGTTAGAGCATCGGTCGAGAATCACGTTCTCTTTGAAAAACGTCCTTTGATGCGCTCGCCTTGTTACGACCGTAACAACTAGCGTTCTCACAGTCACGTGTATTAAACCTTTAACTCTTTGTCGACTACACACAAACCAAAATCAACCTTAATACCAACCACATAGGGATTCTAAACGAATGCACACAAATAAAATAATTTCGAGTAGGCTTACGTGCCTGGGAACTGAAAGTTTTTTCCCTTGATGAGAAAATGTGTTTTTCATGACATGTAATACACTTTCTTTTTCCATCAAGTATACACATTTTTTTCAACAAATAAAAATATTAAAGTAGGTATTATCTTCAATCAAAGTTATCTATGTTTTTATTTTCTCGTAAAAGTAAAATCTCGTACTGTGTACGCTTGTGATATTTGAACCATGACGTATAATGCCTCCCTCTGATTACCATTTGACGAACTGAATATTCCGCTCTGATAGACTTTTTGAAGCCATGCCGTAGTCTGCAATTCAGCGGCAGAGAAAAAGAAAGAAATTGCCGCCATTTTTTGAATCATGTCTACTTAGTATTTATTTTTTACTCGTGTACAGTTCTTTATTGGAATCTTGATTGATTGGAGTCGGTTACTTTTGTGAACTGATTTCTTTTTTCTTGTTTTCAATAGCATTATTTTTTTTATATTCGGTAGTTTGTTACTTTCTTTATTTCTTGTTTTGTATTGTTACATTAGGTTTTTCTGGATTTTATTTCTTTATTAGAATTAAATTCATAGATCAGTTTGACTAAACAAGAGATGCAAACTTTTTAGAGAACAACAAATAATCAAATTCATCACGGATTAAAAATAGCCGCGTTCCAAATTCAAAACTTAAAAAAAAACACACAACAATGGCAATACATCGAATTAATTTCTCTCGCATTGTTTTCGTTTGTCAAACGTTAAAACAATAAGTTTAGAAGTCACATGCAGAGTTATAGACTAAACTCCATTCGTGGCCTTTGTCCTAACCCTTTGTTGAACCGAGATCCTTCATTGTTTTCACAGGGCGCGAATTAATCTCAGTTTTATTTCTTTGATCGTGATATTTGAAAGGGTTAGTTGTCAGCTAACCGTGGCTTGACGGATATGTAAATGGAACGTTTTATTTGTTCTATATTTGAATGCGCATTGAGTGTGGGTCAACTGTCGACCGTTTTGTGACGTCACTTTTTGTTTTTTTAATTTGTGGTGTGGAGAAAGACGGGTTTTACAAAAGAAAAATAATAATGTAGATAGAATATTTGAATGCAGAAAAACAAACCGTCAAAGTTTGTTTAATTAATCATCATTAGCAAAATAGAGAGAAATTGAATTAGTTCACTTAATTGCCGGGAAATCTAATAATCTACGAACATTTCGTAATAGTATTCACATTTAATTACTCTTTTTTTCTCTGTGCACTTCTTATTAAAGAACGTCGCACTGATAGTGGAAAAAAAAACTAGAAATACTTGAGAATAATGACTATGAATGACTAAGACTTTGCTGGTACCCAAAATAAATATGAACAATAAATAAATAGCTGCTAGCTTTCCAGCACAGTACACAACCTGCCAAAAATATGTACCCAGCATATCCCCCTCAATAACTATCTACCTATATAAAATATAAATCAAAGACATACACAGGAGACGGCCCCGGATATTAATAAGCTGGTTATCCGGCAATCGCCCGGAGTGACGGCGTTCTATACGAGTGTATACGTTAACATGCTCGACAGTGTACGTGTGTATGTGTGTTTGTGAGACACGCACGGATATTGTACGGCCTTTGACGCAGAGATATTGACGTGGATTTCATTAGATACAGTAGATGTTAGATGTTGGTGGATATAGGTAGCACGGGTATATAGAGCTTTTAGCTAAATTAGGACGTCGTAGGCATTAACGAGACAAATTAAATAAACCTAGTTGACTAGTTGATCCTCTCATCGTGTGCCTAGCCTTTTCCCAACTATATTGAGGTCGGCTTCCAGTCGAACCAGATGCAGCTGGATATCAGTATTTTACATGGTACGACTACCTGTACTCCACAACCCAGTAACTGGGTAAACGATACCTCATCGTAGGACGGAACGTTGTTTTTTCAGCACTTTCAGAAAAGGCCCAGAAATGTCTCGAGCGTGTACGATGTCCTATCGAATATTAACCTTATACTATTGTGATAAGGTTGAAAATCTATTAAAGAAAATTTGACAGATAGAGGTAGGTTGTTGTGCTTGCGTCTTACATGAAACATCACATTATTTCAAGCATAGTTTGGGATGCCCTGATTCGACATAGAATATCTACTCTAATTTATGTACCTTTAATGGGTACTGAAAATTACTAGTACGCAGAAAATTAGTTATGTTTATTTCATTGTTTAGTTTACTCATATAAATTGAAAATTAAAGAAAACATTTTAGTAATCTGTGCCTTTGTGGAACCATGTTGAAAGCATAAACTTATTGGTTTATTTTCAGGCTACAAAGGCCAATAGAGCAGTAGCTCGCGATTATTTTGTCTCTCTGAATAGCTCTTTTTTTGTAACTTAGTTTATTTATTGAATTAGTTTTATTTTTGGTAGTTTGGTATAAGTAAATTGATTCTAATAACTATATCGTCATACCTACTAAGGTATGACGAAATAATATCTCTTAATTTTCTATGGAATATGCTATTAGTCAACAAGATTTTCTAAACAAATCGAACCCGACCCACCGACTACCCAATCTATTGATCCAATTTCCCCAAAAACCTAACCACACAAGAAACAAAACCGAACCAAACAATAGAAGCATCGAACATACATAAAATTGGCGAGTTCACATAACAATATCAATTATAATCAAACTCCCTTCGCCCATACACAACGGAACACAATTACTGCTAAGCACAACCGGTCTTACCACAAAGGCTCACCTAAACGCCGAATTTTCCCGACACCCCCCCTTTTCCACCCCCCTTAGGGAGGTAACAACCCCCCCGAGCTCACACGTCTATCCATTTGCCAGCTAGTTCCGAGCTAAATTAATTTCAAAGCTCCTTATGTTACGTGCCTTGCGGCTTTGGGCTGTATGTGTGCGTTTCTCCTACAGTGTGAAGCTACTTTCGGAAGGCTTAAATGAATATATACGATGTTTATGTGTGCGTGGAGGTATATACGGTAAGTTTACGGTATCGCCTTGTTAAGGATCGAATTAGATGTAACAAATTAGTTTGGAGTATGGTGGTTTATGTACAAGGGGTTATGTGTGTGGATTATTGGAGGTATATAGGCTGTAATTTGCTAGAAGTTTCATTCATTAACAAATAATTACGTAAAAGTATTAAATGGACAATATTTGAATTTGATAGGCATTCAGTCAATGTAAAATACTAATATTCAGGTCAATTGAGATACACTGAAAGCCAATCCCAACATAATTGGAAAAGGCTAGGCAAACTATGATCAAGAATCCCGCAGTGTCTCAAAACAAGGGTGTTTAACCAGTGTGTGTTGCCAGTGATTACATATGGCTCTGAAACGTGGTCTTTGACTGCTGGCCTTTTAGAGAACCTAAGAGTCACTCAACGAGCAATGGAAAGAGCTATCGACGTACTATAGTCGACAGAGTGTATACTATGGTATATAATTATAGTTAATGAATGTAACATTAATGCACCAAATAAATCTAGTTACATTTTGTCTCTAATGAGTAGATTTATTAAAACGTCTTTAGGATTTTTTTACACAATGGTCCCGTGACCGTATTCAACCTTACCTCTGCCTCTGGCAACACTATCCTTTGAATACGACCAATAAGTACAGTACATGCATCAAAGAAATGTGGGTATCCCCCACATTTCTCCAGTTCTGTTTATGTACTAATACAGAGGACATAAACAGAACTGGAGTAATTAATGGAATTACTCAGCAGAAGCCACGGAGTCTAGATTGGTAATAGGTTACCAATCTAGACTGCGTGGCTTCTACTGAATAATTCCTGATGTAAAAACCCAATAACTCTTTTCCCGACTACTATTACTTTATCTATCTTCTGCAGACATGAGTATTTGATATTAATTTCAGCTTGATACCTCCACGCATTCCTGAAAAAAAGTCAAGGTCTTTCTTGACAAACGGACAACAAAGTGATCCCATAAGAGTCCCACTTATTTCTTAGTTAAAAAACCCTTCGTGGACCCTTTTGTAAGAATAACCGTGACGCTAAAAGAACAACTAAAGAAACATACTTACTGGACTTTTTAAGTTATAGCTTGACAGTCTCTACTTCTCTACCCAGAGAATATAATATATATCCTACTCAGGGAATATACCTGATACGGAATCCTCGAAAGGGTTGATAAAAGGCCTCAAACATTTTCATCTTTTCCCATTCTATTACAAACTACATATGATGATACTTATCTGTATCCGCTGGTGAATCTCAACTCCACATGTTTTCACATAAATAAACTGACAGGCGACGAAACCGAACGAATATTGCTTCGGCCTACTGCTTACATAACGTGTGTGTAAGAGATTTTGTTGAATATGTATTATGAACGTTATAGGTATCTATTATATGGAACCTGAGAATAGTAATAGTACATTATGGTACAAGTGTGTAATGTTGGTGATTACCGCTGAGGCGCCATTGAGACCCGAGCCGTTAGGTGAGGGTCTTAAGAGAGCCGAGGACGGTAATCATCAATACACACATATCATACGACGTTTTTCAACACACTTGTGAAGAAAATAATACTAAAAATCCATTTCATTTAGTGAGTAAAAGTTTATTTAGAGACCTATAACTAACTCACTTGTGAATAATAGTAAAGAAAAAGTCACAGTTTGATTACAGGTGTCATGTGCCTAATTGCAGTGAAATTAGAGCCATTTTATAAGTGTGTTGAAAAATTTGTTTGTACTATGGACCACGATTTTTTTGTTTCGAAACTTTTTTTAAAACAAAGCAACTCAACCAATTTTTTTAAAAAAAGCCTATAACTCACTTGTGAATAATAGTAAAGAAAAAGTCACAGTTTGATAACAGGTGTCATTATGTGCCTAATTGCGGTGAAATTAGAGCCATTTTATGAGCAAGTGTGTTGAAAAAGGTATATCGAGACACGTGTAATGCGTTGAGCCGGGTCAAAAACGACAAATTTTAAGCAATATTTCTAAAGATTCACTTCTTGAATTTCCAGCAACGTCATTGGTTCTATTTATTCTTCTTTATTAATTCATTTGAAGTATTGCTAAGTGACTGTTTTAGACCCTCTGGTCATATATTTAAAGTCATTGCGCAGTTTGAAAAAGGAAGGGAACGTGAGTTTTATTGTAGGTAGATAGAAAACATGATATCTTCACTATTGGTCATCATCATCATCAATCGTAAGACGCCCAAAGCCTCCTTCTTAAACCGCCGCGCTGAACGACAAGCCGCCACTTGCATCCATGGATTGCCCGCTACTCTCACAATGTCAACGGTACTAAGTGGCAACATTTCGAAAAAATATTGTTCTAGCAGCTGATTTCTGAAGTTTAGGTAATAGGTAATTAATTGATTTAGGATTCGGCACAAAACCCAAACCATAAAACATTGTCACATGCAGTTATATCTAAGCGTAGGTTCCGTGTATAAAACTTTATTCTTTTGTACATAATGTTAAGATATCTTCATAGCAGTTATTGCATTGTTGCCTTCCTAGAAATTCTTCTATTACGACATATAGCTGAAGTGTAATCATGTAGTATCACATTTCTTGGAAGTCTGCTCTGTGATTTTCTTTGAACTAGCTTTTCACTACATCTATTCACATTCCTACACACATAAAAATAGCAGTACTGGTAAGCCATGACACGAGGTAAAAATAAATATCATGAAAAACAAACACGACGATCCAACATTAAAATATCGTAATTAAACAACATCATATTTTTTTGTCCCTTTCCTTTATTAAAGTCGACGATATCTCTTCTTCTGCCAACATTATCTCTTAATCCCCATTTCAGCAGTCACCTCCTTCTAGCTATGTGTGTTTGAAATCAATAGTTTACAAAATGAAACTGAATTTATGAAGAGCATGGACAAAAAATACACAAATTTTCATTTGATAATACAGAGGTACTACTATCAAAACACAAAATCCGAAAAACCTAGTTTCGGCTGAAGCTTCGGGCATTTCTGACTGTTTATAAGATTAGTTAGTGGTATGAGTTAAAAATTGGTTACAGCATGATTAAGCAATTGTCCCGACTTCTGATGTGTTGTCAGAACTTATGAATTCAGGAAGTAGTGTTACCTTAAAAACGAGTACGGGCCAGTATTTTCGTTGACGGGCTAAGAGAGTTAACTCCCAGAATATACCTTAAAACTTTCGAAGTATTCCACATAGGGCTCCTGTGAAACCCTAGTGCCATTGACAGTGGGTGCCCTTCGTGGAATACCTCAAACATTCATCATACATTGTTGAATGTACAACATCTGTGTCACAAATATATTTTAATGCAAAAAGAAAAACAAGTATCATACAAGAATGTGTCATATAGACACCTAGCAGAGCATGTATGTCATAAAACATATAAAAATCCTGAGCAGAATTCATGACCTAAGCTCTTAAGTCACTTTTACGACGCGGCTATTCATAATAAAAGATTGAAGGCGAGGCACTAAAACAAAGACCAAGCAGCACTAGTATATTTCACTTTCTTTTTTGAATTCGTTTGTATTTTTACTGTATTTGTAGAACTTTTTTACAAAAAAAAAACATGGAAAGGGGCATACAACTTTTGCAACGCCATCAGTCATTCTGGGCCTAGTACCGTACCTAACATAATGAATGGTTTAAGGTTTTAGGTAATATCCTTAGAATTGTTAGAGTTTTGTAGACAGATAATAGAGATATCCAATACGTAAAAAGTAACTTGCTTCAAAACTGAAAATATAATCGGTGATTGTATGACTCTAAAAAGCATCTCGTGTTGTAAAGTTTACGGCTTTAGAATTCCGAATCATTTGTTAAGACATCAGATTAAATCGTACAAAATGTTGATGGAATCAGAAATCTGCCTTTATCTATATTATCCTTCGAATTTTCAGTAACCATTTTTATTATTTAACCTGTATTGTACCACTGCTAGGCGAAGGCCCAGCCATAATCTTCAAGTCTTCCCTTTGTGCAGCGTTCTCTGTAACCTTTACAAATAACAGCGTACAAAAATAGTTTCAATCTACCCAACAGATAAACTATCATAACTACAATAATTTATAATACCTCGATACCTTCACCTTGTTCCAGAAATATCATATTTTTCGCTCATGTCCGTTCTGAACCTCGTCCTTTATGGGTCGTAAACTGTTATATGTTGCCAACGACAGCGTATGATTTACGAGGGTCATCAAGAAACCATGCAGGTTTTATCATTGCTTTTATACCCTGTATCCGGCTCGAAGGACGGCTAAATATTCTATATTTTCTGTGGTAATGAACGAAATCAGTGATAAGTGCATTCGCTCTCGTAGATTTTGGACACTTGCCATTGATGTGACTAACAATATTCAAATCAAAATCAGTTTCCGTGGTTCCAATTGTAGGTAGTTAAATTATTTATTTCTTTAGGTCATCACCTACGTTTCGGGGTGTAGTGTAACGTGGTACAGGGCGAGCATTCGTCTGCAAGGTGCTCGCAAAGATAAACAAGCGGCCCGTTCTAGCCGTCTCGTATTGTTACGGTTCGTAATATGCTCAGTCTGAAACTCAGAAAGCAGCTTTAGATCTGATAACCCTGTCTTCAATCACTCGGGTTTAAAGAGGTGCTTTAGGAATAACAAAGGTAAATAGTACTTGAAGTTTCGATCACTTCTCTCTAGGTCCATCCATGACCTAGGTACACAGCGTTGGCAAGTCTCCAAAATTCAACCAACTGCTCAAGTTGGAGGGTTTGTTCTTGGCAATATCCACACAGATTGGTGATTATTTTTGTTTGTAAAACTGAAATCTTACTACTACTGACTGATACTACTAAAATTATTTCGTTCATATAAGGAAATTAAATAATGTGAAAGTCTTCGAAAGAACTTAAAATAGCTGACTGAAGGTAGCCCGTTACTGCTACTAACTTTTCAAACGATAATGATCACCATCCATACCTTTTTTTTTTACAAAAAACATCGTATTATCTGAAGCCACGACCTAAACGTACAGTGCAGACAACTCATTTTAAGAAGCGGTGTGAATCAAACAGGAATTTCTATAAAACAGAAATTTTAGGACCGAAATTATGCGAAAATTAACACTCGCTTCAGCCATAGGTAGTGGCCTGAATTGGAACTAAACGCCTCAACCTTATTTCTTGGGCTACAGCTGAAAATCAGCGTCAGTTGGCAAACTATGCGTTACCATCTGGCATATGCTGCGCCTTAGCCCTTTGGCATTTTTTTTCCTCTGTTTTTACCACCTAGTAAAAACAGAGTAGTTTTAGTTTTAAGTTCGTGCCAATAAACACAATTTCATTTCTTTCTTTCTATTTTTCCAAAGCATTTTCCACGGACAATTTAAAACGTTTACCAAGGTGCCACCCGTGTAATTTTCTAGACATTTAAAAGGAAAAACACTTGTAAGGTAATATAAGGTACAAAAAAATCCATATGCACGAGCACCAACGCAATTACCCTTCACAAATAAGACCTCTTTCCACGAACACGTATGACGTCATATGACTAAAATCTCTCCGTTCAGGTGACCTGCGCAGCCTCGTCCTCGCGAGGTGTTTAAGTTGATGAGCATTAGATAGGAGAGCGCTCGCTACACTTATCTAAGGAACTCTTATTAAATCCTCCTTAACTAATCCTTCAGGAGTACTGGCTGCAAAAAATGTGTAAGAAAAAATACTGGGTAGGATTTTTTTTTGTTGGGGAATTATCTTCACCTACCCACATATTGTGTTAAAGGTAAAGCGGCGTATAAATGACGTAAATAGATGAGCAATAGAATCAAGGAATTGATTATTACTCATTTCCTTCACTAGTATTTTTCCTATGAACTTTGCATGCCTGGATTGACGTGGGTGGCGTATTATGGGTACTACCCACATTAAAAAAATGTGTTATATTTTTCCCAACATTGTATTTAATGAAGAATTCATTCCGTATGTTATTCAACAACAATTTCATAATGATTATAACAATTCTTGGAACATTTCAGACATCAGTCTTTCCAGTAACTTTCCTACCCTCCAAAATCTCCTTGACAAATTCCGCCATAATCTATGTACGAACCAAACTTCGTTGCTAACCGTACCAGTAATTAGTGGGACCGTGGTATATAGCCGGGCGTATATAATGTAATTATGCACGTTCGTACATACGTACGCCGCTCTAAAATACTCCTGGAACAATTTGGAACTAGAGGCGAAGTTTGAAACCGCAGCAGACAGCGCCATCTTGGAGTAACCATGACAACCGGCCGCGAATTGTCTGTTCGCTACCTGAAATGTAAATAGCTTCACGGTTTGTTGTTCAGTATTGCTGAGAATATTGTATGACAGGTATTGTAAAAAAACAAAGATGGACAAAAATCGCAGCTTTTTTTAAGACTTCAGATGGACACGAATTGATGTATTTTTTCTGGCGAGCTTTTCAGTTGTCGATGTTTTGGTTGCGACTTACATCCACCATTAAAGTTCGGCCGTTCAGAGAATGCGTTCCTGACACATCGCGATTGAACTGACGACGTAACTTTGTAATGGCATTGCAGTTACGATAAAAATATTTTTGCTGGTTGTTTACCGTTTTAACAATTGATGAGCATTAAAACAACATTATTATATCAATAATCAATGAATGTTATAATTTTGTGCCAAACTGAGGGTCAAATAACTTGGTAAACAATATTTTTCTAAATCTATACTGCGCTATTACAAGGTTATGTCAGCGCTTTATATTTGTAGTGCTGTGCTAAAAATAACAGGCAAGTATCTGTTCTTAAATATACAGTTATACTTATAATATAAAATAATACGCTTTGTTTTTCTTTTTATGAATTTGAAAATAATGGACTATAAGATAACTTTATGAAATATAAAAATAAAACTATGACCAAACCGAACGCGCGAAAGAAAGTAGCATTTTTTTAATTAGATTAAAAATGGTAACCCCGCTGATTGTGATTGTGACGCTAAAACGTCGTCTGTTGTCGTTTCGTGGCCGATATAACGCGAATCATTACCAATATAACGCGATCGAGCTAATCTGGGCTCAAATAAAAGGTTACGCCGCCCGCCACAATACATCCCCGCCATTCAGCACGAAAAAGATGATGACCCTATTAAAAGAAGCCTGCGGGGAAGTCACAAGAGATGACTGGGCAAAGGTTGTTGAGAAGACTAAAAACCTGATTTTGGAACATTTTGACCGAGATATGAGGATTGATTCTGTTATTGATAATAATATGATTATACATGTAGGCGAAGATGATGAAGACACCACCTCCTCAAGCGAATCGGAGTCTGATTAATATTCTGTAAGCACATTCAATTCAATGAACTTACTTTATTGTATAGAAATACAGATTGTAACTTTGTTACAAAGAATAAATAAAACAATTTTATTATATGAATATTACCTTTTTTTGGTTTCCACTTAAATGACTAAAATATAAATTTTAAATGATTCCGCCAATATAAAACGAATATAATCTTAAAATAATGCGGCGGTTCATTTTGGAGGAACGGTAACGAACTCACTGTTATGTTGTTCCCATCACTAGTCGTGTCTAACTGATAGGTGTCAGGAACGCATTCTCTGAACGGCCGAACTTTAGTTCTTTTAAAATTGACGAATATTCATTGTTTAAACAAAAGCAAAAAAGTGTCTATTAGCTTTTCAACTATCATAAAAATTATGCATGAGAACTTGTTATTATAAAGAAAACTTTCTCCAAAGCCAAACAAGAAGTATGACTTCCTTGGCTTTGGCGTCAATGGCAATTACCATCAACAGCAATGAAGTGCAATTTAAACATACTAATAAAGGCCAGTAACACACGACGCAGACTTCCCTCTTCCCCTGACAAATGTCCCTTAACCCCCATTAATTTCTATCCTCCACAACATAAAGCCTACTCACAGGAATGCACTTCCTTGTCACAATCCCTCCATAAACCTCTCCGTCCCATTTAAGTACAACAAGAAGGAGTGCATTGTCCTCATCTCGGGATTCCTCAGCAGTGCTACACAGCAATTCGATGGAGTATTTCAATATAAACGTTGGTCGCCATTAGCAGGCGGGAGTTGCGGCCCAAGATATGAGTGGTGAACTACCCTTGTGGATGTTTGGGAGTGTGGAGAAGGAGTTTGTTTATTGCAACTCTGAGACGGAATGCATTACCGTGACCCCGGAAAGTAAAGGGGTATTGAAAGACACCGTGGATTTTAGTCAATACAAGTCTGACACTCCCTCCCGCCCTGCCCTGGGTGGGAGGACTCATTTGATGATGTTACGACAAAAAAAAAAGGATTTTAATAAATTATTCGTGGTACTCATAACTGTCTATAAAAAATTGGTTCGGTTTTGAAAACTAGGCAATTCACCATATGTTTACGTGGTTACCAACAATCTATTCCATCATTCCATGAAAAATGGTTTTTGACTTCTAATGGAAAAGTGGTTGGAATTGATTTCAAACACAAACATTTGATGATTTCTAGGCCACAATGCTAAAAAACCAAATAAAAAAAAAGAAATAAGTAATTCTCCAAATCAACGAAAGGTTTTAGGCGCTGTATGAGATATTAACTTTTAGCTGTTTAGAATTTTAGGATATTCCTAACCACACCATCAACAATCAACATGTCCCATAACAGAATCGTGTAATATACACTCACGCCGGACCATTTCTTATAGGGTATGCAGAATCTAAAGAAAGCCATAAAACAAAATCGCTTCCCACTTCCTGTCCTCTCGTAAGCTTATCTTTAAAACTAAGCAACTGATTTTGATACGGTTATTTTAATAGATAGAGTGAGAGATTGCACCCGTGCGAAGCCGGGAAAGGTCGCTAGTATCCAAAGGAGTTTGTAAAGTACAAACTCCTTTGGCTTCGTCCACGGTAATGTTAGAATTTGTTATTAAAAATGACGTTAATGAAAGTGAAACTCTAAAAAAGTCCTAATAAAATGCGAAAACACAAGTAAAGAATCCCTCTCCACACAACACAACATCAGAGGGCAGACAGACGTAGTTGTGGAGCACTCTTCATTTCGAATGCCTGTCCACGCGCGCCCCGCTCCCCGTGCACCGTGTGTACACGCCCTATCGGGAACGACGAACTCGCCGATATGTTGTGCTTTGGAGGAGACTTGATGTATATTTTTATAGATGGAAGTTTTAAAATCTTGTGAAAATGTGACATGCCAATTTTTACCTGTATCATTGTAAATACTCGTATGGTGTAAAATCACATGATTATCTTCATAATTATCTCGCTAATAGTTTTCGTTAGTCATTAATAAACTGTTTTTTTTTTTAATATGCCTAAAAATACGCACACAGCGAAAATATATGGGACAGTTTGATGTGTAGAATCTCGTTTGAAAGGCTTGGTAGCAGTTTGCGCGTTGATATATATATTTTTTTCATCTTGTTATTTTATAAAAACCTATCTTTCCACTACTATAGAAAACCCTGTGTGAAATTATAACACAACAGTTTATAATTGCATTGCTAGTCATTTTGATTTTATTAGAGTTACATCAACTTTTTGCACAAGCTCATTCGTAGACAGCTACGCGTGCTACGGGCTACGACGTTAACTATACTACGAGTATAAGCGCTACGCCATAGACTATAAAGATATTTTTGTGGATTGGTATTTACAACACACACTTCTATTTAAACATGAATGAAGTAATAAATCATGCAAAAATAAATAAGAAGCTTTACTTACTCCTACCGATTTGCCACATCCAGAACCCATCAAATTCTCAACTCCGTACTCACATGCCCTTCGCTCCTTGGCAAGTGATGAAAGGATGTGTGATGCGTACCCCTCTATTGTGGTTTGTTTCACAGCAACCAACCTGAGGCACAGGGGGAAGAAACCACGCGGTGGCCACCCTCACCTGCCTACCACGATTTTTAATTTAAAAGTACGTAGAATATTGAAGATTGTTTGAAGTGTACAAAGGTTTGCTTAGAAATAGAAAGTAATATAGAGCTAATGAGAGTAAGAGGCTAAGGGGATATGAGTTGTAGAAAATTTTATTGTCTAGAGCCATGTACGTTGAATGTTTTCAAAGTCATTACGAAGAGAATATAAGTAAGTATGCTATAATCTATTAAGCTAATCTTCACTACATAGCAATATATTTCACATATTACACCACTTTATGTCACCGGCTAGTAATTTAGTTTTTATAAAAGTTTCTGCAAATACTGTAACCAAATTGTTTAGTTCTATTACAAACATTTTTGAAAACTATCTTTATTACAGTAAAAAAATTGATTTTGTACTCATTCTGTTAATTAATCTTCCCTTACTTACGATGATTTCAAACAGTAACTACCTATAAGTGCACAAAGGGCGGGCGCTTTGCGGCAGTCTAACCTTAAAAATTGCTGATTTTGCCGCCGATTTTTTTGTATGAATGACTTTTAATTTTAATTGGTTTCACTTAACACCATACCACCTTACAATTCCTTCACCATATCAATACCCTAAACCAAGTACTTATCCATAAACAACTCAATTCGAATCTAGTGTCGACACATAATTACAACGAATGTCTTTCAAAAAGCAATCACATATACCGAGAGATCGACTATCCGAGATTGAATTGCGAATCCACGTAATATATCAAAGGTAATCCGTTTAAGTTTAAGGGGCACTATATATCATGCGATGGCGGTACATACATACCCACCCCGCTGTTTGGTCGCCTAAGCAGGGTGGCCCTGTAACGCATGTTTAGGTGGGTGGTACAAGACAGAAGAGATCAAAATCAAAAGTCATTTATTCAATTTAGGCTGATTTATCAGCACTTTTTGAAGGTCAATTTTTACATAAGACAGTCCGCCAAAACGCCCCCCCCCCCCCCCCTTCGACAGTTCCTAGTGTTTTGGCTGGGAAGAAGAAGTGGCGGAACAAACTCCCCAGCAACACATCTGTCTGTACGGTTAGAAGAACCAAGATTTAATACAATTTAATAGAACATTCACATTATTAAGATCACCAGAAATGCTCTTTTCTGTCACACAGATATCCCTCCAACCTTAATTATCCCCCACATGGCAAAGGTCCAACCCAAAATGAGCTGTACATCTTCTTTCTTTATTTTAATTCCTTGAATTCGATTATTAGCCGTGCGAGAAACGAACCCGTGAAACCCAGCGCAGCAGCGAATTGCTCAGCCACTGCGTTAATCGTGCAGTCATAGTTAAAGCAGGATTGCTGGAAGACCTGACAAAAACAATAAAAATTGTGTGTTATTTGTAGATACTTATTTGACGATCGTTAGAGGTAGTAGAAGCTTAAAATTCTAATAACCAGTCTTACCAAGCATTGAGTTTCGAATTACCTAGATACTTACTAGGTTATGGAGATCAGAAGCGTCAACACAAGATATCCGTGTTTTACACACATACATTGTACATTGTACTTGCAGTATGCATATACGGTGATTATTGTTTGGAAAATGAAAGAGCGCCTTTAGTGTACAAAAGAGGGTCTTCTTTTTCATTTAATGTCAAAGCTTCCCGTTTTATTTTCGTCACAAAAACGTGACAACTCATGGTAGATGGAGAAGCGTGTGTGACTTAGATAGCCAGTTACCATACTATGGTACATATATGAAACATACATGAAACATACATACACATACAATATGAACATACATGGCACGGGCTATGGCCCGTGCCATGTAAAATACTGATATTCAGCTTCTGAAGTTGAGGAAAAGATTTCTGAAAAAAACTATCTAGGTATATTTCTTTGTCCGTAAAATTATTCGCTTTCCTCTTATGCCCTAACCCTCACTTTATTCGTCAACTAAGCAGGGTGGAGGGTGTTCGAACGGGTGTGTGGGGTAACGTTTTCCTGTATGAAGGCACACGGCGCAAAGGGAAATCCTGTACAGGACAGAACGCTAAAATTGCCCGCTGTGATAGTAGGCAGGTAGGTTTGTATCTAGGATTATGGCGGGAGATTATTTTGAAGATGGCGTTCTGTTTGTTAGGTATTTTGTTTATGGTATTCTCTTCCTCTAAGTAGGTACTAATATAAGTTGATTGAGAGAGCCATGCAAAATGAAATGGGTTTAGGTTGACATTTGTTTGCGGCATCGGTTCGCATTTATAATATAACACAGCATATACAATACAATCTTTACTGAAATGAGGTGCCTGTTGCCTCATAAGCTGAAATAAAATAATTTATAAAAATTATATTTAACCGTCGCAATAAGGTTTCAAAGTTATAATCAGTTTTTTTCAGTTTATTAACTCAACGTTGACATACCTACTTACCTACAAACAATGTCTTGTACCACGGCTCCCATTGCCCGCCACGATAAATGGTCCTTGGCCACTCCCATAATCCACACTTGGCGGATAATAAATCCCAGCATTTCGCCATTACCATACGGGAGGACGCCACTGTCTAACCTCTTAACATAATCCCTGTCGCTTTCAAGTCAGCCATGTTTTAAGGAGCGGCTTATTCTCTGGCAAGCTTTCATGTAATCATTGTAGGTTTTCAGATGGACCCCGCCCTTCTTTTGTTTTGGGCTACTCAGCGATGAAAGAAAGACCTGAGGATCCTGAGCTATTGGCTGGCACAAAGAAGCGGTCTAAACGTGTTACAAATAAGACGAATTTTAAGTCTAAAATACAACTTTTCTTTGGAACTTTAGTTTATTTTATTGCGAAATGACAATAAGTATGCTTCATAAATATTAATAATACGTAAAGTAAAAAATGTGTACCCCTTTCCACAAAAAAATTGGTATGACATTTTAAGTTCAGATGGAGAAGGACCGCAGAAAGTCAATTATGCATGGTTAATTTAATTAATTGTCAGAATTCCGACCACTACTTAGCAAATACATTTGTAGATTTAAACATTTTTTTAAATATAAATGTGGAACGCTTATGTCTTAGGTCCAGCAATGGACTGCAATAAGTTGAATTGATTGATTGAATATATGAACGAAATTGATACTTACTTATTTACTTTACCTTCTGGTAGGCCGTACACACCACTAGCACCACAGACGAGAAGGACCATAATCCTACCGAAGGACCACATTTCATACACTTCTTATAATATTTTTTTCACGATACTTTATAAGCTACGTCTCCTCTCAAAATTGAAAGCCTTATTGATTGATAGCAAGCAGTAATGGACCCGTTAATAATTTAAGACACCCTGAATATGTAATCCTCTTCGAGCGACGAACGTGGATCGTGGTAAATAGATAATTAGGTAAATGGCATCGGAGGTAATGTACGGTGTATGTATTAATTATTTATTATTATGTGGGTGTAATATTCGAAGATTTAGGCGTGAATATTAGTTACTCAAAATACAGTTAAAAAGACCACTATCCATAATTTTTTTGGGTGGTAAAATCATCAAGCTTTTGACCAGGAGAGAAACAGAGGAGATTAATTTGAAACAAACAAACTAAAACTCACTGTGTTTTCAATTGCCCTTTACGATCCAGGGTAACGATAACATGCTTGGGCAATGAAGGCTAATTAAATTACCAAAATTAAACAGAGATTCCTATGTTTCGACGACTAAATCAAAATAATCATAGATAATATCTATGATTATTTCATTTTCAAGCGCAGCTGTTTTTTTGTGATTTCAGAGTTCGTCCCAAAGAGCAAATTGTTCATAGTGTCACCAAAGTGTTATTAATCTTAGCCTAAAAACACCTACGATTGGACTGTTCTTAGACAGATTTTAAGACAACTACTACCTTTGAAAACTGGCGAAAGTAAAAAATAAGACCTCCTGAATAAAAAAGCTTCGATATGCAGAATAATCCTAAAAGAATACCCATCAGAGTCCTTTGTAAACCGATTCTAAAGAGATCATGAGAAAGAAGGTACCAAAGGTCAATATTATTAACGTTCGACACATCAACATCAAACACCATAACATCTTTTGTCATATCGCTTATGGGAAAAAATAACTGAGAGCCAAACTGTACCCCATCGACTTTTTCACTATAGAACTCATTTAAATCTTTCGATGCACCCTACTTTGCCTGCGATGCACCTTGTTGCAAATTAAGGATTCAACCCTTATAAAAAATGTGACCCCAAAGAATCGTGGGTAAAAAAGTTTTATCTTTTTTTTTTATTACACTTTATTGAAATGAGACACCGGGTACGCATATAAAATTGGTCTTTTTGTGTGCCGCGAAAGGGTTAGACACGTCGGTAGTGCATTGAATATATTTTTTTTAATGTGACGTACAAAGAGTTAACCCTGCGTATGCGGTTCGTGACGGTTCGTTATATCGGTGTTAAAGTTGAATTTGCGTTTGCGAACTGTCGATTTTTTTTATCCTATCGATATTTTTTTGTATCAAGTTTAACGTAAATAATGCCAATGCTAATGATTTGTGTTCAAACAGAACACTGATACAACAAATATTGCTATTTGAGGTGATTTAGACACAAACTAAATAAATATTCTCTAATATACCTATTGAGCCTCTAACTGAAACAATGAATGCTTAAGATATGATACATAGAAAGGTATTATTAAATTAACCTAACGCAAATAATTTTATAAATATTTTATGAAAAACAATGCACAACAATTAATTCAACGTCGTCAATAATAAATTTGAACCTAAAATAAATCTCAAACCGTCTTTATTAAAAAGTGTACCACTAACCCTTTAAATGCGACACTACGGTCTATTGTACCAAACACAAAAACTATCAGACAAAAAGCTCTAAGAGATATCATCAACAATTTCACACTTGGCACGCATGCGTCACATATTTTCAATTTGACAGAAGAGTGCTTTATTTAGAACGATAAGTATCGCTCCTGATTCCATCTGATGACATTATGTTCAAGTATCCTGGTCTCATTGACTTTTTACGTGATTTAATAATTAAGATAAAATAACTTTATTTTAATTTTTTTGGTTTGGTTAAGGAATATAATATGTACTGTAGTATCATAGATCATTCATTTCAGAAATACTGGGTCTATTTATACATAAAAAACATTAGCTGACGTTATATTCGTGTTATTTTGTGTCATGTTCTTATATTTATCCTATAAAAAGATGTATTTAAGACGTATTACTCAGCATAAGCAATAAAATCTGGGCACATTGAGCTACGGCTACAGGTTCAGGTTAAAATTCTTATCGGCTGTTTCTGATTTAATTGTGTTTAAGAATTGTATCAAGAAAATTACCGTCTGTTGCTGGTAAAGACAATCGATACAATTACCACATCAACACACTACTTCAAAAAAGCTTTTTCAAAAAAAAATGTAACCGCCTTCAAAACCAACCACTAAAAAAGGCCAAAATAACCTACAAAATAACTTTTCTTTGAAGCCGGTGGTTTTTTTTTCATTGTCTTTTTTGCCACCGACTTCCGAAAGAAAAGTTATTTTGTAGGTTATTTTGGCCTTTTTTAGTGGTTGGTTTTGAAGGCGGTTATCTACATTTTTTTTTTGAAAAAGCTTTTATTTTACTCTTTTTAGTTTAAATATTCAACCCAAATTCTTGTCAAATAAGTACATCATTTTCTTACATGTGCACTAGAATTTTGTAATCACATCACTCCTGTACAAAATTAGCTAACAAAAATTCCCTATCTCAAAAACTACTGAACCGATTTTGATGAAACTTGCAGTGTTCCCTCAGTTGAACAATATCTAGTATAACAAAAAAAGAATGACTTAAATCGGACTTGTAGTTCCAGAGATAAGCGAACACAAACTAAATCAGTTGATGCCTACTCCTTACTGTTAAGGAGTTATACCTTCCATCATCAGCTCAGCTACATGAGATTATGATTACCATAAGCAAATACTTAAATTACTTCATAATATTTGCGAAAAACTATATGTGGGCCTATAAAATTTGAGGGTTGCCCTCGATTTCTCCAGGATCCAATCATCAGATCTTGACTTGGTGAATATGGGACCACTCCGGAAGCATCTCCTTTCGAACAAAAAAAGAATTTTGAAAATCGGTCCACAATCGCCGGAGAAATCGCGTAACAAACACACAAAAAAAAAAAAAAAAAAAAAAAAACATACAGTCGAATTGATAACCTCCTTCTTTTTGAAGTCGGTTAAAAACTTACCAATTTTTCACCTGAGTAACTATGGATAAAAATTATGCAAATTCAAAAATCTGCACTGTAAACCGAACACAAAAACACATAAATTTTGTAACCCGTCAACGGCGACATGTTTTCCAAAAACTTGGCCGCCGCGTCACTCCCCTGGCATTCAGGCATACGCTCCTATTTACCAATAACCCTTACTGACCCTTAACCCTTCTACCTAAATATGACCTCTCGGCCTAGCCCCTGGTCATTGTGTAGCGAATTAATCGGCTAGTATGCCCATTGTATGGACACTGCCCACCCGTTATTCGTTCGTCGGTCATTGTGTTTATATTAAAAGTTTTTAAGTGTCCCCTCGCAGTTTAGGGTTTGCGAAACTGGTTTGCGAATTTTTTCGCGTGCAGCGGTCAAAACTGGTTTGTTTTGTATTGGACGATATCAGTTTATCTATTTTTGATATTCGGCAAATAATGCTTTGGCTAGTTTTTTTAATCTCATACAAGGTGTTGTCGAAAAATATTTGCTCTTTATTTTACAGTTAAAAATATTACTATATTTTTGAGAACAATAAAAGCACAGAATCGCCACTCTGTTCACCAGGAAAGGACTAACTTTTTATTATTACAGATTTTACCTAACATGGATGCTAACTAGGTACTTACTAACAGTACCTACCAGTCTTTTCCCAATTTAAGACTACACTCAACATATTTCATACCATAACTATTTTTAGTACTACTTTTATTTTATGTCTTCATGATTCAAAACTGCCTATATTTGGCTTAGTTGAAATAAACAATTTGATTTGATTTGAATTTGTAATTTTTTTTTTCATATTTTCGTGTCTCATATTAATTATCTAACAACATATTAAAGATCTGAACTAAATAGAACTATTCTTTTTCTACCAAAGAAAACTCAACACAGTCTACCAACCTCAACCGGTGTGCACGCACGTTGCAAAAACCAGCAACAACGAACTTTAACTATTTTGCATACAAAACACACCCCTTTCTAATAGTTAACAATTTATTGTTATTATTTATGCACCGGAAATGTTCCCCTCGTGTGTAACTAGCGGTGCTACAGATGTGCATCTTAGATGACTACTGGGACAACCAACCAACTTACTTCAAGCGAAGGACCTACTAATATTTTAAGATGTTAGAACTGGCTGCAATTTGGAAAGAAGAAACTTTTTAATGGAATTTTACCTTAATTTTTAATTTTTTGAATTAAGAATTCCGTTTTTTATTTATTAAAATTTAAAAACCGGGTTTAGAATTTATCGCATTAGATTTAACCTGGTATTGAAGGGTTACAATTTATTACGGTTACGATTCCTTTTCGGTGAAGCAATGAAATCTTATGAAGTACTACAAAGAAAATTAATAGCTAATAGAAAGAAAGCTCAAAGATTTCCGTGAAAATACCTAGATAATAATTCCATAGTAAAACTTCAATCAGGGAATAATTTTACTTCAAATAAATCCAAGCCTAGGTATACCTAAACTAGACTATCTAATGAAATCGAAGCTAAAAAATAATCATGGTATATAAACCGTATCAAATCGGAAGTATATAAAACCGATACATAAAAATTCTAATAATATCCACTATTCAATAAAAAGCTGTCAGTCAAATTGCATAAAAAGGATCAACGCGAAAGGTGTGCGTCGTTTATGCAAATTTCTTTCCTAAACGACAATCCGCCAAGATATTTTAGACTTTATTTACATACAGAAAAAGTTGGTTGTTACTTTTCCATGTATTGAAATAAAAAGTCAACATTATGCAATTTAATTCTAAAGCTTGTTTGACGATAATACAGTTCAAATTCGCAAAGAAATCAAATGCATTTACGGCATACCGTATCAGGTTCGTTCCTAATTTGCATGAGGTATTGTGTTGCAAGCTTTATTTTGTAAATGGCCACAAAAGATTTTTTTAATAAACAACACTGCGAATGCATGCAAAGTTAAAAGTAGAACATCTGCTGTGTGGGGTTGAAAAGACCGCTTGTGCAAAAATTTGAATATCGATAGAATTAGCGTTGCATTCTACCTGCGTGAATTGAATAAATAAATATTATTAAAATATTGCGGATTTGTTATTTAAAATAGCAACTCTTGAAATATAAAATTAAATAGATACAGTAATTCGAACTATTATATCCATCAATTTATAATAAAATGATAAAGAAAAGTACTAGAGTAGAAACGTTGTTTTCCTCAGTTAAGCCATAAAGTAAGTGTAATTTGTGATTTGCCCAAAGAAATATAGTAGATCAACTACCTATGAAAATAGTTCCAATGTAAAAGTTGCAAGTTTGACAAGAAAAGCCATGCAGTGAAGCACCCAGAAAAAACAAGTTAGTGTCCTTCCATCTAAATACGTATAGAATATAATACGAAATAATCTTTATAAATATTAAGGACTAGATAATCACTTAAACACTATAATAATTTCAATCTACGAGTGTGTAACAACATAATTTTACCAAAAAAATGGTGGGACAATTTTATCCGCCTAAAGTCTGTTTTTTAATCTCGTAACCTAAATTGACACATGCAAATATCAAATTTACAAATTATGTTGCCAGCTCTTTTGTGCAGTGTTGTACCTACGATACCGGTTTGTTAAATCGTAACTTTTTAACTATAATAGACGAATTTTTAACATTTTAAAATTCACTGACGTACACACGGCTGTACGACGAGCTAGAAACTGCCAATGAAATCTGACCAGGCAACGCTATGCGTAATTCTTAATCCATCATTTTGTTTTGTTTAATTTGAAGGCATCGAAACATGACCATGTTTAAAAAAAAAAAAAAAAAAATAGACGTCATCAGTGTTGTTCCCGGACGCGGCTGTCATCTGGGCCATATAACCGACAACATTACTGATAGGTTTATCATAAAAGTAGGTGGCGATTCTGATGATTCGAAGTATTCCTCAAATTTTGGTTCTCGGATCCGGGTTTTTCTGATATTACCTGGCGTCGACTAAGATTGTTTTTTATAGCCGGTTTCATTTCACACGTTTTATATACTTAAATGTTTATTTGAGACATTTTAACAAAATTGGTAGCTTTGGCCTTGTAAGTATTTTCTGTTGCTATCACACATCAGCCTATCGTTTCTTAAAAGTTGAGCCGTAAAAATAATGGTCCGTCATAACTTGGAATATCGCTCGTTTATCGACATTTTTTGATATTCTACCATGTTTGCTGTTGGAAACGTCTCTACTAAAGAAAATATCTACTATTCAAATACAGAAAAAAACGAAGAGAAAGAAAATTTTTCGATTTTAGGTATATAAAAAGATACAACCGCTCTTTGTATCTTTTATATAAAATCGAAAAATTTCTTTAAAAGATACAAAGAGCGTATATAAAATAATAATATAACTGTTCAAGCATAATTCAAATAAGACATAGGTTCTTCTTAATGTTAATATTATTGAATTTATATTTAAAATAGGTACCTATTGCTTTAAAAAAAAAAACACTACTTCTATTTTTAATAATTTTTTTGTCAAAATTCGCGTGCGCAAAAACAGCTGACCAACTGCATTCTACTCTAATTCCCTGACAACCATAAAAATACATTGTAAAAAAAATAACACCTTTTGAAAACCATGCACTAGCAAACTAGTTCACTCCATAGAAAATCATTATGTTTGGCAAATCTGCGCAAAATTCTATCACAATAGCAAAACGCGAACCAAAAACCAGAATTTCAAGTTCATTTACTTTTTTTAAAACCAGTTCGACCGCGATCCACGCGCCTTTTTTAATTCGCAATATTTTTTAAACTGGCAACCTTGGTGCGTGTTTATTGTCCCCTGCCATATTGTCTGGAATGACCTGCACAGTTAACGAATTATTGAATTAGTTAATAATTACATGCGTTTGTCGTAAATTTTGTTGCAAATGGGTGGAAGACTCATAATTCATGTTTCAGTTGCTGGTGGCCGCAGCTTAGTAATGAGGTGTTTGTTGCAATTGTATAGTTTTCTGTTAAAATAGGTTGTTTTTTATAACGTCCATCGGTTTTTCTTCTGTGGTTATTTTGAGTCCATCACTTGGAAGTTAGGTTCTTTTATTTAAATAAAAGATTTCTACCAACATAATGTGCGTTTGTAAAGTGGCTATCAACATTTAATATTAAAATGACAACGTAATAACAAAATTAAAAAAAACCTCGAAGCTTGTCCTACTAAACATAAAGTTCTAATAGCTCCCAAACCTCTAATATTCCAAGTCGTACGGGTCGTGCCATAGACGATAAAATTCAAAAAGTATTACCCTAGTCTACGGCCTTAGCTTATCTTAGTGGCTTACGGCCTAATACTCATTCGGCAAACTTGAAAATGGAATGCCTATTGCCCAATTTGGCGCCAAAACGGCGCGTCGCGTGCGAGAACGCGCGCCGCCTCACACACGGTTGCCCCGCCCCCCATACGCCGGCCAATCGCACGGGGCGAACACCCTCACGGGCCGCGCAACACGCATATTGATCTGCGGACACCGCTCGAACCGTTTACATTTCGACATATCACATGCTAAACACCGACAAACAATAACATATGGTCACTTGCCACACGATATTGTACTCTATTTTAGAGGGTTAAGGTCTAAAATCACTCACTGTAATTGATGTCACATAGGTCCTTTCATTTTTTCAGAGGGGTGTAATTTATAATGTGAAAGGACCTCAAGCGATAGTGGACCTTGTACTTCAGAGTATAGGGCGACTTAACTGTATGAAATAAATATGGATTGGTACGAATTGAAGCAAATAATAATTACCTATGTTAAACTGCTAGAAATTATCAAACAATGCACTGGACAACGAACAACACTAGCTCAACCAGCCTATCTTCAAAAGAACATAAAACTAGAAGGGTTCTAAGATAATATTTACAAGAATTCAATATTTAAAAAGTGAAAATATAATATTAAAGTCTTGTTGGTCCAAAAATTTTGATTTTCTGAAATCTTTCATACCGCTAGCACTGCCATCTAGTGGCAGATACTAAAACAACTAAGACAACAACTTTTGAACCAAAGCAAAGCATTTAATTCTTGCTACTGCACAACAGATGTCGCTTCTCACAAAAAGGACCTGCGACAAAAACGACATCTAGTATCGTATTCAGAAGAAAAATAAATTTAGAATCGTCAATTTTACAACACAAATAGGAAACAATATTTCTAGTAATTTAAAAATAAGATCTAGTTTTATCGATAAATTGTATATTTAAAACTACATACATAAAATAAACATTACTTTAACCACCATTTTAGTCACATTCTTAATTTGTTAAAAATAAATAATTAACATTTTCATCGAGAATGGCTTTAAGCCATTAAAATACTTATTATTTCAAATACATTTTAAAACAAAATAAAGCTATCATCATTTCAGTTCCTTTCTCTATCATAGTAAGCAAATTCCATTAGCACTTTATAGATTTTGACATTAACACTATGTTAGAAATGCTTAGAAAATTTTAGATATAAAAAGTACCTGTTTTCCCATCACTCTCGAGATAAGTAAAATTCAATATTATACAAGTCATTCTTAATACTCAGAAAAGATACAGCAAAATATATATCTTTCACAGGGAACGATAATTTGCCTGCTACCGTGTAAAAAAAACTCGGATTTTATTAGCTACAGGTAAATGTTCTGGTGAGAGAGCACTTTATGTCACTGTTTGACACAAAACTGATCCTTTTCAGAGAGATGCAGGTAAATATCCTGTAAGTATAGCTGCATATGTTTATCATGTAGATGTTACTTAATTGAAAAAAAAAACAGTTTAAACTAGGTATACCGTTTTATAAAACATGCAATTCTTTTTAATATTCTAATGCATTTCTTCTTTTAATAAAGTGGCATTTTTAGACCCCCTATTCTTGTATAGACAAAGAGAATGCACAGAACAATACATACTTATCCAGCCAGCTGTCTAGCTAGAAAGATATAACAAAATTTGTCTGTCTTTTTCTATCTCTTCCCTGTAAGATCCTCTCTCACCCTTTACTGGCCAAATTTACTTGACATTTGTATAGGAAAGGTCCATTCTGTATGTCTATGAATTCAAACAATTATCAGAATTATTAGACTAGTCACACAAGAGATTGTAAGAATAAGAAAATTAATTATATTTTATCTTTAGATGCCTTTAGACTTCAGCTGGTTTTTCTATCTCCTTCCCAGGCTCGTTTAAAACTAAAGGTATGTCTCCACCAGCATTCTTGGGTACCCAACCAGCAGAATCGTCTTCCAGTTTCCGTTTTTCTTCCTTCATTCTCTCATATTCGTCAATTTCTATCTGGTATTTGGGTGTGGTTATGCCAAAGAAACCAGCAAGAGACTCTCCAGCGTAATCAACTGCATTCAACATTTTGTTGCCAGATTTCCAGGCATAGTGCGAAAGCCAAGGGCCCCAGGGTAGAGTTTTCTGAAAAAGACAAAAATGGGAAATTAGTTTCAATGAACTTACTGTTAAAGGGCGTGAATGTAACCCAGACTTTGAAAGGGATTTTAATGTTGAATTGATTTGATGTATTATAAAAAAAATGCTGTGTTTTATTTAATGAATTAATCTTTATTATTTAGAGACTTTTTAGCAATATACCATATTCATTCAGTATTAAAATCCCTTCCAAATTATTGCTCCTATTCACGGTTTTACAAATTTAATATTTTTTTGTTTTTCAGAGTCTGGAGACGGCAGGACAAACCTCTTTAGACGTCTATAATAGGAATTGACAAGAGTTTGAGCAGAACCAAGCCAATATGAAGAATGAATAGACTTTACTATGCAATGGGACAGTTTAGACTAACTATAATAATAATTGAGCCCGTCTTTTGTAGTCCTGACTGCCAGTATGTTGGACCCCATTCCTGATAGCAGCTATTAAAAATATTTTAAATTATAATATTAGTAGGATTGCTAATTAAATGTAAAAAAAAAATGAGTAAAGGAACTAAACACATTGCATTGTTCTTTAAATTATGCATAGTTGCTTTAATAAGTAGAAGGCTTATTGTTCCTTCGAATTTCCATTTTTATGTATTACTTGTTCATTTTCCTCAAGTAAAAAATAAATAAAATGCATTATCAAACGCTGTTAAATTTTCAAAACCACTTAAACATAGATTATGGATTAATGACTGGAAACTAATAAAATTCAAGGTAACAAACTATTACAGCATCATCTTTATAATCAATTTGATGAATTTAAGTATTACTTTATGAGTTTCCCTTTCCTTTCCCACTATATTGCTTAATGAAGTCCAAAAAGACTAGATTTCTAATGTGAGTAATTTACTCATATTAAACGCAACTGATAGTCATAATATGATCTCAGAACTAGAACGTAATAACAGCGCAATCCTTACAAGTCAACCAAATACGAAAAATACGCAAACATTATTTTTATAAACTCAGTATTAATCAAAATATTTTGAACTTAGTAAGACTCCGAAAATAAATTAGGCGTAACAAACAAGCTATAGTCATAGATATTTATGGAAACCAAATCAATCAAGGTCTCACCTTAGCCTTAGCTGAAGGTAATAAAACAAAGAATTCAAATGCATTCCTTACCGGATCCACGTTTGTTGTTTCTTGGGGTTCTGTAGCCAATTCCGCCACCTCTTCCTCTTCTATTTCTTCGTCAACTCCATCGCAAAAATGCAGAACTCTCGCAGGTTTTTTAATAGTAACGTGGGTTTCAGTGTTATTCTCCATCTCCATTATTTAATAAACAAATATTTATTTACAATGAAATCGACACTGTTTATTTCTGGCGAATGACACAAGACTGACGTTTGAGACGTTTCGTTCAATCCAGTGCTGCCAACCCTAATTTTAGAAAATCAGTAGAATATTGTCCAAAATATCGGTAGAAATTGGTAGAATAAACAATAAAAATCGGTAGATATACCACCTGTATACAGGGTGTTTCTTTTAAATGGGCCAAAAGGGAGAAATCCGCATCCATAAGAGATACAGGAAAACTTTCTTAGGAACCTTTAGCTCTTTTTTGGTGTTGAGAACTTTGGCGTTTTTATTTTTTTGGTCAAGTGCGAGTTGTCCCCAGAAATTAGTAAAATTGGCCAAAATTTTTTTAAATGCTTTTCAACTCTGTTTCATGTAAGGATCAATTCATTGTATCGGTCGAAAAAAATCGCAACGGCGGAAGTTGGTCAAATTAAGCAAAATGTTTTTTCATACAAACTGTATGAACGAAAAAATTATATATTTTTTTTATGATGTCATCTGATTTAGTGTTATGTAAGGACCATTTCATTGTATCGGAAGGAAAATGTGTGGGCAAAAGTAGTGGGTCAAATGTAAAGAAAACCTTGACTACCTAACACGACTTTATGCTGTTAGATGAAACATTACTCTAATTTTGACCAACTTCTACTGTCCAGATATTTTTGTGCCCATACAATTATCTCATCCTTACATGAAAGTAAGTCAAACAGCATCATAAAAAAAAATGGTAATTTTTTCGTTCATACAATTTGTATGAAAAAATATTTTGCTAAATTTGACCAACTTCCGCCGTCCCGATTTTTTTCTTCCGGTACAATAGAATGATCCTTACATGAAACAGAGTCGAACGGCATCAAAAAAAAATTTGGTCAATTTCACTCATTTTTATGGACAACTCGCACTTGACCAAAAAAATAAAAACGCCAAAATTGTTAACATTAAAAAAGAGCTAAAGTTTCCTAAGAAAGTTTTCCCGTATCTCTTATGGATAAGGATTTCTCCCTTTTGGCCCATTTAGAAGAAATACTCTGTATAGTAGGTTTTTTGAATTAAAAAATACGTAAAAACTGTTTTGAATTTATTTATTGCTTGTGTTTATAAATGTTTCAGTTAAAAGTTTTAATGATATGAACTAGGCTGCCCATTTTTCTTTGTTAAAATGTTTTAGATACACCCTCTACATTTCTTTGGCACGTTTTCATTATTAGTTATTAAGAAAACAGTCTATCAATATTGGCACTACTATCAGAATTCATTACTCGTTGAGCTAGACTCTAGCTGCGTAGAAGCAGAAGCAGGTCACAACTCACAACTCTGTAAGTAACAAAATTATGTACCTAAGTGCTTTTTTTATTCACCCATAAGCCTATTATATCACCGCCTAATCCTTTAATTTTTTTTCAATAATGGCGTTGAAAATTATGAAAATAGGTGAATTTGAGGCTTAGGTTGGTAGACAGGTAGACTGAGGGCAAAGTAGGTAGATCTACCTACAAGTTGGTAGCATTGAACTTCAATCAATCCTTCTCTTGCATAGTGATGGTGACAGATGGTGATGATTGCAAAAAGTTGCCATTAAAGCAATAAATAAAGCTAAAGTATTTGTATGTTTTTTTGGATGCCCCCATTAAAGTAATAAATAAAGCTAAAGTATTTGTATGTTTTTTTGGATGCCCGCGCTAATTTCAGGAAAACTGTTTTTGTGAAGGATTGGTCGCTAGCCGCTGGCTTGCTCGACGGCGAGTATTGGGTAGCTTGCCATCCAATCAAGTGCCACCCGTGTCGTCTACGGCGCGTTGTGGGCCATGCCATTTCATTGTTATTTCTTTATAATAGGCATCTTGACAGCATCAGTAAATTGCAAATTAAGGTGGAGCGACAGTAGTAGCCCGCGAAATTTAAATTTTCATGTATTTTTTGCTATTTGCTTATCAGTGTCAAGTTATACCTTGATCAAAATATGATTCGCGACAATAACAAGTTTAGTTTTATATACAAGAATAATCAAAACAGTCGCTCCATTCACTCTCACAAATATTTGATCAAAATTAGTTAGATTTCGGATTTTTACCAAATTTGAGCTAATCTTTGTGAGCGGGACTGGAGCGAATGTTTTGATCATTCTGATATGTAAAGTTATGCTTTTTATTGTCGCGAATCATATTTTGATCAAGTTATAACTTGACACTGTTAAGCAAATTGCAAAAAATACACGAAAATTTAAATTTCGCGGGCTACGACTGAGCCTCCGCCTTAAATTACTCCATCAGTGAAAGTTTTAAACAGATGTACTTAGTTTAACTTTTGTTAAATTAATGCAAATTTACATAAATATAACTAATGACGTCAGAAACAAGTAAAAACTTACTTCTTTGTGATGTATATTGATGATTTTTAAAGTGTCGTAAATATTTGACAATTTTAGTGTGCACCGAATCGCTTCTCAGAGACTTCTTCTTCTTCTTTGGCAGTGTTTTCTGTTGACTCTGGATAATCTGGGTTTTATGTTATTTTAGCTGAGTATAATTAATTATCTACTTTTTATCAGATTGTCTTTCTTGGCAACCATTGGCAACACTCTTGAATGCGTTCCGGTTTGGAAACCTGAAATATTTACATCTTGAGCATTATTACGGATGATATTCTCGATAAACAGACAAAACCAAACTCTAGAGTCTATGGCTATCTCTATTGTCTATAGTTTCGGAGCTGTCATGGTCTCTCTTGCTTGCTGTCATTTTTTTTGTCACTTGTCACTTTTGTTTTGTATTTGTCCAAAAAGATAGTTGTCAGGAAGTTAATAAGAATGCTTTTTTTCTAGTGAAAAGCTAATTAAAATAAAAAGAAATAAATAAAAACAATTGTCTCAAAAACAATATAAATCATGGAAGGGTTTTGCAGAGGTTGTCTCATAAAATATGACGACCCGATGGAATTGCTTCAGTATACTGAAAAAAACAGAAGGCTGTTTGTGTATTCTACCGGATTACAGGTAAACTTTGATCTTTAAAAACATGAACTTTACATTCTTATTGTCATCCCTAACATTACATTCTCAAAAAGATGTAACTTACATTTTTTGTATCGTGGTAAAATCATTAAATGAGTCCTCCCACCTAGGGCAGGGCTGCAGGGACTGTCAGACTTGTACTGACTAAAATACATGGTGTCCTTCAATAGCCCTTTACGCTCCAGGGTCACGGTAATAAGATAAGTCCCGCGACCCCGGCAGGCTTCGCCCTCTGAAGGGGGACCCCGTAAACTTGCTGACAGTCTTTGTGGCGCGCGTAGAACACAGCGCGCCGTCGACCCATGTAATCCTATTCCAGTTACAAAATAGAATTCTTCATGAAACTTAACTAAACTTTAGTATATTAACATAATTTTTAAACCTGGTTCATATAAAAACCTGATTTCATACAGATAATATTCAAAATGTTCATAGAAAAACATAGTTTTACTGTGTGAAAGAAGTGTTAATTCTAACAGTAATATTTTCCCTGATAATGCTTGTATCCAATAGACATCATAACAAAAACTTTATAAGTCAAAACTCTATAATTTAACAGATATCAAAAATTTTCTTTCCCAGGTGAAAAGAAATGACACATTTACATTCCAGCTATGTAAAGACTGTTTCTTGAACATGAAACAAGCATGCAAGTTCAAAAAGAATTGTCGCACATCAGACAAACGGTTCAGAAACTACTTAGCCTTAAAGGATATAGGGGATCCAGTGGATTTTTGCACATTCCTCAAAAACAGTGATGAAACATTCCGGTAACTATCATTATTTTTGATTAATTTTAATAAGGACTGGAGAATGACGAGTCTCATTCTTGTTCTTGTTGGTTTGACCATACCGAAAGAGTAAATAGCGACCCTATTATTAAGACTCCACTGTCTGTCCATCTGTCAACAGGTTGTGATCTCATGAACTATAACAGATGATGTAATTCTGTCACCACTATAACAGCAAATACTAAAATTCAGAATAAAATAAGTAATATTTAAGGGGGCTGCAATACAATGGACATGATCTTTTACTGTTTTTATAGATAGTGGCAGAGAATCCTTCATTCACAAGTCTGACTCATGGGTGGGTTTTTTTTTTTAAATCGCCTTTCAATAAACTACCTGTCTGTTGTGGATGTGTTATCATACATTTCATGAGTTATGACAGCAAAACAACAACTTGTAAAACATTTGTGTGACCTTAATCTGCCCTTCATGTTTTGTCTGTAAATTTATTGAAATACCAGCTGAACCGCCAAACTTCATACCGCCTCAGAGCCTTTTAAACCTTCCCTGGACTTCCAAAAATAAATCAAAAGTTTTAACGGGACTAACGAACAGCAATTGATTTTTATATAATAGAGAAGAGATTTAAACAACAACTTGTCATTATTTTCCAGTTTTCCAATGACAAGTGGGAGTAGTACACCTGCAACACAAAAATGTAGAGATGATGATAATGGTAATGTAAACAACTTTTAATGGTATCACTAAGTAATTTATTCAACTTAGAAGTCTGCCCAAATGGCTGCCGGAACCCTGCCCAGCCAGGGTTACAGCTGCCGCAAACCCGCCCAGCCAAAGTTGGTGACCACAGCTTTACACGATGCCGCCGCCGCGCTGCTCCCGCACCGCCACCGCGCTTCTATGCCTGTGTATTTTGCAGTGCTCGTAAACATGACCAGTCCAGCCTCACTAATGTCGGCTATTTCTTATGTCCCGAATAAATCTGTATCTCTGTTACCTAAATTCCTGTCATTGGCTAGGTTTGCCAATCTTAGCCTTTGAAAAGGTGACTAGCAGTCAAAGAAAAAATCCTATAATAGACACAAAGACAGACCTTAAATATGGACTTTTAACATATTTCAGAGTCAACATGTACAAGTATCCGTAACTTCATGACGGACATTCTCCAGGGTGAAGAAATGCCTGACACAGAAGCACGCATCATCAAAGAGGTTATAGAAGAAGAGGCAGATGTACTTGATGACTCGCTGGATTCCCATTGGCTGCAGGATGATATGTCTATTGATACAGACTTCAGATTGGATTTAAGGTATGAAAATATCAGTAACATAGTAAAAAATTACAGAAAATAGAGAGCAGCAAATTAATTCTAAATGCATGACTTTTAATGGATGTATTTTGAATGTTATGGTATACCAGCGGTCGACAATGCTAGACCTGATTCCTACTGCTGATTATTCTGTAAACTGAAGCTTTTCTTTTATAAATATAGATAACCTTATTTATACAGGCTGTCCCTGGAAGTATTTTTCAGTCTTTAAATAAAAATTGCGGCCCGCCGTAATTTAATTTTACCACTTTATGGCTCTTGCATACAAAAGGGTAGATGATTTTTGGGTTAGACTATTTATTTAATATTTAATTTTACTTAACTGTCTGTAAAAGATGGAGCAACCAGTCCTACAAAGATCCAAAACTATAAGAGGAAGTGATAAGCCCTCATCATCAACCACTTCTGAACTAAAAACTATAATATTTTAACAATTATCATTTCAATTGCTCCACTGCCATTGTTGTACTTATGTTTTTCTTATGCTAATATTTATCGTCTACAGTTTCAGCCCATTTTCAACACCCCACTCTATAAACAATGACCACTGTTATACACCTAAACAAAAAGATGACCAAATCACCTTTGACACTATAAACACTGAGAAACAAACAAAAATCCTTAAAGACTTCACTAATGCTTTCAAATCTGATGAACATATCGAAGAAATTAGTTTTTTTGTTGGAACTGAAGAGAAAACAGAAAACTTTAACAATTTAAAAGAATTATCTCCTTTGAGTTCAGATGAAATTGATGGTATGAGGAAAACAGAAACTGAAGGACTTAAAAAAAAAGAAAATCTAAAAGAATTAATAAATAATCTTGACATAGATGAAATTGATGCCATGGATGTATCAGACAATAGTAATCAAAATTTATGTGATTTTGGTATAGAAGAACAAGAAGTTATTAATAAGAAGGAAAATATTGCTCTAGAAAGTAGTGAAAATGTAAAAGAAATATGCAATTTTACAGCAGTCAGTAGTGAAAAAAGTCTAAAAGAATTAATAAATTGTCTTGAAATAAATAAAATTGATGCTTTTGAAATATCAGAACGTAAAAGTCATAAAAATCTTAAAGAATTGTGTGATTTTGGTTTAGATAACATTAATTTTGAGAAAGCAGAAAGTAAAACAAATAAACCTGTTCAAAGTCTAAAAGAACTATGTGACATTAGTTTAGATAGTGCTGGAAGCATTGAGAAACCAGCAAGACTTACCAACAAACATAATGAAAGTCTAAAAGAATTATTAGATTTAAGTTTAAACAGCTTTGATGATTCAGCAAAATCTGGTAATAATACTTTTAAAAATGATGAAAATGTAAAAGATCTTAACCTAAATTTAAATGATTTTGATAATTTGCCAAACTCTGGAAGTAATACTTTCAAAACAAGAAGAAACATACAGGAGATATATGATTTTGGTATTGACGAAGTGAATGAAAATGAGAAATTGGACAGTAATCTAGATTTGCCATTACTGTCTGAAGTATTAGAAAGAGACAAGATGGACACTCCAGATTTTGATTTACCTAAAGGTGTAAGGTCCACACACTCTCAAAACGATATCAGTAATAGCAGTATCAATATAGAAGCTTTGTTAAAGGATAAACTCTGTTCAATAGACAAAAATCTAGAAAAGGCTTTGAAGAATACTGATAATAAAGAATTTTCTTTGGATGATATACTTGGAACAAACGGTAATAATATAAGTCAGCTTTTATTTGCTTTCATCTTTATAGAAGCAACACGTATAAAACTACTGATTAGATTATTTTTACAAATTAAAACATTTTCTTAATTTTTAATGTTTCCAGCCGCATCAGGAGCTTCGACGCCTACAATAACAAACATATTGTTTGGTGAAAAACTTGATACACCTGATGCCAAAAAAATTGAAGAATGCATTGATGTAGAAATATTTGAAGAATTCTTCCAAAATGATACGAAAGAATTTGACATAGAAGACATCAAAAGAGAAAATGGAGATTTTTTATCAAGAGAGTGGAAAAAATCCATTGATATTAATGATGCCGAAATTAAAATTGAAGAAAATAAATCGAAAAATATTGATATGGATGTGGATTTCGAATTTAAAGTTCCGGCTGATCCGCTTTCGATCGATAATTATGATGCAACTATAACAGAACCAAAGAACGAAATAAAAGAATACATTTCAGATACAGATCTTAATGATAAATTTGACATAAAACAATCATATTGTAAATTGTGTAACACTAAGTTCAGCACTAGCATGGCGTTAAAAGTGCATTTCTCAAAATCACATAAAATTAAAATCGTTAAAACTAAAAATCATGACGATACAGCTATAACAGAACCAGAGAAAGAAGTGATAATAGATATTTCTGATATGCCTCCAAATAAGAACTTTGATACAGAAAATTTGATCTGTAATTTGTGTAATATAAAATTCGACTCTATCGAAAAATTAAGTGCACATGTATCGAAAACGCATCTGATAAAAACCGGAAAACCGAAGACCCAACAATTATTAGAGATTTCAGAATATGATGACAAACTGGATATCCAGAATTCATATTGTAAATTATGCGATAAAAAGTTCAAGGCGTTAAGTTTACATTTCGCAAAAACTCACAAGCTTAAAATTGTAAATACAAAATCGAAAGACTCGAATAAGGAAGCAATGGAATACATTCCAGAAACATGTCCTAATGACAAGTTTGATATAGAAAAAATATACTGCAAATTATGTAAAAAAAAGTTTAAAACTGGCAAAGCATTAAGCATACATTTCTCATTGTCTCACAATATTAAAATCGTAAAGCCAAAATACGATAGAAAGGCCAACCAGAAAAATCATTTATGCAATAATTGTGGAAAGGAATGGACGGATTCAGCAAATTTTGCTAAACATGTGAAAAGGTGTAAGGTAAGTTTAAAATTGAACTGTTAGAGACTTTACCCATACCCATGACGCGATTCGTGCGATTTCGAAATTAAAATTGACCTTGCAACTAAGAAATAATGATGCAATTCGATTGAATTGACGTGGCGATCGTGTTTTGTTGTACCAGTAGACCGTAAATAACGTGTTTTATGTCATTTGTCGTAGTGGTAAGGTTTATTTTCACATGTGGTTGGAATCGGTCGAATGCGTTTGTATCGCGTAATGGGTAAGCTCGCATAATCTTTATGGGTGTAAAAGGGCAGAGTCAGACTGGTTCGGAAGGGGTTCCCACGATTTGAGATATTCCAAATTAGAAAAAAAACCGGCCATGTGCGAGTCGGTCTCGCCCATAAAGGGTTCCGTAGCAGCAAGTAACATAATTAAAGTTCTTGTAGTTGTTTGTAACTTTGAAAGGTAAATTGCGGTTTACGATTTACGACGTATTTAATCAAAACAAATTACTTGATCTCGTTCAAACCAATTTTCGCTGGTAGGTAGCATGGTAATGTACATCATAATATTTTTTTATTTTATCATTCTCTTATTTAAGAAATTCGGGGTGGGGGGGGGGGACATATTCTACCACTTAGGAATTGTTTCTCGCGCAAACTGTTCAGTTTACAAAAAAATATATTATTAACGTCAATATCATTTTTAAAGACTTATCCACAAATAGCCCGTACGGATACACGTACGGGTTTGCTGGAAAAAAAAATGTGTTTCAATACTAAGTATGCGGAACCCCCAAATTTTGTTTTTATTTTTATTCGAAAATCCTAATGCGGTTCACATAATATATTTACTTACCAATCAACAGGATAGCTCTTATACTTTGGAAGAAAAGTGGCTGTACATACGGTCGGACAGACAGGCTGACATGACGAATCTATAAGGGTCCCGTTTTTGCTATTTGTCTACAGAACCCTAAAAAGCCACTCAGAAATATTCTAAACTAGTTTTAAGGGATGGCTTGTTAAGGTTTGACCCAGTCTTTGTAATTGTATGAACGAACTATGTGATCAGGGAGGCACTGTAGTGTCCCCGCCAAAGTCGAGCGCAAAGCAAACACTGCCGTACCATCCTTTACTGGAACCATTTCGCCGCAATTTTAGGCCCCTATTTGAGAACCTCTGGATAAGACCAGAATGCAGAAGTTTTCGTCATCCAGTAATCCAAGCCAAGTCACACAACATTAACTATAATAATAAAGAAATCGTAGTAAAACCTTAGACTTGGTACGACTTTGTCTAGATTTCATTACTTTTCAGAGATAAATGAGCAGCTCTATCGGGTCCTGTGCTAGTTTTTTACAGAATGTTTCTGGTGTGATCTTGTTTAAATTTATGTAAAATACTATAATCATTGAAGAGATGTCTTAATGTTGAATCTTTGTTTTTTATTAATTAACAAAGTATTTCAATCGTTTAATATTTTTCTTAGCGATAACTTCTGATGTACTGGAACCACTATTTCGAAAGTCTAGCAGTATCCGATATGGTCTAGTGGCTAGGATACCTGGCTCTCACCCAGGAGGCTCGGGTTCGATTCCCGGTATCGGAATTGCTTTTTGTTTTTTGTGATTTCTGTTGTTTTGTAATATTATTTTATTGCAGGTAAATAGCGTAGTGGGAGTTTTTAAATGCGAGTATTGTTTGCAAGAATTCAAGACGCAATATTATTTAGACAAGCATTTGACAAGCCATACAAAGACCGAGAAGAAAAATAAACCTGTTGGAAAGGTCAGTTTTCATTTAGAAAGTTAATATTTTCAAGCATACAATAATTTATACCGGACCGAATTTAAGCAACATTTAATTTTTTATTTTCATTGTTTCAGGAAATCATCTGTACAATTTGTGGCGCCGTTTTACATAGATTGAATAACTTAATTTTGCATATGAGGAGACATAATAAAGACTACAGCGTCAAATGCGAGTATTGCAACAAGGGATTCTATAGACAATCAGATTTGAATGTACATTTGAGGCAAGTACAGTGAGTGAGCTAACGCTCACTTGATATATGGATATTATTATTATTCCTGAGCGGAACTACTCACGTAGTTCCGCTCAGGGAACGAGATGGCGCTAGACGACTTGTATAGCTCTGTCTCTTTCCCACAGGCTAAATATCACGCTTGAATCCACTTTTAACTCTTTTTTTTAATAAAGTGACTTTTTTAGCCCACCTGGTCATTTTCCTCTTTTGTCTTCAACAGCTTAATGTATAACAAGTACAAATGTACTAGTTCACGCAAAATACGCGCATCTGACGTGGACTTGCGGATACCAACCCGCTTTACAATACAACTAGTACAAACGGCTACGTAGCAAGCTATGCAAAACAAGTAAATTTTTGGCCTCGCTTATTTTTCGACTGTTTACTCTCATCTGCCTAACCTTTTCCCAACTGACACATAAAACAAACAATTTAATTAAAAAAAAATGTTGATTCCTTTTTTTTTGTTCACAGGATGCACACTGGCGAAACTCCATTTGCTTGCACGTTCTGCACGAGACTGTTTACCCGTAGAGATCTTTTATTACGACACCTTCGACAAGTTCATCTTAGTAAGTACAAGCATTGTATGTCTTAAAAAAAAACTCTGAAAAAAAACAAACAAACAAAACTCTTGAAATTTGCAAGTTGAAGTGGCAATGGGCAGGCCACATCGCTCGTAGAACTGACAACCGATGGGGAAGAAAGGTTCTCTCATGGCGAATTGGCGACCACGGACCGGAAGACGCAGCGTAGGTAGGCGACCACTAGGTGGACCGACGACATCGTGAGAGTCGCGGGCAACCGATGGATGCAAGTGACGAATTGTCGTTCGGCGTGGCGGTCTAAGGGGGAGGCCTATGTTCAGCAGTGGACGTCTTCCGGCTGATGATGATGAATGATGATGAAAAAAAACTCTAAAATAAGATATTTAGAGTGTTTTTAAGACACAAATTAGAGAAAACTTCGTGTTGATCATAGCATCCATATACGTGCGTAGTTCTGTGTGTTTTTTTTAAATTATTATTATTTTATTTCAGATGCAAGACCATTCGAATGTGACTATTGCGGTTTAAAATGTGTTAAGAAATACGATTTAATTAAACACATACAAAATTATTCATGTAGGAAGGATTTAAAAAAGAAAATCAAGAGAAAAAAGAAACCTATTATGAAAGAAAAGATAGTAATTATTACGCCAGTGATGCATGTAGAAAAAGTAGAAGTTACGAAAGAAGAAGTTCCAAAAGAAGATAAAGCAGTTAGAGAAGCAGTAGGAGTAACAGTTTTATATGCAAACGCCAGTAATGATACGATCAAAAACCAGTTACCTTTCCTAGAAACTGAAAAAAGTAATTAAAACACAAGAAATTCTGCAAAAAGACTAATAACGAATTCGCTTTATTTTATTATTTTTAATGCTATACTGAACCGAATAGGTTATTTAATATCAAGACTTTTATTAGGTCAAATAATTGAAAATTAATAAATTTCTTGTAAGAAAAATACTAAAAAACAGTATTACAAAATAATAATAACAAAGACAGGTGAGACAAATAAATTGTGTAAAAGTAAAAACTTTTTTATTTCATAAATCACGGGATTTCTCTGCTCTTAGTAGTCTCGGTATTTCGGGGATTTGGGGCATATCCACTTTATTCTTTCGCTGTATGAAATCAGTAATGAAAAACTCTACCAATTCAAATTGATATGCTTTGAAAAATACTATCCCTTGCCGCCATATTTATTTAAGTAGCATAAATTATCTGTAATAACTATGATTTCAACTGTTTTCTTTTAAATTTTGTATGGTAGACATGTATTTTCAGTGCACCACTGACTACCTCCATCTTTTTTATTTTAAATCCGTAGTTTCACAAACAGGTTGTCTGGAGGATATCGCTATAAGCGATAAGACCGCCATAATTGTAACCCTAGAATTAGCAATTTCTTGCAACAGATGTGTAACAATTTTGGTGTGCAATAAAGTATAATCTATCTATTTTTTTAAATGTTATTACTAAGCCATAGGTTCGCCTTTAGTCACTACGTCGCCTGAATGGTAAGCGATCACATCTGAATTCCAATAGGTTCGACTCTGCTGCAGAGTTACATAAGTCACAACAATAAAACACAGAAATATCAACAACACCTGATTATATTCAAGTAGAACTGTGCTACATAAAAAAAAAGTACAAAATACTAACTGATTTATCTTGCAATTTCAGACCAGTTTACGTTTTGTATGCGATTCATTTGTAAGAGGATTTAAATGCAGTCAATTGTAAGCCAATTGTTAAAGAACAAATCAACTCTTAAAGCTAGCATACCCTAATTTAGAACTATTTTCTTACACAATTTGTAATTTTTCTATAACTAGTATCATATAAAAATGTATAACTATAGAACAACATACATAGTTTACTTTAGAACATTCATACAGGATTTTGGACCCATTAGCACGAAGGAAGTGAATAAATAATTACTTGATTTCATTTATTAATTAATTTTGCTATCTTTCAGTGCAAATGGGATCCAGCACTAAATTTACTTTTTGTTCAGGGTTAACTAGTGTCAAAAATAAACGTAGTGCAATCATTTTGAGTAAAAATCTCATTGATATAACTAGACTGCATTAAGACTTGTCAACTGCAAAATCACCGTAAAACATGAACAGCAAGTACCATAAAAGAAATATTGGATAGTAATTTGTTTACACTAGGGCCAAACTAACGAGAAATGCAGTAAATTATTGCGTTAATTCACGTTTATGCGAACATTTAGGCCCGTATTACAGAACGCACATCAAAACTCAAGTCTTACTTTAAAACTAGTTTCAACCAATCAAATGCCTTGAATCTTGTTTTAAAGTATGCTTGAGTATTGAGTGACGGTCTGTATACAGGCCTTAGATTCTATTATTGCAAAAATCAACGGCAAATGCCTTTAGTGTGGCCGGGCTATTTTATACAGATTGATGTATAACTAGACAACCAATAGTATACGGCACAAATATGTGATTGTTTCCACTGCAACCCATAGACCACACGACGCATTAAATAACGTCATTGTTACACGCGTGGCTTACTCGAATAAGTCACTTACGTAGCTAAACGCAGTCCACCATATATACGCATCCCTGTGCGTCGCGGCACCGCATAGTTTGTGATGCCGTGGTAACGCAGACCCATCCCAGTTGGCAAACAATAGAATCGTGCGCCGCGTGGCCGAACTAGCCGTGCACCGTTGTGGGACCGCACCTCTATAGAAGGACCCATTGTGTTCCTTTTTAGTCTATCGTTTGGCGACTACATGCCTCCAAACTTGATTTTGCAGTTATAATTAAGTCAATTTAACACTTTACATGATAACATAACATTCAAATTTCATACTCTTTCGGATTAAAGAACTTACAGCTAAATATTTAGGCGTCTAAAGTTTAGTGCCACGATCACAGACACATCTATTTATTACATTACTATATTAATGTGTTCTGACTACATTCGTTATTGATTGTAATGTAACTAGCAGTGAGAAGTGGAGAAATGTGGAGATGGCAAACCTTGGAAAATACAAGACAAAAAAGATGGCCGACGAAGGAGTTCTGTTGATGTGAATAATCGAAGTAGATAGTAGAATTCATTACAGTGAGAAGCAACGAATTGTATACGTTTGCCGCCATGGCATACAACTCCATCTTTCTGCCAAACTGGGGCCGCAGAAAATTCACGTAAAAAGAACTATTGCGGGCCAAAATCTGAACTAAAAACGCAAGATAATATAATTTAAAAAAACTTCTACATGGATAAGATCGGTCACCTCTTCAACCATATTTTTCTCATTTGGTACAATAGGTTTGCCATCCCTTGTACATAATGTATAAATAAATAAACAAGTCCTATGTGATACAATTTGGCAACACAGATATCTAATCAATTCTCAGAAGCATCAGAATTCAAAACAAACTAATTATATTCATAAAACGAAAATAATAACAACAAATCATTATGAAAGTTCTCATAATGCACATGAATTAAAATAATAGGATAAAATAAACAATAATAATTCACATGGACACAATACTGCGTCAGCTGCCTGTAGAAATATATCATTTTTTGGTTTCTCTAGTAATTACTATTTAATAATTACTACTAAAAACTAAATTATGAACATGAAATCAACCATTTTTATGAGACTGTCTTACACTTTCGTTAGTTTTACTCTAGTCCAGGAATACTACTTTACTTACTTATAGCGACTCAAAATCGAATTTTACTACACGAAAAGATGCACATTTGCAGTTTTGTTGCGTCACGTCGCGCCGCGCGTTACGCTGTCCTCGGCCCAACATGGCTTGCAAATCTCAAGTGGCCCAAAAAAGTTGAGTATTACCAGTTTAAAAAATTAAAATAAAATTCAATAGGCTCGTCACAACGACAGTATTGATTCCAATGTGTTCTTAGCTTAATCATTCAGTTGTCACTTCACAAACACAGCTTTCAGCACCTTGGTTTAGTCAGTCATCAAGTTCATCCACTTTCACTTTAACTTTGAACTAAGATTTCTGACCTTTTGGCCTGTGGGATACAACTATGCAGTTATCAGCGAGCTGGTTACGCATTGAACTGTTCTCTTTGCGCACCTCGCTTAGTTCTTGATTGAGTCTTAATATTTCTAGCACGAGTTTTTCATTTTCAACTTCTAGTTTTTCTAATCTGAAAAAAATAAAAGTTTTTATTTTTATTACAAATGGATTTTTCCAGCACTTCAACTAAAAGGAAAAAAAAATATGCAGGATCACACCTGTGCGTGAGTGCGTGAGTCTCCACACAATAGGTACCGCGAAATATGCCAAGACTGGCCCAGAAAGAATTGGCGAGGACTGGTTTGAAGAGGCCCAGAAGAGTTGATGAAATAAATTGGTGGAGGTCTTAGCCCAGTAGTGGGCTAGGATAAGATAAATAAAAAAATCTACATTATTTATATTCACTGACTGATTTAAAACGGAGATTCCAATGTTTTCTACTTAGTTTTCCCGTTTTACTTTGACACAACTGATATAGGATAATCTCGGCTTTATTTAGATAATGATTAGAGATAGTGGTTGTTTATTATCTCCTATCTTTGCGTCAAACAGTATCAAACGTTTACAATACAGGAAATTGCGATGTCATTGTTATCTGTTCTGTCGCAAAACATTAGCGATAGGTTAGATGAGAAGATATTTGTTATTAAATGTGACCAGATGAGTAGGTTTCTCTTGTAATAAACACAGGGAATCGACTAAGCTTTCCCTTTGCAAATGTGAGGTAAAAAGACTAGAAAGTGTGAGAAAAACAAACATGGCGGTCGATTTTTTCTTACAGGAGAGATAGGTAGTGCCATCGAATTGCCTTTTTGTTTCCAAAGAATAATTACTTAAATACACTTATTGCTCATTGCTTTATGTTTGCATCAAAATGTATGCAAGCCGTCATGGGTATCCCCATGAAGGTTTTTAATAATAAGATTATAAAGATAAAATATATAAGTAGTCTTTATCATTTTGCTTAAAAAATGAAGGCGTCCTCAACCCAATCAGCTTATAGCAATCACCAGATTGACCACCAGGACCACCAGGTCCCTTCTAGTTTCCAGCATAAATAAGAATGTTTACCAACCTCTTATGTTTCTCTGTAAGATCAGTAATATGATCACAGGCTTTTGCTAATATTCCTCCTTTGCTCGCAGAGTCGGGCAGTCCAGAATTGGGTACTAGGTTAGCCAACTTGGAGATCCAACTGTTGATTTTATCCCGGCGACGCCTTTCTACCTCGTTGTGGGTCGCTCGTCTTTTGTCGTCGCGCTGGAAGAATTATATCTTAATGGTTAACAAGACACCAATACTTGTCAGATTTTAGGTAAAAAGAGGTTTGATACGGGCCAAGCTCCATATGCTCGGTCGCGGGACTTATTTCCATCACCGTGCCCCCGGAATATAAAGGACACCATGGATTTTAGTCAGTACAAGTCTGACAGTCCCTCCCGCCCTGCCCGAGTGGGCGGCCTCATTTGATGATTTTACCATGTTATAAGCTCCATATGCTCACCACCACCGTTATTTTAGATATAAATAATAATAAAATATAAGTTATCAAAAACTACTGAAGTGTAACTACTGAATTAACAAAAAAACTGTGCTAAAGGATTTACAAACCAATGATAGAACAATGAAATAACACAATCATTAAAACTATGTTGATCTTTTAAGGAAAGATAGCCCTTGGTAAAAATATCTTTTGTATGGTAAACAAACCTTTTTGGCAGTGACTGCTTTTGCCACCATAGGATCCCTACGAGCATTTTTTTTGGGTGTAGTTGTAGTTCCAAACACTTCCACAGGATTGCTGATCACATAATATTCTGCATCTGCAAAGAATTGCATCTTTCATAAACATTTGCTTCTCACACATTTTCATTGAATTACCAAATCTTTAGCTTTTATTTTTCTATTTAAAACTTAAAGATCTTGTATTTTCCCAGATTCATCAGTGGTAGAGCAGTGTTTATGGGTTTCCTCATTATGAATTTTACAGCAGTAGACTGGTGTTGGTTAAGAAATTTGCAGTGCAATATAATATAATATTCCACAACTATCACACAACGCCATCTAGTCCCAAGATAAGCTGAGCTTGTGTTATGGGTACTAGACAACTGATAAACATACTTATATATTTCTAAATACATACATATAAAAGATAAATTAATCCCTGACACAGAACAAATGATCATGCTCACAAATATTTGTCCTGGGTGGGAATTGAACCCACGACCCGCAGCATAGCAGTCAGGGTCACTAACCCTACTATTGAACCATGAGAGTATAGTAATAAACAGCTCCAGTGTTTGTATACATGTGTGCAAAATATCTCGTGCAATGTTTACAAGTGCATGGCTAATATCTCTGCCGAGATTCACCCACAGAAGAAATGTAGATAGTTAAACCGTGATCCCTTTTGATAAAATATACCAATTTATAGATTAGGACTTACCAGGTGATGGCGAATGCGTGATGTTTATGCCACCAGCCTCCTCCCCTGTCATATTTATTAATTTATATTTCACTGCACCAGCTGAAAAGATGGAAAAATTCAAATTTAGTATGGGACAGCCCATTGTGCTGTACATGTTGTGCAACTAACGTCAATTTGTATTGTAATATACTAATTTGGATTACTTTACAAATGTCATTATTTTAAAAATATCATGACAAAAGTAGTCTATGTTTTTATCTGATATTAAAGAAAATTGAAGTAATTGGGACAATTATTTATTTCAATTTGTCTAAATTATAAAACAACAAGAATGGTGTTTAACAATTTTTTTTATTTTATTTGAAGTATGCTTGATTTTAGGTGTGAGATATTGAACCAATGTCAACCCAATTGCTGCCAAAACATGGGATATCTAAGGTTGGGATCCTGTCTGTTAGAATGCATAATAAACAAAAAGACTTACAGATGTCTTTGAAGCTGTATGTTGCAGAATTCTCGTTAGTATCCAAGTAAGGCTGAGAGACAATTGATCTCCCTTCGTTACTTCCTGAAAAGTAATCATAATTTAATTTAAACCTAATTTAATAACACCCATGACACTAGTTAATGCATACAGATAATTAAATTGTAACTCGTTACAGCGAATTAGGGCTACTTCTGTGCTACAGTAAACAAGAGGTTTTCAAGAAAATAAAAATAAAAAAGTGAAAACAATAAATCGATATTACATACCAAACGATCCCTCATCTACCATGCCCAAATATTCACTATCAGCACTGCAAACAAATGTAATAAATTAAAATACATCACTTGAAAATAAATTCTAAATCGAGAGAACTGCGTCGACTGCCAAGTTGCAAAATTATAAAGCAATGACCTTCGGTGCCTTAAATCCTCATTATATAATGCAATATACAAATAACACCAAATTCAACAGCTTATTACCTGTTATCAAGTGAATTTTCATGCATGTCATCAACGTCAATTTCCACTTTGGCCATTGCGCGTAATTATTTTTGAATTTCCACAATTTGATCACGGGAACAAAATAAAAGGGTCATGTGATGAGACTATAGACATTTTTTTTTTTTGTTTCTCTTCGTCCTCTTTAGGACAGGCAAAGGGAGCTGAGCCCATACAGCCAAGAGACTATAGACAAAGCAAACTTAGAGAGTTGCCATTCATCATGTCAATATAATAATATTTGAATTTTGTTTATGGTTTCGTGTGGTTTTAAAAAATTTGTTTTTCCACTATGAAAGATTTAGGTAATAATAATCATTAAATTACCTTAATTAATTAATTACGCTAAAACAATATAAAAAAACCATAATTCTCTTTTACTTTCTCAAAAGACTGATGTCTAAGCTTGATGGTACCATTTAAATTACTGCCATCTATTGGAATTTGTTTGAACTCAAAATGGCAACTGTAGCTCCATCTGATATTTGAATCGTAAAACGAATTGTTGACCATTGTTAACGGTTTCCTTGTTTTCCAAGAAGAGAGAGCCAAAATTTTTTTTACAAACTAAAAAAAGGTACATATTTATCTAATAAAATTTTATATGGCATCTATATTTCTTTACAACTTTTACAAGCTGAAGAGATTGTTAGTTTGAGTGTGCTTCACAGAGTACAGTATAGATAATAGAGAGTGTGCTTGAACCCACTAATCTCAGGAACTACTGTACTGAATTCTAATTCATTTTTTTTGTCTTGGATACCTAGTTCATTTGTTGAGGAAGGCTATGACTAGTAAGAGCCGTGCAGCGAGGGTGAAACCAGCGGAACAGCTAGTATAGTTATCTAATAGACAATTTGATAATGAAGCATGAAGGAACTTTCCAGCGGGGCTGTTGCGTATCTCGGTGTCTTTATGTTGATCATCAAATAGCTGTCAAAAGGTAAATTTCGTATTGCTTTTGCATTTGCAATGAAACTGATAAATGTAAATGTTCCCTAAAATCAACTATTCAAACCCTCTTGAGGCACTCCAATCCACAACTGAGCCTCATCTCATAACAGGTATCAAGCCATCCAAGTTCATTGGACAACCGCTGGTCCAATCAAGTTAGCCAATAGTCCTGCTGGTAGGGCATGCGGACAGCGAGTAAAGGGCAACTCGCTGTCCGACCATGGACCATGCCCGGGTCGACGGCGCGTCGTGTTCCGCGCGCGCCTCAAAGAGCTGTCAGCAAAATGACGGGGCTCCCTCTCAGAGGGCCAAAGCCTGCCGGGGTCGCGGGACTTATTTCTATTACCGTGACCCCGGAACATAAAGGGCTACTGAAGGACACCGTGGATTTTAGTCAGTACAAGTCTGACAGTACCTCCCGCCCTGCCCGGGGTGGGAGGTCTCATTTGATGATTTTACCACGTAAAAAAAAAAGCCCTGCTGGTATTCATAGTAAACTCGTCGATATAATGATGATGGTTGCTTCTGCAAAGTGGTTGCGATGTGGAAACACTTACGCGTTCGATAGGTACCTCTTTTTATTTAATGACGGCAAAATGTAGTCCGTTAGAATTCTACTATTAAGTTTTAATCGCAATAAAAAATATGTGTTCGCTACATTTGGTTGTAGTACGTATGTAACAATCCTAAATCTGCTCTCGGCTCTCGTCTGTGTCTACTTATTCTGGTGAAGGTAGGAGTATATAGTCGTTGGTAGGAGTACCATGCCGCTCAATTTCGAACGAAGATTCGCTCACGCTATTTGTGAGTTGTGACGTTGACAGAGGGAGGTCATTCACGGTTCTTTAAAAGTTGGTTCGCATAGGTACCTATTGCTGTGTATATGTTACGGTAAATGTGATTAATTGAAAATTATTAATAATTTTACAAAATTATTAATAATAACCACATGTTTTGGTAAATGTGAATAAACGATCGAAATTTATTACTTTTAGTTGTAATTATTAATAATTCACGACACATATTGGTAAAAGTGATAAAATTAATAAACTAAACGGCTAAACCTAGTGCTAACTGAAGATAAGTATGATACACGTAGGTTTAACCGCATGTGGTCGGTTACACCTAGGTTTAGCCGGTTAGAACTAGGCCTAACCTCGGGACTTGCTGGCACCCCGACTCGGACAATTTAGGTTAGAAGAGGAAGTTATTTTTTTCTCTTCGAAGTTATTTTTTTTTTAACCACGCAGAAGTAGGAGCCCCGCGGAGCGGGGCTCCGTCGACTTGCTCCTGTGAAGGAAGGTTACTTATTACATTTATCACTACTAGGGTCAAATTATTAATAATAACCGACAAATGTGATTAATTAAGCACTTTAACCTCGACTTTCGGTAATTATTAATAATAATAGATAATTATTAATAATCTTCAATTATTCACTCTTACCGTAACATATACATTGAAGCCGCCGCCGCCGGCACAACCCGGCGGGCAAGGCCTGATTGGACAATGCAAAATCGTCAAAATCAGACCGCCTGCCACGGCCGTCATTATCAGGCCGCCGGCCTTGCCCGCTGGGGTGTGCCGGCGGCGCGGCGGCGGGCGGTGAGTAGGCAGCATTAGGCATCTTCCATAAACATAATTATATCTCTATGGTACCTTCTCATTCAATTATTGTTTATCCAAAATGACATCATCACAACTAAAAAAAAGAAATGCCGCTGGCTACGATAAAAAAATAATCAAAAATTTAATAAAATAACAAACACAACTCACAATATTTATTCGTAAAAAAAATAAAATAATGACAAAAATAAATAAATTTAAAGTATTAAATAAACTTAAATACAACATCAAAGATATGGTCACCCTGACCGTTCACAAAGTGGCTTTTGTATCAAATCGCCTGAAGGTGTTAGTTGAACCGGAGTCCCGTCTGTGTTTGACAAGCTTTGCGATGCCCCCAGGGCTTTGGAACACGGAAACCGCCACAGCTCCTAAAGTCCTATCCAGTTTTGTGAAGTGATTTATTGAACATGGCAACATTGTTATGAAAGATTGATGCATTTAGGTAGAACCTACCTACTTATGTTTATTTTGGCAAATATAAGATGTTGTATGTTGTCCAATTTAATCAAAACGTTGACTTGTACTGAATGCCTTGCGGCAGTATACCCGCCTATGTATGTAACACTACCATAAAGTAGGAAATTGAAATAAATGTATGAATGATAACATGTAAAGAGTGTCTATATAGGCAACCACAAGAGTTATTTAGGTCCCTCGTACCACGACTTTCTCGTATCATGGCGTAACCGGGATTGATGCGAAGATTCGAATGTTATTGTGACGCACACTATTTCGAAAAAAAATTAAGAGTGGTACGCCCGGGCACGCCGCAATAGCGGCGGTAAGACTTCTCTTTGAGGAGTGGCTGAAGAGACGTCACGGCGTCCTGACCTACCGCATGACGCAGGTCCTCACCGGACACGGAAGTTTCGGGAGGTACCTGTGTCTGATGAGAAAGGAGGAAACGCCTGGGTGTCACCACTGCGAAGATCGCCCGGAGGGCAGTAGAGCATACGGTGCAAGACTGCCCAGCTTGGGCAGAGCACCGACGTGCCTCACGGCGGCGATAGGCGGAGACCTCTCGCGCCCGGCATTGGTTGCGGCCATGCTGCGGGGCGATACGGAGTGGGAAGCGGTCGCCACCTTCTGTGAAGCAGTAATGCTCGTGAAGGAGGTGGCGGGCCGCGAGAGAGAGAGAGGACAGCGTCCTCCCTCAGTGCCCCAACCGCAGTGGTCACGCCCACGGCGTCGGACGTCAGCAGATGTTCTCCGGGCACCGTAGGAGCGGGCATGCGGACAGCGAGTAAAGGGCAACTCGCTGTCCGACCATGGACCATGCCCGAGTCGACGGCGCGTCGTGTTCCACGCGCGCCTCAAAGAGCGTCAGCAAAATGACGGCACCTCCTCACAGAGGGCCAAAGCCTGCCGGGGTCGCGGGAATTATTTCCATCACCGTGACCCCGGATATAGGAACATAAAGGGCTATTAAAGGACACCGTGGATTTTAGTCAGTAGAAGTCTGCCCGGGGTGGGAGGACTTATTTGGATATTCGGATTCGGATTCGGATAATTATTTTTTTGTTGTTTTTGTAAACATCGGGACCGGGTTTTAGACCGGGTCCTCCACCCGTGCGAAGCCGGGACGGGCCGCTAGTTTTAAATAAAACCATTTCTTTTTATTTCTCTTTCTTTATGGGCGACTGAATTTAAAAAGATTCTCAAATACGTACCTGTTTGTAAGTACATTCATATTTAGGTCTGTTCTTTTAGGTTGTTAGAAGAAAGTCCGTTTTATGGTTATCACTAAAATGCAATCTGTACTATACATATAGGTACTTTTTTACCTAAGTGGTACTATTCAATAGTACCTAATGCCAGCCACTTATCCATTCACGCAAACATTGTTCGCTGCAGAAGCACCCTAATTTTACGAGGGGCTATTTAGCGCGCACAGTGAAAATGTTAATTAGGTTTGCAGTTAGAGCGCACGAGAGTATACCTAAGTAGTCAGTTACCTCGTTTTCATGCATTCATGCTTCTGATACTGTTTCTTTTATGAACGCGGAATCTACGTAGAAGTTCCGGTAATTGTTACGATACTTTATAATATAGAACATAATATTGTATGGCCAATTTTGGAGCATAATTAAATTGGATATAATATTATGTTTGTGGTAAAGAATATACAATCCAACTAATACTTTCAATAGTGCCTATTAATTTATACATTTCCCGAGTAAATAAAAAATAATAGGAGTGGACATAACATATAGTCTAAAGATAAGCAATTAATATATATGAAATTATAAAATTCATCACTTACGATAGCAATACCACAAAAATTAGGCTTAGCTAAACTACTCGGTGAGCCAAACGCGAGCTACGGCGTAGCACGCAGCGTGCTACGGGCTACGATTGAGTGATTTCCAACAACTTTGCCTGTATAATAAATTGTAATTAATATTATATAATATATTGCACAACTATCACACAACGCCATCTAGTCCCAAGCTAAGCAGAGCTTGTGTTATGGGTACTAGACATCTGATAAATATACTTATATATTTCTAAATACATACTTAATATAGATAAATTACACCCAGACACAGAACAAATGATCGTGCTCATCACACAAACATTTGTCCTGGGTGGGAATCGAACCCACGACCTCCGGTATAGTAGTCAGGGTCACTAACCGCTAGACCAACAGGCCATTCATTTGTATAAGCATGTTTTTCTTTAAATCCTTTATCCTTTTCATTGACTATTTATAAAAACCTTTTTATTTGACCATAGAGTCGCGTTTGACTGCGCTATCTCTTCTCTTCTGATGGTAACCGATGATGCTGTCGACGGTTAAGCATGCTTCATCATTGTCATCATCTCAGCCATGACGTCCACTGCTGAACATAGGCCTGGAAGCGACCTGCATCCAGCGTCTTCCGGCAACCTTTATAAGGTCGTCTGTCCACCTCGTTTTACGCTTTGCTAGAAGTAACCAACTGACTCTTGACTTGAAGACCCGAAATCTATAAAACGCCAAATACAAATATACTACTTACTCATATATTGCAGCAATCTTTCGAACGACACCTCAATGCCCCTCAAATCATAGAGCAGCGTATTGCAGAGCAATATATCGATAAAAACATCCCGTTCGTTGACAGGTTTATCGATAGCTCAACACTCAATACGGTTGATCGGTGGTTGCGGGAGATAGCGTTGGGCGAAACGAGCCGAGATGAAAGGCACGGCTTATCGACACCATGCTATGTCACAATGCAGTCTCTTTTATGTGTCCCTACTTAATATGTATGAAGCATTAGAATTTGTATGTTTATAGGGGGCTCGTTAGTGTGTTAGACTACGGGTGTAAGGCAATTTACGTCCGTAATGTTCGTTTGTATAAGTACGAGTATCTGGGTACTTAAACATTAGCTAATGGAAACTCGCACAACGAATTTTGGGATGGTTTACTTAATTCCTTGTTTTGTTTAGCGATATTTGTGTGTCAGCCATCAAGTAAAGTATTTCATTGATAATAAAGAAGATAATATTTTATGTATAACGCAATAAAAGTTTATTTTTCGTAAAATAAACATACAGAAGAAAGAAATTAACTGCTTGTTTAACTGCCACAGTACGCTAATAGGTAATTAATTTGTCGACTCAGTAGACACTAGGTAACAGAGTTATTCCGTTCTGATCCCCTAGAAAGTAAAAATATATGACAGGGGAGCGGTTTGGGGATCAGAGTGGAATAAGTCAGGCAACACTAAAAAAAACAGCTGTGAAATACATTGAAAATACGATTAATTTAAGTTGGTAGTTGGTACCTACGCATCTCTCGTTCTATCTGTGCAGCACTGTTCAAAGAGTATAGCAGTAATAAATCTTATAGCTTAAGCCTAAGCCGATTAACCCTCCCTGATACTTTGGGAATTAAAGTAGTGTAAGGTCCTATGTAACCCTTGGATCTGAATAAATTCAGCACGCGTACTTAGGTACCTCTTTCAAATATGTACCTACTAGCTGCTGCCAGCGGTTTCACCCGCTACAACTCGAAAATTATCCCACGGGAACATAAAATCGGGATAAAAACTATCCTATGTATTAATCCAGGTTATAAACTATCTGTGTACCAAATTTCATCCAAATCCATTCAGTAGTTTTTGCGTGAAAGAACAAACATCCATCCACACATACAAACTTTCACGTTTATAATATTAGTAGGATCTAGGACTGGAGCCCCCTTACTATGACTTTATTCTACGAGAGATATAAATGGCTATTTTTGGGGTTCCGTATTTTACCTGAACTCGAAGCTATTGTCTGCTTGTCTCTGTGACACAGGACTGTATCCATAGAATTGTAATACATATGATCTGTTGAAATTTGACTGGCCTGTTGGTCTAGTGGTTAGTGTCCCTGACTGCTATGCCGGAGGTCGTGGGTTCGATTCCCACTCAGGACAAATGTTTGTGTGGTGAGCATGATCATTTGTTCTGTGTCTGGGTGTAATTTATCTATAATATGTATGTATTTAGAAATATATAAGTATGTCTATCCGTTGTCTAGTACCCATAACACAAGCTCTGCTTAGCTTGGGACTAGATGGCGTTGTGTGATAGTTGTGAAATATTATTATTATTGTGAAATATTATTAAATTCAGTTTTAAAATGAAGATATATTAAAAAAAGAAACGCGTAAACTAAAATTGCGCGTAAACGATTAAAACTGCGAGGTATTGCGGTACCGATTTCAATCGTATTTGGCTTTTTTAAAGAAGAAGAAACTCCGATTATAAATTCTTCATCTGAGTAGATAACAGAGGTCTACGAATATTAAAATGAAAAACCTCTTTCTACGAAAATTCACAGGATACCAGGTGTGCAATAGCGGACAATCCCATACATTTTCAGTAAGATTTTCTCATACCGCTGGTCGATGGGGTAACATTTACAACCTCGTGAAAAGCCTTAGGGGGCTTCAAAAGGTGTTAGGGGGTATTTCCTGGCGTGTTTAATATCCCCAACCCCTATATTGGGGAAACGGGAACACCCTGTACCCCCTGGTGTCTCTTGTTTTCCTTGTATTGGATATTTTGTTCATGTTTACTGGACCAGAAGTGTAAATTCGACTATGTGGAATGAAATGAATTTACCGGAATAGTAACATAGCATCGGAAAATTTTCATCTGCTCAGTGTTTTCCAACTTTTCTTTGGGCAGCTTCCAGCCGAATTAGCTACTGTTTATTAGTGCATATTTTTCATAGAGCATGGAGAAGTCAGATAGATAGTTGTATCTGACTTCTACAACCCAACTGAGTTAACACGATACCTCTTGGTAAAGCTGGTTGTAAGAGTTTCGAGCCTCTGACTAATTGCAATCATTAATATGGATCTACCAATAGCAGCCGAGACCAACGGATTACCTAATTATAGTCTCAGATAAAGTGCCTTCTACATTTATTTTAATTTTTGAACGATTGGAAAAATAAACACAATATTCTCTTGAAATATTTAATTAGCTGTCAAAACAAAATTTCCCCGTAGATGTATTTTAAGGCAATAACCACTTATAAAGTCACTAACTAGTTAACTTAATGGCTCATTTATTTGTTGATTTCAGACATAAAAACTTTTACACTTACTTAAAAGTGCTTATTTAGATAAGTTTTTTCTTGGATGATGATGATTTCTAATGATGGTACCATACCCTTTCTTAATCATGAGCATAAATGAGCACCTTAAAATTACGCAAAACAAAAGGTTGTTTTCTTTATGATGTATAATTTTCTTCCCTTTTTGCATCGAAGAAATTGCTTTTGAAAGAAAGAAAGAAAGAAAAACGTTTATTGACACATGCCATAAGTACACACAACATAAAGAAAATGTATAAAAAAAAGAAAAAGTAAAAACACTAAACTATTGTGTGACTCACGGCTGCGCCAAATAGACCCAGTTCAGCAAATGTCGGACCACTAGTGCCCGACGCTGGTTTTCAACTGAGCCTACGTGGTGAGTGCATGGACGAAAATCAGCTTGAATACAGTAATAACAGTGTGTGAAATAGTATGTAAAATAAATAGTGTTATCACCGCTACAAATAAAATCATGAAGAGTCCATTATAGCTAGGTATTTAAAACACCGCTATCAAGAATTTCCGCTTTTGAATCGTGATTCAATGTGCACCTGTCTAGTGACTATAATTTGTAATTATTGTGAAATATTTTAATAAAATTACACACCTCCGTCAATTTCCTAATTATCCCCGTACTAATGCGTTCGCTAACAATTATTATGTACTAATTAATAATAATGCTCATCGGAATAATTCACGCTCACTCGAGCATATAATTTTCTATTAGAATATATCTTAATTATCAGATACGTAAGTGTTTCCATCAGTAATGAGTTTAATTATCAAGTAACGAGACATACTCACTTCGTATATACACATGGTTAAACATTAAGCTATGTAAATCCATTCATTGTGCGAAAACATAATACAGTACGCGGCCAAGACTTGTAAAGCTTGATGTGTCATGTAAAGGTGCCGGTCCGCGCGTGAGACCGCGACAGGAGACCGCGACAAGGGACGAACCGGATGCAGCCATATATGAGTATAACCTATCTCGACTTCCAATTTTTTTTTTAGTAGTTCTAATAATAATTCTTCAACAAACTTTTTAATTAAAGTTAATAGGAAATGATGATTTTAATACAGATTGGGTATATTGTCTCGTGAACCCGTAATACGTAAACATTGATTTAATTTTCAGAAACACAATGTTTCCCTAAAATTAATTATCGAAAGTAAACTTCAGAGTATTGGAAGGGTTATCAAGGGTTGCCATTAATTCAATGTTTTGTTGTTTTAAACGAGCTTTACAATGGTTAGGCGGCACCTCCACTAGTGAGGTAGGTATAATGTCTATTTATTATCACAACTAAATAAACGTAATACGCTTGTCGGTTGGGTCCACTTTCTGGCAACCCATCTCAGGCAACGGCTCCGTAGGCTATCTGTAACAAGCGTTGACGGCTGAGCGAATCCAATGGCAGTAGAACATAGGCCTCATCTGGCACCAAACAGTTTTTACTGTGTTCTTTCGTCTCTGCGCAGGAGTTCTAGTGAATTTAGGGTGAGCTCGCTCCATCTTCGCTCTCATTTTTGCTTCTGGGATCTTTGACGCTAAGAGCAAACCATTATATAGGGGTGTACCTAATAGTACACCAATATTTCGCCATTCATATGGTTAAGTCCTATGTAAAAAGGTTTTTTTCATCGTGGCATAATCATCAAATGAGTCCCCAAGCAGGGCGGGATGGGAGGAACTGTCTTGAGACTTGTATTGACTAAAATACACGGTGAATCTTTAATAAAGTTACGTTCCAGATTCACGGTTACTTGATGAGACAGTCAGGCTAGGCGTATGCTGAGACGCAGGTTACGCAGGTCCACACAGCGCATAGCAGAGTAGATTTTGTAAAGCATGGAACGTCATTGAACTACGTACGCTGCGGCGCAGGCACATGCCACGCAGACATGTGTCTGTCCTGTTCTGCGTCTCGTAAAGCCGCGTACAGACATCGCGAGGCGTGCGACACGAATGAGGCTAAGCGTATGCTGAGACGCAGGCAATGCAGCAAAGCACAGTACAGCACAGTGCAGGGCAGGGCAGTTGAGGCAGACATATGCCCCCTCCGCATGCTGCGACGCAACTGACATTCGCGTCATAAACAAAGTTACCTAGCAACGAATGTATCCAGCATACACAATACACGCGTCGCGCAGGATTCTGTGCCGGCACTGCAACGAGACGCAGACCAGGACAGACACATGTCTGCGTGGCATGTGCCTGCGCCGCAGCGTACGTTGTTCAATGACGTTCCATGCTTTACAAAATCTACTCTGCTCTGCGCTGTGTGGACCTGCGTAACCTGCGTCTCAGCATACGCCTAGCCTGGTTCGTCTCGCATGCCTCGCGCTGTGTGGACGTGTGTGCTCACAGTGAGCATTCGCGCCGTATGATCGTTGCGAACGCCGCCTCAGTACGAGCCGTGCGCTCCGTGTGGACGGACAGGTGTTGTTTGCGTTGCGCGCATGCATCATGGAGGCCAATACCGAGTCACTACGTGAGCTGGTTCAACTTTATGAAATTAATAGTGTTGTGGGACTCTATACATTCTGATTATTACAATAAATGTAAAAGGGAAGACGCGTGGCGTCAAATATCACAGCAAGTCAACACGAACACCGTGCGTGGTGGTTTGCTTGCTCAGCTTGAGCATGTTTCGTTCGGGACGCACGCATAAATGTACCATCGTATGCCTCAGGTTGAGGCATGCGAGACGAACCATTCGTGTCGCACGCCTCGCGATGTCTGTACGCGGCTTTACAGTGCCGGCACAGAATCCTGCGCGACGCGTGTATTGTGTATGCTGGATACATTCGTTGCTAGGTAACTTTGTTTATGATGCGAATGTCAGTTGCGTCGCAGCATGCGGAGGGGGCTTATGTCTGCCTCAACTGCCCTGCCCTGCACTGTGCTGTACTGTGCTGTGCTGCATTGCCTGCGTCTCAGCATACGCTTAGCCTCACGCGTACCTGGCAGGCCATCCGCATGTCCGCGCCTACGGTGACCAGAAATAACGACGTAAAAGGGGTGAGCCGTTGTCGTATTGCCACTAACCTGCCACAAATTGAAACACCATATTTGCTAATAAGAATTCTCTAATGAACCGAATCTGACCGACCTGGGAATCTATCTAAACCCTAGTGTAGTAGTGAAATGAAATATGCTGTTGTAATAAACGACCTTTATCATAGTTAGGGTAAGAACGGAGGTACAAACTGTCTAAACCCTAAAACAATGTGGGGTAAGGCTTGTACACAAAGCGGTGATCTAGGGCTTGTGTGACCGCGTACTGTAACAACTATTTTGTAGGTAATTATGCTCAACAATGTAGGGCTAGGCTTTAATGTTATTAGGCAGGTATTTAACGTGTTAAGTTTTGAACACATGGAGTTGGTATGTGTTACAAATATTTACTTGTTACCTACGCAAATTAGCTTTTTACCCGCCTCTACTCGTTACGAAGTATGCTCACGTCACCATGACTGTACCAAACAGTGAACTGTGAGTCTTATAATGCGTTCCCCCCACCCTGAGTGAAGCGGAAGCGACTGTTAGACTCATACTGACTAAAATTTGCGATCTTCCTTTCCTTCCTTTAGTAGTCCTTTACTTTCCAGGTTCACGGATAAATGTTTACATAGCTTTGCGACCTGATTGTGTGTCCTTGCGTTTTGCTTAGTAAGTAGGTATGTAAATATTTATTATAACAAATTAAAGTAGATCGTTGAAATATATTTTTTTCTTGAAATCTGTGAGCAGACTGAAACAAACTAAATAACAATTATATATCTATCGCTTTGCTTCAAAACCGTGGATGACTATTAGTTCAAATTGAATCAATTAAAAAGTTTCAAATGCTTTTACGTATTTAATTTAATTTATCATTAGTTTTAACACTGTTCACATGTTTTCAAACAATGCGATGATGCGATTAGTGAAATTTTAAGCGAAAAACTTTTTTAATTGCACCCAGCGTCCTAATTACAGTGATTAGTTGCTCAAATATGTGAGTGTTGCAAATGCCAATGTGTTGTCACGTGTGTGTTTGCATAATAGGTATGTATCGACCGGAGTCGCTTTGGTTAAGACGCGACCTAACACTATAAACAAATATCTAGTTACGGTTTTTTTAAGTACAAAGGAACTTATCACAAGTTTTCCGTATTTTACCGTATAGCGTACTTGAAGTAAGTATGTACGGCGTTTATTGTTTAGGCAATGAAAAAGCGCCTCCGTGAACGACCAAGGAACTAATTATTTCTATCAACGTGAAAAATAAATAAGGCAAAAACTTTTTAGAAAGCACTGAAACAATAACAGGAATTCGGAAATTATTTTCAAGTCACAAGATTTTCTTAGAACCCACGTATTAGAACACACACGAAAAGAAAAAAATAAGTGTGCAAATGAGGCTTATTGCACCGAAAAGAAAAAGTAACAAAAAGAAAACTCACACCGACAAAACACATTATTTTTATACCCTTACCAAAACTCCTGAAGTAGACAATACAAAAACAATTGCCGATCGATCAGAGTTAATAGCACAATACAGAACCCTTGAGTTCTGATCATGCTGAACTTGCCAACTGCCAGAAACTTATACGACTATTGATGGATTGATTGAGCCCTTAATCCACTCAGAATCTTCCAGCCAACTTGTGCTCAAGACATTTATGGAGTAATTATAACAGATAGCTGTAATTAGTGGCCATAGATTATTATTTTTCCCTCTTAAAAAGACCAGCTTTAAGAATAGAGTGATTGTCTCTTTGAATGATGACTGTCTAATGGTACTTTTTACTGTTTGCAGATTAAATTGACCAATTTCTTTCGATTGATCAATTTCTGGACTAGGTGACAGAGTGGGAATATCATGGGCTCATTTGGTTTATGCAAACTAATGTAGAGGGAGGATACCTACTGAACTCTGATATTTGAGTAAATTGCTTATTGTAGTACGGACGAACTAGAAAAGAATATATCCATTTTTTTTCGTCGGCGAGATGTCCCATAACTCATACGACGGTTTACGTCTCCACGGTATCACACGCTGGTCGTCTCATTTTGGTCACAGCGTAATGTTGTGTTGTGTATGGCCTTCCTTGATAATTGGACTATCTAACACAAAAATAATCTTTTAATTCGAACCAGTGGGTGAGACGCTTAAACCGAAGAAATTCTTCAGCTTTATAATATTTCAGGAGTAGGTACCTACTTAATATTATATATCTGAAGAGTTTGAATTTGTTTGACCAACCACAGTAACGAAAACAAAATCACATCATCAATAATTCCGAATTAAAATAGACATGTACTTCACAATAGACGTATTGAAACGTCTATTATAAAGTACCTACCTACCTATATTTTGATCATGATTGGAAATAAGATAACGTACAAAAGGAAGTCGTGGTCCATTCTCTCGATATAATCTTCCACGAAATGATCCGATGGTTTATTCATAGTCCGTCGCAAAAGATAAGAAAAGAAATCCTCAGGTTTGACGTACAGACGCCAGCACAACCTATTTCAAACTTTAAAATGTTCTCAGTCGAATATGAACCTTCTCTTTATGTGATAAAGTTGGAAATCTTTTAAAGGAAATGGATTTGATATAGAGAGATTTTGGTAATTGTGAGGTAAGCACAGACCCTTAATAGGTAATACTATAGTGCTTGATCTATTTCTGCAAGGGCTCGCGGTTAAATAATTAAAGCTGCTCGTGTCGGTCCACAAGGTAAAGCAATACTTACGAGGTTGGTCTTTAGATGAATGACCATCTATTACGTACTTAGTACCCTGTGTGGTACCTCAAAAATCATTAAGCTATTGGTCCTAATTGATTATTCTTGGGTCCCAAATATCATTTGAACATCTTAGGATAGTCAGAAGTTCCAAAGTCAGACAGCTAGTTTTAGTGTTACCAACAGTTATCGTACTACCCAGTTACTGGGTTGTTTATGATCTATCCCTAATACGAGTATTATAGAAAAAACCTTACTTCAAAGTCAGATTTACCCTTTTCAGTTATTCACGAATCAAGATAAAAGGGAACTTGTTTTCTATTTAGAATGATATTGTAATCAAGTAATGCCAAACTGTCGAACTTGTCGATCCCAAACTTGGACCGGGGACGACTATTATTAACTTCTTTTACAATTTGTTGTGAGCACAACAGATACGATCCGAAGGCTACGTGCGGCCCTATGTAGATTATTTCTTGTATGTATAGTGTTTGCAAAATAATCGGGTATGGTTAGTTCAGTTTTACATGGAGAGACTCCATAACACAGTAACTGGGTGATACGATACTCTTTGACAATGTTGGTTGTCAGATTTTCGCGCTTCTGACTAAAACGTCTGTTAAGAATGTACAAATGACAGCCGGGACCAACTGCTTTAAGTGCTTTCTGAGGCACGGAAGAAATCACCCATCTACAGATCAACCTTGGCAAGCGAGGCCTAACCCTGAAAACGGCCTTACTTTACCTGCGGCTTTACCTTAAAGATTAACTTGCTTGGGAGTGCTATTATTTAGCCACGAGCCTCTCCTCCTATGGACCGTATAGATAATATCCATACATTCATAATTAACCGAATTTATCTGTCAGATCGTAAAGTAATTACTTAGATTGGCTGGTCAGGTCTTGCCTTAACTTTAAAGACTGGAACTAGAACCTGACTCCAATTAAAGTTCAGAAAGCTGGAAAGCTAAGTAAAGTCTTTTGACAAGTTTACCAACTTTAGTACGTGGTTACTGTACTCTAGGAAATAACTACACTCTAAACATTGCGGGTGACCTTATACCCAAGACCTACATAAAACTTAGAACTTTATTTCCTCTGCGAGATCATATGATATAATAATAATGTGATGCATGCCCTCAAAAGCATACGACGTTACGTGGAACGAATATGTATGTAAGTATTGAATGAGAAGAATGTAATATGGAACATCGCATACAAGCACAAAAGGCATTCACCAATTGTGTATTTTGGAGAAAATATTAAGCGGAAAAAATGTTCCATAATGCTCGCAGACTGCTAAGTAACGCAATCAGTAAAAGGACCGTTTTCCTTTCCGAACTCGGTCGGTCATCAAAAAGACATAAAACTGGGGGATGGGGACCAAAGTTAACTCAAAGTTGTCTTGTCAAAACAAGTTACGTAACCTAGAAGTCGAGCCATCAATTATGCCTGCGCCTGACTTTAATTAGGTTGCTATTCGGCAACCATTCGGCGACCTCTCGCCCAACATTCGCCATTTCATCGTCGATCGTCGGCGTCGCTCGTAAAACCGCTTCGTTTACCGAAGTATCGTCACTAGGTCGCTCATTAGGCGGCCCTAAGGTATTTAATGGTATGTCAACTTTGGCAATATTGAAGCTACGGCTTTTTGCTAATTACCTTACCGGCTAACTTACCGTTTTAACGGAACAAAACGCCCATTCATCATATCACCTTTATGCAAATATTGTGAGGGTATTTTCCTTTTTTATTACCTTTTAGTATCGTCCGTTGTTTGCAGCAATATCGATTTACCTATAGGAACGTGTGCTATTGATGTCTCCGGCCATTCAGTGAAGGCTATAAATTCATGGAATCGTTTGTTCTGCCCTCGCAAAGGGTGGAGTAAAAAGCCCTTTCAGAAAAGTTTTAGTGGTCTCAATATTTCTGTTGTGATTGCAAGAAAGGGAAAACAGAGGGGAAAGATAAGTTTGAGTCCGTAACAATTGAGAGCGAGAGGGTCGTGCAAATATCTTTGTTTTTATAACTGAGGGGGCAAAAAGCTTTTGAACATTTACTTAGATAAGAATGGACATACTCGCATCAGTGTATAATAGGATCGAGTCTTTTTAGCTTAAATGAATTTAAAACATAGCCGAAAAGGTTTTATAATAAGGTCTGTACCGAGTGACTGACTGTCTAATTACAAGACCTTTGTCTGATTTTTTGGGCAAATGTTAAAAAGATGTATCTCTCTAATGACAAAAATTATGGAGCACGGAAAAATAAATTTTAAAATATACCCTCGATTTATCTTCCAAAAGATTAGGCAAAACGTTTTGTAGGCCGAGTGACTGGCAGATTCATCCCAGTAAATGAATTTGGGTCCCGTAGTGACATAGCCGTTTCGCAAATGAGTTCTGCTAGAACTGAATTGAAGTGGATTTTCGCTGGCTTGGCTACAGCTTAATCAAGTTACGTCGTTAAGGGTTTTTATAAAGATAAATCTTTTAAAGATTAGCTGAGCGAGATTGTTAATTACAGGGTCCAGTGGTAGAAGTTGATTGGATTCTGTTGGCAAACAAGATTTCTGTGTATCCGTACACAGAAACTTAGTTCGTTACAGTGAACTTAGTTGTTTTAATTCACGAATACGTAGGTACTATTCATATTCATGAACAGATTTTAATAAAATCAGTATTTGATAAAATGTCGTCCGTCTGGACGTCTGGATACTCTAAAATCTGTAATTTTATAACAAGAAGCATTATGATCCTTTGAATAATTCGACTGCTGAGACACAATCCTCCTTTATATAAGAGGCAATGGGCTGTAATTCATCACCCTTGAATTGAAAATGTAATACCAAAAATCGACCATTCAACCGAAAAAAGATATCGCTACTAAAAGATACTTAAACGACCATCAATAACACTTAAAGGTTACAACCATTTGTACACGACAACTCCATTTAACAACTTAGTACCTAACTGTACCTAACACCTCAATGGACTTTGAATTGTGGTTGTCAGACTATTAACCACTAACCAGGGATACAACCTTTAACTAAGCTGTTAATAGGCACTCACTAGCCTCAAACTTACAAAGACGAACATCAAAAACAATAGCATGTTCCACCAACACGAAACTACAAAGCAGAACAGACGAACAGTAATATTCATTTTGGGGTACAAAGTGACCCCTTACTGGTGTACAAAACGGCCCTTTACAGGGGTACAAAGTAGACCCTTACTCGGGCTTAACGACCCTCCCGAAATTATTTCGTTACAGTACCACCGGGTATGTATAAAAGGGTGATTTGCTGAAACAAGTAAGGGTTTCAGTAATGACCCTATTTTAATTTGTGCGTGTTTTGGCATTTATGCTAGTTTATTTTGGGTATTTGTTCTGGGTTATGGGTTTAGTTACTTAGCGGTTAATAGTAGGGACAAGGATGTGTGACCAGATTAGGAATGTGGATGAATGAGAGATGCATACATGGAGTTTTAACTCTGCCTGGTTAATTTACACAGCAAAATTAATCATTTTCTCTAACAATTTACCAACACGGTAACCGTACAGTTACACGTACCACGATTTACTTGTGCAATTGTAGATTTGCAAACGTGTACAATAACGTTTCCATTTACTCTAGGGGCTTGAATCTTCGTTCTCAAAGTTTTTTACTAGAACAGTCTTGTATGTATAAAGTTACAGCAATCGTCAGACAATTGATTAGAAATTCGATCTCTTTATAGCCTACAGTAACGATCAGAACTCTCCAAATACCAAATACTTTTAAAAATGGATTACGATATTCTATCAAATGAAAATCAGCAGGTCTGACCTTTAAAATGTAATCAAAACTTTCATTTTTTATCCGGGCAAGGTATCTGATGGAAAAATAAAATGATAGGTAGGATTTTCTTTAAACAAGTTTGATACTTTCTTTTATAAGGTACTAGCTTATGCCTTAGGCCTCGTAAGTAGAGTGGAGTTTGGTAATTATCTTACTGGATAAAAACTACCTATCCTGTTTGTTAATCTATCTGTGACTATTAAATGAAACTGTTCAGTAATTTTAGTTTGAAAGTAACAAAAATCCATCCTTACTTTCACTTTCATAATAATTATATTGAGATTGCGTTTGTTTGTGGTCTTAAGAGGTGGTTTTTAGCACACAGCTTAAAATGATCTAAGCCTTTCTCAAAGTATTTTGGAACGCCTGTAAGAAACACTCACAACAAATTATTTCTAAAAATAACAAACGGAACCACAAACCGTAAAGTTTACACAGAATTGTTAATTTATTTACCCATGAATTTCGCGATCGTCCACATAAATTTTGTTCTGCATAAAACAGATACTTTAAATCCCAGTTGTACTAGGAATGCAGAAATTCTAGAAATCACCCCGGGGAGCTTCCTGAAGCGATGTTAAACTGGGGCATCATTTGATCGAATAATCGTACCGATTTGCTCTGCTATACTCAATCGATATCTCGTCGCTTATCGAGATGGCAGTTACGACAAAGTTGTCGAGAACTTTAGGTATGAATCGTGAAGCACAGATAAATATCCATAGATTTGTTTGGAAATAAATATGGCGTATATTTCCGTACGGAAAATACAGGGTCTTGCGGATCTATAAATAACGTTTATTTTATATCGGAAACATTTGCAGAAATAAGATTGTTATAGCTTTTATATTTTATTTCTTCTGGAATATCATTAACTGTAACAATGTTTCTCTTACGATTTTCTTTGATTTTCCATAACATTGGAGGCTGTATAACATGTTAACATCATACATGGAAGTTCCGATACCTACTGAGTTTAATTAAGCGTAAACATCGTCTTCTACACGATTAACCGATATTCTACACAACAAACAAATACATAGAAGAATGTAGGAATACATCTACGGGTTTGTTAACAAAGGACTGGGTTTATGTTAAAGCGAGCAAGCATTGTATTCCTGACAAAGCGTTCGTGTCTAATTTCATTTCATCACTTCGGGTTCTTGGGTTTGTTACACTTTAGAATTTACTTTTAAAACTTGGCGCAGTAGCGTGACTGATTCAAAACTCCTTGTAATAAGATTTTGTTTCTTGATTATACTTATAATATATTATGTACTTTGGAAGGAGTTTCATGAATATGAGCGGCTCGGATGTTGTTTCAATGATTCATAAGAATTGTTTACAGCTTCTTCGCCTTTGAAAGCCGGTATAAATGTTAAACATTCATGGACTGACTGGACATGGGCAGACTGGCCTGTTGGTCTAGCGGTTAGTGACCCTGACTGCTATGCCGGAGGTCGTGGGTTCGATTCCCACCCAGGACAGATGTTTGTGTGATGAGCATGATCATTTGTTCTGTGTCTGGGTGTAATATCTATAATATGTATGTATTTATATATTTACATCCGGCAACGCATTTGGCGTCATGTACATTGTGCATCATTAGGTACGGCGTCCCCCAGTTCCACTTGCAATTTTTATGATGTATTTGTGAATATTGCTTAGTTTTTCGATTTCCCACCTCATGGGATACATAGTTTTCCTGCAATTTTATATGGGGCAATATTCTTCTTGCAGTCATGCCCAAATATATTTGAACCCCCATTTATGGTGATAGATTATTAGCTTCCTAGATATATTGATCATGATTTATCTAATGCGTCGACAATTTAAAGTCCTCAGTGAGGTTGGGGATTGCGACGTTGCCAGCTTTGGGTTTACTAGTCTCTTTCTTTTACTATCATTTGTTGCGTTGTCTGTTGTATACAGTTTAATCTTTAAATCTATTCGTAGAAGCTATAGGTACCTCGGCGTCGTATTCCACGCGCACCGCAAGGAGCTGTCAGCAAACTGACGGTGCCCCAATAGGGCCAGACGCCTGCCTGGGTCGCGGGCCTGTCTAAGCAGGATACCCTGGCCCTGAAATGCAAAGGGCAACCGAAGGAACCGCTTGGACTTTTAGTCAGTAATGGTCTGACAGTCCAATCCGTCCCACCCAGGGCGGGAGGACTCATTTGATGATTTTACCACCACAAAAAAAGAAGAAGCTATGCCTGTACGGATGCCCGATATTGAAATATGTACCTATGAGCATCTTATCCTTTGCTAAGATTCTAAATGTGAAACTGTGCTTTTGAACTGAGGACAGATGGATGAATTCATTGTTGTGTCGCTCTTTCACATATAAACTACTGAAAGGACTTAAATGAATAAGGTCACCAGGCTCAATAGGTACCTTTTGATATTGGACGGCAGAGTGAGCCTGATACCCCAGGTATACCAAGCGTTCAAGGGGGTACTATTCTCTTAAATTAGCGCGCGCGATTTTCAACTTTATACTCTCGAGTTTAAAGTCCAAAATCGACTAAATAAAACCGCAGCCCCCAGCGTCGCTTCGGTGCTGAGTCTTTTAGAGAATAGCATAGGAGGCGGCCACATTGTCATATAGCTGTTGGACATCCGTGTACAGCTATCGGACGTCCGTATATAGCTGATGGACGTCCGTATAAAGCTATTGGATGTCCGTATACAAGATGTAAGGGATAGCCCTCCGCAGACTGCTGGGGTGAATTTAGTACATCATACTACGATAACCGGTACATGAAATTATTTCAGGAACGTTATGGGAATCCAATAAACCTTATTTGTTTATTACCTCACACAATGTATCGTTATCGTGGTGCCAATGTACCGCCACCTATGAACACTTGCAATACCAAACTGTACCTCGGAGAGGTCCGAGCCTTCTTCCTTCAGGTGCTCGACCACGCACCATGATACGCTCAAAGAACTTACACCTCCTCGAACAGCGAGGATGACTCCGCAGGGCGCCCTTCTTTCTTGTTAAGCACTAGGGTGCTTATCAGGAACGAAGGCGCTCTGCGGAGTCTTTTCTGCCTGTCTTGAAACAGAGAGTTTCTCTCTCTGTGGCAGGTGGGGCTCTTGACTCCTGAGTCCCGTTTTGCACAAAGAGAAAACCGATCTATTTGAAGGCAAGAAATAAAGACCCCTCAAAGTCTGTCCTGAAGAGCCCCAAGAGTCACGACCAGAGCACGGTCAGGGACTGCGTCCAGCGTAGGGGTCTTGTTCCTTGCCTGGATCCGCAGTTTCACCACGCCAAAGTCTAAATCCGTATACAGCTATTGGACGTCCGTGTACAGCTACCGGACGTCCGTATATAGCTTTTGGACGTCTGTATACAACATGTCCCAAAATTCAACGATAAGTCGGCACCAGAGGATGGACCTACTAATTAATGACTACTCGAGAAAAAAAAAGAAAAAAAAATACCTCTACTTTTCGATTTTAACGTTCAATACATCATCGTAGTGTAAAAAAAAAATATGGACACTACTATGGCAAGTTTTTTAAAAAATTTGCGCATTAACCTAGATTTTAAAATGGTATAATACTTTAGGAAAACTAGCCACAAAAAAAAATAATGACACTTTTACTAATCAAGAACCAAATTTCATAAGTTGTTGTTAATAGTAATCAATAATAGTAAATTCTACTATGTGCCCAAAATATCAAAAAAAAAATAATTAAAAAATAGGTATTTTTTTTTATTTTAATTTTTTCTCGAGTAGTCATTAGTAGGTCCATCCTCTGGTGCCGGCTTATCGTTGAATTTTGGGACATGTTGTATAGCTATTCGTCGTGCATATAGACGTGCTGGGGGCCCACACTGGGGCCCCGTAGAGGGCCATGGACCGCACGACACCAACGTACAGCCTCCGGCAGAAAAAACTGTACCTACCTGGGACAGGTCCAAGCTGTATTTCCTCAGGTGCTCGACCAGGCGGTCTGTGATGGTTTGCTCGAAGAGCTTACAACTCGTCGAGCAGCAATAAGAAGCGAAGCGATAAGGAGATGTCGCCCCGTGGAGTCTTTAATGCTGGTTTTGAAACAGGCCAGTTTCAAGGCAGGCATTAAAGAGCCCTTGAAATTGAAGACCTAAAAAGTCCCAAGAGCCAAGGTCAAAGCACGGGCGCGTGGGGTCTCTGTCCGTCCCAGGGGCCCTGTTCCTTGCTCGGAGCCACAGTTCCGCCACGCCGAACTCTGATTCGGTATACAGCTATTAGACGTCCGTGTACAGCTACCGGACGTCCGTATATAGCTATTCGAAGTCCATATATACCAATTGAACGTCTGTATAGTTATCGGGCGTCCGTATATTATTGGAGAAACTTTGCAGAAATTATTTTAGAGACATATTCAACAGCCACCATGGCAGGCCACCACAGGAGACGAATTCCAAGCTTGAACCTTCGCAGCAAGAGTAGCGTCTCTCTATCCATTTAGCTCGAGCACCCACCTAGGGCGGGAAGGGATACTCGGGCGATGGGCAATGTGGGTCGTCGAAGAGAGGGAGACATCGAACCTGATCTAGACTGACAATGTTTCCACCTCCTCAAGGACCCGCCATGCCCTAAAATTTTGGTCAAGGTCAGGGGAAGACAGTTACATGTCCACAACAGACCCTCCCCGCTACCTTGCACACGTAAAGGCTGACTCTCTGCTGGCATGATCAAGTAATAAATCAGCATCGCCATCACCATTCTGCTATTATCACCGACGCGATATTTTAAAGAGCAAGCTAGACGCTGCATATCGCCTTGCTCTTGACTCCTGAAGTGACTCCTGTTTTGAAGCCTGTACCACGCAAATCAAAGTTTTGAGAAACTATACCCACCCAACGAGGTTCTTACGGTGCGTACGGACTATATAACATAACATGTTAAATAATATCGTTATATAACATTTTTCAAATAGTTGGCGTGATAAATAACATCTGTTATAAACATTTTCCATAGTGCGGTCATCGGAGCACGACTAGTTGTAAACGTGAATTAGGATGCTTATCTTACATCGGGCCGCTAAGTAAGGGATGTGCAAGCGAATTTACAATAATACACGCAAATCAGTAACTAGCCCGGCACAAGTTACATTTTTATTTTTTTAGACAGTCTAGTTCTTTTAGAACTATGGTCTAATTTTTCATAGCATTGCCATCTTCTTAGGACTCAGTGGTTTTTTTTTGTAAGCATGTACCTACCGTTTAGTTTAAAATATATAATTTACTAAGTGACTAGATCGCACAGTAGACCATACGGTGCAAGACTGCCCAGCCTGGGGAGAGCACCGACGTGTCCTCAGGGAGGCGATAGGCGACCTCTCGCGCCCGGCATTGGTCGAGGCCATGCTGCGGGGCGAGACGGAGTGGGTAGCGGTCGCCTCCTTCTGCGAAGCAGTAATGCTCATAAAGGAGGAGGCGGGCCGCGAGAGGGAGAGGACAGCGTCCTCCCTCCGCCCCAACTGCAGTGGTAGAAGCCCACGGCGTCGGATGTCGTCAGACGACCTCCGGCCACCGTAGGCGCGGGCATGCGAACAGCGAGTAAAGGGCAACTCGCTGTCCAACTAGCCCGGGTAGACGGCGCGTCGTGTTGCACGCGCGCCTCAAAGAGCGTCAGCAAAATGACGGGGCCCCTTCACAGAGGGCCAAAGCCTGCCGGGGTCGCGGTACTTATTTCCATCACCGTGACCCCGGTACATAATGGGCTATTAAAGGACACCGTGGATTTTAGTCAGTACAAGTCCGACAGTCCCTCCCGCCTTGCCTAGGGTGGGAGGACTCATTTGATGATTTTACAACGCAAAAAATCGATAGAATCGGTCGTTCGTAAGCTATCGAAAAAGTATCACTTTAGCGTCCCAAACGTCGTAAAACTCTTACCATAGCCAGTTTATGACGCAGAGGTATTTTTGAAAAAAAAAGAAAAGTCTAATAACTCAAAAATGGTACGGATTAGGATAGGGGTTCCCATAGTCAAATCAGTCAAAAATTATGTCTACTTTTAACCCTCAAAGGGTTGACTTAACCAGTAACCCTGTATAATAATTGAATAATAATCAATAACCCAGTTAGGAGAGCATTGAAGGCTTGCCCGAAAAAAACGTGGCTGATTTTTCAAATTCTATTATTTTAAGAGGTGATGCCGCTTGATAAACGTGCCTCGAAGAATGACCCATTTATGCGATTTCTGTCGGATTAGGTTGGTTAGGTTTTTTATATGGGATAACCTAAGTTACTAAACAAAAACAAAGAGCACCGTTTGTGCGTCGATGTCCCTGACACCCGTAATACATCGACGCACAAACGGATACCACGGGTCCCGGACATGATTCTCGATCCCCCAGTGTTGGCAATTTTCGTCGGTCTATTCATAACTTTTTAATTATTTTTTTGGACTTTTTTTACTTTACTGTTCATAATCATTATTCTTACCTAACCCAATGAGATTTAAAACAAAAGTAATTAATTCACTACTTTCACAAAAAGTACCAATGTAAATAAAACTAGAAATGGTGTCTTCTCAGCTGTTTATAAATTTTCAAATGAAAGGTCAATTTATACCTAATACTGTGTCCAGTACCCCAGTACCTGTAGTACCTAATGCCCGTTTCACTATTAGAAATAAATCAAATACAAGACTTATTAAAAAAATATGAAAAGACCGACGAAAGATACGGGGGGGTCCAGAATCATGTCATGGCCCCACGGTATTCGTTTGTGCGGCGATGTCCCTTACACCCTTTATAATATGACTAACCTAAATAATATGGCACCTACTGTTGGGCATGAAATAATTTGAGTACCTACCTAGTTACTAATACTAGAACTAAGCTGTATGATAATTACTCACGTTTATTGTTTTCAATTATTGTTTTCAATGACGATATCTATTAATTTAATGCAAAAAAATCGAGCGCCAAATAATACGCAACGCGTCATCTACGACGGACGGTGAATATTTTTTTCTACGATTAAGGTATCTTATGATCTATCGTCTTGGCTAAAGTGAGCGAGCTGGCAACGTCGCAATTGTGGACGCAAAATTGCAGAGGTATACGGCTGTAGATATGCGCGCTACAGCAGCGCCTCACCACCGCCGAGATTTATTCGGGAACTATCTAATATACACTTCCGTTCATTTCACTGCATTTTTCGCTTCCATCGATTTTTGTTCTACAGCTAGCTAGGACCAAAATGACTTAAGTGACACTGGCAAAATAAGTGGCGTCCGGTATGCGGACGTCAAAAGCTGGTGGACGCCAAATTAAATGCACTTTCGCCTTCAGCGGACGGATGTTTGTTTGCAGGATAAATATATAAATATACAAGTATACCTATTTATCAGTTGTCTAGTACCCATAACACAAGCTCTGCTTAGCTTGGGACTAGATGGCGTTGTGTGATAGTTGTAGAATATTATTATTATTATTCATGAAGTTTCAGTATGTTTTTGTAATATTTAGTATTCTAAATACGATTTTATAAATAATTTTATAAAAGATATACGCATTTTATAAATAAACTAGCTGCTGCCCGCGACGTCATCTGCGTGAATGCGTTGAAGAAATAAAGGTCTCTGCTCGCTGCCCGTAGGTGATAGCATGATGATATGTAGCCTATATGTTGACCCAACTTCTTAATAATACTCGTGCCGATGTCAATCCATGTAGTACTTTTTGAGTTTATCCCGGACATACATAGACTTTCCTACCATTTTATTATATGCTATATAAAGCTTTTGTACCGTAGCTTCTTTAGATGTCAAATATGTATTCCAATTTACGTTAATTTAAAAAGTGAAACCTCCATTGTATTTATTTTGTACATGTATTTTTTTTAAACCACCATTTTTATTAGAGGAAGTTTTAAAATAAAACTTTTCAGAAACAATTAATTTAGAACTCTTTTGATCAACAAGTCTCCGAACTAAATAAATACAACCGCATTTTTAGAAGAGCCAATTGTACTTCAACTGTGAAATGTTTAATAGATTATATTTCTCGTTGAATATTTAAATTTAATTTTGTCGACATTCGAAGCCCTTTACTCCGTTCGTGATCACGGTAAATGGATAAAATAACTAGCTTACGAACTCCGTAATTTTATCGAACAACTCTGGAATAAATTGTTTTCGTACCTGTGCTGTGAATTAAAATGGATTAAGTCGAAGTTATTGTAAAGAGGAATTACAAATAAAATATAACACATGCATACTTATTGGTTTTAGCTTTGTATAAACTTAACTCTGTCTCTCACAAAGCACAAACCAACGACAATTAAGGACGAATACTATACGTCTTGGTCTAATGTTACTAACGGCAAATCACAATATTAAATTTTCATTACTTATTTTTACTAGTACCTAAGTAATATTTATCTCTCATAATGAAAAATCAAAGTTATAGATAGCAATAGATTTGCTATCTCGGGTAAGTAAATAATTTCATAGTCTAATTATTAAATTATTGACATTGCAAAAAAAAAACTGTCTTCAAGTACTAGGCAAATGGATTAAGAAAAAAACACAAAATCGTCCATAACCTTCAATAGAAATTGGTTTGGGGCCCTTTCTATCCATGACCTGCCAAAAAACCTTACATAGATCCGCCCCTGATTGATAATAACTTAAATACACAATACCTATCTACACCATACAATAAGTCTGATGTGGTAACCGCCTAAGCCCGTGTTAATAGACTGTCACAACACACAGCTCCTATACAAACTATGAGATTAATCTCCGGCGCAGTTCAGCCAGCTTTGTCGAGACGTCGAAAGCCATGTAGTTAGTTGTACACACAGGCCAACAAGTTTAATTAAATGTTAACATAGGCAGTGTGTCCTTTGTACTGTTGGCTAAACAGATAGGTCTACACTCTACAGGGAACTGGGTAGATGTACATATTTTATTATTGGTTTTTGTGGAGAGATGAGTTTTAGATTAGGTAAATATTTATTAGCTGCACGAGTTGATCTCTTCAAGGTAAAGTCGCGCTTGTCTATAATGTTTCATGGATGGGTCCATGCATTCTATACCAAGCTTCCTCTGTGGCTCAAACAGGACGCTAAACCGTTGGTCTCGGTTGTCATTTGAACAAATTTGAAAGTCGCTACATGTAACCATCCAGTAATACTCGTAATAAGCTCGGGCCACACTAAAATCAAAATCTACATCAAAATGGACTTTAATCGTTTGTATAAACGACTACACCTGCATTAAATAGTTTACGGTATTTGCCCTTCGCCCTAGTATTAGTAGCTAAGGCTACCCAGTTAGTATCACTCAATACTATCTGCAATGGGTTGTTAAAGTCAGATGGTCGGTCTATGTTAAATTCTAGTATTCAGATGTATCCGATTAGAATGTAAGCCGAACCGAACACTTTTCGGAAAAGGATAGGCAGATGTTGTTTAAGAATTTAGGCAGAGGTATGGGGCCGATATAGACAGAGGTGTACTCTGTCCATTGTGACTCTGTCAAACCATTAAAAAAAAACAAAGGTGTGACGTCATGTATAAAAGAACATTGAAATTGACAGCGCTGTTCAAAACAAATATTTTCCTGTTTGTATATGTACATAGGTATTTACCTGTTTTATCTACAGTACTTCAAGGACGCGTTATTATTATATAAGCTTGGTCCCTCGTACTTGAATTTAGGGGAAGAAAGCTCTTTCATTACTTAGGACATGTTTAGGTAACTTTAGCCTATAAATAAATGTTAACTTAAGTTCAATTTAATTTGTAGTAAGGTCAAAGTTGAAGTTTTAAAGATTATTATTAGAATTTAAAGGTCAAATTATCATGTTCTTATAAAATGTATTTATAGCGCAGTTGATACTTGATAGCGTCGACAAATTGTAAATCTATTTAGTCGGTAGAGTATTGAAACAATTGGACAATATTTTTTTAAATAGATACCCCAAATGTATATTGATAAAGTTTAAATTCGGGAGAGTTCACGGGCCCTACTTCCGAGTTATGAACTATTTTATTGCATTCGTCGGAACCATCTAAAAATTTTACCACGGTGAGACGTATTGTGAATCCAAACAGCGTCGTTTTTTCGTCAATTTTAGTTTTAATAACAAAAAAAAATGGGTTCTTTACCGGTAAGTATTTATTTTTTTGACTGAATGACTTAGTACATTTTTTCAGTAGACCTGCCTTGGTTTAGTAGGAAGCCCAGCCAGCGCGGTAGCGGTACTGAGCCGGGTTACGAGTAGTAGTGGGTTCAAACCCAACCGTGTACATTATTTTTTTAATTTAATTTACCCTCACTACGAACTTCTCCTGTATCGTGGGTGCGTTTATAAACGTAGAAACTCACATACACAAACTTGTAGCTTAAATAAATATTTTTCCCGTGCAAGAATCGAACCCATGACACCCTGCATTAGTCGAATCGCTTAACCACTGCTCCAAATAAAATGAAAATGTATTATTCATTGAGATAATACTTGAAGCCCTATTATTGTGGCGTCAAAGGTGTATAATAGGGTCACGTCCTAGTCACATCTTAATAATAGGGTCTTTTGTAACGGCATTGAGAAGCTTCACAATAGCATGAATTTTAGTTCTAAAATTCTTCAACAGATGGCGTTGTGCGCTGACGTCACGTTCCTGAATCGCGGTGTTAAGATTCTCCGGCGTTTGGTTGGGTCACTTCGTACTAGTTTGTTTAGTATCTCTGGTTTCCCTTCAAAACGCATAAATCTTTCGCCTTTTACTAAAGATTTCCGTGGAGGGGAACACTCAAATGAGTCTTGAGCATTTTTGAATACTCTGCTTCGGCAGAGTTTATAATTCTGTTTTAAATAATCGGTTATCAAACTACGTCGCCATGTCGTGGTTTCATTACGTCATAACGCCGTCCAATTAACGTTTAACATTAAGATTCCTTTTAAATATTAACTCCCAAAACAATTTATTTTCTAGTTTGATGCTTTAATTATTTAAAGAAAAACAAATTAAGAAAAAGCTCAATTAAATCCTTGCGCTAATCCTATCAAAACAGATGCTCCTAGCGTTCAAAAACGTAAGTTCATTCACCTTCTCGATCATTCACCTTTGAAACACACATAACTTTGCCCAGACCAAGATCACATATTATACACAAAGTTCCTCACAGGAAGCCTTGTCTTCCGTGCCTTACAAAGAAGCTCTAACGTATTAGTTATAAAGTTCCAACCACAAGTGCGGGTCATTTACTGCAAGTTCTAAAGAACTGAAAGGTTGAACTTAGTTCAGTGAAGCTAAGTTTGTCGGCCTTTACCATACTTTTGGAGTTTCAACAGTAATTTGATCAAGTTTTAAACTAGTTTAAACAAGTGCGTCAGGGGCGCCATTTACTAAATTATTTATTCCATCAAAAGCCTTTAATGATATTGTTCTGACAGAAATATTAAAGTCTTTATACAAAGGTTTGTATTTAAATACTTGAACTTCTAAACTAGGCGGGTGACTTAGGAGGCAAACGGTTCAGCAATTCATAATAATTTGGCAAAACGGAACGGGAATAATAAAAAAATGACAACAATTTCTAGAAACAGCCATTCGGTTTAGTTCTTGTAGATACCGAATGATGTTTAGATAAGTAAAAATCTAATAAATTGCTTCAGCTTTGTTTTCCAAAAATAATGCCTATAACCCTTTTTACAAGCTTTTATTTAAGTTACCTTATTCAAAAATTCATCGAACAATTTTTTGTTTGCAAAAACAATATTGCCCGACCAAATAAAGCGTTAGCGGTGCCGTTTTCTGAAATAATATAATAAGGGTTTCCATTGTTAAACCTTTTGACAAAGACGATCATATAATGCGTCGTTTACGATACTATCTGCCAAACCATAATGGTCGGGCTTTGAAAGGGATCACGCTTCGAATCTCTGCCCAGTGTGTATTGGAATTCTAGGTACTTCCGACCCTCGACCAATGTCTTTGTTTCCCTTCCTGTTCGCTTTTCGATAACTACGTGCGAAAATGTTGTCACGTATTTGACCTTTGAGGATAGACTGTATTTGAGGGTAAAAAATAAAGTTCGTATTAACCATAAGAGGGAAGAAAGTGTGGAGATTAGAGACCTGTACAATACATTTCTACGCTCCGACCTACTCGGTCCCATATTCAAAACCCCGAAAGCTTTCAACTCGAGCTCTCTAATCGCTTTGCTTGCCTTGAGAACTTAGTTTTAGTGGACGAGATCAACGACGGGCTAGTGGAAACTGTCCGCACGGTAGGGTCTAAGTTTTTTAGACCCGGCCGTAAAGATAGACCTCAGAAATTGACCGATCAAACCTTAAACCTCATGGCTGAACGACGTTCGCTACAGTTGCAGTCTTCCGATGACGCGAAGTCATATAGGCAGCTCAATAGACGTATATCTAAGTCCTTGCGGCACGATCTGCGTCTCTTTAATACGAATCGTGTTAAAGAGACCATACAGCGAAACCAAGGCTCCAAAGTGTTCGCGAAGGACAAGTCTATTGGGCAAAGCCAGATGACAAAGCTGAAACGGGAGGATGGCAGCATAGCGTCGACCAAAGCAGAGGTTTTAGGCGAGATCGAGAGGTTCTATGGACAGTTATACACTTCGGTCGCAAAGCCCGTTGACAGCTTGGTAGGAGATCTAAGAGCCAAGCTGTCCCGACATTATACCGAAGATATCCCGGACATCAGCCTGTACGAGATTAGGATGGCCCTGAAACAGCTTAAGAACAACAAGGCGCCGGGCGAGGACGGAATCACCTCAGAGCTTCTGAGAGCGGGTGGAACACCGGTACTTAAAGTCCTCCAGAAGCTCTTTAATACCGTCCTGTTCGAGGGCAAAACGCCCGAAGCATGGAGCAGAGGTGAGGTGGTGCTGTTCTTCAAAAAAGGTGATAACAGCCTATTGAAGAACTACAGACCCATCACGCTTCTGAGTCATGTTTATAAGCTGTTTTCAAGGGTTATCACGAACCGTCTCGAACACAGACTTGATGACTTCCAGCCTCCCGAACAAGCCGGTTTCCGAAGAGGCTATAGTACCATAGACCACATCCATACGCTGCGGCAAGTTATACAGAAGACCGAGGAGTATAACTTGCCATTATGCTTAGCGTTTGTGGACTATGAGAAAGCCTTCGATTCGGTGGAAACATGGGCGGTGCTTGAGTCACTCCAACGATGCCGTATTGACTGTCGGTACATCGAGGTGTTGAAGTGTTTGTATAATAACGCCACCATGTCGGTCCGAGTACAGGAGCAGAGTACGAAGGCGATTCCATTGAGAAGAGGCGTCAGACAGGGGGATGTTATCTCCCCTAAACTCTTTACTGCCGCAATGGAAGACGCCTTCAAGCTCCTGGAATGGCAAGGACTTGGCATCAACATCAATGGCGAGTACATCACTCACCTTCGGTTTGCCGACGACATCGTAGTCATGGCAAAGTCGATGGAGGAACTCAGCAGGATGCTCGATGGCCTCGACCGAGTTTCGCAACGGGTGGGCTTGAAAATGAACATGGACAAGACGAAAATTATGTCAAATGCCAATGTTGTGCCCACCCCAGTCTCTGTTGGAAACTCGGTACTCGAAGTTGTTGACTCATATATCTACTTAGGACAAGTAGTCCAATTAGGTAGATCCAACTTCGAGAAAGAGGTCAGCCGCCGAATCCAACTCGGTTGGGCAGCGTTCGGGAAACTACGCAGTGTCTTTTCGTCCGATATACCTCAGTGCCTCAAGACGAAAGTCTTCAACCAATGTGTGTTACCAGTGATGAGTTACGGCACCGAAACGTGGTCTTTCACTATCGGCCTCATCTCAAAGCTCAAAGTCGCTCAGCGAGCTATGGAGAGGGCTATGCTCGGTGTTTCTCTGCGTGATCGAATCCGAAATGAGGAGATCCGTAGACGAACTAAAGTGACCGATATAGCCCACCGGATTAGCAAGCTGAAGTGGCAATGGGCAGGCCATATTGCTCGCAGAGCGGATGGCAGATGGGGTCGAAAAGTGCTAGAGTGGAGACCACGGACTAGCAAGCGCAGCGTAGGACGTCCACCAACAAGGTGGACAGACGATCTTATGAAGGTCGCCGGAAGACGCTGGATGCAGGTCGCTTCCAACCGGTACTTGTGGCGATCAAAAGGGGAGGCCTATGTTCAGCAGTGGACGTCCTATGGCTGAGATGATGATGATGATGAAGACAATACATTTGCAGTGCCTACACATCGGATGCTTGCAAGTAAACGCGCGTTTTAAAGCCAAAAGATGATATTGAAGTATTCATAATGCAAGCGCGCTGTGTGTACAATGACAACTGCACGCAATACAACGCCAAAGCTCCAATGTGTACTAGCCATTAGGTTGAATAAGTATTGAAATTTTGTATGGGTCAACACTTTTTTCTTTGGAACCAGTAGAATTATTTGCTTAGTATGATAGAAATCGTGAAAACATAAGCTAGGTGGTAAAAATTATGTGCCTGAATCTCTGTAAATGCGTCTCCATTTTCCAAAATTATAGTAGGACATTAATTTCTCTCGCTAGGCAATAAACTGGTGAACATTCTGTGGTAACTGCTGTCATACGAGAATTATGATAACAAACTGGTTTGACTCTATAGTCAGTTAAATCTGAAATTGCTTTGATGTTAAACACAGCTTAAACTAGGTTTATTTCGTCTCTGAAAACAGCTCGTTTAAAGTTAAATAGATAAGCAAACAATGTGCAAAGTTTGTATTGTAATTATGTTCTTAAAATGGTGACGAAAACCGTCGTGACTCGTGAATAAGGGCGGAAACATATTTAGGTGTTGTGGCGTGTCGTGGCGCCGGATGCATTCAGTTTTATACATTTACTGCCTTATTAATAAATCAAAAAGTAAAGTTACACCGAAGTAAATCCTTAAATATGTATGGTTAGTCTGAAGATCATCCTGGCTGTAACTTTTGTTCACGTTTATTAATAAGGGTGTTAGGATCTCGCATAAAGACACGACGACGTCTTTCAGTAGTCATTTACGTTCCTGGGCTATGGTTTCCTGATAACAGTCCCGCGACCCCGTGATTATAATTACAAAAAACACCATAACTCAAACGATTGTAATTTTATCGCGGAAAATAAACTCAAATTCAACAAAAAAAAAACAATAATGTTAAGCCCTACAATGCAGAAAATAAAATAAAAAAGGTCACCGCTTTGGGACTGCGCTGTCGCAAATATAGAATTAATTTCACATTTCTTTCCCGAACAATAGCGCAAGTTTCTTTTGTACAATTGTTTTGTGGTGTTTTAATCTTAATATAATGTACTTTTCTTTGAAATATGGAATGTAAATATACTTAGAACTTATTTGTATGCAAGTGCCTTAAGTTTAGATTAAGTTAAGCTGAAGATTAAAGTGATGAGTTCAGAAAGGTCAGACTGAAATTAAGTGCAAGTTTTTCTAAGGCTTTATTTGATTGTCCGTCTTAATTGAGTTGTGGATTAATTAAAGTAAATTATTACTCTTCTTTTGTATAATGAAAAATAACTTTTAGTTTTCTTGTGATAGTGAGTTTCGTTTTTTATATGGTTTTTCTAGTACGATTCAACGTTCAAATCCCGGCTGTCATTGCCAATAGTTACAATAGCTAGTTGTTGTCAGCGTTTTCACCCGCTACAACAGTTAAAAATATACCACGAGAAAGTAAAATCGGGACAAAAACCACATTCAAATTTCTTAGTGTACCAATATTTATCCAATTCCGTTCAGTGGTTTGTGTGAAAAAGTGACATCCATACCATCAAAGTTTCATGCTTATAATATTAGTGGGACCTAGCTTAGCCAGTATCAAGTCAACTTGAAAGGAACGCATTGGCTGGTCAGAAGAAAACGTAACGGGTAAAATTAACCCTAGGACTGAACGCCTGTCTGAGCCACGTAAGGGTATCTCAAAACTGAAGGATTAGTTTGGTTTTTTATAAGTTAAGTAAGTCTGACAGTCGACTTCCCGCTCCAAAAGGGCTCAGGAATTTAAAAAGAGATTTTTCAACATAAAAAAGCACCGCTTAAACGGAAAGCCGATGCCAAAATAGTTAAGAAAAGTCTACGCATTTTTACGTACTAAAACTACTTACACATACTATCAAAATACCTTTGATATTCAGTAGAATCATATACAATGTGTGGCTGTATATCATGAATATTTAATTCCCCTAGTTGGGGACATTTACGCGCTATCAAAGCGAGGCAAACACCTTGTCAAACCCTATGAATATTACATTAATGTATGGCAAGCCTTGCCGACTCATGTTGGTTAAGGAAGTACTTGTGTACTGTTCTGTGTTCCTGGTACCTACTGGATGAAAGAGGGTTCAATGTTTCAAATTCTCGGTTGAAAATGATCCCACGGGAATATAGTAAAGGGATAAAATGTATCCTATGTGTATCAAATTTCATTCAAATCCTGTAAGTAGTTTTTGTGTGAAAGAGAAACAAACATCCATCCATCCAAACAATCAAACTTTCACATTTAGAATATTGGGTAGTAAAGGCGCTCCCTTATCGCGAGCATTCACAAATTCGAACATTAATTCATCAATGAGAGAAGACAATCGAGCATCACAATGAGCATCTTGTATCAAATCTACACTAAATGTTCGCGAATTGGCGCGGGACTTATCTGGTCGCGGGACTATCTCATTACCCCCCGGAACGTAAAGGGCTATTAAAGGACACACAAGGTGGATTTTAGTCAGTACGAGTCTGACAGTCCGTCCCGTCCTGCCCGGGGTGGAAAAAAAATGTGCGCGAATGCTCGTCAGTCAGGGAGGAAGTATTGTATTGTTATGCTCAAAGTCGAATGTATAAGATATTTTTTCAACACACTTGCTCATAAAATGGCTCTAATTTCACTGCAATTAGGCACATAATGACACCTGTTATCAAACTGTGACTTTTTCTTTACCATTACTCACAAGTGAGTTATAGGTTTTTTTTTTAAAGTGTCAACCAAGTAAAAAAAAAAACCTATAACTCACTTGTGAATAATAGTAAAGAAAAAGTCACAGTTTGATAACAGGTGTTGCTTTGTTTTTAAAAAAGTTTCGAAACAAAAAAGATCGTGTTCAATAGTACAAATAAATTTTACCAACTGCACGTTACCTAATTGTTTCTCTTAATAAACTTTTTACTCATTAAATAAAATGGTTTTTTAGTATTATTTTCTTCACAAGTGTGTTGAAAAACGTCGTATGATACACGTGTGTATTGATGATTACCGTCCTCGGCTCTCTTATGACCCTCACCTAACGGCTCGGGTCTCAATGGCGCCTCAGCGGTAATCACCAACATTACACACTTGTACCATAATGTACTATTACACGACTTTCGCGACGCGACGCAGGCGTTATTGCGTATAAAAATATAAATTTCGAATGTATAATCTTACATTACACTCGAATGCTCCCGATGAGGGAGTGTAGTAGGATAGTAGGAAGGTTAAGATACTTAGACAGTAAAAAAATATCAAGATACTTTATAGCTACAGCTACTATACTGTAGAAATATTTATTAAGAAATCTTTCTTTAAATAAAAACCACTTTCTGGGCACTTTAAAAAACCATTACTGACAAAGGAGCCTACTGATTTTTTCATTACATTACAGTTGAAAAAAGGAAAATGGCCCACAGAAAACTAAAAAAGGATAATTAAATTGAACTTTTGTAATTATAATTTGACCTTCCGGGGAGAACCTTCGCAACCCGTTTTTTATCTCGAAAGGGCCTGACGCTGCGAGTTGAATGTAAAATAAGTTTGTGCCCATTTATTTGCCGTGACGGCTACCGGGAAAATATACACGAAAAACAAATTGCAATGAATATACCTATTATTGTGATTATAGTCAAGTGCTGTACCTATGGACGCTTTACCGGTGGACGCACCTTCTGTCGACGTTTTATAAGTGCCCTCATGGGCTGTAGGGTGCAGGGTGCTTCCCTAACATAAGTAATGTCAATGCAGATGTAAATGTCAGTGAATGCTCAACGGGATGAATCTAAATGAAAATGCAAGTTGTCCGACTCAAACCACGTCTAATTGAACACTAAAATGTAATATACATAAAATGCATAGAACAATGCAATATGTCAGAATCAATGCACTGCCGAATGTAGGTTGCGTCCAAAGTGCAAATACGCGATCCTACTGGCTAACTTATTGCAATAAATAATTATATTTTTAAAATCCATGTACGTGCACCGTACATGGGCCTATGTGAAATAAAAATATTTGTTTTTTTTTTGGCGCCGTTAATTCTGGGGAACACAACACGGAAATGAAGGATGGCGGTAAGTCAAATCTGTCAACCATAGACAAAAGCAAAGGCTGCGTTCAGATTAGAATTTTAGGGTTGTCTCAAAACAAGCTTCTATAGGTACAGCACTTGCCCTTACAATCATTCTGTAAGTACATAGTAGAATTTTTATTACATTTTTTTATTACATAGGCAAAAGTGGGCTAAAATAAAGTGGAAATTATTATTATTGAATAAATATTTTCACGACAATAGGTGACGTATAAATCTTACTTTTATCGCTTCACAGAAATAACTCATCTTCTCCTAAATGTCGCAAAAATCTTACAAACACGTATCTGCCTTGAGGCACATGGGATGCCTCAGTCCCAAGAGATTCGTGAACCGTCACCAACATTGAAACCCACTTTGGCGTTAAAAACTCCATATCAGGGTTAAATAACCCTCGGGATACTCGTGTGGACATTAATGTAAGAATTTTGGTTAACACAGCGAAAGTTATTTTTGGGCAGTCATGTTTAATAGGTATGCCTATAAATTATTACCATTTTGAAGGAAAATGCTTGTGTGAGAATCGTGTTAAGACGTAGGTATACTTAAACAGAAATCATGTTTTTTTTAGGATTGCGTAGAACATGTTAAGCATTTTATGTAAACAATACACGATAGTCATATTTAACATTGAACATAGCTAAAAACATCTATAAATAAAAGAAACAAAAGTAAGATTCCATAAAAGAGCAAAAGTTTTTCAGAAGCGTTGAAACCCAATCATACGCACTATAGATTTTAAACTTTATGATTGGAGAATAATGTTGAAAATTCACTATAAAGATTAACTGCAGTTTAGATGCCACACACGAGGCCAGAGGTCTTGGCCAGTAACTGCTCAAAACAAAGGATAAAGGCCATTTTGCCAGCAGTGCGGTATATCGTAGGTAATTTAAGAAATGCAAGAAACTCGTCTTAGCCCGGTGGTACGGAATCCTTTGTGTGTAAGTCTGACTCGCATTTGGCTGTTTTAGAACGATCACAGACTACGAAATATCTCCTTTTAGATTAGTAAGTGAGAGACGGTTATCTATTTTCTCTTATTTATAAAAATCAATTGCTGCTCCTTAGTCTCGCTAAAACGCGAGAACGGCTAGACCGATTTGGCTGATGCTGGTTTTGAATTATTTTGGGAAGTCCAGGGAAGGTTTAAAAGGTTTTTTTTTATTGTTTCTGAGACGGTACGAAGTTTGCCGTGAGCTAGTTACATATTTAAAAATCAATTGCTGTTCGTTAGTCTCGCTAAAACTCGAGAACGGCTATACATATTAGTCTAAGAGGAATGCCCAAAAATATATGGAGCAAAAACCCAGAATCGATTAAAACGACTTATGTGTGGCAAGGTAGAGTATACATACTATAACCCAAATTCAATAATAGTTTTCGATTAAACCATCACCAAGTAAAAAAAAACGTAACTAATTGACTGAACTTTTAAAAATCTAGGACTTGTTTAAAGCGGTTTTACAAACAATATTGTTATGAATTGTGCTTGATATTGAGAGAGATTTGTGAGTAAAGAACATTTACGTATCTACTGATTATATTTAAATCTATGTAAACATTATTTATCATCACTATCGCATCACTACATAGTATTTAACAAAGTCGTTTCCCTCTGCCCGTCCCTTTGTTTGTTTATATCTTCAAAACTCCGCAACGGATACTGATGCGGTTTTTTTTAAAGATAGAGTTATTCAAGAGGAAAGTTTTTATGTATATAACATGCATGATATAGTAGAGATTGCACCCGTGCGGAGCCGGGGCGGGTCGCTAGTGTACATTTAAAAGTGATTACGGATTACTATAGGGCTATTAACTTAATAAATGAAAACAACTGAATACATGCTACGTTCTTTTATCTTCTATCTATCTTCTCTTCTATAATATAAAAACGGATCACAAAATGTGGTGCTAAGCTCATAACTCGAAAACGGCTGGAACGATTCGGATAATTATTTTTTTGTTGTGTCTGTAACCATTGGGACCGGATTTTAGAGGACGAAAATCATCGTGTTCACCCGTGCGAAGCCGGGGCGGGCCGCTAGTTGATAATAAAAATGTAACATATTTTCTAAATCAAAAAAATAGTGGAGTGGGAAGCGGTCGCCTCCTTCTGCGAAGCAGTTATGCTCGTGAAGGAGAAGGCGGGCCGCGAGAGGGAGAGGACAGCGTCCTCCCTCCTCCCCAACCGCAGTGGTAGATGACCTCGGCGTCGGACGTCGGCAGACGACCTCCGGCCACCATAGGCGCGGGCATGCGGACAGCGAGTAAAGGGCAACTCGCTGTACGACCATGGACCATGCCCGGGTCGACGGCGCGTCGTGTTCCACGCGCGCCTCAAAGAGCGTCAGCAAAATGACGGGGCCCCCTCTCAGAGGGCCAAAGCCTTATCGGGGTCGCAGGACTTATTTCCATCACCGTGACACCGGAACTTAAAGGGCTATCGAAGAACACCGTGGATTTTAATCAGTACAAGTCTGACAGTCCCTCCATGCCCTGCCCGGGGTGGGAAGCCTCATTTGATGATTTTACCACGATAAAAAAAATCTAAAAAAATATGTTTTTTTTTTTAATTTACATTGCTGCAGGCCATAGATCAGATATTCTGCCAGTTATTACAACATTAACCAAATAGGCCAGCAGAATATAACAATTCTATATAGCAAGGCGTGTGCCGTCCTAGTTCCTACACAGAAATTGTTATTATGCTCCTGTCTTGTTTGGTTATGGTTTTCCGCAAAACTAATAGCGTATTTATGACCTCTTATTTAAGGTCTATTTAGATGTTCATAAATTATTTTAATCGACTCTGGGTTTTTTTTGGGCATTCTTCTTTGGTTTTTAATTATTTTGGGAAGTCCAGGGAAGGTTTAAAAGGTTTTTTTTTTTATTGTTTCTGAGACGGTACGAAGTTTGCCGGGTCAGCTAGTTTCCAATAAATTAAGATATTAACTTTAAATTACCTTCTCGTTTCAAATAATATAGAATTACAATCAGAAATTCGAACTCTACAAAACTTTATTAACGAAGCAACCACATAATATAAACTTTACTTACAAAGTTGAGTAACGTTATATAAAATTACAACTCCCTGTAACTTCAATCATTTCTTCAACCAATTTCGTTAATCAAAATGGCGGCTTACCTTTTATTCCCTACCCTACTTCTACAACTGTTAAGTCCAGACTTAATTAAGTTAGTTCAACAATGAATCAACAAAACTAAGTTGTTTATTCTTCTGTTTACTTCCAATCCAAAGACAACACAAAACATCTCGAGAAAATTCTTTCTCTATCGCTTTCCATTTTGTTACTGAATGTATCTTGCTTTCCCTGTCTTTCAATTGAGTCATCTTGGAATGCGACATACGGGCGCTGTGTAGGCGCCTCGTAGTCTCGCCATAGACTTAACAAAACAACTTTTCAAAACTACATTGATCATTCTTATCATGTAGCAGTAAGGTTCCTTTTGCTTTAGGTTAACCGCATATAAAACTATCCTATCATAGGAGCGCAGGATGACGTCATCACCATACTTGCCAAGTCACAGCCAACCAAAAAACGATGACCTTCCAATTTATACGATTTTAATAAAAGCTGTAGCTCTTACAATATAGTTGACATAAACCTATTTTTCAGAGAATAAGCCCAAGGTTGTGTTCTACTTGTATTTAATTTTATTGGACTTTGGTGAAAAAAAAATCCCGTTCAGGAGAAAGCAACCTTGAGCTAGAATACTGCATTAAAAGTAGAATACAGTGCCTGAAGTTTCAGCCTCTTTGGCAGCGCACACGACCTGGTTTTAAATAGTTCTTGATACCACGTATTATCCTGAATAATGTTGCACCACAAATAAGTTTGGCGTCAGAAATAAAAATCCAGTTCTTTTTTTTTTTAAGTTTTAGCCGATTAGGTAGGTTGCTCTTAAAAAAAATACGTGTGGCACTCGGGGACTGCCGCGGTTAAGCTATTGCATAGAATTTTTTATCAACGTATGCATTTTTTTTGTCAGAAACGTCAAGAAAAAATAACACCGTGCCGAAGTCTGCCGAACTGAAACGACGTTAGACAATGCGGAGTTGTTAGTTTAATTTTCATTACGGAATTTCTTGATTCGGTAGCCGCGCTCAGGGCCAGCGATAAAAGCTTTGCAATAGCTTAAAAATTGTCGAAAAACTCTGAGCAAACTTGGAAAATTCAGTCTCAGTAAACATTTACGTCCAGTAGTAGTTTTCAAAGAAAATCTGACTCACAACGAAGGGAACTAAAGGCTAAAACAATGCTAGATAGGTCTACCAAGCGAAAACAATGTACGGCATATTATTATAACCCCGGACCGCTGGAGATAATCCTATATTATGTTAAACATTAAACACATGTCTTAGTTGCTTGTCTTCAGGGCTTATCTATTATGATATGTAAAAGCAAGAACATGGGACGTATGATGTTTTACACTCTGAGATAAAATAAATTAATTCGTAGTTCATAAGTTATGTTAATGGTTTGTGAACTCCTCATATTTTTGCAAAATTGTATTTACATTAAAAGAAAATATATTGTTTACTACAACAATAGTAATACATTCTGATGAATAAAAAAAAATAAGATTGAATAATTAACGTTAAATCACTAAAGATCGTCGTTTTTTAGTCCCGCTTATTTTATTTACTGATACTGTTACTGTTAGCCTACATCATCCCACTGCTGGGCAAAGGCCTCTCCCCATGATCTCCAGTTTTCACGCTCCAGGGCCAAAGTGGATCACTGGTCATTGGTTTTATCAAGCTCGTCCCGCCATCTTCTACGAGATCTGCGACACCTTCTGGCTGTGTCAGGGCTACACAAAGTGGTTATTTTGGCCCAGAGCTCATTGGGCATGCGGCAGACGTGGCCGGCCCAAGCCCATTTTATTTAATCCTAGTTAAACGACTTTCATGTTCAGATATTCAAATAAATCTTCGGCGTTTTGGAAAATCTAATATCGATATAAGTAATGACAGATCCATGCGGATAACGTCATGGGTTATCTAGGTATTATTGTTGTAGGTATACTAAAACCTTCAGAATGTAACAAACACTTTTTAGAAACCCGTATCAAAATCGATGCAGCCAAACGTTATACATATAAACGCGGACAAACAAATAAACAGGTCGAATTGAAGTCGGTAAAAAAGAAAAAGATGTTTCAGTAAATAAGGTGATGATTAAAACCTTCTTTAAATATAAATTCATCATCATCTGCCTAGCCTTTTCCCAACTATATTGGGGTCGGCTTCCAGTCAAACCAGATTCAGCTGGATATCAGTATTTTTCATGGAGCGACTGCCTGTCTCTCCTCACCTTCCTTAAATATAAATTCAAACTCTTAAAATCAAAATTATAATGCTGTAATTCTAAGTATACCTCATAATAAACTGAAAAACACTCAGATTATCCTGTAAAATCCTCCTCTAAACACAAGCAGACAATGACACGAGACAAAAAGTTATCCCTTCGTAAAAAGCGCAGCGACGTATCGCACAGTGGGCCTCGGCCGGTACCGTCGACAAAGATATTAAGTATACAGGTTCAGGCAGTATACATTTTCATCATTAATTTGATGTTCTAGTTATTTACTCATTAGCATTACAAACAAAAGTTTTTACATTTTTTTCTATTAACCAGTGTTAGTTATAATGGTTACTTTTGAATTCATTCCTATGTTGATATAGTTAGAGTAATGGTATAGTCATCGTTTTAGAAAACTATCCCCTATGACAGTGGTGTCCCTATAAAAAGAGGTTAGGGGGCAATCAGAAACTGACCGTACGTCAAAAAATGTATGTAGGAGTGGCAACCGGATGGCGAGTGGATCTAGGTCTTGGAACAGTTAAGATCTCCATCGTATATTCAAAATCAAGGCAGTGACATGATATGATATGTATATAAAAACTAGATTACTTAAAGTTCAGATACCGTCTTGACAGTTTAGATTTGAATGTAATTCGTATCATAAAATTAAGTTTGTTTTTACGCCTTGTTTTTTTTTCTATTTCAAATTTGTACATATTTCTTTTATTTTTCTTCTAAATATAGTCTGAGTAATAAAAAAAAACTACTCACTAAACTCCTACGATAGTTCAAATGACGCACAAGTTCTACCTGCACACCAATCACCTTGTTCTATAGTACGTATAGTACGCGAACAATATGCGTGATGAGTTCCCTTGTTTTACACACCAGACAAAAGATAACCTACATCACCGGCGTGGCTTATACGAGCAGGTTTAACGAAGTACTGGCGTGAATTAGAGGTGGGTAGGATGATAATTTAACGTATGTCAGTAACGTTTAAAATGTTAGTAACGGGTACTTAGAGATGGGTTATAGATTAAAATGGAAAGCGTTTTGGGTAAAGATCTGTTTGAGGTTGTGTACCTATGTAGAAAGACATATTTAGTTATTTGACAATTAAAAAAAAAAACTGAATTTTGTTAGAAATTCTTAATCTAATCGTCGTATTTCCGGAATCGTTTAATCATCTTTATATATTTAATTTGATCAATCTTAGACATTAATTGTGTTTAATTTATATTTAAACTGAATAACAATATTTAAATGATGTTTACATTATTAATAAAAATTAATTGTTATCGCACGCACTACTTCCGGTTGTACCATAACGTTTAATAAAAATATTAAACTAGACTGTTTCCGTTAAAAGATCTTTGTGGTGGGAACTTGGGAAGTAGTGCGCACGATCGTTAGTCAGTCGATGTCGGACAGTGGAAGTGAACACAAGTGTTAAGTGATTTTGTGATTTGTTTAAAACTTAATAAATATTGTGAGTGATCGTGGACAGTTTGATTTAAATTCCCCTGAACTTTATTAGTTCAGAAGTGGGATTTAATCGGGATAACGATTATTAATCGCTCTCGGTGAAGGACTAAACGCCCATAAAAGGTAATGTAAATGCTTTTCTTAATTAACAATAGATCAAAAGTACATTTTTTTTTTCTGATCGATGGTGATTTCTATTTAATTTTTCCTTTTCTCGTCTTACCCTTCTCTTTGGCTAATATTAGATTTAAGGATATCTACAGAGAAATATTTGTAGGATTACCCACCTAAATATAAAATTAATTAAAGAACATTAACTTTTTGTAATTTTGCATATTTCCAGCAATAATGACTCGCAAAAGAAAGTCTCGACAACATACGAGGGAGTCATATGACTCTTCACCAAGTGGCTCTGAGCCTTCCGTGCGGAGACGCAGAACTCGCCGCAACCGTGATGACTCGAGCAAATCGAGAATGAGCGAGTCAAGAGATCGCAATGCACGCCGCAGCAGTCCTAGAAAAAGGGGCCGTGGTGTGATACGTGATGCGTCGCGGGAACGTGATGCGTCTCGGGTACGTGATACGTCACGGGTACGTGATGCGTCGCGGGTACGTGACGCGTCGCGAGTACGTGACGTGTCGCGGGTACGTGATGCGTTGCGGGTACGTGATGCGTCACGGTTACGTGATGCGTCGCAATTGCGACATGCTGCAAGGATACGTGGCAGGACGCCGGCACGCAGCGCGTCGCGCTCGCGTGATGGTTCGCCGCTGCAGTTGCGGAATGTGTCGCCCAGTAAGGAGATCGCTCATGGTCGCGACGCATCGTGCAGTCGTGACATGCCGCGAAGACAGAAACAAGATATGGCGACAGCATCGCGTTCAGACAATGCAGCAGCAACAGTGGTGAGTCCTCTTGATTCCATCAAAGATATAGATAGTAGTAATGCTAACATTTTAGTTTCGGTTTTTAAAGAGTTCATGCAGTCAATGAAGGCAGACGGGGGTAGTGAACGTTTCCCGGTTTTGAATGTAATACCAGAATTTGATCCCAGTAAACGAACTCAAACAATAGAAACATGGCTAAGTAAAGTTAATGAATGTGCCCAGATTTATAATTGGACCGAAAGACAAACTATCCACTATGCTCTTCCTAAATTAGCGGGATTGGCACAGAAATGGTATCAGGGCCTACCTAGCCTTCTGTTTTCATGGGCTGAATGGCAGAGCAAAATGAAATTGGCATTTCCAAGTGACCAGAACTATGGTCAGTTGTTGACTGAGATGCTTGCTTGTAGGGCTGATTTTGGCGAGTCTTTAGAAGAATATTTTTATCAAAAGGTTGTTTTATTAAATCGCTGTAATATACAAGGCAAAAATGCAATAGATTGTATCTTGTTTGGAATTGAGGACAGGTCTGTCAGGACAAGTGCGGAAGCCGCACAGTTCACGGAACCTGATAAATTATTAGTTTATCTCAGAAATATAAGAACTACAAAGAAGTTTAACAAGCCAAATTCATCCCTGCGGGTGAGCAACGCTGATAACAAACAGTCTAAGACATGTAAAGGCGCTCAAAATGATAATGATAATAAAAACAATAGGAGCTACAAGCTTACAAAATGTTATAATTGTGGTGAAGAGGGGCATCCATATTTCAAATGCAAATTACCAATCAAACGTTGTGATAAATGTCATCAAGTAGGGCACTTAGCTGATAGTTGTCCAGGCACTAAAGAATCTATTAATAATAAGACAGTTTTAAGAATTTCAAAAGAACCGGATAGTGACTCTAAATATTTTAAAAAAGCCGTCGTGAATGGTCTGGATTTTGATTGCTTCATAGACTTCGGAAGTCAATGTTCCATGCTGCAAGTATCTGCGGCTAACAAATTGGTTAACTCTTGGTCGGTAACAGAACTACCTGTATTGAGAGGATTTGGGGACAGCGTTGTTAATTGTTTAGGTAAATGCAATTTCGAGATAAAAGTAGACTCGGTCACTGCTACAGTAGAGACTCTCATCGTTCCGGATAATTTGTTACAAGTCCCCTTATTACTAGGACAGACGTTCACAGAACAAGAACATATTGTGGTGCTGAAAACTAATAACCAGCTTAAAATAACCACGAATATAACTAAAAACATACTAGTCTACGTTAATAGCTCACTTATTATTCATGGGTACACCCTAGTTAGTGTTTATACTAAACCAATATTTTCAGGTGACTTATTTGTTGAACTCAGTTTTTGTCAGGATACTCATAAACAATATGAGATTGTTCAAAGTGTAGTACAAGTGAGTAATGGACAGGGAACAATTGTAGTTAAGGGCTCAAACTCTGAGTTTGAACTGCGGAAAGACACCTTACTGCTCCGCGCCCTTCCTTTAAGTGAGGTGCAGACACTAGATATTGGTAGAATAGAACATTGTCCAGATAATACAGTAACACCCCAAATTACAGCTTGCATGATACAGGTGGATGACGATATTGGATCCGGTCATAGAACCAAATTAACTGAGTTGCTAAATGAGTTTAGGGATTGTTTTGCCTTTTCAGTTAAAGAGTTAGGGTGTATAAGTGGTACAGAAATGAACCTAAACCTTAGTGATACTACACCTGTGGTATATAGACCTTATCGATTATCCCATTCGGAAAGGCACGTAGTTCGTGAAATGATAAAAGATTTGTCTGATTCGGGAATAATTAGACAGTCCTCATCAAATTACGCATCCCCAATCGTATTAGTACGGAAAAAGTCCGGTGATTATCGTCTTTGCATTGACTTTAGGGCGCTTAACAAAAAGACCGTCAAAGAACATTATCCTCTACCCCGTATAGATGATCAATTAGATAATCTGTCAGGTCATAAATATTTTACATCTCTCGATCTCGCATCCGGGTATTATCAAATTCCAATGGCAGAATCGGCAAAGCATTTGACAGCTTTCGTGACCCCAGACGGTCATTATGAATTTAACCGCATGCCATTTGGGCTAGTTAATGCGCCGTCGACATTTCAAAAAGCTATTAATGGCGTTCTGGGGAATGCGAGATTCAAAGAGGCGTTCGCTTACATGGATGACGTAATCATACCATCGAGAACAATAGAAGAAGGTTTACAGAGACTATATGACATATTGAGCCTTTTTCGATCTTCCGCGATCACATTAAATTTATCAAAATGTAATTTTTTGAAGCAATCTATAGATTATTTAGGTTTTGAAGTTAGTGGGTCCGGAGTAAAACCAGGCAAAAAGAAAACCGAAGCCGTAGATCAATTCCCCAGACCAACAGACCAACATAAGATTAGACAATTTGTGGGTTTAGCGAGTTTCTTTCGAAAATTTATAAGGGGTTTTTCAATCATCGCAAAACCACTAACACAACTCTTAAAGAAGGACGCTAAATGGTGTTGGGGAGATGCAGAAGAATCTGCGTTTTTAAACCTTAAAACGGAACTAGTTAAAAGACCCATTCTCTCATTTTATAATCCCGAATTTGAAACACAGTTACATACAGACGCGTCTAAAATCGGAGTTGCCGGAATTTTGATGCAAAGGCCAAATAAAGACGTTTCTTTTAGTGCCGTAGCATTCTACAGTAGACAGACATCCCCTGAAGAAACCAAATTCACTTCCTATGATCTAGAAACTCTAGCTGTAGTAACGTCACTCCAGAGATTTAGAGTATATTTGTTAGGGATCCATTTCACAATTGTTACCGATTGCAATTCACTCCGTGCAACCTTCGAAAAGAGAGACATATTGCCAAGAGTTGCAAGATGGTGGAGCACAATACAAGAATTCGATTTCCAAATAATTTACAAACCAGGCACAGGTATGGCTCATGTTGATGCTCTGAGCCGAAATCCTATTTCATCGGAAATAATAGAATTACACGTAAGACAAATTGATACAGATTGGGTAGCCACGGTGCAACAAAATGATCCTGAGTTGCAAAGAATTATCGCCATATTAAATGATAAAGAAAATGACAACGTCATAGAAATTAAAAATAATTTTGTTGTTAAGAGGGGACTATTATACAGGAAAACAGATATTGGTGATCGTTGGGTTGTACCGAAAGGCGTTCGTTGGCAAATATTGAAGTCAAATCATGATGAAATTGGACATTTCGGTCTTGATAAAACATTAGAAATAATTAAAAACAATTACTGGCTTGCTAAGATGAGACAATTCACTAAGAAGTACGTTCAGTCATGTTTAGAATGTGCCCACTCTAAATTACCAACTGGGAAAAAGTCGGGCAAATTGCATCCCATTGAGAAGGTTGAACAACCGTTCCATACTATACATATTGATCATTTAGGTCCTTTTGTTCGAAGTAAGCACAAAAACGCATACCTTTTATTAATTATTGACGCTTTTACGAAGTTTGTGGTAATTGTTCCCGTTAAAAGTACGAAGTCTGTCCATTCCATCAGAGCTATTAAAAATTATTTTCACACATTTAGTGTCCCAAAACGGATTATTTCCGATAGAGGGACCTCATTCACTTCTAAAAGTTTTCAAGATTACTTAAATTCATTAAGTATTAAACATGTAATGAACGCTGTAGCGACTCCGCGGGCCAATGGCCAAGTCGAGCGCTACAATCGAACTGTTCTAACTGCATTAACAGCTTCTAATTACGGCAAATCCGAAAATAAATGGGATGAAAATATTTCAGAAATTCAGTGGGGACTTAATAACACAATAAATAAGGGTACTGGGAAAAGCCCAGCCCAAGCACTATTTGGCCTTAATTTAGTGAGCACCTCAAATGCGTTATTACAGCATAACATTTCAAATGACTCAGAAAATCCAGTCACTTCGTTAGAGGACACTAGAAAAGAAATTTCAGAACACATTAAACAAAATCAACACAAACAAAAAGAACGTTTCGATAAAGCTAGGAAAGAAGTCAATTATAAGATAGGAGAACTTGTAAGGGTAGAAAGAGATATTCCATCAATAGGAAAAAGTAGGAAGTTAGTTCCTAAACTTAGAGGTCCGTATCGTATTGCAGAAGTTCTTGATAACGACCGATATGTAATAGAAGATACTCCAATATCTAAAAAGGGTAACAGAAAATTTAGCGGTATCTTCTCTGTAGATAAAATCCACCCCTGGGTAGTTTTTAATAGATCGGATTCAGAGTCGGAAAATGACAACACAGACTAAGTATACAAACTAAAAATACAGACAAATAAGATTGATTGGTATTTATTTTCGATGACCTTATCTGAGAATATGTCGGAGGTCTCAGATAAGACATTTGTGTTAAGAATATGAGAATTTAACATCAAAAGTCGAGTGGCTTAGTTGAGAATATGTCTGATGTCTCAGCTAAGACAGGTGTTAAGGATATGTCTGAGGCCTTAACATCTTAAGTTAAGTGGCTTGGTTGAGAATATGTATGATGTGTCAGCTAAGACAGGTGTTAAGGATATGTCTGAGGCCTTAACATCTTAAGTTAAGTGGCTTGGTTTAGAATATGTATGATGTGTCAGCTAAGACAGGTGTTAAGGATATGTCTGAGGCCTTAACATCTTAAGTTAAGTGGCTTGGTTGGGAATATGTCTGATGTCTCAGCTAAGACAGGTGTTAAGGATGTGTCTGAGGCCTTAACATCTTAAGTTAAGTGGCTTAGTTGAGAACATGTCTGATTTCTCAGCTAAGACAGGTGTTAAGGATATGTCTGAGGCTTTAACATCTTAAGTTAGTGACTTAGCTGTGAATATGTCTGAAGTCTCAGCTAAGATATGTGTTAGAGCGATAATGACCCTAATATCTCAATTGTAGTATAAATAAGAATAGTTTTGTTAAATTTAAGAAATAAACAAATAAGGTTATGGGATATATTGTACCTACTATATATATATATTTTTTTTTTGAGAACATTTTGTTTTCCCGGGACGGGAAATGTGTCAGGAAAGGCCGACTGTTAGAAATTCTTAATCTAATCGTCGTATTTCCGGAATCGTTTAATCATCTTTATATATTTAATTTGATCAATCTTAGACATTAATTGTGTTTAATTTATATTTAAACTGAATAACAATATTTAAATGATGTTTACATTATTAATAAAAATTAATTGTTATCGCACGCACTACTTCCGGTTGTACCATAACGTTTAATAAAAATATTAAACTAGACTGTTTCCGTTAAAAGATCTTTGTGGTGGGAACTTGGGAAGTAGTGCGCACGATCGTTAGTCAGTCGATGTCGGACAGTGGAAGTGAACACAAGTGTTAAGTGATTTTGTGATTTGTTTAAAACTTAATAAATATTGTGAGTGATCGTGGACAGTTTGATTTAAATTCCCCTGAACTTTATTAATTTTAATATTCAAAAGTTTGTATGATATCGTATCAGGCAATCATATTTATCTGAACCTATTTTATTTTATTTTATCCCAAATGTACTTTTTTATTACTGTATAAAATTGTGTAGGTAAATATTTATTGAGCAAAATAATAAATATTTTTATCGTAAAACGCTTCAATACCAAATATTTAACAACAATTTATTGTAGTTTAATATGTCATACACAATACCATTCAAAACAACGAATATTTTGATGTCAGTTAATTATGGAAACACGACATCACGCCTATGTCCCAGAAGGATTAAGTGGAAGTTAATTGGTTCTGTCAAAGCAACATAAGTATTTGTGATCATTTTTGTATTAACCAAATTTTTTTTTCGTGAGCCAACGAAACAGGAGACAAGAGACATTTACTTGTATTTTTTTTCGCAATACAATATTGTGTATTAAAAACATTACAATTATTTTATACGAGACTAATGCAAATACATAGTATGGCGTGACAGTTTTCACACAAAACCATAGGAAATATAATTCTTCGCTTTTCCCCACACGTTGCTACGCCGTAGCACTTTGCTACGACCGCTACGCAGCTACGGAATGGAAAACAGACAACCCAAAATGCATGTATAGTTAAATGAATTCGTAAATAAATGACGAAAGCTTCCTCGTACAACGTTTTTATGCTTCCCTAGTCATTGTTCGCGCAATTTGAACTCGGCTATCGAGGGAAATTACTTTTTCTTAACAGCCCCGTGTAAACTGAGGGGTCTGAATCCATTTGAACATTTTAATTTCAACTTTTATTAGCAGCTCAGGAATTTACTTTAAGATCTATCGCGTATCTTTTAAAGGTCTAATTACGACCTGTGCAAATAATTTTGTCAGAAAAGGGTACCTTTATATTTTTAGAAAATGTTGTAGTAATTTTCGTTTTGACTATTGGTTCTGCTATTTTTCCTCCATGTCTACAAGATTTTATGCTTTCTTGACACCTGCAGATCTCAACATTTACTTGACGAACATGTGGTTAAGGAAACCTCTTTAAATAAGAATTCTATAAAGTTGAGAGCGGTGGTAGCCTAGTGGTATAGGCCTCGACTAACCATTAACCAAGCCAGGCGCATTCCATGCCCGGGTCGACGGCGCGTCGTGTTCCACGCGCGCCTCAAAGAGCTGTCAGCAAAAATGACGGGGCCCCCTCTCAGAGGGCCAAAGCCTGCCGGGGTCGCGGGATTTATTTCTATTACCGTGACCCCGGAACATAAAGGGCTACTGAAGGACACCGTGGATTTTAGTCAGTACAAGTCTGACAGTACCTCCCGCCCTGCCCGGGGTTGGAGGTCTCATTTGATGATAAAACCACGATAAAAAAAAAAAAAAAAAAGCCAGGCGCATTAGTTTAACCCGCATGTCTTACAACCAAAAAATATAGGCCGATGATGAAGAATTCAGTCACCTTAACTATCATATACCTATATCTACATTACCTCCACGAAAGCATTGTTGTTTGATAGATGTCTTAGTATATAATAATAACGCCAGTTACGTTTACATACATCATCACAGTGTACACAATAATTGTACGTGTCTAAAATTACCTCATTTCCCTCGATTCCTCGAAGCTTCCGCTCGTAAATTACAATTATTGCTTCCAGGCATTTGTGTTCACATACGTGAATACGTTAATGGTTTTAGTTGTAAAAGATAACCAAGATCAATTTTACAATATGTAAACTAGCATTTTGTAATGATTTTTGTATCGTGTAAAAATCATCAAATGAGTCCTTCTACACAGGGCGGGGCAGGAGGGACTGTGAGACTTGTACAGACTAAAATCCACGGTGATCTTTCAATAGCCCTTTAAGTTCCAGGTTTATGGTTACGTGATGAGACAGTCCCGCGACCCTAATTTGTGATGGTATAATTTTGACTTTGAATATAAATGTGTCCTTACTAGCAATGTGGTCATCTTAAATTGGATTAACTGCCTCACGCTGCTTCGCTATACTTTGAAAGACTTAAAAACTCTCTTTAAAAAAATCAAAATGCTCGTCGGGACAGAACCTTGAGACGTTGTCCTTTAGAGCCATTATCCTTACTGTTTCAACGATTGTACGAGTAAAAGATGCGTTCATCGTCTCAGGACGCGTCGCGCGAGAACAACTATGTTATTTTCTATTAGAGTCTCATCGTTAGACTCTGTGATGTGCTGAGCGCAAGCGTTGAGCGCTACTCGATTGGATAGTTTTGTAATGGCTTAGTGAATGGCTATCTTTATTTCCAGTGTGGTGTTAAGGCTGCGGCCGCGCTATCTCAAGACTGTGTTTATAGATAGAGAATAGCACTGCTGTAGATGGTATACGAACATTTTGATCGAACGACGATGAACGCATTGTTTACTCTTACGATCGTTGTGAATTCGGAAGAATAGTGCTGCTGTCAGAGTTTACTTTAAAACCATTGAACGGATTTGGATGTAATTTGGTACACAGATAGTTTACAACCTGGATTAACACATAGGATAGGCATATAATATTTTTATTCCGTTTTATGTACCCACGTGAAATTTTCGAGTTGTAGCTGGTAAAACCGTTGGCTAGTACATACATAAACTCAGGCCTTTAGTACGCATAAACTACAAAACGCCACCTGCTGCGATTCTAACAAACTTATTTAGCTACGTCTTCGCACATCTGGTTATACTCGTAATAAAACAACCACAACAAACGTGCGAAAACGCTGTTCGAGGTTATTTTGTTGAATGACTCTGGTATCATATGGCTACCTATTTCTTTCAGCCAGGAATCAAAAATTAAATTATGACAAGAGTGTCCAAAGTTATTGGGTTCTTTCATAGGGAATTTCTGGGCATATTAACAGCGTCTGAAAGTCAGGCGTAGTCAGGAGGAGCAACCTCTTTTACGAGAGTCGAACATAAGATCAGAGTTTGGGTAAAGAAATTATGAAAAATCGTTAAGGGGGACATGGTACCAAAATTGACATTTAAAAGAAACATGAAATAAAACTTACCTAAACAAGACAAACTGAGTGACTCTTGTCTGCATCAAATAGGCCAATAGTAAAATGCCGAACAACTAGCGTACGACGATGGTGTACACACTTCGGCCAAACCCTTCGGGGATTCAACTAAATTGGTTAATTGTACGAAATTAAAGCAAATATCTTTGATATTCCTTTGACTATTGACTTTAGATTAAATCAAATCAATTTCTATTACACAGAACCCATTAAAGTTTTATTCTTTTAAAACTTAAACAGGCCGATCTGATTTGAACATCAAATGGCATATTAAAGCAATATAAATTGAAGTTGACCTTAGAAAGCAAATAATAAAATCAATTAAACGAGTAATTAAATAGTCTGATTTTATGTTAAGACAAACGAATGGAATATGCATTCAAATCCATTCTGACATAGATTCCAAAATATCTGAATTATTTCAAAAGTAGATATAAAAAGAAAAAACGATAAATATAAGTCGGTTTTCTTCGATAACGTCTGTATACATAATATATATATTGTACTAGATCAAAGAGATTGATAATAAAAATATGGAATACTTGTTTTAATTGAACATGGATCAAATATCAAATTACAATCTCAAGTCTAAACTCTAAATAGGCATTTTTGTTGGTAAATGGCAAATTTAAAAGCCAATCATTTAGCGAATAAATTTAATAAAAATAAAAGCTGGTGTTTGCGATACATATCTGTGTGGGCAGGTTTATTTATATACTTCATAATTTACAATGTAAACAAAAAGCGCTTTTAAAGGAAAAGTGCCAAAAGCGGCAAAGTGGCAACCTAAATACCATGTAAACTGGCAGTATTGTTAGTGTCACGTTGAGTGGAAAAGAGGGTGAGATTTTACTTTTTTTCCTTTTTGTCATGACAAACTATCTATCTATACATATAATAAAATACTAGGAAAGTCAAAACTGTACATTGAATATTTTTTTTAAAGAATACTTGGGGTGTGATCTACAATCGATACCGAAGCCAAAAATATAGTTTTTAGAATTTTTGTCTGTTTGTCTGTATGTATGTCCGGGATAAACTCAAAAAGTACTGGACGGATTTGAATGATTCTTTTTTTGTTGTATAGGTATTAAGTCTGGTCAAAACATAGGCTATAATTTATTTTGAAAACTTGAACAACTGGCGCAAAACCGCAACAGACCAGCTAAACTATAAGAGATACAAAAATGGTGCCATAGCAAAAATTGTTCCACGTGATGAGCATTTTCTGCTGAAAGAATTAGTTTGAAGATCTGGAACACCTGATGTGGAACTCCAAGAGCCCAGCTACACTATAACATATACAGGAAAAACGTCTCAGCAAAGTTGTTCGGCCTGATGAGCACTCTCTGTGGACATATAAAAATTGAAGATCTGGAACACCTAATGTGGAACTCCAAGAGCCCAGCTACACTATAACAAATACAGGAATGACGTCTTAGCAAGAGTTGTTCAGCGTGATGAGCACTCTCTGTTGACGTATAAAAATTGAAGATCTAGAACACCTCATGTGGAACTCCAAGAGCCCAGCTACCCCGCGGTGGTGGACACCTACGGCGTCGGACGTCACAAGACGATCTCCGGCCACCGTAGGCGCGAGCATGCGGGCGGCGAGTAAAGGGCAACTCGCCGTCCGACCATGGACGGCGCGTCGTGTTCCACGCGCGCCTTAAAGAGCGTCAGCATAATAACGGGGCCTCCTCTCAGAGAGCTAAAGCCTGCCGGGGTCGCGGGACTTATACCATCACCGTTACCCCGGAACATAAAGGGCTATTGAAGGACACCTTGGATTTTAGTCAGTACAAGTCTGACAGCCCCTCCCGCCCTGCCCGGGGTGGGAGGACTCATTTGATGATTTACCACGAAAAACAAGAGCCCAGCTACACTATAACATGATTTTTTTCAACTGGGCGTGGATGGCTATCTTCGAAACTATGAGGAATATCAAAAAGTGTTGAAAACTCCTTTCAACAATTCTGGGAAGTAATCATATACGGCAAACTTAAGAAAAACGTATAATTGAAAAAAAAACTGATCAATCTTCAAGGCGAGGAAGGAAATCATGCTTATTTTTGTTCAACTCAACGCCCAGTTGAAAAATTTAACCTGTATAGGAATGACGTCTTAGAAAGAGCTGTTCAGCCTAATGAGCATTATCTATTGATGTATATAAGATTTGGAACACCTAATGTGGAAATCAAAGCTATCACTAATTTCACGGACTGATTTTCGATGACGATTAATATATTAATACAATTTTTATTCTACTGGCCAAACTCCCATGAATTTTTTACCCGGTCTCTTGGAGTTGGCTATCAGACTTTCCAGATCTTCGATTTTGCCGACCCCATTGTCGCTGGCATAAGCAACAAGATCCGCGTACGAAGTCGCGGGCAGAAGCTAGTTTTAAATAATTTCTCTCGCATGTAGCTTATGTAATCAATCTTATTTGTGAGAGGATTCTCGTACCTTACGAGAGGTACTTGAGCCTCACCTTCGATGTAAAGCTGTTCAAAATTATATTGACAGAAACGTTTATGCAATCTTCTAACAATATAATAAAGAAGTGGCCTGCAACCAGTTAACAGAGTTATATAATGTTCATTAATTGGTTCAAAGAGTTAAGGCGCCTTATTTGCCCTCAAAATGCTACATGAGTGCTACATGACAACGCAGCTGCTGCTCTGCGCCAGCGTTTCTTAGTAATCCATAAAATTAAAAAAAAAAACAATAGAATCAGGTCAGTAATTCTAAAATTGGAGCACTTGATTTATTCCATACACACATTTATTGATATAATAATGCGACACTAATTCCATGTCACCAAAGGTTGCGTGCCACACGAACTTAACGGGCGTCAAAACTCGCTGATTATAAACATAAAGTAAAACCACTGGTTTTTGTAGGTCGTAAAAAGCAAAACATTTTATGTCATGTTTTACCACGTCACAGAGAAATACTTTTTTTTTTTGGATTTAGGTACACAGAAAGTGTAGGTACACTTTCTGGTCCTAACTTTTTTCTTTATCCAATTTATGTTCATTAAAATTAAGACAATTATGTCAAAATAAAAGCATAGTTTACTTTTACACGCCTAATTCAGCTTAAATAGCACATAGGATAACTTTTATCCCTGTGTAACATTGTCGTTGCCGTGGGGTAATTGACTGAAAACCCAATACCGAAATAAAATGTACTGATTTCCAGTTTAAAACCCTAAAATTCTATTTGGAGATAAATTTTCTTTAACAATTCATTGCTAAAACTTACAAATTCTTAATACGTACCCTCACTTTCAGTCGCATAAAACCGCAGCCTCCCCGGATTGTGAAACGTCGCGCCAGGTCGGCGCCAACCGGCCAAGGACACACGGCGCCATTGAGTCTGAACCCCGGGAAACTTACAATCATAAATAATATGACGAATAAATGGAACGTAACTTTCTCAATATCATTGGCAATTAGCCAGGACGATTTCGTCATTCGCAACCTTTCGTTGCTGTTTTTCAGCATAACATATCGACTGTGAACTGGCAACCGGTCCTATCTCAATTTTTTGATGATTTTACTTTTTAATGCCATTTTATACTATTTAATACTCCGCATCGTTGCAAGAAATCTATATTGTTTTATTTTGATTTTGAAGATAGTCCATATTGTTCCAATGTGTTGTATGTTTTTTCTTTATCCTGTAAAGTTGTCAAAATTGAGATAGTACCGGTTGCCAGTTCACAGTCGATATTTAGAGGTCAAGTAGCGGACTCTATATTATGAACCTGTTTTCAGAATCCAAAGCTCTTCACTAGACCTTTTTGAAAGTCAAAAAGTACATGAGATAGAAAAACGCCCGTCCTTCGTCACCCTCGTTTTATTTATAGGTACCACAGTAAAAGCCATTTGTGGCAATATTCCATGGTAATAAATTTCCAGATGCAATATTTCAAATTCAAATGAATGATATGATATATCCTGAGAAGCCGGCTATACAAAAAGAAGTTTTCATAACATACCCTAGGTTGATATCTAAAAATCAACAACCTAAGTTTCGACACGATCCGTCAGACGACAACAATGCATAAAATCTTCATTCCACAATCGTGATAGCATTTTCATTAATCAGTCTCAGACATGGAATAAGTTTTATCTCTTCAAGAAATCAGAAACCTTTTTTGTATATCGCTGAGTATACACTAGCCAGCTAAGATTTGTCCCTGGAGCGTCAGTTGGCGCGCCACTGTGGCGCCAAAACGGCCAAGGACATGTGGCGCCGGTCAGTCTACACCCCTGAAATGAGACGCTATTGGATGCCTCACTGTTGTACACAAGGCTTTAGGCTGCGTTCTTACGAGAGAAAAACATGTATTGAAGAGTAAAATGCCGCACGGGATAATCTTCAGCGTTACCTATGCAGCGCTTTCTGGAGTAGATGCGTGCTTTTAGAACCCTTCATTAATATCGAGTTTCCTCCATGCCTCGGAGAACGAAAGAAAGAACCTGGTAAAAGTACCAGGTAACATTTTTTAATCATCAAATGAATCCTCCCACCCAGGGCAGAGCAAGAGGGACTGTCAGACTCGTACTGACTAAAATCCTTCGTTGTCCTTCAATAGCCCCTTACGTTCCAGGGTCACGGTAATTCGGTAAGTCCCGCGACCCCAACAGGCCCTTTGGCCCTTTGGGAGCGCACCCTTAGCGTGAAAGCATTGTTCTTGTGGGTGGACAGTTATCTGGATTAAAATGTTACAGTTTATTTTTGCTGTTACGATGGATTATGACGTAGTTGGCATACCATCAACTTTTATTTCATGACGTTGATTAGGTTAATAAAAACAAAAACTGACGTGGTTGACTGACTCTTCGTGTGAATTTGCATAGAATTCAACTCTCGAAAGTTTTTTTTTTTTTTTTTTTTTGTATGTTGTGAACATATTATGGCTGCGGTTCCACTGATGCGGAGCGGAGTAGAGCGGACAGCGAGTCACCAATCACATGGCTTGAGTGGAGAAGAGATGTGGATTTCAAGCCATGTGATTGGGGAATTTCTCTCCACTCAGTGTAACCGCAGTCCCTTAGTTTGTGCCAAACATACGTATTTTCTTTCTTCGAGATGTTTTTATACTCGAGCATCGTTGTGACGCATGATCGACCTAACATCGTGGTGCTAGGTAAAGGATATGCCGCATTTTGTCTCTTCATTTTTATAGGAACTCGCCCTGATATTACATGTGTAGCAAAGTAGTGATTTCTGTTTGCATGATTGTTTCCGCCATGCTCATTTTTTTTCTTACTTTTTAATGATTAAACAAAACATTAATTAATTTTACACCTGAAATCTTGTGAATCACCACGTCCAATGAATAAAACCGCACCAATATCTGTTCCGGAGTTTATCAATTTATTGCGTTCAGACAAATGCAGTGGTAGACTTTGTTTTATAATATGTAGTTGTAATGATACTGACACTGTTATCTAAAACACATAATAATTACTACCAGCGTTGAGTACAAACTATCCCCATTAAAATACACACCAGTTCCTGCTCCCCATCTAAAAATGTTTTACGTCATATCACAACACGAGAACATTCTCTGACGTGGAACGTAATGATAACGGAGTGAACGCTGTTGTGTTAAAAGCAAGTTATTTTTGTTCACGTCGCGTCGCCATAATATAATACCGCTGAATACAGGACGTGGCCATTTAATTTTAATAAAATATCGCTTAGGTTCACTTTTTCATGTAGATTTAGAAAGAAGCTCCTGGCTAAACAATAACAGCCACAAGGTAAGTTCGATGAGGTTAAGCCGCGCTTACCTAGGTCAGTCCGTAAGTGGGTGACCATTCCTTTCACCCCAAGTTTCTTCCGTGCTTTGGAAAACATTTGAAGTCATTAGTCTCGGTCATTTGTAGGTCTTTGACAGCCATTGCAGATTAAGTCAGGGGTCTGATATCATAAGGTATTACACAATAATTACTGGATCGTGGAAGTCAAATGGCTAGTCGCTTCATGTAGATAAAATACCGAAATTCAGTTGCATCATTACTGAGTAACAGCCCAACCATGTGTGTTGGTGATAGGCTCTCTCCCTGTTACTGTAAATAACTTAACTGGCATATAAGAATGATATAATTTACGTGGAATTGGTGTGCCTATCCTTTGAGGATAACCGGCGTGTTGTGCATGTAACGTACATTGTGTAATATTTTCCAACAATAGTTGTCTTCAAAATATGATTAATACAACAAAAATTCTTTACCCGTTTATCCTCGATTTGTTAGCAAATAGATACCCCTTTATCACACATCCCTTTTACATAGCGCGGCGCACCTTTTTAGCTGAAAAATAACGATACTTTTATAGTAGGTGTAAATTCCCCATTACGACCCCGATACGTTTTAATTTTTAATTTCCCCCACTCTCCCCGAATATTAAACAGGCTTTTGTTGGTAATCTATTAGTTTTCGTTGTGCTAGTTCCTCGTACCTTTTATCCGAATATTTTCACTGAATTCTATAACTATGTTCCGGAGGCAGGTTAGAGTTATATGCGTTATTTTTTTGAGTACATAATATAGTTACTCCATGTACGACTTATGGAGGACAAATACGACATATTGTTATTGTATTTCTAAAACAGACCCACGAAAAAGATTAACGAAATTTTTAGAAAGTGTTTTATTCTATGTTTTATTTGTTTTAAAAAACTGTATTTAAAACTAATTGATTGCAGAATTATTGCTTCACTGTCAACCATTGTTTACGGTCCAGCATTTCTAGTTATTTATTTCTTCTGCTTTATCAAATCAAATCAAATTCATTTATTGCAAATATGGGTAGTTTTACAGGTGGGTTTATAAATAACAGGAAAGTTATTGTTGGTGTCACCATATTCTGCTCTAGGCATGCAACATTTAGTTCGGAACGTGGTTAGTCCCTAAATTATCTTATTATCTACTAGCACTGTGTTCGTTGCTTCATAATATTGCATTTAAAAAAAGAACTTTAAACATCAAACAATGAAACACATCACTATTTAAATAAGTTATGAATTAGATTAGAAAGTTTACTATATGAATAAACCTTCTATTCTAATAACAACTTGCAATAACATGATTATTATTAGTCAAAATACTCTAAACAAAAACTACAACGAGATGATTCGTCTCTGTTCCCTCAATTTCTCCACTCAATCCCGTCTAATAAAATACAAAGCTTTGTTACCCGCATCTCAGACACCATAAAATGTACTGACGAGATAAACCAGCCTCAGTATCAGCCTCAGTTCTAATAAGGCAGATGGGCCATCTGTATCTCGCATCATTTCGTTACGGCGAACGGCTCTCGGCAAAGTAAAGTTGTGCCTTTGTAAGACAAAATGAGTTATCGCAAAAAAACGGTACCTGGTTTTCTTTTATGCGTCGTAAGATATATTTAATGTATGAAATCATAGTTCTTTTTTTAAACCGAATCTTAAAAAAAAAACTATGATTTCATACATTTTGGATTAATTTACGTTAGTGATTTTTTTTTGTATTAGTGTTATTTATTTTTAATTTGAAACTAGAAAGAACTCTTTCGTTTGTTTTTCTGTAATGTTACATGCGCAAGAATGCTCGTCACAAGTAAATGCTTAAGTTATTATTGCTTGTGCTTTACCTGACGGTACTTTATAAGACAAATAAGAAAATAGAATCAATCCTAGATTCACTATTTTTCAACCGACGAAAAAAAAGTAAGTTTTCAAATCGACATGTATTGTTTGTTTACGATTGATGTTTACATGTTTACGATGTGGCCTGATTGAAATAAATGGTTTGACGAAACATGAATATATATATCCTGTTTTGTATGTAACAAGTTTACTGAGTTATTGTTTTTTAGCCTACGAAGGCAGAGTGTGTAAAATGAAAAGAAAACATGCAATGTTCCGCTTATTCGCGACCAAAGTGTAAAATGAAACACGGCAGGGGTTCATAATATACTTTTTTGTGTTAAACACTGTTCTTTATTTGAATTTTTTCTTCGTAAAAAATGATGAAAACGTGTTTATGGTTGTGAAAATTGTAGAAGTTTGTTCGTTATTATTATTTATGGTTTCCGTTTAGATTTTTTTCTTTTGTTAGCTTTGTTGTTGTAGTGATGTTAAGTTTGACTGCTTTAATTAAGGACCTCCACCGTTACTTAATTCATGTTGTATGTTGAGCAAAGTTGCGTTTTTTTTTCTTTTTAGTTGATTTTCCGAAAATAAGTCATTATATAAACTTACTTGTTTTGAAGACTTTTTAAAAGGATCATAATAGGAATTGCGGTAATATGATAATTATGCATCTAATAATCTATAATTTTGCTTGCTTAATGAAAATGTAGACTAGCGTATTCAGTTTTACGAATTTTATCGCAATTCTTATTGATGATTCTGCAAAGCGACCTTTTTAGAGTCTCAGGAAATTTCACAGCTGTGTCAACTTCGCAGATTCCGTCAAACACCCACATTCCGTTTACCGTTCAGATTAATATTCGAGTTTTTCGGTAATCGCTGCTCATTTCCCGACCATTCCTTTTCGATTTGCCCGAACCTTCCTGTCAGGAATGACTAATGAGACGAAATACCTTCGCAAATCTCGATTTTTAACGTTAGCTTGATAGCAGTGCATTTGGAAAACAGACTCTAATATTAACATTTTAGTTTCCTTTTATCATTTGCAAAGTGTCAGAGCTGTTAGTATCATCCGTCATCGATAACATATAACAAAAATAATGCCACTTTATGTTAGTTATGTATGTATGTTGTTGCCGACAGGGTAGGTACTCCATCACAGGTTACCCCAGTTGACTTAGGTGATAATTGATAACTCATCCGCAAAATATTTCATCCGCGGATGAAACGTCACCTTTCAAAAAATGTAATGCATCGACTCATCCGCAAGTTTTATGAGTATGTGTAATGATCAGCACAGACAGACGCAGCGGAGAAGATATTATTAACGCTCTTGAAAATAAACTTTAAAATTATTACAATAGAGTGCATAAAGGCTTGAACCCGAGAAAGAATGCTTGTATATATGCGTCCTCGTATATATGCGGGAATTCATTAATGCACCCACGTAGCGATCGCAACTATTTGTAAAAAAAATATGGCATATCCAAAACCGAAATTGACCGGGAAACAAACTAAAAATAGGAATATTTGTATGGATTATAAAAGTTCAGTGTGGGTATATGTTATCAACTTATAAATTATTACAATCCTAGTTGAAACAATTTTCGTCAACAATGTAACATAACTCCCACAATGCTCGTCCACTGGGAAATCTCCAACGAAATAGCTACACAGTTACCTCACAGCCTATTAAAAAGTTACAACTTCAGGGTTTAGAAACGCTCATACATAGTCACATATTTAATTAAAAATGTCATTAGTTTTATCGTGTGGCAACACACGAACAAATTAGACTATCATAGTCTGTTCCACATTCAGGTGGAAGTTGTTAAAAGTTACAATATTGTACAATGTACAGGGTCACTTGTGATTCAACGCAATGTATATCCGTCTGGAATGGATTGGGGAACCAGAATATAGCTTTGGCCCCCGTATTTCAATTTATTGAAACTTTATGCACAAATTCATACAAAAGCGTCCATTGCCATAGGCATTCTATACCTGTCTACCATTAAGTGATGCAAAGAAAAGAAAAAGTAAGTGCAGGGGGCCGATTCTCGGTTTTAGAGATGATGTCGAACTCGACAAACATTTCTAATGACGTAATTTTTTCGACAAATTTTACTGAACTCTAACGTTAGCCTTCGACAAATGGCCAATTTGACATAATATCAATTTATAAAATTTGTCGAAAAAATGACGTCATTAGAAATTTTTGTCGAGTTCGACACCATCTCTAAAACCGAGAATCCGCCCCCTGAGCTTTTGAAATAAGTATTTGAATTTTAAGGGTTCTTAGATATTATCCCAAAACTGGACATATACGCCTGTACCCTAAGAACATTGTTGCAAAAGCTTCGTACGCCCCATATCAGTGTGGTTAGTCAGTCGGACAATTATCAGGTAGACAATTTAGGGTGGAGTGAAATTGAGAAAATTTTTTTTTTTTTGGAATTTCACTTTTCCTGTATGATTAACCGATGACCATACCTATAATCTTTATTCATGCTAAAAATCAAAACCCTACGACTTCATTTCGAGGTGGCGCGCTATGAGCGTAATTTGAAAAAAATAACAATTTTTAGGTCTGTTGTGTACCTGCACGACATTGTTATTGTGCATCTATATGTAATAAATCTCATATTTAACGTTACTTTATAGAGTAATTTTGTTCGTTTTTGCATAATATTCATATATTTTATCATTTAAGTGGTAACAACAAGTGTCAAGAAATTATGATTATTCGTCAATAAAATGCCAATAGCTCAAAAAGAATTACGATATGCCTTGTTTGGCGATCAAATAAACCTAAGTGATAATGTGTTACTAGTTTATTGTGATAGTATAAAAAATTACTTGTGGTTAAAAAATAACTTACTGAAACTGAATAATGGTAAAGGTCCTGCAGTGAAGGATTTGTGTGAAAAGATAGCCGTTGATATTGAAAAAAAATTACAAGACGTTAATTCTCATTATAATCCATCAAAAATAGTTGCCAGATTGATTTCCTATTATAATAAATACAAGAATGTGAAGAAATTGCGCAATGAAAAGAAAAAGCATATGTTCTACGAAAAATCTGAATCAAAATTATTTGACATCGCCACTTGTAAATGTGAATCCAGAGAAGTTTGTAAGTGTGCGATTAAAGTCCCTATTGTGGAAGAAATCTTTTTGAAAGACCAAAGATATGAACGAAAAACATATATTGGGTCTGTTGATAAAGTGTCTACTAAATCTTTCTGACGTAAAGAGACAAGAAAGACAAAGTATGATGAGTTTAAAAGAAGAGCCAGTAGTATCCAGAGTACTTCTTCTGATCCAGTTTTTTTTGGTCTTCTAGTAGTTCGTTCGTTGCAGCATCAGACGAGGATGAAAATGCGATTCTTAGAATAAAAATAACGACTCCAAGAACTATGAAATATAGTGTTACAGAAATTTCAAGCGTGATTTCCTCAGGTGGCAAAACATTTAAAATTGAAAGTACCTTGCCACACTCAGGCGGTAGAACGGTGCGTCAAATTCGTTACTGAGGCTTCTTTATCTGTTTGTGGTCCAGAGGCAAGAGATGGATTCATTTGCACGAGGATAAAGGCCAGGCAAGACATACCAGTATTTGACAAAAAAACACAATTTTTTAAGCAATAACGAAGAGTCTGTAGCTTCAGCTTCCATGTGTTAAAATACTTTTATTTAATATATTTTGTATATTTATAAGTACAATACTTAATTTCAACCTTTAATATTTTCATTTTGATGAGTAGTTTGTCTGAAGTAAAAACTTTATTAAAACAAATAAAATGTCATTTTCTTTAACTTTTAAATTCGATGCGCCACCTCAAGATGTTAACGTAGGACCTTGAAATTTTATTTTTATATCTCTTATAATGTCGATCATCCATTGGTGATACAGGAGTAACAAAGTTGTAAAAAAATTTTTTTCACTCCACCCTAGTAGACATTCGTACCATAATCAGTCTTTTCAAACATTGCAAACTCTTGAATCATCACTCCAAATTAGTTTTATTATTATCCAGTAATTTGTACATGGCTTGTGTTTCAATCCACTAGCCAAACGACCTCATTACAGGGGCATTTCACGTCAAGCGGGCAGCGAAAATAAGGTCAGATCTTAGATTTTGTTCATATTTGGATTAAAAGTAGTACTATATGAGGTACATCATTATTTTTTTTATATGAAGCTTATTTATTTTTTTATAAGCCATTAAAGAATTTGAAAATTTTGAGGATCAGAAGTTTTAAAAGCTTTTTTTGTTATTATTACATTTGATAAAAAATAAAGTAACTATTGAAATTTAAGAAAAAAACAATGTAATTCTCGCCTTTTAATACAAATTTGTTTTTTTTTTTATAGAAAACCGGAAGTAAACATTTCAAATCGGTTTTTTCATAACTTCGGTTTTTTTTTGCTCCTTAATATTACAAGTAGTCTATAAATAGTGTGTGTAAAGTTGTAGAATGGGATCTGCATCGGTTTATGATTTAAACACGCTTTAGTGCGAGGGCGCCGCACTGAGCGCCTTACTGGCGATATCTTGCAGGTTGGCCGTTTTGGTTCGAGAGGTCCAATATTTGCTTTTTGATACAAACAAATTGTTACTCGAATCAATTTTACTATAGATAATACTTAATAAATATTTATTTTATTTAGAAATATACATTATTAAAAAGGGAAAGTAAAAAAATACATTAAATTATGCATAATAACTTTTAAAGGAATCATCACTTGTAGCGCCATCTGTTATCGATGTAGAGTATTAATTAAATTTGACGTTATATGCGAGAGCGAGACAGATAATGTGATGCAGCGTCGTCAATTTATTCCGTTATATTTTAGTTGCCGCCTTAGCTGTGAAGCGAACGAACGCACCTACGTGTATACGACGGGAACGGAACGGGAATTAAATCTTCATATATCAGTGTGTATTAGTGATCAAATATTTATGAGTTATTACGGTAATCAATGTTATAATCCCTTCAACTTGCCAATTCATCGGAAATGCAAAAGTTTGAGAAAAATGTCAGTTAGTTTAGCTACGAAGTGGAAAGTTTCATCTAATGCTTATGTTTGCACAGGCTGTCGAAAACGCCTGTTGTGTGAAATGCCTCCAGATGGCAGTTCTGATCTAGTGCCATCGCAGAGTCGCCGATCTTCAAGCGAATATTCGCAAATTGTCCAAGAAGATTTGTTTATGCCAGATGAGGACAAATACAAAAACAAATCGACACAGACAGATATCAGTGAAGACCAAGAAATTTTGAACCAGTTAAAAGAGAAATTCAATGACCCATCTACATCTAACTCTATGAAAACTTTGATTCTTACAATTGCACCGAAATCTTGGAGTGTGAACAAACTGTCCGAAGAATTTGGGACGTCTCTGCGGCAGGCAGAGAAAGCAAAAAATCTTGTAGACCAATACGGTGTTCTATCGTCACCCAATCCACGTAGTGGCATATAGAAATAGAAAACTTAGTCACAAAGAAGAAATACAAAGAGAGAGATGACGTGACTATTCCTGGTACTAAAAAGTACCACGCCTCTAAACCAACAAGCGATGGCCTTATAATAAAACGAACAAGTGCCCACCCGAATTACAGACTTGTAAAAATGACTAAATAAAATGTTTTTACTACATATTTGTTTCACTTCATCATTGTAAAATTAAATAAGTATTTACTTATTCCTTATATTCATACGTTAAATAAAATGCTAAAGAAATCAAACTAATAGGTTTCATAGAACAGCCTACCCGACGATCGCCAGTAAGGCGCTCAGTGCGGCGCTCTCGCACTAAAGCGTGCTTAATCATAAACCGATGCAGATCCCATTCTACAACTTTACCCACACTATTTATAGACTATTTGTAATATTTAGGAGCAAAAAAAATACCGAAGTTATGAAAAAACCGGTTTGAAATGTATACATCCGGTTTTCTATGAAAAAAAATTCAAATTTGTAGTAAAAGACAAGAAACACATTGATTTTTCTTAAAAGTTCAATAGTTACTTTGCTTTTTTATTTAAGTATTTAAAAAAAAAATATATATTATTTTCTAATTCACAATTTCTGCTTTGTTTTTTACCAAATGTAATAATTACAAAAAAAGCTTTTAAAACTTCTGTTCCTCAAAATTTTCCAATTCTTTAATGACTTACAAAAAAGTAAATAAGCTTCATATAAAAACATAATGATGTACATTAATTCACGTCATATAGTACTAATTTTAATCCAAATATGAACAAAATCTAAGATTTGACCTTATTTTCGCTGCCCGCTTAACGTGAAATGCCCGCTACATCGAAAAATATTCATGGTATACGTTATGTCCCAAGAGCCGATAAGATCATATCAACAACGTACAAATATCTATGATGATGATATCTCATGAAATATCTGAATTCTACTCAACCGTAAAACTCTTGTCAAACCAAATTTATTCAGCCACAGATATGATTTAGCCAAAAATTTGTTCACACAAAATGGCCGCCGCGGCCGTTTCCCGCCTTTTGTTGGAAACTGGATGATAAATATCTTAAGCTAAGGTGGGAAGGGAATAAATCGGGTAAAACTTGTATTCTTGATAGATGATCACGAATTTTTCACGATCCCTCGTGTAATCTTAAACAGGTAGTACTTTCTCCCTTTTTGAATTTCCGGGTAGAGTTTTGGGTAATCTGCTTTAATTTATGAGCGACCACTTTATTTTGCTTTTAAGAGATTGAAGTTTGGTTGGCAAAGTACCTTGGGAAGCTAGTATTATGCAGTAGTCGTTGGTCTCGCAAGGTTTGTAGCTAGTCCCAAGCGCGACTGCGGTGGGTCCTGAGTTCAATTTCCAGATTGGACGAAAATTGAGGGTTTATTCCATGTTACATTTCTCTTGCAGTCTGGACTTTGGAAGTTGGCAGTATGACACTCAAAAGCCTCGAGAAACACTTTAAGCTGTTGGTCCTGCGCATACTCTACGGTCGCGTCATACTGCCGTCCCATCATATTATGAGAGTAAAGAAACGCAGGGCTTCTGCACTCATGCTAATCTTAACTGAGGTTATTATTTGCACAGAAAAATACTACATTTCTCAGTAACCATCAAAGGCTAGGCAGATGATGATCTGCCTAGCTTTTTCCCAACTATATTGGAGTCGGCTTTCTGTCGACCCAGATGTAGCTGAATATCAGTATTTTACATGGAGCGACTGCCTATAATCGGACCTCCACAACGCAGTAACTGGGCAATACGATACGATATGGTAAGACTGGTTGTCAGACTTTCGAGCTTCTCACTAAAAGTAACGACAACATTACATTCGTCGGTAATCAATCGAAATAATTAATAAATCGTCTGTCTTGACATTTACTCCACCATGAACCTTCAGACGCCCACAAAAATCGGCAACAACAATGAAACATTCCATCCATTCGCCTTTTATGATACTGAAATCCATTTCGGCTGCCATCATTAAAACATTTACCGCTAACGTAAGATGGCACTGTGAATAATTCATGTGTTCACTGTAGTGACATCATCCCGTCTGTCATCTGGCTGTTGCGGATTGCTTCTCTTATAGTTTTATGTAAATGAACCGTATTAATGGGTTTATATGGTTGGTTTTGGAAGGTGTTAGTAGTTTTCATAGTTGGGATTAATTTAGACTGTAGCATTTAACTATTTTATTTGGAACCACTCGTAGATAGAAGGATACAAGACTTTTTTTTATCGTGGAATCATCCAATGAGTCCTCCCACCCCGGGCAGGGCGGACGGCATGGTCCATGGTCGGACAGCGAGTTGCCCTTTACTCGCTGTCCGCATGCCCGCGCCTACGGTGGCCGGAGGTCGTCTGCCGACATCCGACGCCGTGGGCGTCTACCACAGGATACAAGACTGTTGGGATAACTTGAAAGTAATTACGTAATTAACGACGTGTAAAATTTACACCAATTATAAAAAAACTAACTCTGATAATATATCTTCCATAACTGCTGCATAACGTGTTTAGTTTTCCTTTACCCACTTAAATAACTACTTAGTTATCTTTTCCTCGTGTCCACGATAAAACTAACCGTAAACAAGTGCCCACTCTCTATGAATTTATCTTTCCTACAACAAAATCTGTTTACAACAACAAGGCAAAAACAATTTTTATCTCTTCCCTGTAAGAATTTTCTATTTTCTCGACATATTTGACTCCAAGGTCAGGGCGAACCGATAACCTAATCTATGAGCATAAACCCATTTGGCAATTTGTTAGCAATGTTGATATTTGATAAAAGATTATTATATTGGTTCGCTATTTAGGGAAAAATGTTTACGATGTCTTAAATTTATAGAAAAAAGCCGAAAGCTGAGCGAAAAAACCCTTGTCTTTTTTATGCTCGGGGTGGAGGTTTTCGCAAAGTAAACTTAACTTACGATAATAGAACAATATTTTCAAGTCTTTTTCTAACTTATGAAATATCATGAAACGGATGACACGCGTGTGACTAAGTGACGGGTATGAATGTTGATGGATGGAGAGGAAGAGCAGTTCCAAATAAAAGATGGATGGATTGCGTGAGGAGTGAAGAAAAAGAAGTGAATGATGTGAGAAAAAAGATAAAAAGGAAGATATAACTCATTCACGACAAAGCGGCTAAACGGCTCTAGATAGTTAGCACAGAGTTAGTTTATAGACTGGAATAACACATGATATACCTGTTAACCGTTTATTACGATCTATGAGTATAATTTTTGTGTTTGTAAAAGGTTCAATCATTTTTTCACTGTTGTTTAGTACCCCTTCATTTTACTCAAAACTCAAACGCCATAATTGAGCTTCGGCAGCAAAATGTTGCCAGAACAAGCCCTCTCAATCATTTCCGAACATTAACTTCATGTTCGCCAGACAGAAAAAGAGATTTTACAGCGGCATAAAACCGATAAAAAACGCCAAGCACTTTTATTACGTTATCAGACATCGTCGCGCTATTCGCTATTTAGTTAGCACTGTAGAAAAATAGGGATAAAGCTAGTTTATTTTATTACATACGATGTAAGGCCCATCTTTCATAATTGTGTGTTTGTATGTTCTGTCCAATAGTTGTTTTCCTGTTCCAGCCAGTCAGCCAGCCAGGCCAGCCAAAAAGAAAAAAAGAGGGATGGATGGATGTTTGTTATTCAATCATGACTAAACGGCTGGTTCGATTTGTATGAAATTTTATACAGAGACAGTTCATAATTCTGGTTACAGTAAATGTGATTCTGGTCATAGTTCTAGTGAATTACTTTATTAAACAAGACCAAAGTTTAAAACTTCGGAAGGAGCAGCGTTACCTGTTTAGACAGCCCCGCGGCTTCGGTAAGCGTTTGGCCGTGTATGGGGGCCTGTCAGACTACTTTACTTCTAAGATGTTTGCTAAGGTCCAATGTTTTAAATATTGCTTCACTTTGAAACCCCTTGGGTGTTTCGAAAGTTATTTAAGAGTGTTACATTTTTCCCAGTAAATGATCTGAAAGCTTACACAGATCACTTAAAAAAAAAGAACAAAAGATATAGAGCCAGTTTTATTACATTTGAAAGCTAAAGAAACTTTCAGTTGGATATAACAGATTATCCCTATGTATTTGTAATGATAATCTCATTTCCTCCGAAAGTCTTACGTACAAAAACAAGCCATGTTTTCGCTGTTACCTATGCATAATATTATGTAAATATAATTACGCTACATAACAAGCCAGGCGGAAAAGTAGCAGCGTCCATCTGAACGCTACATTATACTGCGGTTTCCCGGCGCATTATCTAGGTTAGAATAAGGTCAGACTGCGGAAATAAATACGGTATAAACTTTAATAGTGAATATATACTAACATTATAATTTGTCTGTCATAGCGAGTTTCCTCCGTGCCTCGTTAAGCCGTTGGTCCCGGCTGTCATTTGTGAATCTTTGACAGTTGTTACTGTTAGTCAGAAGCTCTAAAGTCTGACAACCAGTCTTACCATGGGGTATGGTATTGCCCAGTTAGTGGGTTGTGGAGGTCCGACAGGCAGTCGCTCCATGTAAAATACTGATTCCAGCTGAATCTGGTTTGACTGGAAGCCGACCCCAATATAGTTGGGAAAAGGCTTAGGCAGATGACTAACATTATAAATTCTAAAGGGATTTCACGCTTTTACGCCTAAATCGATGAACTGGTTTTGATGGATTTTCGTAGAGAGTTAGATGGAACTTTGGAGATGTTATGGGCTACTTCTTTTTGGGGTCAAATTTGAAGGAAATAAAATGAGGGGTGGGGAGGGGGGAGTCAAGACATGAACAAACGACAGTTGTGTCATAATTTTAATTCATAGGACATATTAGGTACTGTTGGTACATACGTACGAGCTTTTAACGAACGCGCGTGCACGAGCATAATCGCTTGGTCTTGTGCGCGCTACGGTGTTTGTTGCGACTCTACCTAATAAGCACTTCAACGTAGATATGAGGGACGCTTGTGGCAAAAGCCGTATCTGTACACGCACTTCCAAAAACAAGCTTATACGCTATGTGTGAAGTCGGGGACGGGGAAAGATCGCAGCGCGTGATGCGGCTGAGATGTGAACTAATTGGGGACACACGATGAGTGAGCTACGCGTTAAGTTTACTATGCGTATGCACTTCAACTTTTTAAATCCTTTTTTAGGTTTTATATTTTATTTTTATGAAATATAAGCCGAAAATGTTTGTCAGAATTATTTATTACGAAAGAATAAGTAGTAGTGTAAACAGAAGATCTTTCTGTTCCGAAATAATGTGTAAAATCGCTAATACTTATAAGAAAGCGCTATAAATCCGATATCCGGCACAAATTGAAGACACGGTTTGGGACAACAGATTGACAGATTCTATATGTCAGTGTCCCATGTTCCCAAGCGGTACCAAGTCGGTACCACATTGATTGACAATTACATTAATTTGTTGAACAGGCAACCTTTCCTCCTTTGTGTATTGCCCAAAAAGCAATTAAAAATATTACGACAAAGGAAACGATTGTGACTGATGGATCTTAAAACAGTTATCATTCTCTTCAAATTTTTGATAACTTTTTTATTATTTCCGCAAAGTTAAACCTTGTTTTTAGGTTGGTAAAATCAGCAAATAAGTCCTTTTGTCCTGGGTGTAGCGGGAGGGACTGTCAGATTCAGATAGAAAATCTTCCCTGTACCTTCAAAAGCTCTTTGTATTCCAGAGTCGCAGCGCCTTCATAAGTCAGTTCGGCAGCGCCTGGAATAATTATAACCGTTGTTTTTCAGTTTATAGCGCTCTCTTTATCATGGCAACATACCAACATGAAATTAGAAAAACAAACAAAAACAATTTCACGTATTGACAACATTACAATAACAAGGAAAAAAATAACTTATTTTTTCGGTAACATTTGAAATTGTGGAGGTATAATACACATGTAGTGAACAGAAGGACCCTCGTCAGGCCTCCTTGGTGACATAACATTACAGGAATGTCAGGGGAGACCGTGAAAATATAATATATCTTGTTTTACTTTATTTTACCTTATTACATACACTTTATGCGGGCTGTACTGTCACTAGTACTACAAGTTTGTAAACATGTTTAAATATGTAAGGAGTCTGTTTGGCATAGCTTATTTCTGGCATCTTTTTTTAGTTTCAAATTATCATTAGAGCATGAGAACTGTAGGTGTTAATCGATAGTGTCGATAGTTGTTTTTAATGCTTTTATGATAACACTATGATAAAAAATAAAAGTTATAACTAATAAATGAAGACTAATAAAAAAATAAATGAAGGCCTTTTAAGAATTTTTTTTTCAATTATTGTTCCATAGAAACAAAATTGTTCGCGCATCATCTCAATGAAATCAGCCTATTGCCATTCACAGATGGATGGACATAGGCTTCTCCCAGGCGACACCACATAGCCGTCGTATGCCTTCCACATCCAGCCTAACTTTACCACTTTATTAAAGTCGTCAGTCCATTTATTTGGGGGGCATCCCACACTATACACAGACAACTAAAGACGCAAGAGACGTTTGCTCCACCGGTTATAAGTGTATGCGTCGAAAAAAATAATCTCTCTGTCTTCTTCAATGCCTTCGTGTTGGTCTAATATGTACCTATTTAAAATGACAATAATAATTTACACAAGTTCCTGATATGTAACTTTGTATGTGGTAGTTTGTTCTTACTCTCACCAGGCGTTTGTATGTAGGTATGTACCGGTGTTTAACTGCTCCGTTGATCTACGTCGCAACTGCTGAGCGTGGGGTCCTGGGTTATATTCCCAGGTCGGGCAAAAAAGTACTATTGGGTTTTTCTAAAAATAAATCTGAGTAGCTGTCCGGAGTTTGGAAGTTGGCGGTATAATACCCCCGTGCCTTGGAAAGCACGTAAAGCCGTTGGTCCTGCGCCTGATCACTCTCCTCTCGTGTCGTATTGCCGTCACATCGGAACTATGAGAGTAAAGGAACAGAGAGTGCACCTGTGCCTGCGCATACACTTGTTCACTATAAAGATATGACCCGCGCAGTTGGCTAACCTCCGTTGAGATTGGCCGCCGTGGCCGAAATGAGAAAAGGGTGTATTAACGTTTCTCCTGTCTTATTTACTAAGAAATGGAAAAACAGCGTGATTATATTATTTTTACAAGGAAAAATTATAAGGAAGGTCAAGGTATCAAGGTATACTTAAGTACTGAAGATTTCAGTGAAATGAAAATAAGGCTAACAGTTAACGTAGCATGAAACTTGTAAATATTCATTGTTACATTAAATTTTGCATCTGAAAACAAAGTCTTGTTCTACTCCAGTTTCTCCTTTGTAAAGACCAGCATCGGGTGAATAAAATTAGCTGGAAACCTGACATAGCACCTTCATTCAATTTATTTTAATTTGTACGTTCCTGTTTTAACTGAGAAAATGTGTAACGGGTTTTATTTCTGCTTCAATAAAATTGATTAATATTCACTTATTGATTACCAAGTAAAAATAACATTTATTTTAATTAGTCTGTGGAATAACTTATTATCAAAAAAGTGAGGTATTCTACGAAAGTCACCTGCTGGCAACGGCACCTGAGCTACTTGCACCTTATCTTCGACATAAGGCTCCTGTCAATTTTTTTCGCAGGTGCCAGGTGCCTTTCGTAGAATACCCCAAACAGTTCTAATTTCTTATAGGCATACTATCTTGTAAACTCCATGAATACTCTTACGACATGAATGGACATGAATACACACTTACTTTATTCAACTCAATGTAAACTTTAGTAGGAAATAAGCCTGGTACCAAAGCTACACGGTTAATAGACAAACAGTTCCAGTCGCATTTTGAAGGATTTTGGCTCATGGACAAATGGACCCTGGATAATGTTATAGGCTTAAACTTTCTTCTTCAAACACGTAAGAGAAATTGGTACAAAAGCTAAGTAAATCTACGTGTAATGTAAAACAAGAATGTTTTTTCAAAACGAAATCTTAGTCAACAGACTCCCGAATGGTGTCACATTTAAGAATCTGTGCACAAAGATATTTGATCTCGAAGTAATCCGTGCTTCAAGCCTTCTCCGTATAATCCTGCACGTGTCCAATCAAAGATTATCGTCGTGCGTATATCGAATAATACCGATTCCCTCAGATCGTCTTCACGAGTATGCAGACGAGATTTGAATACCAAGTAAAGACATTTTAATCGATACAGCTTATACGATCTCGGTTATGTTTGCTCAAGAATACGATATGAGGAAATGAGGGAGACTTTTTTAGATATGAACTTGGTAAGATTTGTGAAGGTATTCCGATTAGGAATGATGTATGTAAGGTCGTGCCGAATGGGAGCCGTGTGAGGCACTTATATTTATATATTCTTGGCACGGTTCTAATCTGGCATGATTTTTAAAGTTGATTGCTACATAAAAATACTTTAGGTATATTGATGGGTACTCAAACGGGAATACAATCATTTCTCGTTCCGTAAAAAATCGTAGTTCAAACGGGAATACTTCTGTACAGGTTCCACACATAAAGTTTAGTTTATTTTCTACTGGAATCTCTGTATTTTTTTTATCTTCGCAGTGCCACACTCACGCATTGTTGGGAGATCACTTAACGCTAGTTCCATATTATATCCATTCCAAATTTTTAGTTCAGTCGACAGGGCTGCACACGAGAGGTCGTTGCCACCTATCGCCTTCACGAGCATAGCTGCGCACGCGTGACATAGCTCCACTGTATGCTCTACCATGTACAACCGCATCTGATGAAAACATGCGTTAAATCTAAAAGGTGGAATCACATCATAAATATAAAGATTTTGTTTAGTTAAAAATCGAGTTCTAATAAATATCGTTAACCAAATGAATGAAATCAAGATCTGTTTATTTATCGCAGCCCAGTTTACATGACGAGGATGTATCAGACTTTATATTGATACACATGGCGTTGATATTGACAAACAAACAAATAAATCGACAGTGGAGTGTTTGCTCAGCCCGGGAAGCGATATGTTTTGTTGCAAAAAGGCTGTTCTGTTTGCATTGATGAGTAAAATGAAATGTTGTTTCAATAAATTGTCACGTTTTGTGATTTGTTCCGTTTTGCTGATTAATTTTTAAACCTATTATTTCCTTGCTCTTGATCTTAATGTAGCCCATGGACTGGACACTGGTAAAATTTGAATGCCAGAAGTAAAGATAAGGTCTAAATACAGCAAGCTCACCTAGAAAGCCATGGACTCCTGTGTACCGATGAAATGCAGTATAAGCTGTTTGTTGCCGGACTCTAACAGGATGGTGGTTGCGAGCCAGGCGGCCCTGGTGATCACCGTTGTCCAGGGTGGTATGCTAGGGGTGGATCCCATACCCTCCGAAATAAATTTCTTCTTTTGCTAATGGGCCTATTTCATTGTATAATTAATACTGGGGCCTAAGTCTACTAATTTATATACGTCACAATGGTCTCTCAATGGTAAGTTTTTGACAGATTTGCCATACAAAAACTGTCAAAAACACACCATTGAGAGACCATTGTAACGTTTATAAATTAGTAGACTTAGGCCCCTGGTTTATTGCGAAGGAGCCGACGATAATAATGTTTACGAAAAAATCAAGAAACAATAAATACATCTGGGAACCCTTTCCAAGATTTATTGTTTGACGATTTATAGGCAATCGGATCGCCGTAAAATGTGCTATTGGTAAAATGTTACAATTAAAGAGACAATGTTTTTTCCCTCAGTGGCGTTTTGAATGATTTTCAACAAATGAGCTTAATTAAAAGTTTGAACACTTCCTGCGGTCACTCATAGTGATTGGACTGCTTTGTCAGCGCGTTTTGAGGTAAAGCCTTAGAAATTGTAACTTGAATATGCACAAGTTATTATTCTTATTCACTTCTTTCAATGCTTTTTACGGCACCGTTAGCGCAGTAGCTGAGCGATCGGACTGCTGCGTTGCGTGTCCCGGGTTCGATTCCCGCAAGAAGCAAATATTTGTATGATCTACAAGTAGTTGTTCCGGGTCTGGGCATTTGTGTATGTGAGTTTATATGTTTGTAAACGCACCCACGACACAGGAGAAATTCCTAGTGCGGGGCAACGTTTTTTTTTTTTAAAAAACAAACTTACAATAATGCGTTCCCGTCAAAAAAGAAAACTCTGATGGTTAGAAATTTTTTATAACATTCTTTTTTTGTGTCGATTTATTCAAATTTAATCAGACCAATATGTAGCCACTTGCACATTTCAAACCAGAGAATTAACATTCTGAATCATCTAAAAACAGTTGGCTACTCGTAAAATATGCGATAAAATAACAATTAAACATTCAAATTGAAATAACATTTGAACTTATTCACAATTCATGAATTTAGATATTGTTTGCTTTGTTAATTAGTTTTTCACTAATTAGGTTATTACTGTGTTTATCTATCTTTTGTGTATAAATTATCATCTATCACATTTTCCCTACCTTTCAAAGTGTTATAAACTCTAACTATACATATTTACGGTTGAGATTCACCCGTAAAGATTATACGAAGATAATAAATGTAATAATTATGTCGTTAACGTATTCAGGACTGGGTGGTATGTGTAGGATCAAAGGGCCAAGCAAACGCCTACGCGTCGCGTCAGGCAGGCGCCAAAGCCTTCCCTCATATAGGACGCTATCCGTCACGCTGTTAGGACGTGGTTACATTGGAATAGTAACTTAATTATTATAGCTTTAGGGTGATTTATTTTATTAATTTATGAAAATACCACTACTATGATTGATCTTCTTATGGCTAGAAAGCTAATATATGTATAGGGTGACTGGTAATTAGTGACCGATATTTAAACACGTGATTGTGTCGGGCGACAGCGCGCGAAGTTTCAACTTTGCATGCGCGCCATTAATTTTGTTATAGTGATAAAAAAAAACTAATGAGTATACAAAAAAGTTTCTTTGGGACAGTTGTTTGTAATTATAAGTACAATCACGTGTTTAAGTATCAGCCACTAACTACCAGTCACCCTATATTGCCCACATCCTAAAGTTGTATTGCAAAGGAAAAGTATGAAGCGTTATTCCGATAAAAGTATAATTTATTAAGGAGGAGTATGTTGAAGATAATGATGGTGTCCACAATTTCGATTTGATACCTTAGTTACTTACATTTAACGAAAAGAACTGGGAAATTAATTAATATTCCATGAGCTGTAACATCATACAATTTTCAATTTCTTGGAAAACATACAGTATTACATTATATTAAAGAGGATACAATTTCTAGGGCAATGTTATAACTCCAAACTAGCCCAGTTAGTTAGAATTACTAACAATGTAAATGTTAATTCAAGCCTTTAACTTTAGTAGTATTTCATCACTGAAGCGCCTATGGTGAATTAGGTAATACAGCCAACACGTATTCAAATTTTAACTCTTTCAGGAGGCTATTACAAAGTCTTAAAACCAGGCTTATTCCGGTGAGTGAAAGTGACAGAGCTATACAAGTCGTCTAGCGCCATCTCGTTCACTCACTGGAACAAGCCTGGTTCTAAGACGTTGTAATACCACCCCAGGGCTTTGTTTTTGAAACTCGACAGACTCATATAAGACTCCAACAATATTTAGGCCTTTGCCCAGCAGTTGGACAGTTCAGGCTACTAATAATAAATAAGTAATATTTTTACTTATTATAGTTAAAAAGTTCGCCGTGGGGCGCCGGCTTAGAATTGCGCTCCCCCAAATCATCCCGTGGGTGTCGTAAGAGGCGACTAAGGGACAAACCGGAGGTCGGGCAGCAGCGTCCTCCGGGTACTGCACATCCTCACTGCGATCGCCAACCCGCCTGCCAAGCGTGGCGATTAAGGCAAATTACCCCCTATAATGAGAACCACAGAAACCAGGCCCCCAGTCCCCGGCAGCTCCGCTATCCCTGGCGCGGGTAGCGGTCAAGGTAACGGCGGAGCAGGGGGTGCTAAGAATCTCCGGAAGAGATCCGGCTACCCACCCCCACGACGACTGGCCCTGGTAACACACAACGTACGCACATTGAGGACTGACGAAAAGATCTGCGAGCTGGAAGAGGAGCTGAGCAAGTTACACTGGGACATTATGGGGTTATGCGAAGTCCGTAGAGAGGGGGAGGACACCGTAACCCTGAAGTCTGGTAACTTGCTCTACTACCGGGAGGGCGACCAACAGTCCCAAGGTGGTGTCGGGTTTCTCGTTCACAAGTCCCTCGTTAACAACATAATAACCATCGACAGTGTGTCGAGCAGGGTGGTATACCTAATACTCAGAATATCCAAAAGATATTCGCTGAAGGTCATTCAGGTATACGCACCGACCTCGTCACACTCCGATGAGGAAGTAGAGACTATGTATGAGGACGTAAGTAGGGCCATACATAGCTCAAAAACTCACTTCACTGTTGTTATGGGGGACTTTAACGCAAAGTTGGGCAAGAAAAGCGGTGATGAGTTGAGAGTGGGGCAATTTGGGTATGGGCAACGGAACCCTAGGGGACAGAGGCTGGCCGACTTTCTGGAGAAAGAAGAACTCTTCATGATGAACTCTTTCTTCCAGAAGCCGCCTCACAGGAAATGGACCTGGCTGAGTCCCGATGGTTCCACGAGAAACGAGATAGACTTCTTCATGACCGACAAGAAACGGATATTCAGTGATGTCTCTGTGATCAACAGGGTGAAAACCGGTAGCGATCACCGAATCGTAAGAGGCTCGCTGAATATCAATGTTAAACTTGAAAGGTCCAACCTGATGAAGTCTACGCTCCGACCTACTCGGTCCCATATTCAAAACCCCGAAAGCTTTCAACTCGAGCTCTCTAATCGCTTTGCTTGCCTTGAGAACTTAGTTTCAGTGGACGAGATCAACGACGGGCTAGTGGAAACTGTCCGCACGGTAGGGTCTAAGTTTTTTAGACCCGGCCGTAAAGATAGACCTCAGAAATTGACCGATCAAACCTTAAACCTCATGGCTGAACGACGTTTGCTACAGTTGCAGTCTTCCGATGACGCGAAGTCATTTAGGCAGCTCAATAGACGTATATCTAAGTCCTTGCGGCACGACCTGCGTCTCTTTAATACGAATCGTGTTAAAGAGACCATACAGCGAAACCAAGGCTCCAAAGTGTTCGCGAAGGGCAAGTCTATTGGGCAAAGCCAGATGACAAAGCTGAAACGGGAGGATGGCAGCATAGCGTCGACCAAAGCAGAGGTTTTAGGCGAGATCGAGAGGTTCTATGGACAGTTATACACTTCGGTCGCAAAGCCCGTTGACAGCTTGGTAGGAGATCCAAGAGCCAAGCTGTCCCGACATTATACCGAAGATATCCCGGACATCAGTCTGTACGAGATTAGGATGGCCCTGAAACAGCTTAAGAACAACAAGGCGCCGGGCGAGGACGGAATCACCTCAGAGCTTCTGAGAGCGGGTGGAACACCGGTACTTAAAGTCCTCCAGAAGCTCTTTAATACCGTCCTGTTCGAGGGCAAAACGCCCGAAGCATGGAGCAGAGGTGAGGTGGTGTTGTTCTTCAAAAAAGGTGATAACAAGAACTACAGACCCATCACGCTTCTGAGTCATGTTTATAAGCTGTTTTCAAGGGTTATCACGAACCGTCTCGAACACAGACTTGATGACTACCAGCCTCCCGAACAAGCCGGTTTCCGAAGAGGCTATAGTACCATAGACCACATCCATACGCTGCGGCAAGTTATACAGAAGACCGAGGAGTATAACTTGCCATTATGCTTGGCGTTTGTGGACTATGAGAAAGCCTTCGATTCGGTGGAAACATGGGCGGTGCTTGAGTCACTCCAGCGATGCCGTATTGACTGTCGGTACATCGAGGTGTTGAAGTGTTTGTATAATAACGCCACCATGTCGGTCCGAGTACAGGAGCAGAGTACGAAGGCGATTCCATTGAGAAGAGGCGTCAGACAGGGGGATGTTATCTCCCCTAAACTGTTTACTGCCGCAATGGAAGACGCCTTCAAGCTCCTGGAATCGCAAGGACTTGGCATCAACATCAATGGCGAGTACATCACTCACCTTCGGTTTGCCGACGACATCGTAGTCATGGCAAAGTCGATGGAGGAACTCAGCATGATGCTCGATGGCCTCGACCGAGTTTCGCAACGGGTGGGCTTGAAAATGAACATGGACAAGACGAAAATTATGTCAAATGCCAATGTTGTGCCCACCCCAGTCTCTGTTGGAAACTCGGTACTCGAAGTTGTTGACTCATATATCTACTTAGGACAAGTAGTCCAATTAGGTAGATCCAACTTCGAGAAAGAGGTCAGCCGCCGAATCCAACTCGGTTGGGCAGCGTTCGGGAAACTACGCAGTGTCTTTTCGTCCGATATACCTCAGTGCCTCAAGACGAAAGTCTTCAACCAATGTGTGTTACCAGTGATGAGTTACGGCACCGAAACGTGGTCTTTCACTATCGGCCTCATCTCAAAGCTCAAAGTCGCTCAGCGAGCTATGGAGAGGGCTATGCTCGGTGTTTCTCTGCGTGATTGAATCCGAAATGAGGAGATCCGTAGACGAACTAAAGTCACCGATATAGCCCACCGGATTAGCAAGCTGAAGTGGCAATGGGCAGGCCATATTGCTCGCAGAGCGGATGGCAGATGGGGTCGAAAAGTGCTAGAGTGGAGACCACGGACTAGCAAGCGCAGCGTAGGACGTCCACCAACAAGGTGGACAGACGACCTTATGAAGGTCGCCGGAAGACGCTGGATGCAGGTCGCTTCCAACCGGTACTTGTGGCGATCAAAAGGGGAGGCCTATGTTCAGCAGTGGACGTCCTATGGCTGAGATGATGATGATGATAGTTAAAAAATATGTCACAAAGTTATCGCTACGATTCGCCTGTAATTTTTTTTAATGGTTCCAAGTAATATTACGATACATACACACTCACACAATCTTACTATTGATTGTTGTTTATGCCCGAAGCTTTGTCCATGTCATCGTCATGAATCACATCAACCGGAAGACGTCCAGTGTTGAACAAAGGACCTCCCTTAAGCACAAAACAGACTGACGGCGAGAAACCCCGAGAACATCCGAGAAGCGTGAATGTGAAAGGTTTCTCTATGTCTCTTTTACTTCACTTGACTTTTGGCCGTGACTTCTCATCGTGGGTCTGTAGGCTTCATTAGACCGTAATGCCGAACGACCAGCCACCAATTGCATCTAAATAATAGTTGTCTGCAGGGTGTTAGATAAATTTTCTATAGGGAGCATACTCACGACGGGGCCCCCCCTGTAATGATGGGGCGCCCCTCTAGAGGGCCATAGCCTACCGGGGTCGCGGGACTTATTTCAATACCGTGATCCCGGAACATAAAGGGCTATTGAAGGACACCGTGGATTTTAGTCAGTTCAAGTCTGACAGTCCCTCCAGCCCTGCCCGGGGTGGGGGACTCATTTTATGATTTTACCACGTAAAAAAAAAACAAAAAAGGGAGCATACTACCAGAGTAAAATAAACTACACATACTCGTATATGTTATTTTAGGTGGCCTACCATGACGTCTTAAAACCAGAGTAGTTCCAGTGTGGCAAAGTTATTTTCCAAATTCATTCACTAGCTTTTGCTGAGAGCAGAGATATAACAAACAACCCTAATATAGGTACCTACGGCTGTTATGAAATCTACTTAAAACGACAAGATATTTCTCCAACTTGAACGCAACCTTATAACTGATTATAGTGTTACGATGAGGTCATTTACGATCTCCTACAGTCCTACTAATAAAAATATATCACACAGATGCCTAACAACTGTTTGTTTATATGTTTGTAGTACTGACTTTTCTGTACAGTCGTTAAAATTATATGAAAATAAAGACGAGCTGGAACCCGATCTTCTTTAACCATAATAATTATATTTTGTACTAGCTTCTGCCCGCGACTTCGTACGCGGATCTTGTTGCTTATGCCAGCGACAATGGGGTCGGCAAAATCGAAGATCTGAAAAGCCACCCAACCCAACTCCAAGAGCCCGGGTAAAAAATTCATGAGAGTTTGGCCAGTAGAATAAAAATTGTATGAATATATTAATCGTCATCGAAAATCAGTCCGTGAAATTAGTGATAGCTTTGATTTCCACATCAGGTGTTCCAAATCTTATATTTTAATACATCAATAGATAATGCTCATTAGGCTGAACAGCTCTTTCTAAGACGTCATTCCTATACAGGTTGAATTTTTCAACTGGGCGTTGAGTTGAACAAAAATAAGCATGATTTCAAAAAAGAAAAGGTTATGTTTCGATACGTTTTTCTTAAGTTTGCCATATTTGATTACTTCCCAGAATTGTTGAAAGGAGTCTTCAACATTTTTCGATATTCCTCATAATTTCGAAGATAGCCATCCACACCCAGTTGAAAAAAATCATGATAGAGTGTAGCTGGGCTCTTTTTTTTTCGTGGTAAATCATCAAATGAGTCCTCCCACCCCGGGCAGGGCGGGAGGGACTGTCAGACTTGTACTGACTAAAATCCACGGTGTCCTTCAATAGCCCTTTATGTTCCGCGGTAACCCCGGCAGGCTTTAGCCCTCTGAGACGGGGCCCCGTCATTATGCTGACGCTCTTTAAGGCGCGCGTGGAACACGACGCGCCGTCCATGGTCGGACGGCGAGTTGCCCTTTACTCGCCGCCCGCATGCCCGCGCCTACGGTGGCCGGAGATCGTCTTGTGACGTCCGACGCCGTGGGCATCCACCACCGCGGGGTAGCTGAGCTCTTGGAGTTCCACATTAGGTGTTCTAGATCTTCAATTTTTATACGTCAACAGAGAGTGCTCATCACGCTTAACAACTCTTGCTAAGACGACATTCCTGTATATGTTATAGTGTAGCTGGGCTCTTGGAGTTGCACATCAGGTGTTCTAGATCTTCAATTTTTATATGTCCACAGAGAGTGCTCATCAGGCCGAACAACTTTGCTGAGACGTTATTCCTGTATATGTTATAGTGTAGCTGGGCTCTTGGAGTTCCACATCAGGTGTTCCAGATCTTCAATCTAATTCTCGCAGCAGAAAATGCTCATCACGTGGAACAATTTTTGCTATCGCACCATTTTTGTATCTCTTATAGTTAAGCTGGTCTGTTGCGGTTCTGCGCCAGTTCTTCAAGTTTTCAAAATAAATTATAGCCTATGTTTTGACCAGACTTAATACCTATACGACAAAAAAAGAATCATTCAAATCCGTCCAGTACTTTTTGAGTTTATCCCGGACATACATACAGACAAACAGACAAACAGATAAACAGACAAACAGACAAAAATTCTAAAAATTATATTTTTGGCTTCGGTATCGATTGTAGATCACACCCCAAGTATTCTTTAAAAAAAAAAATCAATGTACAGTTTTGACTTTCCTACTATTTTATTATATGTATAATAGATAATAGATTTTTGCGATTAACAAATTGTTTAGAAAAGTGTATGTTCTGTAGCAGGTAAAAAACATTATATTGTGATGGCTTCGTAAGTTTTTAGGCATTTTGTGCTATATTTATTGAAAGCAGTTTTGTGCTGTGTGTCACCGGTTCGATTCCCGCACGGAATAAGTATTCGTATGATCTACGAGTAATTATTCTGGGACTGGGTGTGTCTGTGTATGAGATTCCATATTTGTAAACGCAACCACAACTCAGGAGATATTTACTTGAGTTGTAACTTGGCACTCAACTATCAACATTTGAAACATGAAGGTAAGGTCCATTTCAGTTAAAACTTGTGAAGAACGCTTTATTTTGTCAATAAAATAAGCTCCAATAATAAAAAATAAACAATAGAAAATTACCATAATTCCCCAAAATTGTTTCGAAATAAATTAATTTCGTCGTTATTTCATTTTAGATCGTAGATTAGTCACGTTTTGTAAAAGTTGTTCCTTTTGAATTGAAAGGCTTTGTTTCAATTCGTTTTCGAAGTAAATTGACGGTTTGAGTTCGGTCTGACAACTGTTCTCTGATAAAGCGATCAGGAAGATTGCACATGAGAATTCAAGTATGTAGTACATGTATCGGCCATAAAAATGCAGGTCGTACTTTGGAAATAGACAAGAGGCCCGCCAAAGAATCGCACGGGTTTAAAATGAATTGTTGGATTTTCTGAAAACTTTTTGCGTAATGATCCTTGTTCTGACAATAACAATCGCTATTAAAAAATATGGTTGATATTGTGCAGTCGTTTGGAAATTATGCGCATGCAGACACACTTAAGCGACTTTGTATTATACTCTCTAAAGGTAAAGATAGTAGACTAGACTATATTTAGCTTTTGTAGAAAGTAATCTTTGTCACACGAAGCCCTAAGCAACTACAGCGAACGACATACTCGGAACAGTCGCCACGTAGGTAGTGTGTGACAGAGATAACGCTCTAGGAAGCCGAAATAGCAGATTGTATCTTTCGAAATCTCGATGTTCATTCTTTATGGCCGGTACCTTAAATACGTGTAGCTTTGAACGACGGTCCTTGTTCGAGAAGTACCGTTTACCGGATTTATGTGGGACTGTGGGCGTTAAACTTTATTTTATTTCTTACTGAAGTCCTGGGGGTCTAAAAAGGCATGGAATATTCTATGTTATTGCTAAAGCAATAAAATACATAATTGACATATCATAATGTTATCGCATTTCTTACTATGATTCTGCTTAAGTGGCCTTTTTGTATCTGTAGTTATTTGTTTATGTATTTTAGAATTCTAGTGGGATCTTTTATTTGAATTTTTCAAGAAAAAAAAATTCTACCTACTAAATCATCTGGAAGTCGTAAATCACAGCTAAAAAGCTGGGTCCTCAAGTTTTTGAGAAAAACAGAAATGTTATTTTTAGAATTTTTATTTTTAGCACAAAAAGTCGCATAGGCGGTACATATTTCCGTAAAATATTTCAGCAGTCAACGCAAAACCCTTCAGTGTATTGAAATAATTTTAATAAAGAGATTATCAGGCAATGTTTGGCAGGGGCACGTGGTTCGACGCGCGCTCGGCGGCACATCAAAGGCGCGCCCGCTTTGATCTCGCCGCCACGGCTCACCGCCTGCCACCGATATTGTTCACGTATGTACTCACACTCGGTCACTACATAGAGCTTATAGATTTGTTTGTAAAACACGAACGTACCTGTGAACGGGTGAATGGGCTTTCATTGATAAAATTCAGATGTAAATTAAATGTTCAGCTTTATTATAATGGGTTTCAGATCAAAATACAGAAAGAAATTTGTTGTCGCGGAGCTAAAGTCCGTTATTGTGGAGGGTTCATTTCCTGAGTCTATGCCGTCATCTCTAGAACAATACTAGGAAATTCAGGCGGATTAACTCATGTGGACCGTGCATACAGATCATGGATTGGCTGAAGATATCGAACTTTGTGTCTCGATCCAGACTCCAAATCAACCACCACCTTTTTAACTACCGATCAAAAGAGAGGGACAAACTATCAGAAATTCTTTTTCTCACCTTCTTCATAAATAGAACCCTGTGTATTTTATGCTTCTGGACTGGGCTGCTGTTTGGGCTGTCTGATTTGTCATCATCATCATATCGTCCACTGCTAATCATAGGTCTCTTCTACACTTGACAGGCCTGTTGTTCCAGTGGTTAGTGACCCTGACAGCTATACCGGAGGTCGTGGGTTCGATTCCCACCCAGGACAATTTTTTGTGTGATGAGCACGATCATTTGGTCTGTCTGTCTGTATATCTATAATATTTATGTATTTAGAAATATATCAGTATGTTTATCAGTAGTATAGTACCTATAACACAAGCTCTGCTTAGCGTGGGACTAGCACGCGTAGCATGGCGATTCTATGTCTATTCTACCAAGAAAAGACAAAGTTATTTCATCGTTATTTCCACACAAGTCGACTGTTTTTTTGCACAAACATGACACCATTCGTACACTATTGATGAAAAGAACGATTATTTTCCAATTTTTTTACATTACCATGCTTAAAACAATAAAAATATTTCTTCGTTCTGTCATTTTGTCTATTCTTCCGTCGACAAAACCCCTTTCTACGGCGCCATGCTACGCCTGCTGATGGCGATAAGTGATAGTTGTGGAATGTATGGAATATTATTATTATTCTTTAGACTTCCAATAAGACCGGTTCGAAGTGGCTTCCATCTAGCGTAATCAGGTGGTCTTCAAAAGATCGTCTGTCTACTTACGGGTTTGTCAGTGACTATACATTGTATACATCGTAAATATAGATTTTGGTAGAGGTTAAGATTGATGGTCGAAAATAATAACAATAGATCACAGAAAATCATCGGGTTCTTTAACGAGGGTCTCTCAAAATGTTCCGGATCCGGATGTCCTGAACGCGGCCTGACCACAAATCGGGACTAAGGATGTTTGAGCGACGTGGGATGTCCGGTCCAATCAGTTGGTTTAACATTTTCTTTCAGATCAGTCTGAAAGAAAATGTCTTGACTGGCCTGTTGGTCTAGTGGTTAGTGACGCTGACTGCTATGCCGGGGGTCGTGGGTTCGATTCCCACCCTGGACAAATGTTTGTGTGATGAGCACGATCATTTGTTCTGTGTCTGGGTGTAATTTATCTATAATATGTATGTATTTAGAAATATATAAGTATGTTTATCAGTTGTCTAGTACCCATAACACAAGCTCTGCTTAGCTTGGGACTAGACGGCATTGTGTGATAGTTGTGGAATATTATTATTTCGTTTATTCATTCTTTTTACATATCTTTACATTTTTAAATATTTTATAAAACAAAAAAATAAATAAACAACATTTAAAAATATAAAAATAGTTATCCGCCGGCGTGGGAGCAGGGTCCAAGCTACCGGTGGTTAGGGTTCCAGAGACAGGAACCTCCTCACAATACGAGCCGTATCAAGGAGTACTGCCTTCTGAATCTGGCCCTTGATCCAACTACCCAACGAGAGCCTCGACAGATGTTCGTCGAGGCTCTTGGCCATCAAGCCATTGGCCGTAACAACAATCGGCACAATGATAGCCGAGCTCACATTCCACATGTCAACAACCTCGCGCGCCAAGTCAAGATATTTTATTTGTTTATCTTTCTCGGCTTTCACGAGGTTCTCGTCATGTGGGATGGTAACATCGATTATCATTGCGCGGCGCGCTGATCTGTCTATCACTACTATGTCAGGCTTATTGGCGACAATAGTCCTGTCAGTAATGATAGGCAGATCCCAGTACATCGTGACATGGTCTTTTTCGAGAACTGGGTCGGGCACATACCTGTAATACGGCACCTCAGAATCCACAAGACTGTATTTCAAAGCAAGTTGCTGGTGGATAATTCTGGCTACTAGGTTGTGCCTATGCAAGTACTCGCCGTTAGCAAGACGAGAACAACCAGAGACAATATGTCTAATGGATTCACCTGGACGATGGCATGCCCGACACACGTCAATCGTCCCATCCTTTATTATATGTCTCCGGTAGTTGTTCGTCAAGATAACTTCGTCCATAATCGCACAGACAAAACCTTCAGTTTCCCCGAAGAGGTCACCGAATCGTAGCCAGGACACGGACGCTAGAAAATCTACATCGGGTCCATGAAGGGCCCGGTAGAAGCGTCCGTGAAGCTCCTTGCCTTGCCATACCTCATTGCGGTCTTCGGTACTGAGTACCATAGGTTTGCGCCAGTTCTCTTTAGCCATGGATAGCGGGGTGAGTCCGTTGTCCACTGCGACCACATCTCGGTGCATACCCACTTCCATCTTTAAAAAATATTCTCTGAGACTGCACACCTCGCGGCTGTGAAGGGTCTTGGCATTTAAAAAACCTCGACCCCCGCACTTCCGCGGGATGTACAGCCTCATCACCGATGATCGTGGGTGATGCATACGATTTGCGGTCAACAGCGTACGAACTCGTCTATCCAAGGCGTCGAGTTCAGTTTGAGTCCATTTGAGTATGCCGAAAGAGTACATTAGGACCGGCATGACCCAACCGTTGAAGGCGCGCACCTTGTTTCCGCCCGAAAGGAGGCTATTTAAAACCTTTTTCAGGCGTCCAAAGAAGCGCTCCCTCAACGATTGTTTCACGTCCGGTCCATCAATGCCTAACGCTTCCGACATACCCAAATACTTGTAGGTTTCGGATGAGGAGAGTGATCTAAGGTGTATGGAATCTGAAAGCTGAATCCCTTCAGATTCCATAATCTCCCCTCGCTTTACATGCATGACTGCACATTTGTCAACACCAAATTCCATCCTGATGGCGCTACTGAAAGTTTCAGTGACCTTCAGTAGCTCCATCAGTCGCAATTTGTTGGGGGCAAAGAGTTTCAGATCATCCATGTATAAGAGGTGAGATATGACCTGACCACCTCTCCTCAACCGATAGCCTAGACCTGAATCCTCCAACAATGTGCTTAGAGGATTCAGGGCCAAGCAGAACCAAAGTGGACTCAAACTGTCGCCCTGGAATATTCCCCGCTTGATCCATATAGGTTCATCGTTCGCCTGGATCTGTCGACACCCTGGATAGCGAAGGACCGTTCTCCATTGCCCCATACATGACCCAAGGAAGGCGCGTAGAGTTGCATCTATCTTGTACAACTCCAGCACCCTCATGAGCCATGTATGTGGCACCGAGTCGTAGGCCTTCTTATAATCTATCCAGCATGTGGACATATCCTTGCGAGATCGACGAACCTGTTGGCTAATGGCCATGTCAATGAGGAGTAGCTCCTTAGTACCACGGGACCCGTTCCTACATCCATTTTGAGAGGCAGACATAATTGAGTTAGTTTCAATATGTGTGTTAATTTTCACTCTCAAAATGGATGTAAGAAGTTTATAGACCGTCGACAAACAAGTGATCGGTCTATAGTTCTTGGGTTCCGTGGTACTACCTGATTTATGGAGCAGGTGGGTAACACCAGTTGTAAGAAACTGTGGTAGCGACCCAGACTCTAAGGAGGACTGGAATTGAGATGCCAGACAAGTGTGTGAACTACTCAACCATTTGAGCCAAAAGTTGTGCAGTCCGTCCGGTCCTGGAGATTTCCAGTTCGGTAACGGACGGACTGCACAACTTGAATATTATTATACTTCTTCGAATATTATTATTATTATTATACTATAAAGATACTGGCACTGGATAGATACTTTGCTTGGAAAGAAATTGTACTGAAATATTAGGTATCAAAAGAACTGCGTCACAGGACATTGATAGATCTTTTTATATTATTAAAGCGGTGCAAATTAATAAAATTAATAGTATAATTAGCGTGCAATACCAGAGGCATTGCTTGCTGGTTGTCATTTTTTTTTCTCTAACATATAACGCTCCTCCCACCGAATAATATCGTAATCGAAAATTCTAATTTTACAGGAAAAATAAAACAGTGGTTTTTTATGATTATTGTAAAGATTGTCCAACCTAAGAGAATGATTTATATATCAAATGAAAGGTAATTTTTTATAGAATCATTCTGATTAAACGTATTTATTTTTTATTATATCAGGACCAAGTTATTAAAGAAAATATATTTTACTGGATACGTTAGAAAAACATTTTTTCGTAACAAAACATTACGATATTATTCGCGTAAAAACAAAAAGACAGCGTGCACAATAATAGTGTACTACAATGTTATTCGTTGAACAAAGACATCCAAACATAAACGCTAATAGACTGTAACTGGGACTTTATATACATAATTATGTAGTAACCAGTATTAACCATAGTTTCGAAATAAAATCTCTACTAGGAATAGTATTGTTAAAAAACTTTACTATAAAACGAGTTTGCTGTTCTTACTCGAATAATATCGCTATCGTAACATACTGAAATTCTTATTAAGAGTGCTATCCGTAATCACTAGAAGCGAGGTTATTCGCGTAAATAAGTACAATAAAACTGTAACGGAATATTAGGGCTATGGTTAATAAAAAAAATACTAATTTGGAATGTACTCATAGGAAAAATGTGAAAAAAATTGACAACGTGTAAGAGAGTACGTACATGATGAATATGCAATAAAACGCAAAGTATCGTTATATCACATTACGATATTATTCGGTGGGAGGAGCGATTAAGATGCCCGGTTCGACGGCGCGTTGTGTTCCACGCGCGCCTCTAAGAGCGTCAGCATGGTGACGTAGAGGGCCAAACCCACCCTCTAGAGGGCCAAAGGCTGTCGGGGTTGCTGGAATCATTTCATTACCGTGACCCCGGAATATAAAGGGCTATTGAAGGACATCGTGGATTTGTTTGGTCGGTACAAGTTTGACAGTAAATCCCACCCTGCCCGGGGTGGGAGGACTCATTAATTGACGATTTTACAACGTAAAAAAAAACTTGCAAATAAGACAAGTTTGAAACTGTCAGCACGTTTGCAGTTAATCGGTAGGATGGAGCTTTTGATGTATATGAATCAGATAGTCAGGAATTAATGTGTGTAAAACTATTTAATTTCAATATCACGTCGTTGTTTACAGAAGAAAAAGAAAGAAAAGAAAGTCTTGTCTATATTTTTCCCACTTTCCTCCCCCGAGGTGAAGTTACCTGTAATATTACATAACTTGACACTATTGCCCGTCCTTTCGATATAATCCGCGGCACGCTCCCCACGGGAAATGATCCGGTGTTCTATTCATAGTCGAGACCGCATAGCCTCGTGTACACGTTATTGAAGTGTTATCGTGAAGGACTTGTACACAACTGTAGATACGGATATAATCTAGGTGAGAGAAGCCGTTTGATAAGAAAGGTGATTGTAATATTTTCAATTAACTACGTACTGTGTTGTGAATGTGAATTAAAGTGAATTCACAAAGCTACTCCAATAAAAAAAACCCTTGTGCCCGCGGCTTGTTGCCCGGGTCGACGGCGCGTCGTGTTCGTCGACGCGTCAGCAAAAATGACGAGGCCCTCTTTCAGAGGGTCAAAGCCTGCCGGGGTCGCGGGACTAATTTCCACTACCGTAACCCCGGAACATAAAGGGCTATTGAAGGACACCGTCGATTTTAGTCAGTACAAGTCTGACAGTACCTCTCGCCCTGCCCGGGGTGGGAGGTCTCATTTGATGATTTTACCACGTAAAAAAAAAAAAAAAAGAACGCTCCCCACGGGAAATGATCCGGTGTTCTATTCATAGTCGAGACCGCATAGCCTCAAAGAGCGTCAGCATAATGACGGGGCCCCCTCTCAGAGGGCTAAAGCTTGCCGGGATCGCGGGACTTATACCATCACCGTGACCCCGGAACATAAAGGGCTATCGAGAAGGACAGCGTCGATTTTAATCAGTACAAGTCTGACAGACGGGGGTTAGGACTCATTTGATGATATTACCACGATAAAAAAAAAGTATGCGGCTAGTAGGTTGTTTTTTTAATAAAAGTAAAAGGCAATGGAAAGTCCTGACTCATATACCGATTGATTAATCAACGCTCCCTCAAAAATCTTTGATGGAGAAGCCTTTTTGCATGACGGTTCTATTTATGATGTAGACGAGGAAAACATTTTTAAATGTTCGTTTTCTTTAGCAGATTTTAAAAAAATATTCCAGTATGTCAAAATAGTATGCAATTAAATGCATATGTATTAAAAACTGCTGACGCTCTTTGAGGCGCGCGTGGAACACGACGCGCCGTCGACCCGGGCATGGCCCATGGTCGGACAGCGAGTTGCCCTTTACTCGCCGCCCTCATGCCCGATTATTGCACACTGGATGGAATAAGTATAGTCAATAAAGAGATAGACTCTGTGAAAGTTAACACATTCAATAGTAACGTTTTCCGTTTCTCCCCACGGTTTCTTTTAAATTAAAATGTAAGCAAGGGACATCAATAGCACTCAAGTACGCTACTTGAAGTTAACGACACAACTAGTGTTTATTTAACTGCTCAGTTGTGCGGGAATAACAAACGATGTGTTTATTCCTATGTATATAAGAAAATAAAAATGAAAATACCCTGCCCATTTGTAAGACAATATTTATGTGAAGATTTAGTCCATGCTTAAAGTCTTTGTCCAGTTATGACATGCAACACTGCCTCTGCCATTTTGCTAATATTAAAAGAATTATTTAGTGGATTGAATCATTAGGAATTTTGCTAAATGGCCATTCTAGACGAGTTGGCTCCGTGTAGCGGATTACAGCCAGTACCCTTTTTTTTTTTTTACGTGGTAAAATCATCAAATGAGACCTCCCACCGCGGGCAGGGCGAGAGGTACTGTCAGACTTGTACTGACTAAAATCCACGGTGTTCTTCAGTAGCCCTTTATGTTCCGGGGTCACGGTGATGGTATGAGTCCCGCAACCCCGGCAGGCTATGGCCCTCTGAGAGGGGGGCCCGTCATTTTGCTGACAGCTCTTTGAGGCGCGCGTGGAACACGACGCGCCGTCGACACGGGCATGTTCTATGGTCGGGCGGCGAGTTGCCCTTTACTCGCCGCCCGCATGCCCGCGCCTACGGTGGCCGGAGATCGTCATGCGACGTCCGACGCCGTGGGCGTCCACCACCGCGGGTGGGGTGGAGGGGGGACATTGTCCTCTCTCTCGCACGGCGCGCCTCCTCCTTCGCGAGCATGACTGCTTCGCAGAAGGAGGCGACCGCTTCCCACTCCGTCTCGCCCCGCAGCATGGCCGTGACCAGTGCTGGGCGCGAGAGGTCTCCGCCTATCACCGCCGTGAGGACACGTCGGTGCTCCGCCCAAGCGGGGCAATCCTGCACCGTATGCTCCACTGTGTCCTCCGGGCGATCTACGCAGTGGTGACACCCAGGCGTTTCTTCCTTTCTCATATGACACAGGTACCTCCCGAAACATCCGTGTCCGGTGAGGACCTGCGTCACGCAGAAGATTAGGACGCCGTGACGCCTATCCAGCCACTCCTCAAAGAGGGGCCTTACCGCCGCTATTGCGGCGTGCCCGAGCCAGTACCCTTAGCACGAGGTTTCAGTATTTGAGACGTAAAGTAAACTGGAACTTTGACAATTTTCAAGGCAAAAATTAGTTTCGTCTTCGCACACCAGAGGCGCTGTTCCATTTTTTCATACAAGAAACGCTGTAAATACTGGAAAGTAAAATAGTGAAAATTCGTGCTAGGGGTACAGATCTCACAGAGAGCAGTGAAAAAGGAGTTTCAGCAATCGGAACAATATAGGCTTATCAAAATACCACACACTAATATAATCTAACTTCTTTCGGGATTGTTCTTCGTAACAGCTTTACAACAGCTCGTAACAGCTTTAAGTTGAATCTGCCTAGCGTCTTTCTGGCTATGTGAGGATCGGTTTCCAGTTGACACAGCAGCAACTGAATAAATAAATCTCTCAGAAGAAAGCACCACATATTTTCACGACAATTCGCAGAAGAATAGAAAATATAAAAATATTTTATTATGCTTTACCTCACTGACTTGTTTCGGGATTTACCGCCTGTTTGGAGGCAAAGACGACTCGAAGCCCGAGCTACTTAGGAATAAAACCAATATTTTACACTTGTTTATTATTTTTTTTAACCGACTTCAAAAAAAGGAGGAGGTTCTCAATTCGGTCGGTATGTTTTTTTTTTTTTTTATTTTTTTTTTTTATGTATGTACACCGATTACTCCGAGGTTTCTAGTCCGATTGGTGTGATTGTTTTTTTGTTCGATGCAGGATACTTGCAGTGTGGTCCCATAAAAATGTCATCAAATTTGGTTCAGTACTTTTTATTTTGTGAGCATTTTTATTAATTTCGCCTACTTGGATGACATGATGATCTGCGTGTTTGTTACGCGATTACTTCGCCAATTGTGGACCGATTTTGAAAATTGTTTTTTTGTTGTATTAAGGATCGTTCACCTTAGGGAATACTGTAAGTTTCATCGAACTCTGTTCAGCATTTTTTGAGATAGGGAATTTTATTGGAACTTTCTTAAATGTACACAACATGGGCGATGTTAATACCGGTGCTACGGATTACAAAATTCTAGTGCACATGTAAGAAAATGATGTATTTACCAAAAATTTGGGTTGAATATTAAAACTAAAAAGAGTAAAATAAAAAACTTTTTTCAAAAAAAATTTAACCGACTTCAAAAACAACCACAAAAAAGGGTAAAATAACCTACAAAATAACTTTTCTTTCGGAAGTCGGTGGCAAAAAGACATCGAAATAATAAAACAAAGCCACCGACTTCCGAAAGAAAAGTTATTTTGTAGGTTATTTTACCCTTTTTTGTGGTTGTTTTTGAAGTCGGTTAAATTTTTTTTGAAAAAAGTTTTTTATTTTACTCTTTTTAGTTTTAATATTCAACCCAAATTTTTGGTAAATACATCATTTTGTTTTGTATTTTTATCCAGAATAAAACAGCAGAATTTGATTTTGTTTCCATGCTTTTTCAACTTCAAATCTCTTCAGTAGCTTGTGTGCAGTGCTCTATGTGTTTAAACCTATCTATCCTAACCTACTATCTATATAGTTATTAACACATAGAGTACTTTGTAAACCCATATTTCATACTGTTGAAATATTTTTCGAGTTGTATTCGGGCAAAACCGTTACCACCTCCTATCTTTTTTTATCGTAGTAAAATTATTAAATGAGTCCTCCCACACCTTACTGTCAGACTTGTACTGACTAAAATCCACGGTGTCCTTCGATAGCCCTTTAAGTTCCGGGTGATGGAAATAAGTCCCGCGACCCCGGCAGGCCTTGGCCCTCTGAAAGGGGGCCCCGTCATTAGGCACCACCTATCTAGTAAAGAAAATGTGCGGCCGCGGTCATTTCGCTCAGAGCGAAAAAAAACGTTCGTTGATGACCAGCTTTGAAGTCCCTTAATATTTTTATTAGTAGGTAAAATCTCTAAGCTCATCTCATTTGACCCTTCCCGTAAAGTCCTAATTTTTCGAGATCCGATTTAACTAATCACCTCTTTGCTTCTGAAACTGAAGTCTTCTTGAGAAACTGAAACTAATTCTGTTCTATTAAGGCTTATTTGAGCTAAAGTTTACGATATTCATTTTACTTAAAGGTTTAGCGGTCGTGGCTAAAAAAAACCTATCTAATAAGTTAATAATTAAAAATGGATTTTTTTGTGTAATTAATACGTTACTATTTATTCTCATGACCCGACAACAGAACTCCCTCATTTCACCATTTAGGGTATCTATAAGGACGGCCTAATGATACCTTCAAGATAGCTCTCTGCGCTCCTTCTAATTTAAGGATAGTGAATTTTGGAGCACCGCCCCAGAAGGTGATGCAATAGGTCAGCAAAGATTAAGCGAGGGAAAAATACACCGACCTCTTTAACTTATCCTCAGCCACCAGCCTAAGAGTCAAATAATTTGTTAAACAATTTGTTCAAACTACTGTTAAATTTTTTTAACAAATGATTAATATGTACAGGATTTATGAAAATCTTTCAACAACTAATCAAACGACTCGCCCTTAATCTTTAAGTCCCATTTATTAGAAATTTTTTTTTTTTTTTTTTTTTAATAGCCTTAACTGTCCCACTCCTGAGCAAAGGCCTCTCCCCATTCCTTCCACTTCTGACGATGTTGTGCATCTTCTCGCCAATTCGCATCTCAAAAATTATATGATTTTCACATATACGTTACTAAACGAATTAAGAATTTGGGGCAAAAATAAAAATGTCATCGTCCAGAAAATGTCGCTGCGCTAATGTCCGTTATTGTGGCGCGGTCTCATTACTAGGGTGTATACCACCACCTCGTAGAACAGTTCGTACAATAGAAAGTTTGTAGTCTCTGTCTGTCTCTGTAAATCTATAAAAAAAACTACCTACCAATTTGCCTTTTTTCAAAAGTTTTGCGATAAAGAAATACAGACATCCATCCATCCTCACCAGTTTCCACATTTCCTACAATTAGTATTAGTACTTCAAATACTAAAAATCACATTTTAACAATTAATGTTGAACCTGATAAGTAGTTTTTGCTTGCCAGGAAAACACACAAACATCCACCCGTCTCCTCAAACATCAAATTTTCATAAACTTTGGCAATTTAAATATCAATAAGATTAATTTATTATCACATCTGTGTTACTTAATGGTGGTGCTATACAGAGCGTGTAGCTGCTGTAGGAGTTGATGGTAGCCCCCCAGGTTCGGTCGCACGGTACAAAGGCAAACCGCTGTAAAATTATATTAAGTGTCAACGTGCTCATTTTTCCTTTGGCCTCAATAACAAATATTCAATCTACTTTCATGGTTGGGGTTTCTTATTTTTCTTAGAGACCTTTTATTGCGTTTGCGTTTTTTTTTGCTTAGTACCGTCAGCACGAGTTTTCAGTATTTGAGACGTAAAGTAAACTGGAACTTCAAATTGACAATGTTCAATGAAAAAATTGGTTCCTTCTTCGCACACCAGAGGCGCTGTTCCGTATTTTCATACAAGAAACGATGTAAATACTGGAAAAACTCTGTAAAGTAAAATAGTGAAACACGTGCTAGGGGTACTGGTCATTTTTTAGGTGTCGCTGTCGCGTTGAAGTTGAAGAATAGTGATTTTTATCGAGGTGTTTATATATGTATTTTTTTAATTATTTTAACTTTGGGATTTCTGATTATATTACTAGCAAGTAAAACAATGGCGGTTTAAAGTTTCTGAGTGACACGTGCCACTGAAACTAGATAATTAGAAATAATCACATGCAATTTAATATTTTATTTCTTATGGGCCAACGGCCACTGGCTGTTTGTATAGAGAAGAACCGGCAAAAACTATTATATACTCTTTAAAAAAATATTTGTATAGTTTGACTAGTGTTGACTATAATTAAATGGGAAATAATAAACCAAGCTACGAAATAACTAACTCGGACAAAAATTATATAAGTTTTCAACAATTTTAGTCTTGGAGGCACCCCGAGATTCGGTTTGGTTAGAATCCTATAAGTAAGCCCTGCAGAGAGAAGTCAAAGCAGTGGGATTCCGTTGACTACGCCTATACTTAGCCTGTTTTTGGTTCATTTTCTATCAATCAATTTATTCGATTCGTAGTTGGCTTCATAATTTTTTGGCTAAAGTTGTTTTTAGTGGATAATAATGCTAATAAATAGAAGCTGCTTTTAATAGTCGCTAATTAAATTAACATAATAATCGTCTTTTAATCAAATTTTATCACTGTTTCCAGTCTAGTGCTTGTCAACAACGAGACAAAATTCATATAAGACAATGAGGAATAAAATTACGTCTCATTCTAAGGCAGGGCTCATAACAGCGAGCTTATTCATGTATGTATGTAAATTCAATGAATATGTAGTCAGCCTCAGTGGCAACCTCGCTGAATTGCTAATGTTTTTACTGTAGTATGAATTTTGTGTAACTTTCACGGCTGTTACGAGAGAAACAAAGTAATACTCGTGAATTGTATTTTTTTATATTTATTTTTATAGTAAATGTTGTTTACATATTACTAGAACTACATCCACGATTTTGTTAAAAAATATAGCCTACGTTACTCGCTGATAATGTAATTTTATATTGGTGAAAGAATTTATAAATTAGGTGGAAGCAGTTATTGAGTTTTTCCATTGCAAAGAAACCAAAAAAATTGTTAAATAATATGAATGTAGATTAAAATAAAAATCCATAAAATGAAGTAAAATAGGTAAATTAACAATACCATAAAGTAGTGCATTAAACACTCCTGATATTCGCTATCAATTGAAATTTTGAGAAACTATCCATGAAATTGGCGCCATTGCCACGTTGGATGGCAGTGCTTAGCACCGGTCAAGGTAAAAGCCTAACGTCACATAAATACAAATTCTTCATTTATTTGTCACTAAAAATAGCTTTACAAAGATGTTTACAATTATGAATGTTTTTATTGGATTTTTCCATCTGACCACCTCTAATAAAAGAAGTTTAAAGGTCAAGGCGTAATTTAATATTGAGGTCAGAATTGCTGTTGTTAAAAGTCACATACCTAGTTGCAAAAAATATAAGTATACTTAAGGAATGAAAATTAAGTTGTGTTCTAAGTCTTAGTTGTTACCGCTTATAAATACTTCAAACAACTAAGTTAACTATCATAATTCCATTTATGTTATACAAACGAGACAAAGGACGTCATGAAACTCATTTAACTTAAACAATTGGCCCGCTTAAAACAGCTGTACGACTGGACTTTCGACAGATGAACGTATTATGTTAAATTAATGAGTAGTAATATGAAAAAGGGACCCATAGGTGAGAGTTCACACTTATTAATTTAATATTTCTTTTTCATAACTATATAACTAGCGTTTGTTCGTGGCTTTCCTCACCCCGAGGTCCATTCACTCTTTTTCACCCCTTCAAGTTTTTTACAAAAACAAACCTTAGGAACACATCCAAAGTTTAATTTACAAAAGTTAGAATTTGCTTTTATAAAGTCAAGCATGTGAAAATTGCTTCAATTATTATTTCTGCTTAGGCTATTTCAATGATTGATTAAATACAAAAGTTAGAGGCGACGTAAAAATGTCATTTTTTGGAACCCAATATTCGAAGCTGTGTGACACCACCCAATCACACTGGATTGGTCTATTTTAGCATGCAAACCTACACAGAAGACACGTAAGACCCAGCAGTGAGAAATTAACAGGCTGGCTATCCTAATTCTAAAATGAAGTCATTAAAATGTCTATTCCAACAATGTTTAAACGAATATCAGTATTTGTGGTCGACAAATATCAATATGAAAACGAAATACGTATTTCTGGGTTTCAATATTTACACCAGCAAATACTCATTTAGTGGAAAAGTATTCCCTATTGTAAATAAGTACATTCACTCCGTCCACAATACTATAATGCTTTGTCCGTATATCAATAGTGCCAGCGTTCTCATTTCAGAATAAATTTATCGGACCGTTAACCCATAATCGTATATATCGGAGCGACAGTGCGAATTGAGCCTTATGGGAATATAAATGGCACGCACATAGGTCAGTCAGGCGGCACAAACATCTAACAAGATTAATTCCTAATGAAATTTGTTGACCCGACAATTTCTAGAGTTTGGGTCTCTTTGAACTATACGACAGGGAGAACTGTTTAGGAATTGTACCTACTCTTGAGGTTGCCTGAGAGGGTAAGGAGACTCTCACACGAAACGGCTCGTCCGCGCGGTTGAGCGGTAAATCGGTTCTCTCATCGCATCTGCTTGTATGAAATCCGTTGATGTCTAATGGTCGCTTCACTCCGTTGATGTCTAATATTACGAGGCATCTTTCAATTTCATTAATTTTTTGTCACATTCCGAGCCAGTTTGGTGTGCTCGTAAGGTGTCTTCTTCATCGGACTTCGAAAGTAGACCCCAGATTCATAAATGTCGGATCGCGCTTGTGAAAGCCTGGACGCAGGTCATCACGAGTCATGAGAAGTCAGCATTACAACCGCGCGTACGGGCGGCGTTAACAGTGGTGGCACAGTGGTATCGGTCCCGACTTACGAGTGGGGTCTGGGTTCGAACCCCGCCAGGCGCATTACTTTGTGTAATTTATTTCATCACCACTGCTCTCAAAACGGTGAAGGAAAACATCGTGAGGCAAACTGGCATGTTCTAGAACCACCAAATTCGAACACATGTTACATCAACCCGCACGAGGCCCACGTGCTGGCCCACTCCCTCTCACAAAGAGGTGGCCTGTGTCCCAGCAGTGGGAACATTATAGGCTGATGATGATGATGTACGAGCGGCGCTCACAGCGTCAACTATGACGTCTTGAAGTGGTAGTAATTCCACTATGAGAATGAGGTGGCGCTAGACGACAGACGACTTGTATATCTTTGTCCCTTTCCCACACTGGAATTATTCACGCCATGGTATTACATTTGCTTCACCGCCTCCGCTCGACCATGTGGTGCCGTGTGTGACCGACGCCGCAGAAATAATCACCAATCACTCCCAAGCACCCTTCTCGCTTCTATTACTCACCCGTTAACGGGGATTGAGGGATCGGGATCGGAGCATAGCGAGTAAAAGTCATGTCGAATGAATAGTATTAATTACGACATATTGACGAAACGATTGTCCCAGTGAGTGGCGCAGTGATTGTCTATTGCGCTGCATGTTACAGGTTCGAGTCTGTCGTATTTGAGTTTATATGAATGAAAACGCACTAACGATACATGATAGATACACATTATTGTGCTGATGAGATGCAGGTTAAACCACTAGCATCCTGCTTGTAAAAATGCTCTCAACATGTAACCAATCATAGATTAGTGTTTGGCCCCTTAATTTTTCCATTACTACAAGAAACGATAGTGTGGCATCCTTTTACTTGACTGACTGAAATCCACGGTGTCCTTCAGTAGCCCTTTATGTTCCGGGGTGACGGTAATGAAATAAGTCCTGCGACCCCGGCAGGCTTTGGCCTTCTAGGGGTCCCGTCATCGTGTTGACGCTATTTGAGGCGCGCGTGGAACACAACGCGCCGTCGACCCCGCATGGTCCATGGTCGGACAGCGAGTTGTATTCATGCCTAGAACATAATAATGAATATTATTATTTTTGACAATTCAAACGTGCCTGTAACGGGCCTACTTGAAATAAATGCTTTGATTTTGGGTGAATCGAATAATATAAGTGAAATTGATTTCTGCAAAAGAATATTCTTTATAAGTATTGAAAGTATCTTACACCCTTGGCATGTGTTGTTTCACTACTCAAAACGCTTATGTATATGTAGGTGGTTTGGTATATTCTTACAAGGTTTTTTCATAACTTAATACGGAATACTTTCAGTTCTAAGAAAGTTCAAGCCAGAATCCGGTATATTAAAATTTCATGAGCGACTTCAAAGAGGGTTATTTTTGTAACGAACAGTTTGAAATTATGTTGGTTTTTATGAGTTAACTTTTTTACTTTGGAATTTATTGTAATATTATGTTCAGGCGGTCGTTAAACAAATGTTTATGTAGATCGCTGATGGTAAGAAAAGAAAAAAGGGAAAAATGATTTTCTTTACAAAGTTGGATCATAGTAGATAAATCGTACCTGGGTGAAAATGGCATAGGTAGACTTGCTGGCACTTTTGGTGCAGTGGCTGAGCGCACGACTGATGCGCTGCATGTCACGGGTTCGATTATCGCACGAACAAATAATTGTATGATCTACAAATAGTTGTTGCGGGTATGGATTTTTGTGTGTGTAAGTTTAAATGTTTGTAGGTGAAACGCACCTTTACGATACAGGAGGAGAAATTCCTAGTGCTGGGCAATGTTTTAAAACAACATACAAAAAACACCTCCACTTACAAATTACATACAAATCATTAATGCTGTTCCGGGATGCGTGAAAGATTTCTAGTTCAACATATTAGTAGATAGAAGTCATTTAGTGGTCTTATAAGTCTTGTATTATCTTGGTAGTGGAACACTTGAAAGTACCTTGTTTCTATATTTTTTGTAATTCACAGATTTTTTATCCATCCTGAAAATCCTAATAATGATTGAGGTAACTTTCAAGAAAAATCTAAATGACGATGGAGCGACTAATGCCTGTATTCTTTGCCCTTTGTTCCCTTCTAATTGTTAGATTACCTATTGTTTTCCTTTTATGATGTGGATTTAATAATATAATTCAGATTGTTTCAAATACAAAGGAAAATTAATGATAAGCTTTGTTGTTTTATTATTTTAACTTTCCAAGATTTAAGTTTTAATAAAACTGCGAACATGACGCATTGCTTTAATTCAACGTTTATCTCAACAGTATTAAGATAACACAGCTTTGCCAAAAGTACCTACCAAATTCTTTTAGGTATAGCAAGTAGTATTTTTTTTACATTATAGTTTCCTTTCGTGTGTTTTATGACCATGTTATTGTTCTAAACATCATAACTCATTTTGGTGTTAATTTTGTTTATATCTCGGGAAATTATACCTTATACACTATCACACCCAAGTGTGACAATGTCGGAACAGATTTGAAAAAAAAATGCCTATATTATTCGCTGCTTTATATTGGTGTTCTTTTTAAATCACCCAAACGAAAAAAGTTTTTATATTTATTTAATACAAACAAAACAAAAACTAAAAATTTATTTGTCTTTGTCTTGGACAAGTGTTGAATAGACTTTATCTGTTTGTGGTAGGGGTGGTAAAGGTTCAACTTATAAGAATCGTACGATACAGGTGTAAGCTGCTAGTATAAAATACCAGACAAGTTTCGGTTAGGTAACTTATACCTTACTCAAACTTGTTCCCAATAATAACATAATAGGTACAGATCAGAAGCGCTTCCCTAAGGAACGAAATGAGATTGGTTCGCCATTTTATTCCCTACTGACCGAACGCTATTGTAATCTAAACTTTAGTTCAGGACTACATTGAGTTGAATTTATTTTGTCAGGTACAACATTTTTAATTGAAAGTTTTTATTATAAGGACTAGATGGACGTCAATTATTCTTTTTGCAGTTGTAAAGTCATCAAATGAGTTCTCAGCAACTCATTTGATGATTTTAAAGGAAGGATTGACAAAACTTTACTGACTGACTAAATGTCTGTCTGTCTTTTCAGTTGCTCTTTGCACTCCAGGGCCAGTATCTTGCGATAAGACGAGATACTAATATTAATGTTTTGAAATCCGTCATCGATTTCTTATTCAACCATGATTTATTTATATTTTAATTATATATACACAATCAGCTTCCTCCAATTAAAATTTCTATTTCGTGTTAAATAACTATTACTTTTATATCGGTTAAAAACAATATTTAAAATACAAACAACGAGCCTGATCGTTTTCAAACAAATCCTATATACCTTTATTTTTCCAACCAAACAATGTCACGGATTATAAGGTCACTGAACAATCTACAAAGTAATCCAAAATATTTTGCTCTTGAAGAATAAATACGTACAAAAAAATCACTGAAGAGAAAAATAATGAAGCCATCTGTGAAAAAATCATCCAAATCAATGGTTTTACGTTTATATTTATGTTTTTCCTTTATAATCCCTCTTTAAGGCGAATACAAGAGCTAATGTACACTAAGCGCCCGAGTTGAATGCAGAGCTTAGGAATGCGGTAATGCTGTTGACAAGGATGGCAAAGTACTACACTGCAGGTGCGTGAGGTGGGGCGTGCGGGTAGCGGGGGGCTCTTCACCTCAGACCCCGACTGCATTCAACTCGCGCGCTATCTGTACCTCTCGCTCGCACGTTTCGATATTTTGAAAGATATAAAATCACTGATCCCATAGTTTGCGTAAAGCAAACTTTTGAGTAGGTAAACTTGTATCGATTAAAATGTTTTTTTTACTAAACTGTGCAATGTGTAAAATAAACTGTGCATACAAAATGATTGCAATTTTTCAAAAATGAGATCAGTGATTTTAATCTTTCAAAATGTCGAAACGTGCGAGCGAGAGGTAGGTACATTAGCTCTTGTATTCGTCTTAAGAAGCTTTCTGAATAGGTGATGAAGATACAATTCGATGCCCACAGATTAGAACCATATTTGCGATCATTTTCTGAAGAAATATTGGAAAGTGACACCCAGTGTAGATATCTTATTCCATTCCAGAGATATAATATCAATTATAAGTGTTGAAGTGTGAATGCAGCCTATATCGTTTACTTTAATTATTGTCTATTGTTTGCATAGATATTACAGATGTTCCTATTTTCTCTCTTAGAAAAAACATGCTGCCATCGATACCGCGCTCCGTCTTTTCTTTTATGTTTTCCCTAGGTTATTCTGGAAATCAATATCGTCATACCAGTTTCCATTAATAAAGCTTAAAAATTACTGTAAATAAAATAATTAAACGAATGTTTCATCAACATAGTATCAAAAATAATATCGACTGGCATTCATACATTGTGAAATTGATATTATAAGGCACAGAACGCGGTAATGTCGCCGATATCCCACTACACGAGGTAAAGTTTATGAGCATGTAACTTTGTTACTCTTCCACGCAAAAACTACTGAACGGATTTGGATTGAATTTGATACAAAGATACTTTATAACTTGCATTATCACATATAATCGTTTTTATAATTAACGTGGAAAAACCGGTGGCAACAGCTAGTACTAAATTAATAAACATTTAGTCAACGTAAAGTCAACACTTGGTTTACGAAAAGTGACAACTAATTAACTTTAACTAACAATATTGTCCGTTAAAACTAACGTTTGTTTAAATTTCCCTATAGATGTATATAATTTTATTATTTCCTTCTATCCAGTGGAAATATAAATTCTGAATGAAAACCCTTTTTAACCTCCACAGAAACAATCGCTTGCTACGCCGTAGCGCTCGTAGCTCGTAGCAGCTTGCTACGGAGCTACGAGAAAATAAAATATTTTATGTTGATTACGCTTCAACAACCCTATCTTCAAGTCATAAATCAAGTAGCTCTTTGAAAAAGATTTTTTCATAGAAAATAAACCTTTTTACATTTTTAATATCATAAAAAGCTTTCGATATCACGTTCTAGATTAAGGTACTTAAGCATTAATGTATGAAAATGTAAAATTGTAATAAGGTTATTAATATTTTAAATGTTGTTAACATTTTCATTTTCAGCTCGAAGGTATCTTTTAAGTTATAAAGTTAAGTTATTCTGTGTGGCTTTGTTCACGTAACGTAAACTTTTGAAGAACTCATACACGTAGATTTTATTAATTTGGACTGTTTTGAAAATATTTGGAGTTTTACCATTGTCTAAACTTACTAATTAATTATATTTTGTTTGGGATACTTTTGAAGGGCTGTTAGGACGACAACAGACAAATTCTTTTCAAAAAAATACTTTATAATAATTCGCGACCAAGGCGTTATTGCATGTTTAACTAAGTTAGAAAGTACTTCAGACATCGATAGCATATTACTTAGAAGCTTAAAAAATTTGATAAAACTCATCAACAGTAAACCATCTAAAAAACTTGTTTGCAAATAAATAACGCATCCAAATCACCCGGTTCACCCGTTAAAGAGTTATGGTTCAGACAGACACACGGTATACTTATAACACCCCTCTCCTTACGTCGGAGGTTAAAAATCGTCGTCCTTACCAAAAAACAAAAGAAGTACGAAATTCTTATCGGACCTCGTCGTTCCATTTCCTCTAAGGAAGGAACTGATACTCAGCAAAAAGGTAAAAGGATCATTAGCTTTTCATATATCACTTGTAAGTGTGACAATTGAGGCGGGACTCGGAGATCCCGGGATTGCGGGACTGCGGGAATGCGGTCCCCGACCCGGACCGGATAGAAAAGTAATTAGGTTCTACATGAAATTTTGTGGGCACCGCTGAGCCAGGTAAGATTCAGACATCGTATGTTCTTGGTGTTGGAAACTAAGTAATGGTTGATTAGAATCGTGTGGAAATCGAAGTAGAAAGGAAAATATCTATAATATTAATGCTGACTTGACTTAGGTGGTAGATTGGAAGGAGTTATACCCACTAAATGTTTCTCATTGTAAAAAGGTTTTTTCCTATTTTGATGTAAAATAAATCATGATCTGTCTATTTCTCTAAAGAGATATTACATTGTTATCTGGGTTTTTTTTTCTAGATACACCAAAGTTACGTGTTACTCTAATTTCCAAAACAGCTCAATCGATTTCATTGAATGAATTTGGTTAGTAACTGCTTGAGATAACTGCTTATAGTTATAGCTGCTTATATAGCTTTGGATGCTATAGCTGGCGTTGTGCAAGGCCTGGGTGAGTCGCTAGTTAAGTTCCATAATTTGATAGAAAAAAAAATATTTGACGCCAATTCAAAGTGAAAAAGAAACGTAAGTTAGTAAAGTAAGCTGTAAAAAGATGAATTTAGAAACAGATAAAATACTTAGTGAGTGATGGGTGCCTCAAAAACGTCAATTTCATCCATACCAAGATCAACACTTTAACGCTTCGAAGCCAAAGTAATTATCTTTCTGTATACTTCAGCAGCACTCCACTCCACAGCTCAATGGTGAACATTAAAATAACGATTGCCCATTAAGGATCCCTTGCATAAACAAACAATTCCATAGACAAAAAGGAAAAAATACGTGACACGTTATAAACAACCCTCATGCATTATTTCGTGAGGAAACAGAACGGTAGATTGATGATGAAAGGAAACAAAAAACTAAAACTAATATTGGCTCGTATCGGAATTGGTAGAAAGGTACTACGGCTCGGTTCCACGTAGAGTTTTGTTGATAAAATTTTCACACGAAATCGAACTGCAGATGTGAAAAGAATCCCATGTATTAATGCAGGTTATAAAGATACTAGCTTCTGCCCGCGGTTTCACCCGCGTCATGTCACGTCAGGAGTTTGGTCCTATAGTCCCGTCTCCATCAGTTCCCTTGAAGAGCGCTATTTCCGACGTCGTGAGTATCTTCAGTGGTGGCTGGGGCGAGAGGTAGAGGATGTCTTTTCCCTCACGCATTCCGACTGCTAACCATTCCCCTTAATTGCCACCGAATCTTGAGGTACCACTCGAAACGAAAAAAACGAAAACGGGTAGGACTGCGTCAGACTGAAGGTGAAGACGCAGCCCGTAGCCTTTCCAAAAGATCCTTAAAGTAGGCCGGTCAATATCGACATAAAAAAACCAAACATTGCAAACGCGCATGTAACTACGATTCTTTTATATGTTGTTAGGTCCCTTTAGAGTTTAGAGTATTTAACACCCGAGTTTGTTCCAGGGTCACAGTAATGTTTATTGTATTCTGGTTTTTAGTATGTTTTGTTATAGCAGCAACAGATGTACGTCACCTGTGAAATTTTCAAATCTCTAGCTATCACGGTTCATGAGATACACACGCAAAAACTACTGAATTGACAGCACAGAGTATTCAGGGTTGCAAATTATAACAAAATGGTAGTTACATGCGCGTTTGCAATGTTTGATGTCGATATTGACCGGCCTATAGAGGGATTTTATCGACGCAATTGTGCCAGCCCGTCATTATTTTACGCGGTATTATTTTGAAACTGTGATATCTCCTAAGATATTCATTGAAATCAAATGATGTACAGGGAAATTTCGTTCAAAATTAAATGCTTGTGATGATTAATGTATTTATTTGGATAAGGATTAATATCATGTTAATGAAAACACCTTCGCAAATAATGCATTACTTTAAAACAAATTTGGTTCCCATAAAAAAGGTTATAGTGACTTAACCTTTAAAGATAGATATATGCTCTCGCGGACTTTATTTTAGAAAATTTTATGAGGAATAATTCCGTAGTACATATTTTTTGCGAAACTGTAACCGTTTACGCAGCGCACGCAACGGAAGCTCTAAAAAAGGAAAATACATTTTCCCGATTTTGAAACATTTCTCATTACTGCTCCGCTCCTATAGGTGATAGCGTGATGTTATATAGCCTATAGCCTTCCTCGATAAATGGACTATCCAACACAAAAAGAATTTTTCAATTCCAACCAGTAGATCCTGAGATTAGCGCGTTCAAACAAACAAACAAACAAACAAACAAACTCTTCAGCTTTATAATATTAGTATAGATATGTGTACCTTTATTTGCTTAAGTTTAGTAGTTTGTTTAAGTGGAAGAGTAACAAATGTCCCCTTTTTCCCCACTGCTCAACTGTAAGTGGTCAACTGCGAATAGTTGAGCAGTGAGGAATGCTCTAATTCATTGTTATAAAGTATCTGTGTACCTTTGTTTACCTAAGTTTTGTAGTTTGTTTAAGTGGTGGAGTAAAAAATGTCGCCTTTTCCCCACTGCTCAACTGTAAGTTCTCAACTGCGAATAGTTGAGCAGGGGGGAATGCTCTAATTCATTGTTATAAAGTATCCGTGTACCTTTATTTACCTAAGTTTAGTAGTTTGTTTTATTATGGAAAATAATTTTATATCTATATATATTAGGGAAAATAATTTTAGATACAAATTAAATGTTATATTAAACAATTTGTCATGTAATAATCATAGTAAATTTCATGTTATTGACACTAATAAATATATCAGTAAAAACTTATACATGACAAAATACAAATTGTACTTGCCTAAATGTTTAAAAAGACAAATAGCTTTATCGCTATACCATTTTTTTTACTGAGACGTTAGCCAATCAGCTGGCTAATACATCTTTTGCTCCTATTGAGCTTTCTGCCACTCTGTTTGACCCAGCCAACGATTTGGCTGATTCTTATACTGCTCCTATTGAGCCATCTGACATTTTAATTTTTTCACCTCCTGACATTAATTTAAATTAGAACTTGAGACAAAAGAGATAACCTCTTGCTTTGTGAATACAGATAATCCAAAGACATCCATAGTTTCCTCAAATCATTTAAATATTAAAAAAAGGTGTAGTACAATCAACCTGGTGCACCAAAATATTCAAGGTATGTTGAGAAAGGACCTTGAAATTGAACTATTTTTAAACAGTAACAATATTGATATTTTATGTATTACTGAACATTGGTTAAAAAGCCATCAATTTATGTTTAATTTCAGTAATCACCAGGTTGGTAGTTCTTTCAGTAGAGATAATGCAATACACGGTGGCTCATTGATAATATTAACCAAACATCTTAAATTCAAAGAACGTAAAGATATTGTGAGCCTCTCTGTTGAACGGACTATTGAAATAGCTTGTGTGGAGTTGGAGCAGCATGTTGTATTGAGTGTGTACCGGCCACCATCTTCAAACTATGATTGCTTTGAAAATGTTATGGATGATGTTTTGCAAAAACTTGGTAAACTAAAAAAAGATGTAATTGTATGTGGTGATTTTAATGTCAACCTTTTGGAGGATTCACCAACATGTTTAAGAATTCTTAATTTATTTCAATCATTCAATCTGAACAACCAATTTTTGGAGCCTACTAGAATTACAGCCACATCAGCAACATGTCTCGATAATATTTTTACAGATATAAAACTTATTAATAAACAAATAATAAACCAACTGGAATCTGACCACTGTGGGCAGTTCATTACATTTAATTTACAAGATAAAAATGTGGCTAAGCGTAGTATTAGGGTGGTTCCTAAATCTGCAGGTCGCTTGGAGAAATTCAAAATAAACTCATTAGTAAATTACCCTACCTACCTTATAGTGATGATCCTAATGAATTGTACAATTCTTTTTTTGCCATGTATTGTACAGAATTTGACTCAATATTCCTACCCAAGCAGATCTCAGTTAATGGTTCCACAACCTTCAGTGAATGGGCAACCAGAGGGATTCATAACAGTAGAATAAAACTTTATGAACTATATGAAGAAAAAAACTTTAATAAGAGTCAAGAATTTTATGAATATGTTAAAAATTATTCTAAATTATTTAAAAAAGTTTGTAAAGAAGCCAAGTGTCGTTATATAAGTACAAAAATTAAAAATAGCCAGAATAAAATAAAAACCACTTGGGAAATAATCAACAATGAAACTGGAAGAGAACGGAAGCGTAGCACTGGCTTTAGTTTAAATATTAATAATAAAATAATTGATAAGGATGTAGAAGTTGCAACAATTTTTGAAAGTTTCTTTGCTGATATTCCAGTTTCAACCACAAAATCTTTAAAATCAACTCCCATTGAAGCGGAGTCATTATTAAAAGAAAATGTTGAAAACTGTAAGCATGATTTTCACTTCGATTTTATTAGTGATAAAGATATTATTAAAACTTTTAATACCCTTAATGTAAAAAAAACTGCTGATTTATGGGGAAACTCCGTAGAGATTACCAAAAGCATAATAGAGAGTGTAGCGCCTGAATTGGCAATTATTTTCAACAAATGTATTGAGCGTGGTGTGATTCCTGACTTAATGAAGAATAGTAAAATAATACCATTGTTTAAATCGGGTAGCACATCAGACCCCACAAACTTTAGACCAATTTCTGTGCTTCCCACTTTTAGTAAAATATTTGAAAAATTGATGCTAGATCAACTGCAAAAACATTTTAGTAAATATAAATTACTTAATAGCAAACAGTTCGGTTTCACGAGGGGTCGCTCGACAACTGATGCTGGTGTTGAGCTTCTTACACATATTTTTGAAGCGTGGGAAAATTCGCAGGATGCCTTGGGTATTTTTTGCGACTTGTCTAAGGCATTCGATTGCGTTTCTCATGACACATTAATCAGGAAATTACATCACTATGGTGTTAGAAATACAGCATTGGATCTTCTTATTTCTTATTTGGATAATAGGATCCAAAGAGTGGACGTTAATGGTAAACGATCTCCGGGTTCTACTGTCACTATGGGAGTTCCGCAGGGCTCAATTCTTGGCCCCTTTTTATTTTTTATATATATCAATGATCTTCCTTGCCTTATAAAGAAAGATCATGATATAGTGTTATTTGCAGATGACACATCACTTTTATTTAAACTTAAACGACAACAGCCTGTTACTGATGAGATAAATACTGCTCTTTCTAAAATAGTGCATTGGTTTAGTGCTAATAATTTACTTTTAAACGAGCAAAAGACTAAATGTGTAAGATTTTTGACACCTAATGTTAAACAGGTGAAAACCAGTGTACTAGTAAATGGTGCTGAATTGGATCTTGTGGACACCACTGTGTTTTTGGGTATTACTCTGGACTCGAAGCTGCAATGGGGCCCTCATATTACTAAATTGTCGAAACGGCTAAGCTCTGCAGCATACGCGGTATACAAAATCCGTCATTTAACAGACGTAGAAACAGCCCGTTTAGTATATTTCAGTTATTTTCACAGTGTTATGTCGTATGGCATTTTGCTGTGGGGAAATGCGGCCGACATTCAGGCTATATTTGTGTTGCAGAAGAGAGCCATTCGAGCAATTTACAACCTCGCTAGCCGGCATTCACTGAGGGATAAATTTAAGGAAATAAATATAATGACAGTTGCCTCTCAATATGTATATGAAAATTTGATTTTTGTTAAAAAGAATATTAATCTTTACACAAAATATAGCGACATTCATAGCATTAATACAAGAAACAAGGATATGCTAAAAGTGCCCGCGAGTAGGCTCCATAAAATAAGTAATTCATTTAAATGCCAAAGTGTACGTTTCTACAATAAACTCCCAAACCACGTTAAAGAACTAAGCCTAAACAAATTTAAATCAGTTATTAAACAACAATTATGTAAAAAGAGTTACTATAAAATCAATGAATACCTTGATGACAAGATGGCCTGGGAGTTAGCTGCTCCGATGCACCCTCAAGCATCAAACACCCTGTGATGTTTTTTATTTTTTTTATTCTTTGATAATGTGAGGAATATGTGGTTTCAGAGGTCGTAAAGCTCCTTACGTACTGAGTTGAGCTTCTATTCTCTGACACAGCCATGCTTACACTGACTGAACTTAAAGCTTTTCTTTGTAGTCCTTTCTTAAAAAGACTATCTCAGACGAGAACCTACATGATCCTCACAAGTATCTGTATGTATGTATTGACGCATGTTTTTTTTTTTTTATATACAAGCTGACATTTCCTTTTTTTTTATACTATCTGACATTTTCGATTTTTTTATATACAATCTGACATGCATTTTTTTTTTACACTTTTTATATACAACCTGACATTTGTATGATTTTTTTATTTTACATACAATTTTTATTTTTTGTGTGAGTACTTGGATCCGTGTGGGTCAACTTGCTGTGTTTCTATTTATTTTTTATAATTATTGCGATGTCTGACAGTTTGAGTAACTTACGCGGCCTACACAAGTCCTTTCTTTGGTATTGTTCGTCGTGTCGTTGAGCTCCTTGAGTTATGAGTCGAGCTCCACGGTAACTGACAAATGCTTGCACTGACTGGACAGGTCCACTCAAATTTGTGTGGTTCTTTCATCAAAAGACCATTTCAGACCCGGCCTGCATGATCCTCGTATAACCTTTTCTGCATTTATAATGTCTGGACTTTAAAAGAGACAGTGACCTCTGAGTTTGTTTCGGCTGTTTCTTCTCAGAGTAGTCAGGTACGAAACACCGGCCTCTTCTAGTTTTATGAAAAGACGTGTAAAAGTGTTGATATAACCTACTTGCATAAATAAACATCATTTCATTTCATTTCATTTCATTTCATTTCATATTGGAGGAGTAACAAATGTCCCCTTTTTCCCCACTGCTCAACTGTAAGTGGTCAACTGCGAATAGTTGAGCAGTGAGGAATGCTCTAATTCATTGTTATAAAGTATCTGTGTACCTTTGTTTACCTAAGTTTTGTAGTTTGTTTAAGTGGTGGAGTAAAAAATGTCGCCTTTTCCCCACTGCTCAACTGTAAGTTCTCAACTGCGAATAGTTGAGCAGGGGGGAATGCTCAAGTTCATTAATTCTTAAAAATTAAAATTTTTACATTAGAACAAATCTTGAAACAACATTCATTTTTATAATATCGGCCTTCAAAAACACTTGTCTTTTCGTTATCAGTTGTTATGCATTTATGAAAACCGTTTTCGAAACAACTTTCATTGTATTTACTTACAGGTTTCGTTACAAAAACAAACAAGGGAAAATATAAACTAAGTTTTTGTAAACTTAGATTAGTTGAGTAGGTAAAGTTATTTAACAACACAAACATACAAAGAGTAAACTGAACAAATGCTTTCAGGTATATTTCTAGTAAAAAGTTTTCCTTATCTTGTAGCTCAACGTGAGTTACTAGTAAGCCAATTGACAGGTTGAGCGACTCCAATCCTATTGATTGAAAACTTAAAACCAATGAATCAAACAGATTTGTACCAGCGTGTGTGATCTACACCAGACGTTATGTGCAGAGTTGCAGACAGTCATAATCCTATGACTCGTGACAATTAACTATTTTAATGATATTGACAATAGTCATATATCATAATGGTAACTCTTCTTTGTTTTTAATTTACCCCCGACGGAAAAAGAGAGGTGTTATAAGTTTGGCGTGTCTGTCTGTCTGTCTGCCTGTTTGTCTGTCTGTCTGTGGCATCATAGAGCCCGAACGGATGAAGCGATTTCAATTTAGTTTTTTTTTTTGTATGAAAGGTGACCTGCGAGTGTTCTTAGACACATGTTTGATGAAAATCGGTTGAACCGTTTAGAAGTTGTGGGGGTAAAAGTGGGGAAAGATAACCGAGGGTCTGCAAATATACTCGAGTTGGGTATCAAATGAAAGAGTACTAAAAGGGAATATTGATGACTTAGTCGGGAGTACTCTTAGCAACATAAAATGATATAAGTTTGTACCTAAAAAAAGTGTAAAATAAAAAATAAATTAAAAATTTAATAAACCCCCAACACAAAAACCAATTTAAAAAGTAAAAAATAACAAAAATACGTCGCTTTGGGGGACTGCAAAAAAACAGGAGATGATAAATAATTTGGAGCAGTCCCCCAACGCGACGTATTTTTGTTATTTTTTACTTTTTAAATTGTTTTTTGTGTCGGGCGTTTATTAAATTTTTTATCATAATGGTAACTCTTCTCTGTTTTTTTATTGTAGCTTTTCCACGCCTGTACAGAGACCACTAAAATCCACGGTGTCCTTCAATAGCCCTTTACTTTCCAGGGTCACAGTAATTTGATAAGTCCTGCGACCCCGGCAGGACACAGGAGGCCCAAGCATGAAAGCTACGCATTTAGCCGTAAAGTTCACCCCAAGACTAAAGTTGCATTGTCGCGGGGCTAATGTCTATTTCGTTACATAAAATTGCATTATAAAATATACTTTCACTTTTCCTCATGACTTGAGCTATGGCGCGAACTCTGCAGCGTTGAAGTAAATTGTGTGGAAAATGAAAAAGCATCTCTATTAAAACGAACGAGGAAGCATACTACGGTATTTTACTCAAAAAAATGTATAAGTCCGAAATATAGATTATTAAAAAATATTAGAACCGTATTATATTTTTTTTTGTCACGTAAACCAAAATTGACGAAGATACAACGCTTCTAAAAATCACAAAACGTCACTCGGTCGGTACAATTTTACAAGCGCAATGACGTCACAAGCCCCCACTCCCGAATTTGGAAGCGTTTTATCTTTGTACATATTAATTGATTTGAAAAAAATAAAAAATACGTGTCTCTTATTTTTCAATATTATTGCTAACGGACTAAATAGATTATCAATTTATTTATGGATATTATACAATAGGATACCCTATTGTAGGTATCCATCAAATTAATTAACGTCAAAGTTCCCGTTTACGTGAAAAAAACGTGAAAAGTCGTGATAATAATTTAAGGCCTCAGATTGATTTTACAGATTTCAATAGGCACAGAGGTAGACAATGACCAGGATTAGGACATTTTATTCGGGTACTAGGTTGGATTGATCCCTTGGGATTAATTTTGGCCTGCGCGGCCAGCGAGGGCGAAGCTCGGCTAATAACCTAATTAATGATGGTTTAATAGAATTTAGGACAAAAATTCACAGTACTCGTAGAACGTATGTAACAAACATGTGTTGATGTAACAAAGGTACTTTAACAGTTTTGGCGATTGAAAAAGTATCCATGGAGTTTCTTACTCGTTCTTCTCCATACAGATCTACGCTGTGGAAAGGGCATCTAGAGTACTTTCACAGTTATTATGTCTAGTGACTAGGACTGTAGCACCTTCTTTTAAATTATAGTAAGTAAGTTAACGATTATTTTGATTTATTTTATTAAAGTTTGAAAAACTTAAAAATAGGCCTAACGTGGCCTATTTGAAATAAGTGCTTTGATTTGATTAGTTGTTACACACCAATCTCTTAGGCTTCAACGTTGAATTGCCTGTGGACTGACTGACGTAAACTGATTTGAAAACTGCCACAGACGTTCAACCCTGCGGTTTTGAAATTCATCTTTGGCTATAGAGTACAGAATCGCTGTAAGCAGTGTCTATAAGACGTCGTCTAAAAGACGACACCAAATGTAGATTGTGAGTATTCGGACCCCACAATCCTAATCATCATCATCATCATCTCAGCCATAGGACGTCCACTGCTGATCAAAGGCCTCCCCTTTTGATCTCCACATATACTGGTTGGAAGCGACCTGCATACAGGGTCTTCCGGCGACCTTCATAAGGTCGTCTGTCCACCTTGTTGGTGGACGTCCTACGCTGCGCTTGCTAGTCCGTGGTCTCCACTCTAGCACTTTTCGACCCCATCGGCCATCTGCTCTGCGAGCAATATCGCCTGCCTATTGCCACTTCAGCTTGCTAATCCAGTGGGCTATATCGGTGACTTTAGTTCGTCTACGGATCTCCTCATTTCGGATTCGATCACGCAGAGAAACACCGAGCATAGCCCTCTCCATAGCTTGCTGAGCGACTTCGAGCTTTGAGATGAGGCCGATAGTGAAAGACCACTCACAATCCTAATGTCTTATCATAATTCCCTCGAAAATCATAATTATAAGTACTATCATAATAGTCAATCAACAACAAACCACAACACTAGATATCAACATTACTAAAGTAATTAGTAAATGGATGACCAAAACGCCAGTTAATGCGCCAGACTGATGTTAAACCAATAAAATGTTCGCAGAGCTCGTTCATTACAGAATTAAATGTTGCTCGGGTACTGGTAGCTTCCGATTAATTAATCGTATTGTTAGGACTTTATTGGACAATTGTATTTGCTGCTTCCATATTGGATTGGATTTTTATTCTTGTATGAAGCTGATTGGTTGTGATTTTAGGTACCGTAGCCGTAGGTACAAATACCGAATAAAATGTTTAGGTACCTACATACTTACTATTACCGTGACTCCGGAACATAAAGGGCTATTGAAGGACACCGTAGATTTTAGTCAGTACAAGTCTGACAGTCCCTCCTGCCCTGCCCGGGGTGGGAGGACTCATCTGATGATTTTACCACATAAAAAAAGGTACCACATACCTAGCTGTTGCCATTACTTCTGTCCGCGTGGAACTGCAAAATTATAATATGGGAACTTAATACTGGGATAACGATATCCTATGTGTTATTCCATACTATTTATAAACTATCTCATAGTCAAAGATCCGTTCAAGTGTTCTGACGTGATTTAGAAAAAATATCCATCCATCCATCTTCACAAATTTTCGCATTCTTTCATAGTAGTAGTACGATTATAAAATACGACGAAAGAAAATTGACAGTTCTTTTTTAAGTTTAATTTCCGATGTCTTCTCTTTTTAAATATAGAAGATTTTTCGTTTATTATTACAAAAAACCAGCTTCGTATTAAAATTAAACATCAAAAAATAGTAGATTTTCAATACGACCAACATCAGCGCGAGTGCCGGAGGGTATTTCATAAAATACGGAATTTTAATTTATTTCATGCTGGCCGAGATTAAAGAGAAAATGAATCGGCCAGTAATTGTCATGCAAATTGGTAGTCACCCTGTTGTGAACGCTTCGTCGTCGACAGTCTGTCAGGCTTCGTTGTAATCGAGTTTGTGACTTTGTAATCTGTTTCTAATTTATAGTGCCTTTTAGGAGACCGGGGCAAAATAATAATAGCCGCTTGGGTCGACCTTGAAGGTTAAGCCATGCTTTTTTCATTCATCACCATCATCATCGGCCTATAATTTTCCCACTGCTGGGACACAGGCCTCCTCTCTGTGGGAGGGAGTGGGCCAGTGCGGATTGGATGTCACATATCTTTTTCTATCAAGTAATCTTCAAACTATTGACAGCTCTTCGAGGCGTTGCGACCAATGTCCATGACGGCATGTCACCCACTACTCGCCGTCTACATGTCCGTGCAAGGTTAACCATGCTAATCTTTATCGGGTCGTCGATTGACAGCCACTCATTACTTGCTGAGTTTCCTATGAGATCTGAAAGCGCAGTGTGTATTATAATAAGCCGTTGGTCTGGGCTGACATTTGTAGATCTTTGACAGTCGTAACTGATAGTCAGTGGCTCCTAATATCTAACCATGTTAATGTCTGCAAAAAGATATCGTATTAGTAATTATGGATTATGGAGTTATCTCCATAATCTTCTTAAAAGTCTTAAGACTGGCAGTTGATATTTATAAATACTGATATTCAGCTGCATCCAGTTCGACTGGAAATCAACTTCAATATACATAGTGGGAAAAGGCATATAGGCTAGTTAACAGCATCAATAAATTTTAAATCTACTAGGTCAGTTGGAGTATTTATTTTTCTTTTGAAGTAATGAATATTCATAAAAATAAAACGCATAAAACTTGGAAGTGGAAACTCGTGATGTCACCGATGACACTAAAAATTATATCAGGGCGTGACGTGTCGTGACTTTTAAAAGCGACTTATCTTTGCCAGTTCTGGTTCCCACCGTAAACCTCTGGATAAGTTTTATTTGGGGGGTATGTTTTTGTAATTTAAAAAAAATAACCTACTTATCAAATTTATTTCTGACTGATATGTAGCAATCCTGGATTCGAATTCTTACAGTAACTGATTGTTATAAAATTATACGCGTTACAGGTTGCGCAACTTTATGGTCTCTTGTTACATTACAGTTACGTTAAAATATAGTTTTGTATGGATTTTTGTCGTCTATGTTTTAGTAAATTTCATTGTTGGAAATACGAAACTGTGTATATTATTTTTAATGAGAAAGGCTTGTTTTTTTAACATAATATTCTGTTGTTTCTGATTAAAACACACCTACTTATTGTATTTGAGGACTGCAAAATATGGTGCTTAAATAACATATTATAAGCCCGAAAACCTTAGACGGTGGTAACTTTATACTTACTCTCTAAAAATCATTTCTCAACCTCAGCCGACGGATACGTGACTTGCATGAAATGAGTAATTTTTCATATTATATTTTGTACACGCACATTTTCATGAAAAAGGCGTAGAAAGCGTACACGCAATCAAAACATCAAGGCTTAATTTACGAAGCTGGGAGAGACGCCTCGCAGCCAAAGTGGAAGAAACGCTGATTGAATTTCAAAATATTCAGCTTGTGACGTCATTCATTGATTGGTAGAACATTGTTAAGCATTATGCCTTTATAATATATTGCTACCAAGTTTTGGTACAATAAAATATCTTTTCTTGCTGAAATTCAGTTGGCCGCGAAAAAGTTGGGAATCCTCTCCAAGGTGAGAAAGTACTTCACGCCTGAGCAGCTGCTTAATTTATATAAAGCACAAGTTCGGTCATGTATGGAGTACTGCTCTCACCTTTGGGATGGATCCGCCAAATACCAACTGGACGCACTTGAGTCTATTGATAAAAGGGCTAAGAGGCTAATCGGTAACGATGCTCTGGTCGATTCAAAGCTCCAGAGCCTTGAACATCGGCGCCGTGTGGCCAGCCTGTCGGTCTTCTATCGGTTAAATTTCGGAGAGTGTGCGATGGAACTCCACAATTTGATTCCGCCTAGCCCTTTCCATCATCGGACTACAAGACGTACGGCAATGCGCCATCAATATATGGTGGACATCCCTCCGGTGCGTACAAAGCGTTTTGGCAATACCTTTATTGTACGCACAGCTAAGGAGTGGAATTCCCTGCCGGCTTCTGTATTTCCCGACAGCTATAACCTTGTGGTCTTCAAGTCAAGAGTGAACAGGTTACTTCTAGGCAAGCGTGCTTCACCGTCGACCTCATCTTCGCTTTCCATCAGGCGAGATAGTGGTCAAACGCGAACCTATCCATAATAAAAAAAATAAAAAAAAATATGTTAGCTTTTGCTTTGTACACATGGTAGTAGAAAATTATCCAAACGGACTCCTTTGAGAGCCAAAACCTGCCGGGGTTGCGGGACTTTTTTATCAGAACTTAAAGGACTATTGAAACACACCGTGGATTTTAGTAAGAGTCTGAAAGTGGACAGAGGACTCATGTGATGATTTTACAGCGACCCCTGCAGGCTTTGGCCCCCTAACCTAGTATGCGTAAACAAAATGGAAACGTCCTAGCCCAGATAGAAATCACATGTACGGCTGGAAGTTTCCAGAATATTGTAATGAACAAACATGATCCTTTTAATATTTCATGAGAGCTCCAAATTCTGTATTCAATCCAATGCCAAGAGAATAATTACTACGAGTTTGTTTGTAACTCAAATAAGTGTGTTTGTGTTCATAATACAAATATTTAGTAGAAAATAATAATTGTAATACACACGTACACTACGACAGTCACTTTAGGACACGGACCGGCGTAGTGACCGAACGATTGACTGCTGCGTCGCACTACGATGCCAATAGGCTATTTTACTCAAAAAAATATTATTAGTCCGAAATATAGATAATAACAAAAATATTACACACGTATTTTTTCTTTTGTCACGTAAACCTAAATTGACGAAGATACAACGCTTCTAAAAACCACAAAACGTCACTCGGTCGTTACAATTTTACAAGCGTAATGGCGTCACAAGGCCCCACTACCGAATTTGAAAGCGTTTTATCTTTGTCAATGTTCTTTAATTAAAAAAAATACGTGTCCATTATTTTTCAATATTATTACTGACGGACTAAATAGATTTTCAATTTGTGTATGCAGTAAAATACCCTATTGTTTTTTGGGGTCCGAAATCGTCAAATTAGTGCTCCCGCCCTATTCAGCGAAAGAGACTGGTCAGACTCTTACTGGCTTCAATGGTTCTTTGCCAGTGCCATGATATCCTGTTGAGACAGTAATACGACTCCTCCAGGCTTTGATGGCACACCGAAGTATGATTTAACAAACTTCACGAGAAACGCGAACTTTACTTTTCTCTCTCAGTAAACTAAGTTATGTAGTTATGTTCACTGCTCTAGAGAGGAGTTTGAAACATATTTTCATGATACAGAAATATTATACTTGTTCAAGCGAAAGTTAGATCTACCTATGATTTTTTTACTTTTCATTAACTGAGTAATTATTAAAATAACGCCATTTTAATCATCAGTTTAGTTGTACCACATTTTGGGGGTTATTAATAATATCACTTATTTAAAAAAGCGTACGTACCAAAAAATTGATTTTAGTATTCATAGATCCTTGATAGATTCTTTTAGATACTTGGCAAGCCCTTAAAGATTGCCTCGTATAACTGTCTTATTTCTTTAGCTTTCTCAATAAACTCAATATATTATGTGGTAAATTTTGGTGGTCGCGGGTCTTATACCATCACCGTGACCCCGGAACATAAAGGGCTATTGAAGGACACCGTGGATTTTAGTCAGTACAAGTCTGACAGTACCTCTCGCCCTGCCCGGGGTGGGAGGACTCATCTGATGATTTTACCACGTAAAAAAAAAGGTACCTACATACCTAGCTGTTGCCATTACTTCTGTCCGCGTGTAACTGCAAAATTATAATATGGTAACTTAATACCGGGATAAACGATGTCATACGTGTTATTCCATACTATTGATAAACTATCTCATAGGCAAAGATCCGTTCCAGTGTTCTGACGTGATTCAGAAAAAATATCCATCCATCCATCCTCACAAATTTTCGCATTCGTTCATTGTAGTAGTACGATTATAAAATACGACGAACGAAAATTGACAGTTCTTCTTTAAGTTTAATTTGCGATGTCTTCTCTTTTTAAATATAGAACATTTTTCGTTTATTATTACAAAAAACCAGCTGTATAAAAATTAAACATCAAAAAATAGTAGAATTTCAATACGACCAACATCAGCGCGAGTGCCGGAGGGTATTTCATAAAATACGGAATTTTAATTTATTTCATGCTGGCCGAGATTAAAGAGAAAATGAATCGGCCAGTAATTGTCATGCAAATTGGTAGTCACCCTGTTGTGAACGCTTCGTCGTCGACAGTCTGTCGGGCTTCGTTGTAATCGAGTTTGTGACTTTGTAATCTGTTTCTAATTTATAGTGCCTTTTAGGAGACCGTGGCAAAATAATAATAGCCGCTTGGGTCGACCATCAAGGTTAAGCCATGCTTTTTTCTTTCATCTAAATCATCATCGGCCTGTCATTTTCCCACTGCTGGGACACAGGCCTCCTCTCTGTGAGAGGGAGTGGGCCAGTGCGGATTGGTGGATGTCACATATCTTCGAATTTTTGGTTCTAGGACATACCTTTACCTTTTTTCTATCAAGTAATCTTCAAACTACTGACAAACTAAAACTCTTCGAGGCGTTGCGAGCAATGTCCATGACGGCATGTCACCCATTACTCGCCGTCCACATGTCCGCGCAAGGTTAAACCATGCTAATCTTTATCGGTTCGTCGATTGACAACCACTCATTACTTGCTGAGTTTCCTATGAGATCTGAAAGCGCAGTGGGTATTTAATAAGCCGTAGTTCCCGACTAACATTTATAATCTTTGACAGTCGTAACTGATAGTCAGTGGCCCCTAATATCTAACCATGTCAACGTCTGCAAAAAGATATCGTATTAGTAATTATGGATTATGGAGTTATCTCCATAATCTTCTTAAAAGTCTTAAGACTGGCAGTTGATATTTATAAATACTGATATTCAGCTGCATCCAGTTCGACTGGAAATCAACTTCAATATACATAGTGGGAAAAGGCATATAGGCTAGTTAACAGCATCAATAAATTTTAAATCTACTAGGTCAGTTGGAGTATTTATTTTTCTTTTGAAGTAATGAATATTCATAAAAATAAAACGCATAAAACTTGGAAGTGGAGACTCGTGATGTCACCAGACACTAAAAATTATATCAGGACGTGACGTGTCGTGAATTTTAAAAGCGACTTATCTTTGCCAGTTCTGGTTCCCACCGTAAACCTCTGGATAAGTTTTATTCGGGGGGTATGTTTTTGTAATTAAAAAAATATCAAATTTATTTCTGACTGATATGTAGCAATCTTGGATTCGAATTCTTACAGTAACTGATTGTTATAAAATTATACCAGTTACAGGTTGCGCAACTTTATGATCTCTTGTTACATTACAGTTACGTTAAAATATATTTTGTATGTATTTTTGTCGTCTATGTTTTAGTAAATTTCATTGTTGGAAATACGAAACTGTGTATATTATTTTTAATGAGAAAGGCTTGTTTTTTTAACATAATATTCTGTTGTTTCTGATTAAAATACACCTACTTATTGTATTTGAGGACTGCAAAAATATGGTGCTTAAATAACATTTTATAAGCCAGAAAAACTTAGACGGTGGTAACTTTATACTTACTCTCTAAAAATCATTTCTCAACCTCAGCCGACGGATTCGTGACTTGCATGAAACGAGTAATTTTTCATATATATTTTGTACACGCACATTTTCATAAAAAGGCGTAGAAAGCGTACACGCAATCAAAACATCAAGGCTTAATTTACGAAGCTGGGAGAGACGCCTCGCAGCCAAAGTGGAAGAATCGCTGATTGAATTTCAAAATATTCAGCTTGTGACGTCATTCATTGATTGGTAGAACATTGTTAAGGATTATGCCTTTATAATATATTGCTACCAAGTTTAGGTACAATAAAATATCTGATCTTGGTGAAATTATGTTAGCTTTTTGCTTTGTACACATGGTAGTAGAAAATTATCCAAACGGACTCCTTTGAGAGCCAAAACCTGCCGGGTTCGCGGAACTTTCTAACCTGGGGCCTTAGTCAAACAGCGTACGACAGTAAACGACAATCGTTATCGTTCATCAGTCACCAATACATTTTCAACTTTATACCCCAGCGCGTAAAGTTAAAAATCTATTAAAAACTGCTGATCGATAACGAACGAAACAAACGAAAACGATCTGTGAACTTCAATAGATTTTCAACTTTACGTGCTGGGGTATAAAGTTGAAAATGTATTGGTGACTGATGAACGATAACGATTGTCGTCTGCTATCGTATGCTGTTTGACTAAGGCCCCAGGTCACCGTGACTGTAGAACGTAAAGGACTATTGAAACACCGTGGATTTTAGTAAAAGTCTGAAAGTGGACAGGGGACTCATGTGATGATTTTACAGCGACCCCTGCAGGCTTTGGCCCCCTAACCTAGTATGCGTAAACAAAATGGAAACGTCCTAGCCTGGATAGAAATCACATGTACGGCTGGAAGTTTCCAGAATATTTTAATGAACAAACATGATCCTTTTAATATTTCATGAGAGCTCCAAATTCTGTTTTCAATCCAATGCCAAGAGAATAATTACTACGAGTTTGTTTGTAACTCAAATAAGTGTGTTTGTGTTCATAATACAAATATTTAGTAGACAATAATAATTGTAATACACACGTACACTACGACAGTCACTTTAGGACACGGCCGAAGTGACCGAACGATTGACTGCTGCGTTGCGTGTTGCCGATTCGATTCTCTCACTATACGAAGAAATATCAAGAGTGCGATGCTAATTGTTTTTTGGGGCCGAAAATCGTCAAATTAGTGCTCCCGCCCTATTGCCGCCCGAAAGAGACTGGTCAGACTCTTACTGACTAAAAATCCGACTTGTCTCTTCAATGGTCCTTTGCGATCCAGTACCATGATATGCTGCTGAGACAGTAATACGACCCCTCCAAGCTTTGATAGCACACCGAAGTATGATTTAACAAACTTCACGAGAAAATCGAACTTTAGTTTTCTCTCTCAGTAAACTAAGTTATGTAGTTATGTTCACTGCGCTAAAGAAGAGTTTGCAACGTATTTCCATGATACAGAAATATTATACTTGTTCAAGCGAAAGTTAGATCTACCTATGATTTTTTTTTTACTTTTCATTAACTGAGTAATTATTGAAATAACGCCATTTTAATCATCAGTTTAGTTGTACCACATTTATCACAAAAAGCGTATACTTACCAAAAAAATGATTTTATTATTAATAGATCCTTGATAGATACTTTTAGATACTTGGCAAGCCCTTAAAGATTGCCTCGTATAACTGTCTTATTTCTTTAGCTTTCTCAATAAACTCAATATATTATGTGGTAGGTTTTCCAGTTAAATACGTTTCAGGTAAATTTTGGTGGTCGCGGGTCTTATACCATCACCGTGACCCCGGAACATAAAGGGCTATTGAAGGACACCGTGGATTTTAGTCAGTACAAGTCTGACAGTACCTCTCGCCCTGCCCGGGGTCTCATGTCCTCATGTGATGATATTACCACGTAAAAAAAAAAAGGTAAATTTAGGTAGGTAGCATCGGGTACACCACTTCGTAGTTATACATATACTGCACTTAATAAACCTTTACCCAATCCTTTTCTCAAGCAGTCGTTGGATTCTCCAGCCGTAAATAATCGTGGTACACCATAACACCTAAAAGGGAAATCGTTCAATGGCGTGAAAAAGCAGAATGAAAATAAACTTGTGATTAATTCAAAGATTTTACTCTAGCAATGAAAAACTCTTAAATAAACTCTTGCTTGGATTTTTACTGGATTATTATTACTGTAGGTTTTTCCAAGTTCTCAGATATTAAAGATTAATTTCCTGTCTGTCTGTCTGTCTGTAATCTCATTGGAGGATTTTGTTGCAGCGGAGCTTTCAGAATTGAAATGTTTTCTTAAGAGATTTTACAGGAAATCTAATCTGTGAATTCAAGATTTCACGATTTGTTTATTTGTAGAAACGAAGATTTGGGATGAACAAGAAGAAGAAGAATTTTACAAGAACAGCTAGAACATCACACAACTGTGTATATATACATAACATTGTATGTGTGTAAAAATGACATTACATGCGAATGCTCTCGGTGAGGACATTGTATATTATTCAAATTATACCCACAATCATGACTGTTACTGAACGATGTTTGTTAAGAATAAGGAAATTCGCAAAAAAAAAATTTGCTTTTTCATACAAAATGAGAAATTGATCGGGCCTATCAGTATGAAAAATCATTTTTTTTTGCGAATTTTCAAGTGTCTTAGAACAAACATTGTTCAGTAACATGTGCTGAGTTACCCAACGAGACGTTGTGCCCTATTAACGTTACACATTGTATATGGTCGGCGTCGACGGATATCGTCTACAGTTTTTTAGTTGTTCTGCTCTCCAATACCAAATATGTTTCGTAAATATTACATTATGTATACCAAAAACAGTTTTATTTAATCTACTACAAAGAAAACAAAAACAGATTTCGTAAAACTTGATTGAAATATTTCCCTCCCTGATATTTGACGAGGAAATGTTGGATTCTATTATCATTCTCGTATTTCCAATTTGGTGAAGTAGGAGCACCCTACAAGGGCGTCTCATGGCATTCGATTGTAATTTATTGTGACCTTGTAGTCCAAAAAAACCTACTGATCTTTAAGGGAAACAATTTGTGTTTGAGGGAAAAAATAACAGCCAAATTATTTGTAACACAGTTTATTGAAAATAATAAACTTCTTTGGTTTGCCCATTAATTTACAATCAAAAATATTTAATTTTTAGCGTTATTAACTAAACAGTACCCAATTTTACAATAAAAAGTTGTTTTGCACAACAATAAAAGCATTGTATTTAATCTATGGTGTATTACTTAATTATATCTACATACATAGTTTGGTATTTTATACAGCCATAATTATAATATTTTATGCGAATCGAAATATGGAATCCGGGGTGTCTACGACAACAAGCAACCCGAAGTGAATTTGATACAATTTCCATAGAGAGCGTATTATCTATGAAGTTTTCAACATGGCGATTGTTAAGAAACCGCGGCAAACTTATAAAGATCCAATTGTTCGGAGCGTGCTCCCGTAGTAACCCTCCAAGTTGGTCCTTCGAAACGTTCGATATTTAAATTAAAATGGTGTATTCTAGAACTAACACGACTTTGTTGGCACTTTATATAATTTATCAATTTGTTCCGTAGTCTTACGTCCTATTTTTATTTACAAGCATTTATAACTCAGCAAATAATAGATCTTAGAAAATATTTGGGTTTCGTTTAGGAATAATTATTATAAAGTGTAACTGTGAATTTTTCAAATCCATCAAAAGGTTATTTAAATTATGCACTTTATTAATTACAATATTATGATATTAATTAATTATCCATTCGAGATTATTTTTGGACGGGTATACAGAGAATAATTTCTAAAGCAATTAATAAATTACTTTGTTAAAACGAGAAAGCTTAGTTTGTTCAATTAAATTACTCTCCATTTTAACAAAATAAGAGCGAATAATGCATGTGCAATAATGCATTATGAAAGTGAAATAATTATAACAAATAATTTTTATATATATTTAATTTGTTATAACTAGAGGCCATTTTATGAGATACATATTTATATATTTGTAAGTATAATTACGACTCTTCTTTTAGTACAAATAGGTGGCCTTATTTTCGTATTAAGTTGTCTTGAAATTTTATTCAGTTTGGAGCCGATACATACTTACAAAAACAAGTATTTTAGTCTCAAAAGTCACAAGTAATAGTCGAACTTTAATAATTAAAACTGTAGAGCCAAAAATAACCGAATGTGTTCCTTATTTATAATAATTAATTATAAAAAATAAAACATTTATCAGTAATATTATATTAATAGCTAAAAGTATAACAAAAATAAAAAATAGCTAAAAGTAAAATAAACACCTAAGCATTTTACATTTTTATTTTACTTTTAGCTATTCGCAGTGGCTTAACCTGTATGCGGTCGAAAATAACCTACTAAAACCAGTAGGTAAATTTCATGTTTACTTTTATTAAAAATGGCCAAAGAATGTTGAAGTAAATTAATTTAAAAAAGTAAAAATATTTTTTTTTCTTAACTTTCAATTTTCGTTTTATTTATGGCTCTACTGTGATATTATTTTTAATACAGGGCCTTACACATTTGACATAGGTATAAATAATGTTCACTACATATCTGGTTATCACGAATAAAATGACTTCATAAACATGAATAAAAAATATTAAATACTGAGTACCTTAATTGGTTCCATGGATAAGCCATATTAATTGAATCGAGTGCCCTAATAAGCTACTTATTTTAATATCACTTTGGCGATTGCCTACCATTTAGATTTATTTATACAATATTTTAGAGATTAGGATAAATAAATAAAACATTAAATCGGACATAAATATACGTAAATATGTTTTTATATTGAAATACGGGGAGGACAACTAATGGTTTATTTAAAATATTCAGGAAGAGACACTTTGAAACATTAATCTTTTTTTTTTACAAACACCATTTACAGTAAGTGCTGTAACTTGAAACAGAATCCAAAAATTTAAACGAACTGATCTTTCCTGAAGGAATATTTAAACGGAACATCAAAGGAAATAATCCTGTTTCAAGGAATCCGACACTTAACCATAAATTCTAGTAATTATTCTTTGTATTTTCAAAGAAAACGTCTTGAAGCCTAGAGGCGCACTGAAAATATTTGATATTGGAAAATTAATAGCAAAGGGTTAGATAACATTAGGGCGGCACGGTTGGTCGCGGGACTTATTTCATTACCGTGACCCCGGAACATAAAGGGCTATTGAAGGACACCGTGGATTTTATTCAGAACAAGTCTGACTCATTTAATGATTTTACCAAGTTAGACAAAAAAAAAAGAAGGGCGGCACGGTGAGCGCTACTCTACAACGTGTCGCGACTTCAGTTCCCCCACGTAACAAATATTTGAAGGCCAGAGGCTAACCCTGGCCCTATCATCATACATGTATTTAACAGGCCTGAAATATTCCCGTGATCAAATATTTTAAGTATTTTCAGCACTAATTGTGCACCTACATTCTGATACAAAAAGAATATTGCTCACATTATTTTCTATCTAAATGGTGCATTAAGCTTACGCCTTGCGTTATATTACTTTTTACAATACATACAATAATTGCAATATATTTAATTTCCATTATAAATATTACATATATTCGCATTAAACTATAACAATGATATAAGGCACTGCCTTATACCTATACATTTTACTTATAAATAATTCTTTACATTAGAGTTACTTGACATCAGTGTCTAAAATTCGTAGTAACTTCTTTTTTTTAAGTTGGTTAAATAAGTCACGTTTTTTTTTAGTTTCGAAGCAATAATGCTGCCATAAAGTCGTATGTCATTAACCTTTTCAAGAAGGTTTCAGTTGAACTAGAATACATTTATTTCCATTCAAAATACGCTCTATTTGAAAGTCTCTCAACACCAATAAATGTTTCAGAGTTTGTTCTATGTGAGTCGAATAATGAAACAAAAACACGTACTCCTGTAACAAGCTTTAATTGAATAACCAATTAATAGATAGACCAAATGAATACGTTTCCAATTAATTTACTCGCTCATCTAAACTTCGGTTTAATAGAATTTAATTGAATAAAATACAGTATTGTTCAGCGAGAGATATTGAGGGTCCAGTCGCAATTTATTAGCATATTACGAATATTGATTAATTTAAGCAAAATACAGTATACAACTTACGTACTTTTATTTATCAAAAATGGTGTTCTTTGTTGACACAAAATAAATACACAAAGAGACTTCCACAGACAACTTGCTTTGGTACAAGAACTTGAAATTCCGCCATCAATTCCATTTTACAATACTAAAAACTTTAACTATATTTGCGCAAGCTCATTCGTCATATATCCCTACAATTCCAAAGCGTATAAACACGTTAGTACAAACACTATCACTATTAACTGCTCTATTTCACACAATAAGGTAGTCTCCCAATTCAAGTACCTAATAACATTTTATTGCACCATACAAAGTCAGTAATTGCACGAGCTTTACAGAAGCGCTATAGAGGCGTCTCGTCACCGGATTCGCTGTAAGGCAACCTAACTACCTTAGTTCCTGCTAACACGCCGACACCTTCCAGACACGACCTCCTATTCGTTAGCACATCGCGCAAGAATGCTCGTCTGGGACCAGCCAAATTAGTCCCCGTAATAGACCTCGTTAATTTCCTTAGCGCAGGCATTTTTAGTGCCTCTTCGTATGAAGGTGGCTCGTCAGTCGGAGTAGTTTGTGCACGACCACCGAAAGGATCTCTCGAACAAGTTGGTGATAACTCTCTGGAGAAATATAATGTGGCTTCTCCGTTCTCACTTACTTGAGGTTCTGGCATCTGTTCGTAACTCGTCTGTGAACTTGATGCTCTAAATTCTTCTAGTATCTGTCTAGCACTCCTTGCGGTTGTTAGGACTCCCGCCCAAGAGCGTCTGTTTTGCAGCTTCGCCTCATTAGACCTGGCACTCGCAGAAATATTATGAGTAGAATGTGTAGAGGCAATTGTAACTCTAGGTCTTCGTGCGGGTTCGTCAAAGGACGCAGCCTTAGCTGTTCGAAGCGGAGATGACCTAGCTGCAGGTTCCATATCGATTACGACACCAGCCGCTGCATTGTCAGTACTGGTATCTGCTGCTGGCTCTTCTCTGAGAGCGGCATCAATTCGCATAGCTTCTGAATATGAAGGGACTAAGGCACAGTTTCCACGTATTGCAGCAAACAGTTCGAGACTGTCTACAGTGGAAGCATGTGAAAGGGGTAAGGTTCTGGGTGGACGGGGGGCTGAACACAGCACAGCACTTTGCTCGTCAGCAAGTGCCCACGCGTAGTTGTTGGCAGTCACTGGCGGCAACGTATCTGATAAGTGAGTATCAATATCTAACTGTCTACTGGGGTCTAACTCGTAGTTTGTGCCAAATATTTTGGTAATCTGTAACAGAATAAAGGAGATCAAATAAACATTTTGGTTGAACCAGAGGCTCCAGGCAATTTTAGTTAACATGTTTGTACATTGTACAACAATCGGGTTGTATCAGATAATAAGATCAAAGCTTCCCAAAATGGAATAATTGTTTACGAAATAAGATATGATAAGACAGGATTTTACTTAACTGTATAAAGGAGAATGGAATAGATAAAGGTAAAATCCCTATCTTTTCCTTGCTGACAGAGAAAATATGTATTTTATTATTCACCTTCACATTTGACACACGAAAATCAACTCACCGTATAATGAACATAAGCCGTATTACACTCTATAAGTATTCGAAGAGGCCAAGAAAGAAGGAGACACGAGAGAGTCCAGAATAGAAGCTGAGACGAGTACCACGGACAACGGTCAGCGTCCCTGTAATACAAATGACTTTGAATCCTTATATACTTCATTCAAGGTTCAATATTAAAGGTAAGAATTGGAAACCTTCTGATATTTACCTATAGGCTACCATGTATTCCTTGAAGGAGCTGACACCAATCAGGTCTAAACCTTCGCGCATTTCCATGAAGTCATCGAACCTTTCATGTTCAGCGAAGAATCTTGATCTTTGGTCTTCGAATTCTGAAAATAGGGTATGTTTTAGAACTGTCTGACTGTAATCCTAGGTTGAATTTAGTTTTATTTAAGTAAATAGGTAAATGATTCTAGTTTGTTTGGTTGGGTGACCTCAGGAACTACTGGTTCGAATTAAAAAATATATTTGTGTTGGATAGACCAATTATCGAGGAAGGCTATAGGATATATAATAATTATCACGCTACGGCTAATAGGAGCAAAACAGTGTGGAAAACCGCGGGGATCAGCTAGTATTTAATCTACCAATTTGCCACCCTGCTGTGAAAAAACTTCTCAAGTCCATACAAGTACTCATCTTTAGCGAATCTTTTACTTTAGAAAAAAAAACGTTCTTACGAATTCTTAACTACAACTACATTTTTAACAATATTTTGTCATCCAATACCAAGATCTAATACCATTTGGTATTAGTTTGGTCTCGTTGAGAATAGAAAACAAATTCGGAAATAATCTAATACCAAATGGTAATAGCTCTTGGTATTGGATGAGAATAGACCTTTTTAACTTACCACTAGCAGCTTCAATATTGGCAAAAGCGAATCCCTTGCTGAAGCGCACTTTTGTGATGGGTGTCTTGGAGTCCAGCACCAAGTTTCTGGACGCATCTCGCTGTCCACAGCATGCATGGGCGAAGGAGGTACTGGCACTGTGAGTGTTCACTCTCTCGTAGTAGACCTGGTTAAAAAAATATGGTGTTAGAAAAAAAAAACAAATAGGTATTATTATTGATACATGCAAAACAAATATTTAAAAAAATGTTTTGCATCTGTCAGTTCAAAAGAGTTACCATAGCCCTGGAACGAAATTTTTAGTCATTTATTTGATGGATTCTCATCCCTTCAAAACCAAAGCAATATGTTTGTATATTTCAAAATCTAATGAAAAATAAAATAGTCTTGTTTGAAAACAGAGAAAACTTTAGCATATTTTTAGCTCAAATCTATAAAATGGCCGTCTATATAAAGAAGGAGCCTACGTAACTAGGCCGATAACATCAAGTGATCACGCAACAACTTAGGTACAAACTTTTACTACGTTATCGGAAACAAATTGCATGTTCGCTGTCCATCGCAGGTATAAATACATGCATACGACATCAGTATGCAAAGCGCTGTTTTCGATCTACGTTCAAAGGTTGTGCCCAACCAAACAATTACTGTGTGTCTAACCCAGTTCAGCGCTACAGCGATGAAAGCGCCAGATGGGTTTTTGACATGTTAGAAAGCAACTAAAGTGGCTTTAGAAAGCGATGGATTTATTAAATATAGCGCTTTGGGAAATCACTTGAGTATGAATCTGACAAGAGTCCGAACATTTGAAATCTTGTTTGTAGTTTAGGAATGAAAACTAGGCCGGAGTTGATGTTAAAATGAGAAAACATTTAACTACAACACGGAAATAATGGTCTTATTTAATTTTGTTTATCAAAAGAGTATGTTTTGTGTAATTAAAGAGTTAACCTTATTATTTTAATCTTTGGTTTTTATACAAATAGGCTAAAAACTATTTTTTTTAAGTTTTATGGCTACTAAAACGCGTACACAAATGAAGTTCATTTATAATTGTTTAATCCAATCCAATCCAATCTTTATAGGTAACATCACTTCAAATAAATCCTAATTTAAAGTATATTTTTTAACCGTTTATCATGATTAAAAGTAACCATTTTTTTCGCTACACTATTATGTGATGGCAATATCTCAATCTCAAGTGTAACATTACAGCAACTACCTCGTTTCCACCGTTTCGATTCAATCTAAGCTTGCTTCATTTATACTCAGAGTAACAACCTGTCACCAGTACCTACGAGTATATACCACTGTCCACCGACGTACATTCATTGTGCTGACATATTGGACGTTACAACTTTTCTATTAGCCACGGATATTGGATTTGATTTCTTCGCAATTTTATTTTGTTCGGAAAAAATACGTATTGGATAGTTCGAGCTTCTGTTTAGTATAGTCAATGTCCACTGCTGGAACACAGGACCTCTTCTCTGTGAGAGTGAACAGGGTGTCAACCAAGGAGGCCCAGTGCGGGTTGATAATAATAATAATATAATAAAAATATACATGTTTTCTTTCACCGTTTTGAGAGCAGTGGCAATGAAATACGTTACACAAAGTTATGCCTAGCTGGGTTTAATCCACGACCTTCAACTTGTAAGTCAAAGGCCGTTACTGCAGAGGTGCTGTATGTCTGTAAGTTCGCGGCATTGTCTTAAAACACCGTAGCTATGACAATATGCGTAAAAGTAGTCTTTTACGCACAGTTTTGGTGTTTGAATTTAGAACACTTTAGTACATTCGACATAGACCGCGATGCTGGACAACCCCCTTGCTAATATGAAAATTACCCTTAATTCAAACCATTGCTCCGATTTTAACGTCAGCTTGTTGGCGCAGTGACCGAGCGATTGGACTACTTCGCACCCACGTGTGTGTGGAGCAGACTTAGGTATTAAAAAAAAACTTTATTTTGTTTCGTTGAATATCTTTTATCGCTCAAATCTTTCTTTTTCTCGTAGTCATGGTATAAAGTATCGATTGCAACTCTTGAGTAAAACTCTTGAGTAAATTTAAATCGAGGGCCTGAATCACTCGCGTCGCTCAGGATTTAAATACTTGAATCACTCGCTTCGCTCGTGATTCAATCATCATGAATCACTCCCTACGGTCGTGATTCAGTCATTAAAATCCTTCGCTTGCTTGATTCATATAATGGCCCTCGCTTTAAATCCGCTCTTTATTCAATCGTTGCAAAATATACTATTTTTTCCAGTACGAGTCGGACTAATCCCTTAAACTCCAACCAGGGCGTGAGCCCTTTAAAGATTTTACCACCCGAAAAGAAAAAAGAAGTCCTGTATGTGTTTTTTCCTCTCCCAGCATTATTGGTTCAATATGTAGTAATTATACTAAAAATATCTTCTTCATCTTCTGAAATAAGTTATTTGGACGACTGGCTTTTATCCATTATTATTGGTTTAATGGGCAATTTGGTCGGTCGTATATTGAGATATAGAGGTGCTAACATAGGAGGTGATCGATCATCGTAACTTTAGTGATGTGTTTACTCAATACGACCTTTGACATTATAAAAGGATCTTTAATATTAAACGGCGTAAGTACGGTTTTATGTCGGCTCTTACGTATGTACAGTATAAGTAGTTATGTGTTGATTATTTATTATTATATTTAGGGGTTTACAAATGCAAAGCTAGCTAAAGATAGTGGGACGAGCTGGACAAAACCAAGGATCCGTGGTCCACTTTGGTCCTTGATCGCGAAAACTCGTAATCATGGTGAGAGGCCAATGCCCAGCAGTGGGATGAAATAGGCTAGCAGTATCAGACAAATCCAAAGCCGTAAAAAGGTAAGCTTTTTGTTTTTAAAACAAACTTTTCTTGTGTATCTTCAACTTTCAGAGTTAAGTGCAAAAACAATCCCTTCAATGGCTTGTTTGGAAAGTTTTAACTTTATAATCTTCGAGAACTGAAATACAACCCGTGGTTTTCCTTACATCCACTAACAATGCATTTAAAAAGTGTTATTTATAAATAAATAAATTATAAGTCGTCTTTTCTTACTTTTGTGTTTTGTACTTTTGTATGTACCGATGTTTGATTAATTATTTTTCATCAGCAGATTACGGATCTAAATACGCAGAGCGTATTATTTTTAGTATTCCTATTTTTCTTAATATCTACTTAAAAATACTTCCGGTTAATGCGTAGAGATAACTCTGTGATAGCTACGTGATGGGTATGTTATACCCTCTAAAGGCGCTCCCTCACCGAGAGCACTCGCGTGTAATGTAACATTATAGATTCGACTGTGAGCATCACATTACAATGGCTTATCGTCAAGACTCTAAGAACTAGAATGTATGAAGAAGGTGCGAGGTTTTCAATCGAAAAAAATAAACTATAAGTTGCCTTATTTTTTGTATTTTGTACTTTTGTATGTACCCATTCAAACATTAATTATTTTTCTTTAGCAGATTAAGGATACACGCACAGCTTAACATGCGACTGTTATTTTTAATACTCCTCCCATTTTACTTAATATTTGCTTAAAATACTTCAGGTTAATTCGTAGATAACTCTGTGATCGCTACGTGATGGGTATGTTATACCCTCTTAAGGTGCTCCCTCACCGAGAGCACTCGCGTGTAATTGTAACATTATAGATTCAATTGGAGCATTACAATACAATACTACATCCCTGAGTGACGAACATTAGCGTACATTTAGTATAGATTTGATACAAGGTGCGCTTTGCGATGCTCGATTGTTTTCTCTCACTGATAAAATGTTCGAATCTGTAACATTACATTACAGGTGAATGCTAGCAGTGAGAGAGCGCCTTATGCTCCCACATTTATCGACGCGGAATCGGCTAACGCCGGTCAAAAAAGCCTTTATGTCTACGTAATAAGGGTGTACCTTGCGCATCGGCTCGGCTTGGACTGCGCGGCAAGACGCCGGCCGACGGCGAAACGAGCCGTTCGCCTACAAATGATCGGCGAAAAAGTATCGTATTGTTCGTTCGTGTGTCGATAAATGTGATAACTGGCCTGTTGGTCTAGTGATTAGTGACCCTGACTGCTATGCCGGGGGTCGTAGGTTCAATTCTAATCCAGGACAAATGTTTGTGTGATGAGCATGATCATTTGTTCTGAGTCTGGGTGTAATTTATCTATAATATGTATTTAGAAATATATAAGTTTGTTTATCAGTTGTCTAGTACCCATAACACAAGCTCTGCTTAGCTTGGGACTAGATGGCGTTGTGTGAAAGTAGTGGAATATTTATTATTTTATTTTTATTATTAAATGTGGGAGCAGCCTTAAGTAAAATTTCTACGAGTATAAGAGTATAATACTTACTTGAGTGGTTGTATAAGCGTCCCCGTTCCTATATCGCGTGACTTGCCGCTTACGCCTCACGTAATGGTAGCATATTGCCTTCCACCTGCAAACACGATCACATTTCATATTTTGAATACATTACGCAGTCATGCCGCGTACACACAATCAATAACTTTCGGAGGGAAGACGTGTATTATCTTTTGTATGATAGGAATTGTAACTTTCTTATTGCTATTCTTTTTTTTTGGCATCTGTATTTTATAGCTTATCGTCAAGATTCTAAGGCCTAGAATGTATGATATAGGTGCGAGGTTTTCAATCGAAACATAGCTACGCTATGTTTAATTATGCCAGTTATAACTTTAAACCTCATCTGTAGGGTTCCTATAATTTATTGTTATCAGTAAAGTTAAGTGAATGTTTTAGAGGGGAGATGGAAAACGTTTATGGACTAACGGTGAGTGAGATGCCATGCGGACTACCGAGGACCAAGATGATTGCCATTCCTTCCAGCAGTGGACGGCAATTGCTTGAAGAAATAAATTAAAAGCAAAACGAATGCTTTCAATGTAAAAATCGCTCTAAGGTTGTATTCTGTCCGGGGTCGCGGAACTTATACCATCACCGTGACCCCGGAACATAAAGGGCTATTGAAGGACACCGTGGATTTTAGTCAGTACAAGTCTGACAGTACCTCTCGCCCTGCCCGGGGTGGGAGGTCTAATTTGATGATTTTACCACGTAAAAAAAAAAAATTATTTACTGTCTGAGTTACTCATAAATCATAAACAACGAAGAATCTTTGACTGAGATAGAGGTTCTATTAACTTTTATTGGTACTTGAAACGTAAGTACGTAACATATATTCCTTTAAACTGACGTCACTATAATAGATAACTTTAATCAAAATTAATCGTGACAAATTCTGTACATATTATTACTTACTAGCTGTGCCCGCAACTTCGTTCGCGTGGATGTCGAAATTTAACAATGTATTTTTTGATTGCAAGCGCTTAATTCAGGCCACGTTTTTCATATAAACCGTGTATTTAATTCAAAAATATTTGACACTTGTATTCCAGGTTTTTGTAGGACTATTTTCCTAATGCCCGCTCTCACCACACCACTCCACTCCACTCCACACCACTCCACTGCACACCACACCACACCACACCACACCACATCACACCACACCACACCACACCACACCACACCACACCACACCACACCACACCACACCACACCACGCCACACCACACCACACCGCACCACACCACACCATTCCATTCCATTCCATTCCATTCTGTTCTACTCTATGATTCCTTTAAATATTGCTTTAATTAATTTAATTTTGTTATATTATGTGAACCGATTACGATGAAACAAAATACATAATGTTACTTCAATTTAAACACGTCTATTCCAGGTTTTCTTTTAACGCCATCTGCCGTGCGTTGTAGTTTTGCTATTCGAATTCGAAGTTAGATCGCGCGACTGACGTACGAAATCAAATTGTGAGACCAAAGTGCACCCGTAATTTTACTTCTAAAACACTTTAAATTCAAATAACTTTTGATAGACTGAACCGATTCCAATGAAACAAAAACTAAATTCCTCTCCAAGTAACGCTTAATTGTTGTGTATAAAAGTTATCTACGTTAATTTCGTACATTTTACGTGATACCTGGACAAATAAACATACAAACAGACAAACAGACAAACAGACAAAAATTCTAAAAATGCTAGAAATGGGTTCTATTGATTGTCCTTTAATACCCTGGCTATATTTTTTGAGTTTTTTTTTAATGTACAAAAATAACTTTTCTACAGTTTTATTATATGTATAGATAGAATAGATAGATAGATTTTTTCCGTAACTACGTTTTTCCAGAAAGGTTGTTAAACATTCTCAAATTCCAGATGGATTAGACAGGTACTCAAGTAAATTGATCGACAAGGGTAGGTATATTATATACCGTTATTTTCGCGCTTTCACTTCCCGAAATTTATTGTGAGATATGAACACTTTACTGATATTAATAGATTAGTTTGTCTTCAAAGGATTTTAGCACAATGGGATTCTCATTAACACACACGTGGCTTTTAATATGGAAGCTTGTAATGTGAAGCTAATGCCAGTCTTTTATAGTATGTTGTATGAAAATAGTGACTTACAGAAAAATAATTTCAAAGTTGCAAAGGGTATGAAAATATATGTAAGTATATTTATTTACTAGCTGTGCCCGCAACTTCGTTCGCGTGGATGTCGGAATTTAACAATGTATTTTTTAGTTGCAAGCGCTTAATTCAGGCCACGTTTTTCATATAAACCGTGTATTTAGAATTTTCTTAGATTAATCAAAAATATTTGACACTTGTGTTCCAGGTTTATGTAGGACTATTTTCCTAATGCCCGCTCTCACCACACCACACCACACCACACCACACCATTCCATTCTGTTCTACTATATGATTCCTTTAAATATTGCTTTAAATAATTTATATTTTTTATATTATGTGAACCGATTACTATTAAACAAAATACATAATGTTACTTCAAGTTTAACACGTCTATTTCAGGTTTTCTTTTAACGCCATCTGCCGTGCGTTGTAGTTAGATCGCGCGACTGACGTACGAAATCAAATTGTGAGACCAAAGTGCACCCGAAACACTTTAAATTCAAATATCTTTTGATAGACTGAACCAATTCCAATGAAACGAAAACTAAATTCCTCTCCAAGTTACGTTTAATCGTTTTGTGTAAAAGTTATCTACATTAATTGCGTACATTTTACGTGATACCTGGACAAATAAACATACAAACAGACAAACAGACAAAAATTCTAAAAATGCTAGAAATGGGTTCTATTGGTTGTCCTTTAATACCCTGGCTATATATTTTGAGTTTTTTTTTAATGTACAAAAATAACTTTTCTACAGTTTTATTATATGTATAGATAGATATAGATAGAAGATATAGATAGAAGAAGATAGAAGATAGATAGATTACATTCAAATGATATTTTTATTTATATTTGAAATAAATAATACAATTTTAACCGCTGCCTTAGTCATTGCTCTGTTCATAGAGTAAGTCCAAGTATTTACCTGAATTTATTTTGGCAAAAATCAGGTCAAACAGACACATTAATTGTAAAACAAGTTATTAAAAAAAATGAAACTGCACCAAGATTATTATGTGATGCTTGATAAAGACCCTCAAAGGTAATCCATATAAGCCATTCAAAAAGCCTTCCGGACGAAATTCTATCGAAGCAATAAAACGTCTTCCTTGAACTGTGACATTCTTGGATTGATATACGACGTGCGCTTATCGATGAAACGTCTACCGAATCATTCAAATATAGAATGGTTGATTGAGCAGAGAGACCAATCCACTAGAGCATGAATCTTTAGAATTCTGGTAGACATAGTAAGAGATAGAATACGTTTATGTATGAATTCTCGAGAGAGATAGAAGACCAACAACCAACAGCGGTCCTGTGTGGTGGTTTACAACCCATAATCTCCTTGTGGGACGAAGCCTATGTCTTGGTTGCCTACCATGACGTCATAAAGCGTGAGTAGTTCCGCTGTGGGAAAAAGACAGAGCTATACAAGTCGTCTGGCGCCATCTCGTTCCCACAACGGACTTACTCACGCTTTATGACGTCATGGTAAGCCACCTTGGCTGCTGCTAATGTTGAAGATCATTATTATACTGATCAGTATAAAAGGCCGTCATTTATTTATTTAACTTTAATTCAGGACATAAACCCATAACTTGTTAGTATTACTTAAAAATGTTAGTACTCCATAGTAATGCATTGGATTTACATTTTCGCAGCGAGCAATGTGCCTTATTATGAGGAAATTAAGGAGAAAACACATCTTCGATCATTTCATTTCATTTTTCATTTACGTTCTATAGTTTACCCCACAGGGAAAAGTCATGAGTATACTATATTTACATTTCTATCTTAGTCTTGAAATGTCAACAAAAGTTTACTAAAATGTCTAAGATTAATGCGTAGACAGTCTGTAAATAGAATAAAAATTCTGTCTGTATCAAACTCTCAATGGATTTGGATAACATTTAGAAGACGAATAAACGCCCGAAATAGGAGCTTTTATTTACAAATTTTGGAAAAGCTAAGCTTTACCTAGAACAGTTCGTGCTTGTAAGGTACTTTACATAGAGGTACATAGATGAAAAACAGTAAGATTTGTTTCCGACTTCGTTCTCGTAAAGTTTTTGACCCCCTACATTTTTTTACTATTATTTCCTTTTTCAGAATTGCTGGATACAAATCGTGGTAGTATTCGTAGTACAGCACTCAGAGATTATCTAATTTACCTATATATATACACTAGCGGCCCGTCCCGGCTTCGCACGGGTGGAGGACCCGGGACCCGGTCTAAAATTTGAGATTTAAACTATCCTATCTCTCAAGTTGGATCGAACTGCACATGGTGTGCGAATTTTATTATAATCGGTTAAGTGGTTTAGGAGTCCATTGAGGACAAACATTGTGACACGAGATTTATATATATTAAGATAAGCAAATACCTCTAAATAGTTTTAACAATATTATTGTACAGATTACTAATGGAGGCTATTTAAAAACAACCTTCACCTTGCCGATGTATAAATAAAAACGCTCAAGCTGTAATCAAAAAACTTATACTTGTTTTTTAACTAATAAAGTTACTGTTTTTTTCCGGGATTCCAGCTGATAGTCAAAACTATTCAAAGAAAGCTAGTTAATGAAGCCTAGGGTAGGGGATGAAATAACTTTCATTAGTTAATTTATGGCATCGGATAATTTAAACGAGAGAATAGGGCTTAACCCGTGCGCGAACCCACAACTAAAAGCTAGTTAGTTCCAAATCTGAGATTAAACACGTCCCAATAACAAGTTCAAACAGATTATATACCTTTCTCAGTCTATATTCAGAGTACATGAAAAGCGTTATTTATAGACGAAGCGGGGGCGAAGACGTAGGTCGTATAACATTAGATTAAAAGGGTAACGATTGCCTGGTACAAACAGGTGCTACAGTACAGTAAAAGTTTTTGATGAGCTGTCGTAAAGGTAATGCTGTGTTTTATGTCTTCACAGGAACTTGGGATGGGGTTGGTTTCATCCGGCCCACTGGCATGGAACGGTCAACGGGATAGATGGGAAAAGTTGTACAGTCAGCTTCAGAAAAAAATTGTGTATAGTGATCCCAAGTATAACTATGTATAATAAATCTGACTGGCCTGTTTTTGGACAGGCCTGTCCAATATTTGACTGGCCTGTTGGTCTAGTGGTTAGTGACCCTGACTGCTATGCCGGGGGTCGTGGGTTCGATTCCCTACCAGGGCAAATGTTGTCTGATAAGCATGATCATTTACAGAACAAATGATGTCTGGGTGTCATTTACCTATAATATGTATGCATTTAGAAATACATAAGTATGTTTATCAGTAGTCTAGTACCCTTAACACCAGCTCTGCTTAGCTTGGGACTAGATGGCGTTGTGTGATTGGTGTGGAATATTAAATTATATTATATAAATATGTATACCACTAACAAAGCAGGTGAATTTTCACATATTCGAGCCCTCTAGTATTGGCACCAACATATAACGGGGTGGATGGCACAGGATAAATTTGAATTGGTTTCATCGTCCCCGGCGACTCGGTAGGTCGACTCAGTCGACGAAGCAATGACATACGATGGCCATTTGTCCTATCTGGCCCGTTGACGGGGCAGGACTAGCGGAACGGATGGGACCATCCTTGGGATTGTAGCGGTCTTACCTACAATCCCAAGGATGGTTCAAGGTGGTATTTTTCAAGTGGATTAGTTTTGTCCTCTGTGCATTACTAATAGACAGCACGGATGGTACAGTAGCTAAACGAGCGACTGCTGCACTGCGTGTCGCGGGTTTCATTCCCAAAATAAAACCAAGTGACTGACAAATAAAGTGCGGTTTTATCTTTTAGTTTACCATGACCCTGGGACGTAAAGAACATTTGAAAGAACAGGGTGTTAAGAGACAGTAGTAATAGCCTTACTACAAAAACTTAAACATTTGTTGAACACTTATCTAAAAAAAGTGTTATTGCAAAACGGACCTTATTTCAACGTCGTAATGGGACATTTTTATAGACAAGTGCTCAACAGACGTTTAAAAGTTTTTGTGGTACGATGGTTAGAGTCTAAGAGTCCCTTCCTTTCCACCAGAACCATACTGACAAAAGAATTGAAGTTGATCAGGCAGTTTTGAAGTTTGAAACAGGTGGCCTATCATGACGTCTTAAAGCGTAGAGTAGGTAGGCTGTGGGAAAGAGACAGAGCAAGTCGAGATCGTCTAGCGCCATTTTGTTCTTAATCTCTTGAATGTATGTAAAAAGAGCTAGACCCAACGGGGGAAGAAGTATTTAACGTGTGTTAGATAAGGGCCTCTTGGCCGATTTATATGTGTACCTGTAACCTTAAATCTTTCTCTGAGCGCACGAAGCGACGTTATAGTTAGACACCAGTGTATACAAAATAAAATGGCACTGGTTCAACCGTTCTACCACTGTCCATTCATAGTTATTTGACCCTCTGAAGTTTTAGTACAGTGATCTTTATCCGCCTTGAAATAAGGTTTGTTTCAGAGGTCAATAACTGTTATAGGATTTGTATTTTAATGTAACTGAGCCGCCGCCCTATTTCGTCAGAAAAAGTTTCAACATGCACTATGTGTATATATTTTTTTCTCGTGTCATAGGCAGTTCAATGATAGCCGGAAGCCTGGTTGGCAGATATTTTTTTTTTAAACTGGGTATGTTAGTCTCTGCTATACACAATCTTGCACATAGGCACATGGCACATGTTAGATAGTTTTGGTCAAAGTAAAAATTCGAACCAATACAGTTCCATTTTTTTTATTAACTCATTATCAAAATCTATCTTTTTGCCAAAACTGGTTCAGCTATGTAGATATGAAGGCGTGACAAACAAACTTTCTTTTGCATTTAAAAGTAAGTTTAAAAAATATTTTAAAGAGGAAACAACATTTTTTTTTAACAAATTAATACCTAGTTTTCTAACCCGTCAATGTTACACAACTCAACCCATACAACATAAAACATCAAATTCATCCACTGCTAACCGATGTGTAAATTTTCTAATTAGAGAAATAAATTGCTTCGGGCCACGTGCCAATCTGATAGACGTGGTATCACGTTGAATCAAAACACGTCGAATAATAAATCCAGTAAATATTTCTATTGGTACGAAACGTGAACAGGAAACGTAAATAAATCTTTCGATTAATTTGTCTTCATTTGTCGATGTTGGCATCTTCTTGTTTTGGTTTATTTTTAAGTTAAGGTGGAAGAGCAAGTAAATAATTTGTGTGCTTCTGAGTAACTTTATAAAATAATAATGAAGCGTTATTTTTAACCAGAATAAAAAGCAGAATGTTAAGACAAATAGTGGGCGTACTTCAGGAGTGTGCGTACTAATGTGGTATTGCGTTTAACCTCTGTATCCATCGGCAAGGAACTTTACTGACACTGAAGTAAGTCGAACAAAATAATGTGGGCGCACAAATAAAGAGTTCACTGCTCACATCATGTGCGCGCATAGTTTATATCCTCGAACGTTATTTTTCGTGTTTGCTTGAATGAATCCACCAGAGCTAACATTTGTACCGCACATAATTGTTGAATCGCATCTTTAGATATTTTCCGTAAAGGGTGGAAAAATAAGCTCAATAACTAGTAAAAAATGAAAAATGAGAAATCCAAATAACTATTTACACAAGCTGTAACAATCTGCAACATGCACACATCGCATTTTACCGTCAACAAACACAATTCTATTACCAAAACCAATTTCAAATGGGCAACGCGAAATCATAAAGGCACAACTTGGCTGTAAATCCATAAAAATATTGCTTTTTCGCAGAAAATACTCCAGGAAATTCAGGCAGCTTCCTACATAAGTATGCATGGGATGTCATATGAAGGGGCTTAATACAATTTTCAACCGTGAATTGCGGAACACGAAAATGCACACTGCACCAAACGTCGAATATTTTGGGTCAAACTGCATTTCACGTTTGAAATAACTTTTGGCCCAGGATATGACGGAGAAAAGAAAAAAGAAGACTGCTTGAAATCTCTGAAGCATTTTATATTAGGTTTGTCAGATACGAGCAGACGGCAAGTTGAAATGTTATACAATTTCTTAGCATGTGTTATGATTGAATTTTACTATTTCTTGGAATACGAGGCGTAGGTAAATCGTATGACCTACATAGCTCATTATAATAACAGCTGGGTAAGTAATTCAAAAGTTTAATCAGTAAAGCGAAATTAATTTATGGAAGTGAACCCTGTATTTTATGCGTCGGACAAGTTTTATGTGCCTAATTTGTAATTTATTACCGATTCGGAGAAAATGAAACTTTTCTGGTTACACGGAAGTTTTTGTAATAAATGATAACATCCGGGTTCATCGTGACTAACAGAGTTTTTCCAGAAGGCAAAACTTCTTAATCCGTATATTTTTGTTGTTAACTTCAGTTTTTTTTCTCCATGAGGAATATTACCAAAATATTTAGATGTCTCTTTGTAGAAGATTCAACATTAATTGGTTTGTCGTTTTCAACTCGAGTACATCACATTCACCATTCATTTTTTTAGGAGCTTTCTTTTTCGCTACCGTTTTGTACATTCTTAGCTAACTAACGAACTTTCTTGTTTGGGCATGATTTCTGTAGAATCCTTTCTTAGTGCTAATCTATATAATGTAGTGAAGAACACTTCATGAAATGGTTAAGTTTATGTCTGCTAATGAATTTGAGTTTAAATGTGATTTTAATATTATCAGAAATCCCCATAGATCGAAATAGGTAGACCTATTTAGGTTCATTGACCACAAACATTGAAGTTAATATAGATATTCCACGGGATTGAGACGCGCAATGTCGCCGCATTATGTAAACAAAAGAAAAAAACAGCAGGGTGTTTCTGTCAATAGAGTAACCCAACGGTTTTTGTCTCTTTCTGCGCCACTAGAATTCAATTTTTGCCAACATTAACTTGTTGTCTCTCTCCAAAGTCTCGGAGAATATCCATATTATTCTTACCTATAGAAAGTAAATAAAACAGCTCTACCTATTCCGATCTATGGTTAAATCACACAAGATGTTTAAGAAGAAGCAGGCTTATCCCTAGCAGGAAGAACTAAGTCAGTGTAATAAATAACGGACAAACAAAATCTCTTACCAAACCCTCGGCGTAGCGTTCCTCATGGCGTGTACCCTGGCGCTGACAGCAGCAACATCCACTCTCCTGGCCAGCTGTATCCTTGCTGTGCTGTGGTAGCATTCCACCAGGTACACCAAGTACAGCAGCAGGACGAAGGCGATGGGGATGTACGCGTAGCCCACGTCGCAGGGAGACTCGCGGACTGTCCGCTTGATCGGGTGCCTAACGGACACAAAACTGATTTAGTGGTTAGTTCTGTTGTAGATTTTGAATATATTTTTTTAGGTTTTAATATTTTATAGTCGGTGTTTAAATATTTCGAAATATACTAAGGTTTTACACATACGACCTCAAACAAAGGATACTCAGATATAATTCACAATTATGCAAATGGTTGTTTAAAGTATTCTCCATATTTTTCTTTTTGTTTGATTTCAAATAGTTTTAATTAATATTAATATGTGGGTGGAAAATTAAATAAACAGGCATTATTATTGAATGCTATTGAAAGCACTTATAAAAAAAAAAACGTTTTTTAATATTTATAGTTTACGTCAATTACATACAATGCATACCTATGAGTATTTAAAAAAAAAACAATTGAAACCATTTTGTTCGAAAATCAAAACGTCAATTCAACGATAGGTTTAAATTAAGTTGCATTTAAAATTGGAATTGACGTAATTGATAGCCCGAGACCGAAGCAATCTGGATGGAACAAGCTATCTACAAATTGTTTAATTGGAATTTTACTTTATTGCTTAATTGACCGTGCCCAGTAATGGTCCAGACCAAAAGACATATAGAAGGTTGAGGAACCCAGGTTCTTTTTTCTTTAGAGTTTAACTGGTTCCCTCTTCAAATATTTGAATCAAACGCGTTTTTTCTAATAAACTAAAAAAAGGCTGCGATTGGAAAGCGGCACAAAGTTGTTCGAAAAATTACTTGATGTAGGACCATTGTTATACGAGAAATTCTCCAGCTTCTGGCTTCTAAAACTAAGTTATTTTTGACGGCACAACGCAGAGGCTGAATAAAGCTGAAGAGGGCATAAAATTCCTAGAACCAAAATGTCTTCCTTTATTATAATTACAGCAATACTTACTTGCTAAAATCGATGAGATCCCGATCAATTTCAGCAGTATTGCACCATGCGACGGAGCCGAGGCAGCCGGCGATCATCAGCGTCAACATGAAGCATTTCCAGTTTCCTTCTCGCCTGAGGACCCCGCCGAGACTTTGCTGCCGGGGCCGCTGAGGACAATAGATACATAGATAGATAGAATACTTTTTAATAAGCAACACAAACTGAACTTAATGTAAGTCGTAGTAAGAGAATAGCATACTAGTGAGTTGGACTCGGGCATGCGGGCGACTCGCTGTCCGATCATGGACCATGACGTCGCGTCGTGTTCCGCACACACCTCAAAGAGCTGACAGCAAAAGAGAGAGAGAGAGACCAAAGCCTACCAGGGTCGCGGGACTATCAGGTAACTGTGGTTCCGGAATGTAAAGGGCTATTGAAGGACATCGTGAGTATCTGACAATCTCTCTCATCCTGCCTTGGGTGGGAGTCAAAGAAAAAGCACACGAAATAACACACACACCATACAAATACGGGTATTCACTGATATATAAATATCACGTAACACAATGGGTGGTCTTATCGCTAAAAGCGATTTTTTCCAGACAAACCTTTGGATGATTTTGGAGGAAAGAGTCAATACTGTAGGTAGAATTGTGGTGTACAATTAACCAATACAATAACAAGATAAATACATACAAAGATATGTAATAATATGTAATGGGTGAGATAAATAACCTATATTGTTACTGTTACTATTAGTCTCGCTCGTTAAGCTCTAAATTCCAGTCATACCATGGGCTGTCGTATTACCCAGTTACTGGGTTATGGAGGTCCGACAGGCAGTCGCTCCATGTAAAATACTGATATCCAGCTGCATCTGGTTCGACTGGAAGCCGACCCTAATATAGTTGGGAATAGGCTAGGCAGACGATGATGATGTTACTAGCTTTACTGTTAGTGAGTGTCTTCACAGTACTGGGTAAAAGGCCTCAATTCTCCATGACTTTTAACATTATGTGGCTAGTGTATTTAGAACTCTGAGGACGAATTTTGACGAAGCTGTAATGTATTTTATTTTAATTTCAGATGATTCTTTGAATTTAAATATTTATCTCAATAAATTCCTTTGAAGTTTTATCTAATAACTAAAGTTCAGCAAACTGTGTTTAAATGATGAAAAAACTTTACATATTTAAAAACTTTATTTCATCCATCATATGAGTTTTCAATCTTTTTTTCAGACTTGCGTTATTATATTATTAAATTCTAACAAATCTTTGCTCTTTTTTCAAGAATAAATAAGTTATTTATATACCAAGAACGAAACTCTATTCAGGGCGACATTTTAAACAATATGTTTTTGATAAGACTTTGTAAGTCTAGCATTTATAAAATAAATTATTTAAAAATCAAACTTCTAACAGGCTTTTAAGAGGTCATTTTACTAATATATATATACAGGGTGAATTTTTCAACTGGGCGTGGATGGCTACTTTCGAAACTATGAGGAATATCGAAAAACGTTGAAAGGAGTCTCGAGGCCGATTTTGACGAAACCTAAAACTGCATCATTGGATTTTAGAAAAATCAAAAATCCTGGTCAGGAATCGAACCCGCTGATTTTGGAAAAAAAATCACAGCCTGTATTATCACACCGTTCGATAGTGTTGCTAATAAGGATAAAATTCTGGGAAGTAATCATATACGGCAAACTTAAGGAAAACCTTTCATAGGGTAACCTTTAAATCTTAAGGGTAACCTTTCATCCCGAAAAAAATACTGTTCTTGATGAAAATAAAAAGGGACCATAATTTTTGTCTATGGTATTATTCCAAACAGAGTACCTATAACTAAAAGTGATTGTAAAATTCTAAATAAGCTCGAGCGAAGCCGCATACAAAACCATTTTTTATTTTTTTTTTGCGTGGTCAAATCATCAAATGAGTCCTCCCCTTACTGTCAGACTTGTACTGACTAAAATCCATGGTGTTATTCAATAGCCCTTTATGTTTCGGGGTCACGGTGATAGAAATAAGTCCCGCGACCCCGGCAAGCTTTGGCCCTCTGTGAGGGGGCCCCGTCAGCATGCAAAACCTAGTTACAAATATATTATAGTAGAGATTTCATCTATATAAGATAGTACATAACTTCACGAAGGCTGAGGAATGTTTGCACAAACCGATGAACATGTTGGGACAACCCTGAAAACCCAATTGCGAAGAATCACCCTTTATTTACATTGACCTAATAACTTCGCTCCGGGACCCCTAAAGGACGCGCTCAAATATTTTTTTGGGAAAATGAAAGATTTTTCTATACAAATCAGTTTTACTTTCGAGTGCTGAGTGTGATATCAATTTTGTATAAAAATTATTATGATAGGAAATCCTTATAGCTAATACCATTATTATTAAACGTTGCTCCAAGTTTTCGCTTTCTCCTTTATCGTGAGTGCGTTTACATAAATTTAAACATACTTATAGAATCCACCAGACCTGGAACAACTACTCGTAGGCCATACAAATATTTGTTCCGTACGGGAATGGAACCCGTAACAGGCAGTACAGCAGCCAATAGCTCTATCGTGTAGTTTATTTACTCGTGTAACTATTTACGGTCAAAGCAACCTGTTTAAAAGTTTCACTAATAATTTACTAATCCTCAAACTATTTCAAACAATCGTTTATTAGCTCGACCAATTAAACACAACTAGGTACCCAATACACACAATCACAGGTAGAATGATTAATTATAGCCGTTGAACGCCTGTCCTGAAAGCGCGGCTTAACAATAAGCCAGGCCACAATATCGTCAATCAGGGTCAATTGTTTGGATAGACTGTGAATCCCTCGCATTGATTGGATCACTCCAATGGCTGCTAAACAGCTTATTGCTTGCTCATACCTCGATGACAACGGGCTTGGCTGTGGAGCCAACATTCCGACGCGACCGCCCCGCCGGCAATTGTTTTCGCGAATGAGATTGTTCGTCTAAACGTTTGTGTTGCCAAGTATTTCATATTGCATTTTTTCGAGTGGCAATAAATTTTCGGTTTTATTTTTCGTGTGTGCCTTGAATATTAAAAAGGTCGTAAAAGTTTTTGTCCTGAAAAAATATTCAGTTTCGTTCTTTTTTGGGTTTTATTCGTACGGTCAATTAAGGGATGTGATGGATGAATATTTTTTGTAACGCTGATTGAATTTATGGATAAAATTCAATCGGGATGGAGGCTTACGTTTTCAGCGTATATTTCTGTATTTTTAAAATGAAAATGCTGACCCATTTTTTGTTGTTACACGTGTGTTACATTAAAATCTTTTTTATTATGATAATACCTTTATGATTTTACCTTTAACTGAGAAACTTATGCCTATTCGTAACTTGATATAAATGTACATTTAAACGTATATTTTATTCTGTGTTATTCGTAGTACCAGAGACCTATGTCAAACGACTTCAGTTTGCTCTCTAATGATGTTATTCTATACCCTTGTTATTGACATGCCTACGTTCGTGAATATTAAAATAGCAAAAGATATTTATATTGGAAGATACGGGAACACTGGCCACGAGAATGTCTTATAAACATCCTGCGGCTTAAGCAAGTAAAGGGCAATTAAGGAACTGCATGGTTTTTAGCCGGTACGAGTCTATAGTAAGTTATAGTTATATTTATATAGTTAATTATAAATAATAATAATATAAATTATTATTATAAATTATAATTATTAATATTTGCCATACAACGTGGCAATGCTGCCAGCGTTCTGGGCACTGTTCCCGTTGACAGCGTTGTGGACGTATTCTTCGACGCCCTATGAATGTTTTTTCTTCTTTTTATTTATTTTTTATTATTTTTCCTTGTAAATATTATTAGTAGGTTTTTATTTATAGTTTGTAAATTAAATTGTATAGTTAAAAATAAATAAAATCTTAATAAAGCGTATCCGTTAATTATAGTTATATAGCGTACCTTTCGCTCAACCCAGAAAGGGAGTTTTTATTTTATTTAGCCATAGGCTCGCGTTAAACCAGTATCTGATCTGATGAATATTGATAAATTTCCAGTTAAAAAAAAAACATATGGAAATCATAAAGTTAAAGTAGGTAGAATTGAAAGCATTTCTCTCTTCAATACTCGCCATGTTCTCGCTTATGTAAGGGTGCTTTTTTGAGTTTAATTTTTTCCTCTGCTTTGATAAAAATCTGAGTAGAACCCAACCTTTATTTTGTAAATGAAAATTGAAAATTCTTTGTAATAAAGATTCAATCTTGAAAATCTAATTGGAATAGTCTCCGCAAATTGGACGAAAAAAAACTAATCAGAAAATTGCGTCCCAAACGAATTAATTTATTAAATAATGAAATCTCATCAAGAACAACGTTTTAATTTAACTTATTTGGATATTTTGGTTAAAATTAAATACAAAAAAATAATAGTCGGTTTAAGATCTCTTAGACAAAAGGTAAACTTACTAAGACTCCGCTGTCCGTCCGTCTGTCTGTCTGTCTGTCCGTCAATCACCAGACTGAATCTCCAGATACAGTGTCCAACTATAAGACAGGTGAAATTTTCAGATGATGTATTTCTGTTGCCGCTATAACAACAACATCTATTAAAAAAGATTAAAATAAATAAAAAACTCGCATACAATAAACATGTTTTTTTGTCGTTTTTATAGATAACTAGCGACCGCCCCAGCGACGCACGGGTGCAATCTCTATTATATGCATGTTATATACATATACATAAAAACGCTTCTCTTGTATCACTCCATCTATTAAAAAAACCGTATCAAAATTCGTAGTGTAGTTTTAAAGATATAAGCATACATAGGCACAGGAAGCGGGAAGCGACTTTGTTTTATAATTATGTAGTGATCGTACGGAATACTTAGTCTATTGTTAATTTACCCACATTGTCCCGTCATCGTGTTTATACGCTCACTAAACCAAATTAATTTGTAGCAAACTACTTTGTTTACATGCGGAACGTTACCGGCCGTCACTGCGCCCTAAAATTTTAGTACCAGGCCCAAATTGACGTCAGTATTCTAAAGTAATTGGGTTACGGTGGTTGGATTCCGCTGTTATCCCTAGGCCCGCAAGAAATTCAGATTTTGACCCGAAATAGTTGGGGGTGTAGAGATTGTACTTTATCAAACGCAATAAACCTTATTTATTTCAATGACAATATTACTTTTTGCCACCATTTAATTGTGTATTGTTCTATAAGCTGACTTTAATCATTTTTAACTTGTTAATTGACGTCGGCGTCGCTTACAACCAGCTTAATTATACAACCAGTAATTCAAATGAACATAACTGATCTTCTGCCTGTCTCATCTAGAAGTGAGCAACGTAGGTAAATAATAACAGGTGCACAGTTAACCACAGGTCGATCTTCAAGATAAAGTTAGCTTTGAACGAGATATGTTTGATAGGCAGTTGCTGTTTATAAAATGCTGATATTCAGGTGCATCCAGTTCTACTGGAAGCCGACCTCAAAATAGTTATGAAAGGCTAGGCATAACGCTATACTTAAACGCTAAATCCAGGGCTAAGCGAAGGGGTCACGGGACTGACTTATAAGGTTACCTTGGCCCCGGAACGTATAATGGCTATTGAAGGACACTGTGGATTTTATTCAGTACATGTCCGACAGTCCCACTCGTCCTGCTCTGGGTGGAAGGAGCACGTAAAAAAAAATAAGGCCTAAGCCAAACCAGTTTCTGCTTGGCAAGCCATTCATATTTATAACTATACATTATGTCGGAAAATGTATCAGAAGGTAGGTACTCTCACGCCAACATCAGTTACGAGTTTCCAATACACTCTGAATAACCTTTGTGGTTCGCCCAGAGTCAAAGTAGTTTCCAACAAGATTTGATACCCAAAGTGAATTGATTCGGTAACCGGAAAATACGAACACATGTTTGCAGTTACAATCGGCTTGGTATAAGTTTTGTTGTTTTTGGTTGATTAAAATTGTAGGAAAATATTTTGGCGATATGGAACATGAGAAAAATATTTTACTTTCAAGCTTTATCGATAATTAACATCCCATAATACCTAATACGTTATTCTTATTCAAATCACTGGAAGTATGCATGCATAATGAGAAATAACTTTACGTGAATCTTTTCGAAACTAGGCAACGGATTTTATGGATTTTTCATTATTCTGTTACGATATTTTATTCGTACAATAACGATGACAAACTGGCACACGGCACGCTTGATAGTAAGCGATCACCGTCGCCCATAGACACCTGCAATAACAGAGATATCGCCTGCGCATTGATGACCCTGCAACTTGATCACGCCCAAGAAACGTGTGAAGAAACTAGGAAGGTGCATTATTCCAACATAAAAAGGGACAATAGCGAAATGTGCGTCCTCCAGCTCCCATCAGATTACTTGACGCTGACTTATTTGTGAGTGAGTGGTCGCCAGCCAGTTAAATCATGACGGAGTATCAAGCGTGGCGGAATTGTGCCTTATTACCACGCACATTTATTACCGACTTGCAGAGGGGATATTCTAGACCATCCCCTTTCGACACACACCTAGCAAAGCATCATCTTAATATGACTTTAGTAAAATAAAAAACGGTAAGTGCGAATATTCTTTAAAAGTCGCACTCCTTTTAAAAAAAATATCAAGTTTTCATAACAGCTGTCACTGATCAAATAAAACATTTTGTAATTTTAGTTTAGAGTTATAAAGTGACCCTAACAACACGACAAAGAAGTTCGGAAGCCAACTCGTTAAAAAACCCTACAGTTTCTGCTTTTCAGACAAATCGGCCATTCCACTTCGTTATTTCTCGGTTGAAAATCGTCATAATTTTAATTGGGGTAAAAGTTTCGGTGAGCTCTAAATTATATTTTCGTTGTAACCTTTTTTAAAGGGTTCTTTATTATTTACAGTGGCATTGGTGTTCTTAATGTTTAATTAGACCCACGTTAATGGCAAATTATGACTTTATACAGAATGAGGATTTTAATGTAATCATGTTTGAATGTGACAATGAGCATTACAAAAAGTATACCCCTTAGTTTCAGACAAAAAGGTCAATTGTATAAAAACAAAGATGATGATTAAATAAAACTTTTTCATTTGGGTTGAATATATTTTGTAAAAGCCATTATTCGTTTTTTGTGATTATGATGTTTGTATAAAACTTTACAAATTTTCAAATGACTATACCCTTTCTGTTACACGACGTATACATCAGCGATACTATTACAAGTTAAACAATACAACATTGAGAAACAAACTTACTCATAACAATAGTCACCACTTGACTGAACTACACGCGTTGCTCAAATGGGAAAACTTCTCCATACTACAAAACTTAGGCCCTTCGTACACAAGGCGACTTGGGTATCCGATACTCCAGTCGAATACCTAAGTCGCGCGACTCTAGTAGCGCATGATCCGTACACAGCAGCGACTCGAGTCGTAAGACTCAAATCGTCTATTCGGCCACCATTCTATATTCAACCTTAATAATACATTGTACAAAACACAAAATGTACATCTCGTTGCATAAATTAAAATGCTGTTAATTTTAAAAATGGCGGGCGCATTCCAATTTCAATTTTTTGGAATTAAAAATTGGCGCGTATACCTACGGGAGAAAAACGTATTTTCACGCAAAAATATTGAGAAAGAATATGGTTCATAATTTCGCCGCGCCATTCAGCTACAAGGTAGCTCCATTTGTTTATGCTTTGACTTTCATGGTGGTGACCATGGGTTCAATCCCCAGGTAAACATAGAATCTCTTTTCGTGTTTCACGTGTTTTTTAGAGTTTTATTCCATTTTTTTTCTAGGTTTTTTTTTTATAATTTTACTGCAATGCTGATGACCGTGGACAATTTCAGATTTGAATAGGATTTTTTTTAATGTTTTCGTTTTTCTAATTACTTTATTTTTGTCGTATGTGCAAGTACATGACGAAGCTGGGTTAAAGTAGTAATGTTTGTAACGAAACCATAATAATTTATAAAAGTGTAAAAAGTTTGACACCATGCTCGATAGATGGCGTTGTCGTCGAGTTAGATCGCGCTATCGTTTGGTTACATCGATTTAGTAAAAGCAACTGTGGTTTTATTTTGAACCTCATAAGTGTTCACATTAAGATCAATATAAATAATTTAACATTAGAACTAAGTGTAATTTATTTTTATTCGTGTTACTTTTTTTAAACTTCTATGTAATTTTTTAATTCCTTCATTTTTTTCTATTTGTTTTGTATAAAATGTACAAAAAAAAAAGAATTTAAATTGTCTGTTAAAGTAAGTAGGTAGGTAATAGGTATTATTTATTATTTTGTTGTCAGTGAAGTTTACAGTCTCATTTATTTTTATCTTATACCTAATCTCGAGGCTAAATAATTACAGCCGCACAGGCCGATCTTCCGGGTTAAGCTGCGCTTGCCGAGGTCGGTCTGTGGATGGGTGACCATCTTTCATTGCGAGTTTCCTCCGTGGCTCGGAAAACACGTAAAGCCGTTTGTCCCGGCTGTTATTTGTAGATCTTTGACAGTTGTTACTGTTAGTCAGAAGCTCTAAAGTCTGACAACCAGTCTTACCATGGGGTATGGTACTACCCAGTTACTGGGTTGTGGAGGTCCGACAGGCAGTCGCTCCACGTAAAATACTGATATCTAGCTGAATCTGGTTCGACTGGAAGCCGACCCCAATATAGTTGGGTTCTCCCATCTATATTGGGGTCGGCTTCCAGTCGAACCGAGTGTCACCATCTGCCTAGCCTTCTGGCTAGGCAGATGATGACACTTAATTTTCTATGTATTTTTCCCGAGCTAAGCTCGATCGACCAGGTACCTACTATTATGTAAATCACTTGTTATATTAATCATGACAAAAATAAATACCGGCCTGTTAAATCAACGGCCATTCCTATTACCGCCCAAGCTTAGGTATTCCATAGTAATGACGGGGCCCCCCTCTAGAGAGCCAAAGCCTGCCGGGGTCGCGGGACTTATCTCATTACCGTGATCCCGGAACATAAAGGGCTATGAAAGATACCGTGGATTTTGGTCACTACGAGTCTGACAGTAACAGGGTGGGAGGACTCATTTGATGATTTTACCACGTAAAAAAAAACTTAAGTATTCCATAATTTAATTAGAATATTCTTTTGAATTTGACAAGCCTGTTAGTCTAGTGGTTAGTGGCCCTGACTGCTATGCCTGAGGTCGTGGGTTCGATTCCCACCCAGGAAATTTAATGTTTGTGTGATGAGCACTATCATTTTTGTTCTGTGTCTGAGACTAATTTATCTATAATATTTATGTATTTAGAAAATAAAGTATGTTTTTCAGTTGTCTAGTACCCATAACACAAGCTCTGTTTAAACTTGGGACTAGATGACGTTGTGTGATAGTCATGGAATTATTATTATTAATTGTAATGATACAAACCAGGATATTTTTCTACTTCAGATACAAAGATGTTTAATAACAAAGTTTAAAATAATAGATACTTTACGTCAGTTAAAAATCGCGCAGACTTGGGTATCGGCGATCTTGTTGTATGAGGTCGCGCGCGGATAGAGTCGGCGACGCATCACGAAGATAAGCCTCTAAGGATTTGTATTGCGATAGTCTCCTGGAAACCAAAATTATAAGGTATCGGAAACTTGCATAGCGTTGTGTACGAACCTTCGTACACAACGCGACGCAAGTTGCCGATACTATAGTTTCGTCACTACTCATGACCTGCGGAAAATTATAGGTACTAATTTTTTTTATGCAATTTGATGTAACGACATAGACACTAGCGCCGCGTCAAAGGGTCATGATGGGTGGTCACGATTATGAATTTATAAAATGTCTGACACATGACTGTGACGTCAAAATATATTTTTTAGGGATCCGTAGGTTCGAAAGAAAAAACGGAATCTTTATAATATCAGTCGTGTGACCGTCGCCCTTCACAGTTAATTTTCTGTGAACTTTTTTGACCGATTAAGTTGTAAACAATTATCTATTGAATACATTTAGAACAGTTAAGTAGATAGGTATGCCATTTCCAAACATATCGGTTCCTATTCCTCAAGTGTGTTTTCTGTATTATCTCTTATCTCAAAATACTGAGTAGGTATATTTGTAATTATGAAAAAGATACAAATAATAGAAGTTCTTGTATATAGATTACAAGAAAATTCACAGTAGTCCTACGATCTTAAAACAACATAGACATCGGAGGGACAACAATGAAAAAGATTGTAAACTGCATCATCTGACATTAAATGAAAATGCTTATTGTGAGGATTGTAAATATAATACTTTATTCGTAATAAATTTTATTCAATGAAATAGAAAAAAGACCCCTCTCTCCCAATTTTTTTATTAAACTGCATACCAAATTAAGATTGAAAGAGGATTGAATATTGAGTGAATATTTTTTTAACATTTTAAAATAATTACTTTCCAAAAGTGATTCAAGAATATTTATTTATTTATTTATTTATTTATTTATTTACTTAACTTACATCTATCTTTACAGGTACAAGACCCAATGCGATAAATGCGCTTATTCTAACTTAAACTAACATCTATAACTTATTATAAATAATGCATTCCTTGTGAATTCACCCAGAGTACAACAAAAGAGGTCCGTCTCATCAGCAATCAGGTTAAGAGTGCGAAGCGCGCGCGTCAGCGGTGCCTCCCTTAGCAGGTTGGTCCGACCTCGCGGTTCTACCAGCAGACGTGGTCGCCGTCGACGCCACACGTATCTGTCGGGAACACACAGTCTCATCTGCTCTAAAATGGTTAAATTATGTAACTTCCCTCTCAATATTTTAAATAAATATGTACTAAGTGCCAAATCCCTCCTAACCCTCAACTCGTTGTATCCCACCATACCTAATATAAATAAGGTGGGATACATTAACGGATAAAATGGATAGACACCATAATACCTACTATATAAATATCTTATAAACTTATTTTGTACTCTCTCCAGCATGAGACTATATTTAGCTTCATGCGGAGACCAGATGACTGCGTTACATTCTAGCTGGCTTCTCACCAGCGCGTTATAAAGTGCAATGATTGCTTTCACGTTCGTGAACCCTCGGACCGTCCGAAGCATGAAACCTAAATTTCTAAAAGCCTTTCTGCAGCAACGCGTGACGTGGTCACGAAAAGTCAAGCTAGTGTTAAACCTGACCCCTAAGTCTTTGACTTCTGTGACTCGCACCATAGGTAATTTATCAATATGGTAGTTGAACACGATAGGATTATGTGCACGAGAGAAAGTGATTGTAACACACTTCAAGATATTGAACTGCAGGAGATTTTCTTGGCTCCAGCTCACCACCCTGTCAATGCTACGGAACCATTTATTGTGTGAATATAATTAATAATGGTAAATAAATTGTTCCGCCATCTTGAAAGTCGCAGAAACTCAAGTAGCGGCGATGTCAACAGATAGGTAGCGCGCGATTTGCGTCGCGCGTCGCGAGCATGTGTACGAACGTATATGGATTTCTATTGCGAGAGTCGCCTGGATACTGAAGTCGTAAGGTATCGGATACTTGAGTCGCCTAGTGTACGAAGGGCCTTATAATTATTTTATCCATGCAATGCATGGCACTTGAAAATTTCAGTAAAGTTTGCTCAAAGTTGAATACAGTACAGTTAATATTTCAAGGCTCAACAAAACGGTACGATCGACGCGGAGGGAATTGAAAATGTAACGTGAAAACTGAAATTGATAGAACGTGTGCAATATTTTTGTTGAAAGGAAATAAAAGTGGTTTTTGTTGAAAGCGCTTTTTAAATAAATTGGTTTTATAGAGAAAAGCCGTGTACAAAGTTTTTATTGGCAAAAATATGGACCTTTCATACCTATAACGTTTTATTATTAGTCCCTTTCTGTTACTACTAGCATGTATCATCCTCATCCCACTGCTGGGCACTCCTCATGTCTTTTAATTCCCTCGATCTAAGGCCAATGTGGACCACAGATTGTTGATGTACGAGTTCTACCGCAACGGTTTGTAGCTGTTTCAAGGTCTCACATCGTGGTTATTTTGGCCCACAGACCTCATCAGACATACAACAGACGTAGCCAGCATAGTCCCGCTGAGGCTTAGCGGCTTTTTGAAGGGTATAATCGAACATCACGATTTAGCACATCGCTCAAGGAAAGCAAACCCAAACTTGTGACAGTACAAACTTAAACATTTTTTTGATTTTGAAATTTCAACTCATCTACAATTAGAAATATAGGTTACATTACACCTATGCACACATTATACAGTTAATCCTGTAACCAACACTCCAAGCACTACTAAAAGCGATATACACCACAGAAACAATTTAGACAGAAATTAATTTCCATCTAACGTTACTCCGGACTACGAGTGCGTCAAAGGCTTTAGAGGTACACAACTCTCACGATACGAATGCTACTACGTACTCAAATGTTCCAGGATTGTAGGAAATTCAGATAATTCAACCGTTTCAGAAACTTTGACTATTATGTTACGACTACAGTTGTTAGAGTTGGAAGCTTCTATGAGTTTTATGTACCGTAAATAATAAGTATAACGCTGTGTTTGGAAAAAATATTTTTATTACTTCTACGGGGTGAATTTTCAACTGGGCGTACATCCAAATGCAAAAATACTTAAAAGAGTCTCGAGGCTGATGTTGATGAAAACTAAATATACGTCCACTGGATGTTTGAAAAATCAATCAAGAATACAGGATCAGAATCTGCGTTTACCCTGTATAATAATTTCACGCCTGTCCCCTGTAACGTTAGGCGTTATAATAACTTTGGCCCCGGAACGTAAAGTGGCTATTGAAGGACCCCGTGGATTTTAGTCAATACACTGTACAAGTCTGACAGTTCCTCTCGTCTTGCCCAAGGAGGGAGGACGCATTTGATGATTTTACAACGTAAAAAAAGGTTATAATAATATGTATATAGGTTATATGTAGCCTGTACTTCATAAATATAAGTAGCTTAGACATCAGAATCTGTTGGCTGTTCTAGAAATATGGGTACGGAGTGATAGACAGACACTCTAATACGTTTGCAAAAAAAATTGATAGGTGCCGTTCGTGGAATAGCTTAGGAGCCATTCACTCAGGTGCCATTTAAGCGGGTGCTCTTCCTGGAATACCTCATTTGTGTATCATATTGATCGTAATTTACTCGGTACTTTTCGTTTTAAATTGAACCTGTAGGTATATACAGGATGAATTTTTCAACTGGGATTCAATTTTTCAATTTCGAATAAATTATGGCTCAGTAGTTGTAAAGTTACATGGAAAAATAGCAATTTCATAAAAATTCGCCATTTCCTTAAGTTTGCCGTATATGATTACTTCCCAGAATTTGATTCTTATTAGCAATACTATCGAACAGTGTAATAATACAGGATGTGATTTTTTTTTTCAAAATTAGCGGTTTCGATTCCTGGCCAGGATTTTTGATTTTTCTAAAATCCAATGATGCAGTTTTAGTTTTCGTCAAAATCGGCCTCGAGACTCCTTTCAACGTTTTTCGATATTCCTCATAGTTTCGAAAGTAGCCATCCACGCCCAGTTGAAAAATTCACCCTGTATAAGGATGAATTTCTGCGAACATATCTATTGTTTGCGGAGCCTCCACGTGCAATGTCAAATACAAAGCGAAGCTTTTCATAGACTGACATCACTGCACAGATGGGTTCGTGGAATTTTTCACTATTTCGAATTTCAACACTTTCAAAATGAATAGTTTTCAACGCTCTCAATTAAATGTTTAGCTTCATGTTTTGCTGTGACCTAAATCCTTGTTGTCTCATCTAAACTAGGGCCACCTCGCATGGTGAGAAATGAAAAGCTCGCTGTCTGATGAGGAACAAGCTCGGGGCGACGTCACATCGTATTCCACACGCGACTCAAGGAAATGAAACACGGTGTATTTCAGTACGAGTCTAACGGTCCCTTTCGCCTCACCCAGGGCAGGCGGAAAGACTCGAAGATTTTAGTACCTAATAAATTCAGCATCTTTGCATAATATATTATGTGTAATTATCTATATTTAAGTAAATTTTATAAATCACGCTATATTTTGTACGAATTATAATGGAAAAGAAAACAATGTTTTGAATGGATGATGGTTTGATATTATCATCCATTCAATAACGCTAGTAATACTTAAAATAAAACAAGCCTGGATCGTAAATCTATACATATAATAAAACTGTAGAAAAGTTATTTTTGTACATTAAAAAAAAACTCAAAAAATTTAGCCAGGGTATTAAAGGACAACCAATAGAACCCATTTCTAGCATTTTTAGAATTTTTGTCTGTTTGTCTGTTTGTCTGTTTGTCTGTTTGTATGTTTATTTGTCCAGGTATCACGTAAAATGTACGAAATTTATGTAGATAACTTTTATACACAACGATTAAGCGTAACTTGGAGAGGAATTTAGTTTTTGTTTCATTGGAATCGGTTCAGTCTATCAAAAGTTATTCGAATATAAAGTGTTTCAGAAGTAAAATTACGGTCAGTTCACACCAAGACGCGTAGTTCATAGCGCGATCTAGCTTCGATTCTGCTACATCTATATATATAAAAATGAAACCCGTTTACCGTTGTCACGACATAACATGAAAACGGCTTGACCGATTCGGATAATTATTTTTTTGTTGTGTTTGTAACCATCGGGACCGGGTTTTAGACCGGGTCCTCCACCCGTGCGAAGCCGGGACGGGCCGCTAGTATTCAAATAAAAATTCATCTAATGATTATGATAGGATGGGATAGGATAGGATAGGATGGGATAGAATAGGATAGGATGGGATAGGATGGGATAGGATGGGATAGGATGGGATAGAATGGGATAGGATGGGATAGGACGCGACAGGACGGGACAGGACGGACAGGACGGGATAGGACGGGATAGGATGGGACAGGACGGGACAGGACGGGACAGGACGGGACAGAACGGGACAGGACAGGATAGGACGGGACAGGACGGGACAGAATGGGAGAGGACGGGACAGGGCGGGACAGGACGGGACAGGACGGACAGGACGGGACAGCTCGGGACAGGACGGGACTGGACGGGACAGGACGGGACAGTACGGGACAGGACGAGACAGGACGGAACAGGACGGGATAAGATGGGATAAGATGGGATAAGATGGGATAAGATGGGATAAGATGGGATAAGATGGGATAAGATGGGATAAGATGGGATAAGATGGGATAAGATGGGATAAGATGGGATAAGATGGGATAAGATGGGATAAGATGGGATACGATGGGATACGGTGGGATTTTGGAGGGAGACCTTTTTACCCGACGCTTCGCACAAAAAAATACATTGGTAATTTCCGACATCCACGCGAACGAAGTCGCGGGCACAGCTAGTATAAAATACGATACGAAAGTTAACATCCTGGTACTAGAATAATTTATTGTGAATACAATTTGTACTCAACGTTCATTCGTACAATGTATTTGCCACATTCTACTCGCGGTGTCGCACACACGTTTTGTCTAACCAAGTAATGGATGTCTATTTTCAGGCCCACACTACGCGGGTAATGCTTTGCGGGACCAGTAGTTAAAACATGTATGTTTGTTGGACAAGATGGACCAGTGGGAATTTCAAACAGCTACAGCACAATAATACGCGAGAGTCAAATGATCAAAATTCAGTCAGTCTTCTGTTCATACGATATACAACTTGTAACGTTAAAAGCGCAAAACCTCTCGTCTCTATCTAGATCTATTTTTGAATACCTATCTTTTGTATGGTTTGCATTATGTTTAGAATATTAAATATCCATTCTATATTTTGCCTAAAGGCCTTTATTTAGATCAAAACTTCATCATTCGTCAAAAATTAAAAACATAATTTATTATGTAATAAACATTTTTTTTTTATCGTGGTAAAATCATCAAATGAGTCCTCCCACCCCTGGCAGGGCGAGAGGGACTGTCAGACTTGTACTGACTAAAACCACGGTGTCCTTCAATAGCCCTTTATGTTTCGGGGTCACGGTGATGTTATAAGTCCCGCGACCCTGGCACGTAATAAACATAAAGCAGATCACTTTTTGTAGTGTTTCCTACCTTTACCCCTATACCTATTTGTATGTACAGTCTCAATAATTTCTGGTGTCTCTGAATAGTTCAAAAGGTCAGGAACGAATCCCCCATCGATCGGCCATCACTGTGACACGGGAGGCCTATATTTAGCATTGGACGTGGTGTTGGGAACCAACTGACAGTAACAATTTATTATTTATTTGACGACAAATTTTCTATCTATACCGAATTTTTCTGGAGGAGAGGATGGATAAATTCAAACACGAAATAGATAAGCCTCCTCAGTTTGTATATGTAGTTCTATTTTATACGCGCGGTTCAAAACTTTTAACCTAGTTTGGTTTTTTTAAATCACTTCAATTTAATTGAATTTTACCAGTTGAAATACAATACAGCCCATATTACTTGCAAATAAAAAAATAAGGAAGAATTAAATATTAAATCGATAAAGTAGTTTTTGAAAGTACATGTTGAAATGTCAAAATTGGGTGTAGGGAGCAGATTATAGCCCTATCTTTAAGCCAAATATCATCAAGATACCTACCATTCTAACATGATAAAATAAGAAAATCCATCCATCCATCTCACTAATATCATCCAAACTTCTAACTTATATATTAGTCGTATTAGATGAGAAGGATCTACAAACTACAGAAAGCTGTAATGTACCTGAAACAATACGTACAAACTTAAGTCGTATAGGCCAAAAGAGGGTTGGGAAGACTTACAGTAATCTCACGACTTCAACTTCCAAAAGTACCTCCAGCCTCCAGGATAATCTAATGTCGTACGTGGGGTTAGAAGTTTCTAAAAGCGTCCTCATTGTTATATTTGTATAGATACGACCTTCCACTTGATATGAAATGTGTGGGTTGTCGCTTGAGTAAGTCAATTCACTGTTATTTTACCTTTTTTGACATTTGAATACGTCAAATGATTGCTCTCGCTCTTAGTGGTGCTAGAGGAACTGTCAGATTCGTACTGAGTAAAACCCACCTTGTTCGTTCATTTGTTTTTTGTCTTTTCAGTGACCTTTGAAGACAGACCCGCCATCTAAATTATTTTACCTGTGACAGTTGCAGTGCAACCTTATTTTCAAGTACGGTAAGATGACACAAAAAATAGAGACATTTCATTGCTATTTCTCGTAGCTTCATTGCCATGTTTATAGAGATTCAAAATCACAGTTATACCAACTCTGATTTTGACAGCGACATAAGATCGGAGGTAAAATAATTATAAGTGGACTGTACAATTTGAAAGCGATACTTGATTTCAATTTATTTAAGTACTGTTGTGGTTTTGTCTGGGTAGTTTGGCTAAAATCTGATCTCCATTTTATCAATAAAAACTTAATGAATTAAGACGAGATATTTCAAATAAGACACCTGAATCTATGGAGTATTATAATTTGTATTATAAATACATATTCCTATGCCGATTTATGTAATCTTACATGAGTTGAAAATATTTTATATTCTGTATTTTTTTTTAAAACACACATTAAAGAAGATAGTAAGACTTTATGTAGGACTTAAAATACAAATTAGATAAATTTTATAGATATAATAAGCCGTCCCGGAAGAGCTGAAGGGATTGTCAGAATTTTACTACTCAACTAAAGAACATATTTCCATCATATGCCATTTAGTTGGCAGGGCCGCGGTTCACAGATTTTATCGAAACTTGCCATAGAAGTTTCCTTACACCTTGGTAAGTCAACAGGTCTAACACTGTATCATTCCAATGCAGTTTGACCAAAAGCAACCTCCATCTATTACACAAATACACAAACCATGTTAGCTCAACGAAGGTAAATATGAATAGTGCGGCCACAGCGGAGGTCGTGGGTTCAAATCCCGGGAAAACACAATACATTTGTCACTGACACACAGATTGTGTGGTAGTTGACAGGAATGTGACATTTGGTAGTGTACGACTGTGTACCGTATTACCGCTGGTAATTCTGGGATTTTATGTATTATTGGATTAATAATAATTTTAAAGCTGCATTTTTAATACATAAAGTAGTAAACATCTAAGGGATATCGTATTTGGGCAGCGGACGACGAGTAATGACTGACTCACCATCCGATCATGGAGCATGCCACACGCGCTTTAAAGAGCGTAGCGTAGTCTTACTAGCTTGATATAAAGGATAAACAGACAATAATTATAAATTAACATCTAATTCATAAATACGGCTATTATTATATTATTCAGCCACCATCCCTTCTTAAAACCACGCCATATATGACGTATAATACAATAAGTTGATAGTTTTCATGCGTCACGGCTTATCGAGGCTACCAAGACTGGTTCAAAAGGGTATACTTCAATATCCCTACCTAAAAAAGGCGAACTTCGAAACAAACATAAACCAATAGATAAACAAGGTGTAGTGTGCCCTAAAGTAAAAAGGGTATTCTTCAAAGAGGCTAAGGTATACTTCCTTGCGATATGCGGACCCAAACAACTGAAGTGTACGACAAAGGATGTTCCCAAAAATCGGTATATATTGCTGAATGTAAAAATATATATGGCCTGTATTGTAGCCCACAAAGGCCATGCTTCCAGAAAATGAGTATACTTTAACGACTACATAAGTTTGATTATAGATAACGGTAATTGATAATTAGGTGCATTCCTTGAAATAGGACTACTCTATAAATTGCTTGTTGTGATGACAGTCGTCATTTCCTCACAATTAGCAATTTATGAGGGAGAAGTGGAAATTGATATCTCCAAAACAAGCAAGTTCGGGCCCTATGTTGTCGTGGTTAAAATTGTTGCAAATTAGGGTTAGTATCGCCCATTTCAAGGAATGCACCTAATTACAAATCACCCTGAATACCCATTCCTTGCTTTATCCATTAATTTCACTCCATAAATCCATGTAATAAATATATATCTTTATCAAAAACAAAACAAATGGGAAAGCAATGTAATGTTATTTTAATTCTGGTCAGTCTAACCCTACAAACGCTGGTATCGCAATCTAGGGCTCGTTGACGCAATAAAGTCGCAATTATGACGTTGTTCTGCACTTGCGTATGTTTTACGTAACCACAGACTTCAACTGGTCATGTAATCGCGTGCAATCCACCCTCTGTTATATTTAATATTGTTTTGATTTTTTTATAATACTAGACCTTGCAAAACAGGGGTTTATGATGTAACTACATCAGAGCATTTACTCTTTGAGGGCTCTTCACTATTTAGCCAATTAATATAAACGACAATACTTCCATCACAACAGTACTAAAGTACGATTATTAATTCGAGTCAATAAAAGGACATTTGTTCATTAAAGAAATGCACTAAACATTGTATCAGTGGCAGTTGCACTTGTCATTTTACTGACTGGAATTAAAAATCGTACTTTAATTGTAAATGCACCATCATGAACCACTGTGTATACGAAGGACCACCTTATTCATAAACGATGGCCCACTAGCTCATCCATAACTGATATGGGTATGTTTACGTAACTTGTCTAAAAGTTGTTTCTAGTAAGTGAACGTACATAATTCTCGTTTCAAATCCTATGGGGAAAACTTCTGGTAATTCGGTACACGAGTAACATCGTAACCGAGTTTCCATATTGCGTTAAAAATATACGAGTGTCCATGAAAAGGTTGGCCTTTCATGAATATTCGTTCGCTTGTTCATTTTTCGTTCTCGGAAAAGGAAATGCGACTTCTAGCAAAGGACACGCGTATGTTGTGTGTAGCAAGTCATATTATGTCGCAGTGAGTCATAGAATGTTTTAAGCATTTTCTTCAATATTCATTGTGTTTTCAGTCGCGCAAAGACGAAATCTGAAAATGATTACATCGTTCTAGTACACTACACACTACAAAAAAAAACTTTACTCAATCAGAACTAAGAACAAATCGAATGAGGTTCCGAAATCGAATCGGAGACAAAAAATATCGAACGAATTTCGCTCCTTTTTTGCAGTCGATTAATAAATAATTCTCCTATATTATGTAAGTAAAATAACTCTTTGACACAAAATCTGTAAATAATGAACTGCTGACTGAGAAGGTATACACTTGTGACAGACAGACTTACAAAATCAAACTACTACAGAACCCTAAAACCGATTGAGGGAAATAAAACGCTAGGCATTTTAACGAGAGAAAATTGAAAACAAAGCTTTTAAAAGTAGCCAAAGCGTATTCATATTTAATTAGGGAAAGAGTTTGTGTTGTTCATTGTCTTCAAGACTGGAAAAGCGTTAATTATTTTCACAATGGACTAAATAACTCAACGGTAATGAAGGAAATTTAAAACTGGAGCGTTGAGTTCGCGAATTTTGACGTCAGCAATTTGTGTTTTGGACCGCCGTGTGGTGTTGCGTACATGGTCTGATAGTTTGACGCTTAGAATAGTACGCTCCGTTGCACGTTGGCAAACCTTGAGGTTGAACTTTTGAATTTATGTCAAAGACCAAGTCTTTGACAATCTGGGAATGCACGTGTCCATGATTTTCTGCTGAGTGTCAAAGGAAGACTTCCTTTCCTTCTATAATTATTTACTTATTCTAAACGGAGTGTCATATGGTACTTTTTTTTTTACTATTTTTATGTAACTTATTCTCGTGGCTCATTATCGCTCGATGCAACTAAAAATAAAAGCCGTACATATCAGTATCCAAGGTTTAGCCGCATTTGCGAGGTTGGTATGGTGACCATAATATATCACAGGGAGTTTCCTCCGTGCGGAGCACGTAAAACCGTTGCTCCCGGCTGTCATCTTTATTGCTAAAATAATAACAGTTGTATTTACCTTTTCTTTAATATTTCTTGACTTTTCTAAATTAATTAGTTTTGTTATTATTAATAATCATCTGTAGTATAAAGATTTAACTTATTTTCTTCATAAATCGCTCAAACGATTATACAGAGTGTTTCTTTTAAATGGGCCAAAAGGGAGAAATCCTTATCTCAGGTTATCAAAGTTTTCCTGTATCTCTTATGGATAAGGATTTCTCCCTTTTGGCCCATTTAAAAGAAACACCCTGTATAGGAAAGAGCTTTGTTGTCTGAACAAGATATATAATTATTATATTTTTATATAGCTCAGACACAGAGGTAATGTGAAATATTTTGTATAAGCGCCTTTTGGTTTTATACATATTTATATATATCTATATTATTGAAATAAATTCATTTGAAGAATAAAAAAACTTACCAATCCCTTTTAAAACGATACTGCTTAGCCTATTAGCTAAACTCATCTACAAAGTGTTCTTCAACTAAAACGTTTCCTCAAATCACGCTTCCTCAATTTGTCTATATCAAGTAAACCCCCTAATAACGATAACGATAATTATCATTACAGAGGGTAGTACCAACATAACTTGACCCAACTTACCTTTATTGCTGCTTCATATCTTGGGTCACGAAGTGAAGGGCATTGGTTCTACAACCTCCAGTGCGAGATAACCGTGAATTATTATTATCGGATGGGCAAAAGCATTTACCTGTGATAAAATCTTACTATACACATACTTACAGGTAAGATGTTCCAACTGGGAGTGAATATACAGGGTGAATTTTCCAACTGGGCGTGGATGACTAAAACCGAAACCGACCGAAAAGTGGTGAAAGCAGCCTCGAGACCGATTTTGGCGAAAATTAAAACTTATCACTTTCACATCTTTTGAAGTTTTCCATTCGCCATTTCCCATCATTACTTCCCAGAATTTGATCCTTCTAAGCGACACTATTGAATGGTGTAATAATGTAGGGTGTGATTAAAAAAAAATAAACACTCGCTGTGTAATAATAATAATATTCCACAACTATCACACAACGCCATCTAGTCCCAAGCTAAGCAGAGCTTGTGTTATGGATACTAGACAACTGATAAACATACTGATATATTTCTAAATACATAAATATTATAGATAAATTATACCCAGACACACAACAAAGGATCGTGCTCAACACACAAATATTTGTCCTGGGTGGGAATCGAACTCACGGCCTGCGGCATAGCAATCAGGATCACTAACCACTAGACCAACACGCCTGTCGAATATCATTCATCAGCACTGTATCATTTAACCATGCTTTAGTGTCGCTAACAAGGACCAAATTCTATGAAGCAATAACATCCGAAAACCGCCATCGAGACTATTTTTGGTAATCGTTATAATTTCGGATTCGGCATCTACGCCCTTTTGAAAAATTCACCCTGTATACTATCATGAAACACATTTGCCAAATGATAAGGATGATATCGTCTGATGACTGATTGTTATTACTATCTATGAGGGTTCTATATAATAGACAATTTCAGGGAAGCTGAATAAGCATGACTTCAATTAAGATGAAGGGCTGTTATATGTAATCTTGATATTCTGGTGCTTAGCTTTGTGTGTACTGTTCCCAGAATTTGTTGATTACAGTAAGTATATACAGACAATACAATGTCTTTCAGGAACACAATGTTTGGAGAAATATCAATAATTTTACCAAGAAGTTACTTATCCAAAGTGGCTTTTTTTATGATTAGCCATGTTTTTTATTGAAAAGTGTTGACATCAAATTTTTTAACATTAAAAAAATAATATTAGGATAAAAATTTTTGCTCATTATATTTAAATTTTAAAATTAAATGACGTTCTAATATCCTAAGCCTTTGTAAAATATTCTGAAACTCGTTAATAGAACAACAAAACAATTCCATTATGTATTATAATTATTCAATAAAACTTTGTAAAGACAAAGTGGCTTTGACAAGTGATTAGCTAAAACATAAGTCGAAGGGCTTAAGGAAATTAAATACCATTTTGTTTTGCTTTAAGGTCGTTATTACCGGTTTAATATTAAACGGGGAATGAGCGGAAATTTTATACGTAAAAGGAGGAATTATGAGACTTATCTGGTGTAAATTAACGATTTATAGGAAAAATTTGATCGTTTGGGCGAATCGGAATAAGCATCGCTTTTTCCTACGACTTTACTCGCGTCGAAACAAATGATTTTATAAAATCATCATCATCATCATCAGCCTATAACGTTCCCACTGCTGGGACACAAGCCTCCTCTCTTGTGAGAGGGAGTGGGCCATAGTCCACCACGCGGGCCCAGTGCGGGTTGGCAGATGTCACATGTCTTCAAATTTGATGGTTCTAGGACATGTCGGTTTCCTCACGATGTTTTCCTTCATCGTTTTGAGAGTTTCGATATGGTAATAATGCAGTATTCCATAACTTTCTGAAACTTAACTCCTGCATCAGAATTTCACCCTGAATTACATTATTAATCATTATTGTTTTTGTAAATTGGGGAAAAAAAAGGTTTGAATACGTTCTTTGGGTCGTAAGATCATCAAACGAATCCCGGATGGAGTGGAAAGACTCTTACCGACTGAAACTTGACTCTGTTCCTTTGGGGGCTCCGTCTGTTTGCTGACAGCTCCTTCAGTCGCGTCTGACGGCGAGTCACACTTTGCGGTGTCACAAATTAGCGTGACTTCAAATCCAGTCACTTCTTCCTAATCCACTTTTTTTTGAAGTTACGATGATTAGAAATTACAAAATTTTCTTTTGACCATATACTTTAATAAAACTGGTTAATAGTGCCATCAAATGCGTATAATAATTACATTAAATTCCCGAACTACAGCCAGCACTCGCTCCAACTTGTCACGTCGCATATTCTAGCTAGCGTGTTTGCAGGACACACGCCGAGTGAAACAGTTTCAAACAAATTAACGCAAGGTTTTACTCACGACGTACGACGATATGCATGGATTGTGGAAATGTAGAAATGCAGATTTTCCACTCCAGTTTCTCTGAGATTGAAAAACCTATTGTCAAAGTACTGCAAGAAACTATAAGCATGTAACTTTAAAATTAAACTTTATGTTTGTTTTAAGTAAAACGATGGCTGGTTGTTTGGTTTTGCATCAAGATTTTTTCATTAAATACGTAGCTATAGATTCTCCGTTTATTTCATGAAGTTTTAACGAAACTTGTGTATAAATAATTCTCTCCATAATATATTTACACTATTTAAATCTTAGAAATATTTATTACATGCATTGCATTTAAAAAATCTATCATCTATAAATCATCGACAAGTGGCATGTCCCGGCTACGTACGGGTAGACATGATATACTTATGGCCTATGTTACTCAGGTTGAATATAGAATTTTAATGGTGACAACCGTTTTTGAAATCGGCACGGCAGTTATTGAGTTTGTTCATTACAAACATACACACAAAAATGCAAATCTATCCTTTTTATAACAATATTAGAATGTAGTTATACGTAACTGTCAAAAAATCCTTGACAACCACTAAACATAGTTGGAACTTCGGAGAATCGTTAATGAACGGGGGCACTGTCGCCATGGGCTCAAGCTTGTCACGGTAATTGCATTACACGCCTTCTAGCTAGCGTGTTTGCCGGACACGCTTCCAGCGAAATGTGTTTACGCGAATTTATGTTGAAAAGGGTATAGAGAATGTCTAAAGGAATATTCTGGGCAGCGTGAAGTTAGAGTTTTTTACTAAAATATGGTTTACTATTATAACTAATTAATGTGATGCAATATAAAATTTTAATTGTATGGTGACATGTATTTGCCGAAGTCGCGGGATTGTCTCATTAGGTACCCGTGACCCCGGAACATAAAGGGCTATTGAAGGATACCATGGATTTTAGTCAGTACAAGTCTGACAGTCCCCCCACCCTGCCCGGGGTGGGAGGCCTCATTTGATGATTTTACCACGATAAAAAAAATGGTGAAATGTATTTGCCAGAGTCGCGGGACTGCCTCATATGGTAACCGTGACCCTTGAGCGTAAAGGGTAATTGAAGGATCACCATGGATTTTAGTCAGGGCCTTTCAAACTTGTACTGCAAGATTCATCTGATGACAGTAAAATATTTGATGGTTTGGTTGGCTCAGTGATTGAGAAAATGCAATGTGCTAAGTGTCGTATCATATCACATCGTCTCGGTTCGATTCTCAGAAGTTACAAATATTTATATGATGTAAAAGTAGTTTAGGGGAAATTCCTAAACCGTGTCAGCTGTTTATAAAAATGTACCTATTATACACAATTAATCTGAATTTAAAACTTCAAATACAATAAATAAAATAATAAAGGGTACTTGTACGTGAACTCGATCAGATAATATCAATTTCAACATGAAAATTGGTTCCCGATTCGATATAAATATTATTTTACCTGTGGCATTGGCTTCCAACGGCGCGCACACATTATCATTACACCAATGAACCCGAGTTTATGCCCCGGAGCGGATTTGATACTCTGAAATTACGTTACTAATATTGTATTTCCACTATGTAGGAATATTTTCGTGGATAACATAAATATATACATATATTTTTAGCGTGGTATAATCTCTAAATGAGTTCACCCAGGGCAGAATGGTAGGGACTGTCAGACTCGTATTGACTAATATCCACGGAGTCACGGTGTTCCGGGGTCATGGTAACTCGTTAGTCCCGCAACCCCCACATAACAGAAATACATAGAGAAACAAAATAGAAGGTTACTGTGATCTCCTATTTTAGAGTTAGTTTTAAATATAACTGACTGACAGTAAGTATTTCATACAGCTTTTGTGTTATTTCATTTTCTTAACATGAATATTATAATTTTTAACATTGTTTCCCAAAATGCAAGCTCCAGTAGCAGTACGTTTGTGCAATATGTACATTATACAATTCATACTTTAGTTTACCATATATGATGAATGTTCCGTTTGTTAAATAAAGAATTTTTATTTTATTGTTTACAGAATAAAAAGTCTCCTAATAGGTGTTGACTTTTGCATGAAGCCTGGCCTACCCAATTTCCGACATTGATTTTGTTTTTTCATAAGTTCAGAGAATATAAGATAAATTCTTATTTGAACGTATAATTTCCAAAACAATAAGATATATAGATTTTTTTTTTTCTCTTTTGCCATTACTTAATATTACGACCACGTCCGATCTTCAAGTTCACTCTGCATTATTGTAGTAAAAAGTTAGTAACTTCAGCCATCTTGGCCGCTCAGATTAGCGATCAAGCTTCGGCGGTATCAACTAACTTTAATTAGCTCTACGTCTAAGACATCTGTTTTCATAATTTGCAAGGCAAATAACCACAGCAATATTAGAATTGTGCTTTGTAAAGGAGCATTCACATAAAACTTTGGCCCTATCAGAAAACTAGCGCTGTGACATCTTAAAAAATGTCGCAGCACATGCTGAGATAAGAGCCTTTTGGCCTCGCACAGGACTGTTTTATGTTATTTTGGTTCCGTTTGTTATCTTTTTTTATGTTAATTTGTATTTCTTTTTCTTCGTATGTATAGTTTGTTTGTTCTGTCCTGTGTGCGTCAATAAATCCCTTCTTTCTTTCTTTCTTTCAATGTGCTGATAGACAAGCATTCTCTTGTAACAGAACATTGATTATTTTGTCGAACTGAACGACAAACGGAACCAAGCTTGTTTTTAGCCTGGTAAAATCTTCAAATGAGTCCTCCCAACCAGGGCAGGGCATGAGGGATTGTCAGACTTGTACTGGTTCAAATCCACGGTGCCTTCAATAGCCTAACCTGAGTCACGGTACTTCGTTAGTCCCGCGACCCCTGGTTAAACCGAGCCAAACTTAGAGCCAAACATTGCTTCGAACATTTTCACGATCTTCCTAGCGAACGCTCGTCGATGGTCCTCTTTACTGGAATTCTGTTAATATATCTTTAGTATTATACTAGCGGCCCGTCCCGGCTTCGCACGGTTGGAGGACCTGGTCTGAAATTTGAGATTTAAACTATCCTATCTCTCAAGTTGGATCGAACTGCACATGGTGTGCGAATTTTATTATAATCGGTTAAGTGGTTTAGGAGTCCATTGAGGACAAACATTGTGACACGAGATTTATATATATTAAGATTATATCCATATTTATTTGTATTTATCTAGGTAATTATAGTTATTTATTCATTTAAAATATTTTCTCTTTTATGTTAAAATACACTATTGTCTACATTTCTTTGTCGACGTATCTCCTTTGATGGGTTGCTGGAAGAAATTTCTTAAGAAATAAGCAGTACCCTTGTACTATAGTTTTAAAATTGCGTTTTTACATGTTTTGTTTTGTGTGTACATACATTGTTAAATAAATAAATAAATAAAAACCAAATAAACAGTTGTATCTATTTCTACATCAAAATTTGTAGTAGGCTACTCGCTTTTTTCCATCAGCCTTTGTTTATCCCACCTCTCAAATATCTCATTCATATCTCTGAGTGTTTCAAAACTAATTAAGTTGCAATTAGTTTGAGCAGTATTGATCGTTAGCAGTTATTAGCCAATGGCCTCGTTCGTCTCTAAACCATTCACTGTAGCCCACTAAACTAACCCAACTTGTTATTTTAGTATAACTAACTCTGAAATTGGACTCGGATGGATTGTCTGTTCATTTATTTACTCTTTGGTGGTTATAGACAAACGCTTTGGAATAAATCTTATTGGATTGTTGAATTGAAATGGTCGATAAACGGGGTTAACTATTGAGAAATAAGTGAGTTGCCGTAGAATAAATTGTCATCGGGGTCGCCGGACTGTCTTACCAGAGAACCGTGACCCTGGAACATAAACGCATTGGTGGATCACCATGGAGTTTAATCAGTACGAGTCTGACAGTTCGCCTCATCCCGCCATGGTTGAGGACTCATTTAATGATTTTACCTCGATAAAAAAAATATCGTGATATAGACAATAACGAGTCAAATATGCTCAGTCGAGAAATAAAGGTAGGTTAGGATCAATTTGGTCATTCATAATGTATATCTAGATCTATACATATTAAAATATGTATAAAAACAAAAATATAAATTAAAACTTAAAGGCGTAATCATTAAAGTGGATAATCCAGAAAAGTTAATAAAAAAAACGAAAGAAAATACTCTTTAGTTTGTCTGTATAATAAGTACGTGATTAATGTCAAGAGACATTTCAGTGACTGGCAGTCCATTCAATAAAAATCCTCTTGATAGAGGCAGAATGTTCTCAGAAAAATAAAAATACTTGGTCTTAAATTATTTATTTATGACGATCACGTAGTTCTTGACATTTTTTGTGTAGATTTTCACAGCGTGTCGTCGTCTGACGCGCGTCGCGTCAGACGACGACACGCGTCAATACAGCCACATAATGTTTCAAGTAGTCACGCATTATGATTTGTTACTGCGAAATTCTTGCATAAATAATGAGTTTCATATTAAGTTCTAGGAATATTGTAATTGACTTTTAAAGATATAATACAACTATATTGAAGGAAAATGTGAATAACGAGGCTTGCAACAAGTGAGACTGGGAGAATTTGTTTTCTACTAGTGCGTCACATTTTGTCTACACGTGCGTCACAGTTATCTACGTGTGTGTCATTTGTTCCCTGCCTGTTTCACAAGTCGCGTCATAGTATCTTATGCAATTTCTTTAGCCTCTGATGGCTCTGCACTCACATATTTTATAAGTCTAGGTTTCCTTACTATGTTTTCCGTCCCCGATGTTACTGATGTCCGAAATAAACTTAGAAAGTACTTCATCATCCACTATATTTACTTTATCACCAACTATATCGGCTTCCAGGCGAACCAGATGCAACTATATCAGTAGTTTATATGGAGCCACTGCCTATCGGACCTCCACAACCCAGTAACCGGGTAATACGATACAACGATGTAAGATTGGTTGTCAGACATTAGAGCTTCTGACTAAAGACCAACGGCTTTAAGTGCTTTCCGAAGCACAGAGGAAACTCACTAGGTTAGATGGTCACCCATCCACTGACCAAGTATGGCAGGTGCGGCTTAGCCCGGGAGATCAAGCCTATGCGGCTTTAATTATTAAGCTTCGAACACACTTATGAATTGAAAAATAACTTGCAACCTTCGAGGTGCTCACCTTCGGGCCATCCCGACTAGTAGTCCTTTACTATCGCTATCGCCAAAACATGTATCTCTTGATCGTGTATCTCATTCCCCAGAGGTAAATTACATTGTATTTACGGTGTTCGGTTAGTTTATCAATATGCCAACCGTATGATGAGGTTAGGTAAGCGCCTGAGAGAATAGCGGCGTCAATTTCAGCCCGTAACTTACAAGTTAAAGATGCTATGAAATATTGATATGTTATTTTGTTTCGTTTCTGCTGGGAATTTAAGTAGGCATTGAATTTTTCATGACTTTTGTATATTTTGCTACGGTTTTTCGTTTTAATATTGAAAAGAAATAAGTTGCAGTCCGTTAATAATTTCAGTCAATGTGTGGGAAACATGATCATAAATATGATGTTTTGTTGCACAATAAATATAACCCATTGTAGACCATCGGAAACTCTATCTAAAACCCTTCACTTAGTAACCGACAAGGTATTAAAATACATACAAAGATATAAGATTACATCTTTGGAACTTAAAATTACTAATTATCTGAACCTACATTAAAAATCATAAAAGCTAGATATGAACATATTATAAAATTAGTTTAATTACAGGCAGTCTTCATGAAGATTCTAGGTAAAATGTAATCAAAACTAGCAGACGAAGCTTTTAGTTAATATACTGAAAATCTGGTAACTTAGTAGTTCAAGTTCTCTATGGAAACTGAAGAGAGACTCCTCCGAGAGTGAACATTCCCTCCCAAGAGAGTCATAACTCGAGTCTATGTTTAAAATTAACCAAGTTAAACAAGAAGTCATACGGAAGTTTAACAAGTTACCAGGTTTAGCTCGAGGTTTGTCGGGAAGTCGGAAATTATGTCACGGTAGCGTATTACCGGATAAAATCTATGGCTGGTGGGAACGAGATGGCGCTAGAATTGCATAGCTCTGTCTCTTTCCTACAGTGGAAACACTGTCGCTTTAAGACGTTATGATAGGTCACCAGGACGAACTATGGTACTAATTTTAGTACTATACTGGTAGAAGGGACTATTCTCCCATTATAATACTCGTATGATAGCATAAACGTGACAAACAAGTACACGGCCCGCCCGATAAAAGTCTGTCACCCTTGTCTATGGACGCCTACAACACCAGAGGTACTTGAGTGTGCACTTTTTAAGGTTGTAAAGAAAGTTGTGCCGATAGTAAAAGAACAACATTTTCGATGTGTGTGAAATGTGTTTACCTTACAGATCAAATAAACTAGAAATGGGCTGTATTAAAAATGTAGAGGACTGGAAAGGAGGTGACTATTAGGATAACGACTAATTAAAAATGGGAGAAAATAACATGCTGCGCCGACGCCAATTACATAAAAGGAAATTAATATTCAATTTTAATTCAAATCCCGTTCCTTTATTTTTAACGATTGCTTTTGATTGGATATTTTAAAGACTCGGATTGACAAATACGGTCGTTGATTGGTTACTGACAAAGTTCCAACTTAACAAAAAACAAACGAGATATATAATTAATTTCCAGCGTATAGTTAACACGAGAGATTTGACGTTCTTATTAAAGGAAAACTTCATAAACAAAAAACAAAGAACTTAAGTACGTATAACATTATTTGCAGACAGAAATCTGCTCTCAAACCTTTGTGACTAAACTTTGAGCCCGACATTACTCAACGTTAAACACAGGCCAAAAAGTTTAGGCAGTAAGGAGACTAACGGCTTCAACTTTTATACTCCCCCTTTGTTGAATGGTCTAACATTATAAGAAGTTTATTTTTAATTATTTTTGAAATTAACTCTGATGGTTTCTTTTTATGAAAATATCTAGGTTTTCCTCCTCATTGTGGGACAAAAATTCACACTCGCATAAATGGATCGACAGAATCAGAACGAACAACTACCTGTAGACCATACAAATATTTGTTTCATGTGTGAATCAAACCAGCAACACACAGTGCAGCAGTCGTTTATTCAACCACTTCGCCAAACGTGCCGTCTTAATAAGTCAGTTTACTGGTATCATTGGACGTTTATCATCAGAACTTCTAATAACTAATCAGAAAATTGTTAAGGAAATTCTTCCTTGCCCGCTATTACAATTTATAACTGGTTTTGCGAATAGCAGAATAGATAGAATTTTTTTTCTATGAATGTTAGCATTGTTACCTCATCACCATCTATTTTGCTAGGCTCTTATACTACGGACATAGTTTATTTACCATTTTAATTATTTTTCTAGGATCAAAATTTTTCATTCATTTTGATTTTATCGTTATAATTTGTAATGTTCTCAAAGTGCTCATTGAAAATAAATAACACACGAGGAAAAATTTCCGCTTCTCTATGCCCTTCAGAATTTTAAGGTTCTAAGCTTTCATAAACTCAGGATTATTAGACAAACAACGCACTTCACTCTAATTTTCATCGACCTTGGTCGTCGTTGGAAATATTTCCCACCATCCTTTTTCCTTAATTAGTTTTCTGGGTCAGGGCCCAGCTTTTTCATCCATCCGACATGACCTTGTGTCCTTATTAGCATTTAGCATTAGTAGTAGGACAATTTGTAACCCCAACCCAAGGCCTTGCTTGAAAATCTCATAAATAAAGACTTCGACAACGATCGTAATTAGTTGTTTATCTTCAGGAACAAGGCTTAAGTAATTTTGGAGCCTCGTTATGTTAACAAATTGTGACTTGACTAATAGTTACGAAACTGTTTGTTTAGTTTGTTTGCAAGGCCTTAAGGCTTGTTTTTAATGAGCAATTTTTCGAAGTAAGTAAAAAACAGAAATGAAACATAATATTAAATTCCCCACTAATTAAATCAATTGTAATTTTATACATAAAAACGAAAAATTACACTAGGAGGCCTTTGCACGGCTTTTCACGATTTAGTGACGTAAAGTAAACGATCACTTCGACGTTAATTTGATGAATGAGATTTTTGTTCGTATACATGGCTACACATTAAGCTATGCAAAACTAGTATTAGCTGGCAGTTCATTGTGTGTAAAAATCGTATGAAGCGAGACCAAGACAAAGTGGTTTTGTATAGCTTGATGTGTAGCCGTATGTACACTTTTTTTTATCGTGGTAAAATCATCAAATGAGACCTCCCACCCCGGGCAGGGCGAGAGGTACTGTCAGACTTGTACCGACTAAAATCCACGGTGTTCTTTAATAGCCCTTTATGTTACGGGGTCACGGTGATGGAAATATGTTCCGCGACCCCGGCAGGGTTTGGCCCTCTATGAGGGGGCCCCGTAATTTGCTGACAGCTCTTTGAGGCGCGCGTGGAACACGACGCGCCGTCGACCCGGGCATAATCAGCCATATGTACACTAGAAACGCTTTTTCATTTTCCATAAAACTTACGTCAAATTACTCCAAGTACGCTGTACGACCAAATACGTAAATTTCATGCTAGAACCTTTATCGGAACCATAGATAATGCTAATATATAACTTCTTGGTCGGGAAATAGTTTAGGTTTTCTCTAAATTATACATTATTATGTTTGATATTAAGTTTCATATTTAGAAATTCTATTCAGCTACAAAATTTATCTTTACACCAAACTAATATTATTCATCATACGTCTTCATACTTCATTTAGAAACGAAACACGGTTAAACCGTGTACCATTCATTAAGAAACTCAGTTTCTCATACGGAACCATGTTCCCTTTAAATTATTCCCTCAGTTCAATGTAAGCACTAACGCCTCGTATTCTGGGTATAAACCTCACACGTTCAACGGAATAGTTAAGCAAGTACTTGCAGATTGCGGGAGAATTTGCTTTATTTATGAAATCATGGTTAGAAGCAAGTTCGTATATTCATCAATATTCAGAACTGCTACATGCTTTAGTTTGGAATTTAGGTTTTGATTATATTTACACTGAATTGTTATTAGAGTACTGTAAGATGGTTATGCTGCTATCTCGGGGCCTGTAAACACGAGTCTCGTCGAGCAACAGATCACGAGCGCGATCCGTTCTGTACGGATCAGAGGGTCTACTCTCTTTCTTTCTCTCTTTCAAAGAGAAAGATATCCAAAACTCGAAACTTTTGATAGAGCCCTACTCGCTGTTCGTTCTGAATTCATAAATACTGACAATATTCAAGAGTCGGAACACCTGTCTTATCTTTTTGTCACCGAATTTTTGTTCGTATAACGAACTAGTCTTAGTGGGTATGTGATAAACCTTAAGAAGCGCCCAAGATTTATGCCGGAACTACGGATTTCGTGCTTGGATTAGTACCCCTGACGCGACGGCCCGAGTCCCGCCAAGCCATTACCTTCAAACGACGCATGGCTCGCCGCGACTCATAATATTACATGCCGTTTGAACATTATAAGTTAGAATAATATTCGTAAAAGGCAAGGCAAGGTGTTGCTATATTTAAATAGGATACACAAGTTTTAATAAATTAATGGTTGAAAATAAAAATGTAAGAACAATATCACGTTCTCTCATATTCACAAAAACATAAATAAAAACAAATCCTTTTATAATAATAAAGTAACACAGAAGCCAAGCTCTGTGACACGTTACAACCAAAAAAAAATAGATGTACCAAAAAACAGAAAAGAATATTCTGACATTCTGTTATATGAAGGAAAAACAAAACTGAATAAAAATACAACCGAACGTGAATAAATCTGGTTATGAAGGAACTAAAGTGGGCTTCGTCTGATACGAGGTGGGACGAAATGTACATATTTGAGACGCTACACAATGATAAAATAACATTCGACAAAGTTACTTGAATGAATATCCCAAAAAATTTAATATAGACTTCTCACTGGTAGGTACTACTAAAATGTTTTTATACAAACATGCTGCCTCCCACGAGAGATTGCTAAGCGTGGAATCCTGGGTCTGATACCATGCCCAGGTTAGAAAAACAGTAATTATTTTTGTCTATCAGAATATAGTCTCCGTAGTAGTCAAAGAGACTGGATCGTTCTCCGTTGATGGCATTCCCGTACTATTCATTTGACATAAATACATACCTACCTACCTATCGGACGAGCGAAAGGTCATTAAAAATACTATGAAATACATCTCTATCTTAACCCTTAGATAAGGCGCGAGGTTTTTGGGATAAAGCAAAAATAAACCGGTATTAAAACACTATTTTCCACGAAGATTAAATTATGAGAAACTTTCTTTTGTTTTTGATTACAAAACTCAATATTAACCTGAACTTTTAACACCATTACTCAAATAGTTTTTAAACTTATTGCGAGCAAAGGAAAATTTATACCTTATTTTGGTAACAGTTAGAGGAATGGTAGGGTTATTTTACCCTGAACGAAAATATATATATATTTGAGGGTGGAATCGACTGAAGCCTCATTTAGACGATGCAAGAACTCGCACGCGAGTTATGCGTTACATTGCGGACTTTATAGATACAACAAATTTAGTTGATCAAACAAATACCGCAATGTAGTGAAACTAGCATGCGAGTTCTTGCTCCGTCCAAATGAGGCTTTATTAGCAGCATAGCCGTTATAAACGAGGTCTGTTTAAGGGGAAAGTTGGGGTTGTTCATACAGGTCACGTCTCCCTGATCTGAGTAGATCGATATCTACTGAATTAATAAATTTACTTATGTTTGTTTGTTTGTAACCTTGTGTTCTACTCTGAAATGCGAATTGAATTTCCCCTCACAATCTATTTTTATGATATTTCGCTAGAAGTTTATTGTGTTTGCTGGTTTTGTTTATTTACCCCGGGATATGTATCGGTACTTTTGAACTACTGTTTGTTGTGTAATATGCTGAAACATGTTGTTCACATATTCGCGATTCCTGATCTGAATTAAATTGTATTTCATTCTGTTACTCTTTACGTAACTAAAACTAAATTCAATGACTTCTCGGTACAAATGAAGTGTTTGTTTTTGTAGAGAACAATTTGGAAAATAAAGCACTTCTGAAAAAAATGTATATTAGTAGTTTAATTGAAAGAATTATTTAAATTAAATTTTAAAGGGGGATTATAATATTTAATTTAAATATTTCTTTTTTCTTCTGAACGAGCACATTTTTATTTAAAAAAAAGATTTTATGTGATCGCCCAGTGGTCTGAATTTGCGTATAAATCATATAACAAGTAGGTAAATATAAAAAGAAAAGCTTTTTGTCTAATCCGAAACTTTAAGCGTTTTCGGTTTCCGTAAAAATACCTACATTGAAAATAAAATTGCTGATTTAAAAAAATCACGTTATATGAGTAGAATAAAGGATGTTGCTTCATATATCACTGGTCCCACATATTAAAGTGTGATATTAAATCTTACCTGCACCGGAACCCTTCCCTCAAAAGCCATAAGGTCAAAGTTTGGCAACTATGATTTGAATAGAACCAAAATTATGCCTAACTCTCTCCTTTCAGCGGGTAATGAAACAGCGGAGCTTTATGAAAACCGAGACATTCGCGTGAACCGAGACCATTGTGATCTAGATACCTTTTGGTATTATACTGGTTTGTGGCGAAAGGTGGTTTCACCTTAAGTTGGTTTATATCATTGTGGTTTATGGACTTTAGTTGCTTGAAATAAGGGATAAGTAAATGGAATTTATTCTGAACAGTGTGTATTAAATTATATTAAACTAGCTGTTGCCAGCGGCTTTACACGCTACAACTCCAAAATTATCCCACAGGAACACAAATCGGGATAAAAATTTCAGCCAAATCCGTTCAGTAGTTTTTGCGTGAAAGAGTAACAAACATCCATCCACAAATACAAATTTTCACGTTTATAATATTAAGAGGATTCTTCTTCTTCTTAGTATGATGGCAAATATTCGTCTATGGGCCAAATAACCGATCGCTGCTGCTGCACATACGGCTTCACATCAAGCTATGCAAAACTAGTATAAGCCGACCGGTGAGTGTGCGGAAAGATCATGTAAAGCGAGACCACGATAAACTGGTTTTGTATAGCTTGATGTGTAGCCGTGTGTACCGTTAAAAAAATAGAACTTGACCTGGAGGGTATTACACCGTCTTAAAACCAGGCTTATTCCGGCGAGTGAAAGTGACAGAGCTATACAAGTCGTCTAGCACCATCTCGTTCACTCACTGGAACAAGTCTGGTTTAAGACGTTGTAATACTCCCTCGAACTATATTAACAACCACATCGTCTCTTTCCTATAAAGTGTAAGTGAAATCATAAATAACTAAAAAAATACGTCGTCTCACGTCTCACAAACGAAATAAGAACTTTGACACGCAACACGATGTTATCGAAAAGTTACATAACTTATATTAGCTACAATAATCTAAGTCTTCTGTATGCTAGACTTTTCATAGAAAGTACGGGAAAATCGTTCAAAAGTGGAATACTAATAATGGGCAGTTCAACTGATGTTTTCTTTAAGAGTATTGAGCAGTTTTCGTATATTACAAATTCAATCATTCATGACAACTATTATTGTATCTTATCATACATTAGGTATATTATGATTGCCTCGCCCTGGGTGGGAGAACTCATTTGATAATCTTACCACGATAAAAAAGTATATTACGATTCTATTGCGAAACTTTGTGAGTATTAATGAATGGATGGATCTCTGTTAATCTACACACAATAACTCCTATGATGGATTTCGATTGGGGATGTCAATGCCGAGGGCATGAATTAGTGCGACAAGCAAAGGATCTTTAATTTTTTATTGTACTAGAAAATTGAAGCAAAGGTCGGTAGGTACTTTTTGTCTGTTCAAAGTGGACAACAAACTTAAATTAAAAGCTAACTTAAATATCACTTTATGTCTTTAACTAAAGATCAAAGAAACTTGAGTAACAGCCAAGTGTGATTAGAACAATTAGGTGGACGACTATGTCTTCAGAATTACAGACCTCTGACAAAAGTTTTAAAACAATGACAGTCATTATTCTCGTTATCAAAATGTTTATGTTAAATCTTTGTTATCGGGCTGTAAAATTACATGTAAATTCTTGAGTGTGGAACGTAAAACAGAAACACGCTTGCGAAGTATCGTCCAAGCGTATACGAAGTATCGTACAAGCGTGTACAAATCACAGTTAATGGAAATCCCTATTCCTAGACAGCACGTTTCGCCGAAAACTTTAGAAGAAAACACTGTTGGTAGACATCTCGGTCCATAGAAAACAATATTGACAAAGATCTCCGTTCATAGATAGCAGTTCTTGCCTTAAACTTCGTTCATTATGAGTATAAAGCACAGAGTTTGTACAGAGAAACAGTGACGTCATTTTCTGTTTTTAGATTAATATTTAAACTAGTGACCCGTCCCGGCTTCGCACGGGTGCAATGTCTATTATATTATGCATGTTTTATACTTACATATAAACCTTCTTCTTGAATCACTCTATCTATTAAAAACAAACCATATCAAAATCCGTTGCGTAGTTTTATAGATCTAAGCATGGACAGATCCAGATTAACAATATTATTGAACAAAAGTACTGTGTTTGGGTACGATGTCATCTGGCTAACAATATAATTGTAGGCAATGCCACATGCCGTTAACCTTTGTTGATCTAACACATCATACAATTTCAGCCAATCAAGTCACGTAAACAACTTAGCTGTACTAAATATAGACTCCCACTTAATACGACTTTGAATCTCATTATTTACATACTAAAGTTTGAAGAGGACGCTAAATATAAAAGGGACCGTCCGTTTGAATTTGACGGACTGACGAACTTTAAACAAACTTACGAACATTTATTTTTAAAGTAAATTATTGGAAGAAAGTTTTGTACTTTCAGGCTTCTTAGAATTATTTTTGGGTTTAAAATAACTCGTAGCCACCGCAACTTCAAGGTTAGGTACGCCGCGTTTCCCAAGATCGATTCATGGTGGTGACTGTCAATTATTTAGCTAGTTTCCTCCGTGACTTAGAACCCACGATAAGCCATATGGTCTCGGCTGTCATTAATACATCTTTGTCAATCATTACAGGCAGTCAGTAACTCTAAGACAACCAGTCGTACCAGGGATATCCTATTGTCTAGTATTAACTGGGTTGTGGAGGTCAGATTTCGATCAAACGGAAAACCGACCCTAATTATGCTGCTAGCAAGATGATACCATGTTATTATAAGAGTTGTACTAACTTTCTAGTCAAATATCAACCTAAATAATCACAAGATCTTCGAATATTTCTCTAAGAATAGCTTAGGAACCTACTTTTTGCACCAAGGTTTAACTAAAGTTGATCCCGTCTGTTATACGAGTAGTTCATATAACACGGTAAAAGGAACGCCCAACTTTCATCCATCGATCCAACAAAAGGCATGTCTGATAACTCTATTTATATCACTTAGTTAGTCAAAAACCCAATTATTAACGAACATTGAACTCAAAGGAGACACGTCATTCTGCTTGCGTGTGAGCAAATTGAATTCACTTACAAGAGCTCATTTACGTTCTCTTCAGACATTAATAGAATAACTGGATTGGAATAAACATATCTAGTTAGCTTTGAGAAAGTTTAGCTTTGAAGGTGGCTGAGCACGGCTTGCGATTGCGACGCAAACGCGGTTTGCCCCTCCCCGTTTTCTTCACTGAACTTTGTTTTCAACTGGTCTAGAAACTTGAGAAATGAGAGCGGTTGAATGTTCACTCGAAAGAGATAACTAGTTTTGTAAGTCATTTTCACGACTGAAAGACCCCACTTCAATATCTCAAGTCCTATAACAGACATTCCGTCAACACGGATTTAATGAGGCAAATATAAGAGCCTCGAAGACGTAACAAAAGAGTACACTTCTCTAATCGGCTCTAGAGTGACGAAAGCTTTTACAGAAGACACTTTTAAGAAAATCCGATGAACGAGGTCATCCTTAAAGCAATTATTTTCAAAGAGGTTACAAACGGTACAAAATGATAGAACAACCAGGAAAATGGGGAGAGTAGACACTCACAACAAAAGGACACAAAGTTTGAGAGTGTGTAGTAGGTGCGTAAATTGCCTATAAATTTTCCCGTCCCTTTCGAGTTTTTTCTAAAGAAATAATATTTCAACGATGTCGTAGAAACTTTTATAGATATTTGAAGGTAGATACGGTTGCCCGTAGCAACAAGACGGATTTATTTGAGCCGTGAAGTCTTTTGGTTGTAAAATGTTGGTGGAGATTTCGAAGGCCATAATTATACTAAAGAAGAAAATAAATCTTTCAAGCATAGTACTGTTAAACGAGAAACGGTAACTGGAATCCCAACCCTACGCATCGTGGTACATCCTTAGTGGAGCAAGCAGAGACAAGTCAGGGTGACGTATGTCGGCGCGGTGTGATTTGACATGACCGGCAAATTCAAGTTCCAAGATGATAATTATATTTTATTGAATAAATGGTGGATTCAGTAATGGTGCAGTTTTCCTTTTATTAGTACATATAATACAGGTACATAGCTATGATTGTTAGTGATCATCACAACTTCTAAACTTGTAACATTTCGAAAGAAGTCTTGATTTAATTTAAAGTCTTGTTTGAGCAAAGATCAGAGTGTGTACTTAGCGAACGTTGGAAATTCTCACAGTTACGACCTCCCCCAGTTCTTGAGAGGCAAGTTGTGTGAACTGGCAGTGAAGAGTCAACGTGGAGCGGAGTGGAGACAATTGCTTTACGTGTCACTTTTATTTTACTAATTCATGGCGTACACGTGTTTCAAGAACTTGGAGAGTAAAGTTCAAATGTTACAAATTGGTGACATTTGTTGAACTTGGAACAACATAAGAGACTAATGTGTACGAATTGGATAGTAGCCTGCAGGTATATTCTGTAGGTTTTCATTTCTAAGAGAGAAATACAAATAGAAAATTATCATTGTTTAAATGTACTTGCTTCATGCTTTCCGATTCAATCATTATGGCGGAAGAATTTGAAAGTCCGTAACGATTACTTTCGTCACACAAGGAGTATTTTGAAAATGTTAAAGCTTATATAATGTACAATCGGTGGTTTAGGTTGTGCAGTGTTTCCCATTGCAATTAGTAGCTACCTATAATATCGCGTACGCAATTGTTTCTGTACTTTTCAATGACAACAAATTAACCATACTACAAAATAGTATGGGCTCATTTTATTGAAAAATATTTGAACTCTAAACTAAAAAGTATTTCAATAACTAGAAGACCTGTTTTGATCCTTGTGTGCACTGCACCTTTTGATAAACTTTCACAAGTCCAGAGTTTCCAATGAATCCACGGATTAGCTCAATCCAGGATATACTTTTCGCAGTAACAGCGCCGTCCAACTTAGTCCAAGTTTATTTTAGTGAAGAAAACTGGCCAACGCTGCTGAAGCAATTTACTTTAGTACTTATGGATTAATTAATACTCGAACCAGTAATTTAATTTTGCAGTTTTCTTTTAGTTACCTGTAGCACAGTATAATAATATACAGTAGAGTAACTCGGCCGCCAGACAGATTTAAATACCTACAGCCACGCGGTACGTAAACATGCGTTAGGGCTACCCGTCTACATCATTTTAATAACATTTGCCTTTGCGTACTTTCTGTTTCTGTTTTAGTTTTGTGATTGTAAATATACTTTTTTATATAAATAAATGAAATACTTTGTATAATGAATAGGAAGTGTTCAATTAAAATGCGTGTTGTTTTTTGATTGGTAGATTTCATTAAAAAAATCATGTTTTTGTTTGAAAAACAAATCGGGCTTATAAAGTCCGATGTATCATAGAAGTATTTGAGACCGAAAAATATTTGCGCCTCGACTGAGTCGTACGAAATGCTTTATTGTTAAATTTTAAAGTATATTAAATCCGCATTCTAATATAAAGCTTAATTAAACTACTCGTCTTATTAAATATGTACTCGAACTGATTTTTAGAGAAAAAATCACGCGGTTATTGTTAAAAACACAACACACCGTCCGCTCGACACTGCGGTACAGCCGTGACTGTCTGCGCCCCGAGCGCGCCCCGACATCGAGGCGCGTAGGTATAGCTCGCTTTTCGTCCGTTTGTATGAAGTTGGGGTACTGTATTATTATATTACCGTGCCTGTAGACTGGCAAAGGCACTCTATTAATTATTACTTGTGTTAGTTTGTTTTTTTTTAATTCTAGAAACTTGAGGACCTAGGATCTACCTTGTTGTAGATAAGTGATAATGCTTTCAATCAAGGTATTTCATGTTACAGAATACTCGCTTTTAAATTGGTTCTTGCTTTTCAACTTCAATGGCGGGTTTCATTCCGATTTTGGCCAGTCGCCAAAATATTATTGTAGAACCAAGTATGGGACTTCATGTTCATGACTATTCATTTTTTATTCAGTTATTGAATATTACGGTCTCTAGTTTCATTATAAATTTAGAAAGAGATGTGTGTCTGAGGTAGGATGATCCTCTATATATATCACTCGACTGACTCGACACTTTATCAATATTTTTTTTGCCACAAATAACTTTTTTATCAAAAGCCTGCTCGTATCTCTGGCAAAAAAAAATGTTTAAAGCAAAATTTTAAAAAGTGTTAATGACGATAAGTAAAGACATCATCATCTGCCTGCCTTTTCCCAACTATATTGGAGTCGGCCTCCAGTCAAACCAGATTCAGCTGGATATCAGTATTTTTTAAGATACGATAAGTAAAGACATTTTCGCGTAATATTTGATAGTAATATCGTTTTTCGTCGAATTGAAAGTCACGATGGCTACTCTAGACAGATTTTGCGGTTTCTCAACACAAGTTTTATCGGCCCAGACTAGTACCGATCCACACCTACCTATCGTCTCCACCGACAACCGGCTTCTTTATAAAAGCACCCACACAGATAAACATAGATCTCTAACTGAACACGCCGCGAAACACAGCCGTATAAATAATTTAAAAAGAAACTTCGCTCTAAGACTTCAGGTAGATCGGGGAGCGCGGGGGGTCATTTATAATACAAGTAGGTCACACGTACTACGGGTGACCTTAATGTATTCTTCAAGGAGAACCTTCGCGGTGTCAGACGAGCAACGCTGCCTTCCGCAGGTGTAAACCTACCCTTTCAGGGTTACAGAGAAAAAATATTCAGTTTTTGTCGTATTTTACGTAACTACCTCCTGTCAAGAGTATTGTATGATGGCTATATTCCTCTGAATATAGCCAATAGTAAAATAGAATAAAAAAGCACCAACAACACGTATTGTACTCTTACAATACGTGTTGTTGGTCCTTTTTGTTCTATTTTTAACTTTACTACACACTATCAATTTGCCCCCTAACGTGGGTGCGTTTACAAACATAGAAACGTACACACACACAAACACCCAGATCCTGCATAACTACTTGAAGGTCTTACAAATATTTGTTACGTACGGAGATCGAACACCTGACACACTATTCAGCAGTCGACATCTTGAGGATACCGAAATATCCTAGAACCAAAGATTCGAAGATCTGTGACATCTACCAACTACGGGGACCACGTGATGGAATACAGCTCACTATCCCCACACAGAAGAGTCCTATGTCCCAACAGTGAGAACATAACACCCCGACTATTAAATAAGGGTGCGATCAACCCGAGGGAACCTGACTATGGATTGTTCTTGGATCCCGTTATGAAGTCCGATGTTTGCAATCCAGTTCCAACTCAAAATTGTTGGCGCGACGTGCAAATCAGCTAAATAAAATTATGAAATTGTAAGTTCATTACAAGTCACTTTTACTTGATCTTTAGCAATTAAATTTTATTTGCAATTTCATGATTTACATAAACATAATCGTAAAAACAGTAAGTTTTTAATACAATTTACATGGTACCGACAATATTGTGCAAATTAATGCGTTGGGTAAAGGTAAAAGGCATATCGGCCGCTAGCGGTTATCGGAATTTGACGTCACACCTCCGTACGACGTGATGGCCAACAAAGTAATTAATTTTAGTGCTTTTGTATTTCTAACAGTGTTGTTTGTCGCCAAAAAGGTTTTGATAAATTACGGAAGCCAGACTTTGATCATGTATATTACGGTGAGATTGAGAGCATAGTCTTTTATTTTTTAAAGTGTATATTGGATCGCTCACTGTCCGATCAGGGGCCACATTTGAGTCAACAAGCTGACGTGGCCGGATGGGGGACGGGGAAGGGGCCAAATGCCTATGAGTGTCGCGGGTAGTCTTTAAATGTTACCGCGGTCCTGGATAAGATGGGGTTTCAGTCAGTCAATTTAAGATAATTGTAAACACAGTATTTTTGGAAATATATTTTTTGGCCTCTGTATGCTTGTTTTCGGGTTACCTGTAAAAACAGGAGTGTGCAGTGTGTGGGCACAACACAGTTGTAAAACAAAAATAAATTCACTGAAAAAGAATAAAAAGTTCGATATGAATTTATTGGTTGAAAGCCGCATCCATCATGGCTACTAAAAATTCGAAGTCCTGCAGTCAAATTATTCTTATTTATTTCATTTGATTGAAATTCAAATTTCGTATCTGAATATATTAATTTTCTTTGCTTCTGTTTGAAATATTTCACTCTGTTGTTGAATAACACTGGCATGATGGCAAACCATTCGAGTCACTGAGGAATTGTTACGGTTAAAAATACATTGATCAACAGCTCTACAAAAACATATATATTTGAATATTTTGCAGGAAAAACGTGTTTAGTAATAGTTTTAAAACATTAAAAACGTGCATTTTTATGTCATGGAAACCCTCCTAACACAAAAATATGATATAACATAGTGAGATTTTCATGTTGGTACGCTGCTACGAAAAGTGCTACGAAATGGCTACGAGGCTACGCGAGGCATATGCGTCGTAGACTCGTTTTCTTTTAAAGAGATGATATGAGGTTGGAAAATATCCTACTTAATAATTCCGACACATTACAATGATCTAAAAAAAATACATTTCAGTATGAAATGATTATAAAATCAACGTGTGGGGAAAGCAATGTTTTTTCATAAAACTATTAGTCAGGGTTATTTGTAAAGAAGTTAACCTATTTATTTATTGAACTTCATGCAAAACACTGTACAAAGGCGGACTTAATGCCTTGGGCATTCTCTCCCAGTCTACCTTAGGGTGATGAAGAGAAACAAACATAGAAGTTGCAACAATACACTAAATGGAGAAAAAAAAACAATTAAATAACATGAAGCTAGCTATTCAAAACAAAAGATGAGCAACACAATCTACGTATAGAACCTTTTTTAAGCTACTTCTCCGATACGTCACTCACACCGGAGCTTAAAACGAGCTCAGTAAATTGCTTATCGGTTTCTGTTAGAGCCGCACGGGAACGCAAAATACTGGACGGGATCGAACGAATGTGATATCCCCGGATTTCAACACCGATTGTGGATTAGTGGGACTTTTCACACTCCTCTCGATTTTAGGATTGAGGAAATTATAGGGGTGTTTCGTACTCTTACGTACCTAATCATCATCTTCCTAGCCTTTTCCCAACTATATTGGGGTCGTCTTCCAGTCAAACCAGATTCAGCTGGATATCAGTATTTTACATGGAGCGACTGCCTGTCGGACCTCCACAACCCAGTAACTGGGTAATACCATACCCCATGATAGGACTGGTTGTCAGACTTTAGAGCTTCTGACTAACAGTAACGACTATCAAAGATCTAGAAATGACAGCCGGGACCAACGGCTTTGCGTGTTTTCCGAGGCACGGAGGAAACTCGCTATAGCAGATGGTTACCCATCCACAGACCAACCTCGGCAAGTGTGGCTTAACCCGGAAGATCGACCTGTGCGGCTGTAATTATTTAGCCACGAGCTCCTCACTCTTACGTACCTAATAAGCCCGTCATTTGTAGTATTGGTCGTTACAGTGTTCATTTTTTTTTTTGAGATTGTCTGATTCGTTTCCATCAACAAACTATTGCGGATCTGATTTCTTATATTGAATCTAATATTAGTAATGATTATTATTGTTAAAAACCCAATTAATCTGCTGAGGTATATCGGTAACTTTGGTCATAATGTTGGTAATATATTAGTCCTATTTTCATCCCAATTAGACAAAAATAAATAAATAAAAAATACAATAAAATTATAAGAGAAACGAGTATTGTTTTCAATTTCAAAATCAGGATTTTTACTTGATGTTTACATCGCGCAGTCGCTAGCGTCCCAAGACGATTGTCTGTTTATCTTAACGGTTCTCAAATGTTCAGCGTCGCGAACGAACAGTCTTTGTCGTAGAAAGCTTTAGTACACCCTATATCTACCGAAGTACCTTGTAAGATGAGTTTACATTGGTGAAGTTAGATCTTCGGAGAATACTGACTGCGATTTTACAACTGAAATTGGAAGCCTTGTTTATATCGGTAGAGAATAAAATTCCTAGCGCAAATATTGCCGCAAGTACTCATTTTTTTTTAGTTTAAGAAAACTTAAAATTATAATTTAACTAATCAAAATGTTGCACTTTCATGGTAAATGTTGCGTATACCTGTCATATGCTTACATACCAGCACATAAGTTTATATTTTTGTTTTCAATTACTGCATTGTGTGTTTTGCTGTTGGTGTACTTTTATATAAATAAATTAAGTACTAATGATCCCAAGGATATGGGACTGTATAAGCTGGATGCAGTGGCCCTGAAAAACAAAGGGCAATCGAACCAAGATTGACAAGGTGAATTGCATAACCCCAAAAAATAATTATCTTTATCTTACAAGCCTTTTTCTAACTATGATGGTGTCGGCTTCCAGTTTTACCAGATGCAGCTGAATATCAGTGTATTAAAAGGATCGATTGCCAGTCCCACTTCGACAACTTAGTAAGTACTTGGTAATCAGACCCTTGATAAGACTGGTTATCACTGATAACTTGTTTCGAGTACTTATAAAAGATCTACAAATGCTAGTCGGAACCGTGCTTGCCTTTCCAAAATTCGTCGAAAACTTGGAATGTATTGGATGAGTTGAGCTGGGCAAGTGCTGTTTTATAACCCTAAAATACCTGCGTTTGTTATTATATAGATCACAATCATCGTAATCACAATCTTCGTAAAAAGAAAAAAACATTTTTATTTATTACTCGATTCCCGTCTCTAACTCAAACACGAATTTAAATTATTTCGCAGAATTGTGCTTCATGAAATAAATCTAGAAAATATGAATATTGTAAATATTTAGAATAACAACAGTGAAAAGGCTTTATTTATTCCAAGCACGTTTTGTTTAGAAGTGCGCTAGGAAAGCAATTTCGAAGGGTAGAAAAGTTGTCTCATACTTTCATTTAACTTGAGGGAACGCGAACGGTGTAAAACTTAGATTGATCATTTGTTCGTCCAAGGACTTGCTATATTTCTGGGAAGGCTCCTTGGTGTTTGTAGATTACATAAATAGACTCTTTTTTTGCAAATCCAGTATATTTTGTAGCAGCTAGATAACATATCCTGCTACTTTCTTGATAACAGCACAATTGATGTAGAACAGTAACGTTTTTTGGGGTTAGTTTTACAATGAAAGCCTGGAACATAAATTACACTTCGAAATAAATAACCTTCATTGTATATAGGTTATTTACGCTTCAGGTAATCTGAAACACTAATCACTTTGAGATAGAACGCTATTCATGTCTCATAATTATGTACGAAAAATTCGACAATAATCAGCATTTTGACAGTCTATGATGATGATTTTTTCATTCATTCCGTTGAGGATAGGCAAAGGTCTTAGACCATACAGCCTGGTATGTGATATTTTGACGGTCGAATTTCGCAATAACTGTTGATCAGAACTATGACATATATATGCTTTTCGGGATCCTCGTTGGAAGATCTTTCCAAATATAATAATGGTTCTCGGATTTATTACACTTTTAGTTTTATTCTTAATCATGTAATAAATGTCATAGACTCCCTTTACACACGCGCCTCGCTATTCATACGGATGCGTAAACGCACCATCAGAATTGCGTTCCGTTCCATCTCGTTGTGGCTGTCTATGACCATTGCAGTCACCAGCGTTTAAATATTTGTTATTTTTATGTGAACTACATAAACTCGACAAGGGAGTTATTTTTCCTGTCACGGATGTGGTAGAGTGTCAATTAGTTTATGCTGTTTTAAAACTAGAATTAGAAAAATAGTTTAAGCATTTTCAATGTCAACATTTCGTGTGGAACGGACCGTCATCGGTTCGTGGTCGTCGATTTCCGGATAGGATCGAACGGTCTGGAAAAGATGATGGCTTGAGCAAGTTGCGTGCCGTGGGACTCATCTACACGACGCCGAGAAGATGGCGGAGCTGAACTGAATATAGCGCCATGTTCGCTTCTCATTTCTCCTTGGGTTTCTAACTTCAAAAACTACAAAATATGGCTAGTCCTTATATCCCGATGGATGATTAGCCAGCGTCAAAGTGCGTCATCAGCCCTAATTTGCTCGATGACAATTTTCCGTACCGCGTGCTCCGTGCGGCAGTCCTAAAACTTCCGAAGGGAGGCCTACGCGGCGGGCCTTGTCCGCTGGGGAAGCTCTCCCAGTGGACGAACCCAAGGATCATCAAAGCCGTTGCCAGCCGGGAGATTCTCCGTGTGCTCCTGGTCGACTTCGCGGGAGGTGCCCTGCGCCCACGACGTGGTGCGCCGGCAGATGGCGTTCGTCGAAGATCCTGGACGATTGACGGCCTTAGTGGTCGCCATCCCGTCGTGATGCCAGACCAACTTCATCGCCGGCGTTCTACTCGAAAATCCACGGCTTCCGGGGTCACATCGTGAACGTGTGAGTGCGTGATCGTGGTACCACGTAAGTCTCTTGTATTCTTTTGGCCAAACTAGAGTCAGTGCGCGTTTTGCGTATCACAGGCACCGATGCCCGTCCTCTTTCTAGAACTTTCTGGTCTCAGGATTTTGCTACGTCAATTTCCATAATCTGTTTATAGCTGTATAAGTGTTAAATGTTGTAATATACAGTTATCGTTTACAATGTTAATTTATTCGTTTTATTCCAAATGAATCACCCATAGGTTCCCTTTAGACAAGAGGTCCTTGAAACAATAGCCCAATGCTGAAAGCCGAGAGTTTGAAGGCCTACTGTACTACTTTTCAACTTGTAACATAACGGTAACTTTTATAACCCAATATTCTTTCTCTTTTTTTTTTTTCTTTTTTTTTCACACCGTTACAATGGCGCCCGAACATCTATTATATTTATAATCTATGGGATTTATTTGGTATATTTCTTGTCAATAATTTCAGTTTAGTATTAATAGATTAACATTTTTCAACACATTTTGCATGTCTAGTACATTGTTTTCACATGTCATGTCAAGTCTTACAGGTTATTTGGAATTGCAATAACATTATGTGCCGTATCTAAACAGTGAGTGCATGTTTACATTCTTATCAGTGTAATCATCAACAAAGCAACATTCCATGCTAATGTCAAGTTGATAGCAGTTGCAAACATAAAATTCAAAGAATATTTGTGTACTTGCAATAATAATTTCAATTAATAAACACAATAGTCACTTGCTACACCTTATGTAAGCACTGTTTAGTTACAAACTATTATTTTGATTTAAAATTTTGAAACTTTTGTATTTGTGTCCGTCACAATGGCAGAACCACTTGAAAAATTCCAAGATACAGAAGGTAATAATACTTCTGATAATGAGGATGAGTCGCAAAATGTAACTTATAGACGTAAGGAGGCTTTACAGTCTGCAATGTCAACCACATCCCGTGACACGAAACATAACCCACCACAGAGTCAATCGGCTCCAGCAGAACACTCGACTGTCGTAACTTATGTAGTACGTGACGACAATTTCAAGTCGTGGAATTTAAAGTTTACCGGTGACTCAAGCATTGTAGATTTTTTCTTGCGAATAGATGACTGCATGCACACTAGAGACGTACCTGAGCAGAAAATAGTGAAATGTTTTTCAGATTTCTTGAGCGGCAAAGCCCTCGACTATTATAGGCAAATTAGAGACTCAGTAGTCACCTTGGAAGATTTGCAAAATAAATTCAGAACATTTTTCTCATCCTTCGACAGTGATTTTATTTCGGAAAAACAGATTAGGGATCACAAACAAAACTTGGGACAACCATTGCATATTTATGTATTAGATATGCAAACTTTAAATTCAAGACTAACATTGCCCTTATCTGAGGCTACGTTAATAGAGATTATAAAACATAATTTATTACCAACATATGCACAACTGTTAGCAGTCAATGACATTCAGACCATTGACAGATTAATAACATTAGGCAAGCGTTATGAAGCATATGCAGTTACCACATCAGGTAACTCTTCCTCGAAACCTATCAAGGGTCAAAAACAAGTTACTGTGGTCAACACTCAGTACAAGAAAAAGGAAACTTTAGTAATTACTTGTCAGAAATGTAAGAAATCCGGTCATTCATACAAACAGTGCAGATCAATTCCAGGCATTGTATGTTTTAAATGTGGGACAAAGGGAGTAATCACATCGCGTTGTTCAAAATGTAACCCACCCACAGATACCCACCCTGTTCAAACTAAAAATTCAAAAAACTAGAACGTCCAGGAGTGACTGCTTCTTGCTCGAATAAACAACATCTGGGTACGGTGACTCCTGGTTCATCAAGTGAAAAATTAGATAACAGGATTTTTGTAGAATTTTTAATTAAAAACATACCTTACATAGGACTTTTAGATACAGGTGCAAACCTCTCCGTCATTGGTAACGGATATCATAAACAACTTTTAGATTTTGGATTTCAAATAACACCAACAAACTGGAGCGCAAAGTGTGCCAATGGGTCACAAGTACAAACAATAGGAGTAATGACAATACCAGTAACATTTAGAAATAAAAATTGGGAAATAGCATTTATGGTCATTCCAGAAATATCAGATAACTTCATATTAGGTATGGACTTTGTACATCAATTCGGCATTTTAAATTATTTTAATTTCCATAGCATAGAACTTGTGGGAAAAACTGAAGATACACACCCACAAACTTCAAATAAGCTGTGTGGTATAACATCAAAAAGTGAATTATCACCACTAGAAAATATTGAATTAGGAAAAATAATTGATAAATTTAAAACCATTAGTACTGAAGAAAAAGGATTAGGAAAAACTAATATAATTGAACATAGGATAGTAACAAATGGTTCGCCAATAAAACAAAAATACTACCCTTTATCACCAGTGAAATTACAAGCACTGAATGATGAAGTGGACAGAATGTTAGAACTAGGCGTGATTGCACCATCAAAATCACCTTGGTCAAATCCAGTTGTTATGACACCAAAAAAAGATGGTTCACTTAGATTCTGTTTAGATGCTAGAAAACTAAATGACGTCACTATTAAAGACTCCTATCCATTGCCTTATATATCTTCAATATTAGACAACCTTAAAGGCGCTCGTTATCTATCTTCAATAGATTTATCAGCAGCTTACTGGCAACTACCACTCTGCGATTCAGATAATTTAGACGGTAATGGCACTTCATGTCAAAAAACCGCATTCGTAGTACCTAACAGGGGACTTTTCGAATTTAAAAGAATGCCTTTCGGTTTATGTAACGCCGGTTGTGATATGCAACGTTTGATTGACTCACTTTTTCAACATAAATATGGTGAAAAAATTTTTGGGTACTGTGATGATCTCCTTATAGCCACCTCTTCATTTAAAGAGCATATTAATATATTAAACGATGTTTTGGAAACATTAAAGCAAGCAGGTTTGACAATAAATTTTAATAAGTGTGAATTTTGCAAAGATGAATTACATTACTTAGGTTATGTTGTAAGTTCGAAAGGTCTGCAAACAGATCCAAAAAAATTAGACTGTATTAGAAATTTCCCTAGACCAACTACAGCTAGACAATTACGTGCTTTTATAGGTTTATGCTCATATTACAGGAGATTTGTAAATAACTTTTCAACAATTATAGCACCAATGACAGCATTAATCGGTAAAAGAAAAGGTAAAGAGGCAATAGCTTGGTGTAGTGAAGCAGAAACATCTTTCATATCACTTAAAGAAGCTCTCACTCAAGCACCAGTACTAGCATGTCCTGATTTTAAAATACCATTTCAGATTCATACAGATGCTTCATCGGTTGGCATTGGTAGCGTTCTCGTTCAAGAAATTGACGGTATAGAGCATCCTGTAGCGTTTCACTCCCGTTTACTTTCAAAAACAGAACGAAATTATAGCACAACTGAGCGTGAGCTGTTAGCAGTAGTTGATTCAGTCATACATTTTAGACCTTATATTGATTGCAGCCACTTTATTTTAGTAACAGATCATATGTGTCTTAAGTGGTTAAAAACACTAAACAACCCGTCAGGTCGTTTAGCGCGTTGGGCTATGCAATTAGCTTGTTTCGACTTTGAAATACGTCATAGGAAAGGTGCCCTGCACGTAGTTCCTGACGTGTTATCAAGGGCAGAACTCAATGCAGTTACATTTACAGGAGGTAGTAATTCAGGTGATGATTGGTACAATAAATTATTTAAAAATGTACAATCAAATCCAATATTTCACAAAAATTATCAAATAAAAGATAATACATTGTATAGATTCAGTAAACCTTCTTCAAAGTTACATGAGGCAAATTCTTGGAAAATTGTCTTACCTCAAGACATAGTACAGGAATGTATAAAGGAAAATCATGAACTCACCGCAATACATCCTGGTACATTTAAAACTTTAGCTAAAATAAAAGAAAACTATTTTTGGAAGGGTATGAATGCAGACGTTAAGTCGTATGTGTCTAACTGTGAAAAGTGTAAGGCTTACAAACACTCAAACGATGTACCACACGGACACATGACACACCAGAAACAAGTGGAGCGTCCCATGCATACACTTTCCATCGATACAATTGGTCCTTTACCTAAATCATATTCCGGACACATTTATATACTTTCAATTGTAGACATTTTTACCAAGTATTGTTGGCTTCATCCACTTAGAACTGCAACCACAAAGACAGTAACTTCATTTATAGAATCAGAAATTATACTAAAAGAGGGCACACCATGTGTCATCATCTGTGACAATGCCACTATTTTTCAAAGTAAAGATTTCAAGAATTTCTGTACAAAATATTCAATTCCAAAAATATTTTATAACGCATATTATTCACCACAGTCAAACACCGTTGAACGTTACAATCAAACCATTCAAACTTGCTTAGCAATGTTAGTAGAGGAGGACCAGCGAAATTGGTCTAGGTTCCTTCCTCAAATACAACTATTTATGAACACTACTATAAATTTAGCAACTGGATACACACCATATTTTCTCGCCAGAGGCCGTGAAATCATCTCTGATGGTTCATTGCACACCTTAAGGGGCAACGCACCACAATCGATTGATGATATTCAGCTCGCAAATAGGAACGAAAAAGCTAATTCCTTAAATGAACTCGCAGATATTTTCCAACGTGTAAGCAGCGCATTGACCAAAGCGTACAAACAGAATGCAAACAGATATAACCTGCGTCGCCGTGAGCTCAGGCTACGTGTGGGTGATATCGTGTGGAGGCGTAACTTTGTACAGTCAAACGCAGCAAAGTTTTTCTCAGCTAAATTAGCACCAAGATTTATCAAATGTAAAGTAGTTGATAAACTATCTGATGTTGTTTACCAATTAGAGGAAACAGACACAGGAAATATAGGAAAGTATCATGTCAAGGACATAATAAAAGTGCCAATATGAGTAAATGGTGTTATTTATGCTTAAATTTCAATTAATTGCACAGTGTTACACTTGCACATTATTGGACAAATTTTTTTGGAAGAAAAAATTTTTTTTTCTTTACTAAACTGAATTGCTTTTGTATCAGTGGCTCTTAGCAGCCCTGGTCCCATTTATTTTTTAAAAGTCAGTTCAGAATTTTTTTCAAAACAGTTAAAAAAAAAAAAAAAAAAAAAATTTTTTTTCTTAATAAAAAGGAAAAACTATTTACTTAACTGACTTATTTTTTATATCAGTGGCTCTCACTACCCTTGATTCCTTTTATTTTTTTGAATTCAGTTCAGTACTTTCTTCAAAATAATTAAAAATAAGTTTTTTTCCCCTTCAGAAAAAAACTATATGCTTTACTAAACTGAATACTTTTTGTATCAGTAGCTCTTGACAGCTCTGATTCAGTTAATTTTTTCAAATTCCGTTCAGTACTTTTCCCAAAACAATTAAAAATAAGTTTTTTTAACACAAAAAAAAAAAAAACTATTTTCTTTACTGAACAGAATTGTTTTTGTATCAGCGGCTCTAGATGGCTCTGATAACCCTCATTTTTTCAGAATCGGTTCAGTACTTTTTTCAGAACAATTGAAACAAAGTTTTTTATTATAAAAAATAAAAACTATTTTTCTTTAATTACCTGGATTATTTCTGTATCAGCGGCTTTTGATAGCCCTGATCCCGTTTATTTTTTTCAAAAACGGTTCAATACTTTTTTCAACACAATCGAAAAAAAGTTTTTTTTGTGGTATTGAGTTAGGACGTTAACTCACAAACATATTCGCACATTGCTCGCTTTGAATTGGGTGACGACTCATATTCATTTGCAGCATTGCCTGTCACTCCAGTGACGTACTAAATATAGTTCCCAGTACTGTTTCGCGACCAGCACTGTGGTTATTATATTTTAAAAATCTAATATTAAGATATGTTATAACTATAACCGTTAATAGACTAGGATTATTTGATAACTTTACCTAATAAATATCAATAGTTCATAAGTTAATACACAATTAGCCAATAGTTTAGTTAACATATGCATAGGATTAAAAATGCTTAGATTTAAAAAATGCTTAGATTTGAAAAAGGTTAGGTTTAAAAATGCTTAGGGTTAAGAAATAAAAATTATAATAAGCTTATACCTTATATTTACATATTATAACTTCATATCTAGTTAGTCGTTTCAATAGCTGTAAGAATAATTTTTTTCCTCTGGGTGGAACGGCTGTTTTTTCCGAGAAGAGGGGTATTGTAGCAGCTAGATAACATATCCTGCTACTTTCTTGATAACAGCACAATTGATGTAGAACAGTAACGTTTTTTGGGGTTAGTTTTACAATGAAAGCCTGGAACATAAAATTTTACACTTCGAAATAAATAACCTTCATTGTATATAGGTTATTTACGCTTCAGGTAATCTGAAACACTAATCACTTTGAGATAGAACGCTATTCATGTCTCATAATTATGTACGAAAAATTCGACAATAATCAGCATTTTGACAGTCTATGATGATGATTTTTTCATTCATTCCGTTGAGGATAGGCAAAGGTCTTAGACCATACAGCCTGGTATGTGATATTTTGACGGTCGAATTTCGCAATAACTGTTGATCAGAACTATGACATATATATGCTTTTCGGGATCCTCGTTGGAAGATCTTTCCAAATATAATAATGGTTCTCGGATTTATTACACTTTTAGTTTTATTCTTAATCATGTAATAAATGTCATAGACTCCCTTTACACACGCGCCTCGCTATTCATACGGATGCGTAAACGCACCATCAGAATTGCGTTCCGTTCCATCTCGTTGTGGCTGTCTATGACCATTGCAGTCACCAGCGTTTAAATATTTGTTATTTTTATGTGAACTACATAAACTCGACAAGGGAGTTATTTTTCCTGTCACGGATGTGGTAGAGTGTCAATTAGTTTATGCTGTTTTAAAACTAGAATTAGAAAAATAGTTTAAGCATTTTCAATGTCAACATTTCGTGTGGAACGGACCGTCATCGGTTCGTGGTCGTCGATTTCCGGATAGGATCGAACGGTCTGGAAAAGATGATGGCTTGAGCAAGTTGCGTGCCGTGGGACTCATCTACACGACGCCGAGAAGATGGCGGAGCTGAACTGAATATAGCGCCATGTTCGCTTCTCATTTCTCCTTGGGTTTCTAACTTCAAAAACTACAAAATATGGCTAGTCCTTATATCCCGATGGATGATTAGCCAGCGTCAAAGTGCGTCATCAGCCCTAATTTGCTCGATGACAATTTTCCGTACCGCGTGCTCCGTGCGGCAGTCCTAAAACTTCCGAAGGGAGGCCTACGCGGCGGGCCTTGTCCGCTGGGGAAGCTCTCCCAGTGGACGAACCCAAGGATCATCAAAGCCGTTGCCAGCCGGGAGATTCTCCGTGTGCTCCTGGTCGACTTCGCGGGAGGTGCCCTGCGCCCACGACGTGGTGCGCCGGCAGATGGCGTTCGTCGAAGATCCTGGACGATTGACGGCCTTAGTGGTCGCCATCCCGTCGTGATGCCAGACCAACTTCATCGCCGGCGTTCTACTCGAAAATCCACGGCTTCCGGGGTCACATCGTGAACGTGTGAGTGCGTGATCGTGGTACCACGTAAGTCTCTTGTATTCTTTTGGCCAAACTAGAGTCAGTGCGCGTTTTGCGTATCACAGGCACCGATGCCCGTCCTCTTTCTAGAACTTTCTGGTCTCAGGATTTTGCTACGTCAATTTCCATAATCTGTTTATAGCTGTATAAGTGTTAAATGTTGTAATATACAGTTATCGTTTACAATGTTAATTTATTCGTTTTATTCCAAATGAATCACCCATAGGTTCCCTTTAGACAAGAGGTCCTTGAAACAATAGCCCAATGCTGAAAGCCGAGAGTTTGAAGGCCTACTGTACTACTTTTCAACTTGTAACATAACGGTAACTTTTATAACCCAATATTCTTTCTCTTTTTTTTTTTTCTTTTTTTTTTCACACCGTTACAATTTTTTTCTGTTTTGTATGTTAACGTAAAATTATATTGTACGGTACGAAAAAATAATGTTTCATGTGTACCTAATATTTTCTTTTCGACCCCGTATAATATTTGTACAGGTTACTACTTCTAGGTTATTATTTCAGCTTTGTTTGTCGCTAGTTATTTATATGCCTATCAAATGAAAGTGTCAGTAAACACCGGCAATAAAAATAAAATAAACAGTCTTCAATAAGTACTAAAATCCTTTCTCAATAGCCTTCCTTTTTCTTTAACCAAAATACGATTACGCCAACATAAAAAAAGGTTGATTTTAAGCACGTTGCGGCTCATATCATAAATTCCGTTTGCTAACTCCTACATTTCCCGCACCGCACTGTGCTCTTGAAAAATAAAACGTAGAGTTTATATGGCTTGAAAAGTCACACAACTTTCCTAATGACCATCACGTAGATGAAAAAATAGTTGTTTGTTTCTATGAAGAAAGTTTTCTAGCTGTTATATGAACAGGTGGATATTGCTCGAGCCGGCAAGGACGGGCCAACAATGCGAGGCCACATCATCCCGTATCATTGTGGGCCGGGGATTTATGTCCCCACTCACACGTAATGTGCACTTCCGACTACCCAACTAATGAGTGTCGCAACTTCGAATTTGAAGCCACATTTAACCAAGTTTAAATGCTTTCCGCTGTTTCGCTGGCTTCTGTGAGATTAGACTGTTAAACGTGCTATTATGCCAACTAAATGTTTCGCAGATACATTTCGTTAAATTCAATGTGTTATAAAGTCATTGCTCTGTTAAGATAAAGATATTTTTGGGTTAAAGAGCGTGAAGGAAAAAGGAGATTTCATACAAACTTTTCTGTTCTTTGTATTCGTAATGACTGTTCCGGTTTTAATGTAACTACTTTCCCATAAGTAGAACACAAGGTCTCAAAAAATGTTTTTTTTACAGTTAAATCAGACTGATTTTAAATTTTCCATACAAACGCTATCGAAAATGTTTTTAACAGATCTTTTAGGCCCAGGCCAGGACCAGGCTCTAAAAATTTTGTTGGTGCCTTCCCTTCTATATATCTAAGTGTGAAGTTTTATTACGAAATGTACAATCATTTTTAAAAAAAGGCTCAAAAGTTTGTATGAAATATCGTTCACCGTAAAACCTCTTCATAATCCAGCTGTTAAGTCTATATTCATGAAAATAACGAGAGAATTAACCGACCGAAACTTTACGATGGCGAATAAGAAGAAACTTTGTTTTATTACTTTAATCTAGTTAGCTGAAAGGTTTCTATGAAAAAGTGGTTTGAATAGAACAAATTGGAGCTAAGTGACTTTGACACACGCGGGCATGCGGACAGCGAGTAAAGGGCAAACTCGCTGTCCGACCATGGACCATGCCCGGGTCGACGGCGCGTCGTTTTCCACGCGCGCCTCCAAGAGTGCCAGCAAAAATGACGGGGCTCCTCTCTGTGGGCCAAAGCCTGCCGGGGTCGCGGGACTTATTTCCATTACCCTGCCCGGGGTGGGAGGACTCATTTAATGATTATACCACGATTAAAAAAACCTTTGACACGGGCCTGTCGGCTCAATAAACTGTGGTCATGACACTATAAAGGACGGTGGCTATCGTGCTATGAATAAATGATGATAGCATCGCGAAATGCGATTGCATTGATCACGTTACGTGACCCAGTTTCACCGATGTTATTATATTTTGTTTGTTGACAAATGTTGGTATTTAGATTAGAATTTTCTTAGAGAAATGAGATGATTCTTATATACATATTTAGATGTCATTAAATTATTACTTGGGACTGCCCACGCCCAGTATCAGCTATCTTTTTCCTTTATTTCTTTCTGAACATGGGGAAGGATATCTCCTTTCTCATGTCCCTTTTTGTATTGACAACTATTTCCCCCCCTATTTAAAAATGCGCAATACTACCCTCCGCTGAAATCGTAGGCAGTAAGTTAATCGCGGAGTACTAAAAGCTCATCCGAACATTCGGTGCTTTTTATATAAAGCTCTAAATCTTACACGGATTCCAAATCCAAATTTTCCGACAACTTTCACCTTTTTTATCTGCCTTCCCCAATTAATTTTGTGGTGTAAAATCGTTTTTTATGAAAATGTTTAGTTCTCTTATCGTAGGATACATTATTTTTTAGATGCAATAATCTATTCTCAGAGCGACTTTAAATATAAAAACTCAGAGTAAGAAAAAAGTTAGAATTAAATAAACTAGCAAAATATCTGCATTGTAAATTCAACACAAAGTACTTTAAATGTAAGTGTTTTATTTGAGTACTTCATCTCGCAATGCAGTCACTCCAAAACTTTATGTAACAACAGTCGCAGCTTCTCTTGGAACGGTTCCAAAACTCAAGGATATCCTGTTACATAACCAGATACTCACCAAGTCCTCGTCATCATCTGAGAAAATGTTGGTGCGCTCCTGGGCCGTCATGTCGCCGTCTTAAATACAACACAATATTCATCCATGGTTCACATACACTGCACAAAAAGCATCACTGTAAAACACTGGAACTGCATCCAAAACTCCATGGACAAACCTCCTTGGTAATACATTATTCAAACTGTACACTAGTAAAAAAAATAAAAAAGTATTTTTTTTTAAATAGTTGAGAATTCGATATTCAAATACGTTCGAAAACCAAGCGAAACATCGGCAGATATACGGTGCTGGCCGGCACACCCTCTCCGTGCGAGGGTTGGGCGCTTACTGCGGTGAAGGGCGGGCAGAGAAAGCACTGCAGCGTCTCGTAACCATGGCAACGGCAAGGCTTTCACGCCACCGCAGCGAAGCGTATGCATTGTAGACAATCACCCACGAGGGACGTGAGTTACAGTAATTTTATATAGATTTCTGCAGTGAACATTCAGAATCATTGGTTTTGCAGGTGCTTTTTTCTTGTATAAAAAATAAAACCTGTTATTTTCAATCGTATTAACTAATTTTCAAGCCTACACCCACTATTTTGGCCACGTGTAATGATTATCAGACAGGATTCGATATATTTAGTTCGATAACAATTGTCCCAAGCAATCGTACTAACGATTGCTTGGGACAATTGTTATCGAACTAAATATATACAGGGTTATTTTTGTGAACAAACCCTGAAAGATCAACAACAAAGGAACAGGTGTTTCATACTAAATGGATTATTTTTCCGTTGATAAAATTTGAAACACCTTTTTTTTTCAGGGTTTCCCTCAGAAGTTGTTTATAACCAGAATACGTACTTTCAGCCCACGAAAGGTTGTTTTATAAATAACCCTTTATATTACAAGTCGATAAAATAATCCAATAAACTACCTTTGTATACTTACAATAATAAGATTAAATCTTCGATTATGACATAGATAAAAACCTACTAGAAAACTAGAGTAAGCTTTCGCCGTGAACTTTTTCCTTCATGCCAAGTTCAGGAAATATTAGCCAAAGAAAACAAATAAATCATTGCCTTTCTTTGGATTTGCACATAATACACTAACGATCAAAAGTGCGGAATCATTTTCTTGGAATTTACTCCTTAAATTATTTTTATTTATTTATTATTACGTAATTTGAATGAACGTGGTATCAATTTAAAGTTAACAGTTACATTATTTTTATATGCATTAACGCATGCGATGCGCATCGTAAAGATGACTTTTGAGGAAAAAATTTTTTCCATGAAGCGTTAATACGGAATAGAGAATTTCGGCTTGCAAGTGTGGATTGCAATGGCCTAGTTGGTTAAGGCGTCTGGAGTACCTGTCCAGAAGACGCGGGTTCGAATCCCACTTGCAATCTAAAATTTTTCTTTCCTCAAAAATCATCTTAACAGTTACACCTTTAAAATGAAAGAAATATTAATCTTGACTAGTTTTCAACTACACAAGATCGCGCAGAATCAGAGCAACTGATTCCATAACTTTGCTCGCGACTGTAGTACTATAATATTGTGCTTGTATTTATGCAGTTATCGGTTGCAATCAATAGAGTGGCTATAGCGTGCTCTATTACGGTATGAAGGCACTTGACAGTCACTATTACGCAACCAATACAGATCGTACTCGTAAATGCTGACATTGAACGACGAAAATGGAATAAGTTACGTTCCGGTTTAGATTTTATTGAAATCAGTTTTGTTGGTTTTTTTCCTCACTGGGGAGTACTATCCATTTAGTCTAAACTATGTTTAAAGAGAAGTATAGGTATGTAAAGTATGTTGGGACAAAAGACATTATGCGGAAAAAGGGATTGAAAATTCAGCTAAATTAAAAAAAGGCTTATTAAAAAAAGGTGTTCGGTTTGGTGGAAATCTGTCAATGGCTTCACACTATGCACTTCAGACTAACATGCATCGTCATCACATTCTTGAAACAGAACATAGAAAAAACATGACCCTTCTTCTGGCACAGTCGGGTATTAAGAGAAAAGTCTTTTTCACTACCGTCACCATACATGGTAAACATATTATGGCAATGTGTACACTTAAGTTCTATACAAGAATACAATTATTGTTGCGTTGTTCTTTTGCCAATAAAAGTCATTTTTTACCGACTTCAAAAGAAGAAGGAGCTTCTCAATTCGTTAAACACTACATTCAGGATTCAGTAGTTTGATTCAAATAATACCAACTCTCAATTTCATAGCTCCATGAAGTTAATTAACTCCACACGAGGCTCCATAACAGATGAGCTGAGGACAGCTTCATATTCTACAATTAGCATGCATCTCTCACCTGAGGTGACATGATCGTGTTCATTGATAGCATTCATTATTGGCACCATCAGGTAGAGATAGGCATCACTAATTAACAAACGCTGAGTCGCAGCATTTTTTAGGTTGCCTTGGTTGCCTCGGTTGCCTTGGTTGGTCCATGAGTAACCATCCGACATTGGTCTCCATTGTCATTTGTAGGTATTACATACACATATTTTCTTTATGGATTGAAAGATATGTAGTAAGTGCAACTGAACCACAATGCATAAAACTCTAAACTCTGACCCTGAGATGTAAAAGGTTATTTAAGGATCATCGTGGATTTCAGTCAGTACAAGTCTGACTGTTCCTTCCGCCCCGCCTTGGGTAGGAGGACTCATTTGATGATTTTATCGCAAAAATAAAAAAATCAAACGTAATGAAAATTAGTCATAATATTTATTTTCCTCACAGTCCTAATCTAGAGTACATTTACAAGTTATTATGCCTTGTGACTGGGAATGCAGGTAGGATCATTTCAAGGTTTGTTTGAGAATCCAAAAGTAATATAAAAAATGCTTGGAGTTTGAGCTTAAAATCTTGCCGATCATCAAGTAGCATGAACCGTACCAACTACAGCGCCGAGTCTTATAGACATAATTAAAGAAATAATTATTCCGTACGAAACAAAAATACAGTAGGTACCCACCAACAGTAACTCGACACCATAGATGTGCCCACAACGATGCAATTAAAACAATTAGGCAAAAAGTGTGCCCATTAAACAACGGATAATGAATTCTGAGGGTCTGAATACAAAACCGTCTGGTCGTCGGCCGGCACTAATGGTGGTGCACGGCGTCTCACATGTCCCTCTAATCTTAGCACTCTTGGAGGTTCAAACTAGTTTAGGATATTTTTAGTTCATTATAATAATGATATTTAATTATAATAAAAAAGAAAAAAACTTTTTCCAAAAAAGTCCGTCTTCAAAAGCTACCACAAAAAAGGATACAATAACCTACATAATAACTTTTCTTTCGGAAGTTGGTGGCTTTGTTTTTTATTTCATTGACTTTTTTGCCACCGACTTGATAACCTCCTTTTTTTTGAAGTCGGGTAAAAATAAGTAGTGCAATTTAAGCACACAATTGTTTCATAATATTGCTTATTCCAGTCATGATCTCTTTCAGGCAATATTTACCTAAACATTATAAGCAAAAGCGCTATAATATACTAAAATAACAACAAAGTACAAAACAGTATCATGTCAACCGGTAAACTTAAAATACAATCATATTTCCTTTACTGTAACTGTTATGAAGCTAGCAGATATTGGGAACTACTTCATCATCATCATTATCATCTCAGCCACAGGACGTCCACTGCTGAACATAAGCTTCCCCTTTAGATTTCCACATACACCGGTTGGAAGCGACCTACCGTCGCGTTCCAGCGTCTTCCGCCGAACTTTATAAGGTCATCTGTCCACTTTGTTGGTGGACGTCCTACGCTGTGCTTGCTAGTTCGTAGTCTCCACTCTAGCTACTTATTACAGTGAAAAACGTATAACAATAATTGTGCTGCAATATAATCATCATACGTTACAGAATTATATCACAACACATGATCGTATTTGAGTTCATACCTACGTATTTTTCGGGTGACCACCACATCTCACTGCTAGGCAAAACGTATTCCAATCCTGGGTACCAGAAAGGCCGAAAACATTTTATAATAATCTTTCTAAAAGTAATAACTTTATCAAAAACTCTTCGTCTGATTCCTATCAACTTTTTCAGTTACGAACGGAAATTGCCAACTTCGCGGTTCATAACTGTTTTATCACCCGCAGGTTAATACATACCTGTAGAATATTGGTCGGAAATGAAATGTTTGCGTTCTACCAAACAAGGTGTTGAGTACCTCATAGCGTCTGCTTTGAGTCACTTCTACGTGAGTGATTTCATTTTACAGTCCATTAGATCATTTCGCTCGGTTGAGCTCTCTGGTTGGAAGTAAATGAAGTAAATAAATTGGTAACTTCCTTGTTTATGATATTTTTTCGAGATTTCAGTATGTCAACTTCTTGATGTCATTATTATATTCCTTTCTTGCTTCCTTTCGGTAATAAATTGCAGTTCATTGTGTATCAGTGATTTGTCTTCACAGCAAGTTAAGGTTTTGCGCATAGGTGTATTATTTTTGTCATTGCAACATTGCTTGTTGGTTTTTCGTGTTAAATTTTGTTTCGAAGTTAAAATAGCATTTTTTTTATTCATTTCAATCAATGTTATTGATCTCCCTCTCACACGAGAGGAGGCCTGTGTCCCAGCAGTGGGAACGTTATAGGCTGATGATGAATGTTATTGAAGTTTTGGATCTATTTGGATGACCATTATATGATGTGTCCCGAAAGCCAAAACCCACATATCGTAACAGTAATGTACAGTTTCATCTTAATTAGAAAAAACAAATGAAAACTAGATCATGTTGTGTGACAAATGAATCCTCCACATCGAGCGAGTACTACTACTAAATTAATTGGAATTGCATTGATTGCCTGATCAATGAACGTGTTTGTAAAGTAAGCGCCTTTGCCAACACGTAGATTGCAATTTGCGGAATTGATGAATGGTTCTCAAGATAGTCAGTTCAATTTAGCAGTCGATATCAATCAGTATTAATGGACTTGCTAGCAACGAGTAGATTTTATCACGATTTACGACTGATTTGAGAATTTTAATCCCGGCACAATCTCTTTGATTAGCGGTCTCAGCAGTTGGAAACATAGATATAATAAAGAAGGTTGAAAACTTAATAATTTTCAAATCAGTCCTTCAATAGCCTACCGATTTACCGTGATCCCGGAACGTAAAGGACGTTCCGGGATCACGGTAAATCGGTAGTCCCGCGACCATGACAATGTGTATGAAACAACTTTGGTAATATTATAAAAGACTAGTCCCTACCTGCGGATTTGCCCCAATGAAGGTCGGTAATTGTTTCACTGGCAAAATACTACCGGGATATAAGACTATCCTATGTCCTAGTCCCGGTCATAGTCTACCCAGATGTCCATACAAATTAGTTCAGACATTTTAGCCTGAAAGCGCGAGCGTCAAATTTACTTTTGCGTTTGAAATATCAGTCAGGATTAAAACATGTTCCGAGACGAGATGCTCATGGCGTATGGAGTAAAAATAAACAAAATGAGCTGTTCAAAAAGATGCCAAGGTGGGCTTTTTAGGGATTTAATACGCGTGAGCGCGTGTATTTTAGGGGAAACCCTGAAGCAATCAATCTTATGTCATTGAACCGGCAGCCATTAGCCACTGTCGTATGAACAAATCGAACAAATTGGTCAAATCGACACCCACACAGAGCTTCCGTTGTGAACGAACGATCAATCTGATAGGGATACGTGCTAAGCTGGATTATTGAGTGATGCCCACTTATAAGGCCTGCATTCCTCGAACAGTGATATGCAGGGATATCGGTCACGTACGGTCAAGTATTTTCGTCGCAGTATCCTACTGTCCTACTAATCGTACTATCCTACTAATCGTACTATCCTACTTATCATACTATCCTGAGGTCGAAGGACTAACACTAATTACTGCGACCCCGGAATGTAAAGAGCTATTGAAGAACACCGTGGATTTTAGTCAGTACGAGTCTGACGGTCCCTCCCGCTCTGCCCTAAGTGGGAGGACTCATTTGATGCTTTTTACCACGCTTAAGGCAGGAGGAAGTGTCAGACTTGTACCGACTGGTACCGAAGGTGTTCTTCAATAGCCTCTTACGTTCCGGGGACAAGATAATTCGTTAGTCCCACGACATCAGCAGCACAATGACTGCGCCCCCGCCCAGTCATTGTGCTGACAGCTCTTTGAGGCGCGCGTGGAACACAACGCGCTGTCGACCCCGGCATGGTCCATGATCGGACAGCGAGTCACCCATTACTCGCCGTCCGCGCCTGCGGTGGCTGGAGACCTTCCTGCGTACGAAAACGTCTTAAATGAAAAGTAAAGGCACGTTTTAGCAATAAAATTCCATGCCGCAGTTAACATTGGCCCACTACGCTATTTTCTATAATAAATTGCCGAAGTGCCTGCATAGTGTAACCTTGGAAGTTTGGGGTTAGCCATATAATCAGGGTTACGCTATGCAGATACAAGTCGATGCCGGGGTCAGGGTTATACTTGTAGTATGCAGGGTTAAATACGCAGTAAGAGTCTTAATCGATGTAGCTACAGAAAAATGGTTTTAGGAAGCTGACCCTTTTTTGGGTAGTAAAATTATTCAGCCCTCTCACCCTCAATTCACCCTTAAGTAGCCTTTTGCGTTTTAGGGTCATGGTTGTCTTTACAGAGGGACCCGTGGCCCCAGCAGATGGCTAACCCTAACGTTTCATGAAACTCCGGTCATAAATTCACATATTTTGGAAAAAGGAAAAGTCAGCGAGAAAATTTCCAAAACAACATAGAAGTCAATTAATACAAATGGAAGAAAATTTATTAATCAAACCATTTAGATTCTATCTCAATCGCAACCATCAGAAATGAACAAAAAATATGTTGTTACAGTAGTTTTCATAAAGAAAATATCTAATGGCGGCGCCGGATGGACGCGCCATCTTGGCGCCAACACTCACACCACAAGATGACTGTATTATTAAGCTCATCCCTAAAAAAAGAAAATGCTGCTGCGTAATTATTATGTTTTAACTTATTGTGGCTAGCAACGTCAAAAGATTTAATTTTGTATAATAACATCTTTTGTGATTTCAAAACCACATTTGGTGACGGTTAATTTGTGAATAGGTTTAGATGAATGAAAGAAAGTCACTAACTGTTAAAACTAGTGAAATTTATATAACGCACTATAATATTATTATTTATTATTAGCCTGAACTGTCCCACTACTGGGCAAAGGCCTGCCTCCATTCCTTCCAATGTTCACGACTTTGCGCCACCTCTTTCCAATTCTCAAGGAAGACATCCAGCTCGTCCCACCATCTCCTTCAAGGTCTACCGCGGCCCCGCGTCGCTGTTTCAGGGCACCAATCATGAGTTTTACGTGCCCACAACTCGTTCGGCATGCGGCAGACATGTCCTGCCCAATCCCATTTAAGATAATAAGAAAAAAATGATTCCTACAAACCTTATTGGTACTGACAATACGGAACACAGGAAAAAAAGAACAGCATACGTATTGCTTGCTATCCTTTTTGATGCCAGGCCGACTTCAAGTTAAAATTGATAAAAGCTACATGGCATTATGTTTTTAATTATTTAGGTACTTGGTACCTGCTTAAAATACGTCAGTGTATTTCAGTAGATTCAGAATTAGATAGTGTTGTGAAGGACGTCCATAGTTACGCCGGAAGGCGGAAATCAATAACGGGGGGAATACGAGGAATCTGTAAACATCAACAACCGAACTTTCCAATCCAAGTTAAAGTTTACAAATTACTGTATTTCACAAGCATCCGTCAAACAATATGATTAGGATTAGGATTGATATATAATATTAATTCCGTATGTTATACTTTTTTCCGGTTCCCTGGAAAAGGTGATCTCTGCGGTTGAGCTACGATGCGCCTGCGCTTTTGGTAAAGGCAAAACTTGTTAGAATGTCTCATGCATCTATCATTTTTAAGGCAGTGTTAACAATTTTTTTTTGAAGAATGTCACCATCATCCTGTTAAGGCTAACATATAGTCACTTAAGAGAATCGTCTCATAGATTTAGGTATTGTAGTTTTGTATGAAACAGCTGTTTCTTTTTTTGCTTAAACGATACCATTCATTAGTGATACACTCAGTATAAATAAACATAAAACATTTACTTGGCACAAGAACTACATAAACACACAATATAAACGAAATGAAATTAACATTGAACAACTAATACCTTCTTTTAGTACTTACTGTAGATCAATCAAGTCTTGTAACCCATTCTCGTAGCCTTTATTATCTTGTTGCTAAACATAATTATGTACAATATGCTCAGCCAATTTTCCTTCAGGGAATACCTACAATAAATTATTTTCTTCGCTCGCCCTGACAGGGGCTGATTAGATTACCCATTTTTATTTTAACCTTGTATTTTTTTAACTAGTTTCAATTTTAATCTTGGGAGGGGAACGCAGTTTCGTAGAGTGATTTATTATCCGATTTCTTCTGAGATTAAATTTGCTGTACCTACCCAGTAAATTTTCTTTGGTCGCGTTGTGTGAGCGCGTTTTGTGAGAACTGGGAGGAGGGACGTTCTTTGGTCATGGAATTGATTATAAAGGTGCCAGTCAGGACTAAGACCGAACAGCGTACTTGCACGATACTGACATAAATTGTATGGGAAATGGAATAGTGTAGCTACGAACATTGCTACGAACAAAGAACTAATCTTATCCATCCAATTAACGCAAAGTCCCCGTTAACTTTACATCACAAAAACTAGAAAACCAGAGGCCCTATCATGACTCTTCCCAATTTTGCGTTAAAGTAAACTGGGAAAATGTAACATTATCTGAAATAAACGTAAGAAGATGTATTAAGTTGTTTATATTTTATGAATTCACTGTGGAGTTCGGACATTATTTTGCTAACACTGATTTAATTTCACTTTACTATCATTATTTTACCTGTACGTTACACCAAATTCCTTCATTCTTAATTCCTGATAAAACAAACCCCAAAAACACTAAAATAAGCAACAGTTGAGCAACCCGCGGTCTGAAGATACACTCCAGTCATTATATGCCCTTTATATGTTAGTGGGGAGACGCGGAAACAAGTGCACTCATCCACTCCACTCACACACTCACCCGTGTTTCAGCGTTCTTGATACTCAAAGCCACTTCGCATTCAGCGAGATTTCAGACCAGTGTTTGCGAGCTGGCGGGCCTTTGTGTAAACGTTGGCAAAAAGTGGTTAATTTGTTTTTTTGTGAAGATGTTACGACTAGATTTGTAAGGGAAGCAAAATAGACATTATAGTCACTTTGTATTTTGACTGGAATGACATAGGCAGCAGTGAGGAGGGTGGCCCAGTGGTGTTGGACCACACTTACGAGGCGTGGGTTCGGACCCCGCCAGGAGCAGGCGCAAGCACTTTGTGTTATTTATTTAATAACCACTGCTCTCAAAACGGTGAAAGAAACGATGTTTTATCATGAGGAAACCGACATGTCTTAGAACAAAAACTCGAAGACATATGACATCTACCAACCCGCACTCGGCCCTCGTGAAACAGAGATCTTGTCATATAGAGAAAGTCTGTGTCCCAGTAGTGGGAACAATATAGGCTGATGATGATGATGATGATATAGGAAGGCAGAAATGAGTGGCAACGCCGGGAGGAGAAACTATAGGTCTAGAAAGACCTAAACACACCTTATTGGTGATGTGCGCAATCGGCGTGCTTGTATGACCAGATTTATGAAAGCGCATGAGGCGAACGGAGTAATGTAAGAATTTTAGCAGATGGCTCTGTATTTCTACCTACATAGGAAGAAGTCGTGAGTTTATTTGTGTATTGGTATAAGAGTAAATACGATGCGGTTCTGACAGTGACCCAAAGAGACGAAGTGTTATTGCATTGCGGCAGGCTGCGTTTTAACTCTGCGACGTGACGTAGGCGCTTCGTCACTGCGTTGCAATTGCGACACTACTGTTCGCGCTCAGTATTGTTTCCAAAAATTTTGACAATTGTTTCATAGTTTCAAGTAAGACTTACCAAAAAATAATTATTGAAACATAAATTGCAGATATCATTGTAATTTTTGACAATGAACTTGGCATTGTCATCATTACTGCGTCTTTCGTGTTTGATCTACCCACGGAACAAATATTTGTATGATCCGAGTCTAGGTATTTGTGTACATAATTGAGTTTCTAAGTCTGTAAACGCACCCATGATACAGGAGAAATTTCTAGTGTAGGGCAACTATAAAAAATATGTATTATTTCTTTATAATCTGCAGTACAATCTGTTGCAGAATCAGCATCAGAAAATCGTAATTCAGTTTTTTATTAAATAAATATAGCTTTCCATACTTCGACAAGGTGAAACACCTACATGCTACGTTGACCATATTAAAAGAAAACACTCCAATAAGTCGTGTGCTCAAGTTATAGGCAAGTAGGAGTGGGCGATGGGGAACGGGTTAGACTGGTCATCGAGCCCACTGCCTATTTGACGGGATAGCGACCGACTTATGGCCACCGTACACCGGGGAACGATACAGCAAAGTAATTTATGTTTACCTAACGTAAATTCGTACGTAGATAGTGGTAACAAGACACAAATTCCCACGACACGGTTGGTACAGTGGTTGAGCGATTGAATGCTGCGCTGCGTGTCGCGGGTCAACTTCTGTACGGAAGAAATATGAATATGGCCTAAAGATTTTTTCTGTATGAAAGTTTCATGCTTGTAGACGAACCCTCGGCACATAGAGAGGTTCCTGGCGAGTGTTTGGCAAAGTTTAAAAAAATATTGAATACGTAGAAATACGTTGTGACACGTTAGGTTAATCTCTGAGCATTGGAATCTGTATTTTATAACTACTAACTACGTATCAATTTACGTTGGATAATGATCACTGTAACCGGTGTGCGCTAGCCTTTAGATGTGAACAGTATTGCGATCATTTACTTGATCGCCTGTCACCTCATTTCTTTTATGGTAGTAAGCACGCGGAGAACTTACTCGATACTTCCTTATTGAAAGTAGGTGTGAACAAACTGTATTTTTTTATATTATTAAGTATTTGATTACTTATTTACCAGCTTCCGAGCTTTGTTGACCCTAGGACAGCTAAAAGATGAAAAAAATAGTGGGTTAATTTTATCTACCTATTTGCTGTCTGTTTTAGCATGGCGTTGGATACCAATGTATAGTCACTACTTACCACATCTTCGCGACTTTAGGCGAGACAGTGGCCAAACATGAATCTATCATTTAATAACAAAAAATGTGACCTTGATCACTGTTTTCAATCCTTGTGAGACAGAGAAAACGCTCGTGCTTCGCAAAGCTGAAACTAGCCGATATTCGCTTTTCAACGATCGTATGCAACATTTATCGTGCGAAGTCTGAAATACAGATGTCGATACTAAGATAATAAGAATTAAGTACAAATAAATGGATGTTAAGTAGTACTTGCCTCGCCTTTGGAAGGTAATAAACGCGATGGGGGCTCGTTACAGTGCTATCGTAAACAGCCTAAACATCGTTCCGATGATAAGTCATAAAATTATTTTTGTTATGAGCTGTAGGTAAGGTTGCCATACGTCAATGAACTGCATTTTAGGGTCAAGGAAAGAGCTAATTTAATAGATAATTGGAGTTAGGACTAGTAAGCAGGATATCGTAGCCCTGAAACGCAAAGGCAACTGAAGGAGCAGATTGGACTTTTGATCAGTAAGAGTCGGATGATCCCTTCCGCTCCACCCAGGACGGGAGGAAAAAGTTAGAACTTAACAATGTAATTATTTTTCACATAAACTCACGCTTTCTTCCCATGGATGTAGGCGAAACAATAGAGTGCCACCTGTTACGATCCCTACATAATCTTCTTAAATAATAGTTATAAATGTTTATTAATTATATAAAATCATATTACTCATGCTGTTATTAACATATTCCAACTACCACATAACAAGTATTTTACGTAGAAATATTCAGTGTTGTGAAAAATTAACTTAGGGATAAAAAAATATCATAATGATTCCATTGCTCCACTCTAGACTTAGTCATGCGTAGAACAGATTGGTATGGAATTAATGCGTAATGAGTGGGGTCACGTAACGTGGAACATCGTAACAAGCAATCATAAAGCGCGGACTCTACCAACCAAAACCGATCAACTAGCTAACATATTCTGACGGCATCAATTTAATATTTATCTACACTAATATTTTTAAAGATTTTTTGTGTGTGTGTGTGTGTGTGTATGTTTGTAATGAATATACTCAAAAACTACTGAACCGACGATACTCATCCTCATCATCTGGAGAGACTGGCCTGTTGGTCTAGTGGTTAGTGACCCTGACTGCTATGCCGGGGATCGTGGGTTCGATTCCCTGTGTCTGGGTGTAATTTATCTATACTTAGGTATAATAAATCCACACTCATCTTGTTATGGTAAAAATTCAGATATCCCGTTACCGACAAAGACTTGTAAACTTGCAATGGTTGGAGCCGTAAACTTAGCCTCGGTCAACAAAGCTGCTGACAGCGCTGCCACGGCGCTATGTAAAAAGAATAGCATTACTGCTTTTGGTGTGTAGATCCCTTTACGAAGCATCAAACAGTACAATAGCATCATAATAACCGTGAGAGTCGAGAGTGATCCTATTGTTTCCGCGCCTATCGTTCAATCTCCAAGTTTTTCATTCATTCTTTCTGCGACAGATAGAAAAGATAGATCTTCTTTATACTTACGCTAAGTTCAAAAGAGATATGCCTGAGAAAGGAATGTGATATATTAATTTCTTTTCTTTTTTTAAAAAAAACGTTGCCCTTTTCTAGGAATTTGTCCTGCGTCGTGGGTGCGTTTACAAACATATAAACTCACTACCACAAATGCCCAGACTCGAAGCAACTACAGTGGATCACACAAATATTTGCTGCGGAAATCAAACTTGTGAAACACACCAGTCTAATCGCTCAGCCACTGCGCAAACCATTTGCTTAAGTATAATAAAAAAAAATGTAACATAGGTATCTGTATACCGTCTAATGAATGATTAATATCAAGATATTCATCACTCATTAGACGTCGATCATACATTTTGAATGGGTAAGAACTCAGAATAGATAGGTAATTGCATATTTTTTAATTGTCTTGACCAGGTTTATTAAACAATGGATAGGCAAACCTACGTCATACAAAGGAGACATAAATATAACATGGTCAGCAGAGTGCATTGTCACCGTTTGTTCTAAAACTGCCAGTGCGCAATGACCCCTAACCGTGACCTCTTAACGTTCATTCGAATCGTTCTTTCATTCGAATCATTCGTTCGTGTCTCCATCCTCAACATGACGATTAGTTACGGTATACTACTATCTGTTGCCAAAGGTTTCGCCCGCGTGAGACTCAACTTATTTTCTCACGGAAGCATTATACTGATAATTCTGTGTTAATCGAAACTATAACCTGTTTCTGAGCCGAATTTCATAAGGATCCATTCAACCGTTCTGCGTGTTTGAGTAACCAACAAACATACATCCCTCCAAACGTTCGCATTTATAATAATCAAATTGAGAGACATCAAAATCTGTTCTCTTGTGATTGACTATCAGTCAAATATCCATCCATCGAAACATCCCATTTGTAATAGTAGCTAAAAGTTACATTATATAGCTATATCAACTGTTTTCACGGTTTCACCCCTCCTACTCGTGTCCTATGAAATTTTTCAATCGACTAAAGCCGAATGAAAGCTTAGAGCTGGATTTGCTATTCAACAAATAGTACTGATTCCAAAGTGTGGACTCTCACATGTAAAATTGATTGACGAACAACATAAACATTTTATTTTAAGGACCTCTAATGAATTACTCCTAAACATTAAAAATATTCCCACGCCTACTAATTCGTGTCCAACTCCCAATTAATGATGGATGCCCCGCTGTCTCAATGATCAATTAGGCTTGTTTATTTAAGATCATTGTATACTACGAGAGACAGTCATTAGGATCATTTTCGCCCGCAGTGTCAAAACTACAGTAGCGAGCGAAATTATTGAATCACTTACAAGGAATTGATTCGGGATAGCTCCCTAAATAATGGCGTGATTTGTATGAATTTGGTATCAATTAAAGTTTACAGTTAAACCTTGAAAATGGTACGATTTTTATTATTCTTAACTAGTTATTAAGTACTGAAGATCGCGTGAAATGGAAGTAAGTGATTCCATACTTTTGCTCGCAAGTGTAGTTTTGATACTACAGGCGAAAATGATCCTAACAAACACTAGTGTAATTAATCCAACAATGACAGAATTTTATCAACGATACTAAACTGGTACCATTTTCGACTTGACCTTGTGCGATGACGATTAATTCCCCGATCGGGACAGTCAGTAGGTTGCGTCGCTGGACCGGCCTTGCTGACATGACGTAACCAACCTGTATGCCTTCGAGTCTTTGAGCCGGCGACCGCGCGGGCGCAGCGCATCTCGTTCGAATTTCTTTAAAGACGCGAAACAAATCGATAATAAATTGAATGTGTGCTATTAGTGTTAACTGCCAGTGATTCTATGTGGCCCTAGTACTCGATGATGTAATTGTGATTGTGATGTGATGATGATATAATTCAGTTTGAAGAAAATTAAGTACAAGTATTGGATTCTGTGAGAAATAGTCAAGTTTGTGTGGGACGACGTAAGTTATCAACTTTTTTTTTGTTTTTATTAGAACTTGTGACTGCGCTTGCTCAATGATGGCTTAAATCTGTGAATTCTTAAGTTGATAATCCCTATTTAAATAGATCTTTGATGTGAAATTGTGTTTATCTATTTAATATTATAAAGAGTTTGTTTGAACGCGCTAATCTCAGGAACTAGCGGTTCAAACTGAAAAAATATTTCTGTATCGGATAGGTAGTCTATTTATCGAGGAAGACTATAAATGCGAGAATATCAAGCTACGATCAATAGGAGCAGCGAAAGAAACCGCGAGGAACAACTAGTAGTAGCTATGGTAACTTCAAGAGGCCTAGAATCATTGTCATTAGTAAACAACTTGTTGACTATTGCGTATCTAATTAATTAATAATTAGTTAGGTACATTGAGTCCTCATTAAGGATACTAATTAAACGTAAATGGCAAGTGTTCATTTGATTTAGAACCTAATAATACTCCCATTTAAAAAGATCTTTAATACAATTTTGTCTGTCCGTGTTTTCGTAGAAATGTTATAAATAAAAATATCCTGTTTCAAGAGACTTAAAGATGAGCTCATCTAGAATAGAATTAATTAATTAATTGAAGATGAAACCAGTTCGATGACCTCTGTCTTTTGGTTGTTGACAAGACATTCGGCAATCAAATGATAATTTTATGTTCAATCATTATAATATTGGCGCCATTTTATATTTGGTTTATAACGCACGGAACTAATATTTATATGACCTACTAGCAGTTGTTCTGGATCGGAGTGTTTGTCTATGAGAAATCTATGTTTGTAAACGCACCCACGACTAAGGAGCAGTGCCGTATTATCCATAAGTAACTTTAGGCCAGTGCCTAGGGGCCCACTATGACATGAAAAAATTAAAGAAAATGTTTTATGAAACCACGGTAAAAACTAAATTAATCAAAAATTGTCTTCGATCATCAATGTCGCAAAGCCGTTTATTTGATAATTTGCAACAGTGGTAAATCAAGAAGTTTTAAACGATTTTGTATCTAAAAAAATTGGAAGGGTTAATATTTAAACATGCTTCTTAATCAGTACAGTACATTTTTATTTTTTAATGTTTATGTTTCATTTTTAAATGACTCCGACACTGCGTCTTGTAGATTGTGGAGAAAGTCTTTTTTCACTTGAAGGAAGGCGCATATCTTTGCAATGTGATGACTGAAGTCTGTTGTGGATGATGATGTTACCTTCTTTTTATTTCGTAATGTAGACCATAAAAAAAATCCAAATTGCGTTGTTGTGGTATCAAAAAGGGAGGGCCCGAAACGAGCTGTGCCTAAGAGCCCCGAGATGGTTAATCCGGCCCTGCTCAGGAGAAATTCCTAGTGTGTTGCCCCAATCTAGAAATTTCTCCTAGGTGTTGAAATTGGATTTTTAAAAAGGAACCCGCCTTCAAACAGGAGAAGGTACTATTTCATTTTACTTTATATCTGTACTCATTCATAATTCAAAGATTAAATAAAATGAAAGCTTAGTTTTATCATAATTTACGTATCATTAGCATTTGGAATACATATTTCAGTCGCATCGTTTTTGACATTAAAAATGATGATATCATTTCTATTCTAGAGCGTTTATTACCTAAAATAACTTCTACTAGAAGTTTGAAAACTCAGCTGCGGGTCAGAAACTTTGCTGAAATGCCTAAAATTTAAATTAGGTTACTCGACAGCGATATGTTTAAAATTCAAGGATTCAGTTTTTGGTAAAATATTCACCGCTGAGTTTTCATCAATTTATGGATCCAGAATTTTTTACAACATTTTTTTATCGGTGAAATCGCTGAATTGTGAACTTTCAGACTTTTTGAAGAAAATTTGCTTTAATGTCACTTTATTATTTTACTAGCAGCCTGCCCTTGCTTCGGTTAGCTCCTGGTGTACTTAACTGTAAATAACTTTAAAAATACAAACCTTGCCCTGACAATAACGAACACAACAAAAACAGAATTATCCAATTTATTGTAGGAGACATACAGGGGACTTTTGTTTTACACTATAGAAAGATTATTACGGCCTTTCGCGGGTACTTTAGCTACCATTACCAATATAAGTTGCACCTTGTGTTAAAAATTATACAAAACCTTCAGACGTCGTGCACAAGTTGTACTTGACCAGCTGCTACTGAAAATAGCTGGTTGTCTGACTCAGACTGTCAGGTGCATATTGTAATGCAAATGGAGCTAACAGCTGGAATATGCAGGGCGCATCACTGTCTTTGACGTCTTTGTTGTTAGGTACTTCGAATATCAACTTTATTTGAGTGCAAACTAGGGTAATTTTAGATTACCTTACTGACTTACCTTACTTAAAATTTCAGACATTCTGACATTATCATCATCATGATAATGTCTGAAATTTTGTAAGATGAATGCATGACTGTGGTAAATTAATTTTAAGATGTAGTTGTACTAGTGTAATTGGCTTTTGTATTATTAAATAGACTAATTGGCTTCGGCCATTCTGTTTACGTAAATAAATATTTATAAAAAAGGAGTAAAGAAAATTTGACAATATTATAACTTCAATCTCGGCCGAATGCTCTCTGCTAACTTAATGTTTTGTCTAGCATTCTTATTATTATATTCATTTTTTCTTTTCTAGAAAATTTTCCCCAGAGTACGAATTTCTCCTGTATAAACTGTGTTTTTTATTATTTCTATCTAAAACGCAAGTTGTCTACGTGTTGGGTAAATTAAACTGCGTCTACAGACTTTGTATACCTAATGCAGTTATAACTACCTACTGTAGAAACATATGTATTACGCATTCTATGAGCATCACTGTCCCTGTAGAATGATTGTGAATAATTACTGCATGCTATTGATTTGTAGACAATAAGCCGACGCGACGCATTATTGTTTTCTTGTAAAGGCCGCTAGTCGATTGGTTTTCTGTTTACTCTATTGCCTGTAAAAACTAACTGTATAGGAATGCAGTGGCGTTTATAGAAGAAAATTATTCACTATTCTATAAAATTAAAGTCGATTTCTGTGTGATTGAACAAATTCGAAACAATTGAATAAATCATCATTTAAGGGGGTTTTCGGTAAAAAATGTCAATTTACATAAAATCGGGGTTTTTTAAAGTTGAATTACTACAAATTGGCACAAAATTATTAAAAACTAATTTGTATACCGCATTAAGCAATACAAAACATAATTTTTAATTAATATTAAGGTTGAAATAACTATTAAAAAATACACTTTTTGTAAGTGGAGATCAGGCTAACAGAAATCAGTAAAAAAAAACTTACAATAAGTTATTTTATCGACAATATAACATTTCAAAGTTACTACTAAATTACGCGGCGCCGAGCTGTGTCGGCCAGTTCTATACAAATACAATATAAAAATATGCCTAATGCGGTACTAAAATTCCTTTTTAATCATTTCGTGCCAATTGGTAGTAATTAAACTTTAAAAAACCCCGATTTTATGAAAATTTTCATTTTTTACCGAAACCAGCCTTAAAGATTTAAAAAAGCAAAAAACAAAGGCAAGAATGTTAATAAGCACTAAACACAGACCTAGGTTATAAAAAATCTTCTGGCCGTTTTCATTAACAATACGACATCAAAATCTAATCAACTGTTGCAACTAGAACCTTCTGCGGCAATCCGAGAGTTGAAAATCTAACAGAGCATTTTTCTTTAGGCATTTATAAGTGTCATGAAAACAGGCATTACTCTTTTTAACGCGGCTTAGTTTTATGGCGCAAATGGCTTATCAGACAAGTGTACTTGTGAAGTAAATTGATGTAAATAGGCCAAAAGAATGTGTTAAGGATTTTGTTATAAAACAACATTTGAACAATAGTGTATTTTACTGCATAAATAAATTGAACATATAATTATTTAGTTTGTCAAATAGTCAGTAATAATATTGGAAAATAAAGGACACACAGTTTTTGTTTTTTTTAAATCAATGAATATTGACAAAGATAAAACGCTTCCAAATTCGGGAATGGGGTCTGTGACGTCATTACGCTTGTAGAATTGTAACGACTGAGTGACGTTTTGTTGATTTTTAGAAGCGTTGAATCTTTGTCAATTTTGGTTTACGTGACAAAAGAAAAAATAAGGGTCTAATATTTTTTAATAATCTACATTTCGGACTAATAAAATTGGTTGAGTAAAATACCCTATTTTGTTTTTGTTTAAGTCAAGAATTTGAAATTTTCGAGACAAAATCTCCCTGGCTGAACAGATGCCACTACTAAAGATAAAATATAGAATCAGGCTCATCTTTGTGGGAACGAGATGGCGCTAGAAGACTTATATAGCTCTATCTCTTTCCCACACTGGAACTACTCACGCTTTATGACGTGGTAGACCACCAGGCGTTACTTTGCGGAAATCCATGACATTAGGTTAGTAAATGTCATGTTTTTTTTTTTTTTTGTTTTAATTCTGCGAAAACAAAAACAGGATTACTTGCAGGATGCAGTACCTACCACGGGGGGAAAGGGTGGTACTTTAGATGGCAGTACATCAACCTTTCCCAATCACATTTCTTTAATGGATTTTCAAATGTATCATAAAAGAAGAAGGTTTATGTTCGCTTGGGAAGATAAAGTTTAGAATAAATTGACGTGCTAGCATGTCTGTACCTGATTATTTACCCACCTTTCACCTATTATGTACAATTCTTGTGTAATAAGAGTCGAGCCTATTGCCATCTACCGATCTAACCGATAAATGCTAGTGAAAAGTTCATATAAGAAAAACCTAGTAACACGACCCTGCCAACCAAGGATAACCCTGAACTTCTTGCTCAACAATCACGCTTGCTAATACTAGAACTAAGATGTCAAATAACAACGCAAAAAAATAATTGGCAATTGGATATATCTACAAGTTTCACAAACGGTCTAGCTTCTTTACATTACAACAATGTACTTACTCCATAAAATTCTAAAGAAACAAAAGAAACATTGCCAAAGATATGTAACGGCGACGTCTGAATCTGTTGCTTTTACCAACTATAATTAGTCAGGACATTGACGAGACAAAGGGGTCGGAATATTTGAGTTATTCCACTCTGATCCCCAAAAACTGATCCCCTAGAAGTAAAAATATATGAAAGGGGATCGGTTTGGGGATCAGAGTGGAATAACTCGAATATTTTTGTATGAAGTCTAGCCATCCTAACTTTCTCTTCATTTGTTTTTCAAAATCGTTGCTACGATAAAATGCGTGAAATTTTGTAAAAGAGACACCTTTTCCTAAATATAAGCCTATTAAAGTTGATGTCGATAGCAAAGGTTTGTTACTTTAATGACTTCTTTTGTTTGTCTAACGTTTTTCGCCTAAATCGCTGAAACATTTTTGATCAATTTTGCTTCATGGATAAATAGGAGTCTAGAAACGGCTATGAGCAAACGGATTCACGTTTGCAAAAGCTTGTATCTAAATAAAATGAAATGGCGGAAACTAGTTATCAATAGTTTTGTCCCAGTGACTCATAGTCATAGCGTCCATTGACACCAACAGACGACACACGTGTCCATAACCATTTAAGCAACACTACTTACAAAGCCAGGTGTTCAAATTCCCAACAGAACTCTTATAGCATAATAAGTAGAGGAAGACCTTTTCATCTAGGTACTTCTGTACCTTTTTATAAACTCCTGACCTTGGCCCCAACACCGGGACCCTCTCCCTACAGCAACCTTTACAACGTTCAGCGAACCGTGGAGTCGCTTCCTCAACAACCATTATTAAAGAAACCGTCATTTTATACAAAACTCACCTGGTCAAAGACCTTATTAAGCTGGTCGTGTAGTGCGACGATTAGGTGTGCTACTTAGGTACTGAAATAGCACATCGCGTTTTGATAGCGTACGTTTCGGTTGTGTGTTGTGCATAGATTGTTATGTTTTGGTTTGTTCTGTGATTTTGCGGAGAAAAGGAGCAGTGGATAGCGAACAATGGACATAGGTTAGTTCAAGACATTTCCTTGATGTTATATCGGTGGTAATTCCAAAAAGAACTTGGCCCCATTGTGTTTAACAGTCTGAATTTATTGTCAAATGACTCGCAAATAGAGACGACTATTTATTATTTGGAGTATGTCAAAATACAGCTGAGGTGAACAAGAAAGGTCAACTGTATAGCTCTCGAAACCAATATATTTGTATGAAAGTTATTTGAACCCAGATGATGCCGGCGAAAAGCGAAAAATGCCTTTATTTATTTGTATGTAAATCAAAATAGTAATACATAGGAATACTTTCAGCTTTTAGTATGTTTAAGTTCATTATTACATCGAAAACTGTACATTGTATTTACAACTTAAGGCATTTGTGTGAGTGGAAAGCCTTATTGTAATCTCTTTGCCAAGAGCTGTTATATTGTTATTGTTATTGTTATTGTTCAGGGCTCCCTTTTCCGCATTTGGACTCGTAGGTGGTCCGTTATGCGTGAGGTGGGACGATTGGCTATGTGAGCCAACCCAGCTCCTTCCAGAAGCTCAGAAGTCTCCTGGGACGTTCGCAGGCTTCTTGGAGTGACCTTGGAGTACCAAGGTTTTGTGCCCGTTGGTTAGCAACACCCTCGCATTCCAGGATTACGTGGGATGCTGTTTCATCCGCGTTCAGGCAGCCCCTGCACAACGGGCTGTCTGTCGCGTTGATGTTAAACAGATGTTTGTTGAGTGGGCAGTGGCCGGTGAGCATACCCACCACAACTCGCAAGTCTGTTCGTTGGAGTCTGAGAAGTCTACTGGTCAGTCGCGGTGTTAGTGCAGGTACCGCCTCTTTAGACTGTCTGCAGTCGGTTGTGGATGCCCATCTGGCATTATGTTGTGTTTGGGTTTGCAGGCGTACCCAGGTCCTAAGTTGACCTGATGGGATTGGCAAAAAGGGTGCGGGACCGGCGACATCCACATCCGAGCCTCTCCTTGCAAGTTCGTCTGCCGCATCGTTACCCAATGATCCACTATGTCCTTTGATCCATTGCAAAATGACCTTGTTGCGGTCCGATATTTTTTGCAATGCTAAGTGACATTCGTAAATTAGGCTGGACGACATGATGTTGCCGTTCAGCGCCGTAAGTACAGCCATACTGTCTGAGAGAATTCTGATTCCATAGTTGGAGATGTTCCTCTCCTTGACTGCGATGGCAGCTTGGGTGATTGCTACACATTCACATTGGAATATGGAGCTATGTTCCCCTAGCGGTAAAGATATTTTGATGTTGAGATCCATTGAGAATACACCGGCTCCTGTGCCGGTTTTGGTTTTAGAGCCGTCCGTGTAAATACGGACTTCGTTAGCTCCGGATTGATCTCGCTCGGTCTCCGTTAGTTGAATCCGATAGAGTTTATCGAACACGTAAGTTTTGGGGATTCTGTCACAGGGCGCTTCAATGTATGGTACATCGTTTAATGCCCTTTCCCATATTATGGTGTGATTGCCCCTTTGGTTTTTCCACATGCCGGAGTGTTTCAGCCTGATTGCCGCCATACTGGCTTCCTGTTTAATAAAGAGATCCAGTGGCGGCAGGCCAAGCATTATCTCCAGGGCATTGGTGGGTGTTGTTCGCATACATCCTGTGGTGGCTGAGCAGGCCAACCTCTGGAATGTCTGTAGTTTTTTACGGGTGGTTATGAGTTCAGTTCTGGGCCACCAAACTACCGCTCCGTAGGTGATTATTGGTCTAATTACGCTCTTATATAGCCATAGTGTTATTTTCGGCGAAAGGCCCCAGGATTTTCCCAGAAGTCTTCTACATTGCCAAAATGTTATGCTTGCTTTGTTAATCTTGTGGTCCAAGTGTTTGTTCCATAACAGTTTGCTGTCAATGATGATACCCAGATATTTGACCTCATTTGTTAGGGACAGCTCGGTGCCAAACAGTTTAGGAAGTTGTAAACTGCCAAGATTGCGTTTATGGGTGAACATGATGAGTTCCTTTTTTGACGGGTTCACTGATAGTTCGTGCTTCAAGCACCATTGTTCAACGATCTTCAGAGCCTGCTTTGCCAGGTTGCACAGAACATTCTCAAAAGGTCCCGTTATGAGAATGGCTAGATCGTCTGCATAGCCCACCGTGTAATACCCATGGTCGGTGAGTCTGCATATCAGCTCATTGACCACGATGTTCCATAGGAGGGGGGAGAGAACACCTCCTTGCGGACAGCCTTTAGCTACCACCCCTCTGGTCGTGGTATTTACGGTGAATTGAATAGCCCTTTGTCTTAGCATGTTGTCTATCCACCCGGCAGTCGTGGGTTCGACCCCATGCCTGGATAGGGCTCGGCTTATGCTGTTAAAGATAGTTTTGTCAAAGGCGCCTTCAACGTCTATAAAGACGCCTAAGGTTGATTGTTTAGATGATAGTCCGTTCTCAATTCGTGATACGACGCTATGTAGGGCGGACTCTGTTGATTTGCCCATACTGTAGGCATGTTGATTAGCGTTGAGTGGCTTACACGAGAGAGCATGCGTTCGAATGTCCCTTTCACAGAGCCTTTCGAGGGTTTTAAGTAGGAAGGATGTGAGGCTGATTGGCCTGAAGGACTTCGGCTGCGTGTAGTCACTTTTGCCGGGCTTCGGAATGAATACAACTTTGACTTCTCTCCACTTGAGGGGAGTGTACCCGTAAGCAATGCATGCCCTGAACAGGTTCACGAGATGCACCACCAGACGGTCATCGCTCCATTTCAGTAGCCCTGGAAAGAGACCATCCAGGCCCGCTGATTTGTATGGGAGGAAGCTGTTGATAGCCCATTTCACCTTATCATATGTAACGATTCTTTGGGCTTGGTGCCAGTCGGTGTTGGATGCTGAATTGCTGGTCTCAGCTTCCCAGCTCCCTGAGGAGGTAATAACACATCCCGGAAAGTGAGTCTGGAGCAGCAGTTCGCATGTCTCAGCATCCGACTTGGTAAACATGCCATCCGGTTTTTTTAAAGAACCGATGTTGCGCTCAGGTTCGCTAATCAGAATGTTTTTTATTCTGGTGGCATGGCTGTTGGATTCTATATTCGAACAGAAGCGTTTCCAGCATTCGCTTTTCCTGAGACGGATTTGCTTCTTGTATTGATGTTGGGCTTCTTTAAATTTGTCCCAATCGTTTTCCTGTCGGGTGTTTTTAGCTCTATTGAATAGCTTTCTTACCTTGCGACGCAGTTTTTCGAGTTCTGGGCTCCACCAGCTGGTCTTACCTGCAGGGGCCCGTCGTGGCGTCACAAGTGGGCATGTTTTTTCAAAGCAGTCCACTAGAGTCTTGGTAAGCAAATTGTTGTGAGTGTCAATCGCCGCGGCGTTTACATAGCTAGGAATTGGAACTCCCTTCAGATTTTCCGCCGTTTCGGCAAGGTGCCTTACGCGGTCCATCTTCCGGGGATTCCGTCGCGGCTCCGCGGGATTTACCATGATGTTAATCGTGTATATGATCCACCTGTGGTCAGAGCAAGATAATTCTTTGGAAACATGCCAGTTCAAGATATGCCGCGATATATTCTCTGTTGCAAAAGTGAGATCAATGATAGTTTGGGCTCGTCTCGTGACAAAAGTCGGTTCAGAGCCCCGATTCATAATTCTTAAGTTAGTGGTGAAGAGATAGTTCAGAAGTTCCTCACCTCGTGCGTTCGACTTCTCGCTGCCCCAGATGGTATGGTGCGCGTTGGAGTCGGCCGATATGATGAGCTCCAGGCCTTCCCTCTCGCAGTAAGCCACCAGTGCTGTGAGCTCCGGTGTGGGCACCTCCTCGTCGCCTGGCAGATAGGCAGACGCAAGTGCCACCTCGGGTAGGCTGAGGGAGGGGTTGCTCAGGAGCCTGATGGTAGTCAGGTCCCTGGAACAGAACTCGGTTAGTAGAACTGCAGGTATATTGTTTGGTAAAAATATGCAAGTCCTTGGTTTACTTACGGTAGTGTTCAGGAGGAGTTTACCTCCGATGTTGGAGAGACCACAGATTCTGCCATTCCTAATCCAAGGCTCCTGGATTAGGGCTATGGTCTTGGTAGGTGCCTCCAGCGCCTTACGCAAGTTGGTAGTAGCAGTAAGGCTATGCTGGAGGTTGGTCTGGACGATATTAATGGTCTCGAGGAGGGGAGCTGCCGGGGCCATCGCTGCTGTTCCCGAGCAGTTTCTCCTCATCGTCCACTCCTTCTCCACTGAACCAGTCCAACCTGGTGGTCTTTGCCGAGGCAACGACGACGGCCATGGGACTGGGTGGTGAGTTATCTCCAGACCCCTGTGGAGACACAGGGTTGTTTTGGCTCACCGTGGATGAGGGGGTTGATAGAGCCGGACCTGAGCCTCCGGCAACTAGCTCCGTACTGTTGCTGCTGGCAACAGGTCCGGTGGTCTGGGGCGCAGAGGGTTTGGCCTGCTCGTCCTTGGGTCCGCTTACCTTCACCTCCTGCTGGAGCATCAGGTAAACCGACCCCGTCTTGTAACAGACGCGGCGGTCCCTCTTCACTATTTGGTCGGTCTCCGATTGCGGGATTCCGAGGACGATGTAGACACCGTCCTTGTTGTCCTGCTTCTCGGCGTGGTAAAGGCTCCAGGAGTCGACGTTGTACCAGGGGTTTTGCCGTCGAAGCCTGATGCGCAGCCTATCCATGGTTCCATCCGTGAAGTTTGGCAGGAACATCCCCGCCCTGATTCTACGAGGGATCTCTGACTGGCGTCGCACCAGCAGCTTAGTCACATCGATAGGCGAGGGAAGTCCCGTGATGGTACGGCGAGCCCATTCCAGGGTGTAGTCGTCCTCGCACCAGAGCTTGAGGACTCCGTCACTTAGGAAGAGCTTGCCTCGGAAGGAAGGAGCTCGGTCGACCTCCGTTGATGATGACGGGGCGAAGATCGCCTCGTCTAGCGCCAAATCGATGGCAGCTTGGATGGCAGTCGAGTGCTCCTCGTTAAGCTCGTGGAAGGGTTCCGTTGTTACGGCCACGGCTAGGTCGTTGGACCCTATCGCGTCCGCGTAACTAACCCCTCCACGATGATGGTTGCGTCCAGTTGGCGGGATGTGTCGAGGTGTGGCGGCAAGCTTAACACGTTTGCCCCCGTCCCGCGGCGACATAGTGTCGTCGGGACGAGTCCGCTTAGCGGGCTTGGTTTGGCCATCAGCCGCACCAGAGGCCCCCGTGTGGCGCCACTTCTTCCCCGCCCGCTTACCGCGAGGCCGATAGGCGTCTTTCGCCTGCTGGCCGGCGCGAAGGTCCTGGGCTACCTGCATCGTGCCAGCCGGTCCTGCAGCGTGCTCTGTAGGCCCGCGCTTAACCGGCTTGGCTGGATCAGCATCGATCGACCCAGCAGCAGACCCTTGCGGGTTGTGCTTATCAAGATCACTGCTGCCAGCGGTTGTCCTCAGGTTGGCCCCCGCGCCCGCCTGTCGGCGAGCTCGCCGTTTCTCAGCGCGCGCCTTTGCGCGACGCGTCTTGGCCGGTGCTCTCGCGTCGGACTGAAGGACAGCGATCTTCCTCTGCTTGGTTATCAGGGGCGCGCTCCACAGGGTTTGCGTCTGTGAGACGATCCCGGGCATCGCGTCCCTGAGGGCGGTGAGGTCGATCGTGGTGGCGGCACGGACACCTGTAGATCCGGTGGGTTCCACTTGTGTCGGTGCTGATGTCGATGGTGATGGCGCAAATGCAGCCGGGGGAGGCAAAAGCAGCGCATGTGATGCAGCAGGCGACTTTGCCTCCGCGCCTTGCGGCGCAGTTGATTTCGGCGCTTCCTTGGATGCAGCCTGATGGTTTCTAGTGACCTTTTTCTTTCCCATAGGTACAAGGTGATTATTGCTTCATTCTCAGCGGCGTTCCACCCTCCTTGGAGCCCGCAAAAGGGGACGCTGTTTGCACAAACGCCAGAACTACCCCGAGAATATAGGTTCCCTCCTCAACAAGACGAGGACGGACATCAGTCCGAAGGACCCGGGTACGATTTGCCCCCGTGTGGAAGGATATAACCACACGAGGTCGCACCGGGCCCCGCGGGTGAGCCGTCTCGCCTCGAACAGATTCAGGAACCTCGCCAGACATCCCTCTTACGGGCATGTCGCAGCCGATTGACCATATGTGGCTAGCATATGGCCTCCCGTTTTGGGTGAAATCCAGGCCAAAGAGGCGTGTTGCTGTCGGCGGACACTGACTCCGGTCCACCGAGCAGCTCAACCATCCAGGACCCCTTCATCCCCCCATACGGGTCTCCACGCACGGCACAAACACGTGGGTGGCTAAGTTCCCCAACCTGCCCTCAGCTATTTTGTGATGGCAGGCCCGCAGCTGTATAGCCACAGTTGAGCTGCAGTGTGGGGTGGCTGGGGGACCGGTTTTTAGGCGCCGGTGGTTCGCCTCCGCTTCCATCTATCGGCTACAGTGACTCCGGGGAGGATGTAAGTATGTGGAACCCGTTAGTGAGTCACAGTATTACCAGGGTGTACGACGAGGACGTTAGATAGAAACTTGATGATGGGCGCCCATAGCCAAGGACCACATTCCCTTGGCGTACGCTGATCGGCGTTACCTGGTGCTTACCAGCGACAGTCTACCAGCTTGACTGCCACTCCAGGGCCGTTTGAGAAACCATCACCCAACACCCCGCCAAGAGCTGTTAGCATTGAGATAAAAATACCAGGTAGATTTTGTACCTATACGTTGATAAAGAAAATGTGGAACACAATGCATTTTATAAATTGTTCGAAAAAATGCTGTATTGTTTTTTAATGTTCATATTTAAGGTAAACATGGATTGTGGTTCAGAGTGGCGTCCATTTTCAAATGTAGGTGAATGCCTGGGAATCGAATCCACAACTGACTTTATATCCCGCATTCTTACATTGGCGATTTACCTAGAGTTCTAGACAAACGAAGAAAAATAGTAGGTTTATACTAGCAGCACTGGTTTTGCACCATGCAATTTGAAAAATCGGTTCATAAGTTCCATAGATAGACCCCTACATACAAACAAACATAATTTACGTCTCTATAATATGAAGCATGCCACCGAAGATAGGATGAAACCACCTAGGATATAAAAACACCACTTGAAAAAAATACAGTTTTGATTTTTTGAAACGTTTGAAATTTCGCGTGTTTATGCTACTTATATTAGAAGGCGGGCCATCTTCATCGCGAAACTACCTCAGACTTCATATTATAGATCCAAAAATTATGTTTGTTTGTATGTAAGGGTCTATCTATGGAACTACTGAACCGATTTTCATCCATTCCATTCCATCTGCGGCGATACTACCTTAGATAAAAACATTACATTTCATGTATATTAATATTATCCTTTTTAACTCATTTCAGGAATACCGATGAAAAGATGACGAGAAAGTTTTTATTCTGCTTCCCCTTGAGGGCGGGGAATATTGTGTTCGGATACATTGTAATAGTAAGTATTACTTATATTTACATTTATATTGAAAGTGTAGATTAGCCATTTTGTATACCTTTACCTACAGGGGTTTGCTAATCGATGGCGAGGTAGCAGGACCGGCTGAACTGGGTGCTGTGACCGTAGTACGCTAATTGTGGATTTTTGTTAATGAAAAAAGCTTGCCAGTCACTTTCACTCTACCCATGGTGAAGAAGTGTTATTTGATTGACGATTTTACCAACTCAGAAAAGGGGTTTGAAAGTAGTTCGTTAGAAGACATCCATACTATTATGGTATAAAATATAATATTTAATCGAGCAGAAACTATACGGGTCTATTAATTTCTATAAAATGGTAAATAGCAACTATTGTTACAAGTAACGACCGGTTTAATGTGGCATTTTTATTTATTTATTTTGAAATGTTTAGAAGTAAAACTTGCTGCTTGATAGCTTATTGCTAGCAAAAAAGCGTTACCTTGCATCAAGCTTTATAGTACGATACTCAACGCTTTGCTTGAATAATTATATCAGGCGTTCACATTTAAGTTCGTATTCACTTCTTATTGTAGTATAAGTGTTCTTTGTATCTAAAATAATGTTGATTATTAAAGAATATAACTGCTTTATAATATGTAGATCCCACTGCAGTGTTGGTTCAATCACAAAAAGTCACTTTACACTTTTTTACTCAAACTCTTGCGGTGAATCGGAGTGAGTGATTCCATACTTTTGCTTACTAGTGTTTTACTTTTTTCACTCTGAAAAATAAATAGATACTTTGATTTTTGTTTGACGGCGAGTTTGGTACTGTTGGTGCAATCGTAGGACGATTGACTAGCTGCGTGTCTCGGGAGGGATCGGTTCCCGAACGGAACATTTGTATAATCTACAAGTAGTTATGGGTCTCGTTGTTTTATGTAGCGATACAGGAGTTTCTAATATGGAGCATTAAAAGAAGGAAACTAGAATTATGTTTTGCTTAACAATACACATTTTCTCTGTTCCAGCTTATAACGATAGCAACAGTCGCCTTCCACTTGTACCAGCTGGGTTTGAACATCACCAACGACTATTATGACAAAGATGAGAAGTTCGCCAACTTCGACCACCTCGACAGCATATTCGGATCTTCAAAGGATTCCTTGGGGAGGATCATAGTGCTGACGTATTACACTACGTATATCTCTATAGCTTTTTTGCTATTCCTATTTGCTATATTGCTCACTTGTGGTGCTTCTAAGGTAAGAATTTTTTAATTAGTACTTATGTCAAAAAAATGATCAAATCCACTTTATTTCCATTTTCTGAAATACCTGCTTGCTCAATTTTTTTGAGTAGTTAATGCTAATTTATTTCAATCCACCTCAGTAGCTGAAGTTGAACAATTGTATGAGATTTATGAACATCGATATAGCTATAAAACGGCCCCATACATTTGAATCATCACCCTTATACCAAACAGAATTAATATCCCAACACCTTTCTGACACACGCTGTATACAAGAAAAAAACTTACGACAAAATAAATATGGAAAATATCGTTTTCCAAATATGTCGTCCGCACCTTGCGACTGCTCGAATAAAGAAAAAGTTACATTGTTCTACTTAGGGCCAACATTGTAACTTGGTAAGATTCTGATTGTGATACAATCTTCTTACTTTTAAGGAGAAACAATGTAAATTTTCATTCACATTCACACCGCTCCGATGCAGCTCTGGTATCAATATTTTATTCAAGATTCATCGATTAAATTGTACTGAATCGAGAAATGCTTTCTCAAGCATTGAGCATTGTCGGGAATGCCTTTTTTTGTTTGCAATCTCGCAGGACAATCTAGAGGAGGTTGTGTGCTGGTGTGCTGCTTATGTAGGGAACCCTAAGGGAGACGGCAACAATCAAGAAACTAAATACAAAATGTGGTACAATAAAGTACTTAATTATGTTTTTGGAGCTCTTAGAGGATCCATTCAGCCAAAATGGAGTACCTAGAAATTAGACGTTAATTCGAAAAACAGTCAGTGCTGTAGCCTATGGCCACGCAAATAATTCATTGAATCTATCATCTAATCTATCTTGCCATACAATTCATTGAATGACGAAGCGAATCTAGAGCATGCACTTGTCCATCCGACCTAAGATCCTACAGCAAATAGATCGTCCCTGCATAATTATGCGCGGTGTGACCACGCCTTTACGCAACTTGATAGCGGAATTAGAGATACCTCAATAAACACAAACAAATTAAATAACTACCATTGAAACAAATTAAAATATACGAAATTAGTTTTCACTTGTTCAAAACTTTTCTACTACGAGTGTAAAGTTAAATAATATTGGCTCTACTTTCATTGGAAATTGCTGTTACGAAACAAACCTAATAGTTATAGCAATTAGGTATAATACTTTTATAATACGAATAGAAAGAAGGAAGAGAAATCCGCGAAATGATTTTACGGTCAAACACCTTTTTTGAATGCGATTATCGTTATTATGGCACGGTTTTTTATAATAACATCTTACCAAACCGTAACGACTGTCAAAGGTATTGTACCTTAAGTCATAGCGGATAGATAGTCGTATTACCCATTGTGGGTGTTAACTGGAGAAAGGTATAGTCAGGCAAAAGGAAAAGTCTAGGCAGATGATCTTTCTATTCATATCTACTCTTTGGTTCAGTGATCGAAGACGTGACTGCTGAGGGTTCGATAACCAGGTTCTGAAAAATGTAGCAATCACTCTCTAAGGCCTGGTTTCCACCAAAGCGGAGAGCCTCTTCTCCGCTCAGCGTCTGTGGATATTCAAAAATACAAATGTTTTGAATCTGAACAATTTCCTCTCATCTCCGCTCTCTGCTGGGTACCGGGCCTCATACTTGGAATTTAAGCAAGATTGGCAAAATGGGGATGCTGTCCTATTCAAAATATTTCAAAGATTTTTTTTTTTTTTGTTGTATGGTCACCCGATATTACCATATAATATTCTGATATGAAGTATAAATAGTTACTGATAAAACTTTTATTCTAATTTTCAGGCAAACCACTGTTTGGTGACGACATTCTTCGTGTACAGCTTCTTCCATCTCTTCTTTACAATAATATTGATAGTGTGGGAGGCGCTGTCTAACGGATGGATACAACTCGGATTAGTCGCCTTGTCTGATGGTAAGTCTCATTTAATCTCGGCTTCTAAACTAATATGAAAGAGGGTCTACGCTGAGGAGCCGAACACGAGTTGAGCACAAGGTGAGTTGCTCTACTTGCGGTGTCAAGAGTAACAATCTCTCTCCTCGAACATATTGCAAATTGCCGTATTTGTCAAAAACCGACAATAGCAGTCGATCGTAGTCCAAATGCTCGACACGCGCTCGTTTGAGGAAATTCGAATAGTGCTTAGAAGGCTTTGAGCCTTTTAAGTCCGTCTACACTACTCGAATTTGTGCTCGACTCATGCTACACTCGTGCTCGGCTCGTCTAGAGTCGACCCACCTTTATTAAAGGGGAAAAAAATATGAGAAAAATGACGTAAATATGAATGTGAAGAACTTTAAGAGTTGGGAAACTGCATGACTTGCAGTGCGTCTAGATGTCAGATGATAAAAGGGGGATGGTGGGATCAGGTTGAGTAGTTTTTGAGCACACTCATCGTCGGTAGTGGTCTTTAGAAGACCGACAAGCAGGCAACCTTGCAGCTGTGAATTAAGCTGTGAAACTTGGCATCTACCAGTTTAACTTTGCCAATGACCCTCTTAGCTCTGCATTCCATCGAGAAGCAAGTTGATATTTGATATTTCTGTTTCTTACATTTTGACTATTGACAGTAGATACAAAAAACACTGCCAAAGCATCAGACTAGTTAACAATTAAAATATAGGACATCTCTTTATTCGGTAAAACATTTCCGTGGGATAATTTTTACCTTCAAGCGGCTACTTATATGGGTGGCAATGTAATATTATTCTTCTTTCATCAAATATTTCCTTAGGCCAAAACAACCGGAAACACCGCATACCATCGCATAACTTAATAACAGTGTTTCCATGTAGTTTCTTATATCACAATAGAGTTATGTATGAAGAGAGCTCTATTTCAAACTAGCTTGGCTTCTATTACGCCGAAGTCTCAATTTTAGTACAAACTATTGTATTTATTTAATTTTTATTTGAAGAAGATATTTATATAGTATTTTAAAAAATTACTTAGAGAATACAATATTCCCTTTGCCGAAAAAACTCTTTAGAGATTTTTTTAAGGTAATCTTACAAAAGTTGATGTTGATGGTTCACCCAAAATCTAGAATTTGAAGTTTGACGTTTGGTTCACAAAAGTTTATAACCTGGACAAGCTCATCATCTAGACTAAACTGACTAAAGTACTTAACCGGTAATACGATCTAATGGAACAATTACTGAACTCATATAGGTTAAGCCGCATTAGCTAGATGAATTATCGATTTTATAGAAAGTCAAATATTTTTAACTTCTGCGACAGAACACTGTGAAAATTGTTATAGCCGGACTATGACAGGATGTCCAGATGATCCAGGTTACAAATAGCCTCAGGTGCTCAGATGCCCAGCTACGTACGTATGAAGTTGTACCAAACATCCAAAACCAGGATAGGACTAGGCATTTCTTTAGTAAATAGCGGTCCTTCTATAAGACATCTAGCTACAAAGGACAACCAGAATGCTAAGTGAAATTATGAACACCTTAAATAGTCCTCCTAACCGTTATACGGTCGTGGCGACTGATCTCAAGGCGGTGCTATGAAAGGACACAAAGTGTTCGCTGATAGGTGTATTCTCTCTTCTCTCTCTCTTAGTCCGCAGTGGTAGCAATCCAAAACGACCGGAGAAGGCAAGGCGTATCAACGTCTTCGGCCGCAGCCCTTTTTTATGTAAAATAAGTCCTTCATCCCAGGGCGGGACGGGAGGACTGTCTGACTCGTACTGACTAAAATACGTCGTTTAATAGCCCTTTACGTTGCGAAGTCACGGTTCCCAGATAGAACAGTCCTGCGACTCCGATAGGCTTCACACACGATCATCTTTCAATCTGCAGGTTGCTACTAAAACAGTCCTAATGCCATGAGTAATAAATACCATTTTTCATTTCCAGTGCTCCTGATAATTTGTCTATTCAGCGTCAAATATCTGATGGAAGCAATCCGGACAGGGAACATCTACAGTCGGCCAGGAGAAGTTTACTATAAATATTAATTTATTGTTAAATAAATAATTAATTTAGTCAACTTTACCCGGGGTTACAAAAAAATATTTAGAGATCCTGAAAAAAAACAAGATTATGTAATTTTTTACCTAGTTATGTAAAAATTAGAACATGTTTTTGTTAAAATTTTATTTTCCATAATATCCCAGAAAGATGTGATGTTTTTGTTTATCCAAACCATTAAAATTACGTACGTCAATTGTACGTACAGTCGCTAGCACATTAACCTAGGTTTTCTTGCGAAAATATTGATGTTTAGGTTCGGTTTATGTGTTGGCATTCTGTAATCGTCACTTTGACCAGCATTAATTACCAAACTAAATTCTGTAATATCTAACAAAAAACATTCCCTAGTTTTATGTTTAGTAAATGTAAGAGAAGGCGTCACAATTGCTATATAATAAATTAAAGTTATTTATTACCTTTAATATCGTCGGTTAAACAAATAAGATTCGCATTCATATTTTTGCACTATCTAGAATCTAAATGAATAAAAGTATTTTTATAACTTTCAACTTTCTAAGTATAAATAAATCCAGTTAAAACATTCGCCAGTAAATTAGCTCATAATATGGTCGAGCTTTACTGCAAAGTGCCCAAAAGTAGCGTTTTTAATACTTCATTAGTTTATCTTATAACTGTAAGTTACCGTTATAACTTGAAAGTAAATCGTTTCAATTGATGCTGTACCTGGAAACTATGTTAGTATCAATCTATGCCATCTTGCGTCGATGTTATCTAGATAATAATAAGTGACAGATTGACACTTCGTATTACTGTTAATGTTACAACGTTACAGCTGGAGCTTTCGTAACGTGTAATGTAACAGTTCAAGTACGAACATCAGTGAGGGAACTGAACATTAAATTACGCTTAATCTGTAACAATTACTATTTATCAACTTGTTTATTTACAAGTTCAAATGATACATTACAAACGAATGTTCTCACAGCGTATTTGTAACGTAATGCTCAATATTGAAATTTGCTACTCAGGATATATTTGACAGCCCATCACCATGAATTTTGTTCAAGGTGATAGTTTGAAACCATGGTTTTATCAAATATAAAATTAATTTATATAAAATTTACCGCCCTCTTCTAGGGCACACGTACTTATGCTTGATAGGTCTTTAAAATACACCCTGTATTATAATCAAATGCACTGATAATGAAGCGCCTTAAAGGTAGTGAAGAAGGTTGTGTATTTTCTCAAATATTTATGTGTTGATCAAAAAATGATTCATCTTGTTTAAAGAAAACATTGCTCAATAATCAGCGTAATATACAATCAACAACATGAAGCAAACCTAAGGGCAAAAAACTATTTTTAAACCGCCCATATTGGAAGAAAGGTAGAAGAAGAATAGGTATAAATAATTTGTTAGACAAAAACACATTTATTTATTTTAAAAATAACACAACTCTAGAAATCACAACGATCTTACAAAATGTAAGTATTATATAAAACAGGTTTCACAGTAACAATCATACTAACGCTCAAACATTCCAAATCAATCACAATAAATTATTTAATAAATAGTCAATAAATAATATCTTACGTAAATAAAGTCTATCGATATTTGTATAATAATAAATTGTCTAAATGCGAATCTGGCGTTTTATTTATTTCTCTTCTCCTTCGTTTCCCTAGCATCATAGGTACTACCATGGCCATGGTGGCAGGCACCATCCCAGCCCCTACGGCTGCTAGTAACGTCGAACTATCTGGGGTAACATTTGAAACAATTTTCCTTTTCACCAGTCTCTTCCTATTCACCACGGGCCTATACTGAGTCATTGCAACTTCTAAGTCATTCTTCTTGTCCATGTCTCTTTTTGCTTCTTCAACAGTTTGAAAACTCTTTTCTACTTCCAGCATACCACCATGTGACGTCGTCATGTTAGTATGAGCTTTATCCACAGGTAACACTGTTAAGGCAACAGCTTGATGTGACGTCATAGTCGATACATCAGTACGATCATCAGCAGCTGCTGCGGGATTTAAAGATCTTTGACGCTTCTTGTTCCTGTATCCCTTGGTAGTTGATAATAACACCCATTGTCCATCACCATGTGGCGGTCTGGAAACACGATCATTTTCATATTCCGGTCCCCCAGCATACACTACCGGAGTAGGTCTTCTAAAAGGACGTTTTTGAGATGAACCTGATGATTGGTGAAGAGCCTCATACTCGTAAGGGAAATTGGCGGGTCGGTGGTCGGTCACTACAGAATCAGACATGCCGTAGTACATAGCATCATCATCAGAATAATTTTCTTGATTATCACAGTTTGGCTTATGTGGTCTTCTACTATCATCCGGAGCCCATGATGTTGGGTAGTTGGCTTGTTGTGGTTTGGTCCATGATGGTTTTGATGGGACTTCCGATTCATATTCCGAAACCAAATGCAACTTATTATTAATATAACCGGGCCGACTAGATGATGGTCTCTTCTGTGGCTTGTAGTTGTAATTACTTCCCGAATCTTGAGACGAAGTGAATCTATCATCATTCTGGAACCGATCGTCATTATGAAACCTATCATCGTTATGGTATCTGTCGTCGTTGTGAAACCTATCATCGTTATGAAATCTATCGTCACTAGGAAATCTATCATCACTAGGAAATCTGTCACCGCTAGGAAATCTGTCACCACTAGGAAATCTGTCGTTATTGGGGAATCTATTTTCATCTTCGTTCCAGTGATTTGGTTTCTGTTTTTTAACGTTGGGTTTCCATTTTGAAATTTTGCTTGTAGACCATGCGACTGGTTCTAACGTCACCCAACCGTCTTTGTCATCATATGGATGTTTGTGTTGTTTCACTTTGAGACGATTCCAAGTAGTATAAACCTTTCCATTACCATCATCCTCGTTAGCATCACTATTCATTGACGAAAATCTATCCGCTTTTATCTTATCCTTTTTCAGTTTAGCAGCTAAGGCAGATATTGCTTGTAAACGATCCTGGGGAAGGTCACCATAATCTTTAAGTTTCTCTGCAGTTAATATGTAATCATCCATTGCTTCCTCTTCTTCGCTATTAAATCCATCTTGACAAGAAGGACCGTAACATCTTGGACGGTTTCCATCAAAATCATGCACGATGTGGGTCATAAGATTTTTTATTTCAGCGTCATCCTTCTCTTTGTGCTCATAATTCATGTCTTTCCACTTATCCTCAGGGTTTAAGGCATCGCGTTCATTTTCTATAATGGTGATCGGATCCTTTCCAGGCACATCCAGTTGATACGTTTTAATTTTTTTGTCATATTTTTCTATTTGAGTTGGGTCATCGGAGTTCGCGAGCGCAAGGGCAAGAACGCAAAAAACAAAAAGTTGCACTGTTATTTTCATTGTGTTTATTTTCACTTTCGTTGGTTCGCGTGTAGGCGCGCGGGCAAAGCGCGCGAGTACTGAGCGCTGGCGGCCGGCGCAGCCCACTGATATAGTTTTGATTGTGGATGCACAGTAACCCTCCCTGCGCTCTAAGGCAATGCTGATTCAGTTCGGTCACGACGAATGAGCGAGATAATTATGTGGCGATTGTCGTTTGCCGGCGACTATCTTAATTGACTATCGCGACTCTCAGGGCCGTGACCCGAGCGCGGGTGAAACCGTTTTTCATTTTATGGGATATTTTCTCCATGGATAATAGGAAAGTTTCGCAGTTCACACACGACTCGGTGAAATTATGATTCAAATCTCTACGCAAATCGACTACAAAGACATGCAGGCCTAAGTTTCTATGAACTATCTAGTAATCTCTTTGTTACGTTACTACTTGAATAATAAAACCGTTCGTGTATAACATACTACGTATAATTAAGTATTAAAATACCGAAGCAATTATCTGCGGTTATTATCAAACATTTATTAATGATCAGCTTTTCATTTTTATTATTATGCATGATACAAATCAGTATATAATTGAACGCTATTTATCAACTTTTCCAGACTTTCTACCACAAATTGCAACAACAAAGCAACAATAAAAGAACTTAATAAGCTCAATGACGCAACAGTAACAATACAGAAGCTGGGAGAAAAGTGTCCGACAATTTGAAAACATCCGCTTACGCAATTGCAGAGATAGATACCTTCATCTGTAACACAGTAGATTCAATTGCAGAATAGAATAGTATTTATTTACGTTAAAATATTGGGATCGCGGTCTTACTTACACGTTTCACTGTGGACTAGCTTACGGAGAAGTACCATACATAACTACGTTATTTAAATTTTACTCATAACATACTGGTATAGGCCAGGAGTCAAAATAACGATAAAATTGACTTCACATATCGATCTTTATCACATAAACATATTATTTTATGACGCCTCTCGCTCTTTTTGGTTAAAAAGGTATGTCAGACTCATACACCCTGTATCTAGGTAAGTAGATATACATTTTGCCTTCTAGTCCAGCAATAACCTCTAACATTCCCACAAGACTGTCAGAGGGCAGCGTATGTCCCTTTGAAAATTACGTTTATGTCTTTAAAAACTGAAGCAAAGAGTGACCTAAAACGCCCTTTCTAGGGCCCATCATACACAAGGCGACACAAGTCTCCGATACCTTACGACTTTGGCATCCATTGACGCGTGCCTGAGTTCGAACCTCTATGCTTTTGTATAGCGATAGTCACCTGGATACGAAAGTCGTAAGATATCGGAGACATGCGTCGCGTAGTGTACGAAGGGGCTTAGTCTATTTCCTTCGCTCCGTGTTTGCTCTCTCCATAATAGCAAGCCCACTTATTATCCGTATCTAGATGCTGATCAACTTCGCTCTAATTGTACGCTGCACTTTTACCAGCCAGTCTTGTGCCTCCTTAGTAACTCGCACATGTACCGAGAAATATTGCTGGTCATGTATTTTCTCTCTAGATATTGTTGTTATTGTTTAAAAGGCAATTGAGAACGAATTAAGAGCAATATCCGGATGGCTTTCTGTTTGTATTTTACAGGACAGTTTTCTATGGTTAATGACGGAATAATAGATAGAGCACAGAAACATGATTATAGGGTATCGAAGCTATGACTCATCAATACAGATTACTTATAATAGATACAGCCCAGAAATTATGTTATGATTATAGGGATTCAAAATTGCGTCTCCTTAATACAGATTATATAGATCTAGCTGTGATAGCAACGCTTAATGAAACCATTCGTGTGTACAGAACTGTTGTTTAAAATAAAAATAAAATGAATATGAATAATTAATTATTTATTACCAAATTTAAAATTAAAATTTACCATACCGAGAACTGGTCGACGTTTTTGGGAAGGTGTTTGAGGGACGCTGATGACTTGTAACTTCAAATGGTTACTTTATGGATGATTGATTCTCATTTGTTTTTTTCCTTCACCATTAGATAACTAGTCATGACCAGGCGTTTGTAATTTAGATACAAAAAACTGAACAAATAAGTATGTAAAACAGAAAATTGCTAAAACCACTCACACTGATGATGATCATCATACTTTTGATAATTGTAAAAACGTTGTTGTTATAAAAGTCAACGTACGCAAATTATCTCTCAAGTCTTTTTTTGGAGTGAAATTTACATAACCATAATTTAACGTTACTGCGGAGAAAGGAGGTAAATATGTAGAAAATAACATAATAGGACAGAGTGTATTAGAAATTCCTTCGTGACAACTTATTCATGACTTGCGACACGTCTTGTGCGACTACGACGTGCGACTTGTCGTCGCAAGTCGAGTTACAGTGATTTCGTAGCAGGGTCTAACGCGACCCGCGGTGGTGGATGCCCACGGCGTAGGACGTCGCAAGACGATCTCCGGCCACCGTAGGCGCGGGCATGCGGGCGGCGCGTCGTGTTCCACGCGCGCCTCTAAGAGCGTCAGCATAATGACGAAGCCCCCTCTCAGAGGGCTAAAGCCTGCCGTGGTCGCGGGTCTTATACCATCACCGTGATCCCGGAACTTAAAGGGGTATTGAAGGACACCGTGGATTTTAGTCAGTATAAGTCTGACAGTCCCTCCCGCCCTGCCCAGGGTGGGAGGCCTTATTTGATGATTTTACCACGTAAAAAAAAAAAGGGATCTAACGCGACGGTCCAGGTAGGCGATTCAACGCGAACGCGATCGCGAAGCGAAGTGCATTAAAACAAAACCATGAAACTCTATTGCGGTGTCAGGTAAAATGGACACGATCAGCTGATTAGATCTTGCGAAGCGGTGTGTTATTTTTTGGCAGTTGTAGCGGTAACATCGCACGCACGCAGGACAGAGTAGCCGCGTCGCATCGGACTCGGACATCGCATTGAATTCAAAATCAAAAACTATTGACTAATGAATTGACAAATGCAAATGTAATACTATTAACTTATACTGACATAACATGATTCGTTTTAAATTGTTATTCTATTCAAATTATTATTGTTCAATAATCCCTATCATTGTTATTATTTAAATCGACTTTAGTAGTTATTTGTTATAAGATTGACTCAGTTCTAACGTTAATTTAATTGTTGTGAAAACTCAATGGCAAACCAGCGCCGAGCTTTGCAGTGCCCTGACAGGGTTCATGTACTGGAACCGACATCAATGTCAAGTGTATGATGTGCATGAGAGCAAATAAATAAATAAATAAATAAAAAATGGTGTTAGTTACAGTTCCAGTCATGTTTCCTTCGCCATCATCGTCGCAATGCGTCTGTTTCTTGAGCGTGTAGTTCTCGGTCAATCACGTCATACGTTCGAACCCAGATGCGTTCACGCGAGCGAAGACGTAATTGCTTCTAATGGGTCAATGTACAATAATTTGCTTTAATTAGCCGTTCGTTCTCAGGAAATAAAGTCTTGAATAATTACTGCGTAATATATCTAACTATAAATGATGAGAAAGTTTGTCAGAATGGATGTTTGTAACTCTTCTTACACACACAAACTACTGAACAGATTTGGCACATAGATGATGATGAATACTTTGATTAACTCGAACGTGACCGTGTAGGGCTATTGAAGGGCACCGTGGATTTTAGTCAGTAAGAGTCTGACAGTCCCTCCCTCTGGGCGGAAGGACTCATAATTATGATGATTTTAGACGATAAAAAAAGTCTCAAAATAAGTTTACAGATCAACGAGACTGGTCAAATAGAAAATTTTCTTCAGTAAATAGGTGCATGCAGGATCTTTTCTCAATTATGAATATTGAAAAATAAATAAGGTTTTCAAGAAATATAAAAGTGAGAAAATAATAATATGGTGACAACAAATATATAAATGAGATTTAGAAATCAAACTGTTGAACATTGTGAGTTGTAGAAAGCATAAAGGAATTGGCTGGCGTTAAATGAGAATAGGAGAAGTGTCGCCAAGCACGACCGTGATAACATACTGAGTTAGTACCGTCGCGTGGTAAACATAGCTACATAGAGCCTACCTTTAAATCTCATAAACTACAGTTTACGAGATTTAAAAAAAGAAAAAAGATTTATTGACACACACGGGACAGAAAAACATAAGTATACGGAAGAAAAAGAAACAACAAGAAAAATACAAAATTATATAAAAAAGATAATAAATAGAAGATAAATAAAGGACCAAGCCCGGGTCGGTGGCGCGTCGTGTTTCGCGCCAAATGCCTGCTGGGGTCCCGGGTTTTTCTTAACCCAGGTTACCGTGGCTCCGGAACGTAAAGGGCATCCGAAGGAACACGGGAGGATTTTAGTCAGTAAGAGTCTGACAGTCCCTTTCACCCCGCCCAGGGCGGGAGGACTCATTTGATGATTTTACGACCTAAAAAAAAAAGTCCTGTGCGCGGCCAAAAGGCTCCTATCTCAGCATGTGCAGCGACATTTTTTTTAAATGTCACAGCGCTGTTTTTCTGATAAAAAGGCGCAAAGTAATTTATGGGTAACTATTTTTCAACATCATCAGCCTATAATGTTCCCACTACTGGGACACAGGCCTCCTCTCTGTGAGAGGGAGCCAGCATGTGGGCCCAATGCAGTTGGGTAGATATTACATCTTTTCGAATTCTTGGTTCTAGGACACGTCATTTTGAGAGCAGTGGTGATGAATTAAATTACACTAAGTAAATAAAATAAAAGGAAAGAAAGCGGAAGTATTTATGTACTACCACCGACCATTGTTATGTTCGCTTTCTTTGACAGAGTGCAGGAACACAACGGCGGGTTTCAGATATTCTTGTCTTTTGTTAAGATAAGGTTAGCCGAAGATAAGTGTCTGGTTACGAATGAATTTAAAACTCTTGTTAGGGAACACCGCAGTGCAAGATTTCAACGCTGTTTTTTCTGGAATGGCTTTGAGCTTTTGTTGGATAATATAAACAAAATAAACTTGATGTCAGATAGAACGACGCCTTTAGTAAGAACTCTTACGGATTTCGCTTTGTCAACAAGTTTCTTAGTTTCTTTCCCCCTTATCTCTTCTTTACCATTTTTTTAATTCTTCTTATCTCCTATCATGCATATGGCTTATATTATTGTTCTCATTACCTTCGTTTATTATCTTCTGCCTAGCCTTTCTCTTCTTTGTTAGGGTAGACTTTTTGTCTATTCAGATGTATGATACCAGTATTTTCTATAGAGCAACTGTCTCTTATTATTTCATCATCATTATTTTATCCTTATCCCAATCCTGCAGGTCTTCTTCTACTACTTCTTTATTACTCATCATCTCATCAGTCACCTTCTTTCTATCCATACCATCTTTCCGACAGTCCATTCATCGTTTCTTTGTTTCCTATAAACATTCTTTAAACTTCTTCTACAAAACCTTTCTTCTAACATAATAAACAGACCGTTGTGTTCGTGGCTCAATGGAGCTGTTATTATTACGTATCATTCCTTACTCCAAGTCTCGCTACAATTGCATCACGCTCGAAAGCGTAATTGCCACCAAATGTTATAAAAACAAGAAACAAAACACTTTCCACGACTTCGTGAACCAAAATAGTTTTAATGGATGAATGGGCTAGAGGCGTCTGTGGAGTCGAAGACTACATAAATATTTTTTCACACTACTTGCTCGTAAATGTCATATTATACGTCAGGCAAACCTACTGTAAAGCATTACATTATTCCCCCTCGCTCGAGCCGGGAATAATATATGTACTGAATTTCATTATTCCCGTGGGAATAATGTGATTTGAATTTGGAACCTCAAAGAAAACCGTATGAAAACTTTCACCAAGTCGTATCAGTAATGGCGGCCGCTGGCAGCAACAGCTGATCGCTTACAGTGGTGCCAACTTCACGTTCGAAGGTTGTCGTACCACATCAAATTTCAAAAATCGAATTTATTTCCTCGCAGTAGGTGTGAAAAGCAGAGTACGCTCCTCGGGAGTAAAGCTGCCTAGTCTTGGGCTGACTTGAATCCCTCGCTACACTAAGGTTTCTTAACTTAATTCCCTCGTTTCACTCGGGAATTAACACTTGAACCTCCTCGCTGCGCTACGGAGGTTCACCCCAGAATCCTTAGTGTCGTTTCGGGATTCAATACGCCCGTGACGTAAGGCAATGCTTTACTCCCTTGGTGCGTAATCTACTATATTTCCATTTGAAGGTTCTCAATTATAATTCAAGAAAATAGATATAAAATAACTTAATAAGAAGCCTGTAGACGTTATGATATTCTTGAGCAAAATTAATGAACACAGGGAATTGACATGTATTAATGACTCCAATAAAATAACATGTAAGTATATCATTACGAATCTAATTATTATAAAGAATCTATATAAAAATAGAACTGGTACAATTGACTACTAAATGTTCAGCCATTTGAGTAAGTATAGTTGCCCCAAAACGAAGAAGCATAAGATTCAATAGAATTACAAACAAAGCAGCCCTATTCTTTAAGAGAAAGACAAAACAATTTCGTAGTTCAATCAAAACATTATTCAAAAAGCATAACCGTAAAAACCACAACGATGACACTTTTACTTTATAATCCGTTAGATAACAATCGTGTAACTTTAAGACTTAAGTACAATTTAACTTGAACTTCTCTTTGGTTGCCGGCGTGACGGTCAAGGCTCGATGCGGTTTCACTTTCTGATACTTTTCACCGTCCGCTCTCACAGCAGCGCCTGCGCACCGATTTAAAATAATAATAAACGCATTATGGAGCCCATGACAACTGCAACGACCATGAAATTAATGACTGTTGAACTTTGAAAATGTTTAGAATTGTGTACTTTGTGTACTTATATTTTGTTTGGCGCTCTCTCTTTGATGTTAGTCGCTTTTCCTTTGATGTCATCTTAGGTAGGTGTGTCAAAGGTTAGAACACATTTATCTTCATCTGCATTGTGTTCTACTTCACCAACCTTATCGGATGTACCTTTTATAATATTATCCACATCCTTATAGCATGGCTGGTCTACCAACTGCTTAACTAATGAGTTTATCATAGAGTGATCTATCCATACATAAATGTAACACTAGCTAAGTTCACTTAATGATTTCTTAATTTGATTACTGCGTTGATTGAAGACGATCAGACGCTAGACTATCTAATTATACGACTAGTCGTTTGACCGACCTCGTCGGGACGAGATAGAATTTCTTTTTTAGATTAAGTTAGGTCGTACTATCCCTCTGGGAGTACCGCGGTTTCTTCGTTTACAATACTTATCTTCTTACTAACTTTTATTATTTCTTCTTCTTATCTCGGAATTTTGCTGAGAAGTAAATTCAATTTCTCCATCATCATTATCTAATCACAAACTTATTTCAAATTACGAAATCACATTTCAATATTGTGGATTCTGAACACTTTTCAATACTAAACGGCCTTCCACGTAAATCAGGCAAGTAAACTAAAATCCCATTTTTTATAATTATTTCTTTCACTATATTAATCAACCACACGTGTGTGAATCAGTGCCTAAATACTTTGTCATGGTATGATAATGCTATTGAAAAACTGGCGCCATTTTAAAAACAGAAGCAACGCCATCTGTCTACAGAAACTTACATTATTATGAGAAGTAGTTCGCTAGTTCCATCGTACCGGGCGTGACTAAACAAAAGCTTGTAGGAGAGTGCTTTGTATGGTTCCATGATTTATCACCAGATGGCGTTTAACATAACGTTGATTTTTAATATCTATCCAATGGATAGTATTATGGTTATACAGAGTGAATTTATTAAATGGGCGTGGACGGCTATAATCGAAAGTATGAGGAATATCGAAAAATACTGAAGGAGTCTAGAAAAATCAATACTCTTGGCCCGGAATCGAACCAGTTCATTTTGAACTGTAACACACGCCGTATTTTTAAACCATCCGGTGGTGTTGGAAACAAGGATCAAATTCTTGGAAGTAATGACCTACGGCAAACATAAACATAATCAGATATAAGTTCAAATCAAATTACTGGTTAAGTCGCACAAAGGAAGAAGTGATTGCTCTTGCTCACAATTTGCGTTATGCTCATTTCACTTACTATTTCATTGAAAACATACCATCAATACAGTTAACCAGGCAGAAAATTTTACTTTCCTTGTCCATACAGTTTACTTTGATGTTCAAGTATTGTATCAGCTATACATAGGTAGGTTTATTGTATCTAGTATTTTTTTGTTCTGTTGTTGATTGTACAGGATCAGAAGATTAAAACTTATCTATCGGGTTTTTCAAGGATCAGTCCAATTTAAGTGCACTCATCGTTTTAAGAGCTCATATAATAAGCTTACTTAGATACTTACATTTGCCTGTAAATATCATATATGTTTACGCGTTAAAATCATCGTAAAATCCTCCCACCCAGGCAGGGTTGGGGTGTCTTTCAATCGCCCTTTACCTTCCGGGCGACGCGACGGTTAACGAGCATGGATACATCGATAGATATTAGTAAATGATCTACAAGTAATTGTTTCGGCTCTGAGTTTTTGTATAAGAGAGTTTAAATGTTTTTAAATGCACCCACCCAGAAACTGGTCAGGGGCAACTAGCACACCTCGAAGGCCTAAGTCTATTTGACTGGCCTGTTGGTCTGGTGGTTAGTGACCCTGACTGCTATGCCTGGGGTCGTGGGTTCGATTCCCACCCAAGACAAATGTTTGTGTGATGAGCATGAACATTTGTTCTGTGTCTGGGTGTAATTTATCTATAATATGTATGTATTTAGAAATATATAAGTATGTTTATCAGTTGTCTAGTACCCATAACACAAGCTCTGCTTAGCTTGGGACTAGATGGCGTTGTGTGATAGTTGTGGAATATTATTATTATTATTTATTATTATGGGCTGGTTCTACATCTACGACTGTTATATCACGCGTACTTCTTGCAATTCTACTTCCTAGTATTAGTATCTAGTAGGTATATCACTAGTATTGGTAGCAGGGCTTACCGAATTACCGTGACCCTGGAACGAACACGTACGTATTGAAGAACACCGTAGATTTTAGTCAGTACAAGTCTGACAATCCCTTCTGCCCTTTCCTGAGTGGGAGGACCCATTTGATGATATTACCACGATAAAAAAAAAACACTAGTAGGTATTAGCTAGCCATAACATAAATAAAACAAACTACATCTGAGGAACACCTGCTGCATTTAAAATAATTTGTTTTTCTTACGGTGGGTGACAGAACTCCTGAACGATGTCAATATCATCGTAACATCGTCATGACATATTGTTATGTCACAATTACGGCAGACGCCCCAAATGTGTTCGTGACGGAACGGACAGTCAGTGAGGTAAACAAATGTTCCACTAAGTTTAACATTGTCGCCTACTTTTGTGGGCTATACACTACTGTTGGTTGAACACTTTTGTTTTCTTGTGTGGTTCCTCCTTGGAATGGTGTGTGGTGTTGAATTGCTATTGCAGGAACAAACATATTAAACACACCTAGTAAAGAAGTCTGGTAAAATTAGTTGGAGCATGGATCTGCACGCAATTGATGAGTACAGGCATATATGTATACTCCCTCATCCGCTAGTTCTCGCAGGATTGTTACAGGAATGGACTATGTGCGGAAGCCAAAATATTGAACACACCTAGGTGTAGTTAGCTAGCTAGGTTAGCTAGCTAAAGAGAAAACGATGATGGCCCTTGCAAGGATCCAAAGAATAATGGATTACGCAACAGAGACCAATTAACAGACCAATCGTTAGTCAACATAACTAAGGCCAAAATACTATCACTAAGTCAATTATATTTTTAAAAAGTTCTCAAAAATTAGAATTACAAAGTGACCTAAATAAAGTATCGACATTTCAATAAACAAACCATTACTCCAAATCTTATATAACTGCGCATACACCTAACCATTCATTCGATATATTCTTCAAAAGAGTGCATTTCGCCACTAAAACCCAACAACAATAGAACCATTAGGAGATGTCATCGTGCGTGCAAACAAAAGAAGCCGGGAAGAGATAAAACAACGGAACACAGACAAACCACTTCAAACCATCAGTCACCATTGTGGACACTACCTGGTCCCAGTCGCTTTTCAACCACCGAGCAAAATGGTTGCGATCTACTTTGCACTAATCTTAACCGCTGCCTTAGCTACCGCGGAACATTCGGGAGCATACTCATCACCTCAGTACGCGAAAAAGATGTATCCGAAAAAAAGTTACGACACAAATGCTTTGCTGCCTCGTGAGAAACCGCCAATTGTTTTCAAAGAGGAGCAAGATCCAGAATCGATCGCAAGGTTTGACAATTTCAATGACACGACTCAGTATGGAAGGTCGTCGTTCATGGATGCAGCAGGCAGCTTTCTCAGTGGCACGGGCGGACAAGTGGTGACCAGTATAGCGAAGGACTTCATCGCTAGGTCTACAGGCAGCAGTCAGGTTGGTTTTGACTGCGCTTCCCAGGTTCGTACTTATTGCACATCCCTTAAAGTTGCACGCATTTCATGCATGAGTATTATCTGCTTTTTTTTGGAGTCTCCTAGTTGAATAGTTTTAGTGTGAGTCACTGCAAAGGGTAGGATGACGTAATCAACAGAGTCCCCATGAATGTGTTTTTTTGCAATATCTCTTTTACTTTTCCTTTGATTTGTTATCTAAGTAGGAACAATAAGTGCGACGACTAGTATTTAATATGCGTCACCAATTGAAAGTGAATGCAAACCCTTTGTAATCAAGTTACGATTATACGTTAGGATTACGTCTTTTAATCGAGTCGTAATAATATTTCTGTGTGTGAGTTTGTGTCTTCAATAAGATTTTCCTTTATTATTGGTATCTATAGAAGCATAATTATTATCATGATTTCAATACCCATCTTTCTTATGATAATTTTACGTATTACTCTTGCAGGTCTTAAGCTTAAACTTGACAAACCTAGTGATCCTGATCGTGCTCAAAGCGTTGATCTTAGCTGCTGGATTCTTCGGCGCGGGCGCATGGAAAGGCGGACATTACTACGGAAGAAGTCTTGATGGTAAGTACCTTTCATTATAAATACATAACAGTGTTGTTTATACATAAAGAGGTATAGCTGTTTAATTTGAAGACAACGAACTACAGATATTATGTCGTGAACGAATAAGATAATTTGTACGGAATATCTTTCAGAAGCAATTCCTTTGTCGTGTCGATGATTTCAAGCATAGATTGCTATAAAAAGAATAAACAACGTTTAAATAAAAAATAGAATACATGCACTCGAATCGAGAACCTCCTACCATTATTGGATTTGGTTGAAAAGTAAATAATAGACAAAATTGTGAATAATAACTGTGTTATACAACCTCTATTTAGGTAAAGGCCTCATCGATTTTTGCAATACTCTTACGTCTTCTGTTGCTATGGACTAATTTTGGTCAGCTATTTTTATTCTATCTACGTCTTTCCGGACAACTTCTTAGAAAATACATTATGAGTAACTTTGTTGATTAAAAAAAATTGATTGATTTAAAACAAATTTTAATCACTTCAATGATCACTAAAATTAGCCAAACTCCAGTAGATGCATCAGAAGCTACCGGACACCAACAATCAATGTAATTCTCACCCATCTGCCGTCCACCTTTCAAGGGCGCGAGACAAGCAGCCCGTGTCCATAATCCTATAAAACCGGACGATGGGTTTGTGTCCGGCTCGTAATCCCATTGCCACGGGATTATCTCCGTACACCCGCCCGCCAAATGACCAGCAAATTGTATCAGAAAATGGACCATGTTACTTCAAACTTTCATTCCAATACTGTTACTACTAAGTAAGTTCTGTAGTAACGGGAGAAAGCCAATTTAGATTTTTAAAATAGGCTTTCAATTGATTTACTGCTGTGCGTTTATGGACTTATTTATGAAGAATATTTAGTACGAAGAAAGAGAGAAGTTGAAGAATATTATTTAGTAAGAGAATAATTTGTATAAACAAAATTATTTCAAAACAAGAGCGAACAACAATGCCATTTTTTAGCTGAATGATTGGACTACTGCTCTGGGTATCACGGGTTCGATTCCCGCAAGGAACAAAATAATATTTGTAAGATCATACAAATAGTAGTAGCGAGAAGTTGTTTCTGGAAACAGACCCGGATGTTTGTGTATGTGAGTTTAAATGTTTGTAAACGAACCTACACGAGAAATTCCTAGAGTCGGGCATAATTAAAAAAACAAAAAAAAAATACACATACCGCCTCCCTGAAAGTCATTCAAGCGCTAACAACCATCATCTCGCTCTCTCTCTCTCATACGCAATGCCAGTGATTTCCTACCTATATACAATAAGCTTGGGAGAGGCCTTTTTTTTTGCGTGGTAAAATCATCAAATGAGTCCTCCCACCCCGGGCAGGGCGGGAGGGATTGTTAGACTTGTACTGACTAAAATCCACGGTGTCCTTCAATAGCCCTTTATGTTCCGGGGTCACGGTGATGGAAATAAGTCCCGCGACCCCGGCAGGCTTTGGCCCTCTGTGAGGGGGCCCCGCCATTTTGGGAGAGGCCTAGCAGTGGACTGCGATAAGCTGAGTTGATTCAGTAATAAATCAAATCATTGTCCTTATTTAGACAACAAAAATGCGACCTACATCAGTGAAGACGAGATCCTGCTATACTTAAGCTACCTAGCTGGCCAGCAGAAGAAGGACTACGGCTGCCTTTACTTGCTGTCATGCCAGAGACCTCAACAGGCCTCATTGTACTCCTCGGGAGCTGAACTGCTGCTGCAAGGAGTAAAGATGTTACAAGGGTACGTATGAAATGACAGCATCTAGGAAATCATCGATGTTGAAAATTTGTGGAGTCATCATCCACTGCCTAACCTTTTGCCAAGTCCATTGACTGTCTCACTTTTAGAATGTGAGGATCTAACTCTTTACAATCGTTATTCAAATGGCTAGTATCAAAAATTATACAGTATTATTAACACAAAGTGTCTAAAGTGCTCGAAACAATTAGCAAAGATTTAGCACGACGAAATCAACTGCTTAGCGTTCTTTTCGACACACGGAGAGGTCTTGGTCTCAAACAAACACAGAAACACCTTTGCAAACTTACATAAACCATGTTGACGAACAATTCGTTAAATTTTATGCGCGTTTAAACAATTTGTTAAAAAAAATGTGTAGAATTTCACCAATAATTGGCTTACCCTCTCGCAAATCGAGCCAAGTTGCTGTTAGTACAGTCGGCATAATGATATGGTTACTCCTCTTAGAGGCACAAATGCTTACAAAGGGGTAACCACATCATGACGCAGCCAGTACCTATTTCCCCCAATTTCCTACAAGCCTGTTATTTGAATATATTCTTTTGAATTACAGGGAGAGTGTAGATCTGGAACCTTATGCTGAAATATCAATGGGCATCAAACAAGCGGCTGAATGGGGAGAAGGAGGCATGAACTGCGAGACAAGATACAAATGTGGGGAATAAACTAAATGATGAATTAAATAGGTCTAACTAGGTTATGATGACTGTTTTTTTTCATGTGGTAACACTTCCACGAAAAAAAGCTTAAGTTTATAAAGAGTGTGTAGAGTGCGCGCCACTACTGAAAAAATCGTGGTGCTAGTTTTTATCATAAGGCAATTTTAATGACATAGATACTATAGCGGCGCGTCAAAGGAATGTTAGTAGTAGCGCACACTCTAGTTGCTATGTCGTACAAAATAAGCTCGAATTTTAAAGACTTGGACAAAATAATGTTAGGTCTCGTCTAAAATATTTGTAAGGAAGTCATGTAACCTTAATAAGTTAAATTGTAGTCATAATTATTATAAATAATTTCAATTAAATCAAATTGGGGTTTTATTTCCAGAAAATTTATTTTATTTCGATTTCGTACTTCGTTATATTAAACTTAATTTGTACATATTAGCGGATGTATTCATTTAACATTATAAAGTTCATTTTCCACAATTTTTCACACATTAGTATTATTAGCCCAAATCAGTCTAAATCACACACTCCCTTAAGTTTTAGGTCCATAATTTCCTAACTACTCCTTAAATTTACCACGAAGGCCGTTTCTACAATACATAGAATTTTACAGTGCTACATAAAACCAAAGACTTTGGTATATGTATAGTTTACATTGAAAAATATAGCACAACATTAGAAAACCTTTTCAAAATTGCTGCTTGCGTACCCAGTTGTTTTGCTGACTGTACGTTGAACTATCAAAATGAACTCATTTTGATAGTTCAACGTACAGTCAGCAAAACACCCCCTCGTTTACACCAAGAAACAAGTTAAATACTAGTTTCATACAAAACTTGTAGAATACTTGTCAAACATAATTTGTTTGTTTTATACGTGTATTGAGAGTGTCTCAAACCATAATCTCAAACATTCTTTCGTTCACACTGTGACACTGTGTAGCCAAAAAGTATTTATACAAGTATAACACACATTTGCGTTTACACTGAAGTCTATGACATGTCAAAACTTGTCAAATACATGTATTATACCTTGGTGTAAACGAGGGGTTACGAACGTTTGGTAGAGGCGCTTTTTGAATTCTAGAACAGAATTTTCGTCGTCAAGTCAAAGTCAAGTCAAAAGCAATACGAAAAAATTCGATCACTGGCCGTAAAATTCCGAGCACTGTAAAACCGGCCTAACAAAAAAAAAATTAAACATGAATGTCCTTTTGTACTTCCTATATCACTTCTTTTGCAATAATTAAGGTGGTATTGCAGCCAGTACTTGAGGAGTTCGTTCATTGTTAGCTCGAGCTGCACGGTACTCTGCGTAGGAAACATAACCATCGCCATCTTTGTCATCAGATTCCAGGGTACGATCCACCAGAGCTGAAATCGAAACAACTTATTGATTAATTATACATAACTAAACGTCATACCTACTGAGAGGGCTTTTCTTCACAGAGAGACGATAAAAATTTTCATTTAGTAAAGGGTCCAAAATACGGGTAAATACAATAAATTAAATTGAAAGCAATGAGTATCCTCATTGTTAATGACTCATTCGAGAAATTGGCTCTTAACCATGAGGTTTTAAAAATAATACAAGCATCACTTAATTTGAAAGAAAATGTTTCTCTATGAATCCGTCACACGACATCGTCATAATCATGCCTTTATCATGCAAGTCAGCGTTTCATCATAGCAACTTACCAATGTAAGCATCCAGATCATTCGCTTCTGGTTCAATGGATGAATCCGCGTCTGGATCGGGAGCCTCATGCTCTATCGTGTGGTATACTGCCTGAAATATAGTGATGAAGAATAAATTTTCATGTTATGAACATCTAGTGCTATAAAGAAACACATAATCTACGAAGGCTTACTACATAGAACTTCAACATAATTGAAGAAAGAATTTATTAGATACATCACCTCTGCCTAACCATTCGCATATAATGTATTAAGCTTTGGAGAAAACTTGGATAACGATATACAAAGGCAGATAATGTTTCAGGTGTTTAAATCTTATCTAGAAGCAAAGAATTTAAACTACAGACCATTAGTAAAGCGACTTCCAAAAGTTTTGATGAACTGTGTTTCCTAATCTAGTCTTAATTGTTTCTAAAATAAGTTTCAATGTTGATCTCTAAGTAGTTTCAAGGTTCCAGGTTAATTAACAATTCTTCTCACCTTCAACAACTCCAGTCCATCCAACATGGAGTTTTTATCGAAGTCGTGAGCTGAGAAGTAATGGAACTCCAGCTCTTCGGGTGTCATCTTTGACAGCGCTTCTGCCGTGAGCACATGTGTATCTTCTTCTATATGTCTGTAATTAGAATTAATATTATTGAATATCAGGTTACTTGAACGCCAAACACACAGAGCTTGCTCCTACACACTGTTATTGAAGAAATCTTTGACAATAGGATGATAGTAAGGGAGAAAAAAGAGAGGAGGCCTGTGTCCCAGCAGTGGAAACGTTATAGGCTGATGATGATGAAGGGAGAAACAACACCGGAGCTATGTCACTGCTGCGGCCTGCATAAGAAATATCAATGATATGCCAGACGGTGCGTTCTGGCGCCGCACGTCGCATACCACATGTGTACAGTGATGCGGCAAAATGCTGGCGGTGCGGTACCGCACCGCACCGTGTGGCTTCTCCCTTAGACAGCACAGGTATCCATGCAGCAAAACCACAGTGCCACAAGCATACCATAGTGTACGGGAGCCGTTATAGTTTTTTCATACAAATCCACTTTTAACTATCAAAGAAGTTATTCAAGTTGTGTATAATTGAATACAAATGGTCATCCCATATCGTCCCCACTGCTGGTACTAATGACTTCGCTCATGGCTTCCGATGGGCCATAATCAACCATTACGCCCTGTGCAGGTTGGTGGATGTCGAAACATTTCTTCAAATGTTTTATTCTGGGACAAGCTGTTTTGCATATAATATGGTAATCTATCTACTTGATAATTAATTCACATTTGCTAACAACCTCACGTTCCACGCCGCAGACCAGAACGTCATCACAATTGTTATCACTTACTTCATGTCGTGCAACAGTTGCGTCTTTCTAGTAAGAATCATCCAAGAAGTGACAGTTGCCCTTGGATTGGTACATCGTTGAGATTTAACAATGGAGATGGCGTCCGGACTTCAGAAACCCTTCTTGTTTCAACACTGTCTATTCTCTTTGTTGCATGACCATTGCTTTTGTCCAAGATTCAGTCGAAGTACTTAATGGGCCACGATATGTTTTTAATAGTATTACTATTTGACCTTTTTGGACGATGTCCAGTTATATTATTGGCCGACAATTTCTTAAAACTTTTATTATTCATGTGTGACCTTATTATACACGTAGTTAGTGCCAATTTGGATGCCGAATAACAAATAACTTTAGCCTAGCGTGCCATTAAAAAACTGAAACGCAATTAACTTATGAGAGATTCAGTGACTAACAATTTGTTGTTTGATTTAAGCACGAAAGTTATACAACATGCCTTACCAAAGGGCTATCGTATTACCCAGTTGCTGGATGTGAAGGTCAGAGAGGCAGTTGCTCCATGTAACATACTGATATTTAGTTTTTTTTTCGTCATCCCCTAAAGAACAGTGGCTGCATATGATTTTTAAGAAAAAAAAGACCCTCACTGTTAATTTCTCCTGCACCGTAGTGTCTTTACATGTCACATACAGAAACCGCCAATAGCTAAGACAAATATTAATGTGCCTCTTTCGGTTTGAACCCAGGAAAACTATAAAACCTAGGACGCTACGCAGAAGAATGTGCAAAAAACTTCAAAGATAAACAATTTGGGCAATTACTACTTAGCACCAGTACTCTTCGACTTACTTGGTATCATGTAGTAACTGTACATCTCCGGTGAGTGAGTCCGAGCCCCGCGGCTTGTAGTGATGGTGCTGGTGATCAACCGGGGTCTGTCCGTGGGGGTGATGGGGACCACGGCGCATGCCGAACGTCAGCGCGTTCAGCATTAATATCAGGCATGCTGGAATGAGAATTTAGTGAAATGTTAAGTTTTAATCTGAATATGATTACAAAAGAAATTGATACGGCTGAGGGCAGTAGAAACGTCGGGAGGAGGACGCCCTAGGAAGACCTACACTGACTTTATTGGAGAAGTACTCCAGAAAAGCCGGTTGCTTAGTACTCGCAATCGGCGTGCGTGTATGACCATAATTGTATGAATCTGGATGAGGCGAAAGGAGTATGCAAGGGTCGTAGCAGGTGCCGCTGTGTGGTTTTTGCCTATGCTCATATGCTCTGCCCATGGGAAGAAGGCGTGAGTATAATTATGTATGTAGATTATGTATAACCTAATAATCCCAGCTTATATTGTAAAAGTGAAATCATTACGCTTTTACGTCTAAATCAGCACAGGTTATGATGAATCTTAGTGCAAAAGTTCGACTCAGACAAAGCTTAGTCAAAACTGATCTGAACAAAAGGTCAAATTTCGTTTTCTGTACGTATTTCTTGACCAGTGACATAAGGCTAATAAGGATACACTAATAAATTGTGCATGCCTTGATAATATTCCTGTGGGATCACGTGTGGGATATCTAAGAGCTACCAATACACCCTTCATACAATCCACCTTCAACAATCTAAAATATCAACAAAAAAAACCTAACAGCTACCCGTCTACTCGAGAACTGAAGAATCGTCTACTAAAGGCTAACAAGCGTCACGCGCCACAAATTCGTCGCATCAATCGACAAATAACATTATAACAGTGACAAATATTACAACAATTAGAGAACCAACAGTACTTAATACCTGTCTTTAATTTGCACTGCATTGTGCTTGGCTACATAAAGGGTGGCAGCTGGGGTCCCTCGCACCCCATACCCCTCACCCCATGCGGTCCACGGACATCCCGCAGGGACCCAATATTCACACCTCATTTCACAAGAGTCCTGCCCATTACATTTGTCATCACCTAGTCAAAAGCACGGTAAATTGAATATTTTGCTGCGATTTCTTGTTTGAAATTAGCTGTATTGTAATTTGGGTGTTTATTTAAAATTCAAATGGCGTTATTGTTATGAGTAGTTTGATGGGTTTGGAAACTGGCGCTTGTGAAAAGTGTTACCGAGTTGCAATAATTTTAAAAACATTAATAAAGTAGCGTTAAGCAATTGATTGCAACATCTTTTGCTTCAAAACAACTTAGGATTTTTTTTAGCATTTCTGATTTTCAGATAATTATAACGATTGAAGACAGGACTGAGGTAGAGCTCGAAAGGATCACTCCGAAAAACATAGGACAGACGTTTGACCAGCATAAGGACGATAAATCATATTTGATTTTGCCAACATAATTTCTCCAATTGTTGTCCCATTGGAGATGACTGTTATGTTGGCATAAATAAGAAACTCGTGCCAATAGACATTGCATTTTCTTTAAGTAATTTTTCTATAAAACTGCCCAATTTTTCCCCGCCTACGCTAAGTATAACATCTCTAACCTCTCAAAAACATCCATTAAAACAAAAAACAACAGGTGCCATCACCCTTTGATAAAAAAAACTATTACAAAGAGCTCTCAATGTATCGAATGCATAATTTATTTAGCCCCTCGATTTCTGAACAGTTGGCATCGAGAAAGACGAGCCTGGTCTTTAATCGGACCCCACTTTATTATAGAGCAGTATAAAGCCGTAATGGGGGACAAATTATGCACTCGCTGTGACAAGTGCGCGGTCCATATGTCGGGGTGTCCGTAGCAAACGGTAGAGTGACATACGGGTCTGTAGAATGACGAATAAATTGTGTCATGATTAATGATGATGATGCAATCTTCCTGGCCCGAAATCGAAAAAAACATTCGATGAAAACTGGTAAAATATATTTTTACAACAAACTATAGTTACTCAATTTATAAAACTTCCAGATTCCATTGAAAAGCTAGAGACAGAATTACTAAGTATATATTAAGCAACTTAAGTTTACGGTGTCGCAGAATACCAGCGGTCATCCACCTCGCCAGAATAATCAAATCCACATCCACATTTTGTCGGGACCACAACGCAACTTCAAAAGGCTTTAACGACACTATTCGAACGTAACAACTTCTTGACCACCCTTTAACGTTGCGATATCGTGTGGTTCTGGTACGTGTGAATAGATGCCAAGTGATGTCAATCAGTCCTATAATTCATCGTTCAACAACAGCTATGGTCTTTAATATTATTTTTATTTTTTACATGATGAAATCATCCAATGAGTTCTCAGGACAGGACGGGAGGGGTTCGTAAAATGATTCAATGATTTCTGGAACTCAAGGCAGGACGGGAGGGACTCTCAGACTTGTACTGACTAAAATCCACGGTGTCTTTCAATAGCCCTTTACGTTCCAAAGCCACGGCTACCTGATAGTCCCACGACCCCCAGTTTTAGTCTAGGGAGTAATTAAACTTTTTTTAATCAATTTAGAAAGAGACATGGCGTTTAGCTGTTTTCTTCAACTATAGCGACTTATGAATAGCATTAAATTCTACTGTATTACTATTCGCCACTCCACCCTACAGTATGTCACAACATACGAATGTACTAGGGTTCCGCGGCCTCCATCCCGCCGTATTACCGTCTGATAACACTCTAATCCCATGCGATTACAATAGATCTCTCGCCACGGGTCACAGCCTCCTTTATTTTGTACTGAACCTTGGTTACATTTTGGTTTCAACTACAATGCGGAATAATGGGCTAATGAAGAAGGATTTTAGATAGGATCTTTGGAGTAGTTTAGTAAGCTTATTAAAAGGTTTAATGGTGCTGTTTATAAGATACGTACAAACATTAGTCATTGAATATACAAGTAAAAATTCTTTTAAAATTATTTTCCCAATTCTTAACTCTTTCTTTATCAACTCTCATTCATTTGAATTTTTATATTCAAAAAGAAAAAGTATCGAATTTTAGAGTTTTATGAGAATTGGAACTGTAAAGACTATTGAAATTAGGTTATGAAAATCTATACGAAAGCTGAAATAAGATATTAATGACTGATTATAAAGCTTTTAGGCTATTAACTATCTCCTAAAAATACTGTGAAGATAGCTTTGATTTCTTTCTACAAAATATAGGCAAAGGAAAAAGATAAAATTAAAATCTTACCCTCTACTTTCATGTCTGTAGCATCACTTAGATTCTCACTTGTTTTCCTTTTAAAAACAAAATAACATCACACTTCCCTACTAACACATTTCAAGGCATCTGTCAAGGGCTGACATTAGAAATCAATTTAACAGCGCAAGCGCAAACTGTGCACGCTAACTCATACCTTATCGTTATAGTTTTAAAGAATACTCTTGCTTGTTTCATGCTCAATGTTAGCGCATGGCAATTTTCGCCCCTATGAGGGTACCGAAGTTGCCAACTCCCTCCGCTAGATGTCGCTATGAGTCTTGAAGGGATGAAATCGTAACATGCCTTTATTTTCACTTATCTCTGTAGATTGAAAATCACAGAACTTAATTGATTATGGGGGAATGAGTCAGTAAGGGAGATATTTAAAAAGTGGACACTATGCCCTAGGGCATAGAATAAATTATCACTTTACGCTTTTATTATTTCTGTTATGATTTTATTTGCTCTTTATTTCTACAGAAAACATCTCATTTCAGCCTTTAACCTATCACGTCTCATCCAGCAAAATATAGTCCAATTTATTTTTTCGTGTATGTCGATGTCCATCTCCGAAGTGAATTGATTTTTAGTTCAAGAAAGTTGTAAAAACCGAAGTAAATAATAGTACATCTAAGAACTAAAGTTACCGACATAGCCAAAGGAATTAGCAAGCTGAAGTGGCAGTACAGCCACATAGCACGCAGAACTGATTGCCGATGAGGCCGTAAGGTTCTCGAATGGTAAAAACTCACGGAATAGGGCGAAAATAAGCAAGGATTATATTGGTCTATGAGATTTATTGTAAACACAGCTAATTCAGGACAATGTTTGATAAAAGCAGAGCCATAGAGTGTTATTATACTTCGACTAAAGAGGAATGATAACATCGTCTCATAGACACTTAAGACAACCTACATTGTTTGGTTTATATAATACTAGTTCCAACAAAAACGCACCAGCAAGCGCAGTGTGGGACGTCCACCTGCAAGGTAGACAGACTATCTGATGAAAATGACAGGATCGCGCTGGAAGCAAGTCGCTTTCAACCAGTCCTATTGGAAATCTGTGAGGAAGGCCTATGTTCGGCAGTGGACGTCCTATGGCTGATATGATGATGACATCTGAGTTATATGTTTAGGATACTCGGCAAGTTATTATAGGGTGAGTCCAAATGAGCGTAATTTTGTGAGTCACACAATTTTGTGAGACAGTGCAGACCACTCATTTTGCGTGGCGAGCGACTTTTTTATGGAAGTGACCGATATTCTGCGACTCACAAAATTACCGTCGTTTGGCCTCACCTGTAATTAGGTAATTATTGTTATAGCTAAAAACACTTGGATCATGTAGGTATATATGTTACGGTAAATCTGATTAATTGAAAATTATTAATGTTTTTACAAAATTATTAATAATAACCACATGTTTTGGTAAATGTGAATAAACGATCGAAATTTATTACTTTTAGTAGTAATTATTAATAATACACGACACATATTGGTAAAAGTTATAAAATTAATAAACTAAACGGCTAAACCTAGTGCTAACTGAAGATAAGTATGATACACGTAGGTTTTACCGCATGTGGTCGGTTACACCTAGGTTTAGCCGGTTAGAACTAGGTCTAACCTCGGGACTTGCTGGCACCCCGACTCGGACAATTTAGGTTAGAAGAGGATGGCGGGGTCTGAAAGACCCCGCCATCCTCTTCGTGGTTATTTTTTTTTTAACCACGCAGAAGTAGGAGCCCCGCGGAGCGGGGCTCCGTTGACTTGCTCCTGTGAAGGAAGTTTACTTATTGCATTTATCACTACTAGGGTCAAATTATTAATAACAACCGACAAATGTGATTAATTAATCACTTTAACCTCGAGTTTTGGTAATTATTAATAATAATAGATTATTATTAATAATCTTCAATTATTCACTCTTACCGTAACATATATACAGGCTGAATTTTTCAACTGGGCGTGGATGGCTACTTTCGAAACTATGAGGAATATCGAAAAACGTTGAAAGGAGTCTCGAGGCCGATTTTGACGAAAACTAAAACTGCATCATTGGATTTTAGAAAAATCAAAAATCCTGGTCAGGAATCGAACCCGCTGATTTTGGAAAAAAAATCACACCCTGTATTATTAAACCGTTCGATAGTGTTGCTAATAAGAATCAAATTCTGGGAAGTAATCATATACGGCAAACTTAAGGAAAACGTATAATTACAAAAAAAACTGATTAATCTTCAAGGCAAAGACTGTATTTGAAACATAAGTTACCGTTTCTTCTTTAAAATAATGCTATTTTTAGTTCAACTCAATAATGTCGTATTGCTAAGTACAGTGGGATTGTTGAAACGTCAAATCCAGTGAGACATTGAAAACAATAAAATTCGAATAAATTATGGCTCAGTAGATGTAAAGTAACATGGAAAAATAACAATTTCATAAAAATCAGCCATTTCCTTAAGTTTGCCGTATATGATTACTTCCCAGAATTTGATTCTTATTAGCAACACTATCGAACGGTTTAATAATACAGGGTGTGATTTTTTTTCCAAAATCAGCGGGTTCGATTCCTGGCCAGGATTTTAGATTTTTCTAAAATCCAATGATGCAGTTTTAGTTTTCGTCAAAATCGGCCTCGAGACTCCTTTCAACGTTTTTTGATATTCTTCATAGTTTCGAAAGTAGCCATCCACGCCCAGTTGAAAAATTCACCCTGTATAGTACAGAATCCAAGTCAATTGTGACATAATCATCACGATTGTTTGTTTATTTTAAGTATCATAATGTTTTCAATACTCTAATAATACTTACTTCACTCAATAGCTGATGTTTATATAGTATTAATGATTATTTTCCATCGTTCTGCGTCAGACATACTTTAGAATTGTTGATGAGCAAGTTATTGTAATCGGAGTAATCACTGATTCCAATAGTACAGGTTTACCTAGTTCCGAAATCAGGGTGGAATTTAACAGTGACAGAGTTTGCCCTTGTATCTTTCAATAAATAATTGTGTACATGTTCTTAATTTTATTGTAAGAGTATTACACAACGTACACGTAGGTATAAACATGAAACAAATAAATAAATAAAATTAAAATTCACGAAAAAAGAAGCGAGCATTTTGAAATGATATCTACTTTGTCCCAATATACCTCTCAAAAAATGAAGAATAAATGATTAAACAATGTAAATTGTCTTTTAAAAGCCAGGAACGTGTCTCTACTAATCCTATATACCTGATATTCTCTATATCTAAACGTTCTAACATAATCTAAGTAGCTACACATAAAATCCTCGACTCATCACGGTGTTTACAACCCTCTATCTTAGCGAACAACACATAGATACATACACCATACCACACACTTGTCAACAACTGAAAACTCATCGCGCCATCCGTCGATAGTAACCTTTGAAATTTCTATATACGATTCATTTTCTCTTAACTCCACTCTGAAATAGATCTTTATTCCTTTAAAGCTAGGAACAGAATTTGCTGGCACAACAAGGCTTTTGTTCACGGGTGTAACGTCTTATGTACGTAACCAGCTGCAAGATTAATATTGAATCTTAAATGGATGAGGAGGAAGGTTGATTATTGTGTGAGGAGTAGTTAAATAGAAGGCTTTTCAGCATGAAAATGTTTATGTTTATAGCGATCTGTTGTGGGAAGTTAAAAAGAGACGGGCGTATGTAAGCGTGTGAGGGATTGTATGATCAATACACGAACGGGCTGCGTGTCCCTGGTTCCTAATGGTCGTTTTCTTACATTTGCATGCTAATTGACTTCTCTCGCTGTCTTCCTTTTGTTGGAGCGTGTGTGACGCAAATTGAGACGAATTAGCGTCTTGTTGGGTTGCAGATGAGCAGTTTAGTGGCCTGCATAATAGTGGGAATCTTTAGGAAAGGCTTATTAAGTTAATCGACAAAAAAAAGAATGTAAGGAGTCGTTTTGGCTGTATTAATTCGCACGTCATCATCATTTTTATCATAATCAGCCTATAATGATCACACTGCTTACACAGGCCTCCTCTCTGTGAGAGGGAGGAACTTGCACGTCATACTTAAAACCAATACCTAAAATACCAGCCTTTCATGAAAAAGAACGATGCTAAATATTGGTAAACAGCTATAAAATCAATTCATTTTTCAAGGGCGATATGACACGAGGGATTTCGTCGACACTGAATTCAAATGCCCTCGACGCGTCACTAAATAGATGAATCAACTGAAAACATGAAAACATTGTTCATTTTCAGCAAACATTAAAGCCTAATGTACACATTATTGCTACTATTTACCTCTATTGAAAATTTCCACGTATACATTTTTCATTTATAAGTACAACATGAATCATAAATCTCTACGTTAGGAACAATAAATTTTCGGTTTTCTGTATCAAACGGAGATTTGCGGCGTAGGGCGGGTTTGGGCGGCGTTGCTAGGCAACCGCCCGCCCTACCAACCCGGCTTCCCCCTACCCGGATCACTTTTAAACTTTCATGTCGGAAAGTTTTTAAGGTTTGCTTGTGGCTCTCGGATTCGCCATCTTCTTGTTTTAAGCCTCTTTCGGAGGAAAACAACGTGAATAAGGTACACGAGCCCTTAAAATGTTTTTGAGAAAAATGGTCCGGATAGGTACCTACCTAATTTGTTTAAGCAGATATAAGGGAATTTTTTGACTCGCAAAAGGTATATATTTACATAGGATACGAACCAAGCGTCGTCTAATACAATTAGAGGAGCAAAGAAAAATATTTTTCTACTAGCATCGAGAGTTGATTTGATTTACGTAAATATCATATTATTATTTATTCTGAATTAGATGAGCAAGATGCAAGGAGAAAAATTCATATAATTTCCATGGACAAAAAAACTGCTAAAGCAAATCAGCAATGTTTTTTTTTATTATTTATACTTAATCCTGAACCTTCTCAAAGTTAGAGTAAACAATCTTATTCTAGGTAAGTTTATTCCATCATAGACTTTGTCTACACCTCTCACCTGGACTTTTATTTTTGCGTGGTAATATCATCAAATGAGTCCTCCCAACCAGGGCAGGGCAGGAGTGACTGTCAGACTTGTACTGACTAAAATCTACCATGTCCTTCAATAGCCCTTTACGTTCCAGGGTCACTGTAATTCGTTAGTCCCGCGACACCTCTAACTAGAGTCAAGAAAAACCTTCACATATAAAATATTATAATTCCTGAATTATTTGTTACAATACATGAACATATTTACACTCTGAAAGCTGTGTATAAAAATAGTAAATATATCAAACCTTTACAGCAATACAGGTAAGTATATTTTCCTGCAAAGTGCCCGACATGCTTCGAAAAAAGACGGAACATTTTTCCACGCTCATTAAACGTTGGAAAATGTCGAGATATTTACCTCGCCACTTGCTTGTATATGGAGGTAATAATGTAGCTTAAACGGTTTCATAAAACTCTGGATATGAGATTTTTTTGAAGTATGGAAATAGAAATAGTTTGTCATTAAAGAAAATGTTTAATCAATATTTATGTTGTAAATTGAAATATTGCAGTGAAATCAATTTTACTTTTTCCTAAGTGTAACTAGTGCAGTGCCTATATCACAAAATTTAGATATATAAAGTAATGTGGTCGTTACAATACATTCGCAGTTTGGAGTATGTCACAGTCATAATAATGACCAAAATGGTCTACCATCTTGCGTGTGTGTATATTGCATCAGTCTCATGGCTTATACTTTTAGTATCCTGATAAAGAAGTAACTAAAATAAGTAAAGAAAATAATTTGCTACATTGTTTTCTTTCTTTCAGTAAAATCTAGTACTTGACTTTAAAAACTTCAAACTCATTAAAAACAAAAGCCAGCGTTTTAAGAAAAAAAAACCTACAATTTAGAATGCTCATGTGATTTTTCTATCCAGAACGTAAAGTTTTTAAGTCACGAGAGAGCTACGTACAAAATTGATGAGGGAACGTAACCACGCGAGCCGCGAAGCAGGCTGAGCCCGAAGGTGCTTTTAGTCCGTAATTGGTGAGCTTTTAAGACTGCCGCGCGTTCGTTTGACGTCGCCCGTGTACTGGCAACGACTAAAACGAATATAGAGCCGTTTTGCCGCGAAAAAATAACTACCAACAAACAAAAAAAAAAACTCTTGTCAGCCAGGTCGCCGTTTGAGTCTGCATAAAAACTCTTTACTCAAAATTGAGGCTGTATTTTCCGAGAAAGGGTTCTGTTTTTTTTTTGTTGTTGTTTATTGGTGGTATAGACTTTTCCTGATATTTAAGAAAATATGTCATATCTCGTCAAATTATTTATTCAACATCTGGTATTAAACACCTGGTACAAAATTTGGCAATTAGTTATGATAGGAAACAAAAATAATTCACATTGAAGATATTCATTAGTACAGTTTAAGTAATACTTTTCTACGTGAATGTACAAACCACTACAAAAATCGAACGTTGGAGTAAACATTTCGTCGAATAGGGATTAACCTGATTAGGAATGTTAGATTCTTGTTTTACTACCAAGTGTAGAAAATTCTTGCTATTATTTGCAGATAGCGAGATTTTTTAATAATAATATAGTAAGTTCACAAATCTTTTCGCAGCAAACAAGCACACGCGATTAAAAAACACTTTTTAAATGTACTTATCAAAACACAATGCCATCAGCCCATGCCACGTGGCAGCAATAAAAAAGTTACGAGTTCTAATTTCAAATTAACAGTGGGCGTAAACGAGCGCGCGCACAAAATTAGGTGGCAATTTTGACAGCGGGGTAACTTAGAATTTTCCTGTCAAAATATTTTTGCAAACAATTGACTTGTTCGCATTCAATAAGATTTTTAACACCCACTTTTGAAATAACAAAACAAAACCACAATTAGCATAATAGTTAGTTGTTACTTTTTATTGTTAAAACACAATACGGTACTGTGAATCAGAATGGTCCGCCTTTTTCTCTCAACAAGCATGATAAAAAAACGTTAAAAATAAATGCGATGGAAATAATTCATTACCCTAAGTGACCTGCCTAACAAATCCGGATCGTTAAATACATTATTAATCACTGAAAATGGTCCAAAAAGGATGAATTATAAAATTACCTTTCAAACGTTTCGTGGCGACCGAAAAGGGTGTGCTTTCAGGAGCTTTACACACGATGTTTCTGTCTCTTTTTACACTCCAGGTTGCAAGGCAGGTGAAGGGGTGCCCTTTCAAGGGTCGCCTACACTCAGTCGTTGGTAAATTCAGTCCCTTCGCAATAAAAGGGTGCCCCATAAATGTATACCAACATTTGTTTCTATATTATTAAAGCACATTGTTCTAAAACATTTTCTGCAGAATAGCGTAAGACGACAAAGGAAAATAAATAAATAGTACGTAAATAAGAAATAGATAGGTAATTAAAAATGAAAACTCTCTAAATAAAAGCAATCTCCCTTACATAAAACACGAGCATCAATAATTTGTTGAAGACAAATCGAAAAGTTAAAGGGTAAGGGGTACATTATAAAGTAAAATTGAAACGTTTCTTGAAACGACAGATAAATCGTGTGTCTACTTTAAATTGAGCCGTGGAGCTCGCATTCCTCCCCCCTTTTGGTAGTAGAGTGGTAAGTAGGGAGGGGGTTGGGGGGTCTTGTAAAGCTGGTTCTAAAAATTGATGTATTCGGGCATGGTTAAACGGCGGGGTCCGCTCCGTCACAGCCATTAAAAACTTATTAAACATCATCTCTGGCAATTACTCCTCCCTCCCAAGTTGTGCAGACCCGCTACGCAACGCCCCCACCTGTCGACGGCTAGTGCTAGCTCTAAATAAAATCGAGGACGTATTTTAAGTACGTGCTCTAACTGTTAAAAGAATAGGATGACAGACAATCCACGTTCACAACAAATTGACACAAGAATTCATGTAACTATTGACTTTTTTATCAGGAAATGCTTTGTTTTTTTTTTAAATTGTGGTAAAATCATCAAATGAGTTCTCCCACCCAAGGTAGGACAGGAGGGCCTGTCAGACTCGTACTGACCAAAATCCACAGTGATTCTTCAATAGCTCGTTACGTTCTATGGTCACGGTTACCTGATGGGATAGTCCCGCGACCCCGGCAGGTTTGGCCCTCTAAGGTCAGATTGCTGACAGCTCTTTGAGACCCGAGAATGACCAATGAGCAGAATGGTAAGTCACCCATACTCGCTGTCCGCATGCCCATCAGAAAATGCTTGACGTAATAACATTTCATTTCAGACAGAACATTTAAATAAAATAAAATGTACCCTTAGTACGAGTTTTCAGTACTTGAGGCGTTAAAGTAAACTGGAACTTTGACAATTTCAAATTGACAATTTTCAAGGAAAAAATTAGTTCCTTCTTCGCACACCAGAGGCGCTGTTCCATGTTTTCATACAAGAAACGCTGTAAATACTTGAAGACGCTGTAAAGTAAAATAGTGAAAACTCGTTCTAAGAGTACTGTATATAAACCTGTAAAAAAAGAAACTTCTTATCATCATCTGTAAACAAAACAAATGCTATCTATCGATCGAACCTCGTGTACCTAGCCTGGTCCATGCACGACCACGTGACCACCATCTACCTATGTAAGGCTGTTTACCGACGAGCGTCCCGTCGGACACAGCGACGGAAGCTGTGGCTGCCTAGCCACCGGAAGCAGACACGTCGCCGGCAACGAACCGGAATTTATTTCACTATATTTTCACTATTCCGATATAAAATATCGAGAGCCGAAGATTATTAGCGTTAAATTACCTAACGGAAGAAATTGATTTGCTGTTTTTTCGTCTTTAATATTTTTGTCCTTATTATTTTTAAGAAAAATAAAGACAGAGATATGAGTATGGGTTATTAGAATCTTAGAGGGTTTTTCGCTTATGGGCTGATTTTTCAATAGTCAGATAACTTTTATCTGAGGAATAATAATGGTGGTTTGACTTAATTTCTGTAGATAAGCTGTCAAACCACCATTTTTATTCCTCAATAAAAGTTGACTATTGAAAAATCAGCCCATAAACAGATAATTCTATTCATTTATTCAAAACCTTCAAATGTTTAGCGTTATCAGCAAATATAAATACAACATAGGTAAATGTGCGATTTTCTCTCAATCTAAATAATCAGTTGGAAAATAGATCAATCCACACAACACACAAGATTTTTCATTTCAATTTTTTTTTATCAGCTTTTGTTAGTTATCGCAAACTTTTTTGAAGTTGTATATGTATGAGTTAGAAATCCGTGGAACAGTTAAAAAATAATTCTCTTTTAAAATTAAAGGCTTTTAAAATTAAAGAAGTTTTGTGTCCGTGTGGATCCGTGGATCAGGCCTGCAGGATTAGGTAATGTGTTTCATACAGCTAAATCGATTGTCAACAAAACCAAGGTGTATGCAATATTTAAGCACAACCTATTTGGAGGAACTATGATTGTGCACACAGCTTAGGAATGGAATTCCTGCTGTAGTCTTTGCTTCCTGATTGCTACAACGTTGAGGTCTTTAGTTTAAGAGTGAATAGGTTACTTCTAGGCAAGCGTTTTCACTGTCTACCTCATGATAACTGACCAACACGCGAGATAGTGACTTTACTAGATTCTACTCTCTAGATTCTCTCTCTTATTACGATTTACCAAACGCGGGCCTATAGGTGGGTAATTGTAATAAATAAAATAAATAATAAATAAAAGTAACTGGATTAAATTTCAGTCGCAAGTTTTGTCCCACACCTACCAAATATCAAGGCAAGATAAATTAAATCTTGTAAATAAACCAAAGGCTATTTCGTCCATAAATAAAGCTAAGAATACATAAGCCACGTGCCACCAGTAAGTGGACATGAAAGCTGTGCAATTTGCCTGCACAACCCCTGTTCTTACAATGAAACTGTCCCTATTTGTAGCATACATGACATAGTATTATCGTAAGAGCGGGGGCGGGTGTGGGCGGACCCAACACATGGTCACAACAAATGTCACAATTCAACAATACATCTTTGACTATCATAATTTTCTTTTGGCATATTTTCTGCTATACTGGGAATAGCTTGAATAGCTTGAACAACTGGTGAAACTATGTAGATACCCATCCATTGGTGCACTGTCCCGACCAAAGATAAAGTCACAGATGACCCCCGTTTCGGAATACAAATGCGAATTTAAAAGAAAGTAACAATTACCAGCAATGTAGCCCATGAAATGCGGGCTCCTCGCGTAATATTTTCCTTTGCCGTTTGTAAGAATCGAATTAAAAATACTTTACTACACGGGAATTACCAATACTAGAATCATAGACTAAGTACATTTATAAGACAACTTTTGAAGTTGCTGTCATCTGGCCCTGTGGCGCAATGGATAACGCGTCTGACTACGGATCAGAAGATTCCAGGTTCGAATCCTGGCAGGGTCGCTATTCTCTTTTTGTGTTTTCTACTTCTTTTTTGTATCGTCACCACACATTGATTTTACAAAAAAACACTGAAATAAATTACTATACTCATATTTGTATACATTCTGGTTTTAAACAGTTTAATATGTCTTTTATCTTTATCAATCTGAATAATTTCGGTGTTTCTGTCTACCCTGAGAAGAAACTTGAACTGAGACATTAAAATGAGTAATTCAGACGTCACTATCAACTTATGGCATGACATCCTGAGATGTGATGATCATGCAATCAACCACACAGGTTCGATTCTTAAATAAATAAATTATAAATTCTTTATTACATAATGGGATTGCAAGGTTTACAAAGGTTGAATATATTATAGGTTTAATTTACTATACAATAAGTACGGGTGGAGTACTGTTCTCCTAGATAGGCTAAAATTTAGCCTGTGTTAAGGAGATACAGTGCCGGTCCCCTGATGTGCGAATTATTATTAAGACTATGTTCTTAAAATAAGATTTTAGACAACATTATATAAAGCTCGAATTGGATATAATACTCGTAAAAATTTAGTTACTATGCAATAGGTTTTTTATAATTATTGTTACAAAATAAATGTAAAGTATTTACATGGGTATGTTGGTGTTGGTGCGTGTGTGTGTGAGTGTATGTGTGAGTGTGTGTGTATGTGTGTACATTCATGTGTTTGTTTCCCGCAGGGAACAAATGTTTTTATGATTCACAAGTTGTTTTTCCGGGTCTGGGTGTTTGAGTACATGAATTTCTATGTTTGTTAACGCATCCACGACACAGGAGATATTCCTAGTGTGAGACAACGTTTTAGAAAAAAAAAACAATGTTTTGCAAACTCTTAGAGTTGCAATATTTTAGCACAAACAACAATTTATTACACCATAAATAAACGAACTTAAACCGGATTAGTGGATAATCCGGAAGCACATAAAAAAAATTTTAGCTGCTTATTATATAATTTAGCTACTTAGTAACGCGACCCCCCAGAACAGTTAGTTTCGGGAAAAAGAAATATTGAATACGAAGGCGTCAACATGTATAATAAAATTCCTATGGAGATAAGAGAAACGAAAAGTATGTCTAGTTTTAAAAAACTATTAAAACATCATGTCACCGAATAACTTCCATTAATTAAAATTAAAACATACAAGTACTTTGCCATAGATGCCACATCTAGTGAATATCAGTTTTTGGATCCTTGCTGTGATCGCCTACCCGCTTATGTTTCGTTTTTACAAAATGTATCCTATGATTAATTTTTTTTTATTCCCAAGTATGAAGTAGTTTTAAACGTCTACTTCTATACGCTTACACATTTTTTTTTTTATATGTAAACATGTTTTCTCAGTAAGTGAATTATTGTAAATTCTTTATGAGGAAAAATAAAGTTCTTAAACCATAAAATATTATCTTAGTAAAAAAGATAATCTAGCAAACATTTTATAAACTAATGAATGAACCCTTAACCAGTATTACGAATTCTTAAGCTTTAAGAGATTCATCATCTGCCTAGCCTCTTCCCAACTATATTTGGGATTTCAGTCGAACCAGATGCGGCTGGATATCAGTATTTTACATGGAACGACTGCCTATCAGACCTCCACAATAAGAAACTGGGTAATAGGATAGGTACCTCTAGTCAGACTTTCAAGCTTGTGACTGTGATTAACGACTATCAAAGATCGACCAATGACAGCCTGGACCAACGGCTTTACGTGCTTTTCGATGCACGGAGGAAAGTTGCTATGGCAGATAGTCACCTATCCACAGACCAACCTCAACAAACGCGGTTTAACTCAGGAGTTTGCGCTGTGCGACTGTAATTATTTAGCCACATACGATAATGTACTCGTACAGACATACATTCGAAGATACCAAAGTCAAACTATGAAAAGATTTCGAAAAGACTTACACACATCATTTAATTGGATATCTAAAGGTGGAAAAAAGAACGCCGAACTACATCAAAGATCACAAACTAACACTACGCAGACACCCAAAAACCTAATTACAAGTAACTGCTGACGCGAGACTACTTTACCTTACATACTTACTTCTTCCATACATATTACATAGAGGAAACTTAGCCAAAGCGCCAAGTCTTACTTCAAGGAGCGCCGAATCAATTAAAACTACTAATAAAGTTCTAAGACGTTTCACTCCGCCCCCTACTTACTCCCCAAAAAGTTCTCTTTAGTGTAAGATGAATTGTGTTTTGCTTTGCCTTCCGTCAGTCTCCAATTAAGGGCAAGAATTGTTTTGGATGCGAACAAATACCTTTTGTTTCTTGAAACTTGGTTTGTTGAGGAAATACCTAACTTTAGTGTGTTTTTGTTTACGGATTGATAGCAGGTGTGTGTAGTTCCAGATATGTTTTTTTATATCTGTATTGTCCCAATGCTGTTCAAAGATCTCAGTCAAAGCCTTTCACTCTTTCTTTGTCTATCATGGCCGATATTCTTTCATTGTAAATAGAAAAATAAGTAGCTAACTCATTTTTTTTCAGCGTGGTGAAATCATCAAATGACTCCGCCCACCTAGGGCAGGGCAGGAGAGACTGACAGACTTATACTGACTAAAATCCACGGCATCCTTCAGTAGCCCTTTACGTATCGGTGTTGCTTGCCCAAAACAATGACACGAGTCTACGACGTAGCCGTGCCGCCTACGCCGTAGCACTGAGGTCTACGCCATCATCATTAATACATCAGCCCGGAATCAGCCGCTGCTAGTCCTCGTGTCTCATTTTCTGGTATTTCTACGACGTACATCCAGGATTATCTACGACGTAGCATTGAAGAACTAATATTTTGAAAATAACTATCACTTCAAATGAAATCGTATAATAACTAAGTTAGCTTAATTATTTACTCGTCGGTCATACATTCTTGTAAAACGGTTATTTGTTTACGAGCTGTTGCCCAATGTTACTATAAACCCTGACTCACGATTTGTAGGTCGCAGTTAAGAACCCAGTTAGGTGAATTATTTTACGTAGATACATTATTTCTTCGCCAGTGTCAGTCCAATCGGGGAAGAAAAACATCGTGAGGAAACCGGCATGTTAATAGTAGTACACTACCAACCCACAAATGACTAGTGTAGTAGATTACAGCCCACTCCTTCTTGAAAAAAGAAATCCTGTGGCCCAGCAGTGGGAACATTGTAGGCTGATTATGATGCTAAACTATGGTATGTGTTTATTAACCGACTTCAAAAAGAAGGAGGTTATCAATTCGACTGTATGTTTTTTTTTTTTTTTTTTTTGTGTGTGTTTGTTACGCGATTTCTCCGGCGATTGTGGACCGATTTTCAAAATTCTTTTTTTGTTCGAAAGGAGATGCTTCCGGAGTGGTCCCATATTCACCAAGTCAAGATCTGATGATTGGATCCTGGAGAAATCGAGGGCAACCCTCAAATTTTATAGGCCCACATATAGTTTTTCGCAAATATTATGAAGTAATTTAAGTATTTGCTTATGGTAATCATAATCTCATGTAGCTGAGCTGATGATGGAAGGTATAACTCCTTAACAGTAAGGAGTAGGCATCGACTGATTTAGTTTGTGTTCGCTTATCTCTGGAACTACAAGTCCGATTTAAGTCATTCTTTTTTTGTTATACTAGATATTGTTCAACTGAGGGAACACTGCAAGTTTCATCAAAATCGGTTCAGTAGTTTTTGAGATAGGGAATTTTTGTAAGCTAATTTTGTACAGGAGTGATGTGATTACAAAATTCTAGTGCACATGTAAGAAAATGATGTACTTATTTGACAAGAATTGGGTTGAATATTTAAACTAAAAAGAGTAAAATAAAAGCTTTTTCAAAAAAAAATGTAACCGCCTTCAAAACCAACCACTAAAAAAGGCCAAAATAACCTACAAAATAACTTTTCTTTCGGAAGTCGGTGGCAAAAAAGACAATGAAAAAAAAAACCACCGACTTCCGAAAGAAAAGTTATTTTGTAGGTTATTTTGGCCTTTTTTAGTGGTTGGTTTTGAAGGCGGTTACATTTTTTTTTGAAAAAGCTTTTATTTTATGTTGATAATGCTGTCAGTAAATAGGTGCGTCCACACAAATCGAGCAGCTTCGCGAGGCATTTGCTTCGCGAGGCAAATGCCTCTCGAAGCTGCTTCCTCTGTGTGGACACGACAATTGTTTCTCGACCATCGACCGAGGCAAGAAACAATATACGCAAGCAAAAAAAGCCGACACTGGATGGCTCGGGCGCTCGGTGGAGGCCCGCGGCAGCGCGCGCACTTTTCGGTAGAGACCCGTCCACACTAACCGGGCTGCTTCGCGCGGCAAATGCCTCGCGAAACTGCTCGCTCCGGATGTAGTAAACTCTTTACAAAAATCATATATAATTTAGATAGTTATACCTTTTTTAGGAGAACTCAAGCAATCTCTATAAACCACCAACGCCAAAAAGTCCAGATTCGAACACAGTGCATTTTACTAGGAAGCCAGCTGTGTTAATCCTATACTACTATAATGTGCTTAATACTAGTAGTTCTAATGCGTAGTATTGACACGCGCCGTTAGTATCTGGTTCACATTTCAGGAACTGTACTGTAGTACAAATTAACCAGAATTTGTACTACAGTACAGTTCCTGAAATATTAACAACCCCGATAAATCTACGATACGACTTACTGGGTAAAATATTGTTTTTGGAAACTCTTACCACCTTAGCACAAAAATATAAACATCTGTTGAACGCTTGTCTAAATAAAAGTGTAACTGCAAAACAACCCTTATATCAACGTGGAAAGTCATTTATACGTTGAAAGTTGAAAATAGTTAGTCTTTAACAGCTGTTGTAAGTAGTCAGTAGACCAGACTACTCTTACCACCTTCCAAACCTTGTTGTGGAGTATCGGCAGTCAGTTTATGTAAATTATGTTAACCCAGGTGAAAAAACTGGACAACTTTGGTGTCCTCAGTTCGCCTCCGAAAAATATCGCCTGGGTGATATCACACACATTAATTGAGTGGAATTATTTGGAAGCACACCTTGAGGTAGTTGGGATAATACTTGGCAGGAGAGGTAATAATAACTTTAGTTAACTTGCTAAATCGATAATTAATTATTATCAAACGCCAACACACTCAGACTTATTATTTTAAGAAAATTGTCTTTCTGACCTCTTAAGATATTAATACCGTCAGGTTTCGATTTGAGTCCAGAAAGAGGCGCAACTAACAAAAAAAATGTCTGAAAAATAATTCGAGGAGACTCTTATAAATAATAATAATATTCCACAACTATCACACAACGCTATCTAGTCCCAAGCTAAGCAGAGCTTGTGTTATGGGTACTAGACCACTGATAAACATACTTATATATTTCTAATTTCATAAATATTATAAATAAATTACACCCAGACACAGAATAAATGATCATGCTCATCACACAGGCATTTGTCCTGGGTGAGAATCGAACCCACGACAAGAAGTCTAGGGCCACCTCACCACACTGAAATAACTCTGAGACTAATAAACTCAAGCATAATTTTTCTTATCATGAACTAAGCTAATTATACAGTCTAAGTGATCAAGTGCATTGATGCCAGGACATCTAGCGCAAGATGGAAGACAGTGGTTCTATAAAAGCCACAATAATATTTGATTGAGTATTAAGAGTATCTAAGTAGAATAAGATTTGAGTAGCAATAAAATTCATGAAGTGGAATTTTGTATTCTTCTGCTATATAATTAATAATAATAATAGCCTTCTTATTGCCGTTTTTTTTTTTTAAATATGTTACGAAGTTCGGTGTGCCTTTTGGCATAGGCCTCCTCCAACCCTTTCCATTGCGCTCTGTCCAGCCTAGTGCCACTCTAGTCCAGAGCGGTCCCACCCAACGACGCTATATTACTAGACTCCGCATGCACGATCTAAAGAACAAAAACTATACTGTCAACTCGCTGAGGGTAAGCGACGGGGACGGGGTACTGCGTTGTGATTGGCTAACTCAAGGTCTGTTCTGTCTCAAAGTATGTTTACGGCTCACAGGAGTGGTCGAAATAAGGCGGATATAAGACTTTTTTGCCTAATGTGTTGACAGACGTCGGTCGCCTGTTATTAGGAGTCTAGTAATATATCGTCGATGGGTCCCACCATTAGCCTTAAGTCATCTTCCTATTGGACGTCCCGGTTTTCTGGTGTCATCTCTGGGATACCAGAGGGTGACTTTTTTACTCCACTTGTTCTTCTGGCAACGCATCATGTGTCCCATCCAGCCCCATTTCAGATGGTCTATGCGAGAAAGTACTTCTGTGACTTTAATTTTCTTTCTAGTTTGGTATTCTTCTGCCATACTTATATTATAATATTTTAAGAATAATCTTATAGCAATTCATATTATAATACCGATTAAGGGCTTATTTTAGACTCTCAAACACACATAAGTCAACAAGAACAAATAAAATGTTAATAATATGGCTTTTTTTTTTTTTTTTTTACGTGGTAAAATCATCAAATGAGACCTCCCACCCCGGGCAGGGCGAGAGGTACTGTCAGACTTGTACTGACTAAAATCCACGGTGTCCTTCAATAGCCCTTTATGTTCCGGGGTCACGGTGATGGTATAAGACCCGCGACCTAATAATATGGCTTGGAATAAATAAGATGACTTAATAGAAACAAAAAAAATGGAAATGGAGATCGAGATTCCGGACTTCCTGCAACGATGCATTTTAAGACCATTTCTTAAAAACCCCTTGCATTCAGTCAATGTCACTTCACATTAGAATCCGCAGAATAATTAATAGAATATCATCAATCATTTAGCGGTAGAACCCTCAAACTGATCTGAACTGAAATTGAATATCAATTAGATATCTTTCATCTCGGAATGAATCTCACAAACTTGATACTGGTAATGATATTCATAACCAGTGTAGGGTTGTATGCAAAAGGGTTGGTTTTTGAACACTTGTTCAAAAGATTGGTGATAACATTGTGTAGTTTTTTTTTTTTTGTTACCCTTATGTCAGATTAGAGTAGATGTTTCATTCAGAAGAAATTACCTAATTTGTTTTTTTTTTTATATTTTCAGTCAAAAATTGAATAATAACCCTAATTAATTGAGGGTACTTATCCTATTATTCATTCCTTCCTGCAACTTCCCTTATTAGTCGTAACTTGAAGGATAGTTTATTCAAAATAATAGATCCAATAAAACACGTTGAAAAGTTCTTTTATTACATCAAAACAAATATTGTGCTTTATGTAGTAGGAATAAAAAAGATCTCAGATTCAGAAAAGTAGATGTAAAAATTAGTTCTCTATATCTAAAAATAATGTTTCGGATTCCTCCTAACACACAATGTGTAATGGTGTGTTGCTCTTTATTCTCGACATACATAAATAATAATTATAATATAGCAGATCAAAGAGATCCTACGCGGCATAAGTTCACATGTTATAAGCTCGCAGCTAATACGTGAAACAGGCGTACCTACATACAAAATAATTACATTTAACAAAGATTTGTCATCGCGTCCGTAGCTCCAGCCGGGACACGCTACACCCCGTACAATACAGACAGACATACACAATCACCGACACAGTGCACTCGCTACATTAAAAGCATCCACCCTTCTCTGTTTCACGTTTTACCTCAAGAACTTCCATACATGATTTTGCGTTTTGTGAAACAAAACATAGTGCAATGCATAAACTTTAAACGCAAGATCGACGAGGAGCCGTGGGGACAATAAAACAAAGAAAAGCATATCTGGCCCGGAGCGGTGCGCGGCGAGGGGCGGGCGCAGCGGCCGGCGACCAATCAGAGCGCGCGCTCCGCCGCCCCATCAGCCCGCCCCAACCGGCCCGCGCTCTCCGCCGCGGATGAATGAGACGCAGCATCCCTATAAAGATTTTACATCGATTATGGGGGCATGGGAGCAGGCCGTTTCTGTCTCGCCCGTGGGCGGCGACGTGAGTTCCTCTCGCGCAGTCGCGAACAATTAACGCGCGGGGCGGCGTGGTCGGTGCGGCGCGACGTGCGACGTCACTATAATGTGGTTAGTCAGTGAGCGTCGGGGCCGAGCCGACGGCGACGGCGACGGCACGGATCACGATCACCGCAGCGCGGGAGAGCCGCGCTGGTCGCTCAGCCAGCGGACCGGCCACAGCACGGTGGAGTTCAAGAGCGCGGCGTGCGCGGGGGCCGGCGAGCCGCCCGCGCCGCTCGCCGCGCTGCCGGACCCGCAGCAGTTCAACATCTTCCCGGCCTTCTTCAGCCGCCAGCTCAACTTCAGCGGCGGCGGCGGATGCGGTCAGGGTTCCAAAATAATGGAGGAGTTGCGACCGAACCTAGTTGGGGGGCTGCTGGGTGTGCCAGGGCTTTTGGATGAGCATCAACAAGATGCCAAGTTCCTACCCACGGGCGGTGAAAGTAAATACACGCCGGACAAAGGTCGCAAGTGCAGCAATGCGTCTTCGTCGTCTGCGGAGGAGTTCGGCGGACTGTACGGCGGTGAGCACGCTGCCACGCCGCCAGCGCCGCCGCTTAGTCGATCCTTACAAGACAACACAGGTATGTACCCGCATTAATCTTATGTAATGTTCTCCAACTCATAGTAGCATGTAGGTATAGTCGTTACCTAATACGTATATGAACAGCATGTAGAGCTAAGGGAAGTGTTGTGAGCCTCTAGACCCGGAATTATATCTGTAACTGTACGGTACTGTTCGTACTGAATATGAATGGGACACCCTATTTGCTGATTAATCTTTATAGCTGATTAATCTAGGTACTGAAAATTGTCGTTGAAAAACCAAAAAAATAATAAAAACTATAGATGCATCTCTGAGTAATCGATCTTATAAGCTTAAAGAGGGTATACTCGTGTAACCTATCAATTTAAAACACATTTATTTATTTTTAAGACCCTTGCTAACTTCGGTCTTACTAAAGATTAACTCTAAATTAATTTGTTGTTTATAGGTGCTTTGTTTACAGAAGTTTATGTAGAGCATCGTTAAATTTTGTTTGCTGATAATTTTCTCTTTTGTCTGTTACAAAGTCTCTCTCTTTTTTTAGAAAGTAAATTGCCTAGTTATTCTATGTATGGCATAAACATCTACAGTCAATGTATCGTACATATAAACAGACTCTTACTAGGCTTTAATGTATATTGTTTTCAAAGTAATATTTGAGCAAACTGGGTTGTGTGAGAAATTATAGTAAAGAAGTGACTGGTTACTGTATTTCTTAATAGCTACAACCTTGGGGTCTTAAATCAACACTGAATAGGTTACTTCTAGCCAAACGTGCTACATCGTCGACCACGTCTTCGCTTAACATCAGGCGCCCATCAAAAATAAAATCTCACTTGTTATTACTTTGACATAAAGCAAATAAGGTGGAATGGTGGTAAATTGTCTCATTTCAAAAAATTTTACCGCCTTCAAAAAAAAAACCACAAAAAAGGGTAAAATAACCTACAAAATAACTTTTCTTTCGGAAGTCGGTGGCTTTGTTTTATTATTTCGATGTCTTTTTGCCACCGACTTCCGAAAGAAAAGTTATTTTGTAGGTTATTTTACCCTTTTTTGTGGTTTTTTTTTTGAAGGCGGTTAAATTTTTTTTTGAAAAAAGTTTTTTATTTTACTCTTTTTAGTTTTAATATTCAACCCAAATTCTTGGCAAATACATCATTTTCTTACATGTGCACTAGAATTTTGTAATCCGTAGCACCGGTATTAACATCGCCCATGTTGTGTGCATAAAAGAAAGTTCCAATAAAATTCCCTATCTCAAAAAATGCTGAACAGAGTTCGATGAAACTTGCAGTATTCCCTAAGGTGAACGATCCCTAGTACAACAAAAAACAATTTTGAAAATCGGTCCACAATTGGCGAAGTAATCGCGTAACAAACACGCAAAAAGTAAAGATCATCATGTCATCCAAGTAGACGAAATTAACAAAAATGCTCACAAAATAAAAAGTACTGAACCAAATTTGATGAAATTTTTATGGGACCACACTGCAAGTATCCTGCATCGAACAAAAAAAGAATCACACTAATCGGACTAGAAACCTCGGAGTAATCGATGTACATACATAAAAAAAAAAAAAAAAAAAAACATACCGACTGAATTGAGAACCTCCTCCTTTTTTTGAAGTCGGTTAATGAATTGAGAACCTCCTCCTTTTTTTGAAGTCGGTTAAAAATGGATAGATGATATGTTTGTTACTCTTTCACACAAAAACTACTCAACGGATTTTGATGAAGTTTGTACACAGATAGTTTACAACGTGGAATAACAAATATAGGATACTTTTATCCAGGTATGCTAGCAAATGCTGGCCATATAAGTACAGTCAGTAAAAGAGTTAAGTATACAGACAGCAAGTTTTAAATGCTTTTTCAATGTTATGTAATTTATAATGCAGGGCGGGAGGGACTGACAGATTTGTTGACTAAAATCCACGGTCCTTAGCTCTTTGTGTACCGGAGTCGCGGTACACGTATGTCCCGCAACCCCGGCAAGGATATGGCCCTCTATAGGGGGACCCCGTCATTATGCTGACGCTCTATGAGGCGCGCGTGGAACACAACGCGCCGTCGACCCGGGCGTGATCCATGGTTGGACATCGAGTTGCCCTTTTTTCTCCGCCCGACAGGCCCGCGCCTACTTTGGCCGGAGGCGTCTACCACTGCGGCTGGGGCGAAGGCTGTCCTCTCTCTCACGCGGCCCGCCTCCTCCTTATGAACAGAAGACATAATATGGATGTTTACTGCACATACTTACCTAAATAAAATTTACTGAAGAACTAATTAAATTCTTCAGTCATCTGAAGCCTGTTGCGTCAAGCTAACTCTGATAATCTTAAAGAATTTTCTTAAACGCCGAGATTTTACTACTGCATGGACCGCTCAAAAGACTCGGTTAAGCATACGATGGAGACCCCGATGGCCTTGCTTGGGTAGTGCACCGCCAAGTCATCATAGTGGTGACAGCCAGCGGAGAATTCTGGCGCTTGTCACTAGTTGAGGCAATGCCGTGCAAGCGGGACGGTCATCTCGTTCTACGAAGCAGTAATGCTAGCGAAGGAGGAGGAGAAACACACCAAGACCCAGACGTCGCACGGACGAGGCAAGATCTTGCGAACGGCGAGTAATGAGTAGCCCCCGGGTCGACAACATTCCACGCGCATCTCAAGAAGCTCATCTTATCTCAGGATACTACTTGCTGTCGGGATCGAGGGAATGTATAAACAGATGTTATCGTGATCTTCGAACTTTAAGAACAACTGAAGCAACAGAATGGATTTTTAATCAGTAAGAATCTAAGAAACTATTAGCAGTGGCGTAGCTAGGCAGGGGCGAAGCGGACTCTAGCCCTCGGCCTCACAGCTAAAGGGGCCTTTGAGAAAAAAAGGCAAAATCTTGACAACGGCGATCACCAGCCAGTAAAGCAGTGTAACACTTTTACTAAGAAATTAACATGACCTACTTGTGGTGTCTGATAAGTTGGAACTGAAAGAACCTAAGAGTTGTCGCAATGCTGATGTCGCTGACGCGTCAAGCACTTCCTCTGTTCGCGCGAGGCCACATGTTGCAAAATAACTTGATAACGTTTAACACCAACAAGCCTCGCAAAGCGGATGTCGCTGTAAAATCACGATAGCATTTAGTAGAGGTGACTAGAAGAAACCAAGTCATCTTACAAAAAGGGCCTCGCACATCAAGCGTCTTGCCCCCTCCTGGATTCGGTCTCGTTACGCCACTGTCTGTTAGACTCCGCTGGCCATACCTATTCAAATATAGCAGCTTATAATTTAAGACCCAATAATATTTGTAATAATTTTTATCCGTAAAAAAGTTGTAGTAAATGTCTTTTTTTGTGCCTATTGACCTTATTTTGTTCTGTAACCTATTTGAGAGAGAGAGGAAAGTGGGAACTAGGTATTTTTCCTAATCCTCCACTTTTCTTTTCTGATTAATTTCGTTACACGATCCAATAATTAATTTTCCGGTACACGTTCATTGTCTCGCGCGGCGCTTTCCTGGTGATTGGCACTGTTGATTCTGGCTTTCGGGAGTGAGTATGAGTATGAGAATAGTATGGTGAGTTTGTGCCAAAAAAAATCCCCTCTCCTCCACAAAGCGCAGGAGGACATGCAATTGCTGATTTTCCCACCCAGAAAGAAGCTTCGTCCGCAATTGGGGAGAACATATCGCTCATTTGCGACAAGAACGTGACAAGGTAAAAATCTCAATTTGTGGTAAAACGCATTTGAAAGTTTAAAATTCGTGTAACTTTTTAATTATTATGTTTAGACTATTCAGCTCAATACAGTATAAATTCAAGGTTTTAGTTTTTATGGATCAAATTGCATTCAGATCTTTAAGCCAGTTATTAAATTTATTATGATTATTTATTTAAAAAAGGGTACTCCTTGTTGCGTTATTCTTGTAAAAAAATTGCAGTGTTGCAAAATAAACAGATATGTACCGCTTTTCTTGAAAAAAAAAAATTAATAAAAATCTAACCCTTTACAAGTTATGTCGTATTGTTACGTTTTATTGATAATCTGTAATATAAACTCTATGGAACATGTTAATTGAGACACGTTACTGTCGTAGAAATCTCTGTATTTTTGTATTATGTTTTACAAAATGAAAGATATTTTAGCGAAGTTATTGTGAAAGTTTCGCTGAAATACAAGTCATTAGTCACATTTTAAAAAGTATTATAATTATAACAAGACACTTATATCTGTAGGTTACTTTTACTCACAACAGTTCGCAATTGTAATTTTATTAAATACTAGCTGTGCCCGCAACTTCGTTCGCGTGGATGTCGGAATTTAACAATGTATTTTTTTGGTTGCAAGCGCTTAATTCAGGCCACGTTTTTCATATAAACCGTGTATTTCGAATTTTCTTAGATTAATCAAAAGTATTTGACACTTGTATTTCAGGTTTATGTAGGACTATTTTCCTAATGCCCGCTCCACCACACCACACCACACCACACAACACAACACAACACCACACCACACCACACCACACCACACCACACCACACCATTCCATTCCATTCCATTCTACTCTATGATTCCTTTAAATATTGCTTTAATTAATTTACATTTTTTATATTATGTGAACCGATTACGATCAAACAAAATACATAATGTTACTTCAATTTAAACATTCAATTTAAACATTACAGGTTTTCTTTTAACGCCATCTGGCGTGCGTTGTAGTTTTGCTATTCGAATTCGAAGTTAGATCGCGCGACTGACGTGAAATCAAATTGTGAGACCAAAGTGCACCCGTAATTTTACTTCTAAAACACTTTAAATTCAAATATCTTTTGATAGACTGAACCGATTCCAATGAAACCAAAACTAAATTCCTCTCCAAGTTACGCTTAATCGTTGTGTATAAAAGTTATCTACATTAATTTCGTACATTTTACGTGATACCTGGACAAATAAACATACAAACAGACAAACAGACATACAGACAAAAATTCTAAAAATGCTAGAAATGGGTTCTATTGGTTGTCCTTTAATAGCCTGGCCATATTTTTTGAGTTTTTTTTGAATGTACAAAAATAACTTTTCTACAGTTTTATTATTATTAAATATTTAGGAATGCCATATTAGCATAAATATCACAAGCCTTGTTTCAGAATAATAATGACATACTAAGTCTGCTTAAATCTTAATTAAGTTTCACATAAATCAAATAAACATCTTAGCAAAATTTGATGATGACTGTGATGATGAAGAAGTGCTGCTGCTCAAAGAATCGATGTTATCTTTTTTATTTTTCTAACTTAGGTAAATTTTCACTAATTCCTCGGATAAGATTTATAGTGCAATCAATCGGGACAAAAAAGAGGCTTTGCCTTGCATGCATTTTTTTTATTTGTATTGCATAAGTATACTCCTCATGAAAATATGAGTTTTCGACCTCAAGGAGTGTCTGCGATAGGCGCCATTTTGGAATGAAGTGGCCCAAATGTGTTCTTTATCATGAAGTCTTTACGAAAAAAAAACCTTTGAGAAGTTTAGAGACGAATGAAAATCCACAAATAATGGTATCTGCTTTTATTATGTAATTATGTACGTCATACATGTAACATTCATAAAAAATCATATACACAGCTTTAACGAGTATTTTGTACACGATTTTGTCCGGGAGAATGCGTTTGTCGGGTTTGCAATAATTATAAAACACTTATTTCATCGATTTTTTGATGAATGTACTTTTTTTATCGTTGTAAAATCATCAAATGAGTCCTCCCAACCCTTACTGTCAGACTTGTACTGACTAAAATCCACGGTGTCCTTCAATAGCCGTTTATGTTCCGGGGTCACGGTGATGGAAATAAGTCCCGCGACCGATAAATGTACATTGCAAAATTTTAAGTAAATCGAGCGAGATTAAATTATTTTCACACAAACTTAATCCCATTTTTAAACCTAAGAGGTTTTGGGTTTGGATTTTCAAACATTCCATCTGAAAAATAAATTGTAATTAGACAATGTTTTATTCATTTATAATGCAACATTGTAAGCTATTCGTTGTAAAATTTTATTATATTTTATCAAGAATGTGTTAACTTGAGATAACCAACATTAAGACCAAACATTTTGTACGTTTATTATCAACTGTAACGGAACATCTTAAATTAACCAACTAAAAACATTGTTTATTTCAACAACAACGGTACAATCCTATGAAAACCATAGCAAGTGATTACTATTTTTACTACAATAATGATCCACATACAAAATGTCCCGTTATAGCTGCAAAAATAAATCACAAAAAAACAAAAAGCTCTATTTACCTTTCATCAAAACCGTGCCACCATGAGTTGTAACGTTTTTGCCGCAATCGGGCAGCACTTTCCTCCTCAACCGAGCGGCAACAACTGACTTGTCACGATCTTGAATTAAACTTAAGGGTGGAAAGAGATGGCGCTAAACCGATACTCGCCGACCTTTTCCCTCATTACTCGGCCATTTTTGGCGCTAGAAATATCGCGTTTTAGCAGCAAGAAGAGCGCGATGCGCCGGTTCTACTGTATCATTATTCCATAACGATACATATCTTCGTTAACACGTTCTTGCCGCAAATGAGCGATATACCACGAGAACTTAATACTGGGATAAATGTTATACTGTGTATTAGTCAACCATAATAATCTGTCATGTTCGTTTCAGCAATTTTTTGTGTGAAAGGGTAACAATTTTTTTTTTTTCGCATTATAATATTATTAAGATTTAGTATACGTAGGTACGAAGTATAAGTTTTATTGTAGGGTATTATTATAATACCGTTACGTTTATCAGATTATTGGCATACAATTTACTTCCTGAAGATTTTTTTATAAACGAAAGACATTATAATGCGTTTCAACTAAGAAGCACAGTTGTTGACGCCATATTGTTACGTCACGCACCCACTATTAACATTTGCACGTTTTTAAATAAACAAGTATCATTTGAAATTAAGTCTAACGAGATGATTAAGACAATAATAGTAGATTATTAACCAAGAGGATAAAGCAGGGTCTTCTGTCGCGGGTGGTGAATTAAATCGCGAGCGTAACGAAGGAATCGAGGTTTACTCCCGAGCGTAGCGAGGGTGTTAAAAACTTAAATCACGGGCAAAGCGAGGGATTTAAGACGAGTCCTGAGTGTAGCGAGGGATTTAAGTTCACCCAAGACTAAGACAGCTTTATCACCGAGGAAAATACTCTACTTTTCGTACCATTTGCGAAAAAAATAACAGTAATAATATGAGATACGCATTTTAAACATTAATATTTAACATTAACTTATTTATAAAAATAAGTAAAAATAAACTCAACGTTTATGTATTTGAAGAATAAAAAAAAGCGGAAAATTAAAAAAGCAAAGGCATCAAGCTCATACGGCCTCGTCGGTTTTCGTAATTTTATTTAAATAGATGAAAATCCGGCTTCGCTCGGGTGAAACGTGTGTCCCAAATACTACACATCAAGGTGCTAAATGTAGGTGTCACGGTAAGTCATAGGCCGAAAATAAAGAAAGAAAAAAAAAACTCAACATGATAACCGATGTCAATAATGGCGGCTGCGATCTGTCTGGTCAGAAAATCATTAGAAATTTACAAAATACTCGACAATCCGAATTTTGCGGATATATGTTGTCGACTCGAAATCTTTATTTTTTAATGTTTTATTATTCTGGTTAGCTTTCGATCGAGTCTACCGTAATCTAAGTATTCCAAATTTAAATTACATTCTCTCCCTAAAGAGAGAATGAAATTCAGTACAACATTCTTTCCCTGTTTTTCACAGATTAAAAATGACTATTGTTATGTTCGCTTTTTGTGGCATAGAATGTCACTTTTTTGAGCAAGTGGTACGAAAACACTATTATAAATTAATTAGCACAGAGCATTTCTTTTCTCAACGTCATTTTCAAGTGACTGTTGACCATAGACATAGATAGTACACACAGCTACACATTAAGCTATACATAACCAGTTTGTCTTGGTCTCGCTTTGTTCGATTTTGTTGGATTTTACACACAATAAACGGTCAGCTATTACTGAACAACGTTTTTTATTTCATCAATTCGCAAATTCGTATTGATAATGAGGAATATCATTGCTTGAGTTTTTACAGCTCAGTCAACTGACACTAATGTAGTACCCTAATTATTAGACATAAAATGCGCTTCAACCAAAATTGAACCTTAAATGCATCAAATCAGTATTATTACTCGATACGTTTGAGCTCAGTTGCTTGTAGTATTAGCCTTAAACAGAATACTAATAAAGTTTATTTTCGGACAAACCGAGGCCTAGCTAAGTTTAAGCTAAAACTATCCTCGTTCTATGGATCTCCGCCCAATAGTACTGTTCCGTCAAAATAATCAAGCGAAAAATTAAAAATACCTTGTTATTCTCCTTAAAACGCTGCCTTATGTGGTTGCTTCCTGCTGCGGTTCTCATCAAAGACCTGTCGCTGCGGTCTGTTGCTGAATTGGACTTATGTGTCGTTGCGGTCAATCCACTTCAGGCACGACTTAAAATACTGTACTTTGAATCTTACCCGAACGGGTACGACGATACAAAGGCGGCATTTACAGAAAGCTAAAAAGTTCGTCTCACGCAAGTGCCAAAATTTTCCAAAATTTCCACCTTATTGTCGCGTATCAAACTAATTACAGTGTCAATTATTTATCATCAGATATCAGACCTCTTTACTTTAAAATATATGTATTTGAAGTGCGACTACTGGACTTGAGGAACTGGGTTCAAGTCAAGCAACGTGCTATTGGGTTTTTCCGTAAGGAGCCCGGATTTGTGGTCGATTGATGGCAATAGGCTGGCCCCCTATAACATGGGACTTAAACGTTACTGGCTAAGCGTATTATATAAGCGTATCATATATATGACGGTATATATACGTTATGTAGTATATTTATATTGTAGCTCCTAGTTATGTTTCAAACAGCAATATTTGTTACAGCTAGAGGCGAGCACGTAGGTAGCCTCTACGCGGGATATGTGCGTATAATTACAATTCCAATTAGAGTAATATTGCAAACAATCGGCCCGCGGCTGACGTCATGAATACGAAATGTCACTAACGACCGTCCCCTGCCCCCCGCGCGCGCCCTCCCCACACCCGTCGCGCCCCCGCCGCGAGCGAAGCCTGAATTTTCAAGCGAGTCGGGTTCCCGAGTTGAATATACGCTCTGCACGTTTAATGTACGCTGAATAATAATTGTAACATTGACGAAAATGTGTGGCGGTAACGTTGTATGGGAAATGATTACTCAAAACTTTGTTTAGTTTAATAGGTTTCGTTAAAATTAAGTCATTTTACATTTTAAATCAACGACTTTATTTAAAGCGCCGTTTGAGGTTTCACATTGGAAAAAAATGTTACACCGAAAAAAAAAAACATACTTCAAGGATTCACTACATCAGCGAGCGGAATTGGCTCTTGCACTCAAACAAAATATGAGCCCGAAATATAGATTTACAAAATATTTGACCAATATTTTTTGGATTGCCGTTTGTATGAAATTTGAATACTATTTGAAACAGCAACAAGCTCAACTGATCCATCTGTGGGTAGTAAATGCATATATTCATCGACAGCGACAAACACGTACCTACATAATAAAGGAAACATCTACGCACTACACTATCTGGTCACGTAGACCAACACTAACAATGGTCATAGGAACGTGCCTCATCGCTCTGTGAATACGAGCGTCCGAAATTCGGTATCCGTTCGAAATAGTCACTGCAACATAGTGACGAATGCTGGACAAAACCCTGCTGCCTGCAGTATTGGCTTTAATTTATTACAATAATAAGATGAAAAGCAACTTGGTGAAATCAGAAAAAGAAAATATAACTTTCAAGGAAATGATAAAGAAACAAGCAGAGAATTATGGTAAAATACGAATATATTGTGGGTGACTTGCTGTCCGATCATGCACCAAAGCTCTTGCTAGATGCAAACTTTAAAAAGCTGTCAGCAACCGGTCCCCCGACCCGTCAGAGGTTTTACGAATATAAAAAAAAACTTCTGGGTCTACTGTAGAGAAGACCAAAGAAAACGACGGTTAAACGATTTACCACTATTAAATTGATTAAAAAGGGGATAATGATGATGATATTCGGCCTACATGTGTCAATATCAATGTGTGCGTTTGAGTGACTGATCGCGTCATACTGGGGCCTAATCTACTAATTTATATACGTCACAATGGTCTCTCAATGGTAAGTTTTTGACAGATTTGCCTTACAAAAACTGTCAAAAACACACCATTGAGAGACCATTGTAACGTTTATAAATTAGTAGACTTAGGCCCCTGGTGGACAAAATTTTCCACCTCTATTCAATTGATTGCTACCTAACTTTGGAACAAAATAAAGGGAATGCAAAATGACCAGCCTCAGGTCTACACAAGTAAAAAGTTATGATCATTTGTTTACAGAGAATGGGGTAATTGGAAAAAGCAATTTAAAACAATTCTACAATTGTTATTTGGTTTTGTTAGAAATATTATATTTACCTACCCATTATATTAGAACTATTCCCACTATGGATTTATGAATAAAACCGTTTTAGCGATGCATACAAAAATAAACAACTTTATAATAGTCCTCCTGACCGATTTCGGCCACGACGGCCAATCTCAACGGAGATAAGTCAACTGCGTGGGGCATATAAACACACGAGTGTGTGCGCAGGCACAGGTGCACTCTCTTCCGTTCCTTTACTCTCTTACCAACGGCTTAACATGCTTTCCGAGGCACGGGGATATCATACCGCTAACTTCCAAACTCCGGGTTACTGAGAAATTCTTGTGGAAAGACCCAATAAACTTTTTGCCCGAATCGGGAATCGAACCCAGGACCCCACGCTCAGCAGTCGCGCTTGCGACCGCGAGACCAACGGGGCAGTAACAACTTTATTAGCATTTAAAATTGTTTACTAAATACGTATTTGAAGCAACGAGTAAAGTATGAAAATTACGAAAGGCGATGTTACTGATGATGTTATTATTTTGATAAACCAGTACAATCTAATATCCACATTATTATAATGATGTAAATTGCATTCACTGTTAATAATCACAAAATACATTAACGACATCATTTAAATTAATATTGTAACGATTAAACAGAAACCAATGATTCAAATCTAATAATAGTGAAAACAATTAAAACAACTGCACTTCAATTATATATAATTTTATTCAAAACATTTATATACACACACCGGCAAAATTAGGGGAACACTAAAAAAAGGTCGCATTTTTGTCAAATCTCTCACTGAATCGATCAGTGTTTACATTTTTTAGGTTCCTACCCTGATAATATACGGCATTAGGTCACTAATTGACAGGTTTTAACAGTCCAACAGAAATTATACCCTCTTAAGTGTTTTTAGGCAGACAGCGCTTTAAAGTCTTTTTGTTCTGAAAGTTCGTTTTTGCTGTTAATTTTTGCTCTAGCTCATGTTGTTGTGTCTGTATGGTTAGTTTACATTGTATTGCATACAAAATGAGTGATTTGGCTGTTACAGAAGTCGCTAAAGCTGTGACAATGATCAAGGAAGGTCATTACTACCGCTCAATTAGTCGAACATTGGGTGAATTAATATCCATGATCCAAAGTCATGTACAATGGTACAGACAGATTGGATCTTATGTAAAGAGACTAAGACAAGGCAAAAATCGCGCAACGAGTCCCACAGACTACCTTTTTATAAGAATGCAAACTCTGAAAAATCGTTCTCTAACGACTGTTTAGACCCAAAAACAAAATCTGGGCTTATGAATGAGACAAAAGACAGTACATAGGATTTTTAGATCTCTGTTTCATACCTGAGTGCAGTCAGAGGAACCGCCATGGTTGATATTTAAAGCTGTGTGAGCTGTCAAAGATAAGCCTCCCCACACCATAACATACCCTCCAATGTTTGACACTGTATTGATAAAATTTGCGTGATTCAAACGTTTTCCTTGATATCTCCACATCTTTTTAGTCCCATTTATTAAATTTAAACAAAACTGGCTTCCATCAAATAATAAAACTCGACTCCATTCATAGGACTAATCATGTTGTTGACGAGCAAACGCTAATCTTGCATTGCGATAATCTACATCAAAATTTGGAGCTTGTTCTGGCGCGTTTGACTTCAAATCAACTTCATCTAACCTTTTTCTCATTGTTTTATCGCTAACACGCACGTCCTGCATTTATTCAAGGAGATTTAGGGCTTGAACAGCCTTAGAGGACGATTTTTCAGAGTTTGCATTTTTATAAAATGGTAGTCTGTGGGACTCGTTGCGCGATTTTTGCCTTGTCTGAGTCTCTTTACATAAGATCCAATCTGTCTGTACTATTGCACATGACTTTGCATCATGGATATTAATTCACCCAATGTTCGACTAACTGAGCGGTAGTAATGACCTTCCTTGATCATTGTCACAGCTTTAGCGACTTCTGTAACAGCCAAATCACCCATTTTGTATGCAATACAATGTAAACTAACCATACAGACACCACAACATGAGCTAGAGCAAAAATTAACAACAAAAACGAACTTTCAGAACAAAAACACTTAATAGCGCTTACTGCCTAAAAACACTTAAGAGGGTATAATTTCTGTTGGACTGTTAAAACCTGTCAATTAGTGACCTAATGCCGTATATTATCAGGGTAGGAACCTAAAAAATGTAAACGCTGATCGAATCAACGAAAGATTTAACAAAAATGCGACTTTTTTTTAGTGTTCCCCTAATTTTGCCGGTGTGTGTATATTCATCTAAACGTAAATGTCTAAGTACCTAGTCCATGAAATATACAGTTTCTTCACTACTGCTTATCTCATTTTTTGGTCTAACTGGTTTTACTTGAAAGTAAAATTTTGCTGCTGAGATTTTTCTCAGCACATATTTTTTGTTCGAATTTGAGTTTTTAAGTGTTGTTGATTGAGGTGCCTCCGTGGTATATTCATTAGATCCACCGTTTTCATTAACATTTGTATCAATGTTATCGTATTCGTTACTTTGAAAATTGTTATTAACATGACCATTTTCATTCTTCTGATTGTTATTTTTGTTTTTATTTTCATTCTTTTCAAAGTTTTCATTATGATTATTATTTAATAACTTCTGTTGTTCTTTCAGTCTGTTTAGTTCTTTTAACTTCTCAAGCAATTTAACTGCTTCAGGAAATTTCTGTGCTACGATTTCATCGTAATCGTCTGTGGGTCTCGTTTTTCCAACATTTTGAGTTTTTGGACTTTTTGAATTGCCAGTATTCAACCTAGAGTTACCTGGCTTTGGACCATTTTTGACATTAGATGGTAATCCTGAAAAACTACGATCATTTGAAATATTGTAAGGGCCAAGAGGTAAACTGGGATTATTTTCATCTACTGATGATACTTTTGCCGAAGTATTTTCATCAGAAGGTAATTTAAAGCGATCTAAAGTATCGGAAGGTATTTCGAAATTATGCGGTCCGTCAGAAGATATATCAGAATTATATGACCCGTTTGAAGGTATTTCTGAATTTTCTGGACCATTTGAAGGTAGTTTAGAATTATATGGCCAATTTGAGGGAATTTTAGATTGATATGGACTAATAGAAGGTATTTCGGAATTAAATGGATCATTTGAAGGTATTTCGGAATTATCTGGACCGTTTGAAGGTATTTCGAAATCATATGGGCCGTCAGAAGGTACTTCTGCATTAAATGGGTCGCCTAAAGGTATTTCTGAACGATATGGCCCGTTTGAAGGCATTTCTAAATTATATGGATCATTTGATGGTAGTTCTGGAATATATGGACCTCTTGATGGTAGTTCTGGATTATAAAGACTGCCTGAAGGAAGTTCAGCGTTGTATGGACCGTCTGATGGTAATTCAGGATTAAATGGATCATTTGAGGTAAATTTGGAATCTTCAAATAGTAGTCCTGAGCTATAAGGACCACCAAAAGGAAAATCTGCACTATCTGGACCGCTAGAAGGTAAATTGGAAACATTAAGATCATCAGGAGGCAATTTGGAACTATCTATTTCACCAGAAACTATTTCTGAATCGTCAAATTGAGAATTGGAGCCAGATGGGTCGCCGGATGGTTCTTTTAAATTAAATTTATCATCTGAAGGTAATTTGGGATAATTTATTGAGTCATACGACAATTCTGAAATTATCTGACCGCCATCAGAAGGCAGTCTTGAGTTGCTTGAATCATCAGCAGGTTGTTCTGAATTGGGTGAAACAACATCAGAAGGTAGATTTAAGTTATGTGAACCATCGGAAGACAATTTTAAATTACCTGGATCAACAAATGGGAATTTGGAATGATCCTCAGAAGGTAATTTGGATTTATATGGATCATCAGAAGGTATATTGGATTTATAAGTATCATCAGAAGGTGCTTTGGACTTATATGGATCATCAGAAGGTAATTTGGATTTATATGCATTATCAGAAGGTAACTTAGACTTATATGGATCATCAGAGGGTAATTTGGATTTATATGGATCATCAGAAGGTAATTTTGATCCATACGGACCATCGGCAGGCAATTTTGACCTACTTGGCTCTAAATTACTACGATCATCATAAGGTAATTTTGAATCACCGATACCATTAGAAGGTAGTTTGGAATCACTGAGATCATTAGGTGATTTTGCATCAGCAACACCATTAGAAGGTAATATTGAATCACCGACACTGTTAGAAGGTTGCTTAGAAGGAAGTTCCGGTTTAATTGGACTGACAGAGGGTAATTCTGGGTTTTCTGAACTGACAGTGGCCAAATCTGGCTTTTCTGAACTGACAGTGGGCAATTCTGGCTTTTGTGTACTGACAGTGGGTACTTCTGGCTTTTGTGTACTGACAGTGGGTACTTCTGGCTTTTGTGTACTGACAGTGGGTACTTCTGGCTTTTTTGTACTGACAATGGGCAATTCGGGATTTTTTGGAGTTGTAGACTCTAATTTTGAATTATCATTCTCTTTAGTTTTATCTTTATATTTTGCTTTAGGTTTAGTTATAGTTTCGGGACTTGCTTTTGGAGGTGCTTTACTTGTAGGAGGTGGTTTCTGTTCGTCAGGTTTGGGTTGAGGTTTGGGTTTAGGCTTAGGTTTATCAGGAGTTGATTTAATAAAATTTAAATTTAACATCTGGCTATCAGGAACGTTACCTTGATCTTGATATGTGTCTTCAAATTGTGAAAGAGAATAACTCGGATCGGCCGGATTCGGTTCGATATCAGATGGGTCGCTTGCGTCTGATGGTTGACTGTTTTCTCTTAATCTGGACATTAATTCATCGATAGACTGATCCGGTCTACTTGGAGAACGGCTTCGAACCGGAGTGAACATGTTTCTGATAGGATCTAATAATCCGGCTTCAGTTGTCGGCCTTGCGTGTTCTGAAAGTAGTACAAGATAACCAAAATAACAATTACTATCAACTAAAAATTGTTATTGTTTAACAATATACAACGATAACATATTGTATTAACATGTTAAATTGATGTAGGGTATGAGACGGAGAAAAGTGGGATTGTAGCAAAATTTTGTTGTGAACGCACTATTATACAGATATTGCAAAAGTTTAGGAGATAAATGATAGATAATACTGTTCTACACAATGTTCTTCATTTCGCTTTAAATTTTAATTGGTAAAAAAACACCTACTGAAGGACATCAATAATAGGTAATTAAATTTCTCATATTTTTAGATAAGTTAGAAAGTCGTGTCCGTTCTTTACCAATGAATCTTTTTGTGTCTCACTGCAGAGTTTCATTCACATAAAACATAATTTAGTTATATTTAAATCCAATCCAATCCCCACTGTAGGATTTTTTGCTGTGTTGCCCTACGTTTACTAACATAGAAACTCACAAATGCCCAGACACAGAATATCTACTTGCAGAACACACAAATATTTGTACCGTGCGGGGATCGAACCCGCAACACGTCGCACAGGACCACCGCCAACCATGCCGTCAACTGTGGAACATCTCTTATTGTTACACAAATGAAAATAAATTGTTCATTTCTATTTATCTGAGAATGAAATCACTTCTAATGATCTTGTTACTACATATTACAACAATATAAAAAAAATATATTGAAAAACACTTTGTCTTACCGATAATCACAAATGCGCACAATAACAGATAAACTGATTCCATAGTTGTTTCAACAATATTCCAATGCGTACTGATGCACAGTCGAGCTAATAGTCCGTTATTTCGTAGGACTAATTAACAAACCAATTAATATCAAAGTAACTTTATCAATTAGTTTCTTCTTTGGAATTACAACGTGTTAATTGTAAATATTATACAAAAAACTAGACCAAATGTTCGGCATATAAATAGCAAGAATCTTCTAATTGGTTATTTGTCGTATTTTGTACACAATATATCAATAATATTTTTATAAAACTGATATTTACCATTTCATAAATGGCATAGAAAACACGTTTGTATTCATGACAGAAGACATGATTGATTCTGTCACTGCGACATATTATTTTTCATAATAATGTCGTCAGTTATTTTAAGAAGTTTAGATCATTTGTATCGGGGTTAGGCCCTTATTACACAAGGGCGATGCAAGTCTCCGATACCTTACTTCTTTGTATCTATTGTCACGTTCCTGTGTTCGAGCCTCTAAGGATTTGTACCAAATTCGTTAGGTATCGGAGACTTAAGGACAATGCCCGGGCCGAATGGACTATGCCCGGGTCGACTGCGCATCGGTTTCCAACTCTTGCTTGCACTTCCTACAGTCGGTGGCCATCATTATATGACCCATCTTATAGGGCAGACAAAATTTAAAATGGGTCAAATAATGCTAGCTACTTCACGTTGTGGTCATTACTATGAGCGAACCTAGCTCGAGTATGGCTAGGCTCGCAACCTCACGCCACAAGCCTACACCATTCATTTTAATACCGTATTTTGTTAAATAAACCACGGATTAACGGTTTATTTAACAAAATACGGTATTAAACCGTATTTTGTTAAATAAACCGTTAATCCGTGTCGTGTGGCAGACGTGTGCCGTTCACACCTGTCTATAAGCTTATCATTATCCCCTTTTTATTAGTAATGGCCGAACTTTTAGGACGGAAGTGGTCATTTGGTCAAGCTTGTAAAGGAAAGCAGATGTTTTGAGGTATTGTTGAAGGTAAAATTAAATGAAGTCATGAGTTCTAATTCTTCATAATGGTTGGTGAAGTTCGTTCAAGCCCATGGACCGACTCAATTGGCTCCGGACACCGGACTTTGACAGATGCAAAGAAAGAAAGAATGAAAATAAGTTTATTTGGTAGGTACATGCCTCGAGTACATTTTGCCCAGCACTGGACTGCTGGGCAAAATCCTCTCCCAAAGTGTACTCATCCGGGTTTATGTCTCCCATCAAACAAAACATACTAGAAAATAAATGAATAAGAATTGATGTACTGAAATACCGATCAAGCTACGTTAGTAATGTGTACAACAATCTTTTTTTTTGTTTTATTCAGGTGGCAACTATTCTACTGTCGTGAAATGTAAATATGTACTACTTTTTTTGATCCTTTACTTAAAGACCGGTTATTTAAACAATGTTCTTAAACAAAAAAAAAACATACACACACTGACCAAAACAAAAAAAAAACTTACGAAAAAACCACAAAATGGACCAAGAAAAAAAACGAAACTGTAAATAAAAGTCCTAATTCCCCTAAACAGCTAACCAATATGCGCATAATAATCTCGTTGTAAGCACCTCTCGACATAATGGAGTGTCGATTGTAAGCGCGTGCGCACCCCCGAACAAATCCTCTAAGCCTATTGTGATTCACACATCGACCCTTGGAATCAGCTGGCACTCAAAAAAAGTTATATTAACGGGTTAGTTTGTATCTGATTGTTTTGACTGGCAATTGACGGGTTAAGATTTGAGGTGATGTGCGTCTTGATTTTGATGCCATCATCATCATTATCAGCCTATAAATGACACACAGGTTTCCCTGGGCCTTAATCGAACACGCGGGCTAAGCGCGGGCTGGTAGAAGTCACATGTCTTCAAATTTTTGGTTCTAGGACATTTTTTTATCTTTTTTTTTACGTGGTAAAATCATCGAATGAGTCATCCCACCCCGGGCTGGGCGGGAGGGACTGTCAGACTTGTACTGACTAAAATCCACGCTGTCCTTCAATAGACCTTTATGTTCCGGCGTCACGGTAATGGAATTAGTCCCGCGACCCCGGCAGGCTTTGGCCCTCTGAGAGGGGGCGGTTTCCTCACGATGTTTGCTGCTGCTGTGCAAATGTTCCTCTCTATGACTTCCAACTATTCTGGTCCAGGACCAATGGTCAATAGTAATGTGAATCTGATTGTTTTGACGGGAGTTGATGGGTGGAGATTTTGAAAATTGAATTCACGTAAAAATAGACTATTATAATTAAATTGCAATAAAAAAATGTAGTACGAGTATCACTAATTTTCCTTGAAATTCACACCTGTCGACTCTATTTCTTTTTCTATCAGATTGCAAATTGGAGTTATATTGGTCTTTAGCTTTCAGTTTTTTTTTTTCAAAATTTAAGCTGCCTTAATATGTATCTACATTACCTATTTCATTATTTTGACGTTCGGAGTTTCATTAAATTGAGGGATACATATCTCCATTTTCACTATTCTTCTTCGTCATGACCAGCATTTTTTATGATTCTATATCCCTAAATTACTTCGATGAAAACTCAGCGATGTCGACAGACTAGTATTTCCTACTGGTATTCTAAGCCCTCTTTCTAAATCGACAATTAAACAGCAATCTATAGGATTTGCGGCATTTGTGTCGATCACAAGTGCATCATTGTGCAGAACATATGGACGATCTGCCAGCACCCCGCGGATAGCCCGGGGTGGTCCACTGGGGTCCCCTTCACGAAATATGCAATTTTTGAAGTAGAAATAGATTTTTTAATGACAAAGACTGTTTTTGGGATTGATTTTATCAGCAAAATTGATTTTTGTAATCAGATCGGCTTTACGTTTATAAATAATGCCTTAAAGCTAGCTACTAAAGATTGGAAAAAGATATGTAGGTAATCGTAACAGAATCCGACAAAAAAAACAGTCCATTTGTCTCGTGTTTACCGTTTAGTGAAATTCTGAGTAGACAAGTACTTTAATCACTACTGACTCCGATCCTCCTAATCCTATCTATGTTCTATTCTATCAGCTTTTTTATGAACCGGTAAAGTGATTTCCTGAACTGTCCTTCTTCATAAGGTCCTGGTCTATCTCCTCGGTTATTTTCTGATTGTTTACTTTTAGTTTCTTTTAATTTAAAAAAAAAACCTTAACCGATAGATACAGGCTCACCTATTAAATTAAAACAGATGACATGATGTATGTACACAATTCAGGCATCTGTGACTCACGCAGCCAAAATTCTACTTCGTTTCTGTGCCTACGGTCATTATTTTAGTATAATGGCTCTCTATAACTTCTTCTTGTTATCGCGTCGATGGCAAATTATTTTAAACATTTTATTTGCCCCAAAATTCAGTCACGCGAACCCCGCTCCATATGGTATTGCGACAACGATTAATGCGATGCCTATTTGATATTTGAGTATTACAAAACAAACAACAAGTCAAAATCAACATGTGTTAGTACGCATAAAACCTTTGTTCTACTTACATCAAAAAGCAACAAGTTTCCACTAACACAATCCCCAAGATATAACGCCTCAATTTACACAAAATCTATTATTTGCGACACTTCGCGCAGTCACCCGACACGCTCGACGGCCACAGATGGCGCTTTCATGTCAATCGTCATAATTAGGGGATTACAGCCCCTAATGACATGTTACATTGAATCTCTCTTACGCCCCCGAACAAATGTTCAACAAATAAATACTGTTCGCTGGCTTGTCGCGAGTCAGGCGCAATTCTTCGACTCTAATTGATATTACCCCTAGTGATTTGCCGAGATAAAATTGTTTGTTGAAATGCTCTTGAAGCTGCTCGATAAATATCAATGTGACTTCCCTGTTGATCAATTCAATTTACCGTACACTTGTTCCGATAAATTGATTTATAACTGACAGCTAATAACCACCACTGACCAAAACAATTTGATCTCGTTAGCATAATAACACAAACGCACAAAATCAGAACATTTTTAACAGAAACGTCTAAAATATCCATTTTTAATTTCTATCTCTAATGGCTTAATCGCATCTCGGAAAAATGTCAGATAAAAAGCGTAACCAATATATTCGCCATCAAAGCCCCTAAAAACATGGAAGCGGGTAAAAAAATACAACCTTTTAAACGTTAAAAGGCCCCGTTTACCGCGGACGCAAACACTTAGCTCCATGTTAATTAGTAAGTAGCCAGGAACAGCGTCAAAGGGAATGCATGAATACTTCCAAACCGACCTCCGACGGTGCTTTTAAAATCTCCCCCACTTAATTCAGAAGCTCAGAGAAACCGAAGATAAAGTGATTATGTCGCCAATATGCGAATTTTTCACAAAAATGAACGTTACGTTTGACTCATTCCGGCGTGGTAGCTAGGACGGCCATGTGGGAATACAATTAAAACGAGCTAAGGATCGCTATTTGGAATTCGTTGTGAGGATAAACTACTTTAATATTTGAATTTACTTTTCTCCTCTGCTTGCTCTATATTTTCCCTAAACGGTTTTTCATCACTATGAGGGTATTTTCCGCTGTAATTCACTCGTTAATCAATTAACATTAGTTCGCTGTTTCAGATTATGAATTAATTGAGCAAATATTTCTACTATCGAAACGTGTGATTAAACAAAACCGAAAATAATTTCCTTCGTTGCAAAAATTACAAAGTTCCATCACTATCACCTTAAGCTTCTGAAAGAAAAACGCGACAAAAAAATCACTGAATGCGGTAACAAATTTTCACCACAAAGAAACTCCACAGTAAAATTCCAAAGCAGTAGTCCAGCTCAAACGTTTGCGGCGTACCTCTGGACGGGAATCATTAGCCTCTTAACAGCGTTAGTTAAAGCAACGCAATTACATTTACGCGGGCCGCGCGTTCTTGACCTACGGCAAGGGGCCGATGCGCAACGACGGTATGCAAATAGGAACGTTTCTTTAGTAGTGAAGTTGACTTGATTTGGGAAGGAGAAGTGAAAAGGAGCTCTGTGTCAATCTGAACTGAGCTACAGAGATTTGATCGGTGATAATGTTTTGTAGCTCAATTGGATACTAGGTTCTTAGGACTATACCAAATGAAACTATTTATCTAAATAGTTAAGCGAAGTATACATAGATATAGAAATGAAGTGTAAAGATCCTCACTTTATTTGCACACAGGAGTACCTATAATTAATAAATTAATGAATTATTGGCAGCACTATTACAGGACTAGCATGTGAATAATAAATGGTTATATGGAATGGCTCTTGTTGCGTAATTAAGTACAATCACTTTATAACGGCTGTTTGATCTAGCTTTGGCGGGTTGATTTAGATGACATATAACACATAAAATTAAACCTACTACGATCCTCCATCCCAGGTGGAGCTTGGGCAACAGCTAGTTAAAATAAAATACATCTTATTGACCAAGCAATATACTAAATCTTTTTCAAACGAATTCAGCAACTTTTCAAGGAACATCACCGTAAAATTATTTCGAATTTCCATATCTTTCAAGATTGTTAATACTACATTTTGTCCAACAGCGGAAGGCGCCTTCAAAAAATTAAAACCAGAGCCAGGTGGGGGTAGCGGCGGAGTCTCCGGTGGTGCCTCAGCCCTGTCTCCAGCCTTAGGTCCTCAACATGCAGGACACACACCCACCACAGCGTCCTGTCCCACGCCTGCACGCCGCAGGCATAGGACCACCTTCACACAGGTATTATTTGTTACTAACTTATAGAAGTACAAGGGTGGCTTGTAGCATTCTTCTTTTATATGTTCTTCAACATGGAAACATAGGATTCCCATATCCAGCACAATATCGCACACCAGCCGTCAATATAATATGTGCACAACTAGAAAGATACCTTGGTACTTTAGAAAATATTTTAAAGTCAATAGGCAGGCATACTCCTTCATACTAGTGCCACTTTGCCGGAGAGCATAACATAAAACCTCAACAGAATTCTTTCATCCTCTCGTGTGACGTCACAGTTGAATTTAGACTGCATCCAACACACGATTGTACTTAAAGACCACAATGTCTAGTAAAAATCCAACGAAGTAACTATAAACCTATTAATATGCTGGGTTTTACGGCGTCGGCAAAGGACTGTTTGTTTTCTTATCCGTTTCTCAATATTTCCGACCATGTATTAATGTAGTATGTATATATCAGCAATTTATGTCTGAACGAGCATGGCCCATACTTTTGTTTTAAGGCCAGACCAAAGATGTGTGGCTACATGGCCGGGCCATACTCAAAATATTGTCATATATGAAAAAGTCTGGCTGCAATGCTGGCAATATGACAGGCAATTGTACTACAGTCACACATTGCAGTAAAAATATTATTGCCCGCATCGAAGAACTTAAAGAGCATACCTTTTAGAAAATATCTTCCAAACTATTTAAATTATGACGGGGCCCCCTCACAGAGGGCCAAAGCCTGCCGGGGTCGCGGGATTTATTTCCTTACCGTGACCCCGGAACATAAAGGGCTAATGAAGAACACCGTGGATTTTAGTCAGTACAAGTCTGACAGTACCTCTCGCCCTGCCCGGGGTGGGAGGTCTCATTTGATGTATTTACCACGTAAAAAAAAAAAAAAAAAAACTGTTTAAATTCCATCTTGATTTCCCCAGATTCTAAACAAGTTAAATACTATAACTAAATAATTGTTGTTTTTTATTGCGACAGGAACAATTAGCAGAATTAGAAGCGGCTTTCGCCAAATCACATTATCCCGACATTTACTGTAGAGAAGAGCTGGCGAGGACGACGAAACTCAACGAGGCGAGGATACAGGTCAGTTACCTATAATTTATTATATCCACCACAACTTATGTAATACATATATTTATGTCAGTACGGCACCGCTTTGTTATAAACCATCGTTCATGCTACGATCGGTCACATTCGGCATAAGGACACTACAAAATCTGGTATTGCAATGTTCTCGGGATTCGCTTAAAATTAATAAATATTTTCTATATTGATTGACAAATAAATACTAAAGCTGAATAATCCCACCTAAACATGTTTGTTTAGTTTTTATATTAAACTTTAAATTGCGGGAGAACTAATTTGTATATGTTTATAAACTTTGTCTTCGTCCAAACACAAATTATGGCCAAAAATCAAGTTACGACAAATCTAAAAGTAAATCTTATAGTTGATTAATTTCCCTCACCTCGTGAGAAAAATCTGACTGTTGTTAAGTTTGTTTCACATAATTTTTATATGATGTGATAATCAACTCCATACAAAATGTCTGAAATATGCATTTTAATTTTCCAAAGATAATATCCACGTAAATTTATATTCAGATGCATTATGTTAAATATTCACCACATTCACAATTCAATTAACGTACACAGGAATGTCGGCAAAATGGACCACCCGCGGTGCGAATAAAAACGTACGAAATATTGCAGCCAGCACAATAGTATCACGCCAGTCGTTCTTGGATGGAATTGTCGAAATATCAATGATGCGCGAATACTCGGATAATACAATTTGGAGCGTAGGCCGGAGGCGGATTGAATTAAAGTGGCATCTGTCGGGCTCGACCGTATGAATACGAAATGCTTACAGTAACTCGCGAGAGATCTTTATCTCAGTTTTAAAATTGCTCAATCCCCCGGGACCCTCCGTATTGATTTGTCCCCGGAGTACCTAATTTGTCGCTTTAGATGTTTTATTCAGAACATGACTTTTAGCATCCTCTATTAACGTACCGTCTCGTCTATACCTACGATTTTTTTCGTAGACTTACTCTTATTTTCTTACAATTTTTTGCCTTACAAAGAAATTCCTCTTTCTTAAAGTACATAATCTAATCATCACATATTAGCTCTCATACATATGAAATAGCTCTCAAGTGATATTTTATTCACTGTCGCTCCATCAAGACGACAATTACTCTTTTCTTTCAAGCGCAACGAATGTCGAAGCTCTTCTAAGAAATGAAAGGTTATGAACGAAACGACATTATTTCATACTTTTACGTCGGTGGCAGCGCTAAAAGCACGTGAAATGCGCGTGGGCGAGCGTGCGCCACTTGCGAGCACGGAGACTATACAAGTATACATGTATGTAGACAAGAGCCGATACATGATGTATGTGTAGCACTGTATGCTTGTGCACGCGCGCTCCGTAGGAGGCTATTAACGTTTAGGCGACGCTACATAAGAATGTAAACGTTAAAGACGACGTCGCCGTCGAGCTCCCTCCTTCTAGAGGAAATTTCGATATAAAAATACAACGTCGTCGGGTGTGCGAGGGTCGCGGGTGGCGGTGCGGCGGGGCGGGGGCGGGTGGCCCCTGAGGCATTGCAATCCCATCAAATGGATCCGTAACGAAGTTAGCCGCTCATCCTCCCCGCGCGCCTCCCGACATTGTCTCTGCCCTCAAATGAATTCTACAATTGGAAATAAGAAAATGTTTTGTTGGATCCCCGTGCTTTTTCAGTTTAAAGGCGACCGTTTTCTTCGGATAACTCGGTCCTCTGCCACGATATTAGAGCTATCTATACTTTGTTCTGTCCTGAACAAAGTGTCTTAGAGAAGGATCTTTACTTAGTTAAATCTATCTCTAAATTGTTTCTTGTTGATTGTGAGTGTTCTGTTTGAAAATATTTGATGTTGTATTATTATTATAATGGCTTTTTCGTTTGAATGAAAAGTCAGTTTTTAACAAAAACAATTTATCTTTTGAGACAACGTAAGCATAAATAAAACAGTGATTTTAAACTCGAGAAAACTTAGAGAGTTAGCTTTAGCTATAGATTTCTATCATTTTACGATTCGCTTTGGTCCATTTATTTTACATAATATTTCTTCAAAAATATAGGAATGGTAGGTATGATTAGATTTTTTCTTCTTGTTCTAAATTAAAAGAACAAATCTTAAAAAGTGATCAAAATATTTTCAAGCCAAATCTTTTCTATTTCTTTCAGTTTTCCGGCAGTTCCGCCTATATTTTGACGATCAATCATCCATCTTATTTAAAAATTAGCGATGGCCAGCATTCAGCCAGAACAGTATTATTTTTATTTTAAAAAATGCGATTGCGTGTATTTAGCCAGTATACTAAATGACTCAGAAAACCACTAAAAAGTTTGTATGTGACTAAAGCTTTTATTAGACCACATCATTGCACCAGGCGAGATGGTGACCAAACGCGAGTCTACCGTAATAAAACCTCAAATCAATTCAATTTAATACAAAGCTACGTTTATTTAAACTGTTAGGAAATCGCTTCGTTTTTCATTACAACGCGCAATGCGGGCGGAAGCCGGGTAGCTTTGCGAAAAAACTAATATCCCATTTATGTTTCCTCCCTCCATCCATACCTACGTATAAGGAGGGAGCGGTTCCCAATCTGTGGGGATCATCCCTTTCTAAACGGAAACATAAATAGGGAAAGACGTGCGTGTATCTTTGGTAGAAAGAGATTAAATATTGGGAAATAGAATACATTAATTGTTCTTTTTATTTTTTGTTTTAATGGTTATATAGCTTGTAGTCATTAACTATATTGTAAAGTGTTAAGGATAGTTCTTGCCATTTCCAAGAATCATCATGTTTCATAACTGCGCAATTATAGTTAACATAATTTGCTGATATTTCAAAAGTTAAGGCAGTTTTTACCAGAATTATGCAAAATAAGAAATACGTTGTGAGAAATACATAATATTTCGTTGGCAAGACTGCATACTGTATCGAAGTATTAACCCATTAATAAAATGAACACAATATTGAATTGCTTTTATGTAGGGACCTGTGAAACTTTGGGTTCCTAAGGTTTTTCTAAGAATTCTTAGAATCAAATATCACGCTGAGAATAAATCAATCTTAAACTAAACACCAATAGGTATAAAAGAAAAGAAAACGTTTCCATTTCCAAAGTAAATCACAGAAGACAATGTTGAGAACCGCCGCTACAAAATACCTACATAATGTATATTTTGGATAGGGTGGCTTCACTAACTGTTAGGTATAGGGTATATCGGTTTATTTATATGGAGAGTGCGTACGGAGGGCGCTCCGCCCTCCCGGGCTGGCGAAGTGGGAGGATGAGGGTGGCACTCCACCCTCTCCCTCTAATCAGCTCTAATCACCATATCAAACGACGCACGCTTTCATTCCCGTTGACAACACACAGATTAGGGGCTCGTGTGTTTTGGCCATTGTTTTAGCTGTATAGATATATACAAACTTATATGCGTGCACTGAAAACATGGAAGATTTAGCTAAGTTTGTAATTTGGTTATATTATTCTTCTTTGGCGACGCTACCTGTTGTTACTGACTAATACAAATTTGTTCAATAGATATCACGCGATATTTCTGTAACATAATAGAAGAAAACTAAATAGATATAAAAATGACACTTCTATTACTGCAGTACCAGCAACTTCTAACAACAATAAACGAAAATTGAATGTAACTTATATTAAACCAGAAAGTTAATCACTTTCAGCTCTTTTGGTATCGCTAGTCTGACACGCCACATCCATTGTCCAGATCAAGGTCTATCTACTTACAATGATAAATTGGTAACTGTTTGGACATATACTTCAGGACTCAAACTTGGAAAATAATCGTGATTTTTCTTAAGGCTTATCTAAAATATGGGATCAAAGTTTTTCAACTAGGTATTTTTCTATTAGTTTTATGATCTTAAATCTCTTTTCTCAAACCTAATTAGGTTTAACAATATTTCTGAAGATCCCCACAATTCACCAACCCACTAAATTACTTATCAACGAGCAAACTAGATGCTAATACATCTGAATTGTCAGAAACACGCTACTGGAAACTGGAACAGTTACAGTTTTTCTTTAGCATTTCTGCTGAAAGCCTCTTCTTTGATAACCTTACTAAAATTATAAATACCATAGTTTGGATTTTTGCATAGATGGATGAATACTAGTTACTCAATCACGTTTTCGTTTTCGGCTGGATTGGGTACACTAGGGAGATTATAGTCTGGATTAACACTTATTAATCTGGTCCTGCAGTTTAACTAATAACACGCGACAACATTAACAGTTGTGGTTACGGTTTCCTTTATTTGTAGGTGGTAAAATCGTCAAATATATCCGCCCAGAGTGGAGCGGAATGGACTGTCAAACTCGTGTTGACTAAAATCCATTGTGTTCCTTAAATTGCCGTTCACTTTCCTGAAACCACGGACAGTACCCGTCTGGACAGTACCACGACCAGTTACTGTAACCTAAATCTCTACGTTACTAACATAATATTGTTTTACCAGGTGTGGTTTCAAAACCGTCGCGCCAAGTACCGCAAACAAGAGAAGCAGTTACAGAAGGCACTAGCGCCGGCAGTGCTGCCCGGCTGCAACGGCATGATGAGGAATATCCAAGGCTACAGAGGATACCAGCCGTACCCACATCCTAACACCATCAACAGATACCCACAGGTAAGATTAGGTTCCATTGCTTGAAGTTGCCTGCCTGTCGGTCTTCTACAGACTGTACTTCGGAGAGTGTGTCCAAGAACTCCACGATCTCATCCCACCAGCCTCCTTCTATCATCGCACATCTAGACGCACGGCAAACTACCATCCTGACCTTATTGCTATACCACCAATTCGCACTAAGCATTTCCAAACGTCTTTTATAATGAGGACAGCGAAGAAGTGGAACTCTCTGCCTGCGTCTGTGTTTCCGAACCCTAATCTCTTCAAAGTTAGAGTGAACAAGCTTATTCTGGGTAAGCTCGCTCCATCGTCCACCTTTTCTTAGTCATTCCTGACATAGACTAAGGTCAAGAGCAAACCCATCTCACATTAAAAAAAAATACAGCGTAAACAGCGTAAATTTTTCCAGCAAAGATGTGCTTGGAATCTTTAGTGATGCGAGGAGATGATGGGCAAGGGATCAACAAATAAAGCGCCATTACGGAAAGGAAAATCAGAATAGAATAGAACATTTATTCAACTACACATGGAGTTTCATAGCCCGGTACAATGAACAATACGAGGCGATATCACCACGCACGATGAAACTACACAAATACGCGCCCTATCTTTTACTACGCCCAGCGTAATGAAAAATTTCATATCACCAGCAACAGCCTCAATATTCAGACACAAATTGATAGTCACCTGGTGGCGTACCATTAACTCTTAAAGCGTGAATCTTTAGGTTGTGGGAAAGAGATGGCGCTAAACGACTTGTATAGCTCTGTCTCTTTCCCATAGCCTAAACTGGATCTCGTTAAGAGCTCGTGTTAGGGCTCCTGTAGTCCTCTTCACCGTATCTAGTGACAGCTGCCTAGACTTGACTTCTCTTTCACGAGCTCTCTGATGTCAAGCAAATCCAAACTTGGTCTTCATAATCTTGTCACTTCGTGTACAGAAGAGCTGATGATCATCGTTTTACGGGTAGATATAGGAAGGCTCTGGGCGAGATTTGCGTATCTGTCGCTTTTTGTCTGGCAAAACGATTTATAGGTTTTTATTTGATAATCTATAGGTATCAATGTAGGACATTGAACATCCTCGCACAACCCTGGTGGTAAGACATTTACTGTATTACAATGCATCCATGGCTTGCCGAGATTTGCCACAGGCAAGCAATTACTGAGCAAAGTTTTTACAGCACCAAAAAATAAAATTTCAGTACAAATTAAAGAACCAACAACAACTGGAAATATACAACAAAACGACCACCCGATATGTATTGTACATACATTGTTTCAATTTATTAAAAAAATCACAATTTCTGCTAAAAGATTTGGCCCAATAATTAAATCATAACCACTTTTTCAGTAACCATATTTTGGTCACATAAATTATAATGACGAACTTAAAACACATACCTACATACAGGGTGTGTTCGTTTTCGCCACAATTTGAACGCCATTACTATGCGGCGCTAATCAATCTCCGTGATTACGCCATAATGCGATTGAACGCTCGGACCGACTGACCGACGAAAATAATGCAAATACTCGCCACACGTCCCAATAATTCTGGAACTGTATAAATAAATGTATCACCATGTAGATTCTGGGTGGCACGTTGGATCGTTGATTGAGATTGTGAGAACTGGATTAGGGTTAACCTCCCAGCTAGTTGGTTATCATGACTATCGAATTCTAAACACAAACATCTTCTCAACTTTATCGCAGCTACATACATACATGCGTCTGTTTCTCCGAAGGGTATACAGCCCTGTGTGTGGCCGTATAGTTTTCACATCCACATTTATGTGAGTTCGAGTTATAATTCAGTTCTGTAGTACTTTTTCCGCATATGTTTAAACAAAAATTGACCGTACTCAACAACAGCATAAAAGTCTAACTAATTGCTATCCTATCGCCATAATTATATTGAAAGCAAGCAAATATAAAGATTAGTAGTACTTTTAATTCCTTCAAACCTCATCGACTGCATAAGTTTTCCTAACGCTTTTCATGCTTATCATGTTATATTCCCAAATAAAAGTAGTGGAAGCTATCAAAGCGGCAACTGAACGAAATGCCATCACTTTTCACCTGAATTTCCAGCTATCTGTTCACAAAATAATAACAATGAATGGATATTATAATAAGTTATAAAAACAGACCTAACCATGACCGCCGGCCGCTCCGCTGACCTAACGTAATTCCGCACCGCTATCCCATTAACGCAAGTGTTAATCGGTATAAAACATAAAGCCACGGTTTAATTTACGCGATTAACATAAAACAGGGCGGGAAAAATCATTATGTTCGCAGCCGCGCGAAGCTGCGTGCCAGTAATGCGATGACGAGATTCTGAATACTATGTTTTATAATAGTAGCTGTGGGTTTTTGTATGACAATGTTCGTTCGGTGTTCAAGTATTTGGGTATAATTTTTATGTGGGTTTATTTTCGAATATTTTAGCAGATCTGTAGCGATATTTGCGACTCATCTAATCGTATTTTTATCTATCGATAGTTGGATGTACTTATTTGAATCTTGTTTACTAATATTATAAAGCTAGAGTTCGTTTAGTTGAACGCGCTAATTTCAGGAACTACTGGTTCTAATTGAAAAAAAATATTTTTGTGTAGAATAGTCGCTTTATCGAGGAAGGCTACAGACTATATAACATCACGCTGCGACCAATAGGAGCCGAGCTGTGCAGGTGAAAACTGCGGACAACGGGCAGTTTTATAATAAACTGTTAAAATCTACTGATTCCAGTATGGATGTTATTAAAACAAGTTAAATGGCCGACAGCAATACTATTTCTTAAAATCACAATAATCTTGAGTAAAAAGTATTTTGGCACTAATGCCCGGACTACACAAGATTAGTTTTTTTAAGATAGGATAGCAAGCTAGTACTCCTAGCTTCGTATAAACAAAACGAGCTTAATTTCTAAGCTAGTTAACTCCTAGCTAGTTTTGTCTACACGAAGCCAGAAGTACTAGCTTGCTATCTTAAAAAACTAGCCTCGTGTAGCCCCCGCATTATAGATATCCGCAAACGATTTTACTTTCAAATACTAATCAGAACTTTTGTCCCACAGCACCACGGCAGTTACGAAGAGTTGCAGAAGGACATATTCTCCTTGTCGCAGATGGGTGGGGGCTCCTACCCCATGCCTCAGGGCTTCTCCATGGGACACGGCGCCAACATGAGCGCCGTTGGCATGAGGCAGGATACTATGGGTGAGTTGAGTTTCTAAGACAGTTTCAAGGGCAAAGAACCGAAGAGTCACCGAAATTCTTGTCACCTGTGACTTTTGGAGAACAATCGTAATTACGATGGGTAACTTCCACAAAAAAGGTTCAAAACTATTAAGAATCAATTGTTTGGTGATTTTTATTTTCTACAGTGCCGGTAAAACGCTGCAACTTTTGCTGTGATGCCCAACTTTGCCTACTTTGTTTCAACGCACGACGTGGGACATTTATTGGTGATAACGCGCGGACCACCTCTGTCGACAGGCAAAGTCGGGCATCATTGCAAAGTATCAGCGTTTGACGGTACTAAACAATCAAAATAATTTTTAAACTAATTTCTTATTAACATTGCTATTTCGAGTTAAATTGTAGCGACGAAAAAAACGTCAAAAAGAAAATTCTAAAACCGCAGAAAACCTATTAAAACCACCAAAATTACTAACAAAATAACTACCCAAAAATTTAAAATATTTTCATACAACAAATTACACTAAGAGCGATACCAACTAAAATGTAAGTTTGTAGCGTAAAACAAAAAGCGGTAGACAGCGGCATAGCGGCAGCTTTCATCAAGTTTCTATTAGACCCGTCAAGGCAATTATAAAGTTGGCTGGAGCGAAGATGATGCCTCGTTTTTATACAAATATCCCTTGTAATAATGGGAAAACTTGCTCTTCGCCACACGGCCGCCGGTTCCGACAGATGATCGCGAAAGAAAAAGAACTTTATTACAATTTATTAATACCGACCGCTCTAGGTTTTTTTATTACTCTTTGCTTGGGGTTTGTGATTGCGGACATACGGGTTTAATCTTTTGTTAGAGATATCGGTAGTATCGGGGAAACGTCTTATAGCATTGTGAAACGACGACGTTACGAATCGTCAGTGTTACGACATTACATGAGTCTCGACATTCGTCGTTCGAAATGGGGTTATGAAACTCTCAACATAGTTCAATATAGATAATAGGAATAGCTATAACAATCATAAAAAAATGTTGTTGGATAAAAATAACAAGATTTAAAAATAAAAATAACAAGATAAAAGTAACAAACCGCACCAAAGACTATACTGTTTAGTTTCACAAAGTACCTTTTAACGTATGAAATTGTAAAAAAAAGCCACTAATATTATTGGGTACTTATGGAAAAATAATGTTGCTAATATGAGAGAATGTACAAGGATTCTGTAAACCATACATCCATCTTATTGTAAAAAACCTACATTCTGTGCAAATTAATAAATATTCTATTCTATTCTAATAATTCACTTCAAACAGTGAACTTGCTCTCATCGTACTCGCCCCATATATTGATTGCTCATGATATACAGATATACATAATGATATAGGCCGCCCATGTGTTGTATAATTGATCGCGTCTTGAGCATGCGGCCGGAGATTGATCATTTGCCATCCTCAAATCAAGACGTTATATACCTAATATCGAATAGTGTGACCAAATATCCTAATACAAGAAAACTAATAACAAGACTGGGTGGGTGTGGTCGAAATATTATAGAACACAATTCAAAGATAATGATATACTTTTTGTTGCTTTTGTATTACTTGTTGATTCGTTTTCGAGTAACAAATTATATCTGATTTGAGAAATGGACAAATAGATTCTCTAGGCAGTAAAGGATTTTTATTCGAAAAACATTTTTTTATCATTTGGAAAACCTATAAATTTCGACATTTCAATATAACATTTTTAATAGGTTTCCGTACCCAAAATCCATTTACAGCACTCTATTACAAAAATAGAAACGAGAAAAAAAGCCCGAAGCGATAAACCGTGAAATACGAAGCGGCCGCGGGCGCAAAGATTCCTGCGTAAGAAAAAACGAGCAAGTAATGGCAGCGAGGCATCGTACCGTAGATATTCTAATAAGAAAATTTCCACTACATTTACTTTGGCGGGCGTCCTCGCGGCGTCTTGGCAAATATCTTATTTCCTGCGGCGAGATTGCATCTTGAGAAAACGCGAGGGTCGATTCGGTACCTCACTATTCGCTTCCCTGCCCTCCTCTACGTATATCGAATATATAGCTACGTAGCAGTGCTACGAGCTACGCGACTACGGGCCGAACGTGCTACGAAGTTGCTACGAACTCTCGTAGACTGCTAATATGTTCTTCGTACTAACAATGTCTAATGTCTTATTGAACGAAGTTAAATATTACTTGAGCTTGTGTTCTAACCTAGTGTTTTGTCTAGTATTATTGGAAAAGCTGTCATTTGGCTTTTCATTTTAGATACAACTACCACACACCGCGTTACTAATCAAAACTTACGAAAGTTATTGTCAATAATTTCCGGGATAAAAAACTAACTTCCCTGTTAAACGTTCTGCTAAATCACAAGTCATTGATGACATAGATGGACTGGCAAACTACCAAATGATTAAAAATAGAAACGAGTTATTTATTCGTGAGTTTCGCTGGTAGTGTGCTTTTAATATAAACGTAACACGAGATATTCGTTTTCTGTTCGAGAAATAGAGAGAGAGCTTGACGTTTTCTCTTGAAGAATACAGAAAACGCCTAAGAAATATTTGTATTTGTGTTTTAACTTCTAATTCCATCAACAGGCATGAGCGCCGAAGACGAATGGTACAACAAGTCGCTGTCCGCACTCCGGATGAACAGCGGCCACCATGCAAACCTAGCGGCCGCGCCGATGCTTCAATACCAGACCTAATCGCTGCTGCACGGCGCCGATTACTCGCCGGCGCCGGCGCATGACTACGCACCCCCGTAGTCGGCGCGCAATGGCACGCGAACTTTGTGACCTGTGGAAACGTCGCTTGACTTTTGTGGTGTAGTTTTTTTAAGTGTATATTAACCGTTTATGTATGTCTTTAAGAAGTTGCTAAGGGTGAACTCCGCCAAAGGAACTGAACGCGATTATCACTTTTAAATAACGCTCAACAGCTGCATGTTGATATGCTATAATAAATAATAATGATCACTTACATTCTATAACAGTTCTAAAGTAAATTACTCATCTCATGTAGACTCAGTTGTCACGACAACGGCTTAAAACGCCCACCAAATCGTGTTCTTAGCAGCAATTGACGCAAGACCACAGATAAAAGACAGATGTTTACGTGAAATCTCTCAAGTCATGTTTCTGTCATTTCATAAGAGAGCTATCAAAGTGTCAAAAAATTTGTAGATTTGAGATGTGTCGAAGTTTGACTTGAGCTGAGTCTGTTTCTAGGAATATCAGTCTAAGACCCTTCTAAGTAGCTTTTGAGTGCTGTCTAACTGATCGCGTTCAGTTTCATCATCAACAGCCTATAACATTCCCACTGCTGGGACACAGGCCTCCTCTCTGAGAGAGGGAGTGGGCCATAATCCACCACGCGGGCCCATTGCGGATTGGTAGATGTCACATATCTTCGAATTCTTGGTTCTAGGACATGCCGGTTTCCTCACGATGTTTTCCTTCACCGTTTTGAGAGCAGTGATGACGAAATAAATTACACAAAGTAATGCGCCTGACAGGGTTCGAACCTACGACCTACAACTCGTAAGTCGCGACCGATACCACTGGGCCACCACTGCTCTCAAATCTGGTGAAATCCGCCCTAAAACATCATTTTCTTGGTACGAAAGAGATGTCGCTATGTGCTGTTTAGCTCTATCTCTTTTATACAGTCTATGTTCCTTTTTCAGGATATTTTTGTTTAGAATGGTGGCGGCAACATTCGTACTAGCGAGTATGTGCGAATCAAAGAATTTTTGGATTTGGTAAAACGCTAAATGTCGAAAATTCACGTCACTAGTTATTTAAATGTCTGAAATTTATGATCCTGAAAAAGCTTATATTAATGAAAGTTTAACTCCAAAATCAACCTTTTAGATTTTGAACAGATTTGTTAAAGTTCAAAGCCTACGAAATTTTAATGTTACCAATTTCATACCTTCGTTTGTTAAATTGAATAAAAATAGAAATGTCGCATTCCAAAGGCTATTCAAAATAAATGTTGTAAATTAAATCGATATTCATGAATTTATTGTAAGACACTTCACGGATATTTCAAGACTTTTCACTTGAAAAATTTTTTTGAATCATATTCTTAAAAAAGTAATGCGTCAGTTTCCACGAAGAAAAATCATAGGTACTCTATATTATGATTTGTAAAATGTCACAAGTTGGTGCGCAAACTAAAAGTTCTATCGAATTACTTTTACACGTGATCACGTGTTTAGTCTATACATAGGTACAAATAGTGTTTTAATTTATTAAGACCCGTATTCATAAACCACTCTGACTTACGGTTCTTTTGATAAACACCATTGAAACGAAAATGGGTCTTAAACTGTCCGTCTAGCAGAATCATATTGAGATAATATAATAATACGCGAATAAAATTCATAATATTATCTGCGTACACTTTATAACACCCAATTCGGTATATCACAGTAGTATGAATTTGCTAAATTAGCCTTTTTAAGCCCCCATTTCTAGCAACGAAGCATTTTCTTTTGAATGGAATCACTCGGAGTCAGTACACTGTGAATGATTCTTTCTACTATCAAAACTTGTCGATATCTTGCTAAACAATTATAAAGATGTAAAGATTGTCAGCCAAAATTAAATGCCCATTAATTATTTTTATTTCCAATAAACACATACATCATTATGTCCTTTGCCACTTTAAGTTAAATTGCAGTTGGAAGAGTCATTCGAATGATATATTATTAAAAATCACAGTTCATTTTATATTTAACAACGTTATACGAGTATACGAACAAATGTAAAGGCTGCAATTTTATCAATAGGTAGTTCCAAAGTACTTTTACCAACTTTAAAACCAATATGGCGATTCTTGAGTGGTTTATTAATGCGGATCTGAAACGTTTGTTTCAAGATATGCGTAAATTGTGTATGCTAGTCATTATTGTACAGACATTTTAAATCGAATAAGATAAGTAACGTATTTTCTTGATTGTTGTATTAATTGAGATAAATACACGACCTTTATATCTTTGACGGCTCTATTCGTCACAGTTGTCAAATGTAACTATAATTTTGCAAAAAAAGAACTTGTTTCCGATAGTCTCCACTTTTGTGGTATCAATCTAACTCTCAATATGAGAGTTTTCACTACAACCATGCATTTCGGTGAATGTCAAAGGTTCGAATACCAACCTCGTTTACTTATGATTTAGGTAGCTGCGCCGGATAAATGAAAACAGGCAGTAATTACTTATTTTTCCTTAATAAAAACCTATAGGCATTTGGGCTTCAAGTGTTTTCTACTAAAAATAAAACACTAGGTTATGGTTTTACTGAATTTGGCGATTTAGCCCATAGCCAAGTGGCTTACGGGTTTTCCCAACCATAGATAATTATCTGTATAGAGCTGTCATTGAATAAAGTGTGAATTAACACTGCAATACGCCTGTGTAAATATAAATCGGTTTGCATGATCATTTCTATGGTGTTAACAGCTCAACGATATTGTAATGTTAACTAGATATTGTTTAGTCAAATTTATAATAAGAGGCCATTTTCATTACATTTTTAAAACAGAATATAATATTTAAGAGCCTTCTCATACGTACTTGATATCGCAGCGACATTACACACCGCTACTGATTAGTAGTATTCTCGTAAGAAAAATGCAGGTTTTCTATCGAAACCGCGGCAATGATTCGCCGTCGCATCGCAGTTTGCGATAATCAACGCTAGTGTGAAAAGGCTCTAAAACCAAAGATTGCTAGTCAAAACTTATACACATTTATCAAACACACTTTGATCTCATAGTAAGGTAATTTTAGTACTTAATAAAAAATGAAAATAATTATAATTGTTTCGGCTTTTGTACAAAAACAAAATCATATCAATTAAGACTGTTTCGGCGATTCCCATTAACAGTCCTTGGCCATACTGTGCATTTTAATGTAAATATAATATGTAAGGAAACTTGTCTAATAATGAACATGTGTAAAATGAAATAAATTGTCTAAAATGTAATTAACTGGTTTAATTTAACATACTAAAGAAATACTCAAAGCAAATTCTTCCTAAAATAATAAAAAACATAAGAAGAGAACAAATAAAATAATAGGAACATAATTTTTAATACTAAGGAGGACTTTTCACAAAAATACAGACTTCATTTGAGATAAAACAACACGAATACAGAAAAGGTGTGAAAAACACTTTACCTACCTGTTACTGACTTGTTTCCTTCATAATTATTCTCAAAAACTTTGAATTGTTTCTTTATTCCAACTTTAAACACTCTTTCCTTCATTGTTATTCTTTCCTTTCCATATAAGTCATTTCCGTTTCATTTAACTCTTTTCCTTTCCATATAAGTCTTTTCCGTTCCATATAAGTCATTTCCTTTCCATATATTTTTTTTCCTTTCCATATAAGATCATGTTCTCGTATACCTCTTATCACTAAGGTTCTTCAGGTGTGGGTGTGGCGAAGTGTGGATTGGTGACCGAATTCTTTTCAAGATAATGTGACACGTGCGCCAACACTATACGGTCAGCGCCAGCTTTCTTCCAAAACTTCGCAGCCTCACCGCGAACTTGCTTACTTTGACCACATTCCTGTAGAAAAATGTATAAAATTAAAATCTAATTAGTCACTAAGGATATCAAAAAATATTTATCCCATATTTTTTCTGGGTTATGGGACATCTCGCCAAGTTTTTCCGTGAGCCAGATGTCCCATAACCTTTTTTTTCTTTTGTTACCTAAGCCAATTGCCGATACGTCACGAGAAGTACAGTCTTTACTTGCTTGTGACGTCACAAGTCCGAACAAAATAAAAAATACGTGTTCATTATTTTTTTAACTGATGAACTAAAGAAGCATTACTTACCGATGGTATATTATTTTTCGCAAGAAGATGTTTAGTCTGAAAAAACAATGTTATTAGCGATTAAAAACACCATCAATATTCCAATTAGCATCATCAAGAAAACTACTTACAAAGACCGTCCTGGCCACGAATTTTTCAATCACGGCACGGAATGTACCCAGCCGACGAGGATTCTATAACATAGAAATAGAACATTTTATAAGAAACTAGCTGCTGGCCGCGACGTCGTCTGCGTGAATGCGTTGAAGAAATAAAGGTTCACTGCTCGTTCCCCGTATGTGACAGCGTGATAATATGTAGCCTATATGTTGACCCGATTTCTTAATAATAGTCGTACCAAATTTAAAGTAAATCGATGCAGTACTTTTTGAGTTTATCCCTGACATACATTTAGACAAACAGACAAAAATTCTAAAAAGTATATTTTTGGCTTCAGTATCGATTGTAGAGTAGATCAACCCCAAGATATTCTTTAAAAAAATATTCAATATTCAGTTTTGGCTTTCCTACCATTTTATTTTATGTATAGATACTACCGTTTTTCATTCGACATGCAACATTGGAAAAGAAACAACCTATAATAATATGGATAAGCACAAGCCGTTACATAGCTTATTTGATTTACGTTTACTAAAAGCTCGGGAACGACTTCGGAAACCAGAAGACGGAAGCTATTCCAAGAAGTATTTTAAATATTTTTTTTTAGTTACCTGTTTCTTTTTAAAAAATCATCAGAAGTGTCTTCCCATGTTGGGTTGAACGTAAGAGACTTGACTGGCTTAAAAATGAAGCTGCTTTTATTGCCCTTTATGCTGCGAGTTTGTAGTGTTTTTTTAAGATAGTCCGGCAAGCCTGGTCGGTTCTATCAGTACGTATTATGTGCGTTCACGAAATATAACGCCTTTCTTTAAAAGTAAAAAGCATTGTTCGTCGAATAGAACGATGACGACTACGATTGTGATCTAAGCAGATTTTCCGGATTCTTTATACATCTTTCACCTGCACTACAGACAACCTACTTCTTTATAAAAGCACCATAGGAGCTCACCTAGTAGGAATAGGAACCGACGGAATACAACAAAAAATGTTTGGCGTCGGACTGGATAAAATAGTAGTCACGAATGAAGCGGCCTTGGTGAGGCTAACCACGGGGTCGTCAATGGACGGCATTGAGATTACCCAGCCGGCCCCATGAGTTACAGGTACCCCGTGGATCGTTAGGAACTGGATCCAACCCAATCCAAAAACAGACAAAAATAATGTATACGTACGTGGAGGTAACTGCTGACGGTTGAAACTGATCCATAGGAACGGTGAGTCTCCATCAATGTTGATTTCATTTGATTAAGATCCGCGTCGAATAGGGCGAATTTTGACTTAACTAAATCGTCAATCTGAAATTGAATTCGTTTTTAGTCAGACAGAAAGAAAAGAATTATGTTTGCGTCCATTTTGTTTTTATAAATTTAGAAGAGGATTTAGAAGAGGTTGCCATTTTGTTTTTTGTGGTAAAATTATATCAATTGAGTCCTCCTGGGGCTGGACGAAATGGACAGTCAGTCTCGTACCACACTCATAATTACTAAAGTAAACTGTTTTCCTTCAATAGCCCTTTACGTTCCAGGGTCATAGTTGCCTGACGAGGCAATCTCGCGACTCTATTTGCTACCATAATACAGTGGTGTACGTCAGCGTGTCCCTCACAAGAATGAGCCAGGAATTAAATGAATCTTTACCAAGATTCTGTCAAACCCACATGGATAGGATGAAGAACAGGTGTACCATAAAGCGAGAGTAATTCCAGTCTGGGAAGAGACAGAGCTAAACAATTTTTGTAGCGCCATCTCGTTTCCACAGTGGAACTATTCGTTTTATATGGGCCACCAGGATGGACATCTGACTAGTACAATATATTCATCAGAGTTCAATGTCCGGAGCCACATCCACAAACTGTCCGGTTTCAACTAAAGCTTAAACTACGTTAGCCTATGGATAAACCTAGGTACGATACATTGCAGATGTTGACAGCCAATTCTGATCCTGACAACCATCCTAATAAACTACTAAAAACAACTACCTAACAGTAAATATACAGATACAAAACTGCTGAAATCATCACTCTTCTCTAATCTATTCTAAAAAGGGACCTAACTATCCATTTCTACACGAAACAGGAATAAGAATGTGGTTTACGGGGTCCAGAAGTCCGCTACAGTATCAAATTATGAGTTGATAAAAATCGTAAAATGGAATATTCGGTTCTATTGCTCAGGCAATGGAGTAGATATTTTTCGTATCACTTGCTCAAAAAAGTGACATTCTATACCACAAAAAGCGAACATAACAATAATCATTTTTAATCTGTTAAAAACAGGGAAAGAAAGTTGTACTGAATTTCATTCTCTCCCTAGGGAGAGAATATGATTTAAATTTGGAATACTTAGATAGCGTTTATATTGAACTACATCTGTGTTTACACCATCGAGTTTGTATCCTATAAAGCATTATACAACTTTTTGAAAAAATAATACTCATTTATTGTGCAGTTTTGATTATTAAATAAAATTACGAAAACCGACGAGGCCGTATGAGCTTGATGCCTTTGCTTTTTTAATTTGCCGCGTTTTTGTTTTCTTCAAATACATAATAAACGTTGAGTTTATTTTTACTTATTTTTATAAATAAGTTAATGTTAAATATGAATGTTTAAAATGCGTATCTCATATTATTACTGTGTTATTTTTTTCGCAAATGGTACGAAAGGTAGAGTATTTTCCTCGGTGATAAAGCTGTCTTAGTCTTGGGTGAACTTAAATCCCTCGCTACACTCAGGACTCGTCTTAAATCCCTCGCTTCGCTCGTGATTTAAGTTTTTAACACCCTCGCTACGCTCGGGAGTAAACCTCGAGTCCTTTGTTACGCTCGCGATTTAATTCGCCACCCGCGACAGAAGACCCTGCTTTATCCCCTTGGTTAATAATCTACTATTTTTTTTGCGTGGAAATAACATCGAACAAGGCCAGACCAACCAGGCTGTCATTCTTGTACTGGTACTGCCTAAAATCCACGATGTCCTTCAATAGCCCCGGAGCTTACGTTCCGTAGCCACGGTTACTCGTTAATTCCGCAACCCCGGCAGGCTTTGGCCCTCTATGGAGGCCCCGTCATTTAGAGTAGATACTAGATAGAGAATAATTTTATCGCAATGCTTTTATGCTTAGTATGATTCTGCTAATGCTAAAGTGACCTTCTTAGAGCTTCATATTATAAGCATGCGCACCTAACCCCATCTATTGGCCAATGTTACAAATCTTTCGAGAAACTTCCAAAGCTTTCAGGCTCACCCTTGCAAAACGTTGTCTGATGGTTAACATACACCAAAATAGGGGTTATATTAGTTCATACTTCTACATAATAGATGGCGTTGGTAGGCATTAATGTTTCAGTGCAATAGAGAGACGGCTATCCGCGACAACCAGCTCCGTCCCTTTTCACAATAGAGGAATGAAAGGCTTTTTGCACTTGTAAAAGACCTCCAGTTGATTCAAATTTTGAATAAACCTTTTGGTTATTGGTATTGACTTCGAGGTTATAAAGGAAACAAAAAACTGAAGTAACTTGTAAAAAGTTATACGTATCAGACTTACCGTGCCAATATCTTGTTCGTTAATATCATTGACGAGATCTCTAAACGTCTCCTGGTACAATGCCGACATCCAAGGTTGCGTGAAGAAATCGTAGAAATTATCTATTAGATTCTCCTGTAAATACAGTTAAGTTATTAAACTTCTGAGCGGCGTAAACGGGACCTTCTTAACTATTCTTAAGCCCATTTTACTGTCGGTTGCACGTGATACTATAACGCTGAAGTTATCGTACGTTTCTATGTATTTCAAGCTGACGTACGAAACCGACCGTAGGTACCTACGCAACCAACATCAGCGTAACCGGAATGAGGCCTTAGAGTAGTCAACCAAGCTTTACGTACATTAAACTCGGTAACCCTTTGCCAAAACGACTTTTAGGAAATACCCGAACGATCGTCTCCCTGTCACAGAAAGGGTGGTTTACAAGGTGCGTTTTCAAACATTCAAACTCACGTATTGTCATAAACACCCAAAACTCCTAACAACTACCTACTTGTCATCATAGATCATACAAATATTTAGTCCGTACCGAAATGGAACCTGCGTGACACGTATAGGAAGGAAGTAGCAGTAGTCGTTTGCTCAGCCATTGCACACCGTTCCTTCGTCAATGTTTGTAGGAACATAAAAGGCTAAGCTACTTCTCCAACTCACCTGATATCTAGTATACAGCTTATTGAAGAAAGCCTCATGTTTGCCATACAGCTGCTGGTAAGTCTCCGGAGAGAATGGTTTATGGGAGAGGCAGGTAACCCCGTCTACCACGTGGAGTACGTTCAGATGAACACGGAAATAATTGTCGTTCTTGTCCGTCACTAAATTGTGGCCCTGTAGACGCACGGATGAAAGGTCATAATATTATCTGTAGTAAAATTTTAAAGAGGTACTATTTGTTGGTAGGGTTAATCTCCGGAAATAACTATCCAATTGTTTTGTTTGGAAGCTTCATTGTCCCTAAGTGCTACAGGCTATTGAATACCTGCTATGCTATGTAATAGTAAGTCAATAACAATAATTGATGTTCTGTAGCATCTAATCGCCAACATGAAAGAAGAAATAGTGATCGATATTTTATGATCTACCAAATAAACGTCTAAGTCCTATTATAGTCAGTATGTTACAAACCCTATACTCTTAAGCCAAATTCCAGTACGTCATAAATTTAGTTTCATATCATGAACCCACGAAGAATCAATATTATGATACCTGTCGCGGTAAGCACTGTTGGATAGCCATAGGGACCTCTTTGCCAGGCTTCCTCAGCTTCAAGTAGTATAAAGGTCCTGGTAATATTGCAAACTTGACCATGGGGGACTCAAACTTCATCACAGGTTGCCACCTAGTAACCAGTGAACACAATATATTATATTAACTACTAAAAAATAAAAGGGAAAAACATTCAAAGGTCTTCAAAAAATACGTCCACAACTCCTTGTCAACAGGAACAGTGCCCAAAACGCTGGTAGCTGGCATTGCCTCGTTGTATGGTAATGCTGGTGACAGCTGATGCACACGTATCGACTGACCAATCTTAACGGTCAATGCCACTTCAGCTTCGTGTTGCCAGCGAATGCAAATTTGGGACATGTGGTGTGTGTGAGAAACCTTCCACAATATCCTTACTAGCAGGTAAAGTTATCTAAGCCATGTTTATTCTTTAAGTGAATTTTAAATTCTTTTGAGTAAATTAATCTATATAAATGTTGTTAATACGATACTGACCGTGTCATTTCGTTGGCAGCTCCCACACGTCGGGAAAAGCTGGTTAAGCTAGGGCCGGCGTGACCGAACCTGAAAATTATGATGAACCTTATTTTAGCATAGAGATGGTAGAAAAATAGCAGCTTGGAATGGTGAGCTTTTTGTTGGAAGAACCATCATATTCTGCATTCTCTTTCTCCTTCTATAAACATCATAAAATTATCATCGGGACGAGTGTAGAGCTAAGTATTTATGAAAACTGCGTACCTGATCTTAGTTTTCGAACTAAATATTGTCGCCATTAGAATAAAATAGTCTTTATTATGTACATCATACAAACAACAGGCTGTTGGAATATGTATGTTTTTTTAATGAACTACGCATTTTTTTTTTTTTTAAATGCCATAATTAGGTTACATATGCGTTGTTATTGATAGAGCATTCCGTAGGTTTACTTACTAAGTGATCTAAGGCAATCAGTAAATTGAATAATAAATTCCTATTAATATTACCCTAAGACAGTGGAACTATATCTGGGTAACAGATCATCCGGCGCCTCTTTAAACTCCGGATCACCCATCATGAACGGATCCAACTTGTGTAAGAACAATCTACCCAGCTGAAAATATATAGAACCAATATTAAGTCATTTTAAGTCTTTTATAGCATCCTTTTTTTTTTTTTTTACGTGGTAAAATCATCAAATGAGACCTCCCACCCCGGGCAGGGCGAGAGGTACTGTCAGACTTGTACTGACTAAAATCCACGGTGTTCTTCATTAGCCCTTTATGTTCCGGGGTCACGGTGAGGAAATAAATCCCGCGACCCCGGCAGGCTTTGGCCCTCTGTGAGGGGGCCCCGTCATTTGCTGACAGCTCTTTGAGGCGCGCGTGGAACACGACGCGCCGTCGACCCGGGCATGGTCCATGGTCGGACAGCAAGTTGCCCTTTACTCGCTGTCCGCATGCCCGCGCCTACGGTGGCCGGAGATCGTCTCGCTCCTGCGACGTCCGACGCCGTGGGCGTACACCACTGCGGTTGGGGCGGAGGGAGGACGCTGCCCTCTCTCTCTCGCGGCCCGCCATCTCCTTCGCGAGCATTACTGCCTCGCAGAAGGTGGCGACCGCTTCCCACTCCGTCTCGCCCCGCAGCATGGCCAAAACCAATGCCGGGCGCGAGAGGTCTCCGCCTATCGCCGCCGTGAGGACACGTCGGTGCCCTGCCCAAGCTGGGCAGTCTTGCACCGTATGCTCTACTGTGTCCTCCGGGCGATCTTCGCAGTGGCAACACCCAGGCGTTTCCTCCTTTCGCATCAGACACAGGTACCTCCCGAAACTTCCGTGTCCGGTGAGGACCTGCGTCATGCGGTAGGTAAGGACGCCGTGACGTCTCTCCAACCACTCCTCAAAGAGGGGTCTTACCGCCGCTATTGCGGCGTGCCCGGCCGTCGGTCGCGACAGTCGTCCCCTCCATACTGCCCTGAGATCGCGCCGGAGCTCTTCCCGCCGCGCCTCGACTTCTCGAGGCAGCGGGGTTACGCCCCGGCGCTGCGCCTCCACGCGCCACTCGTAGACGCGCTGGAGGGCAGTCGCCTCCAGATCCCAGGGCAGTAATCCGGCAAGGAGGTTTGCTGATTCGCCGGCAATCGTGCGGTATCCCCGGATCATTCGGATAGCCATGACCCTCTGGCATGCGACCAGCTTCTGTGGTCGCGTCCGGATGCTTGGGGCCCACACGGGGGCCCCGTAGAGGGCCTTTATAGCATCCTTGCTGGAGAAGTAACGATACAAACTTTTTGGGGTAGGTGGGGGATCCTTGAAGACGTGCTAGGAGATACCTAGCGGTTGTAGGCCTCACCAGGGATTTCGTTTTTTGGCTCGCAGTCAGCACATTTTCGGAGACCGTCGCAACGGTGCCATATCATTTAACTTACTACAATTTAGGTTCTGGACTAGATTGAAATTTGAGCAAACCATTGTAAAAAAAGTACCTCCCCTGTACTATAAACCCTTCACTTCTTATTTCATGTCGAAAAAACAACAAGAAGCAAACGACTTCATTGCTTTTCGCAACTCCCGTCTCACTGTCTCAGGTTAGCAGTTTTGAGCAATTATACCCACAGTCTCTATCAAAAAATCTTACAGTGATCATAATATCAAAAGGTTACCGCTTCTCCAATATCCTCAGAGCAATAGTACCGGTGCATACTACGACTCGCGTACAGCCGACGTGAGTACCGCACACAAGTCCCCGCGCCAGATATGCTGGGGTCATTTGTCTCAAACGTTGGACTCACCACCAGCCCACCATCGTACACTAAACCACTCTCGTTTATTGCTGTCCAGGATAAACCAAAATTGACATCATTTAGAGCTTGGAAATCTTACTTCAAGGGTTTAACGTTTTCCATAGAGGACTCTTTTACCAAAGACATATTTTATTCGTATAATGAAATTTTCACACTACTTGCTCGTAAATGTCATATTATATGTCAGGCAAACCTGCTGTTCTCTGCTCTCTGCTCGCTCGAGCCGGGAATAATATATGTACTGAATTTCATTATTCCCGTGGGAATAATGTGATTTGAATTTGGAACCCCAAAGAAAACCGTATGAAAACTTTCACCAAGGAGTCGTATCAGTAATGGCGGCCGCTGGCAGCAACAGCTGATCGCTTACAGTGGTGCCAACTTCACGTTCGAAGGTTGTCGTACCACATCAAATTTCAAAAATCGAATTGATTTCCTCGCAGTAGGTGTGAAAAGCAGAGTACGCTCCTCGGGAGTAAAGCTGCCTTGTTTTGGGCTGACTTGAATCCCTCGCTACACTAAGGATTCTTAACTTAATTCCCTCGTTTCACTCGGGAATTAACACTTGAACCTCCTCGCTGCGCTACGGAGGTTCACCCCAGAATCCTTAGTGTCGTTTCGGGATTCAATACGCCCGTGACGTAAGGCAATGCTTTACTCCCTTGGTGCGTAATCTACTATTACCTTCACATATTTTTTTTATGATATTCATTTTTGTGCTCTAAGTCATGGTCAAATATGTGTATTTAGTTTAGTTTAATGGGTTTGGTGTGTTCTAAAACCAAAATATAAGTACCTTTAAACGCATACAAATTGATAGCACGTAATCCATAATAGAAAAGTGCAAAGCTATTTAGCGAGATCGAAGTAAGTGGTGCCATGAAATCTATAGACTCCACCCTGTTATCTATTTGATGCCACGCTGCCAAATGACACTGGCGTAACACACGTATGCCAAGCTTCTCCACAGTGACTTGGACTCTTGAGTCAATCTACAATCAAAGAATTTACTTCAAGCCAAGTTTTCAACCCCATAAATCCCGATAAAACCAAACATTTTGTCAAACGGAAGACGTTTGATTCAATCATAACTACGAGTTCGAGAAAAAGCATCCGCTATCCCCTTTTATTGGGGTTGGAAAATCATCAAATTAGTGTTACCGCTCTGGATGGAGCGGAAGCAAGTGCCTTACTAGTACTGACTAAAATTCACCCTTTGCGCTCATTCACAGTTATTTAAGGGATGTACGAAATCGCGAACCAGAGGTGCTGAACAGGATTTACCAATATCTATAGTAAGATCGAAACGTACAGTAAATCCGCAGGCAGCAACCAGCGTCCATAGTTTGACCAAATATTAATAACGAAGACGGAGGAAGCGGAGCAAATAACATAACAGATAACATTTTATAATTAACTCTGTACCTATATACACGGCAAAATTAAATGAAAGGAGACTTACCAACTCATCATTAAAACAGTTAACTCTTAGCGGAGCAGGATCATCGATTGAAGGGAACGGCTCAACAAATACGATCATCTCTGGCGATATACCCAGCTCCAATAGAGCCGCGATACAACTGTATGCTTCAATACAGTCACCGTACACTATCACTTGGTTATTCTGGCTTAAGACTAACTCATCCTCTGAATAACATTAAAAAGTCAGTATTCAATTCAAAAAGGAAAGTCCTAATAATCTCTGATGAGTCTAATTTCCTCGCTGTAAAACGGTGTAGGAAAACATTGTGGGGAAATCGGCATGTCTATACCAACCCACACTGTTTATTCCTGCGGGATGTATTTTCCATCCCAGAAGACTCAGTCTCTCCACTTCTTCGGATGGAGCGAAAAAAAAATATACCCCAACAGCGGAAAAAATTGGCCATGACGTCACTTATGGGCATAAGCTACATCGTTCCCCGTGTGCAGTTCGGTAAATAATCCACGAGAACGACAAATTGGTATAAAAATATCCTATATGTTAATCCAGTTTAAAAACTATTTGTGAACTCAGTTTTACCCAAATCCGTTCCGTAGTTTTTGGGTGAACAGCCATTCATCCTTCTGAATTTCGCATATTTAATACCAAATAGTAAGTTTTTTTTTCTCTGTGAGCATTAAAACTGGATTTACTACCCAACAGTACATCTTTACTTACTAGCTTCACTGATCATGCGCATAAGTTTCCTCAAGCAGATATTAGCTTCATACAAAGAGTTGATCAGAAACACATTCTCCGGTAACTCGGGAGGCATCGGGACCGAGTCCGGTATATACTTAGGGTTATCAAGCAATATTCTGTCGCACGGTTTTCCTTTTCTGAACAAATTAAATGAGATTAAAAGATTGGTACAAATAAAGTCAGTCGGCCAGACGGCCATGGACAATGAACTATAATGACTGGAGACATTCGTAAGTCCTCACCATTAAGAAAAAGAAGAAACTTGTAGGCAGTAACTTCTTGAATGCCATAAATAAGAACATTTTCATATCGTTTTTTATTCAATTGAAGTAGTTCAGCGTCATTTCCGGCGCGTTCCCTCAGAAAACCCGCCCTAATGTTTCCGCTGGAAAGAAGTGACGGAACTCCCAAATAACATTAAAACCTCTAAAATTGAAGCGACACAATCGTTTGTTGCGCTATTCCGCGTCATTTTCTCAATCTCTTCTGTTTATTATGTGTAACCTTCATAGTACAAAAGATACTTACGCAACTTCTTTCACAAGTGCAAGAGATTCTTTTAAATAATCCGGATGTTGAAACTGTTGGCCACAAGTCAACACCAGTTCGTCGTAGTACTTGTAACCACCGCCTTTTAAAATAATGCATTTCCTCTTTCTGCAATGAAACTAAGTAAATTCAACAAGAAATGCTGAAGAGCGAATAGAACAGTCAGTGCTCTTTATTACATGACCCATCTTATACGGCAAAATGAGGGGAAGTGCGTCAAGTATTCACTCTATATCTCAGTTTGGCGTTACTAGAAATAGAAACACTATTTCTATTCCTTATAAAACCAAGACAGATATAGATAAGAACAGTTTCAGTCTCACTTTAGATAGCATCTACAGCGAGAGATAGATGGATTTTCGAGAGCTAGTTTACATCCCCATTTCTTCAATCACGAATCAGACTTACCTGTCAATTTTTACCATAACAGCTGTCATGATATCCAAATAAAAGTAGAAGGGAATGCTCTTGAGGTAGCGGTCAGTATAGCGGCCATCTTTGGGCACACAGATATCGGCTGCCTTCAGACAATCCGCCACGTCAGGCACGCCAAATTCCGAGACGAGGGTCACGTTACTGAACGTTAGATACTGGGATGATGGCCTATGGGGTAATTAATTAATTGTCAGAATGATTTCAAGAAACAACTTCATGATAATATTTTAGTTTATTTTATAAAAAATATTTTTAGTAGCTTTGAAAAACATGAATTGTTTTAGTCAGTGAGTGTTAAAAGGCTATAGCGATACAAGGTTTAGGTTAGTTAGTTAGGATAGTTCCTAAAAGTAGCTATATCAACCTGGGTTGCAGAACTGTTCTAATGGGTAACTGTGACCCTGAAACAGTAAGGGCTTTTGAATACGATCCTGACAGTCCCTTCCGCTCCACCCAGGAATTGTTTGGATTGATTCGTGTGTCCATTGGCCTAATGGTGGAATAGTGATTCATTTGCAGCGACCGTAGCAGTGGTTTAAAAGACCCATAGATCTTCAGATAAACATACATAGAGTTTAAAACTCACCCCAAAAGCAAGGTCTCCAGAAACGCAAGCCCTGTACGACTAGCACCCACAACCACGATATTGGTGTTCACGTTTACTTTGGGCAGACTGGTCAGTGGGCGCTCGCATACCCACAACGCAAATGGACAGCCTCTGTGACACGAAATTTGTTACCTTTTTATTACAAAAAAAAAGATAAACATCTGATATACATTTGTTTAAAAAAACTGTCAACTGCAAAACGCCATTTGACATTGATATAAGGGTCGTTTTACAGTCGCACTTTTATTAGACAGGTGTTCAATAGATTTTTATGGTACGGTAGTAAATTAATTAAATTAGAAACCATACAAGGGAATGCCTTTTGATACTGACAACTTTTAGAAAATAATGGAAGGAAGCGAATGGCTGCGCTGACGCAATAATTAAGGGCTTATGATTAAACGTCTACCAGCAGAAACCAATAAATTCGAAATAACAGCTAAAATTGATAAATAAGCTATGTCGAGGAAGACACATAAATAGGAACCCTGCTAAGCGTGGGCTTAGCAGGGTCCCTATTTATGTGTCATCGAATAACCTGTCGTATCTAGAAGTTATACATTTAATCAAAAATCTTACAGAGATTGAAACAATTTCCCCAACTCTATATCTCCACTAATATTCGGTAAGGTAATCCGCGGGTGGACTGGATTCATGTGACTAGCCAGCGACATCAAGTTACGAGATGGACTCTAGAAAAATAATATAAAAGATAATAATTATGTTTATCAACAAAGAAACACACACAAAATTACTATGAAAAGTCTCTGACTACCGAGCCAGTCTCAGGCCTGTGTCAGTCGGTATCTTGTAATTTAACCCCTCAAAATGTAGTAGTTTAAGGATTGTAAAAAAATAACTTTAAACATATTTACGTGGAAAGTTTAAGGGATCACACAAACCTATTTGACAAACGAATAGAAGAACACACTATTGCTAAAATGTTGTGAATTGTTAACTGAGTCCTTCATAAAAAAAGAAAAACAATATAAGCCCCAACATACCGCATCACCTTTAGCAAACAGCTTACAAATCCAGAAAAGAGTAGAATATCTTGAAAGCCTTAATAATTCTCTCATATACCATCGAGCATGTGGTTCAAATGCAGGAGAAAGTACACCTGCTAATATCTAAAATAGAAAAAAAGGGACTTATCTGAAATTAGGGAAGTAGATACTAATCCATTGAAACAAAAAAGTGAACTTTCAAGATCGAATAACGGAATTTTGATGTATAGTAGGTTCAAATACAAATTGTATCTTTTCTTTCCCTTACCATTGCATCAGTTCCAGGGCGACGTGGCTCCGGTTCCAAGTCATAATGTGGTCGAATACATGCCGCATTGTCTAATGGCCTAAAAAAACAAAATACATATTAAAAAGGCATACAGCTCAGCCTAACACTTTTACCCAATTTCCGTCGAACCTACCACAAAAACTTTAAAGCGTCTGTTGAACACTTGTCTATAAAAATGTTAGATTATGACGTTTAAATAATTTGTGGTCTGTTTTGTAGTCACACATTTTTAGTGTGACTACAAAACACTAAAAAGTAGTAGTATAGTCTAGTCACACTAAAAAGGTGTGACTACAAAACAGTGTCCAACAGATGTTTAAGTTTTTGTAGTTAGGCTGTTTATGTTTGGCACTCCTTAGTTTTCAACATTTATATGATAAAACTATTCTTTACACACAAATTATTGACGTGGCTCAAAAGGCTGCCCTACTTAAATGGGACTGGGCAGGACATGCCTGTCGCATACCAAACGAGTTGTGGGCACAAGTCTCATGATTGGTGCCCTGAAACAGCGACACGGGGCCGCGGTAGACCTCGAAAGAGGTAGCAGGACGAACTGGGTGTGTCTTCCTTGAGAATGGGAAAGAGGTAGCGCAAAGTCGTGAACGTTGGAAAGAATGTAGGGAGGCCTTTCCCTAGCAATGGGACACTACAGACTAATTAATAATAATAATAATCAATTCCTTAAAATAGTGGCAACACTCACCCAAGGACAACAACACCAATAGGTTGGTTTTCACTGAGCAATGTGAAAGACTGCAATGTTTGTGAGGACAATGTGGACTGAAATAAGTCCAATAGCTTGTCTTTACGCGGGGCGAACTCCAACACGTCCTTCAGAGGCTCCAAGTCATATGCTTCTCCAGGACGAACTGACAAGCGGCTGTTAACAATAGACAGTTATTTCAACACATATCAGCAACCTTAAGGTGAATGCATCAACCGACCTTTTTGTTTTTACCTTTAAAAACAATAAGGTGTTACTATTTTGGACATCGGAAAGAGTAACCATGGAGTTTCTTGCCGGTTCTTCTCCATGGAAACGACCAACCCGAACTGTGCCAATTTTTTTTTTCTTCTCGACGTTTTATATGTGCCCATGTAAAATAAAATATTTTGATTTTGATCTCGATAAGTTTTTCTTTCTTATACACGTATGGCGGCCCCTTCTTTCTTGTTTCTGTACTCAAGAGCCCCATGTGATACGGCGATGGTTACCTCTGAGTAGTGAGCTCATCTTCATTATATCCATTCGCGGTAAATCACATGCAACTTCCAACATTCACCGTATGGAGATCATCACTCCATACACTCTCCTCAGACTAGAGCAAGGGAAATGCTGTTAGGTGCGGCCCTAACGTAAGGCGTCTTCCTAATTGGGATCGATCGTACGATGGCGCTATGCGTTCTCGTCGTGCGATGAGTTCAAGATACAGATTTCATCAGTGTATCGCATCATACGATCGTTATTAAGCATTTCATATGCTCACACAATTACTTGAGAGGTTCAAATAGGACCACTCTGATGAAATCTGTATGTTTGAACTCATCGCACGACGAGACCGCATCGCGCCATCGTACGATCGCTCCCAATTAGGACGACGCCTAAGGGTGTCCGATCGTATGCTTGCCCATATTGGTTGGAATTTAAAGAAACATTTGATTAAACTGCTTCGTAATATTTACCCTCGTACGGAATTGACGTGCGCTACATATAACGACTCGTTCATATACCTCATCTTGGAACCAAATGGAGTCACCAGCTGAAACATTTGTATCTATGTATTTAATATATGTGTAGGTACATAACAAATAGGAACCAACTGGTGCTTTGGAGTAGATTTTGGTAGCATTTATACAGCCGTCAACCTTGATTATTATTTATATTTTTTTATATAGTTGCGATTTACCGCGCATATTCTCGTATAGATACATTTTTCATCCCCTTTTTTTTGTTTAATCCTTGGGAGCCAAATGGAGAGTATATCCTCCTATGAAATATATTTTTTTTAGGTAAATGACAGAATTCTGTGGTTACCAAATAAACATCCAAACAATTTGAGAACCTTTTTTCTGTAGCCCATTAAAACGTAGATAGGAATATCGGAATTAGATGGTAGTTGTTAATCTGTTCGAAATTCTTTATACATTTAAATCGCATTAAAACGCATAAAAGTTGTCCAAATACAATAACCTCTTAGACGTTTCTTATAAAATAAACTAACGGTACTTACCGTAAAATGTTCTAACAAGGGAAATGCAGCCTGGCTTGTTGGAAGACATACAACACAATAGTCCCTGTCGGGAAACATCTCAAATGCCACTTCTAGCATATCAAACCCATATCTGAAAAACGATCAAGCATATCTTTATCCTGTAAGTCGCTAGACTATAAAGATATGGGCCTACCATGTCTTATAGCGAGAGTAAGTACCGCTGTGGGAAAGAGACACAGCTATACATATCGGCTAGCGCTATCTCGTTCCCACACAGAAATTACTCTCGGTGTAGGACGTCATGGTAGGCCACATATAATTTAATTTATAATATTATTTTTTTTAAACATAATAAGCAAATTCACTCCCGCATTTATAATAAGTAATTGTTATTAGTTACCAGGTGATTGAATGGCCATTTAAAAAAGCGCTGCACCAATATTCGAATGTCGATCATGTTTTTTTTACCTATCATTAACTATTAACGTGATCCAGTTTAGGCTGTGGGAAACAGATGGCGCTAGACGACTTGTATATCTCTGTCTCTTTCCCACAGCCTAAACTGGATCGCGTTAAGATTTCATGGTAAGGGCTCTGTTTAGACATGCAACAATTTGCAACATGGCAACTATTATTGGACGATGTATTTTTTTTTCTTTTTAAATTAATGTTGCCCCACACTAAAAATTTCACCTGTACCGTGGGTGCGTTTACAAACATAGAAACTCACATACATTAACACCCACACCCGGAACAACTACTTGCAAATCATAGAAATATTCGTTCCACAATGTAGTGAAACTTGCATAAAAGTTATTCAAAGTCTAAATTGGCCTATACATTTACGTAATAAGTGGGCAAGTGATAATAAGTGAACAAAAACGGTATAGCATGATGAAAATTCTATAGGCTTACCTCTCGTCATAATCCGGATGAATGGCGAACAGCTCAAGAATAAAGGCATTAGGCGCTCCTGAATATCGTACAGGCTCCGACATTTCGAAAACCGTAGAGGTTAATAACGCTGAGAAACGTTTCTTTTATGTAAAATAGATATAAAGATTTGAAGGTACCTAATCTCAACGGAGATTATAAAACTGCGCGAGATATGTGTTTATTACTCTTCAGCTCGACTTTTACGCAGGCCAACGACGATATTACTAGACTCCGCATACACGATCTAAGGAACAAAAACTATTCTGTCAACTCGCTGAGGTACTATGTAAGCGAGGGGGACGGGGTACTGCGTTGTGATTGGCTAACTCAAGGTCTTTTCTGTCTCAACGTTTGTTTACGGCTCACAGGAGTCGTCGAAATAAGACGGATATAAGACTTTTTTGCCTAATGTGTTGACAGACATCGGTCGCCTGTTATTAGGAGTCTAGTAATACATCGTCGTTGACGCAGGCACAGATGCAATTCATCACAGACCAAGAGCGGGATCGGAGGAACTCTCAGGTCTACTGTACTAATTTTTATGGTGTGCATAATAAAGTGTACCTATTCTATTCTGTCAAACTCGTACTGACTAAGCCCAAGGTATCCTTCAAAAGCCCTTTACTTTCCAGAGTCACGGTTACTTGGTGAGTCAGTTCCGACCGAGATACACACTACTGGAACAACGGCTAAGCGTGATTTCTGAGATACTCTTATCATACCGGGTATCATACTACCAGCTATCAATTTTCAGGCTACTAAATTGAGGATTTTCTATTGGAAAGAAAGCATTAACACTACCGCGAGAGTCATACCATTAACTATACGGTTTTGAGGGGCTTAGTTTATTAGTTATGGCTAACCCCGCCTTTTCTACCGCTGCTGAGATCCGTCCGTAAAGTGATGTGATAGGTAGGCTTTCGATGAATTGACTATCCAAAACAAAAAGCTTTCAATTCGACCTGTAGTTCCTGAGATTTGCGCGTTCAACCAAAGAAACTCTTCAGTTTTGTAATATTAGTATAGAAGATTATAATTCCAAAATGTGAGAAGTAAACTTACTGCCTTTTCTCTGTTTTGCATCTGTTTTAGGTTTCTCTTGTATTCCAGAACTATGTTGAGGTCCATTTATGATTTTCATCATACTGTCGGCAGGTCTTTCAAAACGAAATATAAAACTTTTAATGAAGCAGTCAGAACACTAGGTTTATGGGCACAAGCTCTAGATATTAGTGTATGCATAATTATGAATCATATTAAAACAGATGGTTTAGCTAAGTAATTATTCGACGCTTTATTTATTATTTGGTCCGTGGTTTCACCTCTGCTACTCGGCTCCTATATCATAGCGTGATGTCTTATAGCCTATAGCCTTCCTTGATAAATGGCCTATCCAACACAGAATTTTAAATTCTAACTCTTTCTTTATAATCCAGTACTTCAGCTTAGTAATCAGATTGGGCTGAATAGGATCCACCTACTAGCGATTCACCCCGAGCACCTAGGCTACCGGTAAACTTCGGTGACGGTTTTTTTTTACGTGGTAATATCATCAAATGAGTCCTCCCACCCCTGGCAGGGCAGAAGGGACTGTCAGAATTGTACTGACTAAAATCGACGGTGTCCTTCAATAGCCCTTTATGTTCCGGGGTCACGGTGATGGGATAAGTCCCGCGACTCCGGCAGGCTTTGGCCCTCTGAGAGTGAGCCCCGTCATCATGCTGACGCTCTTTGAGGTGCGCGTGGAACACGACGCGGCGTCGAGCCGGGCATGGTCCATGGGCGGACAGCAAGTTGCCCTTTACTCGCCGCCCGCATGCCCGCGCCTACAGTGGCCGGAGATCGTCTTACGACGTCCGTCGCCGTAGGCGTCCACCACCGTGTTTCGGTGACGGCTAAGCGTTAACATCGGTGGTGGTAGGCCTCACCAGGGCTCACTGGTTCGGCGTGTCCGGAAAAAAAAAATCTCTAGGTTCCATTAGTCCGCAGGAGTTCCTCATCTTTGCCTCCGGACTGAATCGAGGCCAAGACTGAACCCATTTTTAAAACGGATAACAAAAACACACAACATAACAGTAACATCTTACCCGGCACCAAAAGCGTCGTATATCACCATCTCGGGAACCCGCAGAAGGTCAGTATCAATATTAATAATATCAAACTCAAATTCCTCATCGTCATCTTGGAAAAGATTCAGGATTTCTTTTTGATTCTCAAGTAACTCGACTTCGTCTAGCACAAACTGCGACAAGTCATGATTTTATTATATTTTACCATCGCGTACATTACAGATTGTACGCGACTTCAATTTATTTTTGTTCTACTAAGAGTATTTTTTTTTATTGAAAAATGATTTTAGTGACATATAAGACGATTCCAAAAATATGTTAAAGTTTTTCTCAAAACAAACATTTTGCCGAAACGCTTCTCGAAAAGCAAACACCAAAATGCTGAGTAGACAATGGATAATTTTTCAGCGGGCATCAAATGCAAAATTCAAGGAGACAACTAATCGAAACCACAAACAACGGGGACTATGGATTTAATTTGTTAATCTCCTTCGACGTCCATCTTTAGAAGTGGGCCTATCATACGCAAACCGCTTCATTTTCATACGCCCTTTCCGGATTTCAATTATGGCTTGTAGTCAATTGAAAATACGTATTGATTAAATTATAAATTAAACTCACACTTTCCGAAATCGGAGGCATCACTCCAACGCTTTTGAAATTAGAATCAACGTTATCTTCAAAAACCCATGTAACCTGTGTGTTTAAGAGAGTATCGTGAATACTTCACATAGGTAGTAAATAATACCTTTTAATCGGCCTACAACTTGTCCATTACTCTGCCCAGGAGAAGGACAGAAGAAACAAGCAAATATCTTGGGCCTGTAATTTATTAAACTCCTCGGGAACAACTACCCATGTAAGCCGTACAGATATTTTGTTCTGTGCAGAGATCGAGTAAGCAATATGCAGTGTAGCAGCCAACCAAATTGCGTGACATGCTTAGAAAATCATGTCACCGAACCTTTAAAATATAACCAAAGAATTTGACAGCAACAATAAAAGAATTTTCGTAATCGCAACAGCAGTTCTGAATATCATGCCTTCATCCAAACTGTAAAAACATATTTTTTTTCTACACAATATGAGCATTAAGCATAGATTAATAGTAAAGTGTAGCTCTCTGTTACTCACCCTTGAAGGTCTGCTCTGATCTGGCAACATAGACTCCTTTATTTCCACCTTCGTTTTCGTAGAAGCCTCCACATTGATTGAACTAAAAAGAAAAAACAAATTAATTTGAAATTCTAAATTTATTACATTTTTTGATATTCTCGGTCTCCCTCCTCGGAAAAGTTGGGCACGGCACGATCGCGGCGGTTAAAACCCTCTATGAGGAGTAGCTGGAGAGGCGCCACGGCGTCCTGACGCAGATCGTCACCGAACACGGGGCTGTCTAAGCAGGTCACCATGACCCTGGAATGTAAAGGGCAATCGAAGGAACAAGGTCGACTTAACGACACAGATATTGAACCTCGAACGAGCTAATATAAAATATATGTTCATGAAGAACTAGGAAATAAGTAAGTAAACAAATATACCTATAATAAATGGCAATGGAAATGATAGTAAGTACAGTCAGCATCAAAAGTTGCTGACCACATTCAGATTTTCAAAGTCGCTGTACACCGTATTATTACGTAATAACACTGTGTACAGCGATTTTGAAAATCTGAATGTGGTCAGCAACTTCTGATGCTGACTGTACCTAAATTCAAAAAGTATTAAACTAAAAAAAAATCCTTTTTTACCTGGCAATTGAATCAACCTTTACAGGCAAGTCTTGCCGTTCTTTCGTCACATGCCGAAGACCACCAAACGGTAACAGCACATAAGCATCCTCCAGAGATTCGTAATTGATTCGTGTGCTAAGACACATCACGCCAACTGCTAATTCTTTATGCTGAAAAGATTCCGTTGATATGAACGTGGTGTTGAAAGACTGAATAATTATTATTTTTTAAACAAATAACGGACAAGCGTCACGCTGCGCAGCTAACTTATGACCTAGGTAGGTAGACTAGGGAACGATAATAATATTAAGCTTTGCTCAGTTTGCATTGTACATTCGAAAATGAACCTCATACTTTCATTCTTTTTAATGAAATGCAAACTGATATAAATATTTACTAAAGTTCTATATTAGTTTGATCACAGCCGCTGTTATTGCGAGAACCATCACGAAAAAAAGTGATCAAGCAGTGGTTCCGTGTGAATAATGTAGCTGTAGCTTTTTGCAGTTGCGTTGTGGTACCGACAAAATGAGGTTGAAAATATATTGTTGTTGTTATTATTGAGATGCGGTTAGCTGATAATTCGCGGTGTCTCTAGCTTTTATATTGTGGTTTCGTTGAAGTTGCGACGTGGCTGCAATGTGGTCCATACCACCATCCAAGGCGGTCAATAATAAAGAGAAAATATATGGTCAGTGCTTTTTTTTTACTGTAAAGTTACAAGCAAGCATGCGGTCCGCCTGATGGGAAGCGGTCACCGTAGCCCAACAACGCTTGCAACACCAAAATTATTGCTTGTGCATTGCCGACTTCTTCACACCTTTCACGCCAGTTGGGAACCTATGGTTTAGAGGAAGATGGAGCATTACCTCACAAACGAGTAACATACTCTCGGTTCCCGGACACCTGGCAATCAGCTCGCTGATGTAAAAGTCTCCGTAAAGCTCTCGCAGTCGCACCGAGTGCTGTTCTAGTATCGGCACCAAATCGTCGTTGTCTTCTTCGCTGTTTGATTTCATAAAAACATAATATTAGGTACATTACAAGTAAAATTAAAGTACTGGAACGTAAAGGGCATGTGAAGGAACAGCTGGCTGGTTTTTAGGTAGTTGTGTTGATGGCTTGGAAATTCACAACAGAACATAGACAATTTGCGATTTTAAAAATTTTCGAATGGAACATCGAACAAAGCCAAGCATAGAGCCCAACATCGCTACCGAAATTTTCAGCGGTCCTACTAGCGAACACTCCCTAGTCGGTGCTTCACGAAGTTGTCAGGCTCGGCAAAATGCTCGAAGCAAAACTATTCTTTCACTAGAATGCCCGCTGAAACGCTCTCATTTATTAAGAAAATGTATAAATTCTAAACATTCAAAATCATATACCTACATATAGTATATTGATATTGGATCTGTGATGTGCAGTGTAGCATTTTCGCTTTATTTTTACTACATTTTTAATCTTCGCTTTACTTACACGGCTCTCCTAATTTTGAGTCGTGGGCAAACCTCGGAGCGGTCAGCGATGCACAAAGCCGGCAACTTGTCGCCAACTGTGCTTCGGTCAACCGCTGTTACGCGCCTGAATGCACCCTCCGCGCGACCATGACCGGGCATCAAATCTAAAAAGATTATGAAAGACCAAAATCGTATCTTTTTTTACTTTGCCGCAATCTAGGAATTTCCCCTGTGTCGTGGGTGGGTATACGCTCATAGAAACTCACATACAGAACGACTACTTGCAGATCATACAAATGTTTGTTCCGTGGGGGGATCAAACCCGCGACGCTGCGCAGGAAACTTAAGACCTAGCCAAAGCCAAGCACACAGGAAGCCTAGCACAATCCACCTCATTACCTCGTACCTCATAAATAAATTAATACTCACTCGGATAATTGAGCACAGTTTTAATCATAGCGATGTGCATAAGGTAAGCATCATGCATGAAAATGCTCCTAAGCATATTATCGATAAGCTCACGACCGAATTTCGGATGCCAGCACAATAGGTGAATAAAAAGAGTGTTACGGGAAGTCATTTCTGTTATCCTGAAAATATGGTAAATAAATATAAAAAGTCTATATGCTGCATGGCGATTGTATGTAGACTGAGCTGATAGAGTGAGGGGATAGACAGAGAGAATACTTTCTATTCTCTTAATTAAGGCTGGCCATACACGGACTGATGACTGCTTCAAGCTACGACTGCTTCTTCTTTCGTACATACATTAACGGAACCGCACGAGTAATCACAGTCCTTTGAGCTGTCGGTGCGGTAAAGCAGTCGCCAGGCATTATAGTGGCTGATCGAGCAATCCGTGTATGTTAATCACTAGCAAACTACTTGAGTACGGGCGATCTTAGCCCCTTCGTACAAAACGCGACGCAACGACTTTGGTATCAGGGCGACTATCGCATAGAGGCCAATGGCTACCAAAGTCGTAAGGTATCGGAGACTTGCGTCGCGTTGTGTACGAATCTAGGGCCTTACAATATCCAACCTGTAAGCAAAGAATTTCAAACAATCACATTACTTTCTAAACGCAATATTAATTTGTAATATAAAATAACAAGTAGCTAAGTAAATGAAATACACACTTGTATTTGGTTACTACATATTCTTCCCATGCACATGGATGTACTGATGGCAGAAGCGGATAATCCCGAGCGGCCAGAAATCCAACAAGTTCTTTATTTTCGTCCAGCTGGGTTATACATAAAACGCTGTTCTCACTGAAAAAATAATATTCGTACGAGTAAATGTGCTAATCATCGCAGGCCATGTAAGAGCTCGAAGTTAGGGCGTTTCCTGAAGCTCCAGAGCCGCAGGAAACGCCCTAGGCGTCTTCGGAGATTGTGCGGCGATATCTAGCACCCAGGGCGTCAATTTGGATATAAATAAACCATGACAGCTAGTTTCAACCCAATATCAAGGAGATTACCACATCCTTGAAATGTATTCCTTTGCCAAAATAATGATATGTACGCTTTTGTCGCTGAAGTTCTGCATTGAGCAGGCAGAAATCTAAATAACGCATTTGTTCATAGCCGAAAGGCCAATCAGATTAAATATAACACAAAAAGAGCTTACATGAGGCGAGTGATATCGTAAGTACAGCTAACCCTGAAGTTCTCAGATATTGATTCATTCAGCAACTCCAGTATGTGAGGTGCATCTGCAATATTAGCCAATCGCACTGGGCCCAGATGCGAAGACTTAGCTTGCATTTTTTTCTTGCATATAACTTTCCTTCAACCTGAACAAAATTAAAATATGTAGCTGATAATCTCTAATACTACTTTTACAAGACTTTTACTGGCAGGCACTGGCAGATGACGATCAAAACTCGCACAAACGTCGTAGTCTGGTTGACAGTTGGCGAGAAGTCAGTTTAGTTTTTTTTATTTCGATTTTTTTTTCATTCTTCAAGGCCTCTCTACCTAGTATTTTGCGGGAAACTGGATGGCAGCGGGCCACGGAAGGATGTTATGCATAAAATCAAGTGCCACAATGCCAGAGCCACTGACGCGCTGCCCAGCTCCACGCCAAATTCGAGACAGAGGCCCAAGGCTCAGATTTTTCCATGGAACTACCTAATAAATAATAAGTTTTCTGATGGTTGAAAAATCAGCCATGTCGTTTTATAAGTCAATGTGAAAACTCTGAAATAAGTTACTTCACCCGTTTTAATTAGCCAAATAATTATATGTTCGTCGTTCGAACTCACAATTTTTTCATCTCATACCATCGACCATCCAGTCACATACTTACATAATTATGTAATTTTATAATAACTGACGAACTAAAGATTATTGAAAATAAAAGGCACAAATTCATACATACTTATAATTATTTATTATTCTTAAAATGAAAACTCCCTTAACTTCGGTAATAGCTACTAAATAATTTGTGGAGACCACTGTCAAGTGATGGGACAAAACAATAATGTTTGAGCATGACTTAATAATTAATAAAACACAATGTCAATTGATTTAAGTTCTTAATATACAGAAAACAATAATCCTAATAAAAATAATTTAAATTCAGTAACAATCTTTCTACTAGCCCTAATTAGCATCAATAAATAAGATGACTTCATTTTGTGGATCTCTTTGGAGTGATTAAGGTTTTACGCCGTTCGTAAGCTAAGGATTTGATACTAAATCTACAGATTATAACCAGTTTCTGTCTGACCACAAATTAGTTACAAATTATGTTTAAATCAAGGAACTTATATTTACAGGCGTTATTTAAAAACCCATTTCCCAAGAATAAAATTATTACAGACTTATCTGTAGGTATCCTGTTAATTAAATATGCATTAACAGCAATTCGAAATAATTGAATTAAAAAAATATTGCTTACGTCAATGTTAGGCGGACATTGAATTTAACAAAGAAAAATGTGGGACCAAATCTCATCCAAGTTGTATGGAACATAATTTTCCTAGCGAGTGCACCGTCGGAAGTTTAAAATACTACATATCTATGTACAGCCTGTTTAGTCACTCTGAATAAGAAAACTGATATTTCGGTAACGATTCATCTTCGGCTTCGTAGCAACCAGCGCGAATAGCTCATCTCATTTGTGATGTACATATTTTTTAAAACTATTTAGTAAATTATGCTATAAACATTTTAACGATACGGTCTCATATCATTTTACTAAATAATACCTACAATAAAGTAAAAAATTAAAGTTAATACCATCATTAAAAACATTAACTAATCATACCAAAATGTTTTAATCATCGGGAGGCTTTTTCTAGTACAAAAATATCGTCAATATTCTCTTTATCGCTCTATTTAAACGTATGGAAAAGTATCTTTAATTAAATTTAATAATGTAGCTATTCTACGTGTGCATAAGAAATCTTGTATTATTCGATATTGCTTTTATTGAACTAAGCAGTACTCTATGGCGTTATAATGGAACTTTATACTTTCGCAACTATAAATGCCACCTTACCTATTATATGAGTATCCCTAATAGAAATCTGTGTTACCACTAAAACATTCTTCATTTTCATTTTACCTATAAAACTACAGCTGGACATCATAATTCAAGATTGATAGTATCCTTATTGATAAAATAATAAGTCTTACATGAAAATATCTAGCTACTATTATCTCGTAAAATCATTTACATAGAAAACTATTACAATACCACAGAAGTGTGTTGTTAGAACTGAATCTTTTCTGTGGTAAGTCATATTATAAACATGCGAGTACATGAGAGAAACTTATTACATAAGGCAAGTGATTAGTATGTTATTACCATATTAAATCTATCACACTCGAGAAATCTGAAGAAATATTGGACAAAGCACAACAACTCATCATCAGAGCACAGCTCCTGGGCATCAGTCATTAAGAAACCAGAGACAGGAACACACTTATTTTACATTCTTTACACAAGCTTCCTAAACTGGAAACTAACCTATTAGCATTCATTATAAAATTATTTACACAAGTCTGATGCTTCCTTAAAGCGTATACAAACATTTCTGTCCCTATTCCATCATAATTATTTGAAGGACTTATAATCAACCAGACATTGTGATTAGTATGTCTAATTGATAATAATAATCCGCACCATTTAAAGATACATTACATATTGAGTTTCGAGTTGTGCTCTATAACCAATCGGCGATACACGAATTGAATTATTTCAACAGCATTTTAATTTACAGCTTGTGAAAAATACCTTTTTAAATTTTCGCTACTTGAGTTATAAGTATAAACGAGTTCTGCTGCTGTATTAATATAATGGGATAGTAAGCGGCAGTATGTGCCTCCACGCTGAAATATCATATGGAATGGGGTGCGATACCCAAATGTCTCATTCGGTCATAGGTACACTACTGTCGCTCGTCGCGCTGCCGGCCTCCCGCATCACTTGGCAGGCTTGTGCTTGGGCGGCGTCGTCGGCGGGCCGCCTGCCTCCGCTGACGCGCCGATAGCAACTCCCTCGCTGTCTACCTCCGTCTTTAACAAAAAGAGCAAATGTAGAGTGTTTCAACATATTTGACTTTAATCCGAGACTGCAAAGGAAATTCTACAGCTACTCACTTTTTCATCTTTGTTTAAGGACTGGGGGGAGTCTGTTCCATTGTTCACATTATCACCAGTTTCAGCTGATTCCGTGCTTGTGGTACCTGCAATTGAAACTTTCATTAGCACTTTCATTCACGACTTTATTGTCTTATAAGTAGAAGAGAATGGTGAGATAGCAAACTTACCGGCTTGTATATGATGTGCGTTTCCGCGTTCAGCCTCATGCTCGCGCACCATAGCATCCAAATTGTATCGTCGCCGGTAGGAGATGAAGAACGAACGAACGTGCGCCTCTGTTTTCGTGCCCAGTGTCTCAGCGATCGCTTGGAAGTCCCTGCCTGTATACAAAATTACAGATAGTATTAGTACTTTCCAGACTTTTATAAACTTATAATTTTCCTTCTTTGTCACCATTTCTTCTCATGTTAAGGAAAAATGGATTAAAATGATAAACATGAATCCATTTAAGAGTATAAACAAGAATTCACAGCACGTCATAATTACCCTAAAGGAAATATCGTTTGATTTTTCCTCAAAAGTTGTGACGTTATAAGTTAGTGGGAATCCCTTACCATATTTCCTAACGGCCGTCACCGCCATGAGTAGCTCGTCGTTAGTCCAGCGCGAGTTGATCTTTGCGGGCGGCTCACCAGGCCTCAGTTCCTCTACGCCCGTGTCACCCACCTTGCGCTTCATAGCACTCAACTGCTGTTTGTTCTGTTGCACCTGTTTCAAACATTATACGCACTTTACTCATACCATCATTTTATCTACACCTTTATTTCTTACAAACACAAATTAAGAACTAAGAAATTCAGAACATAGAATATAAAGTGCATATCTGGATTATCCAAGAAACTACATAGTAGGACTTAGGATTTGGGCGCACAGCAACATTTGAAGCGCAGTTATTTTGGGGGTTTAATGGTTTCAAATTAATAAAACTTGAAAAAAAAATGTTGATCAACTAATCTATGTGTGCAGAATACATTTTCCCACAATACTACCTAATACAGTATTGTAGTATTTAATTAGCATGAAGTACTACAAAATTATTGACTATTGAATTAATAAAATTAGTTGTTTTATCACATTCTCACATTACATCACACAAACGCTTAGTCACATCCATGCTCTATCTGGACTAATGACTAAAACCAACGTATTTAAAGAATATAGAGTGTCGACGTAAGGGTGAGAATGTGTCTCGCAACGACACTACATAGCGACATCGTAGCGGGTTGCATCTTACTTGTCTCTTTAGAGATATAATTTCTCTGTCCATAGCTTTGAGCATGGCTTCGCCATGATTGATAAGTCCGGGCTGCGGGGGGTCGCCTGGCTGAGGCCCGGTAGCCATGGCGACGAGATCGTCGTGATTGATGTAAATGCCACGCGGCAGCCGGTGCTTGTACCGCTGCTGTTTGGAACCCGGCCCGCGTCTTCCGGACGGTCCGCACAGCGGTCTCATCGTCCCCGTGCGTCTGTTACATCACCGCCAATATTCAAACAACCATCCCTATATACATTTAATTAAACCACACTCGAAAAAATATTGAGCTGCATTGTGTAACATGCAAGTGATAGTAACGAGCGGATAATCTAATAAAACTGTAGTATGAATAGTATCGTTACCGACCTGGCGTGCACGAGGCATGCCTGACACAACTTCTGCGAGTTGTGCGCCGTGATCTGGTTGCACAGAATGCCGCACACAGTGCACCACTTGCCCGCGCTCTCGCCGCCGCCCTCGCCCTAAACCCCAATTAACATTTTACATTCCTGTCACATTACGACTACCACCAACTACACGAAATTTATGAGCTCTCGTGTAAGAACAGACAAGACGTACACAATGACTTCTCACACACTTCTTTTAAAACCCATTAGAATATTAAATGATATTCTGCACACATTAGATTTATTAAACAAATAGTCCTTCATTGTTCGGGGCTATTAAAGGAAGCATGCGGGAATATCATAGGAAATTAGGAGGGAGGAGGCAGGCTACATGTTAGAAATTAGTACAATGCGGAAACACAGTGGGTACACAGTTATAGCACTAACGTTGATGGGTTATGGTTATGGTATAGGTCCATCAAGAATCACAACACAGTTATCATATTATATTGAGTGCATCATTCAACAACAGACAATTATTTTAACATACATTCTCCTTTTTCAGTAATGCAAATTATCGTATTCCGTACCGAAAATATTCGACCAATTACCAACAACTAGGAGTGAGTGACAAAAACCAAATTTTACAAGTTCTTTAATTTATTTTGACAATTGTTCATAATTATCGCAGGTTTAATTTCAATAGAATATCGATGAATAACAGTAAAAAAAAAACTCTTCTGTAAAATTTGCTTTTTGGCTTACACCAGGTTGGCAGTAATGGCTCAATATTGCAAGAAAGGAAAGTAAAATAAATGTAATACTTTTGCATACAAGTACATAGAATAGTAATGTGCTACAGCTCAGTTAAGACTAACAGTCAAGAATTTTTTGATAAAGAATGTGTAATAGGTAATATAACATAATAATCTGTTTAATACTTGTGTGGTGTGTATACCATATATTATGTATTATGAATACATAGTGAATATTATAAATGAATGTTGGATATGAAAGTGGTAGCAATCATAGTTTGTAAATAAAAATGCAGAGCGTCAAAATTAAAATGAACAAGCATTATCAGAATACATAAAGCATTTGGACATATTTTTAATTATGATAATTAGAATATGACAACCGAATACTTAACAGTTATTTGAAGCGGCCAATTATAAACATACTTATTGGTTGACACAACTATTCAAATAACTGCTACATTTTACATAGACTAATATACAAGCTCATGTTGCCACAATCAAAACTTGCATGATGACAAATAATGCTATGAAGTGCAATGCTATGACATGGCATGACTAAAACAGTTTATTAAATAGGACTTTAAAACAGGGACCAGATATTTCAAATAGAAGATAACAACATCAAATAATGGATAACAAACACCGATTGAATAGACATATATACGTGAGAGGATGGAAGAAGACACTGAACATCAAGTTTCCATGGTGACAGCAATGTTATACTCATTGTGGGGAAGCAAAGCACCCACCTGGGCGCCCTGCTGGCCGGCGGCGCGTTGTGGAGCCCCGCCTGCCGCGAGGGACTTCCCTCCTCGGACAATACCACGGTGGAAAGTCCACTTCTGTCACATTGAACACAAGTCCATAACTCAGAATATGTACCGTCAAGCACCCAACATGTTGCTATACTGTGTGTATTTACTTATAATAATGGTGAATTACTTCATTTGAACATCATTACCCTCATTATGAAACGTCCAGCAGAGCAAATAATTTACAATGACTCAAATTATCTACTCTGTAATTATTATTAAATTGGAATAAAAAAAAATTGTCAACTACAAAATAAACCCATGTTTATTTCTAGTTCTGCAAAAGTTAATTCCTGCCACTCTGCGATTTTATTTACTAAAAAATTTGCCACTTAGAAGTTGTACACAATCAATAAATTTGGACAATCCAGATATACTATCACAAGGTAGTTTTTAAATTGTGAAAATATGTTACAGTTGACATTATTTCAGTAATTAGGTACATTGGTAATACAATGACATTGCACACAATAAAAAAGGAGCAAATTATATTTGATTCAACTTTACAACAAGCCATGAAACCTAACACACAAGCAGTACATACCTTCTCATCATTATCGGAGTCTTTGTCAGAGCCACCAGGTTCAGATCCAGCACCTGATTCCCGCTTGCCCGTTCCTGAGCTGGTAGCGTTGCGACCTTCGCTGACAACATCCATCAGTGAAGTACGAGCTCTTGTTTTCTTCCATGAGTAATAGTACTTGACTAATGATGCAATTGATTTATCTGGCAACTATAAAGAGCAAGGTTACTAAATTAGGATTTTAAGTTTAAATTAGTTGCAACTGTAGAATTGAATCATAAATGTATGGACCTACCATTTGCCTTATTCTGTGAAAACTTTTGCCATGAAACTGGAAGGCCTGTTCAAAGAGCACCTTATCTTCAACAGTCCACTCATCAGGAAAGGGAGTGAAGTTGGCAAGGTCCATTGAAGCCCTGTTGAGGTCATGTTTGTGCCAAAATAACATCCCCAGTGCTTGCTCACCATTATAACCATACTTCTCCTTTGCTGTTGTAATATATTCATCCACTAGAAATTACAAAGATGTTGAAATATTTTATAAAATTCATTAAACTAACATAATAAACTATTCCAAAACCAGTTTTGACTTACATTTGATATCAGATATGTCACAAGTGGGTGACCAGACCAACAAAGCTCTGTCTGAAATAAGTTCAGGTCTGCGTTGATCTACTGGTTCCAGCTCAGGGCACACAGCCTGATAATCTCTGCCCACTCTAATTTTCTCAGCTGCAAACGGTATTACTGCTTGGTTTCGTGTTACGATTATTGTGGATGAGATGGACGCAGCAGGAAGGCGATGATGGTAAGCATAAAAAATAAAGCACGAATGTCAGATGATGATGATTAATGTCTCCACCGCATGAGCGTATTGCACAAGCGATTACACATAATAGATTAATATTCACAACAAGATTACAAACGAGTAAGTACATAATCTAAGCGTACGTATTCTACAAATCTTAAGTTACCTATCAACATGCTAAAAGCTCCCCGATTTCCCGTAAAAACAATAATCCAAAGCAATGACAAGCGATATGCATTTTGAAATATCTCGTACCATTCTCGTCTTCAGAACTGGAATCTGGACTTCCATGGCCATTGGGGCTTGGCCCCCTTGACCGCTTCCCGTTTCGAACATCGGTACTTCTTTCAGCCAAAACCATGATTACACACTTGATATCACAAATTTCACTTAATCTACACACTATCTATAAAATCATTTACGGGATATTGTGATTGAATAACAAAAATTAAAAGAATTATGGAGCTTCGCACTTAAATTCAAACGTGATTCAAACCACCGCATCAATAATTTGACAAACCAGGCACGGAAGGTAATGGTTCATTTAATGGCGTCTGTAGTTTGTCGAGCATTCACTTTATTTTATTTGAATGAAATATATAATGGAGCAACTGTAAATTTTCAAACGTTTCATTTTAATTACATATTTTTTGATTAATTAAATGACTAACATACTAAGGAAAAAACCTCATCATTATTCTCAAAAAACCCTTTTTTTATTTTTAGCACTAGTAACTTTTGCTTACAGACTGTTGCGAATGAAACAAGACATGTTTCGTAAATTAATTACATTTATGAGCAATTATCCTCATTCCTATAATTTGATGTAGTTTCATTATTTAATCATTAGATGCTAGGACATCTGAATCGCTAACTTTTATCAACAAAATGATTAGTTTTCAAGTAAAACGCCTCTAACCAAGTTTAGAGTTTAATATGTTCTGTTTATGTTTAAAAAATAAGAGATGGCGCTATTCAGCATCGCCAGGACGTTGTGGCTGAGCTATAGGAGCATTTTAAATGCTTATTTGAAAACACGTCTTAAGATTGGTGAAAGTCCCTCATAAAAAATGAACAGATAGAATTTTTGGTGCTTTTACAGCGCTACATCTCGTCATCGAATTTATTACAGCCCGTAGACCACCGCTAATCGAAGAATTCTCATTTTTGAGCATGTTCATATTGTTCATGTCCAGAAAATATTGTTAAGAATGTTTTCCTGAGATTTTCCTTTCTAATTGATGATAATAATAATCAATTCTCAGTGTTTGCTGTACCTACCTAATTCCGGAGGTATACCCCGTATACCGTCAACAGACCATATCTATAAAATTCGAGTTTCTGTTATGGTAAAAGACCTAGGTACAAACTAGACTAGACCTAATATCATCTACATCTATCTATCTATCTACTATCTAGAGGCAAATTAATTATTTAACTTTAACAGTTTTAGTAGACATTCGTCAACAATAAAATAAACGCGATGGTCTCTAGAATATCATTGATGGTAGGGGTTTGTAGGGAGTACTCATAAGTTCCTAAAATAATTGGGGTTTCCCCTGGTTTCCTTTGTCACACTACATTACTGGAATCCGTAGGTCGCTAGGTATATGGACGGCAGTACAGTACCTACAGTACTAATGATTTCTTTGCGATCATGCGCAGAAACTGCTATGCATCGGATCGGTCGTGTCACCGCATAGGACGCATTATGGAAAATTCAATCAACTTGTTGAATACCGTACATTCCATATTTTATATTTACAGAGATGTATTTAAACAAAAAGCGTTCTCTTCAATTTGAAAAATCTACATTTACTGTACGCAAAGTTCTTCTAAGCTTATTTCTGAGCCAAGTGAATAGAAAACCATTTGCGCAACTGATTTTGCGCTATATTTTGTTTAATTGAGGTTAATTAATAAAATTTACATAATCACAAAAGTTGGTCAAAAGAGACAACGTGTATTTATGAATAATGTTTCAAACACTAATGTTTACTTTACAGCACATTTCAGAACGAAACGCAGTTTGACAGTCTGACACGGTCTGACAGATGCTGTTGCCGAGGTTTTTGGGAACATTTTAATTTTGCTTTACGTTTCAAGAATGTTATCAAAATAGATAACGATTATGTTGCGTTGTAATTCCTTCACGAACAGGTGGTAAATTCGCGTCAGAGATAGTAGGCAGAGGTACACTCTAACGAGGCGTCGTGAGAAATGCCAGTGTCGTGATCAGGACCGCGTTTTGTTCTTTATTTTGCCAAAAAGGGCGCACAATTATTGTGAACGTTATGTAATGTGTATTTTATTGTTTTCGTGAGTGCTTATTATATTGTGGGGAAGATGAGGACGGTGGCGTTGATCAGCGGGGGTAAGGACAGCTGCTACAACATGATGCAGTGTGTCGGCGCCGGGCACACGATCGTCGCGCTGGCCAACCTCCAACCTATACATAAAGGTTAATTTCGTCCCGATAACCGATTTAGATGCATATATTTACTATACCCAATGCTTATGGATTGTTTTTGAACTTCTACAACTCAGAAATCAGCCATCAAATTAAAACAAAAGTTTCATGAATGAAAAGTCTCACATTTTGTAACATATGTCTTAAAATAAAAACATCTGAAGTTATTTTAAGCCTACCTGTGATTTGGCATCAATTGTTTTTGTTATCAGTTTACCTGTGCAGGGCTATCAAATTGATGTAGTGTAATTTTAATTATTTTGTTCTTTGAAGTTGAATATAAAAAAAGACTGTCTTTATTTCTATCATGACACAACAAAAATACAATGGCTAAAATATCACATAAAAAAAATATGGAGCAATTTATTTTTCAGATGAGATGGACAGCTACATGTACCAAACAGTGGGGCACCAAGGTATAGACCTGTATGCTGAGGCTATGGGTCTACCACTTTACAGGGAGGCAATCACTGGCAATGCAGTCAACCAGGGCAAGAATTATCACCCCACAGAGAATGATGAGGTTGAGGACTTGTTCAGACTCCTTTCTAAAGTTAAGGTAAGATTTGTGAATATGACCTCATTTTATTAAAAAAAAAATCAAGAAGGAATTAACACTTATCAGCTGAACACTACTTTTCTGAAAACAGTTCAACTTACTTTATCCTATTTTTAATTTAAAAAAAAAACTTAAAAAATTAATATAACATACAAGTTGGAACACACATAGAAGGTCACCTAAGTACAATGTTGTAAATATGTACAACATAGATCTACATACATTATTACGCAAACAAGTCAAGCAACAGGTTTTAAATGGCGGCTCTAAGTGAGTATAGAAGCAGTCCATTCAATAATTGTAATGGCCAATTGTGAATAATGTATAACACGCAGATGCTTTGTAATATATGGTAATTTTTTTATGTTTAAACTGACTTCAGCATGGAGGATAAGGACTTAAAAATATAAAGAAAGAAATACTTTATTGTGCATCAAAATTTTATTACAACCATTTTTTTACTGTCAGTGTCTAAGGGTATAAGAAGCAAAAGCGACTTGCTTTGTTTGATCAATAGATGTAAACTTTTAGTTTTTTAACTATACATAATAAAATGTGTAACATTTTAACTAAAATTTACTTATTTTAACTAATCTTTATAATTCATAATTTTATTATTAGCTTTGAAAGTAAACGGTAATTATTATATTTTTATTTAGTTTGACAGGCAAAATATGACCGAAAAACTTAATTTCCTGTATGGAAAACCACAAGTTCACCTATTAGTCAATATTATGGTTAATAATCTAAATTCATCATGAAACATAGTAATAAAGCTTCATTTTATCTGTGTTCCTGGATCATAAATACATTATATCAACAGTTCATTTAGGTTGGGTAATGAAAAGATAATGCCACTTTCATAATGTCTCACATATATGATAAACAGTTTCAGACCAAACTGTTTATCAATCTGAGTTGAGTGAAAGTCATTATCAGTGGCACTATTATAATGATTGAGAATAAGAAATAAAATGAAGGCTTCTTAATTTCTTATGCATTAATAACAGGGTACATTTAGAAAGTTCCATTTTGCATCATTAATTATTATCTTCAACTAGTGTTTGGTATTGTCTTCACTTTCTCTATGCCAATCTTTAAGTCTGTGCCAGCTACTCTCTTTTGGGCTTAAAATTGAATGCATCCTCTCGCCCTGGTGGAAGTGACTGACAGCCAGTGTTGCCAGTATTATTTCCCAAAAAAGAATGGTTAGCTTACTGAAAAGGTACGGTTTTCAACATCAAGGTACGGTTGGGCCGAGATACTTCTGCAAGAACTAGATCAGTTTTTTTCTTCTTAAGAGTTGACTGTCTGCAACCATAGGTTGGAAAAAAAGCGAGAGGGGATCGAATATTCAAAGGGATATGGGAACAAATTATTATAGGAACCCAATTTTCCTCTTGAATTATTTGTTGCTGCATTGCATATCCTATTGCTCATCAGCTATGAGTTATCCTTAAATCTTTGAATCATTCCTAATCCTTTCCTGTTTATTTTGGTTTCCTGGTTATCACTATACAGCTTTGTGATGATGCCATACCATGTATCACACACTTGCTGGACTTATTATCAACAGTAACAAAAGCCTAACAAGAAGTGATTCATTATAATTGTCAAGAAAGTATGTGACTTTGAAAGAACATTGACATTGTAAATATGTGTTAATAATATTTATATACTGCAGCAAGTATGTTCGCAGAATAATCTGAATATAAACAAAATCTGTAGCGATAAGTTCTTGTCTGTGACATTATATTATATTTTAATTATCAAATTATTGTTTCAGAATGATTTAGATGTAGAAGCGGTCGCCGTTGGTGCCATATTATCAGATTACCAAAGAATTAGGGTTGAAAATGTGTAAGTATTTTAATTTTTTAGCCATAACTCTTTAAATTATTGATTTAAAAAACCGAGATTGAAATATTATATAATAAATAAATAATAATAATGGAATATTATATAAATATTATACCCATTATCTTCAATGAGGAATGTTATTTTTAAACAAATTTTATTGGTAAACACTGCTTTATGCTTAGTAATTATAATGGACATCTGTAACATCATAAACTTTTTGATGTTGTAAATCTCTTACCTTTAATCAGCATTTATGAATGTTTATGAATGCTGGATTCATAAAAAAATATGGATCTGCAAAGTTGCAAGGGTATAATATGAATGGAAAATGTAGGTACTTAATTCATCACATTCCTATCTGTAATTTATAATTTATGCATAGTAAATATTATGTGAACTTTGGAATCAGAGGTTGACTACATTGTTAACTTGCTAAGGCAATTAAAATTATGTCGACGCACATATTCTGAGGAATTTAAATTAATTATACCTACCATTACGTTTTTAAATTAATTTAACAAAATTATTCTAATTGCATTAATATTCTTTATGTTACTGGATTTGCTGGACAACATTTAACCAGTGTAAGAATTGTTTTGCGATTATAATAGTCACAAAAAAACCTCATTGGATCTACAATAAATGACTGTAAATATTCATTTGATGTTTCATGTTGCAATTCTATTTTACTTCATTCGACCTAGCTTATAATAGTTTTTATTGTTTACGTCAGCACTAAAACTAATGAGCCTAGAAGCAACTGCGTCCGCGCATAATATTATTTTAATAGGTTTCTAAGTGTTTTGGCCTCAATAATTTATTGAAAGATTGCACTTGTGTTACAACTATATTGCACTGCTGCCAATATCTCTTAAATGTTTCAAACAGAAAACCTGGTATCCTAAAAAGCCACATTAGCTCAATGAGGAAATAAATTGCAATGACATTGGTAAAATAATAGAGATTCTACTTCTCATTCATTAAGGGAAGCAAAAGAAAAAAATAGACAATTAATATCCTGCAAAAGTTGCATTCTTAAGACCCCTGCTACCTAATGTTTATAGTTTCAGGCATACTGAGCATAAACACATATGCTGTGGTTACGTAGCCAATAAGCTACTACTAACAGTATGTAAGACACCATGATGCCAGCAAAATAACCGACCCCAAAATATAAAATTAATTTAATTGATTTCTAACTTTATTACCAATGAAGAAGATTCATGTTCGGTTGGAGAAATTTTATAGCTATTAGGTTGACGTTCTCGCGTCTGTTACTCCAAAATTTTTACACAGGTCTTTTCACCACTGAGTATGGCCCTATTATTTTTTTCTTATGATGATCCTCATGGACTTTCCCTGCCCTGAGATGACGGTGGGGCATGTCAGATTTGACTGTGTGTATCCGCTTCTGCCTTATGTTGGGGTACAGGTTCACTTGCGTTATCACCCCTCATCTGGCTATCAGTCTGTCAAAACTTCATCTACCGACTTTTGTAACCAATTCGCGAGGGTTCTACTGGCGAATATTTTTGTGGAAATGTAAATAACTAGCATTCAAGCCGTGAATTATTCCGTGAAGGTTTAAAAAATATACAGCCTATGTTAATCGCTGATAATTTAGTTTTTTACTGGTAGAAGAGTTTTTAAAATCAATCAAGTACTTTTTTGAGTTTTGACAACAAAAAAAAACAGACATAATTTCAAGTCTTTCCTCTTTATAATATTAGTTTAGCTATGTAAATATCACACTAGAGTCTCAGTTAATTTTTTCCACTTCACTGGGTAACCGTGAGAAACTCAGTTGACCCAACTAATTATATCAAAGGTGCTATAATTAAGAGGCTAAACTATTAAAGTAATATGCTTGTAAATTCTTAGTTTTTTTTTTTATTGTTTAGTCAATAATAAACATGTAAAAAGTTTCAGAATTATCTACTTAATATGTCGTTGTTATGCAGTAATACGTCATTTTTCTTTATAGATGTCACCGGCTAGGTCTAGTCTCTCTTGCGTACTTGTGGAGGCGGAATCAAAAGGAATTGTTGCAAGAGATGATAGCAAGCGGTGTTGAAGCTATCATCATAAAGGTAAGTTTTTAAATACTCTTACTAGCCCTGTTTTCTGAAAGGAAAATTAATTTTGGAATGTTTACTTTATTAAGGGTGCTCCCACATTTACTGACGCGGACTCGTCTAACGCCGGTCAAAAAAGCTTTTATGTCTACGCAATAAGGTTGTTGCCGATTCCGCATCGATAAATGTGGGAGCACCCTTACTGCACATTACGGAACATGTTACGGCCTCGATTAATTTTGGCTGGTTATCTATTGGACCCTGTAGATGTAATTTACAACTTTTATACTACTAGCTGTTTGCCGTGATTTAATCTCCGCTGATGATGAGCTCTTTTTGGTCGTAGTCTGATGGTAGCCTATAGCCTTCCTCGATAAATGGACTAACCAACACAAAAATATTTTTTCAATCCGAACCAGTAGTCTTATGATTCTTTCAAATATTCACACATCAGTTTTAAGTCCACTACCAACTGCTTTCGCAATAAAACGGCACTCAAAGTAAAATCTATATTACACAATAAACCCAGACAGAGACTCTTAAGCTAATCTTTATTGTCGTAGCAACTCAAACCTATTCATGCAAACGACATACTTACAATGTCAATACCCTTTCTGCTATCAGTATCAAGGAAATGTGATTTGCAAGCAACGCAATCATGTTCTAGATAAAAAAATGTAGGTATAATTGTTTACACTATAGAATAAGTTATCTTAATATGGGGTCATCAAAATGTTCGGTAAGACTGGCAGGATCGGCCATAAATGCACATCGGTCTTTTTAAAGAGATGGGGTAGTTTGAGCTTTGTAGAAAGATAAGTATCTTTTGCACGAAGCCCTAACCAGGTCAAGTCGCAATGGGTGGTGGAATGAGGAGTGGCTGGATATGTGCCACGGCGTCATCACCTGCCACTTGACGCAGGTCCTCATCGGACACGGTTGTTTTAGGAGGTTCCTGTGTCGAGGGTACTACTATCTAAGCATAAAACTCGTAGTTTCGGCTAGAGCTCCGGGTGTTTCTTACTTTTCATAGATTAGTTAGTGGTTTTGAACTAAAAATTCTTGAAAACGTGTTTAAATAGTTGTTCTGACTTTCGATATGTGTCAGAACTTATGAATTTAGAACTAATAGGGAGATGTGTTCACTCGAAAGTTAAGAGTACGAGTCCGTATTTGTGTTGACGGACTAAGATAGTAGACCCCCTGATTCGGGGTAACGGCCAAGTATCACCACTGTGTGTGCAAATCGAATGCATCTGCGAAGTGAAGTGATATTTGAATGATTTGTATCGTCATTGTGAAGCATAAACAACGTGTCGTCATTTACTCTTCGAAATAATAGTAATATTAGTATCCGAAGACATGTTTACACTATTGATTGATCAAAAATAACTTCTTTACACATGGTCATACGTCATCCGTCAATGGTTATTTATTCAATTTATTTGACGTTCATCATTCAGATTGTCATTTATTTTAACATGTGGGAGATACTCGTACAGTTCGGGCTCGTCATCATGCACCCACTTGTCTAAATATTATTAAAATGCAATTGCCAATGAATGACAGCTTGGTTAAGTTTCTTTGATCAACTTGTTATTTTATTCTGTGGTTTAAAAAGGTGCAAATTCAAGCATGAATATGGGTTTAATATAAAAGAGATTTCACTGCACGAGATGAATACTATAAGCGATTCTCAAGTAATGCCGCTTGTCCGTGCGGGCGGGCGGATAGGCACCATCGCTTTTCTTACTAGCGTGAGATCCACAACACCGCTCAACTGGGCGAACGGCAGGTGTCAGCCGAAAATCGCCTCAGTAGGACGGATGAAATTCTAAAAGGGGCTGGGCGGGTTGCTAGCCAGTCATTGAATTTTGTCAACCGTATTGGCAAAACAATCTTTTCAAAACATAGACAAAATGCAGCCGACACTAAAAACGAATAATATTCTTACAAACATTCTTGCAATTCTAATATGTCTATATGTATTCTAAAAGATCACTTGTCAATTGAAATGAGCGCGTTCAATCAAATTAATTTTTAATATAATTACAGTTTTAACAACAAGTATAAATTGTCCAACAGGTGGCAGCACTGGGGCTTGATCCTCGAGTGCACCTAGGCCTGTCCCTCCGCGACATCCAGCCGCATCTTCTAGTCATGCAGGAAAAGTACGGGCTCAACATGTGCGGGGAGGGCGGCGAGTACGAGACCTTCACCCTAGACTGTCCCTTGTTTAAGAAGAAATTAGTTATGTGAGTATACCTACAAATAAGTTTCCCTTATTAAGGCCAAGGGCCAATACCCGGCGTCGCGGGACTGTACCGTCAGGAAACCGCGACTCTGGAACGTGAAGGACTGTTGAAGGATCACCATGGGTTTTTAGTCAGTACAAGCCTGACAGTCCCTCATGCGCCGCCCTGGGTGAAAGAAATCATTTTGATGATTTTAAGCTAGCACGGAATGTACGTGTTTTGATTACGACGTGATGTGAATAGAACAACAAAATAATACCAAAACATTTATTTGATTTTGGACAACAACAGCAACGACAACAGTTTTGTATATTAAAAAAAAAACTGAGCATGTAAGTTTTTGGTAAACTCTCGTCTTTAATATCCATCACCATGTATGTTATGAATTGTGCGTATTTCAATCGAGTTATCAATTCTTCTGATATTACCGATTTCGAAAATAAAGCTATTAGGTATTTGCTTGTTTTAGAAATCGGTTATATTTTTACAAACATGTTCTACCCGTAGAGCTCTGGATCTAATTCATTCTCTTATATTTGCATATTTTAGCGCTAGGTTTTACAAACTCGATTTCTATAATTAAACAAAAAGAAAACGAAACTTCTTTACGCTCTATAAATCGGAATGTAAAAGCAAACGTTTTGCATATAAGCGAAAATTTGTGTTAAAACGTTTTATATTTGCACTAGCTACCTGCCCCGGCTTTGCACAGGTCCTAATATACAGATATACGAATGATGGTACAAATTAATTCCTTCCTCTTCAATCGACGCAGTGATTATCTATTTGATGAAAACATGACAGTCTAAAAAACACCGCAAGAAATACCCTTTTCGAACTTTGAAAGACAAACGGCGGGAACCTATTTTATACTATGTAGAAATGGTATAGAATCAATTTTCTAATATTTTATTTAAAAGAATACTACTGTGGGTCTCACGATATGAAATATACCCCGCTAACATGCGATTTAGTACTCAACAGAAACAAATAACGATCTTATAGCCATAAATCTCATTATCTCAGTCGTAAATACAGATTTTGTCATAATAAACTGTTATCTATGGACCATATTTGATTAGTTTGTAGCTGGCTGTACCTAATCAATAAATAAGTATACTGCGTCTTATCGATCATGTCACACGCGTGTGGCAAATGTTCTATTTCACACATATAACAAAACAAAGTCTTTCCTCTCGCATCTGTCTGTTTGTCTATATACAAAAAAGTGCCGAATGGATTTTCATACGAGTTTCTCTAATGGACGGAGTAATGTTTAGTTATAGTTCATTAAAGTTTTGAATAAATTAGCTGATATAAAACGGGGGTAATAATAGTTGAAGATTTCGAAGCCGATGCGGGTTATGGCTAATCCCACACCGCAAGCTTAGAGGAAAGAGGAAGTTCATCGCTTAGATGACTCATTCTAGTGAACCAACACAAAGCTTGAAAAGTGTTCACCAACAGCTGTGTACTTACAACAAACTTTTTGTATAGAATTATACAGGGTGAATTTTTCAACTGGGCGTGGATGGCTATTTTCGAAACTATGAGGAATATCGAAAAACGTTGAAAGGAGTCTCGAGGCCGATTTTGATGAAAGCGATAACTGCATCATTGGATTTTAGAAAAAAAATCACACCCTGTATCTGTACCTTTTGTCGCTAAGCGTGCCACTTGCGTTGTGGGCGAAGCCTTAGTCAATTGTCCTCACAAGGCCATTATCGTGGTCACTGACTTCAGATAACAATAATTTGTCATAATAAGGATTATCCGTATTTAATAAGTAGGTAGTCGATGTTGATTTATTATCATGAAATACTGCAGTATGACCCTTTTTTATTTCCCGTGGTAAAATCATCTAATGAGTCCTCCCTTTCTGAGCGGAGCGGAGGGGTCTCTCAGACTCGCGCTGACTAACATCCACGGTGTTCCTCTAATAGCCCTTTATGTTCCAGGGTCACGGTTATCTTTTTAGACAGTCCCGCGACCTCGAGTGAGACACTGGATTGTCTTTGGGCGTGGTGGTCTAAGAAAGAAGTATTTGTTCAGAAGTGGACGTCTTTCGGCAGATGATGATGACATTTTTGTTTCATATTATCTTTACTGTCCCACTATTGGGCAAAACCTATCGAGGTTTTTAAAACAGTTCTGAAATAGTGATTGTGAACATAAACATGTTTTTTTCTTGTCCATATAATGTATCTGTTTACACGACTTTGCATATCATTTGTTAACAAACAGACATTTTATTAATCAATTATTGAGCCAACTGTATCAATATTTGTTTTTATTTTAATGTACTTGAACTTAAACGGAATGTTTACCGTGATAAATATTTCGTTTTAAGTTCTAATGTGTTAGTGATTTTAGTTTAAAAACTAATTTCTGTTTCAAAACTTTTTTGAAAATAAAAATATGACAACGAGCAGTACTCGAACCTGCATCCTTTTAATTCAATACTCCAGATGCCTTACCGATTAGGGTATCGTATTCATACTCAGCAAGGGCAAAACTTTTATTCGATTCGTCTTTAATTTGTTTTTCTTCTTTATTCCGACAGAGATGAAAAAGAACTGGTGTTACACACGGATGACCCCGTCGCTCCCGTCGGCTATCTAAACTTAAAACTACACCTAGCGCCAAAAGAAAACTTCGACGAAGCAATCAAACTACCTCCCACTGTCAAAAACCCGTTAGATTTTGTAAACGATTTAAGCGACTCGGTATTTAGCGATATAAGCGATATTGAACTTAGCGAGACGGAGATAGAGTCTATAGAGAAGTTAGAAAAGGAGGAAAAGAAAAAACAGAATGAACTGAATCCTTTGCTCACATATTCTGGTGATAAAGTTACTAGTGTAGAGGTTGAATATCAAAATGATGAAGATAGTATAGAAGTTGCTGCTGGGTATACTTATGAGCAGGCTCATAGTAAGCATGAGAGCTTGCCGATCTTGGACCACAGGAGTATATATGGGAACAAGCATGGATGGTACTTCATTGGTGGCATAGTTGGAGAGGGGGTCGATACGAAGCTCGCCACGGAGAACGCTATGAAGAAACTCATTAGTAGGTAAACTTGTGCACGAAATTTATTTTATGTAGTTTTATTTTTGGAGATTTTTTTCTAACAGTAAACGCAGTAAATAAAACACGCTGTGCTCAAAATACAGAAAACTTGTGATAAGACCTATAAACTGCATGAGGATGATGACTTTGTCTGTATAACAACCAAATTCCTTGATGTTCTTAACGCTTCTATTATCCCCATAAAGTAGGCTTAAAAAGAATCCTTATAATTTATGCCTGTCCTACATTTCAGGTTTACTGGATACCGAGTCACTACGTCTAAATGACGTATGCTCAGTCAACATCTATATGAGGGACATGAAAGAATACGCAGCTTTGAACGAAGTTTACGTAAACACGTTCAGCTTCCCTAATCCACCAACTCGCGTGTGTGTACAAGTCCCGCTGCCTGGCGATGTGGGACTTATATTTGATGCTGTAAGTAAAAATAAACCTTATTTTGTAATCTATAACGGGTAAAATTCTATGCTGAACTTCAGACGATTCTGACTGCTGCTGCGAGTGTAATTGATCCTTATAGTTTACAGACTAGTTTTTATAATTCAATGACAAAAATCTAACCCACGTGTGCGATCAATGCCCGTATATTTTTTATATTATGTGAACCGATTACGATGAAACAAAATACATAATGTTACTTCAATTTAAACACGTCTATTCCAGGTTTTCTTTTAACGCCATCTGCCGTGCGTTGTAGTTTTGCTATTCGAATTCGAAGTTAGATCGCGCGACTGACGTACGAAATCAAATTGTGAGACCAAAGTGCACCCGTAATTTTACTTCTAAAACACTTTAAATTCAAATATCTTTTGATAGACTGAACCGATTCCAATGAAACAAAAACTAAATTCCTCTCCAAGTTACGCTTAATCATTGTGTATAAAAGTTATCTACATTAATTTCGTACATTTTACGTGATACCTGGACAAATAAACATACAAACAGACAAAAATTCTAAAAATGGTAGAAATGGGTTCTATTGGTTGTCCTTTAATACCCTGGCTATATTTTTTGAGTTTTTTTTTAATGTACAAAAATAACTTTTCTACAGTTTTATTATATGTATAGATATAGATTGTTAAGTAAATTCGACCTTATTGAATGCCACATAAAAGGTAAAATTCAATGCCAAATAACCGACTCATTATTGCGTGCAATGACCGCTGCCTCATGATATTGGACCAATCTTTGGAGTAAAATCGACCTTATAGCATATACAGTAGAGGGTATATTACAATAGAGAACCACCTTAATATTATGCCGTTCGTGATTACGTTGGCTTTTTGCGTATAATCTGTGTAAACAAAGAGATTAGTTCGTTTTTGAAGTGATAAATAGCCGATGACGTACTGTATTAGTGAATCGGTGACTTGTCTTACTCGATCACACCTCTGCTGCGTCGTTTTGCTGCAGTATTACTCAACAGTGGTAGCATTGGCTTTCAAAAATGTCATAGTGTTTGAAAGGAGAACAACAACAACAATATCCTGTATAATGTTTATCTACCTTATATTGGAAACTATAGTAATATTTTAAAGATTATATATGTGTTTATATGTAGGTAATTTCTGAAACTAATGATCCATTTTTTTATTTCTGAAGAAATTTACATTTCTTCCGTGTGCATAAAGGCTATAAAATATATTTAAATCAAACATACGAGTATAAGCCAACATAGCACAATTTATGTCAAGCAAGTCGAAGTCGGATGAGACGCGCAGGATCGAGGGCCAAAACTTCACTCAAACTATGTCTGGGGCAGAAGCTAGGTTAAAATCTGATTTCTTATATTATTAACTTTTGACGTGCATCTGAACAGCTATATTTTTCGATGAGTTTTAGACTCCATAAAATTTAAATTAAATTTTAAGTATGTCTAAGACTTACTATTTTCCGCACGCAAAATACGCGCAACTGACGTGGAGTTGCGGATACCAGCCTGTTTTACAATACAATACTTACTAGAACTGAACTTACTACACTGCATATGTTTTAAATTATTTAAAACATAAATGCAGTGTCAGGATAAAATGTATGCATAAAACAAAATAAAATCTGATAATAATTTCACACGCTATTCAACTACCTTGAAAAGATAGTCTTGAACTTTGATAAAAATGCCGCATTATGTAATAGATGATGAACACTGATATAAAAACAATGACAGAATTAACAAGATAACAAAGATTGTGATTTGGTATTTAACTGATATAGGATTCATTGAGATTTAAGTTCAAGGTAATGGTGCTTTAGTCGACGTTTTTTTAGTCTCCAACAGATATTAAATAAAAATGAAGAAATATTTTATAATGTATACCGTTCCATAATCTGCAATCATTAATCCTATAACATTCCCAGTCCAGAACCTATTAGCAGAAGTAAGGGGACGCTGATATTCAGCAGTTTTCAGCCTGAAAAGATGTCTGTCTGTCTATGACACATAATACAAGTACTTCTAAGGACTCGAGTTAGACGATGTTGTTTTGTGTTTTTCTGCTCACTAGTACTCACACTCACTTTATAGTATAATTATATCAATATGTGAGGACTTGTCATTGGCTGTCGGTTTACTATAGTCCCTTAGCTGTAAGTAGCTCCATGTTCTAAAATAAACAAAATATGTATCTTTTCCTCAAGGTGGCCCACAAGTCAACTTTCAACAACACACATGACTGCGAGGGTGTTATGACGAAGGAACGCATCACTATGCACGTGCAAGGCATATCGCACTGGGCGCCTGCTAATATTGGACCTTATAGTCAGGCTGTCAAGGTATGTATCTGATTTTACTATGACAAAAGGTTTTTAAAAAAGAAACTGTAATTTCTTGACAGGTAACTTTCGATTTTTCTCATTTGCCCATCATTGGATTTATTTATTTAATTATATTTTGAATTTGCAACCAATATTGTGTTTTTTTAGTATCAAATATTGCTTAGGGGCCTTACTTTAGGATCGCCCTGAGGACACGGTGGAGCACACGGTGCAGGACTGCCGCTTGGGCGGGGCTCCGCCGTGTCCGTGTCCTCATATAGATATTGCCTGTCGAGGTCGCGGAACTATCTAAACAAATAACTGTGACCCTGGAACGTACAGGCCTATAGAAGGAACACTGTGGATTTTTAGTCAGTACTAGTTCGACTGGATCTTCCGGTCAACCCAAAGTTACCACGATAAAAAGGAATTTAGGTACTGCAATGCATTTGTATAAAAACGATCTTTGTATACAGGTGGGCGAAGTAATGGGCACTTGCGGTCAGATCGCGCTCGTGCCCGGCACACTGAAGCTGGCGGGAGGAGGACCGCGCGCACAGAGTGCACTGTCACTCAGGCACCTCACACGAGTGCTGAGGGCATTGCATCCGAGGGCGCATATACGGAGTGTCGTACAGGTATGTGTTTCTTTGTCATCTACCTGCACGCGTGGCATGATACCGAGGCATACTCTAGCAGGGTCGATGATAAAATTTTCCTAGATATCTATCCCGTTGACGGGTCAGGGTCAGTGGGTTGGTCGGTTGTATTAATGCCTTACGTGTTAGACAGACGGAATGGGATCTGTATATGCGCTGCCATCATTATTTTATTTCAAACACGTCAACATCTTCCTAATAAGCTCCTTTTCTCCCCAGAGCGTGTGCTACGTGACGCACGGCGCGGCAGTGAGCGAGGCGCGGCGCCAGCTGGAGCGTCGTACTGCAGGAGCCATCGTGCAGTACGCGGTGGTGCAGGCGCTGCCGCGGGACGCGCAGGTCGAGTGGCACGCCTGGGCGCACACTGATAACAACCGCTTCGAGTGTGAGTCTCTAGTTATAATACAGTCTGCTCGAGTAGCAATTGATACACATAATCAGGATACATACACTGAAAAGTTAATAAAATACATTCACGAAATGTCTTGGAAATTTTAAAATTCGTCTAACTTAATTGTGTAACACTGGCTATTGAAATCTGAACTCAATTCTCTTAAATGATGATGTAACAAAAGAATGTTAAACGGTCAAACTTAATGTTGTATCTCAATTCGAATGCTGTTTTGTGTTCTGGCCGCTTGTGATTAGATATTTTTAGGACCCTAACAATTGGCTACTGAGGAACACTATTAGTTTTCAGCTTCGCTCACGTCATTTATTGGCAAAAACTAATGTTTTATTTTATGTGATCTAGAAGTCAGTAAATCTCGCCATATTTCCCAACTGAAATAATATGAGTATAATTTAAGATCCGCTATAAATTGCATCGTTTATTCCAGATGAGGAGACCGGATGCAACGTGGGTGATTACAAAGTTGCGATCACGAGGAGGTGGAACTACGAGAATACTGTTGCCGCCTTTGTTTGTTATGTTGCTACAGGTAAACACTTCACGCCTTTTTCCCGGCGGCTTCCCATTCACACACTACTAACAGAATTCGTTTGCTATTCAATAATATAATTCGCATTGATAGGTTACAGGGTAAACAGATGATCAATGTAGTCGCAGGAATATGCTGGGTACGGTGATGAAGGATAGATGTGACGGTATTTGGGAGGCCTAGGTCCAGCAGATTTTTTAGGTTGAAAATATTACAATGAACAATAACAAATGAAAATATAACAATTGTCCAGGCTGTTCACTACACAGACCGCTTTGTTCCTTAGTGTCAGTTTCATTCAAACTAGGACCTTACCGAATTCAGAAAATTTAACCTAACACGAAAGTCATTTACCTTGTGGATAAGGTAGCAATAATATAATAATAAACAGCAATGACTGATGCATTTCTTCTCCATAGGTTCATCGCCGTCAACTTGCCAGCTATCCTTCCCTAGTGAGGAGGTGTGCACGACGCACCGCATGCGTGCGGCTGCTATGTCGCAACAGCAGATAGAAGAAGTGCTGGAGTACGCGCTAAGGAAGCTCACGCAGGAACGAGACATGGAATCTAGGCATGCCGTCAAGATGAGGATACTGTATCAGGTATGCTGTTCTTACAGTATTTTTGTGACCCAAGAATAGAAAAAGGTCAATGACCGTATACAATTTTCGCGACGAATATTCGTGACGTCATTTTTAACCGACGAAAAAAAAAGGAGGAGGTTCTCAATTCGACATGTATATTTTTTTTTTCCGGATACAGTTTACCACTTTATTAGTATAGCCTTCCTTGATAAGTGAAAAACTACAGCTCTTAAACGCGTACAGTATCAAAATGCGACGTAACGGCCCGTTTACGACTATAGTCTAAGCGGTGCTTGCGCGACGGGCAGCGGAGCATTGTGCACGTCATCGCGGTAGCGACTGGCAGCAGTCACCGAACTCCCCTCACACGCAACGCTGTATTATGGCGCTGCAATCATTCGCTTGTACTTTAATTCCCGATACTTGAATTCGCGTTGTATTCACTTGATGAAAACCACGCTCGTTTTCGCTATGACCGGCGTCACGTGGCGTGTTTCAAACACTTCATCTTACTGCTCGCCGCCGCCCCACTCTAATGGGCCTACCACACGCACAAGCTTCACCAGTTTTACCTGCGCGTCGTTTGGGCGTTAAGTTTACCGACACGATATATGTTCCTAGAAAACGCAAGAGCAACCACTTCGCGTGCCAAAAATCCGAGCTAGTTTAAGACCAAAAATCGTAAGTGGCCATTTTCGCGCTCGTCTAAATCGTTCCATCGTTAATTGCACGTCATTTTTAACATTAAAATGGTTAATTGCGCTGTGAGACAAGGGCACCCATGAGCGAGGGCGTATTTCAATTGATTTGGTTTTCCTGTGACTAAATAATTTTTGTAACGTCATAAAGGTAGTCAAAAAATGGCTGGTTAGGTTTTCGTACATATTTTGATACTTGCGTTAGCTAGGTATATCTACATCTGTGGTTGCCGACCGTGTATTGTTTTTATCGCGCACGTAAAACTGTGGTGAAGCTTGAGCGTGTGATAGCCCCATAAGCAAGCGCACACAGCGGCAAGGCAGTGAACGGGTCAAAACGGTTTCAGACTTGGGTATTTTTTACGTGTTCATCCACGTTGTAACCAAAAATTTGGGGAGGCATCTCACTCGGCTATTCATATATCTTTTACTTATTTCCTACCTCTCTCTGCACATTTACCTTACCCAATGTTCCAGGTGTGGAGCGCGCCGTCGATGTCCATCATCACTGCGGCGGTGAGCGCGGTGCGCAGGCGCACGGGCGTGAGCGCGGCCGTGACGGCCGTGCCGGTGCTGGCGCTGCACAACGCCTTCACCTTCCTGTCCATCAGCGGACTGAGGCTCGACGAGTGACGTGTATACTCACAGGTCAATGTTAGCAACATTCAAATATAGATGCTGATGATACCTACTTGTGATTTGTTTTTTCTTTACTTATAAGTGTCGGCTGATTTTCTTTTAATGTAAAACTGTACACACATGCTAAGAAACGAGCGGCAAAATATACTGTCCTTCACACAGAAATTCATTTACCTTTTATGGGGTGTAAAATCATTAAATGACTTTATTTATGCTAGCTATTTTGTTGGCTAATCTGAATTTTAAATGGTTTTTCATTAATGTCAGCGATAAGTAAATTGAAAACGACAGTATATCCTATTTTGCCGCTCGGCCTGCTGAATCAGTTTGTACTAAAAATATTTTTGATGAGCAGCGAAAGTTGCTAAACATAATTTTGGGTATACACATTCAACACACCCTGTATGCAAATTCATTGTTGCTTACATTGTCAATAAAACAAATGTGTAGGCTGCGGTTACACTAAGACGGATCGCAGATGAGCTGTGCCGCAATTCATCAATCACATGGCTGATGCTCATGACTTTTTTTTAGCGTGGTACATTCATCAAATAAGTCCCGCCCCGGGCAGGGCGGGAAGGACTGTCAGACTCGTACTGACTAAAATCCACGGTGTTCTTCAATAGCCCTTTATGTTCCGGGTTCACGGTAATGAGATGAGTCCCGCGTCCCCGGCAGGCTTTTTGGCCCTCTAGAGGGGGCCCCGTCATCATGCTGACGCTTTTTGAGACGCGCGTGGAACACAACACGCTGTCGACCCGGGCATGGTCAGACAGCGAGTTGCCCTTTACTCGCCCGCATCTCCAATGCACATGGCTGGCCACGTGACACATGCGTGTTCAAGCTATGTGATTGGTCAATCGTGGCACAGCTCATCTCCGCTCTGCCTCTATCGAACCAGCCATAATGGAACAAGCACCAGGAACGCGCTACAAATAACCTATTTTCATATTAAATCCTAATTAAAAATAAACACGTGTTTTAATTATCTTAAAATTAACGTTTTACGTTTTTGTTTGTCCACAGGTTTCATCGAAATATAAGGATACAGATGCTTTATTGCCGGTTTATAAAATATATTTGCTGAATATTTTCAGTGTTTATAAAATTTTGTTAATTATGCTACCGAGTTTACCATACTGTAAGTCAAATTATATATACATTATTTTTTATTGCACATTCGTCTTTTATTTGCCTTTATTTACTTCGTGCATTGCAATAAAAAAAACAAAAATTCAAATTAAAATTTATTTATCTTTTTTTACAAAATTGACCGAACAGTGCGAGATTTCTAGAACGTTTACACTTGCATTAAGTAGACATAAAGTTATCATTATTCTCTTACAAGTAAGTCTTACAAATTCACCTGTGTCGACAAAGCAATGCGAATTACGGTGTGAGTTACACCGGGATCAGTTGTGTATATTGTATAAAAGGTTTATATCATGATTTCGAGGACATCAATTTTACCTTAAAAGTCATCACTAATAAGTAAATTATGATTAATATTAACCAAAGCATAATTAAAAACTAAAACATTGATACATTAGTGTCAGTATTCAATGAAGTTACTACGGTCATCACCTGCACTTACATAATATAATTCTAATACAAGATATAATACACAACATTATGGGGGATAATTGCACACAGCAGTGGTTAAAAGACGATAGCGCGCAGAGATTATATCGTAAGTACAGCAAATGCAAACACTTGTTGAATCGAATGTTACGTATACCGAAAACGAATACCTGTGCCTGCCCGCTCAGAACAGATCAATGTCCAAACATTTCCGGCTTCGCCCTGGAAATGAATACCACCCAATTCAGCTATATTTAATACTATCTTTGTAACACCATCGTTATAAATAAATAATTTTCTCATAATGAAAAATAAACATACTATACTCTGAGTTAAATAATTTATTTGATCTTTCTATAAAACTATATTTATTCATTGGGTTCATATTGCGTTCCAGAACGAGTGCAAGTAATAGTACATAAAGGTAGCTATGTGTTTTGTACTTTGAAATTAAGTAAGGGAAACAATCAGTTGTCACTTGAAAGAAGAGCTGCTGAATTTCATTCGTACATAATTAAACTACAGAAACGATAAAAATCTTATAAAATAAATCTAAATAGTGTAATTAATCAACAACTTTCATAAAGTGCGTTTTAGGGGGAAACATTTCTTAAATCATACCCAATCGATTCATAAATAAAATTCATATCAGGCAACAGAATCTATCATAGCGATCCTGATGAGTTCAATAACTCCCTAGGTTCATGTAACAATCCTCCACGAATATTAACTGGGACATAAGATTGTATACAGCTGTATCCATATAAAAGTACAACTAAAATAAATACCTTATTAAGCGAAATTAACGATAATCTAAAAATTATACTATATCAAAATAAAACAAAATGCGACCTGTCTTCAAATAGCGTGTGGATCGATTCATAAACAGCAGTGACAAAAAACAAAAACAATTTAGAAACAAAAATAAAAAATGCATTAAAAGGCAGATTTCTATTGTATGCATTTATTATTATTTTGTATTCCTGAAAACTAATTAAATCGTAAATGACAAAAGATACCATGTCCGTTCACAGTTCTAATATAGAGTCACGCACAGAAACGAACATGATAGACACAATTAAATCATCATCCTCTCGTAAAGTATAACAACAGCACAACTACACAATCTCACGTAATCTAATCACTTTCAACATAACCAATTGTGGACGAATACACAATACAATACAATACATGATTTGTCTTGCAGGATACTTTTATTCAAATCTATGATATTAAAAATAGTATGATTGCCCAGCTACCCATATATAGTGAAGTTAGTATTAAATTACTGTACAGTTTACATGTTAAGAGTCCTGCGGTCTACAGCTATCTATCTAACCACTTTTATGATCTTTATCTTCTGTTAAATCAAACCGTCTAACTCCCACTAGGGATATAATAATATACATAATATTTCGACAGCGCCGGCTCCTCCGGGATCGTAATCGCAAACATTCAGCGTACAGAAACAAAACGCAGCGATAACACAAGAGACAGTACACCTAGTATCTCTTCACTATCCGACAACTTACACCTACCGGTTAATCGTTATATTAATCAGATTTATGTAACAGTTTACCTTACAACCGTAGTACCGAAGCGAATAAGAGTTACATATCAACTAAGAACGGCTACAATATATTACACGGTCAGTTCTATACAGTTCACTCGACACTCGGTTCAGTGGTCGGGCGCGGGCCCCAGCGGGTCGCCGGCGTCGCCAGCGTCGGCCGCGTCGGACGCGTCCGAGTCGTGCGCGTCGAGCCGGCCGTCCTGCGCGGCCAGCTCGCGGCGCCGCTGCGCCACGTACTGGCGGTGCGCGTACTTGTTGAAGCGGCGCTTGGCCATGAACAGCGTGGCGATGGTGCGCGGCGCCAGGCGCACGGCGGCCGCGCGGGACGTGATGCCGCCGCGCCGGCACTCCGCGCACGTGTAGTCCAGCACGTTTAGGGAAGACACCGTCTGTCTAACGCATTCTGTGGAAGTAGGGAGCGTGTCAGAGATAACTTGAGGCTTCGCCGTTATACTGGGGCGCCCGTGCTTTCAAGTACCGATCAAAATGTTATATTTTTACTCGAGTGTAAGGCTCAAACATTCATAACTGTACTTCAATTTGTTAATGATATATTATGGTGACAGACAAAGATTGGAACAGCAGTTCGGATTATGATTGCACAGGAACCTCAGAACTCACTGGCCGCCAACATTTTATGATTTCTGATTGGCCACAACACACACAACAAAAAAGGCTTATAAAATTGATTGAAACTTTTTCTAAAAGTAACAGGATATGTAATTTGTGTTCATGATAGTGGCGGTGGGACCAACCATTCATACTTACTCAAGGAGAACTCAATAAAATAATGGGCGGTCAGCATAACAGGGCGGTAATAAATATATTAGTTATGGTGTACTTTAGTACTTGTAATACATACCTAAGCCATTATTATTTCTCCCTTTCATCCCCATGCCGGTGGCTCGAAGTCGAGCCGTTTACCTACACCTAATACACGACAATGCATGGCACACACAATTCGGCAAGTTTCGGTAACCTTCGAGTTTTGCGACCCATTATATTTTCAGCTATGTTCTAATTTAGGCAGATCATTGCTTACTGTGTATTATACATCATGCTTTCACCTATACGTTGTCATCTAATCACATCTAACAAAAACAAAAGCTCCCCTATCGGTATATATTTCGTAAGTTTATGATTGGACGGCGAACCGTTTTGTTACGTATATATCAGGATATATTGTACAAGTTGTTGTGTAGGCAATCATAACAGGTAGCACAAATATTGGACTGTTATAGGATATAGCGATATAGATGGAAAAATAAGCATAAATATACATACTATAAGGCTATATAAATGTCTATGGAAACGGAACTATGTATCATGACAATAATGAAGGATTGAGTGAAGCTTCGTGAGAATAACATCTTTCACGTAACTACTACAGAACATGCACAGCGCATTCACAAAAAGTACCATGCGCTAGTATAAATAAAGACGGTTTTCGGACAATGAACATAAAAATGTATCCTCACTTTCAGAAAACCGCAACGGATTAGACATGACTGTATGTGTGTAGGGTAAATAAAGGGCGATATTCAACCTACTATAAAAAAAAACGGTAATTGTGACAACAAATCTTAAATATACGGTCGTAATCTTTATTTTCGCTCTAAAAGCTTGGTCCAACGAAGCTCAACTGTAGCAGCGGATCAATACATCTATAGTTTACTTCGAAGATCCTAACATCGGTTTACGAAGCTGTGATTACAAGGGATAAAAAAATATTGGGTTGGTTTAATGAAGTCTATAGTTGAACTTTATTAGATCCAAGGAGAGACTCTTAGAACGAGAGTTACCTTGTTTAACATGCAAGTCACAATCATGTCTAACCAGTAGAGCGGGCGGGAAAGCGTATGCGTCTACACGTTCGGTGGTTATGACGTACCTTGATGCAGTTGCCTATCGCACAGCTTACATATGACGAGCTGCATGGTTCCCTTCGGGCCGATGAAGGAGCGCTCGCAGAGCGGGCAGTAGCGACCAATGCGATACGCCCTACGCACGCACACACACATACGGACCGTACGCGCACAAGCACCGGAACACAGAAACACGCCATTAGTATTAAACACCGAAACCCCGCGCCGAGTGGACGGTCTCGCTTCATTCGTCGAGTTTGTTGCTTGTCCTCGATAGATTTTCAATCATGTGCAGGAATTTACGCTTACGGTGCTCGGTTAGAGATTTTATTTTTGAAGAAATTTATTAGCAACGCGGTACTTCAAAACTAGCTAAATTACAACATTAATTTAAAATAGTAGGTTTTACGCAGCAATTCCATAAAAACACATTGAGATTAAATGCGCAAATGTTAGCAAAAAATAACTAATATACTGGATAAGAAATACAAAAAACACAGTTGAATAACTAGCTACGAGTAAAAAACAATGTGTCGGCTAAGTATCGAGTCCGAAGACGAGCAACAAACATAAAGTCGAGTTAGTGAACGCCGGGGAGTGATGGTACTACGCCCTTGTTAGTTAACAGTATGGATGTGAGTTAGTCGCAGCCGACTGCAGGATGACTGATGAGATGTCGACACCCATTGTCATTGATGATACAAGGCTAATTGACGCAGTACAACCATCAAAACAACAATATACAGAAATACAAAAAAGTTATTAGCTACCTAATGTGTATTGCATCAATTATGAAACAAATGAGAGTATTAAAATAATCAAAAATAGGAGGAACAGTAAAGTTGGCAGTTTTCTCAATAAGCCCAGAATTTTGTTCAACTGTCAGTCTAGTATTTGCAAATAAAGCAACTTTGTTTAGAGACAGTGCTAGAGAATGTGATTCCCTCATACCAATCGGCGGTGCTTCGCATAAAAGGTCCACTTTGCTGTTCTTTCTGTGAAGACTGTTTGCTCGCAAATGATTAGACTTTTAATACAATAAATATACAAAGTTAAAGAAATTATTAATAGATTATAACAATCAACAAACATTCTTCAAATATGCATAAATAATAAACTTACGTCTATGGGGATGGCATGCAACTTATATGATACTGGGATGTGCTGATAAGAACGCTGCGTTGGGGCAAAAGTAAACATTCTGCGGGGCCAAAATGCTACGATACCAGAGACAAAGCGGATGTCGACAGAGTGAAGGCGGACGTCGAGACGACACTATGACCAGCACGTGTTAGTACACATCAAACACGTATGAAATGACGTGAGAACACATCAACTACCAAGACCAATTAATACGTAAACATATACACACAGAACTCATTTAATGAAGTTTGTATGAAACTTTGTACTTTTTATCTGCATCCCTCGATATATACTCTTCGTTCGAGAAAGTTCAGGTTTTGTTGGGGCCCCTCTTGGCATTACTTGAAAAATAATATGAAATCAATTTAATATTTTCTTTGTTCATTAACGAAATTAAACCTAACTGTAAGTTGATTCTATAGTCGAAGTACGTAAGGTAAAAAGGCGATTCTCCTCAAACCCTTGTACACTCGAAATCAACTTATATTGTGGTCATTCATTTACTAGATTTCACATATCACTGTGTTGTTGTTTAAAAATGCAATATAACTGTAATAGCACTGGTTTAATGGTATTTCTAAAGATAAATGACGAAACTACTTCATGATTTATCTACTGTAGAATAGGTATTCAGGTGATAGATATATTTATGTCTATATTTATTAGGGTGTAAAATAGATTGAAGGCTTTTAGAAACCCTCTATGGTAGGTATTGGTAAAGCATTATATAAAATTCATAGGATAGGAGGAATTTTATGTACACATTAAAAAATCTATAATTATGTGAAGTACTGCTTAAAAATATGTATATTATATATTTCCTATTAAACTATCTCTTTATCGGGCTTTTACCAATTCGCAGCGACAGTATTAAGTAAAATTGGTCGCTTGACCTTGAGGCAAGTAATTAAATTTTTAGAGAAAGGCTGTGACCATACTGACAAGTTACAAGTTGGTATATGTAATGTTTTACTTATTTTTTCATTACATACGATTTAAAATGTTGATGATTTACTTTTATAGGTTACACAAAAACATTTATTTTATTTAAATTCGTTTATGTATATTTTTCTGAAATATAATAAATATTTTTTTTAAATATAATAATAATCTTGTCACCTTTCACGACACCTACATCAATACCATTCTTAGCCTATCATACTTATCAGTATGGCCATAACCTCAGAATAAAAAAACATGTTAAGAAACATCACGCTAGCTTCCGTAACCGTCGTGCGTACAGTCGGTGGCGGTCGCTGCTGACGCTACCGCTAGTGTGCGGGTGTACTGACCTGGCGCAGGGCGTGCACAGTGAGTGCGAGTACACCTTGTGTCCGCCCGGGCCGCGCCGCGTCTGGTGGTGCCAGTCGGCCGCGGGTGTGCCGGGCGTGCCGGGCGCGTCGCCCGCGCCGGCCGGGGAGCGCGCGCCGCACGACTTGCACACCGCGCACTCCACGCAGTGCCAGCGACCTGGAAACATACAATCACAGAATCTTACTAACAGCTGTTCTGACGTCATCGTTATCTTTCAGACACTCCTATCGCGATTTGGATATGACTTGCGTGAAAACACACGTGCTCTTCGTGTATTTCTTTCACATAAGTACCGCCGCTTCATCACCGTCGTGGTGGGTCAGGGATATGCTATAAACAGCTTCTTTTATTTGTTTATTTCCCAACCAGTTGTTGACCAAATTATATGTATACAGTTGAACATAAACACCTCAAGTAACACTAACTAGCGCATTGGTGTCCCCTGCGACCAAAACAAAACTAAAACATTCTAAAATAGTGACGGTTTACGAAAAGAAATATGGGTAAACTCCACTCCCCAATGTGGATCAACGACCTAGGACAATCTCGTGACCTACAAAGACTCAGTTCATTGACCTAGGTCTTAGGTCACGAATGTGTTAGGAATGTACGCCTATTATGCAATATTGCAGTTTTACGCAGACCTATCCCACTACGCGTGGGCGTTGTTAGTAAACAAACAAATTACGCTACCCAAACACGTGATACAATCACCTAGATAACTGTTATCATACTTCCGAAATATGATAAGTATTTCATTCATTGTTTTTCCTTGGTTGATTTGAGTACGTTATTTAGCAACTAGCTGTTGCCTGCGGTTTCACCCGCTACAACTCCCGTGGGAACATTAAATCGGGATAAAAACTATCCTATGTGTTAATCTAGGTTATAAACTATCTGTGTACCAAATTTCATCCAAACCCGTTCAGTAGTTTTTGTGTGAAAGAGTAACAAACATCCATCCACACATACAAACTTTCACGTTTATAATATTAGTAGGATTTACAGTTTCTTCGTTTTTTTTTAGACACCCTGTCTGTCACCATCTCTCTGTTCCGTAAACAAGAGAGTATGGAAAGCAAGTTGATCCTGCGCGTGATAAAGATCCTGTTCTAAGGAGATGTAATCCAATGAGTACAAACTTTGTGAGTGTTGATGAGTTTGTGAGTACACTACATAATCAATTTATCTAAGTTATAGGATCCTATATAAGATTGTTCACGTTAGGTAGCACCCAAGGCGTTGCTTATCCTTTCTTGAAGAGTTGGAATGTACTAAATGATGAATCATTCTACCCATCCTCAAAATAGACATGGACTGGACTAATATCATCAAATGAGTCCTCCCACCCCGGGCAGGGCGGGAGGGACTGTCAGACTTGTACTGACTAAAATCCACGGTGTCCTTCAATAGCCCTTTATGTTCCGGGGTCACGGTGATGGAAATAAGTCCCACGACCCCGGCAGGCTTTGGCCCTCTGTGAGGGGGCCCCGTCATTTGCTGACAGCTCTTTGAGGCGCGCGTGGAACACGACGCGCCGTCGACCCGGGTATGGTCCATGGTCGGACAGCGAGTTGCCCTTTACTCGCTGTCCGCATGCCCGCGCCTACGGTGGCCGGAGATCATCTGCCGACGTCCGACGCCGTGGGCGTGTACCACTGCGGTTGGGGCGGACAGCCACTACGCTAAGGGAAATTTCTGAAGAATATTAATATAAGAGCACATACCGCTAGGCACAGTGTCCAGTCCGACGCAGTAGATATGGAAGCCTCTGTCGCACAGGTCACAGAACAGCATCTTGTCGTCGTCGGCCGGCTGGCGACACGAGCAGCACGTCTTGCACTCGGCGCACTGCCACGCGTACTCGCGGCACTTGCGGATCGTGTCCGCGCTCAGTTCCAGGCAGGACGGGTGGACTGGGGACCAAATATGTTATTTATTTAGCTATTTTTTCATTGGGAAGTCAATCATTCATGTTTCACAAAAGTTGAAAGGCTTTCTTTGGGGACAATAGGAGTAGTGCACTGCTCCTTGCCAGAAGTCTTTCTATAAAGACAATTTCGATTTGTTTCTATTACATGTAAGGTTGTGTGTCACTTTAATGTTTCAAAGGAAATCAAGGTAATATGTGAATTTTTAACCCTTCCTTCTTCTTTGGGCCTCTAAATACAAAAGACCCAATTCGAAAAAAAAAACATTATTTTTAAAGCAGAAATCGTACCAATTGAGTCAGAATTGATACGATACGATATTGATCAGACATCTACTGACAATATCATGATACTCACGTTTAGCGTTGCAGTGTGCACACACAAGGAACCGCTCGTGCGAGTACTTCCTGTTGGCCTCGAGCCGCAGCTTGCACACTCGACACAGATCCACCTCCTCAGTCTCCTTCTTCGGCTCTTCTTTGCTACTGCTAGCTACCTCCGCGTTACTGCTACGCTTCGTTTTCGTTAGCTTCTTGCGCTATTATTTCAATATTTTATTAGTATTACAGGAGGAAAAAAAGGTGTTGTCAAGGATCGAAATTCTTGTGCAGTTTTAGTGACTAACAATCATTTGAGCAATGATAAAGTTAATTGCTTGTTATTTGCAACGAAGTTCATATCCACTGCAAATTCTCTTAGCCAGATTCGTGACGACTGCCAATTAAACGCAAAGGCACGCAGAAATGATTTTAAACTATCTTGGATTTCGAATCTTGAAATGAAGCACAAAATAGTTCACAGTTATCCAATGGGTAAAAGTTAATTATTTAAGTCCCGAGACGAGGTTTGGCGCCCGTAACCTAGTGAGGGCGCTAATGAGGGTGATAGTTCAGGGCACTAGATAAGTAATTTACCAGAGTTAAACACTGTGTTTTTCATTAGGTTATCTATTTAGGTTATCTAAGGTTAGTATTGATACCTTAGCAGAGTGGTGTGTGGGTCCGTCGGAGTCAGGGTCGGAGGACAGTCGCTCGGGCCAGTCGGGCTCCGACTCAGAGCTGCACTCCTCACTCACCGGCGCGGGCGGCGCCGCCAGCACCGTGTTCAGAGGGAAGTACCTGCACAATACATTTGGTTTACGTATTTTTTATCACTATAAACATCGTTATCATCATCTGCCTAGCTTTTTCCCAACTATAATTGGGTAGGCTTCCAGTCGAACCAGATGCAGCTGGATATCCGTATTTTACAGGGACCGATTGCCTATCAGACCTGCGCAACCCCATAACTAACTAATAGTAACAACTGTATGAAGATCCACAAAAGACAGCCACTTCGACAGCTTTCTGAGGCAACTCGCTGTGACAAATGGTCTCCCATCCACAGACCAACCCCGGCGAGCGCGGCTTGCCGGAAGATCAGCCTTGCTTGTCGGCACTATAAGCATCACTACTACTCTAACCATGTCTAGTTTTTGACACCCGTGCTTTCAAATTACATTCGTAAATATTTAACAGATATAAAAAACGAGGACTCAGGAAGAAAATCGATCTGTTGAGAATGCCCGCGCTTCTAGTGCTAATAGATAGATAGAATATTATCAATTGTTTTCTTTTTTAATCATGGTACTATCATCAAATAAGTCCTCTCGCCCGAGCGGAACGGGAGGGACTGTCTGATTCGACTAAAATCCACAGTGTTTCTTCAATAGCCCAATAAAGTAGTTGCTGTGGTCAATGTTAGCTAGATGGTATGATGTTGCCATCTACCTAAAACACAAGTTAAAGGTATTAAAAAGTCGATTTTTAACATAGGGTGAGATAATACTGCTAAAGAGCTTGGCACATTCCTTAGGTTTTTTTTTATTAGTTTTATAAGCTATCACTAATTTATTTTTCGTTTACAGTAATAAAACGAAAAGTAAACAAAATGTAATGTAATACGCGTTCTTGGGTTTGTGGCAAGGAGTTTAAGATATAGGGAGCGCGTTCTTCCTACTAGAAAAACGAGCCCAAATCGGTGACCTTGGAATGAATGAAAGGCACACAGCTCTGCATTCTGTTTCTTTCTAATAGAGTGTCCATGATACAATACTTTGAGGATAATATTAATAATATAGTGTTACAGAAAGTACTTATAATATTACGACTGAGTGAACTGTTTTTGATGATTCTCTTTTTGTTCGATGAAATATAACTGTCATTTGGTATCATTTCAATTAATATTGAACCAAATGTTCAATAGTTTTTGTTGACTGAGCATTTCTTATTGTGTACTTGGACATTGGATGATGTTTTACCGGTATTATGGATAACGTATTTGACAAGAATTGGGGTTGAATATTTGAACTAAATATGGTAAAATAAAAGTTAAAAAAAAGTAAAAAAACCGCCTTCGAAAACCACCATAAAAAAGTTTTAAGTGGAATGCTCCAACGAGCTAAGGGGAATGCTCCAACCAGCCCACAAAATTTTAAAATTTAAAAGAACATTTTTTTCTTAATAATTATAACCAACAAAATCAACAATACAACGCTCTAAGTTCATGTTTTTTTTCCGAGCCGAGTTCATAAAGAACTCGGAGGGTTGTATTAGTGATTTTGATGATTATAATTCCGTAACTAGATACGTCTTACAGCCGCGAATAATATTTTACGTAACACACAACCTAGCACTGGCCTGCAAATTGCAAAAAACGCAACGTCATAAAAATAATAATTACTGACGTACGTCAAGCCTATTCACGGTGTTTTTGCGTCGTGCATCGTGTATGACCTTGGTGGGACGTACAGCAAGATGGAACGTGAATACGGCGCTTATCTTAGATTATATACCTAAAATTACTTTTTCTTTAAAGAGGATTAATCTCGGAAACCAGTTTATATTGGTCACCCTACAAACGTCACCAATGATTTGAATTTGACAACATCATAATGTTGCCATCTTAAACGTTAAATACACCTCCTAGTTTTTTGGGAAACATTATTGGATTTTTGTGTTCTTTTTTTTGGTTTTCTTAAAAATATGAGTAATTAAAATACATTACAGAATACAAAAACTATCATAAGCTGTAAAAAAAAAATTATAATTGTACCAATATGCATCTAAAAAAAAATTTAACTCAAAAAGTTTCAAAATATTGGTAATTTTTTTTATTTTGTGTAAACATTTATCAATGCCAGAAAGAGAAAAAACTCCTAGCTGTGTGCCTCTCTTGCTTAAAAACTAAGGCACGGTTTTAATGTTAGAAGTACTCACTCCTTAAACTCCTTGGTTTGTGGATAAGAGTCAATGGATCACCTAATAAAGAACCAGTTTGTCAGACTGACCTCAGCTGATCGGGCGTATAGATCCGATACGAGTGCTGGTACTGTCCGGGCAGCAGCGCGTGCGGGTAGAACCCGGCCGGCGGCCTGAGGTGCGCGCGCGCAGGAGCCGGCAGCGGCACGCGCGCGCGCTGCACCGTCAGCGACTGCAGGTCCGCGCACGCGCCGCGACGGAGAGCGTTCGTGCGCGCGTTCCATTCGCTCGCTGACGCTATCGCTGCGGCGGCCATGTCCTGCGGAAGAAGTTGGTTATTGAATGTTTATTTTAAAGGGACTGGTGTCTGCTACAGCTGAAAAGAGTTTGAGATACAGTTGAATCCGTTTATTATGACATTGAAGGGACGGTCATTCTAAGCGGACGTCATACAAAGCATTTTGTACAAAATAAACAACCTCCTGTTTCTGTCAGTATGTATTTATTTTAACAGAGGGAGAATAAAGAACTAAGTCAATAATATTAATTGTTATTACCCACTGAGACTCAAAACAAAAATACATGCGCCGAACATCATCGGGTATCACGTGACGCTTCCGAACACTTGTCGAAGTTGTTGAAAGAATTTTCTATGAAAACCAAACTTCGCTGTGTAATACGTCATAATAAGCGGTTGGTCATTATAAGCGGAGTCATAATAAACGGATTCTACTGTACATTCCATCATCATCATCGCCAGCCTATAATGTTACCACTGCTGGGACACAGGCCTCCTCTCTGTGAAAGAAAGTGGGCTATAATCCATCACACAGGCCCAGTGCGGTTTGGTAGATAGGATATGACGGCTTCTTTAAGATGTTTTCCTTCACCGTTTCGAGAGCACTGGTGATGAAATAAATTACAAAATGTAATGCGCCTGGCGGCGTTCGAACCCACGACCTAAAACTCGTAAGTCAGGCCCAATACCATTGCGCCACTACTCTGTGGATCTGATACATTCCAAAGTTTAAAAATTTTACTATAGCTACAAGGACCAACTGCCTATTACACTGCAGATAAAATTATAAAAAACTTTTAATACCAACAAGTGTTCCACATTTAAAACTAAAATATGATAGTTATCATTGTTAATGGTTGTCAAAATGAAACCTACTTGTCTAGTTTTCTCCGGGTCGACTTTCGGCAGTTCAGGCTTATGTTCCACCGGTTTTTCCGGTTTCATTTCCACCTTCATCACCTTGTCTTCAGATTTAACGTCTTCCGCTGCTTCTTCAGCGGATTCCATCAGTTGTCTTTGCCGTTGATGTGCCCTATACTCCTCATACTTGTGAGGGTAGTCTGACAACATAATGTCGAGTACATCACTGGCGTCTACCGCGGTAATACCTGTTGGATGAAGAAGATTGTTAAAAAATTGTACTAGATGATAAAATAAGGGATCATTTATGCCGACAGCAAAATCTATGTATAGAAAAATAGTTGGCTGAAATGTACTGAATGTGATATTTCTTTAATGTTAGAAAATTTTGGATTTAGACCGGAAAATCTGCACTATGAATCGGAATCTGCACTAGGCTTGCATTATTAGTTTCCTCTTAAAGAGTAGGGTTGACCACATGGAAAAGGGTAGTTAGCCTAATATAAATATTTGTTACAAAGGTGGCCTCATTATTTAAATGCATGCATGTAAAACTTTAACTCTGAAAGCAGTTCCTATTGGAATTTCTAAAGGCACTACAGCTAAAGTAAAAAAAATCACAAGTAAAATTGGTAACATACCAAGGTCGCACAATGCTTCAGTCACGAGACCTTTACTGAGAACGTAATCCCGTTCCTCGCCTGAGATTGTTCGCCTCTTCAGCTCCGCGTAGCGCCGCTTGAAGCTCTTCACTCCTAAGAACATTGCCACTTGTTCTTGTATCATCATCACCTGTAACATTAAAATAATATTGCATCAGCTTAACTTCTAATATATAAAATTCTCGTGTCACAGTTTTCGTTGCCATACTCCTCCGAAACGGCTTGACCGATTTTGATGAAATTTTTTGTGCTTATCCGGTATCTATGAGAATCGGCCAACATCTATTTTCATCCCCCTAAATGTAATTATTTATATGGCAAAAGAACGTTTGCCGGGTCAGCTAGTATATTATATAAAAATGGATCGCTAAATGTGTTGCTATGCTCATAACTCGAAAACGACTGGACCGATTCGGCTAATTCTTTTTTTGTTGTGTTTGTAACTCACACATTCATAATAAAGTGTTCATTTAAAACGTTTCGATTTGTTTAGATCACAGAATCTAGATATTTTTTAACCTAAGGCTGTGGCCTTTCAATGAAGATTAGCCCTTTGAGGAATCCTAAAATGACATTTCCCTGCTGTGTTCTAAGGCTCTGGTAACTCTTTTGAATATCCTCACAGATCTTTAGTAGCCCTACAGTGAAGCTGAGTATTACTTTGTCTGCAATTGAAAAACATGCTTGTGAATCGACCAACTCTCTATCTGCTGCTGGACTTATCCAAACTACAGCACAACATGGTCCTCTGCATTCCCAAATCTACATCAGACAGGGTCGAACAGGTTTCCATTACTGACAGAGCATTCAATACACTATCAATCTTCCTATGAAATTGTGTTTGTCTGGATTTATGAAAATGTACAGTACCTTATGTTCAACATCAGCCTTATCAGGAGGCGGCCACGTGTATTCCTTTACATCCGCAGCCGTCCACACCTTATTACTGTAAAGAAAAACAATAAAACACATTTTATTATATTTTTATTAACAAACAATAAATGAGGTAGGAAAAAATGTTTTTGCTAAATACCTGTCAAACAAATCGGCGAATTTAGATTTCTTCATTTTACTGCTCTCATTCGTTGAACTCTTCACCGAACTTTGAGAATCCTCGTCGAGCAAGTGCGAAGGTCTACAATTACACAAGAGTTTTTATTAGCAACACTAAAATTTAGTTTGGGCTGAGTTTTTTAACTCATTCAATTTCAATCAACTGGAAACCTGAAAGTCTAGCAGTACATAATCTCTTTTAATTGGTTTGCTACAGGCGCTCATTATACAAAAAAGGTGTTGTGTCTAGACAAAAAAACCATACTCACTTGGCGGGAGTGGCGTTATCGTCCATCATACATGTTTCTTCTTCGAAAAGCTGCACTGTCGTAGTAGCGGGCCCGCACACTCGCCCGTAGATGCCCATAGTTTCCTGAAACGAGACATATTGCTATATATACAAGTTCCCGACAACAATCTTTTAACAATGTTCGAACAACAAACTGCTTCACGGTCTTATTTTTGGTCAGGTTACTTACCTTCATATACATAGCGCCACGCCCCCCGCCCCGCCCCCGGCCGCGGCCACGTGGAGTGCGGCCTCGCCCCCCGCGCCCGCCCCGCCCTCCTCGACCCTTCCCTGACCCACTAGCTTCTGGTGGCGTCTTCCCAAACTCCTCCAGTTTCGTACTGTCAAGCTCAACCTTCACTTCCGGCGTTTCGCCGGTCGAAAAATTTCCAGAAGAATTCCGTCGCCTACTTGATAATGGCGTTATGCACACCGATGGCATTTTGTCCAGAGCCTCGGTCATCCGCGGAAGCTTGATTCTCGAGCTGGTGGGGTCAATCTCAACAGTGGGCGGCCGGTCCTCCGGTTCGTCGGCAGGCTCGATCACCACGATGGTCTCGAGCTCTGTCGGCGGCGTGGTTTCACCGCGGCGCCCTCCGCGCCCTCTGCCTCGGCCACGCGGCTTCTGCAGTATAGCTGGCCTATCCCTGAAAAACAATTTGTTGTGATAATCTCATTTTAGAACATAAACAGATCGAAAGTGTGGCTAGAAAAATAATTTTACCTCATTAGACGAAGCGACCGCTGCGGTCGCTCTTCAAGGGCAGGAACAGGCAATGTGGCAGGCTTTGCACCTTCCGACACTGGCAATTTTCGTGGTCGTCCACGTTTCTTAGGTTGCGGTGTTAACACTTCCACTGGTTTAGGAATTTCGATGATCTCTGGAGGTTCTTCTAAAGACTTCACTTCCAGAGGATCTTGAGAAACCTCTTCAGGAGTAGTGCCAAAATCACGGTAGTCAGAGTTTTCGTTGATTATCATCTCCTGTAGCTCAGGATGAGAATTTTCAACAGGAGCAACTTCAACTGCATCTGAATTGCTCACTGAGGCATTTAATTCTATATCTGTAGCCACAGTTTGAGCTTTCTCTGAACAATTTGTATTATTATGCAATGTTTGCATTTGTTTTGCTTGTAAATTAGACAGAATATTGTGTAATTTTGAGTTGCCATTCTTTGAACAGTTTTCATTATTTAATATTGAATGATTAACAGTTTTAAGTCCTTGTTTCATGTCTAAACTACTTTTTGTAGGTGATGGTGGAGAAGCTTTTGTAACAGGAGTTATAGTTAAGGATTTATTGGAGAGAAGTTGCCCTAATTTTAACCTCTTTGTTTGTAACAAAGAAAGGTCGGTTTCTTTATTTTCGGGAGGGCTAGTGTCTGTGGCTGAGGGTCTCTTACCCATATTTCGCCGAGCCATAGGCGTTTTCTCCGTATTTTCTACTATTCTTGAGCTTCGTAATCGTTTCCCTGTTGATAAATTTAATGAAGTATCCGCTGCTTGCTTTTTTCTACTATTTACATATTTTTTTGGACTTGGCTTATCGTTAATAATATCTTGAGTATTTTCAGTATAATTTTGTTGTGTATCCTCTTTAGGCCTCTTTACTTCTTCAGTTATTATTTTAGCTGAGGGACCATGGTCAGTCTTATTTATTTTTAGTATTATTCTTGGAGAATCTTGACCTGAGCTTTGATTTGTTATTTTATCAGATATTGTGATTTCTAATGGTTTACTTATGTTCTCATTTACTTTTTCATCTTGTATTGGATGCAAACCTGCATCCAATGATTTATTAATATCATTGATCTTATCAGGGGTTGAACTTCCTTTCTCAATTTTTTCCAATTTTCCAGTATTTGTTTTATCTGAACTTTTATTTCCTGAGTCAACCAAATAATCACTATTTACAATACTTTTGTCATTTTTCTCAACTGGTAGAGCATAATTTACTATTGGTGACACTTCGAGACTCTTATCCAAACTGCACTTAGTATTTTCTAAAAGTTTTTTCAACAAGGTACAATTTTGTACCGATGAATACTTTTGTCTACTGATTGCTTGCATCATACTAGACTCTGATGTTGCATCAGTAGTTCCATAGTTAATATTTTTGTGTTCTTGGCTAGAGGGACTTGCTTTTACATCATTGGGCTCCTTCAATTTACTTGCCTCAGATAATAAAGGTCCTGACATTAAAGAATCACTTGCAGGGACTGTATCTGATTTGGTATGGTTTTCTTTTTCAGTTATAGGCAAGGTTTTATCTTTTACAGATTTATCTTCACTTTCTTTCCTATTTTCAATCAAGTCTATGCAGTTTTGTTTAGGTTTCTCTTCAGAAGAATTGTCTTTTGCTGAAGATGGTATATCATTGACTGGTACACCACTTTTCTTAAGATTTTTGTTGTCCAGACATGGTTCTGATTTCGTTTCCAGTGCATTAGCTACCTTCTTTTTTGGTGACAAAGATCTTTCATCACTTATATTGTTACAAGCATGTTCATTATTATAAGTCTCTGTCATGGTTTTCATATTAATTTTCATGACTAATGGAGGATTCTTTGTTATTACTTTGTCCCCAGAATCATCCTTTGGTTTTGATAGTTCAGCGTCTTCAGGCCTCAGAACTGGTTTAATATTCAATTTAGTCACAACTGGTATGGGACTATGGCCATCAATTTTTAAGTGTTCCTTTTTAGGGGATGAGGGTGAGATATTTTCTCCTGGTTTTACTAATGGTTTAATATTTAATTTAGTTATAACAGGAATGCTTTGTTCACTTGATGAAACTGCCTTAGATGATTCCTCTAAACTATCAGGTTTTATGATGGGTTTAATATTCAGTTTTGTAACCACAGGTATATGATCTCCATTATCATCACTTGAATTTCCAGTCTCTGATGATTGATTTTCTGAATCTTTTAATGTTTCTTCATCTTGGGGCTTAATTATAGGCTTAATATTAATTTTAGTTACAACAGGTATACTATTTTCATCAATGCCAGCATTCATATCATCACAGTCTTTTTCCTCTGAAGAATTCTCCTCAGGATTTTTTATTGGTTTAATATTTAATTTAGTTATTTTAGGTACATCATCTACACTAGAATCTACTTCATTATCTTTAGGCTTTATTACAGGTTTTATATTTAATTTTGAAACTACAGGAACTTTATTATCAAAGTCCTCCGAGGACTCTCCACTGTCTGTAGGTTTCAAAATAGGCTTGATGTTTAGTTTTGTTACTACAGGGATATGTTCAGAGCTGTCACACATTGTTGAAGACCTTGTTACAGGTTTGATTGTAATTTTAGGCACATGCTGACTTTCTTTGACTTCAGCTGATGGAGAAAATGACTCGGCGGATATCTTAATCTTAGGAATTTCACTTTCTTTACTGGGGGTTTCTGGTGGTTTCAATGGTTTAATAGTCAGCTTTGGGCTCAGGGGTTGGCTTTCTGATTTTGATACTGTTTTTATTGTTAGTTTTGGAATCTTCTCAGGTTGTGTATCTGAAGATAGCTCAGATTGGCTAATTACCATCTTTAATTTAGGTTCTTGCTCATCTTTTTCATCCTGTTGGAAACCTTTTATTGTAACCTTTGGAACATTTTTTTCAGTATAAAATTTACCTTCACTTTCAGTGCCAGGCTTTCCTAATTTTATAGTAACTTTTGGAACAACATCAGAAGGTCCATGATCAGAAGTATATGCTTGATCTGAAGTACTAGTTTCATCATTTTCTGAATATTCCGACTCTGAAATTTCACTACTGCTGGATTTTCTGTGAATGTCATTTATTTTCTCTGGAGGCTTAGGGATTGGTTTAATATTTAATTTTGTGATACAAGGTAACTGTTCAATAGAATTTGATTTAGCTTCCCCATCTGCAGAATGTTGTGATCTCATAGATCTTTCATTAATATTTTCTGGTGGTTTAAGAATGGGTTTAATATTTATTTTAGTCACACTTGGTATGTGTTGATTTTTGTCAGTTTTGTCTTCAGAATCTTGTTCAGCAGGTGGTCTTATAGGTTTAATTGTTACTTTTGGTACAGGTGATTTTATTTCTTCTGGTTGTTTTAGTTTGATTGTTAATTTTGGGACCTGTTTGGTTACCTCAGATTCTTCATGAATCACACTGTTTTTACTAATACTGCTGTTCTCTGTCTCTAATTTAGATTCTGGCAAATTTGACAAAGATAAGTTGAGTTTAAAGGGTGGAACCCTCTTTTGATCTTCTGGGAAATCCTTATTCCTTTTTTCTGGTTCAGAGTTCTCAGTGGTTGATACAAGTGATGCACTTGGAGGTATGCTTTCTTGTAAGGGTAAGAGTTCAGGATCATTTGTGTCCCTGTGTTTATCTTTGTCAACATTACTGACAATGTTCTGTTCTAAATCATTTACTTTAATGTCAGCTTCTGGTTCAACTGTGCTTGGTGTACAAATATTACTAGTTTCCTGTACTATATTACTTGAACTGGCATCAGTTATGATATTGGCATTAACCTCTGGTTCTGAGGAATTTAATACACATGAGATAGGCTGTACAGGTGGACAAGGGTCTACGTTATCATGTTTTTCTACTTCCTCTTCTTTAGGTGGTTGTAAATGTTCTATAATTGGTTGGGAATGTTCTTCAGAGCATAGTACTTGTTCAGGAGTTATAACTGGCTCCTCGACTACACAGTTGCTGGCTGATGTTGATGTTTCAATTTTGTCTTGAGATTGTGAGATACTAATTGTATTTGAAGATTCCTTATGAGCCTCAGGCAAAGGTAATGAATGGTTATCAGATGAAGTTGACTGACACTGATCCTTATTTGATTGAATAGATGGCTGATTAATAGAAGGCTCTCTATTACTACTACCAGTACTTACTTTTTGTCTAATAAGCTTAATTTTCTTAGGAGGACTCACAGATGTTTCTGCTTTGCAGAAACTAATTTCACTTACATTTCTAATCTCTTCTGGTTTTACATTACCATGTGTTGTGGGCACAGCATCAGATGAACTTGTCACATCCTTGGTAATATTTTCACTACTTTTTTGCTCAGTAGCAGGCAAATTAACAATTTGAGAATCAACGGTCGAGGACACTGTAGAATCAGGCCGGCGGTCACTTGGAGCTGGCCGTATGAGCCGTCGCCTGAGTGGTGACCGCACCTGTGGTTCAAGGAGAGCTGCTCTACCTTCACTAACACTACTATCACTAGAAGTCGATTCTGCACTTTCTACAGTCACATTGTCCCTGCTATCACTGGATGACACACACTTCACTGTTCGTTCCTGTGTACCACACTCATTAATGTCTGAAATTTTTTGCACAGTCTTTTCTTCACTGCTGGAAGGAATATTAGGTGGAGGGCAACTAGCAGTTGCCTCAGGTACCACATTTAACACAGCACTTTCTTCTGTTTGAGTTGAAACTGCAGGTTCATTACTCTCAGGCAAAGATGAGCTCTCTGGTACTGAATCAACACCACTAACTGATGCATCTTCTGACACAGCAGCAACTTCTGGGTGCATAGATACTGGAGGCCTATCACATTCATGCATAGATGAACTTTCAGGTAATGTGGATGTTTCAGATACCACATTTGATACAGCACTTTCTTCTGGGTGGGCAGACACCATAGGCTCATCAGGTTCAGGCATAGAACTTTCTGGTAATGATGATGCTTCAGACACCACATTTGATACAGTATTATCTTCTGGTTGTGAAGATACTACAGGCCTATCATGTTCAGACACAGATGAACTTTCAGGTAATGATGATGCTTCTGATACCACATTTGATAAAGTAATATCTTCTGGTTGGGAAGACACTATATGCTCAACATGTTCAGGTGTAGATGAACTTTCTGGAAATGAGGGTTCTTCGGCTACTGTATTTGTCACAGCGCTATTTACTAACTGTGCATGCTCATGTGGTTCAGATATAGATGAGCTTTGTGGTAATGGCTCAGGGATAGATGAACTCCCTGGCAATGATGTTGTTTCAGATCGCACATTTGTCACAGCACTATCTTCTGGTTTTCTAGACACTACTGGGCTATCGCATTGTGGCACAGATAATCTTTCTAGTAATGGCATAGCCTCAGTGATCACATCTGACCCAGCAACGTTTTCTTGCTGTGTAAACAATGCAGATTCATTGCTCTCAGGCAAAGTACTAACCGGTAATGAAGATACACTACTAGCAGGTGCCACATTTGACACATCACTATTTTCTGGTATTGTACACACCGCAGGTTGTTTACTTTCTGCCACAGAAGAGCTTTCTTGTGTTGATGTTTCAGAGCTCCTGGATGGCTCAGATGTCTCATTTGACACAACAGTATCTTTCACTTGTGAAGAGAATTCATGTACACCTTGAAGCAAAGATGAACTTTCCGGCACTGAATCAACACAGCTAATGGATGCCTCAGAAACCACATCTGACAGAGCACTGTTTACAGTTTGTGGAGACACTGCAGACTCATTACTCTCAGGCACTGATAAACTTTCTGATACTGAGTCAACGGAGCTAACAGATACCTCAGGAACCACATTTGACACACCACTGTTTTCAGTTTGTATACACACTGCAGGTTCATTATTCTCAGGCATAGATGCACTTTCTGGTAAGGTTGCAACACTGTCTGGATTTGAAACGCCATGTAGGGATGATGATTCGGCTTGCGTTTGAATGCCAGCTTGATTTAATTGTTCACTTTTGGCACTGTCGACAGCCGATGCTTCGACGGGAAGGGGCGCTGAGTTGTTGTCGCTAATCTTAGGTGATTCTTGTATGATATTCGAGTGTTCGCTAGTCAGTTCGAGTTCATCAAAAAGCATGTCAACAGATTCTGATTCTAGCGGTACCCGCTTCGGTGCGCCCGGACCGTCGACAATTTCATCTATCATATCCAGAATCGCCTCGGTGCTTGTGTTGACGTCTTGCGCCGACGGCGATGGAACGCTATCACCGTCGAAGTTATCCTCCGACATTGCGGGAGTTTCACACGACGCTCGAGCTTCGGATGATTCCTGCTGGAAACTACTAGTTGCATTGACTTCCTCGGCCAGTCCGACGTCCTTTTCCCGCGCCGATGCACGGCGGGAAGCGTTCGTCGCTGTGCCCGCATCATCTTCTGAACTCTCCATTATCTACTGTTTTGCGACGCTGTCATATCTGAAATATAAAACGCTCGCTGGGTGATATTTACGTTACGAACGGATAACCTGGCGACGTGCGAGATTGACAAGCCACAGGCACCATTCTAATTCACCATAACGCTACAAAATTTCGTTCACGGGGTCCACAGCGTTGATTATATACCTACACATGTACTTTAATTTCATATTCACGACGTTTAGATGTTATCCGAGTACGCGCGAGGTCTTGGAAACTATTCAACAGCGTAAACCGGCAAACAAAAAGCTTGTATACGCCATTTTTAAAACCAAAGACATGGCAGGTTGGGACGTACGGGCCAATAAAAAATATCCTATACGGACAATTCGGCCATTGTCGTGTTGGTAAACTGCATGAAGCCCATAGATCGCTCCACTTGAGCTTTTAGCTTGTAAAAGAGTAATAAATATGTCTTTCGACATGTGTTAAAACGAGTCAGACAATAATTTTCTTTGGTTCCATGAGAATTATTTGTGGTGGCAACAATGTCATACATCTTTCTAGTTTTTATTGAATGATAGGCAACGCGATATGCGCGTCATGTTGTGTTATTTTATTGTTATTTGTTTAATTTATGAGCATGTCTATCAATAATTGATATTTTTAAATATACTTGAAATAAATTATTTTATAAAGTACGTTCATGTAAAATATTAGTTTTTCTAATTCAAATCGGACGTTTTTTACTTTAGAAAATATTCATTGGTTTTAGTCGATTAAACGTATGACAAAAAATGTTTGCTAGACGACTATAGAGTGTATCGATTTCTACACTTAAGCGCCGTATTCACCATCTGTCACGGCTGTACGTCATGCACGATGCACGACGCAAAAACAACGTGAATACTGAATAGGCTTGACGTACGTCCAGTACGTCATAATCACGGTGTTTTTGCTTCGTGTATCGTGTATGACCTTGGCGGGACGTACAGCATGATGGAACGTGAATACGGCGCTTTAGGTAATTGTAATGAAATAGAACGACCAAGAACGACTTTGCGTTTGGTTACACCATAGACAATAAATAACCGCATCTTAGTACTGCAAAGGCAAGGATGTAACGTTACTCAGTGTAAAATCGGTGCCGTAATGCATAAATGCAGACGTTTCATTTAGTTTAAGAGTTTAGCCAAAAAGATCTGGAACTCCTGAACACTGACGGAACAAGTTGGTGGAAGAGAGCCAGGCAATCCTGGGTGAGGCCTACTATCGCCTGCAGGATGGTTCAACCGACACCTTAGATCGCAGATTACATGTGGCTTGTACTGGTGTTTTTAGGGTAGATACAAACTAATGCTTTGTTCTGATGCGGGTAGGCAGACACCAGAAAGCCGCTTGCTACGATACTTACAACTTATACATAATATTTCTTTCGACGCCGCACAGTAATTATTGCGAATACAAAAACCCCACTCACTCTTCATATACTGGGGTAGTGGAATAGTAATTTTGTTCAAACTTCAGAACACGTGAAATGTGGTATGAATGACAACCGGTCAAGAGACAATTAAAACAAGTAACCGTGACCCTGGAACATAAAGGTCTATTGAAGGAACTTAATTTTAAAGTCTGACAAGTGGCATCCCCTTCCGCTCCTCCCAGGTTAGAGAACTCATTTTGATTTAAAAATAATCTCAAATGGAGCTATCTCTGTTGGCATGGGTTTCGGCATGACTACTCATCACCAGTTATCTCTTTCCTGTAAGACATAATCATGTTTGTGGTAATGTCCAATGCGGAGTATTGAATTATTGTCCTTGTTTACTATTTATTGCAATTATTAAATACTATTAATATGTTTTCTTATCAAAATGTTTTATTGGTGAAGAGAACACTCGTTAGAACTTTTAAAAAGCCATAGACATATAGACTGCAGCGAGCGAGAAAGTGGCACTATCTATCTCTTTTCTGTAAAGTGGGGAAGGCAACTGTCAAAGTGGCGCTGCGTACGATTATCCCTAGTATTATTACTGTACTCTGTGGATTATCCCTAGGATTATCCAGTTCACAACAAAGAAATTATCTACAGGTAAAAAAACGTTTGAACGATATATTATTAATGTTGTGTAAAAGGCTGCAAAAATGTTGGAACACACAAATTGACAACGAACACTATTTTGTATCAAAGGTCAGTAAATATCACAAAAAAATCTGTTTTTTTTTGTAGCAGTGGATACTGGCCACTGATTTAGATAAAAGACTGCACCTTCCCTATTGCTTGAGGAGCTCGGGGCTAAATAGTCTGTCATAGCGAGTTTCCTCCGTGTCTCGAAAGCACTTTAAACCGTTGGTCTCGGCTATAAATCTTTGACAGTCGTTACTGTTAGTCAGAAGCTCTAAAACCTGACAACCAGTCTTACCATGGGGTGGTATTGCCCAGTTACTGGGTTGTGGAGGTCCGACAGGCAGTCGCTCCATGTAAAATACTGATATCCAGCTGAATCTGGTTTGACTGGAAGCCGACCCCAATATGACTGCCCCTTCCCTATCCGAGTAGCAGATAAAACTGGCCATACTTTAGATAGATAGATATAGAGATAAAAAACCTAGTGGTCGCTACATAAAACTTTCCTGTAACAGAACAGAGTTAGGTAGTGCCACTTTCTCGCTCTCTATAGTCTTTATACATATGGTTTTTAAGTTTTCCAGTAACCATAAAAAAAATTGATTAAAAGCTATTAAGGTGGAACGACAGTAGTAGCCCGTGAAATTTAAATTTTCATGTATTTTTTGCAATTTGCTTAACAGTGTCAAGTTATAACTTGATCAAAATATGATTCGCGACAATAACAAGTTTAGTTTTATATACAAGAATAATCAAAACAGTCGCTCCATTCACTCTCACAAATATTTGATCAAAATTAGTTAGATTTCGGATTTTTTACCAAATTTGAGCTAATCTTTGTGAGCGGGACTGGAGCGAATGTTTTGATCATTCTGATATGTAAAGTTATGCTTTTTATTGTCGCGAATCATATTTTGATCAAGTTATAACTTGACACTGTTAAGCAAATTGCAAAAAATACATGAAAATTTAAATTTCGCGGGCTACGACTGAGCCTCCACCTTAACACCTACCCTCATGGGAAAAAGGCGCGAGTTTATGTATGTATTTAAAAATATCCCCGCTTTGGACTTAACCATAGACAGTTTTTTAAGTTCTTTTCCCTCTTTGGGACAGGGCTGCGTTTAAGTCAACCATCCAGTTTAAAATTTATACGGACTAAACGTTAAACACCCCGTTCAAGTACACTGAGAGGTGAAAAATTAAACTGACTAAAATTTTATACACCCCGTTCACGGTCGTCCGCTGGTATAAGTTTTCGCCTACTGGGATAAATCTTAGCGACCTTTTTACCTCGCTAAATTTTATCCTGCTGTCAGATGGCTGTCAGATTGACTTTGACATGGAGCTGTTTGCTCAATTCGCTCTCTAGAAACAAATATTTGTAACAATGACTTATTTTATCACCTCCGTGAACTTTATTTGTGTGTGACAAGTAAATAAGATTTGAAAAAAAAATGAGAATAACTAATAACAAGCTGAGCTGTCAATTGAATTTGACAGTTAAACCTATGACTCCGTTCAGCGAACTCTCGTTAGTTTAATTTTTATCTGGATGGTTGACTTAAACGCACCCCAGGCAAAGGGATAACCATAGATACTAACTATGACTTCAGGAAAAAAATAGATGATAGATGGTAACCCGCTCTTCGATACCTCTATTTCTATTTCAGTGGGGTAAATTTTATATAGCCAAAGTGACCATAGCTCAGTCCATCCCAAAGAGTATATTAGTAAGTCCATCCTTTAGGTCTGCGCTGGCTGTCGATTGCCAACAGTCAATGCTGTCACCTGTCATTTCGGTGAGCGAGCGTGTGCTGTGTGAGATTGGGTTTCAGAAGAATAATAAAATACATTCGTAACTGTGTTTTTACAGTAGTTAGTGTATGACGATATAAGTATTATTTAAAATGACTACAATCAGACCATTTACATGTGAAGATATGTTAAAATTTAACAATGTGTAAGTTCATATTCTTGTTATAAACTGAAACCAATCTGATTTTATTATTGTGCTATGCAGTAATACTCCAAAAACAACCCTGGATCTGAATACTATAAATATAAACTATTATATTTACTAAACAAATTCATTTAATAATACTATTTTTAGGAACTTGGATCCCCTGACTGAAACTTATGGGTTATCATTTTACACTCAGTATTTAGCACATTGGCCCGAATATTTTCAAGTTGTGGAGTCACCAAGTGGGGAAATAATGGGATACAGTAAGTGACCAACTAGCTACAAAATTGCAACCAAGTTTAATTTATGTTCCACACAAGTTGCCTTTTGTAACTTATTGATATTTATTTTATGCTTTCAGTAATGGGGAAAGCTGAAGGGCATGGAGACAACTGGCATGGTCATGTAACTGCCTTGACTGTAGGCCCTGAATACAGACGACTAGGCCTTGCTGCTACACTCATGAATATTTTGGAAGATGTGTCAGAGAAGTCAGTTCCCAAAAATATCTCACAGCACAGATCTTCTCTGTCTTTTGATTCATCAAATAACAAATTTGTTTTTTCTTTTTCAGGAAGAAAGCTTATTTTGTAGATCTTTTTGTAAGAGTAAGCAACAAGGTTGCAATTAATATGTATAAGAATTTGGGATACATAGTTTATAGGACTGTATTAGAATATTATTCTGGGGATCCAGATGAAGATGCTTATGGTAGGAAGTTTTTAATTTTTTAACTGGGATTATAAAAAGATTTAAACATTTAACTAATTGGGGCTTATAATTTTTCTTTCCAGATATGAGAAAGGCCTGTTCAAGAGATGTACATAAAAAGTCAGTCATACCATTGACCCATCCTGTTCGACCAGAAGATGTAGACTAATATCAATAAATCACTTTTATTTATGTCTTACATTTTATTTATAAAAACTTAAATTAATCATCTTCAACTTCACTTCTCTGTGGTGGTGTTTGTCCCTCTTCCTCTTCATCTTGCTTATTTTCAGTCTCTGAAGGTTGTGTGACTTCTTTTTGTTTACGCCAATTCTTGGCAGCAGCAAGCAATTTAAGATTAGGTCTAACCATTTCATCCTCAGGGAAGATGTAATCAAATACTTCCTCCCACCCTTCTTCAACACCACTTTCACTGATAATCTTTTGTCTCTTTTTAACTCTTCTTGGCATTTTGGCCATAACCTTTTCAAGCTTTTCTTCTTCACCAATTTCTGTTTCAAAATCTTTCCATGCTTCTAGTAGAAGTACTCTTGCTTCTTTTTCGCCAGCACTTCGAAGGCTATCATTCGCACGCTCGTACACACGTCGTGCTAGATCTACATTGATGTTATCGGCATTTTCAGCATTCAGTTCAAACTTGGCATATGAAAGCCATACTTTCACATGGACTGTTCTCTCCAACAACCTTTCATAAAGCTGTCTAGCTTTCTCAGTTTCTCCCTGTTGAACTTCAAAATCTATGAAGCTTTTCCATAGCAATTCTGGCATATCTAATCTTGGCTGTCCCACTGCTATTTCATAAATTGCCCTGGCCCTATCAATATCACCTAATAATGTCTCTAACTCAGCAAACTTGATCCAGGTTATGCAGTTTTCTGGACCATATTCCAAAAACTTTTGGTATAATATTCTGCATCTATCAAATTCTCTCAATTGTATTTCCAAATCAATATAACCTCTATACAATTTATCTCGAGGGCATATGCCAAGAGCCATTCCCAATGTCTTTCTTGCTTGTTTTAGATCTTTACATCTGACTTCAAATTGGGCATACATTAACCATATTTTGGAGAATGTAAATATTTTGTGTGGTATCAGTTCTAAACATGTCCTGTAAACTTGTCTTGTTCTTTCAGCATCTTCAGCCTCTAACTCTTCATATAATGCATAGTTAATCCACAGATAGATATAGCGTCGCCAGAACTGCTTGTCTTTAGAAGGAGGAACATTTGCTATAGCTCTTTCATAGGTGTCCCTAATGTCATCAACATTACCCTCATTTTCAACAAGTCTAATATAATCAAACCAAGCATCATAGTTGGTAGGATTCTCAATAACTTCCTGCTCATACATGTATTTTCTCTTGTTAACAATAACATCTTCAATACCAGATCGGTCACCATACTTCTTCTCATGTATTGTGTATGCTTTATACAATTCTTTGTTTCTGTCTTTTGGAATATGATCCAAAGCATATTTGTAAATAACTCTTGCTCTGTCATGTTCTTTTTGGTTCTCTTCAAACTTGGCAAAAGCAATGAACAATCTTTCATCAAGTTCTTCATCACCAAAGAACTCCACAGCTCTTTCAAAAACTTTTCTTGAACCATTTATGAATCCATGATTTTCTTCAAACTTTGCATATTTTATCCAGTTCTTTACATCAGGATGTACCATGACAAACCTTTCATATATTTGCCGAGCCCTATCTAATTCCTTGTACCTTAATTCAAAGTTAATGTATGTTTGCCATGCTTGTTCATCTGGTTGCCATTCCATCCAGCGTTCAAAGACCTAGAAAAGATATGAAATAATTACACACAAGTCTCATTTTATTGAATCATTCATGATAAACATGATTTTCAATACATACTTGTCTGGCACCTGCAACATTCTCCAACATCTCCTCCATGTAGGTGTACTTGTACCAGAACTGAGACACTCTGGGCAGTATGGTAACAGCTCTATCCCACAAGTTACGAGCATGATTCACTTGCCTGTTCCTCATCTCCATTTCAGTGTACTTCAACCTGGAGTAAAAATAAAAATAAACATCTACTGGGTGAAAAAAAATGTTTTCACAGATTCAAATAGTGGTAGGACACGGGTTAGAGGAGGAGAATGATGACCTTACCATAGGGTAACATTTCTGTGATCCACATCCAGAGCTCGCTCATAAATAGATCTTGCCCTCTGAACTTGCTTCTGCGATTCTTCCCACTGAGCATATTTGAGCCAGTTTCCAATAACCTGAAAACAAAAATGATTTTGTTAACATCTCATTATGAGAATGTCATTACTTCACTTTTCAACTAAGAATAGTTGAATTCGAGGTGAGAGTCTGGGGATCTGTCACACAGGGTATCCTAGTATGAATGGAGTCTCTCACAAAGGAACATATTTTACTTATTTCTTTTCTACTTTGTGTAAAAAATAAACTATATTATTAATAAAAAATGTAGTAGAATAGTTTTGGCACATTATTGTGACTTCTTGGATGTTATTCTAATACCTACACACTTAACAAGAATTATACGAATGTAACATTCAATAGATAATGATAGCAAACATAAAAACTTATTAACACAGTCCATTTTCCAAAAAAATACTAGTCATAAAAGTTGATGTTACAGGCTCCAAATGTATCAAGGCAGAAGCAGGAAGCCTTGAATAAGTTGAATTTATGGCTTATAGCAATTTAGTACCTCAATACATTTATATTTCAAAATCCTGCTACACACTTTTCAAATATCACAATAGTTCTGACAAGTATTTGTAGTCATTAACCATAATATCGAAGTTTTTAGGTTAGGTGTTCCAAAACACAGTAATTTTACACTCAAATAAACAGTGGCAGCTACGTACGAGTCTGTTCTTGCGGATATTGTCTTCAAATGCTTTTCTTTTACGGTGCTGATAATCCCGCAGTTCTTCTGGATCAGAGATCTTTTGTTTCGGCGGTGGTGGCAATATCTCCAAGTCTCTCTCTTTGGCTTCTCTTAGAAGTTGTTCAGCAGTAATTTGTATCTCTGCTGGTGCTTTATTTTTAACCTGAAAGTATACAAGTTAAGGATAAATAGGGTTAAAGTGGGCAGTAACTGTAACACAGCTGTGGGCTATGAAAATGCAATGTTTACCTTGGCCACTTTGGGCATTTTTGTAGTTTTACCGTCCATGGTAATTCCAGACAATAAGTTTCTGTAAAGATTTATTTATATTGAAATAAATTCGTAAATACAAAATGCTGAAAACAAGTCGTGTGTAAATATAGCATAGACAATAAAATCGACTGACAAGACAAGTCAACGAATGTCAAAGACAAACACAGAAGACAAAGCCTGATGCATGGACTGAGAAATGACCAAAACTGGCACTTCGTTGCACTTACTCTCTAGATAGACAGGAAAACAATTATTTGATAAAAGTTTATAAGAGTAAAAAGAAAGTTCCTTTTTTTGTTAATCCCGATGGGTTGGTCTTTCGCCCCTATAATGGTCTGTTTCTGTAGACCATAGATTCAATAAGATGAACTGCGCCTAAAATTGGCCATACTCTAGGTTAAAACACTACCTATCTCTTTCCTGTAACAGAAATATGAGACCTGCTCTTCGATGCCTCCCTTTCTAGTTGACTGGGGTCAAGTCTTCAGCTTTATTTGCATTAGTATTAATTGCGCAGTATAACTTAAAACTATAGCATAGAAAGAGCTCGTTGTCCACGTTCCCGCGGCATAAAGGCCTTGAAGCCATACCAGAAACATTCTATTCTATTTCTTATTATGGCAAACAAGCCGATTTCGACTATTCTGCCACTGTCGGAGGCGAATTGGACAAGCAAGTGGTGCGTATGCGAAACGAAAAATTAGTATACTAAAAAAGGGGAGCTATAGAAGTCTCCGTTCGATGACACAGTTGAACTTAATGTGAGTCTTCTGGGGTTAGTATTATGGGACTGAAACAAACAAAGAAATAAATTACATAAATAAAGTTATGTTACAACATAAAATATAACATATACCACATTCATAAAAACGGTTTATTTAGGGGGGAGGAAGGGCCTACAGTTTGATATTATTGTGACGGATGAAGATCATCAACGTCACAAGTAGGTCTGGAGAGGAATGTGTTAAGAGGGAGGAAAAGTTAATCGGGAGAGGGATCTTAATTACAGGAAGACGTTTATATAAATCTAGAGGAGGGACATTGTTGGAACATTCGAAAAAAATGTGGTCAAGAGTACCCTCCGCCAGCCCGCATTCGCATAGCGAGGAGTCGCGGACACGGATTTTATGGAGGAATACGGGAGTGCAACAGAACCCTAAACGGATTCTACAGATAGTTGATACGATCGTTTTGGAAAGTTTTTTGAAACTGAAGAACCACGGCTTTGGGTTTATGGTTGGTTGAACTGCGTAGAAAAAACCACCTTTCTTCTTGCTAGACAAGTCCCACTCCTTCTGCCAGGAGCGCTGTAGATCCAGTTTGGGAAGGGACAAAAGGTCGTAACCCTGGTGGGTATTGTGAGTGAGGTCCGACGTTACAGATGAGCAGGCATTTTTGGCCAAAATATCCGCGCACTCGTTGCCCCTGATGCCACAGTGGCTAGGAATCCAAACGAGCTGAACATCTTTTTGACTTTTGGTGCATGACAATAAAGAATTTTTGATTTTTAAAATGAGGGAACTGTGCAGTTTACTTTTAAAAGAGTTTTGGGCTAAGGCTTGCAAGCAGCTTAGGGAATCCGTAAAAATAACGGCTTGCTTAATATTATGATGAGCTTCTATAAAGAGACATGCTTCCAATATAGCCACACACTCGCCAGTGAATACAGAAGACTCTTTAGGGCATTTAAATTGTAATATGATATTGGAGCTATGGTAGTATACCGCAGCTCCAGTGTGGCTCGTGTCAGTTAACTTTGAAGCGTCCGTAAAAAATAATTCAAAACCACTCCAACGCTCGCCCACCAACGCGTTGAAGACCGAATTCGCCAACGGGGATGTTTTGGATATACCAATGTCAAAGGAGATTTTTGGGGTGAAATATAGAGTTTCATAAGAAAAATGGAACAGGGGTAATCTGGGATATTGGACTATTGGGCTTGTTAAATTTAGAAGTGAACGATAGGATTTTAAGGGCAAGGGAATTTCCTTATTTTTCCAGTGATTTGAGGTTCTGCACAAGGCATCTAACTCTTTCAATCTGCCAATAAGGGGATGTGTGGATCTGCAAATTAACCTGGACAGAAAACGGGATGCTAGAAATTGCCGTCTGAGGGCCAGAGGAGGTTCGGCGCATTCGACCTGCAACGCGTTAGTGGGGGAGGACTTCATACAACCTGAGATGATACGAAGGCACTTAGACTGTACTTTGTCCAGCCCAGCCAGAGCACCCTTGTTGCATGGAATAAGGAGGTATGTTCCATAGTCTAAAATGCTACGAATCAAAGCATTATAAACCAGTTTCATGGTGAAAGGATGGGCACCCCACCAAACACCCGTAAGGACCTTTAAGACTGAAATGGTCCGTTCACATTTTTGTATTATAAAATTTAAATGATTTTTGAAGGATAATTTTGAGTCTATAATGACGCCTAAAAATTTTACGTGGTTGACTATAGGAATGATATGGCCTGAAATATTTACCGAAATATGAGGGATGAGTCTTTTTCGAGAGAAAATAACTGCCGAACTTTTTGGGGCAGAAAGTGTTAGTCCATGGCTTAAAAGCCACTGGTTCAGAGATCCAGAGATAGACATAAGGATGATGTAGCGTCAACAATGGAAGTGTCTGTCACGTACAAAACAATGTCATCGGCGTATTGGAGAATCTTGCAGTTATTGTTAAGGCAGGTCCCAATATCAGCCGTATACAAATTGTAGAGTATGGGGCTGAGGACATATCCCTGGGGGAGTCCCTTCCATGTCTGTCTTCTGTCAAATTCCTCACCCTGAACTCTCAGAACCAGTGACCGAGACATCAGAAGCTCGCAAATGCATTGAATCATCTTCGCCGGGAGACTCAGCTGTTGCAGTTTTTGCCTGAGAATGGGAAGAAGTACATTGTCATAAGCAGAGGAGATGTCTAAGAAGGAGGCAACAACAGATTCATTTCTGGAAAAGGCTAATCGGATATCTGTTATCAGAATGCCAACGCTATCCATTGTACTTAGCCCTCTCCTGAACCCAAATTGATGGTTCGGCAGTAAGTCCCTCGATTCTACTAACCACTCAAGGCGATTTTTGATAAGATGCTCTAAAAGTTTGGCTAGGACTGACGCTAAAGCAATTGGTCTAAGGCCGTTCGGATCATCTGCATGTTTGCCTGGTTTCAAAAGCGGGATAATAATTTGTATTTTCCATTGGTCGGGGACCCAACCATGGTTATAACAATAATTAATAAAATTTAAAAAATACATTTTGGCTTTTTCACCAGAATGGGCTATAAATGAGTATGGTACACCATCAATACCGGGGGCAGAGTCCCGGACATGATTGAGAACCACACTCAATTCTTCCAGGGAGAAAGGTGCATCGAAGGGATCTTCTGTTGCATTATGTAGGGTTGTACTTTGGAGTTCTGTTAAGAGTGGAACATAAGGTGGGGCCAGTTTGTCAAAAAAATGTTCAGCTGTTTCCCTAGTGATGGGGGAGGAGATGGATGGAGAACACCCTCGTCTGAATCTGTTGATATTTTTCCAGACAGCTGAAGCCGGGGTAGAAGGGGAAAGAGATGTACAGTACTTAACCCAGCCTGAACGTTTCTTCTTACGAAGTAGGCGCTTGGTTCTAGCATTTGTCTGTAAATATGCCAACAGGTTTTCCGTGGTCATATCCCGGTTGTAACGCCGCTCAGCATCCTTCCTGTCCTTAATCGCGGAGGTGCATTCAGAATCCCACCAGGGAGGAGAAGGGATTTTGTTACGGGCACTATTTCTTAGTGGGAAACAGGAATCTGCACTAGAGGAAATGGCAGTTACAAAACCCTCATAACAACTCTTGGCATGATAGTGATCCTGGGTGTCTAATGAATTTGAGGTTAAATTTGGAAGAACATTAATTTTCTCCTCCAATGATGAAGCAAATTTTGTCCAATCTGGTTTAGATAGGTTATATTTCAAAAGTGGAGGAGAAGTTTTTTCTAAGTAAGATTTGTTAAGAAAAGATATAACAATGGGGTAGTGGTCACTACCATGCGACAAGGTTGTGCATTCCCAATGGGCTGACGCTGCTAACTCAACTGAGCAAAATGAGAGGTCTACGCAACTTTTTTGTTGTCCCGGAAGAGATCTGCGTGTTGGACAGCCATTGTTAAGCACACAAAGGTTCAGGTCATCCAAGATGTCAACTAGTTCCATTCCAAAGGCATCACAGCGCTCAGAGCCCCATCTATAATGGTGACAGTTAAAGTCGCCCATAACCAACATTGGGCCCTGAACATTAGAAAAAATATCTTTTAAAATTGGCAAAAAGTTACGATGGGGGTGCGCAATATAGATGGAGAACACTGTGATGCCTTCAAACATCCCCGCAGCAATGCTCATATCGCCTGTAAGTGAAGGAAGAGGGGAAGGGAGAAGTGAGACCCGATTGTTGACCAGGAGGGCAGATCCTCCATAGCCATCAGCTCGGTCACATCTGAGGATGTTAAAATGTGGCATACGGAAGCTGAGACTTGGTGTAAGCCAAGTCTCAGCTATAGAACAAGCCAATGGCTTATATTTATTTAAAAGGAAAATGAGGTCGTGTTTCTTATGCCACACGCTCCTCACGTTCCATTGAAGGAATATTTGGCGAGACGCCATTTTTAAAATCTAAAAGAAGTGTTACAAGTTGGTTGGCAACGTTGGACGGTGATGTATTAGAAGAGGAAGAAATGAGATTAGGTATGAGTTTAATGAGTAGGTCAATAATGTTAGAAATATTATTGTTGTGAGAGGGATTATCTGAGTTAAGAGCGCAGCCATTGGGCTGTGAAAGTTGGGGGTAACTAGTCAGTTGCTGGTGTGCAACTTTGTCATAGGATGGTGATAGAGGAGAGTGGGATTTAGGTTTGAGGGTTATTGTCTTGCGGTAAGACTGGGACGTAGGAGTTTTGGTAATATTGGCATAGCCGCGGGAGACTGTTGGGATGGTTTTACTAGCCTCAGCATAAGAGATGGACTTCTCCGCCATAACAGTCTTTATGGCTTTCTGCCTACCATGCTCGGGGCATGACCCGCTATCAGCAAAGTGATTACCCGAACACAATATACAGAAGGCCTCGCCCTCAGAAATGTTGCAACCATCACCGGGGTGATCGTGGCCACATTTACTGCAGCGTGGTTTTGATCTGCATGCGTTTGCCACATGTCCAAACCGACAGCACTTACGACACTGAATTGTTGGGAAAATGTACTGTTCCACAGGAAGGGATGTGTAACAACAAAAGACTCTCTTAGGAAGAACTTGTCCGTCAAATGTAATCACGCAGGTTTCTGTGGGTTTCCATTCGTTGTTCCCATCTCTTTGGACTTTGCGATTAATGCGGCGAACCTTAAGGATTCGTCCACATCCAGAGGGAACCTTAAGGTATACTAGGGTTTCCTCTTCTGTGAGATCAGAAGGGACACCTGTTACTACTCCCATCCTTGTAATGTTGAATGTGGGGATGTACGCAGTGTAACTATTTTTGGGGAGGATAGGGTTTACAAGAAAGGAGTTGGCGTCCTGGGGAGAGGTGAACTCCACTGAAACGCGGTTCCGTCCCACTCTTTTCACACCACCAAGGACTATATTGGATATATTATTATTCATTAAAAACTTTCCGAAATTGACCGGATGTAAAGTGGAGCCAGAGTTGGATTGGGATGATTCTATACGGGAGACGTGGATGAGGTAAGGGGGCTTGTCAATTGCCGAATATCTAATACGGCCAATTTGATTCCGCATTTGTTTATTGGGAGGGGTGGGTGAAACGGTTACTTCGTCTCCGGGACGCTTCCGCGAGAGTTGGTCGCGCTGGGGCTGGGATGTATCCATCCCTGAGGCGGCGCAAACAACCTCCGCGAACTGCGATAATGGGTTCGGGGAAGGTGGGAATGACAATGGGATTGGAATGTCGGGGGGGTCAGGATCGGGAGGTTTATCTAAGTCCATTTTGGACAAAACTACGTTAAGATAGGACTGACACAATACAAACCTTATAACAAACACAAGGACAACACACTTAAACAGTAAAAAGTCACAACAAGGTATCAACAGTCACTTATAGACAGCAGAAAAATTCACACACACGTGCTAGCCAGACACCGTGGCGAGAATTCAACCAGAAACATTAAAAAAAGACGTTAATTTGACAGTTTAGTATTGTCAAATCTGTCTAATGGCCAAAATAAATATAACCTCACTTTTAATTGGTTTAATTTCTTCACTAATTGTAAATATATTATGTGAAATAAGTTATTAATAAAATCTATAATCCATATTATTATAATCCATAGTTTCCGTCATGTTTTATTCATTAACTCGTATTATTTCCCCACGTAATTCAAGTAAGTATCCTCCCAGTATTTTCTTTCGAATTTTGGACTTTTGCTCAATTAAAATAACGAAAAGGTAGCAAATAAAAGCCTTCATTTCTTAACTTCCAGTTGTACGAGTTACCACACGATTTTTCAGTGAACATACTACATCAGCAAGAGAAAAAAGAATCGACGAACAAATAGACTACTTAAAGTCAATAATTGAAGATAAAACAGAAGACTGGACCGTTGTTAAGAAAGATGTTCTGTCCAAACAAGGCAATTTAAACCAAAAAAATGTTGATGCTGTTATGTTAAACTATATGATAAGTTTGAAGAATTATAATTCTGCACTATCTTTTGCAGAGCATGTAAAAAGTTCAACTGAAGAACTATCTTTAGGCACAATTAATGCCTTGTTAAGTCTATACTATGAAATAGGAAAAGCAGACAAACTATCAAAAGAGCAAACTCAGTTTATTTTAGATGTTCACAAGAGTTTACACGATAAATACAAGTTTCTAGAGTACTTTACATGTGAGCGACTGTTACATGCACTATGTGCTATAGGTGAATGGGAAAAAGCTATAAAGGTTTTAGATGAGATACATTTAACCACTGTTCCTACACATTCAGCCTATAGCACTCTTATAGCTACATTTTTCAAACTTAATAAAAAGAAAAAAGCTTTAGAACTTGTCAATGAAAGTCTCAAGTATAAGAGACCTCTGCTAGAGAATGCCTATGAAGCATGGTTGAATTATATTCTAAGAAAATATAAAGATAAGAAAGTTATAGCAAAACATTTGGATGAAGTTTTTTCATTTGTGGCTAGACACTGTGCTATTATTCCTATGCATACTGCCAATAAATTTAAAGAGTTGTATGACTCTATGGACTGGGATGCACAATTTACTAAGATAAGGAAAGTGGAGTAAGTGACACTTTTGAATTGAGAAACTCTTTTTTTTCTTTCATCATTAAAAAAAAAATTACAATAATCATCAATGTTTTTTCTTGTTTTAGTGGGCAATGCGCATGCTGTAAAGACACATTAGACAGTTTATCATTGACTGATGAAGAATTCACCTTGTTACAGCAAAATGTGAAAGAAAAACTAATTGTAGGTTCAGATTTATTCTTAAAAACATCTCCTGAAGAACTGAAGAGGTTCTCAGATTTTGTAGAGAAAACTGCACCTTATGACATTGTTTTAGATGGACTTAACATAGCCTACACTGTGGGTGCAGGCAGTAATATGGATAAGGTCAAATTACTGAATAATGTTGTAGAACATTTTCTAAAGCAAAAGAAAAAGATCTTGCTTTTAGGCAGGGAACACATGATGAGGTGGAATAAAAGAATCATGCAGCAAATCATGAATAATACAAGTTTTTTCTTAACTGATAATTTGTAAGTAGACTCTTGAACCTCACATTTTAATTTTCTCCTGTTTTATAATTTTTAGTACTACTGAAAAACTTTGAAAAACAAGACCAGGCAGTATTAAATTTTCCATTTACACAACAAGAAAAAGTCTAAGGTCTAGCTAGAATCTAAAACCAACACTTTTTTATGTAGACTCTAGATAACAATTGTGTAAACCAGGCTTAACCCTTCACAAATCACAGACAATATCAAATGCTTTTATACACTCTACAGATCCCAAGATGATCCATACTTCATAACTGCAGCTATACTAAGTGGTCCACAGACAGACATAGTGTCCAAGGACTTATTAAGAGGTCACAAGTTCCTCTTGAAGGAGGAGAATCTAAGACAGATATTTAAAAGGTGGCAGTGGCAACATCAGTGGATGGTCTACCCTAGTAAACTCAAAGGACCTGTACAGGTAAAAAATATATGCTATTCTTGATTATTGTTCTAAAAACCAGAGTTGGCACAGCATGCCTGCTGGAGTCAGGGAAACTGTCCATATGGGTAACTGTGACTCTGGAATGTAAAGGGTAATTGAATGAACACTGTGGATTTTAGTCAGTATGAGTCAGGCCTTTTCTTTCGCTCAATCCAGGGCAGAGTGATTTGATTATTTTACCTCCTAAAACAAGCAGGGATAGCACAGCATATTAGTTTTATGAAAGACTTTTTTTATAAACAAATTCTCACCCTAAGAATTCTTCCAGTACACCCACAAGGGTGCAAAAAAATGAAACTCACTTACACAAAACCCAGACTCTGAACAACTACTTGCAAATCACACAATTTGTTCCGTCCGACGATCTAACCCGCGACACGTTGCTCAGCAAATGTCTTGAAAAAAAAAAATTAAAACAGTATGCAACACCAAAAATCTCAGCTATTTTCTTTAGACATATTAAAAATTAATATTTTGTATATTTTCAGCCACCCCTGCAGTTCACCCCCTGCGCTCAAAAGAAGAACAACACCTGGCATCTTCCATTTGAGAGAGAGGTGTTGGCAGCAGCATCACAAATTAATGATGGAACACCAGATCTTTACAGCTGGATCTGTTTAAGGCATAAATGATTAATAAAAATCAATTCTTTTTGTAACAAAATCTTTTATTTTATGTAGTTGGTTGTAAATTTTTCATTCTAACTTAAAATATAAAAAATGTTAAAAGGAGTTTGTTACGCTTTTACGCTTATACCGTTGTACGATTTTTGATGATTTTTGTACAGAGGTAGGTGGGATTCTGTAGTGATTACATATTATTATACATAGGTTACGACCAGTGGCGGATTAAACGTTGAGAGCGCTGTAGGCAAGCATCTCATCGGCGCCCCTATATTAAAGATAACACGTAGATACTATAGTTTGACCAAAACCGATGTACCTTAGGAAAATGCGGTGAGATGGGGGCTTAGAAAAAAAGAGCATCAGTTTACGAAATTTTTTAGCTTTTTGGAAAAGAAGAAGCCAAATTTTCATTTTCATTCCGTTAAACGTGTCCGTACTTCAAGACAAGTCTTAATCTTAAAACGAGACCAATTTGAAGTCTTTTTTGAAGAGAAAGCTTGGTTAATGCAAGTTGCTTAGGTTTTAGTAGTTTTTTTATGACCTAGGTAGATTTTTTAAAATTTCTTCGAAGATAAGAAACTCGGTGCGGCTTGCGCCTCCCCTCGCAGCCTGCCGCCCCGGCCCTCTTGGCATGGCCCTCTTGTCCTAAGGGTAAATACGCCACTGGGTAAGACTGGCAGTCGACGCGACGAACATTGCAGTCGTATCTTTTCAACTTCAATCAGAGATCATGTACCATCGACAAAGTTGTTTGTAGGCGTAATTTTTAGTCAGTCCCATCGTATAATTTGTATTTTGTTATAAATTGAAGCGAATTGGGATTCTATGCAAAAATAATAGTTTCATTGTCTAAGTGGTGACTAACATATTGACATAATAAATTTTATGCTATATTGTATTTTTTTTCTTTTTTTACAATTCCGCCCGCGCGCCCCTTTGTACCTTCGCGCCCCTAGGCAGATGCCTAGTTTGCCTTAAGGATAATCCGCCTCTGGTTACGACGGTAAAGCGGGGGCCAACGAAGTCGCGGGCAAAAGCTAGTTTATAAACAGCTACCACGTTGAGACGCACAGAACCGAGAAATATGGCAAAAAGAGGCCTATACCCAGCAGTGGGTGATCCCGGGCTGATATGATGATGATGATGATGATGACCACGTTGAAAAAAGCAAGGGATGATAGGACAGAGTATTTTACTTTTATTCAACATACCTAAATTCATACGCAGTTATTCACCATACCTATACGCTTTAGTTACATACCTACCCAAAAAAGGGACACAGGATACCTTTTATCCCGATAAAAGAACTGTTCCAGACAAAAACTGCAGTAACATTCAATGATAATAGATGGCGCTGCGTGTTGCAGGCACTAAAGACGCACCAAAAAGGATTTCTTTTTTTGCAAAAAAATCATGGCATAAAGCTCTCTATGTCAACGTAATAAAAAAAAAAAACACATTTGTGTATGTCAAAAAAACGAAACAATCATGTAAAGTGAATTTTGGAGATTTTTTGTTTTAAATTAGTAGTGCTAAAAATAAACAAGCAATCATGCCGACTTCTTCAATGAAACCGTCCCCGAGGAATAGTCAGCTCCTATCTGAGCCGAGTTATTCTGACAGAAGTCTTAAAATCGTAAAAAAGGATCCAGCTGATGTAATAGAAAGACATAAAAAATATCAAGGTATAAAAATATCACTGCGTATTTCATTTTTTTACATAAGTATTATACAAAGTTCCTCGGCGGCGTCTGTCTGTCTGAACGCGATAAACTCGAGAACTGTTGAATCGATTTTTATACGATTTCAGCAATCGTCTGAATAGAATAGAATAGAATAGAATACTCTTTATTATGTACACCATACAAATTACAGGATACATCCAATCAATATCTTATAAATAGGGTGACACAATGGGCGGTCTTATCGCTAAAAGCGATCTTTTCAAGACAACCTTTGGATGGATTTGAAAAGTAAAGGAGGAACAATACTGTAGGTAGTCTACGGTGTACAATTTACCAACAAACAAAAACATACACACAAACACAAAATATATAAACACATACAATTATATAAATATACATTAATTATTATGGAAAAACGCTAATAAACGTTGACGGCACACGTTTAAGAGGAAAGGTAGTGGTTTTTGACCAGATTTTTAAAAGTGGACAGGCTTTGAGCGCGCCGTACTGACAGGGGCAAGGCATTCCATAAACGTACTGCTTCGACGGTAAAAGATTTGTCGTAAAAACGGCTAGAATGCATTGGCATTTCCAGTTTCAGGTTTTCCGATGACCTTAGATATCTATTATGTGTGTCATGAAGGAAATTGAAACGTTCTTTAAGATAAGAGGGGGTTTTAGGATTGAACAGAATACTGTAGAGCTGAAACAAGATATGAGAATTCCGGCGAAGACGTATAGGAAGCCACTTGAGTTTTACACGAAATTCAGAAATGTGATCATATTTGCGTAGGCCAAATATGAATCTTATGCAAAAGTTTTGAAGTCGCTCAAGTTTATCAAGTTGTGCCTCAGTAAGATCAAGATAACTGACATCAGCATAGTCAAGGATGGGAAGTAGGAGGGATTGCGCAAGCGCAGTTTTAGTGGCGGTAGGAAGAAAGTCTGAGTTATTTAAGAGGAATGTTCAGCAGTATAGGAATCTTATAAATTAATGTTCAATGTAAAATACGATGATAAATAGTAGAAAAAAATAATAACTGGGAGATTAATATTTTGCCTTTTGATTGTATAAAGATTTTGCCATCCTTGGGCGTGTTATTATAGACAGGTGTATTTTTCAAAGGCGCGTTATGCTACTCCCCACCTTTTTTGGCAATGGAACATGGTGGCCAAGTGGTATCAGCCCCGATGAGTATGAATGACAGAATTGTCAAAATATGCAGTGTGGGACAGAGATATAATGCTCCATGAAACCGAAACGGTGATTATATTAATGAGCAATTGAGCACCTACACAAGCGAGGTGTATACAGATAGCGCGCGAGTTGAATGCAGTCGGGGTTTGAGGTGAAGAGCCCCCCGCTACCCGCACGCCCCACCTCACGCGCCTGCAGTGTAGTACTTTGCCATCCTTGTCAACAGCACTACCGCATTCCTAAGCTCTGCATTCAACTCGCGCGCTATCTGTAGAAAGGATATAGTAAACGATGACAGCGCACGGTGTGGCAGAATTATGAAAAGGGGTTAGTGAAACTTGACAAACGCTGTTATGAAGATGTTTAATTATATGTACCTAATGTTAAATTGTTTTAACAAATATTTATAAAAACAATTTAATTTCTTTATATAAATATTTACTTAATTATTTTATAACTAAAAAACATTATGCACTTGTCATTCACTGTTTGACCTTATTATTCACCTTTTGTTGCGTTTATATGGTGGCGATGGTGTCGTGCACGTTCCGAATAGTCTCCCATGAAACAAATTTACCAAACTATCGTCAATATTTTAGTTCAGCCTACGGGCAAGTCGAAGAAAGCAGAACGTATACGTCGGAATATGGAGCGAGTAGAGATGTTGGCGCGGCCTAACTCCCGCCGTCTTCGTGACCTTTGGGACGAGAAGTGTGAAACGTTACCGCGGGACAGGAGAGACAAGATCAAGAGCGCTCTAGAAGAGGATTACTTCCTTAGTCCTGAGTATGGTTGATGCTGGATTTTGAATTGAGAATATGAAGTTGAGAAAGTATGTCCAGGGGGGGTATTACAACGTCTTAAATCCAGGCTTGTTCCAGTGAGTGAACGAGATGGTTCTAGACGACTCGTATTGCTCTGTCACTTTCACTCGCCGGAATAAGCCTGGTTTTAAGACGTTGTAATACACCCTCAGGTCTAATAAATGAATAGTAAAGACATCATCCTGAAATATTCCCTACTACCTACCTATATTGTAAGTATACTTTGAGAGGTCCTCAACTTCGCATTCTCTAGTTAACAGTACCTAGGTACTATTAGCGACAGTAAATTATTTACAGATATTTGCAGAGCAACAAAGTTCTATCTAGGCTATATCTAGAACTTAATTTGTTGCTCTGCAAATATCTATTGCGGGAATGTTTGGCGCAGTGGTTGAGCGATCCGTCTGCTGTGAAGGGTGTCGCGGGTTTGATTCCCGCACGGAACAAATATTTGTATGTCCAAAGTAGGTAGTGGTTTCGGGTCTGGGTGTTTGTGTATGTGAGTGTGTTTTTGTAAACGCACCCACGACACAGAAGTCATTCCTAGTGTGGAGCAAAGTTTCTAAAATAAACAAAAAGCGAAGTTATTTACAATACAATTTAGAAGGTTTGCTATTAAACATTAAATCTATACAAATCAATTTGATTTCGGCTCTGATTTAAATGGTAGGCTTAAAAATCAAAATTAAAGGACATTGGGAAATCGATGTATGGGATTTGGGCCCACCCTTCAATAGTAACATGTTATATACCGTTGGATAGGGCTTTTTAAGTGGAACATTACTTGCTAATATACATATGACCTAACGTTAGTACTTTCGGAGATATGAGGTCTTAAAGTTGTCTCGTCTAACATTTTATTTGTATCACATTTAATTAAAAAGGGCTATATTCTTCGTGAACATCCTTGTTTACAGTGAAAGTGATTTGAATTTAGAATGTTGATATTGTTAGTGTACGAGCTGAATGACTAAGGCTGCGGTTCCACTGGAGCGGAACGGAGACAAGCTGTGCCGTGTCGGGATTAATACGACATTATAAAAAGTACAGATGTGGCGCCTAGTCGGTAAAGACGTTTGAGTCTCTGAGTCAGTCATACTTGCAGTGTCTTGGCTACATATATTATTTTTCCTCCTACTCCTACTTACTAACAATCCATCCCATGTTATTCATCATATAGAATAGAATAGAATAGAATTTTATTTTGCAAACATGGGTGGTACAATAAGGTGTTAAAAAAGTATTATACATAGTTCTGCCATATTTTACCATACGGTATGCAAACATTTACATTTAAAATAGTAATTATAGAAGCACAAATTTACAAACTAGATAAACAAAAAAATATAAAATTTTAAAAGAAATAAAATAATAATAGTAATAAAAAATATTTGTAATAAACTAATAAACAACAACATAGGTATTCAAATTTTAATTTTATCTGTTAAGAACTCAGTCACACTGTAGTAGGTTTTGTTTGTTAGGAATTTACGGAGTGTACTTCTAAATTGTAGCAGATTTAAGTCTTTCCAACCACTCGGTAATTTATTATAAATAGTTGGAGCCATGCAATAGACACTGTTGTGCATCAAAGTGGTTTGACATGTTACTTGAAGTAGTTTGTTATTGTCACGCCTATTTCTAGGGACTACATCAGCAAGGCGCTCAAAGCGATTGGGATTATTTTTAACAAACATAGCTACTTCAAAGATGTAAACGCAGGGAAGCGTCAAGATATTATATTTCTGAAAATAGGGCATGCAACTGTCTGTCGTTTTCAGTTTGAACATTGATCGAAGACATCTTTTTTGAGCCTTGAATGCTGTGTCTCGATCAGTTGAGTTCCCCCAGAAAATAACGCCGTAGCGTAAATGGGATTCAACTATGCCGTAATAAGTAGTGAGAAGCACTTTAGTGTCTACTGTGGAAGATAATCTATATAAGGCATATGCAGACGAGCTCAATTTCTTACATAATAAATCTATATGCGCTTTCCAATTCAAACTGTAATCTATTTGCAATCCTAAAAATTTTGTTTCTCTTGCTTCTTCAATATCTATATTTTTGTTATGTATGTGGAGATTAGTTAAACCGGGTGTTCGTTGTCTAAAGTGCATTATCTTCGTTTTATTTAAATTTATATTTAGATTATTTCTGTCTAGCCATTTAATTATAGAGGCAAGAGAAGTATTTATATCATTTTCATAAGTTATTTTGTTTTGACAAGGGATTGTTATTGTGCTGTCATCTGCAAACATAGTTAAAGGTTGTTCAACAGACATGGGAATATCATCTATACTAATATTATAAAGAGGAAAACTTTGTTTGTTTGTTTGTTTGGTTGTAATGAATAGGCTCAAAAACTACTGGACCGATTTCAAAAATTCTTTCACTATTCGAAAGCTACATTATCCACGAGTAACATAGACTAAATTTTATTTTGGAAATAAATAGGGTTCCGTAATATATTTGGGTTTTTCGGACACAAGTTGTAAAAAATCAACCAGAAAAGTTACTTATTTTGCGTACGCTGCCTAAACTATAAAAGATAGAACTATGAAATGTTCTAATTAGTTGTAGATCTTATAAATATCTACAAAAAACTCCGCGACACACTATACCTATCTATGTCGAGTGAGGCACAACAACCATTTTTTAAATCAAAAATCTTGAATTTTTTTGGACTACTTTTAAAGGCATTTATTTTACTCATTCTATTAATCCTTATCAAAATAATTTATTTCATCATTATGTACAGTTAATGTAGATGATATTTGGTCGTTGAATGATTAAAATTGGATGTTAAGTTTCGAAGTTATGGCGAAATTAAAATATCACGATTTCTGCTGCACGGCCCGTTGCGAAGTGAGCGTCACCAAGGCGGGGGTGCGCGTGCGGGAGGGGAGTTTAGATCTATGAGTAAAGCGCCGTATTCACCATCTGTCACGGCTGTACGTCATGCACGATGCACGACGCAAAAACAACGTGAATAGGCTTGACGTACGTCCAGTACGTCATAATCACGGTGTTTTTGCTTCGTGTATCGTGTATGACCTTGGCGGGACGTACAGCAAGATGGAACGTGAATACGGCGCTTAAGGTACCCGCGCGGCTCAGCCGCGTGATCGGCTCCCTGCGCAGCGGTCGTGCGCGAAGTCTAATAATTTTCCTGCGATTTTTTTTAGATTTCGTTCTTAAAACTACACTTGCGCAAAAGTTCTTCTCAGAGCTAAACAACAGTTCTTCTCAGAGCTAATCAACAGTTCTTTTCAGGGCTAACCAACAGTTCTTTTTAGGGGTAACCAACAGTTCTTTTCAGTGCTAATCAACATACAATACATCTATACATATCTATACATATAATAAAATAGTAGGAAAGTCAAAACTGTACATTGATTATTTTTTTTTAAGAATACTTGGGGTGTGATCTACAATCGATACCGAAGCCAAAAATATAGTTTTTAGAATTTTTGTCTGTCTGTTTATCTGTTTGTCTGTATGTATGTCCGGGATAAACTCAAAAAGTACTGGATGGATTTGAATGATTCTTTTTTTTGTTTTATAATTTATTTTGGAAACTTGAACACCTGGCGCATAACCGCATCAGACTAGCTAAACTATATGAGATACAAAAATGGTGCCATAGCAAAAATTGTTCCACGTGATGAGCATTTTCTGCTGAGAGAATAAATTTGAAGATCTGGAACACCTGATGTGGAACTCCAAGAGCCCAGCTACACTATAATAAATACAGGAATGACGTCTTAGCCAAGTTGTTCGGCCTGGTGAGCACTCTCTGTTGACATATAAAAATTGAAGATCTGGAACACCTGATGTGGAACACCAAAAGCCCAGCTAAACTATAACATATTATATAGAACCGACGTCTTAGAAAGAGTTGTTCAGCCTGATGAGCATTCTCTGGTGACGTGTAAAAATTGGAGATCTGGAACGCAATGTTGAACAACAAAAGCCCAAGTGTTTTTTTTTTAAATTGGCCAAAAGGGAGAAATCCGCATCTATAAGAGATACGGGAAAACTTTCTTAGGAACCTTTAGCTCTTTTAATAAAAAAATTATTCTACTGGCCAAACACACATTATTTATTTACCCGGGCTCTTGGAGTTGGGTATCAGACTTTGCAGAACTTCGATTTTGACGACCCCGTTGTCGCTGACATAAGTAACAAGATCCGCGTACGAAGTCGCGGGCAGAAGCTAGTTAATATATAAAATAAACAAGGGCGGGCCCATTACGGAACCCTGGGGTACACCATAAGTAATTTTACGTTCTTGTGACCTTGAAATCTCTTCATGCCTGTTGACTACATTAATTCGACTAATTTCGGTTATTTGAGTTCTGTTTCCTAGATACGATTTTATAAGTTCGAGCACGTTACCTCTTATTCCATAAGCTTCCAATTTATTTAATAACTAGAAGAGACTATAGGGACGAGAATGTGGTAAAATTTAAAAATTGTATCAACAGTCTTAAATTTTCAGAAATCTATAGTACTGAAGATCCGAACGTAGCTTACAACGAATTTATCAACATATTTAAATTATTCTATGATCTATGTTTTCAATACAAAGAAATAAAAATCAACATAATAAATAAACCTAAATGGCTATCACATGGCATTAAATTGTGCAGCAAGAAAAAAAGGGAACTTCTATGGCAATCCAGATTAAAGCCTAATTATGAAAACAAAAATAAATTTAGTACTTACTCTAAACTATATAATAAAATAATTAATCTAACACAAAAAGCTCAGAATAACTACAAAATACAACAATCTAAAAATAAATCAAAGACTACATGGCAAGTAATTAATGAAACAAAATACAATATCCCTAAACAACAAATTGAAAAACTTAAAATTGGTAACGAAATTATAAACAAACCCTCAGATATCGCAAATGCTTTCAATGATTTTTTCGTTGATAAAATTCAGCCAAAAATTGATGCTGAATGCAAGCCGAGAACTGGCATTTCATTCACAAAACATAATTCAATGTTTATGGCACCTAGCAAACCACACGATATATATAAAATAATAATTTCTCTCAAAAACACCAGTAGTGTAGGTTATGATGGAATCGCCACAAAGATTCTGAAGTCAGTGTCAGCAGAGATATGCAGACATCTAAGTCACATAATTAACCTTAGTATTTGTACAGGTATATTTCCAGAAGCCTTAAAACTATCTATAACTAGCTTCTGCCCGCGACTTCGTACGCGGATCTTGTTACTTATGTCAGCGACAACGGGGTCGTCAAAATCGAAGTTCTGCAAAGTCTGATACCCAACTCCAAGAGCCCGGGTAAATAAATAATGTGTGTTTGGCCAGTAGAATAATTTTTTTATTAAAAGAGCTAAAGGTTCCTAAGAAAGTTTTCCCGTATCTCTTATAGATGCGGATTTCTCCCTTTTGGCCAATTTAAAAAAAAAACACTTGGGCTTTTGTTGTTCAACATTGCGTTCCAGATCTCCAATTTTTACACGTCACCAGAGAATGCTCATCAGGCTGAACAACTCTTTCTAAGACGTCGGTTCTATATAATATGTTATAGTTTAGCTGGGCTTTTGGTGTTCCACATCAGGTGTTCCAGATCTTCAATTTTTATATGTCAACAGAGAGTGCTCACCAGGCCGAACAACTTGGCTAAGACGTCATTCCTGTATTTATTATAGTGTAGCTGGGCTCTTGGAGTTCCACATCAGGTGTTCCAGATCTTCAAATTTATTCTCTCAGCAGAAAATGCTCATCACGTGGAACAATTTTTGCTATGGCACCATTTTTGTATCTCATATAGTTTAGCTAGTCTGATGCGGTTATGCGCCAGGTGTTCAAGTTTCCAAAATAAATTATAAAACAAAAAAAAGAATCATTCAAATCCATCCAGTACTTTTTGAGTTTATCCCGGACATACATACAGACAAACAGATAAACAGACAGACAAAAATTCTAAAAACTATATTTTTGGCTTCGGTATCGATTGTAGATCACACCCCAAGTATTCTTAAAAAAAAATAATCAATGTACAGTTTTGACTTTCCTACTATTTTATTATATGTATAGATATGTATAGATGTATTGTATGTTGATTAGCACTGAAAAGAACTGTTGGTTACCCCTAAAAAGAACTGTTGGTTAGCCCTGAAAAGAACTGTTGATTAGCTCTGAGAAGAACTGTTGTTTAGCTCTGAGAAGAACTTTTGCGCAAGTGTAGTTTTAAGAACGAAATCTAAAAAAAATCGCAGGAAAATTATTAGACTTCGCGCACGACCGCTGCGCAGGGAGCCGATCACGCGGCTGAGCCGCGCGGGTACCTTAAGCGCCGTATTCACGTTCCATCTTGCTGTACGTCCCGCCAAGGTCATACACGATACACGAAGCAAAAACACCGTGATTATGACGTACTGGACGTACGTCAAGCCTATTCACGTTGTTTTTGCGTCGTGCATCGTGCATGACGTACAGCCGTGACAGATGGTGAATACGGCGCTTTACTCATAGATCTAAACTCCCCTCCCGCACGCGCACCCCCGCCTTGGTGACGCTCACTTCGCAACGGGCCGTGCAGCAGAAATCGTGATATTTTAATTTCGCCATAACTTCGAAACTTAACATCCAATTTTAATCATTCAACGACCAAATATCATCTACATTAACTGTACATAATGATGAAATAAATTATTTTGATAAGGATTAATAGAATGAGTAAAATAAATGCCTTTAAAAGTAGTCCAAAAAAATTCAAGATTTTTGATTTAAAAAATGGTTGTTGTGCCTCACTCGACATAGATAGGTATAGTGTGTCGCGGAGTTTTTTGTAGATATTTATAAGATCTACAACTAATTAGAACATTTCATAGTTCTATCTTTTATAGTTTAGGCAGCGTACGCAAAATAAGTAACTTTTCTGGTTGATTTTTTACAACTTGTGTCCGAAAAACCCAAATATATTACGGAACCCTATTTATTTCCAAAATAAAATTTAGTCTATGTTACTCGTGGATAATGTAGCTTTCGAATAGTGAAAGAATTTTTGAAATCGGTCCAGTAGTTTTTGAGCCTATTCATTACAACCAAACAAACAAACAAACAAAGTTTTCCTCTTTATAATATTAGTATAGATATATTATAATGCACATAATCAAACGCCTGAGTCATGTCACAGAAAATTGCACAAATCGGGGAACGCTTATCAATATTTTTAGTAATGGTGTATAAAAAATCATAAATTGCCATATTAATGGTTTTGTGCTGTCTGAATCCTTTTTGTTCTTCACAAAGAATGTTATTTTTTTAAATGTAATTACTTAATTCCCTGCAGATGTATTTTTCAAATATTTTAGAGATGACCGGTATGAGCGAAATTGGTCTGTAATGTTGCATTAACTCCTTATCTTCTTTCTTGAATAAAGGTTTAATCTATACTAATATTATAAAGAGGAAAACTTTGTTTGTTTGTTTGTTTGGTTGTAATGAATAGGCTCAAAAACTACTGGACCGATTTCAAAAATTCTTTCACTATTCGAAAGCTACATTATCCACGAGTAACATAGACTAAATTTTATTTTGGAAATAAATAGGGTTCCGTAATATATTTGGGTTTTTCGGACACAAGTTGTAAAAAATCAACCAGAAAAGTTACTTATTTTGCGTACGCTGCCTAAACTATAAAAGATAGAACTATGAAATGTTCTAATTAGTTGTAGATCTTATAAATATCTACAAAAAACTCCGCGACACACTATACCTATCTATGTCGAGTGAGGCACAACAACCATTTTTTAAATCAAAAATCTTGAATTTTTTTGGACTACTTTTAAAGGCATTTATTTTACTCATTCTATTAATCCTTATCAAAATAATTTATTTCATCATTATGTACAGTTAATGTAGATGATATTTGGTCGTTGAATGATTAAAATTGGATGTTAAGTTTCGAAGTTATGGCGAAATTAAAATATCACGATTTCTGCTGCACGGCCCGTTGCGAAGTGAGCGTCACCAAGGCGGGGGTGCGCGTGCGGGAGGGGAGTTTAGATCTATGAGTAAAGCGCCGTATTCACCATCTGTCACGGCTGTACGTCATGCACGATGCACGACGCAAAAACAACGTGAATAGGCTTGACGTACGTCCAGTACGTCATAATCACGGTGTTTTTGCTTCGTGTATCGTGTATGACCTTGGCGGGACGTACAGCAAGATGGAACGTGAATACGGCGCTTAAGGTACCCGCGCGGCTCAGCCGCGTGATCGGCTCCCTGCGCAGCGGTCGTGCGCGAAGTCTAATAATTTTCCTGCGATTTTTTTTAGATTTCGTTCTTAAAACTACACTTGCGCAAAAGTTCTTCTCAGAGCTAAACAACAGTTCTTCTCAGAGCTAATCAACAGTTCTTTTCAGGGCTAACCAACAGTTCTTTTTAGGGGTAACCAACAGTTCTTTTCAGGGCTAATCAACATACAATACATCTATACATATCTATACATATAATAAAATAGTAGGAAAGTCAAAACTGTACATTGATTATTTTTTTTTAAGAATACTTGGGGTGTGATCTACAATCGATACCGAAGCCAAAAATATAGTTTTTAGAATTTTTGTCTGTCTGTTTATCTGTTTGTCTGTATGTATGTCCGGGATAAACTCAAAAAGTACTGGATGGATTTGAATGATTCTTTTTTTTGTTTTATAATTTATTTTGGAAACTTGAACACCTGGCGCATAACCGCATCAGACTAGCTAAACTATATGAGATACAAAAATGGTGCCATAGCAAAAATTGTTCCACATTGAGCATTTTCTGCTGAGAGAATAAATTTGAAGATCTGGAACACCTGATGTGGAACTCCAAGAGCCCGGCTACACTATAATAAATACAGGAATGACGTCTTAGCCAAGTTGTTCGGCCTGGTGAGCACTCTCTGTTGACATATAAAAATTGAAGATCTGGAACACCTGATGTGGAACACCAAAAGCCCAGCTAAACTATAACATATTATATAGAACCGACGTCTTAGAAAGAGTTGTTCAGCCTGATGAGCATTCTCTGGTGACGTGTAAAAATTGGAGATCTGGAACGCAATGTTGAACAACAAAAGCCCAAGTGTTTTTTTTTTAAATTGGCCAAAAGGGAGAAATCCGCATCTATAAGAGATACGGGAAAACTTTCTTAGGAACCTTTAGCTCTTTTAATAAAAAAATTATTCTACTGGCCAAACACACATTATTTATTTACCCGGGCTCTTGGAGTTGGGTATCAGACTTTGCAGAACTTCGATTTTGACGACCCCGTTGTCGCTGACATAAGTAACAAGATCCGCGTACGAAGTCGCGGGCAGAAGCTAGTTATAGATAGTTTTAAGGCTTCTGGAAATATACCTGTACAAATACTAAGGTTAATTATGTGACTTAGATGTCTGCATATCTCTGCTGACACTGACTTCAGAATCTTTGTGGCGATTCCATCATAACCTACACTACTGGTGTTTTTGAGAGAAATTATTATTTTATATATATCGTGTGGTTTGCTAGGTGCCATAAACATTGAATTATGTTTTGTGAATGAAATGCCAGTTCTCGGCTTGCATTCAGCATCAATTTTTGGCTGAATTTTATCAACGAAAAAATCATTGAAAGCATTTGCGATATCTGAGGGTTTGTTTATAATTTCGTTACCAATTTTAAGTTTTTCAATTTGTTGTTTAGGGATATTGTATTTTGTTTCATTAATTACTTGCCATGTAGTCTTTGATTTATTTTTAGATTGTTGTATTTTGTAGTTATTCTGAGCTTTTTGTGTTAGATTAATTATTTTATTATATAGTTTAGAGTAAGTACTAAATTTATTTTTGTTTTCATAATTAGGCTTTAATCTGGATTGCCATAGAAGTTCCCTTTTTTTCTTGCTGCACAATTTAATGCCATGTGATAGCCATTTAGGTTTATTTATTATGTTGATTTTTATTTCTTTGTATTGAAAACATAGATCATAGAATAATTTAAATATGTTGATAAATTCGTTGTAAGCTACGTTCGGATCTTCAGTACTATAGATTTCTGAAAATTTAAGACTGTTGATACAATTTTTAAATTTTACCACATTCTCGTCCCTATAGTCTCTTCTAGTTATATACCAAGATTTTATACTGCACACATTTGGTACTGGGCATTGAAGTAGCTGTGCTGTATGGTCTGATAGCGCAAATTCTAAAACGTCCGTTTTACATGTCTTTTTAAAATTATGCGCAAAATTATCTATGCATGTTTTATTAGCCATTCGAGTTGGTTGTTTAAGAGCAAGTTTCAAGTTAAAAGCTAGTAACATATTCTCCAGTGTAATTGAGTTGCTATTTAATTTTAACATATCAATATTGAAATCACCTGCAATTACAACATTCTTTGAACATCTATTAGATATTATAGCTTTGAGTAACATTTCGAGTTTGTTAAAACAATCATTAATATTCCTAGCATTAGGTACTCTATAGATACATACAATTATCAATTTATAATATATAAGCTCAATAGCACAACACTCAAAAATTCCTGGTGCCGAAATTTTTGCTATTTGAGGTATTTCCTTCCATTGGTGGCAATTGTTAACAATAATACATGCTCCTCCTCTTTTCTTTTCCTGTCTACTATAACATGCAGCTAAACTGTAATTTGGTATACAAAGTTGTTTTTCGTGACCTTTCATGATGAAATGTTCTGTAATACATATAATATCAACATTTATGTTTTTTTCAGATAGTTCATTTATGCATACTGTAAGAGCACTTGATTTATTAATTAAACCTGCAATATTTTGATGCAAAATGTTGAGGTACTTATTAGAGAAAAAACTGTTCTTTTGTTTCAATTGGTTCAATTTCTGGGTGTTGTGAGTTTTCTTCTAATATTTCCAGTTGAAGGTTGAAAATGTCCTCAAAAATAATTCTCATGCTGTTGTTTCGTAAGGCTCCCGAACTAGTGTACGTAGAATAATTATAACTTAGGTTCAAGTTGGAGTCCAGAAGATACGAGTACTGGTGCGTTATATTGTCCATATATAGCATGTTGTTGAACATTTCCAGTCTTGAGTTGTATAATGTATTATAGTTATTATTATATTTATATGTTGGCAATGTAATAATTATATTCGTGTTCTTCAAGTCCTGCAATGTGTTTCTGATGTATGTGATTATATCATGGTAACATTTGGTGGTTTTAAAATCTTCCTCGCCGATCATTATGATACAGAAGTCATTCTTTGTGTAACTGCTGAGTTTTTTTTGTAAGTCCCGTATTAGCTGTATAGTACTAACATTTGGTGTGAGGTAGTGACAAATTTGATATACATAAGCGGCAGCGTTTTTTTTCGCAAATCGCTATGCAGTGTACTTTGTTTTAGTTTTTTTTATAATACAAGTTAATTGTTACACTATTTAATTTCATTGTCAACATTCAAAGTTAAGACAGTTGGAATAACTTCGGTGTTGTGTAAAGAACACATTTCCGGTTTTAAGTTCTCTTAAATTCTCAGGTAAAATAGGAGAAAATTCCCGAGATCATAATTATCAATGTGTCCTCCCACCCACCTTGGGTCGAGCGGGATCATGCGTCCGGGTAATGTTTATCTCATTATGAATTAAACTACGATCTTTAATTGCTTAGATCGGGATAATTTATGGTACTTAGTACACACGGCTACACATCAAGCTATACAAAACCAGTTGGTCTTGGTCTCGCTTCGTGCGAATTTTACATACAATGAACGGTCTGCTAATACAGGTTTTGCATAGCTTGATTTGTAGCCGTGTGTACTAGCACTCCGCCCGCAACTTCGTCCGTGCGTATTTCTAACTTCACATTCGTGAATTTTAACTTCCGGCAACCCTCTTTATGGGATACTTTTGAAAAATACGTATCGTGTCACTTCATTTGAATTTGGGGTTAAAAAGCTTAAGTTCGTTAACTCACCCACAACCCTTCAAAGAAAAATTAATTAAAATAACCTTAATCAATTACTAAAAGAAAAAGAGTTTTTCCTATTTTCACACTACTTGGGGTTGGCTTTTTATAAATAGATAAATACGCATCGTTTAATTGATTATGAGATAATGTATGCCAAGTTTTGAGCTCATCGAAGCAAGCAGTAAAATCCTTCCGTTAAAACCTTATTACTCCTTTTCACCAATTTGGGGGGTGATTTTTGGAAAATCCTAAAATACGTATTTAATTATTTTCTAGAATATCTTATAATATAAAAATGGATCGCTAAATGTGTTGGTAAGCCCATAACTTGAAAACGGCTGGACCGATTCGGCTAATTCTTTTTTTGTTGTGTTTGTAACCATTGGGACCGGGTTTTAGACCGAGTCTTCCACCCGTGCGAAGCCGGGACGGGCCGCTAGTAGAATATATAATAGATTTAAATTCATGGGCTCGTGCATTCTCAATGTCCCATACAAACTTTAACACCATCTAAATCACCAATGGAGGGTAGTTTTAAAAAACTAATGACGCCAATCATTTTCATTTACTTATCTTCGTATTCATGCCAAGTTTCAAGTTTATAAACCCAAGGAATAAGATTTTACATACAAAGGTTTTCACCCCCTTTCAACCCTTAATAGGAAGATTTTCGCAAAATCCCTTCTTAGTGGCCACTTACATAATAAACTGTAATTATTGTAAAAAAAAATGTTTTTACGCTTAGCGATTTAGGCTGTAGGAGAGTTTTACGACCGTACCCTGATCTTTAATTTTTATAGATAACTCCGAAAGTACAGACTTTTGATCTTAGTTGTAATACTAAGTTTTATTCAGCATAAAAATACCTATTCATTCATATGTATCTTATTCCTATTGAGAGGTGGGCCCACTTTTTCTCAATATCCTTTAAAGTGTGCGCTTTTGCCAGTGACTGTATCTATCTCACACCTCACAATCGAAATGACTACAAAGCCATTTTGCGTAAACTGTTGTCAATTGTCCAAAACGCGTTCTTCTATTGGTTATTTTATCGGCGATTAGGACATAGGCAATGCTCTTTGTTGTGAAATTGTGAATGCCCATTCATGTGAAGCACATGATGAAATAAATATCAAAACATGTAGGTACTGAAGTACCAGTTTACATTGAAAAGTTTTCAAACGGTACCATATTATTTATTCTTTGACGGTACCTATTGAATTCGTACCTATTGATAGTTTTCTATCGATACTTTTCGAGCCTAGCGGAAGAATGGATTTTGTCAATACATTTATTACTTATACCTAAAAGTTTACTTATACCTAAAGGTTTACTTATACCTAAAGGCTGAGCGATCGAGTCTTGTGCATCATGTCGCGGGTTCGATTCGAGTAGTTGTTCGGGTAATTAAATGTTTGTAAATGCACCCACGATACCGGAGTAAAAACGGGTTCTTGATAAAATCTAGATTATTTATATTTATCTCAACCGATCCGATTAGAAATTCTAGTGTTGTCTGAGACATTACACTTTCGAAAATGGTCTGCTGAACAACATTAAAAAAGTATACAATAATATTGTTAAATGTTTAAAACGAATAAGCTAACCATACATTAGGAACACGTTCCTACTGAACCACAATTGTTTCATTATTATGTATAATGTATAATTATTAAACCATTTTATCCTTCACATATAGGCAAACTGAGCAGTACTTCCTAGCCATAAGCGAAACTGGTGGGCTGGGTCTTGGCTCGACCAACCGTAAAGAAGTAGCCGTGAAGCAAAAGGAGCTCCGTCAGAGGCAGACGTGGCTCGTCAACTTTAGTGCTCAGGTTTGATTTAGCATCGAGATAAAAGAGATGCAGCTGTACAAGATGTATTGCTCCATCTTTTTCCTTCATAGAAGTAGGATTGAGTAATTTTGACGTTAGACGTGATGGGGCTTATTTTTATATCCGGATGGACTGGTCAGCACCCACCAACTACCTATTCCTACCCCAAAATCAGTTTATGTATAGGTGCTGATATTACTGATAAACGTGAGCATTCACTCGTATCTAATGGGCATTCTTGCGAGTATTTATATTACAGAAAAACAAATGATAGCGTTTTAGCGAGTGTTCTGGCGAACTTTTTACCGAGCCGACTGTCAGTCGGACATTTTCATCAAAAAAAAACATCATCACCACATTCTCAACATATTTTAGACGACCATAGTCCTCCTCTCTGCGTTCTCACAGAGAAAGAGTGCCTTCTGGCACTTCTTCTCATTATAGTCCAGTAATATGTGGTCCAGTATCCACTGGCTATAATCCACCACCACCATCTTTCAATATTTGTTTTCACGATGTTATTCTTCAATGTTTTGTTGAGAGTAGTGATGATGAAACAAATTATTCTATGTATTGCAACTGGTTGGGTTCGAACGACTTACAACTTGGAACTCCCGATACTACTGGGCCACCACTGCCGTTTTCCTATCTAATATACCAAATTAAATAATCATGTAGGTCGGTTAACCAGTTCATTTTTATTAAGGCATTATTGTACGTATTCAGGTGGCGTATCGTTTATGTGATTACATATCTAAAGGACAGAAGGAAATGCTGGTCTCCAATCGTCTGAGAAGTATTGCTGATGTTGTCTTGGAGAGAGTTGCTGATATCCTGGGTTAGTAGTTATTATTATGAGGCTACGAGATGATAATTGGGTCTTGTTGAAAGTCATGCCGGAGTCGAATGAGTCGAGAGATTGTCTTAACAGGTTACAGCAGTGATTGATGATTTAAAATCTAAAACAAAATGTGTCATGGATTAAAAATTACGGAAATATTAAGTTTTCATTCAACGAAACAGATTAGTTAGGATGCAGGCCCACCATCCCTCTCTCAATCATATTGTCATCCCTATCTATAATTGTTGAAGCAAAGACCGTTCGGCATCGTAGATTACGGGTTATCCTGTACCATAACAGATTATCACGTATGGGTAAACCATGATGGATAAAGAGGAGGTGTAAAGACAACATTCACAATTTCATTAATCGTTTAATCGTAAGGGCTTATTGCCATAAATCCAGACGCTGCAGAATTCCAACAGAGAGATCTACATGCTTCATATTTCGTATTGTTATATCAATTGTCTAAAACTTACTAAACCGCTGGTTAAAATAGGTACTCTTTGGTAGATTACTGACAATTCAATGTCCCGTTTTTATCACAAGGTGAACCAAAACCGACCCGCACGAACCCGGGTCGTCTGGCTCGCTTCATGGTTGCTGTTTCCGACCGCATCGCTGTCTGGATAGAAAACGTAGTGTATCGAGCTGATGCCAGTGAACCGCTCGGTATATCCAAGGGGCCTGATGAACACATACGACTTGATGCTGAAGACCCTCTAAAATGCTGATTAATAAGAATCAAATTGCTACGAACGGGTGAGTTGACTGGACACTTTGAAAACCATCCTATATTTTCCTTGTGTTTTTAGAGGGTCATTGCCCAGCTCTAGGAATTATTCCTAAGTATATCAGCATGTTTACAAACATTAGGTAGGTAATACTTAGTCTCGCTGGAAATTATCTATCTCGATTGCTTATCTTCGGTTGGATCTTTGCTTGTAACCAATATACGAATAGGTATGTCTAGCCAACTCTCTGATGTCCCATCAGAAGCAGCCTTCAAAAATAAACGATCAGGTTACGAGTATGATTGAATATTAATTTTGAGCCATCAGTCACTATTACAAAGAGCCTGATTTGCAACAAAATGCATTCCGAGGGGAAATACAACCCGCGGCACGCAGCATAGCAGTCGATCGATCAACAACTGCGCCAACCACGTGTTGTCCCAGTGGGAGGCGCCCACGGCAATGGACGTCACAGGAGGATTTCCTGCCATCGTTTTACACGCGTGCCTCAAAGAGTTGTCAGCAAAAAGACATGACTTAGAAGGCCAAAGGCTGCCTGAGTCGCGGGACCAACGAGTAACCGAAACGGAAAGTGCCATTTAAAGACACCGTGGATTTTAGTCAGTACAAGTCTGATAGTCCTTCTCGCCCTGCTTAGGATCGGAAGACTCGTTTGATAGTTTTATCAAGTAATATAAAACCACATGCCGTCTACATGTAGATAAGGCATTGAATAGAATTAGACATTACTACTTTAAAAGCAAACAGGTGTTATAAATCGTTAAAATTAAATGGTCATTAAAATAGAAATAGTGATAGTGAATGCGGGCAATATCCACATCTAAGTATTTAGTAGCTATTTGAATCCATTTTATGACTGTACAACATTCTAAAGTAGAAATATGATGATAAAATGGAATTTTATGAGACAACAATAATGCATAAATTGCTTTGGAATAAAGGTGATGTAATTATTTTACATTTTAATAACAGTTATGGTACAATATGGCTGAGCGATGCTTAATCATTTTTTTTCGTTTAGGTACCAAATGCAATCTAGCTAGTAAAATGAAACAGTACCCTTTTTTTTTTTTTTTTTTTTTACGTGGTGAAATCATCAAATGAGACCTCCCACCCCGGGCAGGGCGAGAGGTACTGTCAGACTTGTACTGACTAAAATCCACGGTGTCCTTCAATAGCCCTTTATGTTTCGGGGTCACGGTGATGGTATAAGACTCGCGACCCCGGCAGGCTTTAGCCCTCTGAGAGGGGGCCTCGTCATTATGCTGACGCTCTTTGAGGCGCGCGTGGAACACGACGCGCCGTCGACCCGGGCATGGTCCATGGTCGGGCGGCGAGTTGCCCTTTACTCGCCGCCCGCATGCCCGCGCCTACGGTGGCCGGAGATCGTCTTGCGACGTCCGACGCCGTGGGCGTCCACCACCGCGGGTGGGGCGGAGGGAGGACCTTGTCCTCTCTCTCACGCGGCCCGCCTCCTCCTTCGCGAGCATGACTGCTTCGCAGAAGGAGGCGACCGCATCCCACTCCGTCTCGCCCCGCAGCATGGCCGCGACCAGTGCTGGGCGCGAGAGGTCTCCGCCTATCGCCGCCGTGAGGACACGTCGGTGCTCCGCCCAAGCGGGGCAATCCTGCACCGTATGCTCGACTGTGTCCTCCGGGCGATCTACGCAGTGGTGACACCCAGGCGTTTCTTCCTTTCTCATAAGACACAGGTACCTCCCGAAACATCCGTGTCCGGTGAGGACCTGCGTCAAGCGGAAGCTTAGGACGCCGTGACGTCTCTCCAGCCACTCCTCAAAGAGGGGTCTTATCGCCGCTATTGCGGCGTGCCCGGCCGTCGGTTGCGACAGTCGTCCACTCCATACTACCCTGAGCTCATAATCAGCTGATAAGCTGGATGCTTTTAGGTTTCCATATTAAAAGGGCAAAACATGACCCGATGGGCTGTCTATCTGTCTGTATATCATGAACCGTGCTAGTTACCCAGTTGAAATTTTCACAGATGATGTAGTCTTTTTGTTGCCGCTACAACAACAAATACCAATAATCAATCAAGTAGGACAATCGAACTTCACGCGGTCGAAGCCGCTAGCATTGATAAGTTTGTTTTGTGATATCTCAGAAAGTTTCCAACGCTGTTGCTAGGATCACCCACCATAAAAGGAATCATCATAATAAGCTCATGCATGATTTATGAAGTATTGTTGCAATAACATAACTCAGTAAACGATTGCTAATTGAAACGCGTCCATACCTTCATAACAAGCAATGAATATGAGCTCAGGGAATGATTAAATTACGAGAAACGCCTACATTTAGATCCAGTTATGTGTAATTATAATTTAACAGAATTCCACCCGTGGCTTCACCCGAAAGGATTTTGTATTTCTCCTTTTATAATTATGAAAAAAAAAAACAAAAAGTTATCTTCGTCCCACGCATGGCGGGACGAGAGGGACTGTAAGACTTGTACTGACTAAAATTCATGATGATTTTTCAATAGGCCTTGATGTTCCACGTCACGGTTACCTGATAAGATCCAGCGACCCCGGCAGTCTTTGGCCTCCCTAAAGCCCGGGCCTTACAGGGCCAAAAATACCGGGTTGTATTTTGTTTTTCTCTTATGATTTTATGATTTAAAATTACCCCTTTGGAATCGTTCCAATTTCCGTTGCTGCATATTTACGTACGTACATAATTTGAGGAACTTTTGTGCAAATTCATGTTTCTAAACTTAGCTGTGCATTTATAGATCGGTCTGTCAGGCAGTCAGTTTTGTATATACCATACAAAAGTAACCTTAACTAAACAGACAGTTATGCTTTCAATTTACACTTTTATGTGATTTGCATACTGGAAACAAAGAAGTTAATTTGTTACGTTCTGTATAATACAGTTATGAAATAATGATATGTGTATTATGACATTGAATGTATGGATTGAAAGTTGTAACGGCATTGTGTTGACGAGGAAATGTGTTAACTTAATAAGAGTGTGACGGACGGTACCTTCCGCTTTACCCAGAACGGTAGGACTCTTGTAGTGATTACCACAAAAAAAGTATATTCAGCTACATTCATCATCAGCCTATAACGTTCCCATTGCTGGGACACAGGCCTCCTCTCTTGTGAGAGGGAGTGGGCCATAATCCGCCACTCGGGCCCAGTGCGGGTTGGCAGATGTCACATGTCCTCGAATTTGTTGGTTCTAGGATATGCAGGTTACCTCACGATATTTTCCTTCACCGTTTTGAGAGCAGTGGTGATGAAATAAAATACACAAAGTAATGCGCCTGGCTGGCTGGTTGGTTCGAACCCACGACCTACAACTCGTAAGTCAGGGCCGATACCAATGGGCCAGCGCTGACACAGCACTGATTCAGCTACATTGACACAAATGACACACATAAATCTTAATTAGTTCGAGGAAGAGCTAAAGCCAAGAAATCTTTTGTAAATTGTGTTACTTTTGGGAGCTTTCTGGCATCCCAAGGGCTGTACCGTTGCCGTTGACTGCTATTCTTTGTGTTGCGTGTTTGATACCAGCACGGATCGAATATTTGTTTGAACCACGGGTTTTTTATGAGTTTATATATTTTTAAAACGCATCAACTATACAAGAGAAATTCCTAGCGTAGAAGTTCTTCTTGAATCATTTCAGGATCTGCCACTATCTCTCGCGGCTCACGCCCATAAGACGTCCACATTACTAAATACCATAGTATATATACCATAGCCAGGAATAGTATTCGTACTCGTGTGCCAATTTGCCAAATCAAATTTACAGACGAAAAAAAATGAAATATGTTGATTACTTATCAACATATTTCATTTTTTTTGTCTGTAAAATGTACTAAGTAAATGCTCAAACCCAGTCTCTGTCAGCCTAACTATTAGGTGACACTGCGCATTAAATCAGAATAATGCACGTAGTAACCGTTAACTTTATCATCAATATCAACGAGGTGAAACAAGTTATCAAATACCATTCTTCAATAAATATGCAGTAGCCACTTTTATCTATTTACAAAGCTTGGCGACAAAGCTGCTTTGCTCGATAACCTTCAAGGGCCCTATATAATGCTTCTGCCTTCCGTAGGACGATATAGTTTACATTGAGAAGGCTCAGCAGCAGTTCTACACAATCCAACAAAATGAAATACTTCGTAAGTACAACTCATCCTTACTATTATTAAGTAAAATGCGAAAGCTCGGTTGGATCAATAGATGAATGTTTGTTAGTCAATCACCTCGAAATGACTGAAATTAGTACAGAAATAATTTATAGTCTGGATTAACATATGAAAAACCTTGTATCCTGATATAACGATCCTGTGGGATAATTTTCGACTTATACGCGGGCAATGAATGAAGAACATGGCGCCTCATGGAAAAAACTACTGAAGGTTTCCAGTAGCAACTATTGAAAACTGAAGTTTTTCCAAATGGTACAAAAAGATACCTTACATTTACTATTCCATCATTTGATGAAGCAGATTTGGAAACAATGACAATCTGACTTCTGAAATTTTGAACAATGGAAGAAGTTGAGTTGGTTTCTATTAAAAACTACCCAAATAATAACTGATCCTTTCGGACTATGTCTTGTTTGATAAGTTGCTTACTGCATTCAATGCATTGGATAGACTTAAGATATTGGTTCCTTCTATTTCCAGCTTGTCTTCCTCGTCGTCTGCGTGGCTCTGGCCGCCGCTTCTCCTCAGTTCTTCTGGCCTGGATATGCTGGCGTCGCACCTGCCTCTAGCGTATGTATAAGATTCCTCGTAGTGGTCTGCATAGAGATAAACATAACGGCTAGCTGAAGCTGGATCCTAAGGCGAACAAACTGTTCAGAATCCTTAAATTATGATGAGTAGAGGATTATAAGGGTGAGGCATGCTATTAACCTCTCTCACCAAAGCGGAGAGGAGAGATGTGTTTGAATAACAAATCAGATGTCCACATCTCCTCTCCGCTTAGCTTCAGTTGTCTTGAGTTGACATCTGATTGGTTAGTCAAATAAACGTTTTTTCCAAATTAAATTTTGCAGACATAATAAGTTTGAGCCTTACCATCGAATTCATCGACTGTCATCAGTAGATCATTAGATCTTTACCCTTTTATTGATTAATTTGAACTTTGTCTTTGTCCACAGACCTTGGTTGCTGGTCCTACCGTGGTGAATGAAGCTGCACCACGCTACTTCGCCCCCGGCTGGCCCGCATTCTACTAGACCTCACAATGACCCCGCGACTACCCCTACCACATCCCTAGCAACTTGCACTTTGTCCATCGGTTCAATCAGAGCATACTCGTATCTTGTAAATATAAATCTATAACTTCTGTAACCATTTGAATGAAATTAAAAGTTTTATCTATATTTTTTTGGTTTTATTATATGAGAGTTTAAAATAAGTCCCCAGTAAAGAGTAATGTTTCAGAAGAACGCAGAAGAAGTAATTACTTGTTGCTAAGTAATTTCTTAATTAAGTCATTACTTATGGTTAGAATTCTTAAATACAAAATCTCATTCTTTAGTTGAGTAACACACGTTACTTACTTGAGCAAATGCTTAAGTAATACTCGACGCTTGATGGTTGTTTCTGTGTGGCAACACTTCGGGACCACGTTTCGTTGCATGAAATAGCAAACATAAGGTCTAGATTACTTGTACAAAACCTTGCAATAATATTTTTATACTACATTATTTTGTATAGTAAGTAGTTTGAATTGTAAAAAGTATATTATTGTCATATAATTTTGTTGGTATAAAAACAGGAATGCTTGGAGAAACAAAACGTTTGACATGGTATAACCCTACTAAATTTAAATGTTTACTTTTTACACATGGATTATAGGTCGACTCGTGACGCAAGACGATCTCCGGCCACCGTAGGCGCGGGCATGCGGACAGTGAGTAAAGGGCAACTCGCTGTCCGACCATGGAGCATGCCCGGGTCGACGGCGCGTCGTGTTCCACGCGCGCCTCAAAGAGCTGTCAGCAAAATGACGGGGCCCCCTCTCAGAGGGCCAAAGCCTGCCGGGGTCGCGGGACTTATTTCTATTATCGTGACCCCGGAACATAAAGGGCTACTGAAGGACACCGTGGATTTTAGTCAGTACAAGTCTGACAGTACCTCCCGCCCTGCCCGGGGTTGGAGGTATCATTTCAAAAAAAAAAAAAAAAGGGCCGACTCGTGAACTTTTACTTAGAAAGATAATACGTTCAATTCTGTCAAATAGTACCGGTCATTGTATAAACATAAACAAGGCTTTATTTTACTCTGTGTATTTATTTTGTGAGTTTCAAAATATGAATGAAGTAGACAGGAAGAAACCGTTTTCGAGTTTGGAAAAGGATTTATTTTTAAATATTATCTATACAAAAATATGATACAATCCTAACCTGCAAACAAACAAACGCTACGAGTGCTATAAAAAAGAAGCAGTCATGGGAGAATATAGCGAGGGAATGTAAAGCATTTAGTAACAGACACAGTGGAGTTAAAGGAAGCCCTCTTTGTGTCTCTGATTGTAAAGTGTCTTCAATTCTCGGTAAAATAACATGTCTCACAATACTTTTGGTGAAACGAAATCTCTTTTAAAAACAATCTTCCGAATAGTCATGAAATGGATTCACATCACGAAAGTAAACTTTAGGATTTCTAGGTTCAGCAACTTCTATCTCCTCTAATATATTATCACCTATATTGTCTACAACAGCAAAAACCGCTTCGATACTATCCAAAGTGTCCATTTTTTATTTAAAATAACGTCAAAGTAGTGCTTTAGTAAAGGAAATGGTGACTATTACTTGGCTGAGAATTCTAACTTTTGACAGTTCTAAGTTTGAGCAATTACTTAACTATAGAAGACAAATCGTTACTTAAGTAATTACTTTTACTCAAGTACTTACTTTTACTTCTTTATAAATACGGGTGTTAGTGTATTAAGTGTTTAGTCAATCTTTGTAAAAGAACTCACGACACAGGAGAAATTCCTAGTCGGGGAAATGTTATTAATGAAAAAAATGGGATGCTACGATAATTTTAACACACACAACATTAAATGACATAATATACAAGAAACACTGGAAACATGTAGTATCTAGGTATAGTTTTTTTTTTTGCTTTGCTGAGGAACAGTATGCTTTTTTAATCGTGGTAAAATCATCAAATGAGATCGAGAGATTGGCAGACTCATAAGAAATGAAATGTTATGCAGATATATTACAACTGATATTAGAATAATAGGACCGTCGACAATATTGCTTGTTACATGATCTGTAATTAATGGATTAACTCTGCCTCCTAAACTAGGGTGACCTGTATCTTAGGAGACAGTGTTCGGCTAAGAGATAATTCAATACATGTTTATTCAGTGAAAGACGAAAAAACAAAAGTGTGTTTAGGTGTCTATCAATCTGTTTTTCTAGCATATTATCATTATAACTCTTATCAGTTTTTCTTATTTTAGAGTTTGTAAAGTAGTGTAGGGTTTAGTGAATTTTGTGTGTGTGTATGTGTGTGTGTGTGTGTGTGTGTGTGTGTGTATGTGTATGTGTGTGTATGTGTATGTTTGTGTGTGCATGTCGTGTGTGTGAATGTTGAAGAGCGTAAGCAAAGGTGTGTGTACTCATAGTAACTAAAATCCACGGCATTCTTTCAATAGCCCTTTAATTTTTAGGTTTCAGGCTAACAAATAAAAATCTGCCATAGAACTATAAGTAGGAACCGACAGCATCAGCAACCAGAGTGTGAAAACAAACTTTGTTCATAACCAGCTTTTAGCTCATTATGCTTTTCATAATAATATGTGAAATAACTAGGTAGCTGTAAACTAAATATTTATGAGTGATTACTAGGCCTGATACAAATTATGAACATTACTTCCAAAAAGCATTGGACTATGTCTATAAATCAGCACGAATGCTAGTAAGTATGCAAATTGAATGAATGACTAAATTAGTAGGGAAGCCCGCTTTGTTACCGAGCACCTACTTATTCTTATGGAGTCATTCTGATGGTCCTGTAGCAGTTCGTGACGTAGGCGTCTGTAATTTCGGATAATGCCGTAAGTAGACCCTGTCATTAAGGGTGCTTGTACACGGTGTATGTAACCCGCGCAAGAGCCTCAACATGCTCAAGCTACATGCACCGTGTACAGGCACCCATTAAAAAAAATGCGGGTCCAGCAACTTGAGCATGTACCGAAGCAAGTCACCCGCGCAACTAACTCGCGTACTCTGCGGCGCGCGAGGGTCACTCTCGTATGTGCTCGCGCATGTTCAGACATACGGCAGAACAAATAACTTGTATATACAGCTTGCGCAAGTAGCCCGCGTCTTTACTTACTCCAGTCATTTGAAACACGTACAAGCACAAGCGAGTAACTTGATGAAGTAGCTTGCGCATGTTACTCGCGTGGGTAACCCGCATCTTTACTTGCTCCAGTTACATGCGCCGTGGACAAGGACCCTAACAACAATCCTACAAACCATCAGGCAGGATCAGTGCGAGTTGGTAGATGTCACGTGTCATCGAGTTTGGTTCTACGACGACAATGTTTTCCTTCACCGTTTTGGGATAATTTGTGATGAAATAAATTACAAAAAGTAATGCGTCTATCTGTGGGTTTGAATTTCGAACTCGTAAGTCGGGGCCGTTACTATTTGGCCACCCACCACTACACCTCACTGCAAGCTCGATTACTTGCTCTTGTTTGTGCTTCTTGTAAAATGATGTATGCTCTGTTGGAAGTGTGGCACATGAGACCAGCGATAAACGCATTATGCTTGAATGTGGTTAGCAACTTTTGATGCTGACTGTACATAACGTTATGTTTTGTATTCAAATCGCATGCCATTTCTTGCAAAGCCTAAGGCTTTAAACCGAACAAGTTCATACAACACTGAATGTGCAGAAATCTCCCTAAGAAAACCCCGCGTGACCCTAGTAAAGAGCGAGCTATTGAAGGACATTGTGCATTTTAGTCAGTACAAGTCTGACAGTCCCTTAGTTTTGCCCTGCCTTTGGTGGGAGGACACATTTTGATGATTTGATCATGCCAAAAAAAAAGAAAAGAAAAATCCCGATTACTTATACAGTAGTACACAGTAGTACTCGGGGTTTTCTGATAAGCTGAAGTTCAGAAATTGTAGCCAGAAGTCAAAAACTTTGGGTTCAAACAATAACCTACGATTTATTACTTGCCTACATGTACAGTGAATGGTTGAAGTGCATGCTTTGCATCCAAAAAAGTTCTTCATGTTCTGTTTGTTTATCTTTTGTTCGTCCAAGTTTGTAAACAAGGTATACTTTTCCTACGGCTGGAAAAATCACAAGCAAGCACAGATTTTGCTTTGAAACGCTAACAGGCGATAACATTTTAGTCTGGCAGTCTTCTTGCCTTGGTGTAACATCATCGGACTGACCATGCAAAAACTTCGTCACCGTGAAAAAAATAATTAGCTATCTCATTCAAAACTCACTAAAACCTATAATACTCGACCTAAATGGTTTTAGTTGAAACTTATCTTTTTCGAGACTTGAAGAAACAAAGCTTAAAAGCTCATACTAACATACTTATTTTTTTTTTAACTTGGTATAATCATCAAATGAGTCCTCCCACCCAGTCCTATAATACCTAACAAGAGACGGCTTCCTCACTGGCGGACCAGTTTTCTCCTACCAATGCTCTCCCACAGCAAATCTGCTATAAGCTTGTTAAGACAATTTCAAAATAAGAACTTGAAGAGAGAAAAGTCACAAAAAACGAAACGATACTGTATAGAATCTCCTCATTAAGCGCTCCACATAACGACCTCAGTACAAATATATCATATTCATTGCTACAATGACAAAGCAATATCTGCCTTATCAACGCAGCCAGATGACAAAGTAGTACTAATAAATTATTATGCGCACCATATCTGGTTATTAACGCGAATAATTAAGCTCTGCTCTGTACCATTTTTTCCTGACAACTGGTATTTTCATTAGATATTCAGATAGGTGGGTCTGACCTTAGCAGGGTCTAGGCTGGCCTGTGTTGGGCTGGTTGTATGGCTGGCGACCTTCAAGGGCCCTATATATGCGTCTGCCTTCCGTGAGAAGGTATAGTTTGCACTGAGAAGGCTCAACAGCAGTTCTAGTGAGATCTACATCCACTGCCATCAAAATGAAATACTTCGTAAGTATTATTTTCTTTAAAAAATGTTGGCAAAAAAAGTTTCTCATTGTTTCTAAAAAGAGGGCGAAATGCTTTTTACTATGTATAAGCTCATAAGCGATTTTTTTTCATTATATTGTTGTTAGATTAATTTATGTTTCTATTTTAATCATGGTTTTAGTTACTTTTGGCTCACGAGAGTAAACGATGTACAGTGCGTGACGTTATTATTATACGACATTTTTATTTTATTTTTTGAGACGCAAGGCAGTTCTTCTATGGCCATTAACATCAACCAGGTTTAAGTCCTGATTCTGGACAGCTATTCGACCAAATAAAAATGAATTAAATAACACTGCTCAATTTGCCAATGCAGCACTTCATGCTCAAAAATAGTTCTTAGACCACAAGACCAACGATCCAATTTAATTTGATTCTTCATGAACAAATGATTTTGCCAAAATTGCCAATGCGGCACTTCATATTCAAAAATAGCTCTTAAAGCGACTAGACCAACGGTCCAACTTTCATGAACAACTGGATTAATACTCATATGGTTTGCTCTCCACAGCTGGTTTTCCTCGTCGTCTGCGTGGCCATGGCTGCCGCTGCACCACAGTTCTTTGCCTGGCCAGGATATGCTGGATTTGCTCCCGCAGCTAGGGTAAGTTAAAAACACTACGAAGACTGGAAATGTGGTTCCTCGAGATTGTAATGAAATGTAAATTTTAATTAATTAATTATAGCTGTATCATGAATGAGATTACCATTGAAAAGAGAAGAAATATCTTGTTGGTTATGTATATAAAAACATATATCAGTTTTCTCTGGTTTTCTATATACTATCGTTTTTATATCTTTTGATATTTAAATATCTGCATTCATTAATAAATAACTGTCGAGGTCACAGTTCACTTTTTATTTACAAGAAATGCGAAGAATGCGAATTGTAGTGTGAAGAGTGGAATTTTCCATCTGCAAAAATGGCGAACATTCATCCCTTTTTTTTTGTTTACGTGTTAAAATCGTTAAATGAGTCCTCCTACCCCGGGCAGGGCGGCAGGGACTGTCAGACTCGTACTGACTAAAATCCATGATGTCCTTCAATAGCCCTTTATGTACCGCGGTCACGATGATGGAATAAGTCCCGCGACATCGGCGGGCTTTGGCCCTCTGAGAGGGAGCCCCGTCATTACGCTGACGCTCTTTGACAGCGAGTTGCCCTTTACTTGCCGTCCGCATGCCCGCGCCTACGGTAGCCGGAGAACTTTCATCCCTTATAGAATCTTTAAGTTTAAATGTTTTTGTCTTATAAAAAAACTGATGTGCACAGTACTTCTTTTTAAATGTTATTTTTTGCACTATAACAATGTTATCCAATGTAACTCAAAGATTTAGCTGGTAGATATAATACCATGTGGCACTAAGTCCGCCAATGTACAACTTTGTAACATGAAGTTTTTATTATGTAGATGTTTAACATATTAAAATGTACAAGATTGTCTTTAATTTACCCTTTTAGACCCTGGTTGCTGGACCTACCGTGGTGAATGGAATCGGAGCCCGCTACGTCGCCCCTGGCTACGTCGGTCCAGCTTACTTCTAAATCTTCTCCGTAGCTGATGTTACTCGCACTTTGGCCATTGGTTCACATTCTGTATCATCTTGTAAATACTGATCTGTAAATAATAAATTGAAGTATGTAATTATATTGTCATTTTCTTTCTTTTGAAAGTTTCACCGTGACAAATAAACGGTGAAGAAAAATCTTGAGGACATAGATTAATAATTGACGATTATGTGGAGTCCACTGTAACCCACTCTGTATCTGCATGATGGATTAACGTCCATTTCCTCTCAAAGTTAGGTTATCTTTGGCTCCATGGAAACTTTATGATCTGATGTCAAATAATAATACAAATTGCAAGAGCTATTATGAGAGTTTTTGTGTAGTTAATAGCTACCTTGCCTTCTTCAAATTGCTCCAGCTTTAGGTTCCGAAAATATCCTAGCTTTTAAGTTAGAACCAACTACATATTCCCGAAATTTAATTAACGCCGTCGAAATTTCCAAATATTTTTCATTAGTTATCCTGGCTTTATATAGCTTCTTTATAAGTCCACTGCACCTGCAGAGAGAATAATAAAAAACTTGTTAAAGATTCATAAAGATCATTATGTTAATAGAATTATTATGATTATTCATAACCGAACGACACGTTTTCCGTAATCTTAACTGCAGACCATTGAATTAATATCAATTGCCAAAAGTAATCTGTAAACCAGATACAGGTTTTAATCTTTATTCGACAAAGCCAAAGATGGCTGCTCTGAATCGAATGGGCATGGACCAGTTATTGTATAATAAGTTGGACTGGTGATTTTAATCTGCTTAAACGGTTTCTTAAATAAGATATTCTAATGGCTTAAGGTAATCAGAGCAGATAGACGGAATGTTCAATTGAAAATTAAAAGCTAATTTGTTCGAAGCAACACTTAAAGAGGTGTAGTTTGGGATCGAGAGTTTTGGGGTCACGGTAATTTGTTTTTCAGGCTGTTACGAGTCATTTAATTATTTTACAGTCAGTAAAAAAAACAACGCCTCTTTTTAGGAAGAACTACTAAGTGGAAGATCGTCACATATTTTTATGAAAATTTCGTCATTTTCTTATCACTTCTATCTATTGTAACTTGATAATGTATAAAAATCTTTGTTGACACCTAAGTGCATTTCTCATTTTGTAGTTTCTATCTGGGAGCCTCATAACCAGAATCTACAGCTTGGATCCCATTACTGCTGTTTAGAAGTCTCTGATATGCAGTATCCACGTTCGTTTGCCAGCCTCCAAGATTTACCGGAGAGAAACAGGTGGAATCCGTTCTTAAACGATGTAGAATCTATGGGCATGAATGAGCTTAAACCAAATGATATCAAGAAGGTCAATGAACTCATAATGACAAATTAATATTAGGCGAAACACGTGAAAGTTATATGGTAGAAATTGTCTCATCGGTGACGTCAGCAACGAATAAAATTACCATAGTTTAAGATAGATGAGCGTTCGAAGAATTTTAACGTGGTTATGTAAACAATGTCATTTTATGTGATTTACATGTTTATGGGCAATTTGCAAAAAAAAAATTGTTCTAGGCATAGAAAAATATTGTTGCGGTAGGTTTCCTATTCGTTTAGGTTCTTTGCTAAAAGGAACGTCTCTCTTTAGCCAGGGCGCAAACGTTCCGGGGTCGCGGGACTTTAGCATCACCGTGACCCCGAAACAGAGCTATTGAAGGAGACCGTGGATTTTAGTCAGTACAAGTCTGACAGTCCCTCCCGCCCTGCCCGGGGTGGGAGGACTCATTTGATGATTTTACCACGAAAAAAAAAAACGTTGGGCATTAGTGTGTTGTAAACGCCAGCAATGAAATAGTATGAAATCATTTACTCTCTGCGCATGCGTATACATTTTTTATGTCCAGTTGTTTACACTTTACCTACTCACACTCATGAAGTAGGTACGGTTCCCTGTGCCGCCACAAGGTGTTCACGTTCGCGTAGCGCCTCGAAGAGTTATGGTTTATTAATTTGCAAACTGCTCATAATTAGGTGTAGGTAGTACTAACCCCCAAGATATTTGGTAACACTTTACAGCAAACATTAAAACGTACAGGCACATTCTTAGTAGCATGATCCGTGATTAAAATCAATTAAACTAGGTAACTACACAAAAAGTCGAACACAACAAAATTAAAATCAAGACACAACTGCCGCTAAATGAAAGGATAAAAAAACATTTTTAATCAGGCCTTTTTGCCATTCACGCAATAAAGGTACTCTTTATAATACGTGTTATATAATACAATGTAATTTGGTACAAAATGATGTAAATCTCACTGCTCGTAACAGAGTCGTCGATTTTAGAGAGATAGTAAAAGTGGTTGGTCTTGTAAAAAAAGACAAGTTTGGACTGGTTTTCTGCGTCCGACATAACTGACGCTCTCATTTTTGTAGCACATTGGTGACCAGCGTTGAAAAGAGACATTAAATTCACTAATTAGTAAGATTCAAAAATTTCTGCACTAGGTATGTATGCAGTGACGTGAGATAGAGATTGCACAATTTTAATTTGGTAGATAATATGCAGCCGGCCAAAAAACTCCTTTCTGTGACCATCACTGGCTGGTCAGTATTATAAAATAAAATATTTATAAAAGCCGGGTCACACTAACACGGCATTTCCCGTTGATTTTCGCGATAAAAGTCTTTAAATGTTACTATAATCATCCATTAACAAGATATTTAACGACGTTTTCCTTTAGTTTGGCCCTTTTTCCTTAAGTTATTTCTTTAGTATTGTTAAAGAGGGTACCTCCTGTTTCCATGTTCGAAAATAATCACCACAAATTCAGTTCTGCTTCAAAACTTATTCAGCTATGGTATTCTGATACTACAGAAGTCAGAACCGAGTGTTACAGTCGCCCCAAAGGGTCTTCTAAAGGGCCTAAGTTTGTTTCATTCTGTTACTTATAGGAAAGTATGACTAGAATTTGAATAATAATATTCTAACTCTAGATACAAATAAAACATACTAGACAGTAATAAAATATATCTAAGAAAATTACTGTCTATGTTATTTTTATTTCATGAACAAGCAATCTTATACGGTCCTTTCTAACGTTCGAAGCACATCGTCAATAAACGATAGATTCAGGAAGGACAAAGAGACTGTAGTACCTAAGTAACAGGTACAATAATGTACGTTACCATCAGTTCCTTGTCCCACGTATCCAGTTACATCATAATGAGAGGATTCAGCAATAGAAAGGCTTTCGAAAGGCGTGCACCGATGTAACCTCTTACATAAAATTAGACATTTTAACGATATATCAAACGGTTTTCTTGTAAGTGAAGTAAACGAGGGGATTAACTGTTATTTCTGGTTGAAGTAACAAGTAGGGACATTGAAAGGTGTGTAAACTAGAATCTATGTTAGAAGCGGCAGAAGTCACGGGTAGGTATGCTAGGTATCTAATTTATTGAATGTCTGACTGTAACCTTTTCATGACTTGACGGCTGAACAGATTGGCTTGAGGATAGTTCATGACCTGAGTAAGAAGATGAAATACTCGAGACTTTTAAAACCACCCGTTATGTTGACGTCAACAACATAGTTTATTAACTATCGACCTTTCAAATCCATCCGATACCTAGTGCAATAGGTCATTGCTCTCATCAATCAATGCTTAGCAAAAATCTAGTTGGTATAATAGTCAATGATTGTAAAAAGTTCATATTAGTGCAATGATTGTAAAAAGTCGTTGCTCTCATTAATCAATGCTAAGCCAAAGGAGCCAATAACGCAAATACTGCTCTATTAAAAACACACACAGTGCCAATTTTCAAAAAAATATCAATAATTAAACATCGTCTCTCGAGCCAGAAACTAAAATGACGATGACTAAAATACGATGTAAAATACTGATATCCAGCTCCATCTGGTTTGACTGGAAGCCGACCCCAATATAATTGGGAAAAGGCTAGGCAGATGACGACTCGAGCCAGAAACTGTACTGAAATAACTCTCTCATAATGATCTTCGATGATTGCTAAAAGCTCAAAGCCCCCATTAATATGTTCCATCAACTGTCAGGTTTTTAGATCCATAGACTTCAATAAACCGGAAAAAACTTGACAGATTCTCGCAATAATCGTTCAAGTAAAAACTGTGCCCTCATTTTTTTGTACACTCTTTTCTTTACTTTGTGTAGATGCTTTTTTACGTCCCAGTTTTTTTTGTTATAATAGTTCATCGAGTAAATATAATAGCCAACGTAAATAAAAAAAAGAAATGATGAAAGAAGAAAGATATTTGCTCTACGATATGACTAGAAAGGAGGTGACATCTGAGATAACGAAGTAAAGAGCAGTATGGAAGAAGATATGCGGCAAAAAACAGAGTTTGCTGTTTATTTTGTGGATGTTCGAATCATCTAATTACTTCCCCCGCTTTTAGTAGAGCGGGAGAGAATGCCATACTCAAACTGACTAATACTAATACCCACCCTGTTCCTAAAACTCCTTTTTGGGTTCCAGCCTCCCAGGGCCGCAGTCTTTCTATTGAACAATCCCGCCAAACCTATTATTATTGCAACCATGAATAGTGTCACATCTCTGGAAATGAATTGGGATATGGACTTTTATCTAGGATAAGGATATATAGGATAAGGATACCTCCACTTTTTTAAAACAATAAGACGAACTGCGGAAACTAGGTAACCAAATTCAATAACCCCTATGATGATGTGACAACATTACAAAACACTAATAATGTATTAATCAATGTCGGAAATAGATAGGAAATTACAATATAATTGCAATGCAGTCTACGTAGAAAGCGGGTCACAAATAATGAGTTTAATAGTGTTCAAAAACAAGTTTAATACCTAATCATGTGTCTCCGTAAAAACCACTTATTTTATGCACTATACTATATTATTAGATGTAAATGTAGTTTTAGAGAGAGTAAAGCAATTTGTTTCAAGGGTTGTTGTTGTAGATTATATTTGAAACCTGTTTGTAGAATTGTAGTCTTTCCTAGGCACTAGCGAAGGTGTAGATTACTGAATGATTTTCCAGAATCAAAATTGCTTAAAACTAATGTGGGCTGAATAGCCGTGCTTTGGAACTGTAATCCTGCTTGTATGCTGGGTTGACTTCCACATTTTTTCGATCTAGGTCCAGAATTGATCACTACTCGTTTGGTTATGTCCAGCTCGTCTCGCCATCCCTAACGAGGTTTATCGTCAAGCTTTCTAGCTGTATCCAGAAAGTGTTTATTTTTGAGTGCAGATTTGTTAATTCTTCTAGATTCTATATTACTCTCTTTTTTTTCTTCCCCTATTTTTTACTACACCAGCTAAACAAAATCGTAAACATTTTTAAACTGCTTCCAAAAGTCTCTCGTAGTATAAATACAAGAAGAGACCTTTTTGTCATCTTACCGAAATAAAAATTAACTCAAGTAGGTGCTTACACAGCATAACACATAGGTATTAATAAAGCCATTATACAAAGCAAGCAGCGTAAGCCCAAGACCAGGAATATGAAGAAAAATTATTTTAAGCCCTTGTAACAAAACCAGATAAAGTTAATTGCACTGATTGATCGACATTCTATTACCATGAATAACATCAAATCATGATTCAATATATTCACTAGGAGTAAACATTTAAATATGACCCAGATTACATAGATATTATAATGTCCATGAGTTAAAGGCTGGCCCTAACAGCAACTAAGATTGGTTTAATGAACAAAGTAATAGATTCACAGATGTCGTTGTGATACTTGCGGGGGAGTACTGGTTTGCAATACTATCCTAGAAAATAGATACAGGGCATGGCATGGATTTCTTTGATAAGAGAATAGACAAGGTTGAACCAATAACCTCGGATAATCTTAAAGATAAATTAAACTAATACAAGATTTTCGGAGCTAACTGTACCCCTCAAATAACAAAGAAGTAATTATTGCAAGAAGTGCCATTGAGATTTTCTACAAGCGCTTCTCGTTAGCAGCCTGGAGTTTGGACATTGCCGGAATGATGCCCTGTGCCTCGGAAAGCAAGTAGTAAGCTCCTTTGTACACTAGGCGACGCAAGTCTACGATACCAGGTATCCAGGCGACTGTCGCAAAAAAATCCAAAGAGGTTTGCATACAGGCTCGCGTCAATGGATAACAAAGACGTAAGGTATCGGAGACTTGCATTGCCTAGTGTATGAAAGGGCTTATGCTGTCGGTCCTGCGCAGATATCTCTCCGGTCGAGTCGGATGGCCATCCCATCCAACTAGGAGAAAAATTGCCAACCTAAAATAAATTGGGAACATCACATTAAAACGATGATGTTAATAAATTGAGAACAGCATTAAATTGATGACGATGATGATGATATTTCCATAGTTACCTATCCATCCGTTATATAGTTTGACCTTACCAAATTGCACCAATTGATAAGTAGGCAAAACGATTAGCTTTCGGTTATAGAAACCGTTCATAACATGCTAACTAATGATGACTTTGCAAAGGGACGTGCACACGATTATGTGAACGAGTCATACCTCCTACTGCGTTGGATTTCGTAACTGAATGATGGATTTGATTTGTCGAGTGGATATCATCCGCCTTTTGATGCTTGAACAGCTTATTTGTGAAGATCTTTCTTCCTGCTTCAAAAACAGAATGTTGTTTTAACATATCACTGGTTTAGTAATGAAATTAGATGCTTTTTATATATACTTTTTCAGGACTTCGTTCCGCAACACATTTAGAAGCAGCGTAATTTCGACTATATGGGTGCTGTTAATTTTAATTGGTGTTTAAAATGCTGCTGATTTTAAAGCTTTTATCTTTTTTAACCCACCCTTTTCCATTTTTTTATTTTCTAAACTTATAACTACTTTTACAAAGTAAGATCTAGATGGCGAAACTAGAGAGGATCTAACAACCAAAATAAATAGAAGTGACCGTGAAATGTTTAGCGGATGCTATTCATCGGTATTTAAACTAATCACGATAAAAAATCTAGGACAAAAGCTACTTGAAGCGTGATTTTTTTCACCGTCGAGCTTACTCGTTACCAGTGAACCGGTCATCAGTACGAAATGTAGGCCGAGACCTGCTAACTCGAGCAAAACTTAATGAATAATTGAATAAACAAAAGGTTTATATTAAGAATCGGTGCATGACTAACTGGTATTCCAGTAACCGCTTTCTACAGACAAGGAATAGAAATAGGAGGTGACGTCACTCAAGCGCAGATCGGACGTTACACCATCACTGTCGCTATCAAATGACGTAGACATAATGGATCTATGGAAATTGATTCTCTTTTTAATTCTTCTTGCACAATTCTCCTTTTTAGTTCCGCAAGCCAAGCCTTTTTTGTGCGGCATTATAATATGAGAGATGAAAGAGGTTATTTAGTTCGGAACTTAGTTAAGTAACAGTCTGAGGGTCTACTACCACTTTGCAATATCACAAATGATTCACTTTCGTGAATGAATAGCCAATGGCGTTGCGGGATATGCTCGAACCATGGAGTTTCTTCTTCTCCATGGAATCGACCAACCCGAACCGAGCACCTTTTGTCGTCGTTTCATAAGTGCCCTCATGGGCCTATCTGAAATAAAAACATTTGCTTTTGAATTTGACTGACTTTGACCCACAACGCCATTTAAACCCTCTGGTCTGATATGCCCGTCTAGGCTCTACATTACTAAGGATTTTGATCATAACTAGGGGAAATATTTTATGGGTGTACTACAGGGTGCACATAAGTGCACTGTATACTATCCAGAACATTGTAGATAACCCTCCTTTTGGCGCAGTCGGGTAAAAAGCATTTGTTTGTCTGTTCAATACGCCTGCTTGTCGGACTATTTTTTTGGAATCTTCATTCTTTTGTTTAGAGTTATACCTAGTTATAAAGTTAAGATTATATTCATGTTAGTGTTACGTTAGTGAATTCAGTTCAAATCTCGTTGAAGTAGAGGGAAACTTTCCTCAGTAAGATCGATGCATGCATTTGTTTCGTTCCGAATACATTACTTCGGTTTACGCATATTGCGACATTTCGACTTTCCTTGGGTGTGTCCAACTGAGAATTGAGAAGGTCCGATAAAAGAGAAAAGTTCCATCTGCATGCTGACTAGGTGTCAAAGTCATGTGGGTTATGTAACTGATGGAAACATTTATGTCTGCCAGCATTCGATAATCTACTTCTAGCCTATTTAATTAAGTCTTTAATTTAAAATAATCTATAGAAAGTTCCTAGAAAAAAAGGAAAAAATATTCATGTCCAATTTTACGGTGTTTTACTAAAAATAAAATCTTATATAATTGGTGATGTGAGTAAGCATAATTAATTTGTCTGTGCCTTTGCTTAGGTCGTTAGTATTTTTTTAATTTAATGGACTATTGAGTAACTCGGTTATAAAAATACCTAGGTAGAAATCTAATCCGGGTCATGATTAATGGTTATTTTGTGACTATTTCTAGATAAAATCTGAATTTGGTTATAAAATATCTGAAATGGTTTTACAGACGTAATATTTTGTTCTAGATAGGTATTATGAAACTACTACAAACGACTTTTTAATCCCGTAACTTGTCAAAACATAAGGCCAAAGCGAACGCGAAAGTGCGAAACTTTAAATCGTCCAAGATGATATGAACTTTGTTACTGGAGCACTATTTAGGCCCATTGTTTGATCAATATGAAACAAACTATCGATAAAATACCATATTTAAAAAAAATGCTTGAATCTTTTGTATCTATTTAGAGAGATAAAATCTGGACTTGATGTAAATTCCTTTCAAGACTATCACCACTTGCTTACATAGTCAGGCTGTCGAACTATTTTACATAAATAAGTACTTTTGTAATTAATGCCAGCATACTTATTCATAGTATTCTAAGACGCGCGCCTCACACCTGTTTCGCTTCTCGCATAAATTCGCGCTTCACGAATAGCATCGATTGCATTCGCGCCTCGAGCGTTCAATTAAAATTCAAGCAGACAGCTTTAGGGCGATAACATCTAGCTTTGCTATAACGAATGCAACTCTCAACATGAATAACATAGTTGCATGTTGATTATTTCGTTCCCTTTATTTTATGGACTAAGTTCGTAATAATTGCCTGAAGAAGCCGGTAAATGCAACACTGCTAAAGGGCGTGTTAGTATTTATTATTATCACTCGTAAATCGTCGTCTTGATCAACCTTATAGGATGATGTTATTTTTCCCACTGATGGCCAAAGAGCTCCCGTATATTTCCCGAGATAGAAACTGCTTTCGTTGCGGACGTGCCGCCTACTAAAGTCCGGTCACAAAACAGGAGGAATATCGTACATTGACCTATTATTACCTGTCTCAGTCACTCCCGCGTAAATACCGCCTCTTTGCCTTATCTCGACGAGCAGTGCCGGTTTTAGCACTACCAGCGCTCTAGGCGAGATTTTTTACGGCGCCCCCTAACTGCGCAGCGCGGCGTCTGGATGCGCCTCGTGGCGCAGCGCGAAAGCACTGGCCTCTTCATGCATTGTCGCGTCGCTTCGCGTCTCGATCTGTACTGACCCCTAGTCGGGTTTTGAGTTTATCCCCTAAAAATGGGATGGAAGAAATAGGGAAATTTACGAGAAACTAGGCCTGCGGCGCCCCTTCGTATTCGGCGCCCAAGGGCGATCGCCTAACCGCGCCTTACCCTAACGCCGGTACTGTCGACGAGACCGTGACGTCCACCCATTGTGATTTATATAAATTAAGGACATCACTTAAAAAATATCTTGTTTAAGTTTTACAATCGTAATTTTTTGTTAATTTTATGACATATATTTGATCCACACTTATACCGTTACTCAAAATAATTGACTTACATAACATACATACGATCAAATCAACGATCTACACTCTACAGTCAACCGCTCTACCAACGGAGCTACTGAAGGCTTGATGATTAGTACCTACTAATTGTGATTAATTGTAATTCAATTCATTTCACACCTGGAAATAATAATCGTAATTATTACCTACTACAAATAACATAAAGGTAGCGTCAGACGAAACAACAACGCCCATTTAAATATACACATTCAAAATAACCATAAAACAGCTCCTACCATTTTCACATTACCATAAGAAAGCAATATCGTTTATATACAATGTGTGAATTACACTATGTACCGTTATTGTCATGTCTCCGAGAACTTGACATTTGTCTTCACTTGTATTTGTTTCAATATTAGAGCCGGAAGCGAAATACTTGCGTGTGCGCAGTCGCTTGGAGGTTTTGACCTAGGTCATGAATATTAGTGTCTATATTTTATGTCAGGTGTGTGCATTGACCTGTCAGGGTCGCGGGACCATTTGTAAAGGTTACCGTGACTTTGCAACGCAAAGGGCAAGTGAAGGCACAGGTTGGATTTTAATGTTAGTAAGAGTCTGAAACAAAGGACTCATTTTCTGATATTACCACTCAAAAAGAATCAATGGATGATCACGTTGGGCAAGATACCTTAGTCTTCCCAAGGATGTGCATCTGTGAGATCCCGGTTTCCTCTTCCATGAGCTGATTGTGACCACTGGGGTGACTTTAGTGAAGTACGGATCCCACACGGCTCGATCTTATAAAAAAAAAGGTTTAACCCATCCTCTGACTGACCGACCTATAGATACATACGCGCCCGAAAAGATGGTTCCTGGTCCTTGCTCATTTATGAGTATTTTGGCAGTCGTTCCTAATAAGTTCATGTCTATTTCACTAGAACTCCTCGTTAAAGAAATAATCTCGTCAGGATTTAAGAAATAAATTGGAAACCTTTTTGAAATTGATTATATCTTTTGTTGGATTTTATTAACATATTTTTCATTACCATAAAAAGGCGTTTCCTGGTTATTGAATACCAACAAATAATTGCATATAATTTAAATAAACTCGTGCAAAGTTTTATTTATGTGCAGACTTTGTCATTACACCCGACGTGAATAGGTGCTTATATTATCATTATGCGTGTGTGTAACATACATACAATACACGCAAATGTACATAACATAATGTTTTTATTATCTCATACAGAAAGAAAGGACGTAACGAAGTATGGAGTGGCAACTGCGCTGCGCCTTAATATTATCCAGTATTATCATAAAAATAACATAATTTTGTAAACGTGACTAGATTGTTCATGTAGAATTAGGTCTTCAAAATGAATCTTCATGTTTTGAATCAGGCATAAAGCACACACGGCGACGCAAGCCTCCGATACCTTAAGACTTTGGTATCCAGGCGACTATAGCTGCAATAAAAGTAAAGTCAAAAATGCATTGAATTGTCATTAACTACTGGAAGCTTCATTTCAACTCTAGCACTTGAAGACATACTGCTAGGGAGAGGATAGCGTCCTCCTTCCATCCCAGCCGCAGTGGTGAACGCCCACGGCGTCGGACGTCGCGAGGCGATCTCCGGCCACCGTAGGCGCGGGCATGCGGGCAGCGAGTAAAGGACAACTCGCTGTCCGACCATGGACCATGCCCGGGTCGACGGCGCGTTGTTCCACGCGCGCTTCAAAGAGCGTCAGCATGATGACGGGGCCCCCCTCTAGAGGGCCAAAGCCTGCCAGGGACGTGGGACTTATTCTATAACCGTGACCCTGGAACACAAAGGACTATGAAGGACACCGTGGATTTTATTCAGTACAAGTCTGACAGTCCCTCATTTGATTATTTTACAACGATAAAAAAAGCACTCGAAGACATACAAAACTGCAATCGCAAGACGATCTGATGAAGCACACAGGATAGCGATGTAAGCAAGCCTCATCTAACCAGTCCTATTGAAAATCTATATGGAATGCATATGTTCTGCAGTGGACACTAAATGAAAAAAAAAATGTTTGTTTGATGCGATTTTACGCCTAAATCTCTGGACCGATTTTGATGAATTTCGGTTTAAATGGGTCCCTGAAGACTATGATAGACTATAGAGGAGGAAAGGAGGGGATAACTAAAAATGCTGTAATACGTATGGCGCTTGCACGAAAACCGTCACAAAGTTACGTATAAGTGCCTATTCATAATCAGAATAATTACGTATTCTATGATCGTGTTAGGCACAGGTTTTAACAGTTTGGTAATACACTGCTATTGTGTTCTATTTGATTTGTGTGTGGCGTAATGAATGCGTATATGATTAATTAATATTATGTCAAGAGTGGATATTATAGTCTTCCTTCCTCACCGGCGCGGGCGCAACGTAATGCAAACACCGATGAAAAATTTGAGGAGATCAGTCAGTGTTTGTAGAGGTCCCGGTCGTCATGAAGTTGCATCCAGGGTGGTATAAATATGAATGCATAAAGAAGTAATTCATATTATGATTATGTCAAGAATGGATATCGCCTTCCTTCCTTGCGGGTGCAATGTAAACACCGATGAAAAATTTCAGGAGATCAGTCAGGGTGTTTGTGGAGAACTTTATAAAGTTGCGGATTGCGGGAACGCCGTTAGCTGTAACCGTGGGGTATTTAAGTCAGAAGTAAATCTGCTTCTTCAAGGCAAGCGTGCTCCACAGTTGACCACATCAATGCTTACCATGAGGCGAGATGGTGGTACAGCCTCATTTAGACGGGGCCAGAACTCGCATGCGAGTTTCACTACATTGGGGTATTTATTTGATCAACTGAATTCGTTGTACCTATAAAGCCGCTATGTAACGCAACTCGTGGCCGAGTTCTTGCATCGTTTAAATGAGTCTGTCGCGGGACTTTCGAATTACTGTGACCCCGGAACGTTAAGGGCTATTGAAGGACATCGTGGATTTTAGTCAGTACGAGTCTGACAGTGCCTCCCGCTATATCCTGGGTGGGAACACTCATTTGAGGATTTTACCACGATAAATAAAAATGTCACTCGCACTTGGCGGGTAATTGTTATTAAAAAATAAGCACGGACATACTTGGAACGAGGTACTCAGGTTATATAAAATTTAACATAATGATTTATTTTCGTTAATGTTTCAAAGTTATACATATTTTGTTTCCACATCATAGCTACTTTCGTAACAGCAAAACAATGCGTGGAATAAGCGATCAATGTCAGATCACGAGTACAATGGCTTTATGTAATAGTAATTATTTAGACTGGCAAGCTTGGCACTCAGGTTGTAAGGAACATATGAAAGTGCTCAACAATGCAGCTATTAGTGTCTGTAGCCAAAATAACAGAACATAACATGGAGAAAAATAAAAATAAATAATAGTAGATTACGCACCAAGGGAGTAAAGCATTGCCTTACGTCATGGGCGTATTGAATCCCGAAACGACACTAAGGATTCTGAGGTGAACCTCCGTAGCGCAGTGAGGAGGTTCAAGTGTTAATTCCCGAGTGAAACGAGGGAATTAAGTTAAGAATCCTTAGTGTAGCGAGGGATTCAAGTCAGCCCAAGACAAGGCTGCTTTACTCCCGAGGAGCGTACTCTGCTTTTCACACCTACTGCGAGGAAATAAATTCCATTTTTGAAATTTGATGTGGTACGACAACCTTCGAACGTGAAGTTGGCACCACTGTAAGCGATCAGCTGTTGCTGCCAGCGGCCGCCATTACTGATACGACTCCTTGGTGAAAGTTTTCATACGGTTTTCTTTGAGGTTCCAAATTCAAATCACATTATTCCCGTGGGAATAATGAAATTCAGTACATATATTATTCCCGGATCGAGCGAGGGGGAATAATGTCATGCTTTACAGAAGGTTTGCCTGACGTATAATATGACATTTACGAGCAAGTAGTGTGAAAACATAATTACCTATGTAATAGCCACTTTCCAATTCAATATAAGTTCTCATAACTTCAGAAGACCTAGGCGTTATCACAAGATTTCTGTATTTTATTTACAGCATACTCGTACTTTAAGTATTTACTGCGTTTATTGTATGGAAAATGAAAAGGGGCCTCTAGTGTAAGGATGACAAACTTATTTTTTCATCAAATTAACGTCAAAGTTCCAGTTTACGTCACAAAAACGGAAAAAGGCCTCTGGAATTCCATATCTATTTTAATATAGTTACTATGTTCGTGCTTATACGATAATCTCCGAAACTCGCTCAGCGAGCTATGCTTGGCGTAATGAGGTTATCCGACAGAGACCGAATGTCTCTGTCATAAATTGGTAACATAATTATCTACATTGTCTCCGCCTTGGTCTGTAAAAACCTTAACTTGGACAATTATATCAATAAAATTGTTTTACAGACAGGGTCGGAAAACAACCCCTACTTAATGGTAGCAATTTTTTTAAATATTACACTACGATCCTTAGGAACCGAGTAAATGCAACAAAATAAGAAACGGCGGATGAAATCACACAAAACCAGTTTACGCTTATATTTTACGTTTTACGATGTGCATTAAATAACACGATTACCTATTTCAATAAATCAAATTACGACACTTAATGTAAAGTCTCTTCGGAGTAAGTTCATGATGGACGTATTATAAAATTAAGTACACGTGGCGAAAGTACGGATTGAATCGAAGGAAATGACAAAGATTCCTCAACTATCTGACGACGAAGATCAAATGTGAAAAGCGACAAACTCGCAGGTCGACGTAAACGCAGTTGTGAGAGGAATTGCATGTTAGAAGGATGTAATGAGAGGAAAATCGACGGAGTTTTAAACTGTACAGAATGGGACAATGTTAATAAAATAATTGTGATGGCGCCATTTTGTGATTTATCATGTATGCTTTTATCACGCTTGCATGCTCCTTAAAACAGTTATTATGTGATGTATATTATTATTATTTTATTATCCCTCTGCTGGGTACCCTCTCTCTCCCATATCGTTCCACGTGCTCTTTTCTAGTGCAACGTCGGGACAGAAATGTATTTGCGCGTCTACATCGTCCTGCAACCTCTTTTTGGGGCCACTCTTTTTTAATAACGTAACTATCAGATGGGGGTCAGTGACGTTTTTGTTGTAATCGTGGTCACATTGGTCCAGACCAACATCACAATAATATTACATCGATTACTGAAATTAATAAATTAATTGGCACCTGAGAAAGAGTAGGTTTCTCAAATGGAGTTTATTTATTGTGCTTATGTAAGTCTGACACTTTTAAAAGCGGACTTCAAAAAGAAGGAAGTTCTCAAAGCCGGTATTTTTGTAAGGTCTATTTCCAGCATTAAAATCTTGGTCGAAATAGGGAAGATTTATGATAGACGATGAATTAAAAACAATCTGTTAACATCCTCCCCCCAGTGAGCTGAAAAGTGCAATAAATCACTATTAGTGTAAATACTGATAACATCAAACCTATGTCAGTCTAACATGGATAGATATTAATATTCTCTATGATGGCATTTCGTGCATCTGATAAGTTTGGAAACTGATTCAAAGCGAGTAGGGAAAAGGCAGGATCTTTATCTGCCGGCACTTATGTTATGTTGGTTTTACGGGAAATACTTATAACCTTCCGCATTTCCTAGACAGTAGACGACAAGGGTAAGTTATGAAATAATAAATCAGATCTAAGATGATAGTAAAACAACTCTCGCTGTTTATTTACGAAGGTTTAAGACGTGAGTGTACCTACATAACTTTATGTTCATGGTGCCCTTTTTGAGACAGTCTCGCTGTGTTCATGAAGGTCCCGCTACGTTCAAGACTGTCTCGCTAGGTTTAAGACAGTCTCGCGACCAATAAGATTCTCCCTCTTAGTTTAAGACAGGTCCACGATTTTGAAGTCAATCCATATCCAGCGATCGTATACTCCCTCTATTTTCAAGAAAGTTCCGCGATCGTTAAGAATCTCCTGCTATATTTAAGATAGTCCCACTATGTTGAACACAGTCCCGAGACTGTTAAGATACTCCTGCTATGTTTAAGATACTCCCGCTATGTTTAACATAGTCCCACTATCGTGAAGACAGTCCCGAGACCTTTAAGGTACTCTCTCTATGTTTGAGATAGTTCCGCGACGACCGTTAAAATTCTCATGCTATGTTTAAGGTAGCTCCACTATGTTTAAAGCAGATCTACTTCCTTTAAGATAGTCTCGGTTAGGATACTCCCACTATTTTCAAGACAGTTCCTAAACCTTTAAGACAGATCCAAGATCTTTAAGACAGACCCAAGAACTTTAAGACAGACCCGCAACCGTTGAGACCCTCCTGCAACCAAAATTATAACCTACTTACATGCTCTTTGTTGTCAGTCTTTTGCAAATCACTAACTTTAATACCGACAAAACAACTAAAAACTCAACGCTTGTCTAGAACCGTGTACGGTAATGTGAATATATACAATCACTTCATTTACTTGAGTGTTCATCTCGCGTACAAATGACATCAATGAATGAAAGTGCATTCGTTCTCGCTAACTCGGTAGTCTCTGACTGTAATGTCAGTGCTATAAACTTGAACGTAAACTTGATGGGTTTATGCACTGTGATTGAAGATCGAAGTCGTGAGAGATGGCATACTGTGTAACAAATCTGATAGTGTGTTTTTGTAATGGCTTTCAATAATTTGATGTTGTTTCTCCGGTGTGAGAACCATTTCTCTGTATTATATAGATCCAGAACTTACATGCTACATGAATGGCTTTAGTAGGAGGCTTCGGACTTCTGTCCTTTTAGTACAGGTGTAATTACACAAAATTCTGGATGTTAGTGATGAGGCTCGGGAGCTGATTGTTGCTTCATCGGTATACCTTACCCATACCATGTGAAAATATGTAAATTTGGTCATCGACCTATAATATGCTCCATGGTGGACTCAACTCCACTCTCTCTCTCTCAAAGAGAGTGAACTTGTGGACATGGACTTGGAAGCTTATGGTCAAGTAGAGGAACAATAGTGATGATGTTCAAAAAAAGTTGGGCGATTTTCAAACAGTTATATGATTTTGTTTTGAATCCTATATCTATTCAGGTGGTCCCAAAAGTCACTGCTAATTATGAGAGTCTGGGTTTGATTCACGGATGAGTCAAATTGTCAAATTCTGCCAGCAGACATCATCAGCTTGACCTCTATTTTTCTTCTTCAGCAATCCTGAGTGTTGGTCTCTTCTAAATCTTCCACTTTTGTAGAATTTATATCATAGCTATATAGATACACAAAATATAGATATACAAAGCCTTTATATTACATGGCACTTAAAAATAAATGGTGAAATGATCGTACGCGTCTGCCCAACCCAAAAGGAATTGGAGTCGTGATATTCTTTATAAACAACTTCTTTAGAATAAAGTAATTGATGTATTATTCTTATAAATAACTTTATTGCAAGTTATCACTTCAGAGAGCATAATAATATTACCGCATAACATCTTGGAATGAAAGTGAAATTATGTATGAGATCATATTGCTGACTCCGACAGGTGTATGAGTATGTTTTATAGGTATTCGGATAAATAGGTCATTGACTCATCGTATTTATATATAAGTAGGTTCTGCCCGTGACTCCACTCGTGGCCATCTTTTGGCCATTGACCCGCCGCGTTGCATCTCATCGCCAGTTTGAGTTATTACATTTTTAGACTTTGTAGCCTATCGCATTCAGGAATAATGTACTTCCTTACCAGAAGAGATTCCATAGTTAGGACTCAGACGGAAAAAATAGGAATAGAAACTCAATAAAAATAAAGCCCATGTTACTCGCTGGAAATTAGTTATTTATAGGCGTGAAAGAATTAAAAACATAGTTTTTCCATTACTAATAAACGTTATATCCTTATTCACATTGTAATGTTAGCTTAGATAGCCATGATTGTAGCCAACTAATAAGCAAATTAACAGTTCACAAACGGTCCCTTGAACTCAATCACAAAAATGTTAATGAATCAAGTAAAATCATTAAACTTAATTTTCAAATAAATAAGGCGTGAAGATAACCCACAGCACGAGCGGTAGATCAGTATAGATTACATATAATTATCGTTAATTTCCTTCCGCGGCGTGCAATTCAGCCAAACGAACATTCAAATTGATATCCAAATTAAAAAAAAGAGCATCAATTGTAGCAGAAACCAGGTCGATAACTCAGGCCTGCGTTCGTATGACATCTGTGTCGATAAGTGCATCTAACCGTGATCGGGTGTGACGTAACGCTTCCGGCTTCTATTACCTCACAGTTGGGTTCGGAAGCTCAGTGGCTCGCTCCCATTCTTTCAGCCAGTACAGTGAAAGGGTCCTCCGATACACTTTTACCCTTCCGACTGGCGGGTGCGCGCCACCGATCGCTCTCTTATAAATTCGGTGAAAACATAGCGACATCACATTACGAATTCGGCGGCTGTACGGGCAGGCCGACCGATACAAAGCGATATTTGTTTGTGTTGTGCACCAAACATTGTGAAGTGATTTAGTTTCATCTACGCGACGAGTATACTAAATAAGCATCTAAAATGAAATTCACGGTGAGTTCGCGTTCTGTGATCAAAAAGTGATATTAGAATTAAGTGTTTGTGATTTTGAGGAAACGAGAGCAGCTTGAGATGGATTTTAAGGACCCTTGTGCGAATTTACATGTTTGAAGAGTTTTTGCGAATATTTTACTTTGTTTTAAAATCAAAATTGTTGATGAAAACTAAATTTTATTTCGTTTCATTGTTTTTGGGTGGCTTACAGCTAAAAATACAAAATTCAATATTAAGACGATCAATGATCAGCCATTTATAAGCCTCCACAGTTAGCAGAAGAATTGAGTGTAAATTTTAAACATAGTGCATTTGAAGTATTGCAATTACGAATTTAATAACATCATCGAGTGCTATAAAGATGGCTATTATTACCTTTATATCGTTAACTGCTCATTCAAACATGTAATTTTAAAATTGATTGATGAGCCTCGATTGCAATATTGATTACAAGTATACATACATTTATTATGTTTAAAGTAAAAGTGGAAAAGTGAAATTTTTATAACGTGGGCGTAAATATTAACTTTACCATGCGGGTCGTCGATAAACTTGCACTTGTACGACCGCAGTATTTGGAAACCCGTTTCTGAATTACTTTTGCGTACAACATAATATTTTATGTTTATTGTTAGTCTTCGACTTGATTCTCTCCACCGAGAACTATCTTGAAGAAAGTACGAGTATGTAATTATGTTTTATCTGTTGCAGATCGTTTTCACCACACTCTTGTGTATATCGACGTCATGGGCCGTTCTGGCGAAGAAGGTGGAAGATAAAGATAAGCGTGAGGCACCGGTGGGCTACGGCTCGCCTGGTTTCTCCGCGCACAGCTATCAATCACCATCATCCCTCAGCCAGGGCGACGCCAGCGCCATCAGCGTCGGCGCCGGCTACAGCATCGGCGGCGCTAAGCCCAGCTTCAGTTTCGGCGGACAAGATTCCAGCGGAGCTCTGCAATACTCCGCTGAAAGTTTATCTCAATTATCACCTAACAGTCATGGCAGCATCCAGCTGGCTCCTATCACTTTACAACCCGCGCAAGGCGGTGCTTTTGGATCCGCGGACCTCGCACAGATTATGAGCCAGCTGCAACACAGTCTGGGCGGCGCAGGCATCTCACTGCAGCCTTCGACCACCGTTGCGGAGTTCCACCAAGCCCAGGGAAGTCAGGGTGTTCAAGCAGCCCAAGGCGCTCAGGCGTACTCGTTCCCTCAATTCTCGTATGAAGCGCCTAAGCTGCCACAGCAGCAGCAGCAGCAGCAATTCGTCTTGTCTGAACAGTTGCAACAGCAGTTATCTAGTGCACCTTCATATTCAGCTGGTACTAAGGGTCTAGGTTCTTACTCTACTGGTCCGGTCCTGTTCACTCCTTCTGAGAGCCAGTCTAACGCACCTGCTCAATCGTATGGAACTCCTAGCTCTGGACACTCGTTCGATGCAGGCTCTCTGTCTCTTGGCGGTGGCAGCCACTCATCTCTCGCTGGACTCGGTCTGGGATCCGGACTTAGCCTTGGCGGAGCTGGACATTCCTTCGGTGGAGCTGGACAGTCCTTCGGTGGACAATCTTTCGGTGGCGGATACAAGCAATTAGGCAGCTATGCTGGTCCCGGTAAATCTTCTTTCAAACCATCTGCTTACCTAGGTTCATCTGTACAAGGAGATTCTGGCCACGGACTGTCTAGCCAGGGTATCTCTAGCCATAGCTTGTCCAGCCAAGGTCTCTCTGGTTTATCTGGATCTTACGGTACTCCATCTTTCGGTGGTTACCGCAGTGCTGGTCACGGTGGTCTGTCCATTGGTTCTGGTAGTCACGGTCTCAGCTTCGGAGGATCTCAAGGAGGTTTTGGAAGCGGCTCATCTAAATTCATTGCTCCTGCTTACCATTCTTCCAAAAGTGAAGGATTAGACGGTGCCAGCGCTTTCTCTTCAGGACACGTCGCTCCACCTGGAACCACCTACGGTTTCCCATCAAGTTCCTACTCATCCAACAATGCTCACGCAGCTTCTTCCAACAAGCCTTACTATGTTAGCACCAAGCACCGTCACCATTCGTCTCCCAGTTTTGGAGAAGGTAGTTCATCGTACAGGTCACCCGCTTCAAGCCACAGCTCTCTAAGCTCTTCTTACTCGTCTGGCCCTAAACACAGCTTCGGAAGCTCAAGTTCGCTTTACTCACCTAAAGACACATACGGCGCTGCCAGCGAGACTTCATACAACACCATCAAGTACAGCGAAGAATTGAAACCACGAGCTCATTAAAATAGGGTTTCGTGAATAGTTTTGTGTAAATAGTAGTGTGTGAGGGGTGTGTTGTAGGCGTGGTACGGATGGTCGCATGGTGTATGTGAGCGAAAGTATAGCTCTTGTTGTTATTTATTTGCGTACGTTCCGCTAATTAGCTGTGCGGGGACCGCCGAGCTCTGTGATGCCGCCGCCACCGCGGGCGTCAGCGCGTACGTGTCGTGTTTCGGTTATCTCGTCGGAGTGCTTTCTTTTCGGTAACATGTGTATAATTTGTATAATCATGTAGCTTGATATCTTTCATCGCAGACAGGTTAGAAACTTGTTTTGTTAGCAATAACAACATTGAATCGTAATGCGCATCTAATCTGAACAACCGCCGCTTGAAACTGTTTTGTGTAACGACGTGAATTTCTGTAAATATAGTAAATAGTTAAGGTTGTCTATTTATTATTTTATAAATTTAGTTTTTATGGTTGTTATTGTTATAATAAAATGCCAATAAAATGTTTGACTTTCATTTTCCCGGGTTCCATATCTGTGGCTAGACACTTTTGAATGGAAAATCATTCAGAGAGCGTAACTTCCACAGGAAACATGATACTGCTTGGGTAATCGGCACTTGGCGCGCATCGCCAGTTTCACTCATATGAAAGTACTATAGGAAATTGAAATAAGCCTAATACACGCCGACGTTGTCGCCTCGCTTCCGCGTAATGGACTCGACCGGACAACCAACACCATGTTGAGAGCAGTCAGCTTGTCAGCTGATTGAGCAATAGTTTTCATCTCAATCAACATGAGACCGGATCTCAATTCGATCTGACGTGAAAGTAGAGCAATAGTATCTAATTAAATGGTAGCAGTAGGAACAAGTGGGTGAATAACCTGAACAAAGCTGAGACAGATTTAGTTCCGTTTATAACAGAACATTTTAGTTACATAACAAACACGAACAATGGGCTTGTCCTTATAAATGTGGAGCGGTTCACATACATACTAAGAATGTAGGAAATTCTGACCATAACAGAAGTTATTATGTAAATAATGAAGAAAATGTTGTAATATTTGATAAACAAATCAAAATCAGATCAAGTCTTACGTGTCGCATGACACTTAACGCATAAGATGTTAGTTGTTATTGTTCGTTCTGTGTAAACAGTTACTTAATACCTCACGGTCGAGGGAGCATGTACAGTCAGAGTCAGAATGGAAGTCGACTGCATTCACTTCCGAATTCTTAAACGTTCCTTACGCAACTGCTCACGTTTTTAACCGCCACCTAGGTATTATGCATTCAGGGTACCGTTGTTGCAATCTGGATTTCTATTGTGAACCTCAGATTGATGTTGTTTTGTCACAATATTAGCATTCTCGTGATGTCGTTTAAAGTTGAAGATGTTACGAATGTTTCGCATTTTCTCTGTGTGTTCTGTTACTGTTTCGTGTTTACCCTACTGCTTTGTTTTTCATTTATCTTTTAATGTACTTTGTATTTTTCAATAATTGAAGACAAATGATTTTTCAGTAAAAGCTACGTTGTTAATCATTGTAGTACCTAATGTAAATTAATGAAATACAAACATATAGACAATCACTCAACACACATAATAAGTAAATATATTTGAACAAAAAAAATATATGAATTCTGTATGACATCGTATTCTTCTTTGTCATTTCTTTCAAATTCGTATTACTTTGTAATATGTGCGTCGATTGATATCATTGTAAGTTTGCGTTCAGCGTTCCGACAAGTTGACGTTTCCTATTTTACATTTTGAAGTACCTCGTACATACGTGTTATTAAATGAGTAACCACCAATACCAGTAGGCGTAGTGTTTTTATAAAAACAAAGTGAAAAAAAAACATGTTTTTATACCATGTCTTTCATGCAATTAATGTGATGAAACTTCAATGAGTTCTTGTATGTAAAAATGCGAAGAATTCTGTCGCAAAAAACAAACAAACAGCTATTTCAATTGTTTTACTCTGTGAATTCTGTTACAGGCATTGAAATGTCCGCTCCCTCTAGTTTAGCAATTGATGTAAACTTACACCAAAAAGTTACCAACTTCAAAAATCATTCAACCAATATAATAAAACCATGGTAACAAGTGTTGCATCCAACCAATCAACCATGGTTAGTAAAACCATAGAAATTTGGTTACGGTCTCATGGTTAACCCATAACCAGAATTTATGCTTGATTTGCTTTATAAATAAACAATACCGGCTTTATTGACCGAGTGACTTAATTATGTCGCGGTTGAATTGTTCTGGTTGTATCAGACTGTTTGTTTTGTTTAGCCAGATTTATAGTTACGTTATTGTGAGCCTTTAGTAACCAGAGTGGGAAATGACAGCCTGGGAAAATAAGAATGGTCAATGATCTATGAGCGAACAGTTTTCCAAAAAAGTAGATTATAACTTTTATTTACGCGACAAAGGGTGAGGTCAAAGGAGCGTAATTTTGTGAGTCGCAGAATTTCGGTCGCTTTCATAGAAAAAGTCTTTCGCGACGCAAAATGAGTGGTCAGCACCGTACCAGAACACGAAATTCGGAGGGTCACGACTCATAAAATTACGCTCGTTTGGCCTCACCCTAAAGCCAATATTTTTTTGAGTCCATTAATGCGATGCCTGAGTGTACCATACTACATTTATTCAATTCCAGTGTTTGCTAACGGCATTACTACCTACCTTATAGGTAACTCGTGTCAGTAACGTTTAATAACTATTGTAGCTTATACAAACAAATTATGAGCTAATAAGTAATTTTCCGAACCAACCAGCTGACGACTATAATGTGCGAAAACGCATAGTTGCACATTAACATAGCGTTTACTCCATCCGTTAATAAATTACGTGTAATTTAACTGTCTGATCGCACGGAACGATTAACGAATGGGAAAAAACGTTTAGTTGGGTTATGCGTAAAACGTGGTTTGGCCTCGACATGGTTGCCTGATAAGTTTAAGTTGAAGTTCAATGTAAATTGCTTTAGATCTTTCGAGGTTAGAGCTCCTTACTGGTACATATACATATAATAAACATATACACAGGATACTTGGAGGACTTGCGAAAGCAGAGAATTCTTCAAACACAAAGAGTGACCAAATTTTCATTTTCTATTTGGAAATGTGATTTTCATTTTCTTCAACAATAGTCTAAGGCTATTTTATGGTGTTTTTGATACTAAGTAGTGGCGAATTAAGATTCGCCACTACTTAGTACACTTTATTACACTACTTTATGACTTTATTACAATAGTAAGTATATCGTAATAAAGTGTACATCTCATAAAATGATTGAAGTTTACTTTTCATCATAATTTATTATTGAATTCGAAGCACGCAATTAATATTATGATACGTAATGAGTAAATACAGATACAATAAACGGAGTCATTGTATGAACGTAAAACTTTTATGAAGAGTTTTCCCACGCTTGTGTGGAAGACTGTTGTTCCGCATTTGACCATCGCTCTTTTAGATTTTTATCTAAGAATACTGTCGTTATATATCAATGAAAATTTAAAGAGAATATCATCAGTAAAGGATTGGTAAACAGTTACAGTTTGATTTTCATATCTTTATCTATCTTCCATCTATTTGTCTTCTTCTATCTATTCTTTCTTCTATAATATAAAAATGGATCGCAAAATGTGTTGCTAAGCTCATAACTCGAAAACGGCTGGACCGATTAGGATAATTCTTTTCTTGTTGTGTTTGTAACCATCGGGACCGGTTATCAGAGGACTTCAACCCGTGCTAGTTATTGATAAAAATATATTTTCTTTTTTTCCTTCTTCATCCGTTTAACACTTGGACGGTGATTGTACCTTAAAATGTAATGTCATCAAGATCGTGTTCTCTTGAAAACTAAACGAAAGTAAGCTGCTTTAAATATCAAGAAAGATGAAAGTGATATTCACCTTTTATGGAGTCAAAATATTTTATTACAAACATGAAGTCATTATTTTAATTTGGCTTATTATTTTCCGAGTGACTAATAACTTAAAAGTCGACTAAATGTTTGCAACAAATAAAATAACTTGCCAGCGATTTAATATTTTCGCGACTATTATATTATTTAAGGTTCAAAATTAAGGGTGTTATAAAAACTAAAAACTAGCAGCTGCGTTTGGGTGGCAAATAAACTATACCAGTCAATTGAAATATTAGGCGAGGAGCTATATATAATGACTTGGCGACTAATAATGTTAGTAGGGTGGCAAAGATAATATATTACCAACTATTTCGTGCCGCCTAAAAACCCAGTTTCAGGATTCGCTTTGCGGACAGCTCTAAATGTTAAAAGGAATACAATAAAAAGGAATAAGAGTTAATTTTTAATATTTTTTTATTATAATTTCGTGAAAACGGCGGAAGATGCGATGGTTGGATGCAGTTTTTAAGAGCGAGCGAAGCGAGCTCGGGACTTGCTGGCACCCCGACTCGGACAATTTAGGTTAGAAGAGGATGGCGGGGTCTTTCAGACCCCGCCATCCTCTTCGTGGTTTTTTTTTTTTAAACCACCCAGAAGTAGGAGCCCCGCGAAGCGGGGCTCCGTCGACCATTTCATAACCCAGTTAGAATTTGTTTCTTTTGAAAACCAAAGTAACAAACAAATAACAAATTGCAATTTATTCGCCTATAATTTTGAAAATAAAAGCCGCAAAATATTTTTTCTTCATGCCATTTTAGAGTTTATTTAAAGCTATTAAAAAGTCGCACAATATATGTATATTATAAGCTAGTTTATATTTATTCTTCATACAAATAATTTTAAATAGAATCTGATTTGTATTATTTATGAATGCCCATTTTCTATTTTATTTTCATCATTAAGTTTTCGCTTAGATATTAATTCAGTTCCCAAAAGAAAAACTCGATGCTAGTTTAATTTAAAACGGAGCTTATAACTGATATATTAATATGCTACCTTTCACCTATTACGATACCCCTTATGAGCTGCCAACCCATTATAAATGGTACCCATTCTATTATTTTTTATAACCTATTTTCATTTTACTTAGTTGCTGCATTAAATACATGCCTTTTAATTTTCCGAAAAGGAAGGTAGAGAAGTCAGTACTCATTTCACAATCAGTTATATTTAACTCCAATGAGCAAAGCAACTACGTCATATGGGCGAGTGTATTGCCATCAATCGGGCATAAATCCTCCCCCCACCCCTCTGGCAAAATGGACCGATGATGCGATGATGACCTGAATTAGGTAGAGGTTAGATGATTACAGCGGGAAATCGTGCGCTTCTTGGGAGAGGATTATGTCCAGCATTGGCCCGCAATGATGATGATATTGGGTAAAAATCCAAGCTGCTATTAGTTGACTATATTTTTGATGAAAAAAAAAAGTACTTTCTGTTAAGATATTACGAGACATGATATAATATCTTAATAGAGTCAGTCATTGATTTTAGCACTCCTAGACGGTCGGAAATAATAATTCGGAACTCAATGATGTATTAATATTTTACTTTATCAATGTAATGTTTCCTTATTCGATGTAATCCTGCAGCATGTTCGTTCTGAATAATGAGCAACAGCTTTATGAGTTATATTACAGCTCCAATCAAACGTCAGTGATAATTGGATAACTGTATGGATCCATACATTACCCATGTGCATGACTTAATCATTGGCTACTACTTGTACCTCATTGTGCAACACTGTTTACGTCATAATTCTATAAAATGAAATTAATTGAATATATCTACTTCTAACACTATTGCTTTCAATGTGATTTTTATTCGCGCGTTTTATTAACTCACAGAATTTTATGAGAGATGAGTCTTTTAGTTTTATGATTTCTTGAGAATAAAACTAATTGAATTGCATTTTATTTTATTACGACCAACCAATTTTGTGCTCGACTGTATCTACTGGAATCAGCAATTTAACCCAAATAAATTTTAATTTGGGCCAAATTAACCAATATAAAAACGAAAACAAATTATGTGACAAAGTAAACCCGCGGATGCGAGCGATTCCAGTTGACTAAAACTTGCAACATACGGAAACAAAATCGAGGTATTCCACTTAGGGCACCCGCTGACAATGGCACCTGAGCTACTGGTAGCTTATCTATTCGACATAAGGAGGAGCCTTATGTCGAATAGATAAGGTCAAAATTTTTGGCGGGTGCCAGGTGCCCTAAGTGGAATACCTCCAAAATCGCGCGCGTTAGAAAATCGCAATATGAAATCGTAGTTGTATATATGGCCCTAATCAAAAGTCCTTATGCAACAAAAAAGGTCACATAGAATCCACCATACTTTATTTCACCGGGATACCACGACAAATCATTCAATCAGAGATGCACTGGTACCTAGTTAACCAGAACTAACGAAGGTCTACTTCCAACAGATTTATCGTAATCTTGTGATCTCCTAATTGACACTAAATGCTGGATCTCAGGAAATATACAGCAGTTTGTTCAATGTAAGGCAGATTGTCTTGTCAGTGCAGTCTGTGAATTAGTTCCTGTTTATTTGTACTTTACTTGCAGGTTTTAATGCGAAGATAAAATTTAATTAGATTTGTTTGTTATCTACTTGAGGTAGCATTGGAATGTTTGTGGAAATAATTTCAGGCAGCAAAAGAGAATAGTTTTTAAAGAGGTATTTCCATTTTGTCTTTTTGGGGTTGCTATCTTGAAAAGATTATTGGCACCTTCAATAAAATAAGTATATATTTTTTTATTAACAGGCGATGTCCCACTGCTGGGCCTTCCCAATATCCTTTCAAGTACAGTGCGTGGCCATTTAATCATTGTAGCGGTTATTGATTCACAAAATATAATTTCATAAATAATTTTTCATGGTCTTTCTTATTTCTGGCTAAGCAGATGACAGAAAAAAAACTTCACCATTTCTGAAGATTTTATTTAGGCTACTATTTTGTAGTATCAACAGCAGCACCATCTATACGAAATCGCAAGTGCTCGTTAAAAGAATTCTTGTATACAATTTCCAATGAAACGTGAGTTTTGCAAAGCGACTGCAGGGGAAAGGTTCGTGACAAGATACAACGTTCCGCTAGATCACTACAGATGGCGTTATTATAAAGTATAACAAAAAAATAATCTTGAGTAAGCAGAGGTTTAGATATAATTTTTTATGGGTATTTAGAAAGCTCTTTGAAGGTATGTTAGATAATGAAATTAATAATAATTGTACTGTGGTGATAATAAAGTTCTGTATTGCGAAATTAGTTGTTTCATATTCAATTATGTAATGAAAAAATAGTAGCTAAGTAAAATATTTTATAAATAAAGGTTTTTTGCGAATTTGCGACGCATGCACTTTAAGGCACGCGTCGCTTACAAAGATTTTCTATTGAAAAAAATTGAAATTATTGGAAGAGTCCGGAGGTCGCAGGTTGAAATTCTGCTCTCGGTGTTATAAAAAAGCTTTGAAATAGTAAGTTAGCTGTTAGATCGTGGATGATCCTTGCCTATATTATCTCTAAGCATGAAATGAGCTTTTACAAATAAAAGCTATTTTGGGCCGCCAGTGAAGTTAATCAATTCAACTATAGCATGACTCCATAGCTTTTTTGTTAACATTTGCTAATAAGAGAACTAAGAAGTTCTACAGCAAATAAGCACTATTTATTTTTTGCACAACGAGACTGCTAACAACATAGTTATTGTTTTTTCAAATTAAGAACATGCATGATTGTGTTTTGTTTCGAATATTTCGTAACAATTTAATAACTTTATTATTCGTAAGTAATTATGGTTCATTATTCTTTGATTCGTGATAAGGCTTCGCTATTAAAAGCTTTAGAAAAGCGAATGGTAGATTAAAGGGTGATTCATTGAGTAAGACCAATGAAGTTGAGAGCGTTGTATAAAAATACCCAAAAAAGTTAAGGAAGTCTTTTTCTGAACATGAATTTTGTCAAAAATCTCTTACTATACTAAATAGAGCTATGTACTTTAAGCACTAAACGTTTTTTATATCTCTTTTATCCCTATTTTGAACTTCTAAAAAAAAAACGTATGCTGTTAACTCCTTGTCAAGGTTTTCAGCCAATTCCATTCACCAGGACGTCTTAAAGGGAGAAAAGTTCCACTCTAGAACTAGAAGCTCTGTATCTTTGAAGTCATGGTAGGCCACATGGACTTTTCCGCCGTGCTTCTTGCAACTTTAAATCGCAGTAAGCAGTCAATGAATTTCGTATCATATCGATCCTATTTCAAAGAACCAACCTGGGGGGTATTACAACGACTTAAAACCAGACTTGTTCCAGTGAGTTAACGAGATGGCGCTAGACGACTTGTATAGCTCTGTCACTTTCACTCGCCGGAATAAGCCTGGTTTTAAGACGTTGTAATACACCCCCTGTACAGTGCAATCTAGTACAATCATTGCATTACTCTGAACAGCGAGCGAAATATGCACATATGGTGTGTATTTGCCCTTAAGTGGTGTGGTGTAGTGTGTATTTAGTGTCGATTTCTAGCTTTGTATTCGCTTCGGTTAAACTTTTCTACTATTGAGAAAGTAATGAATTCGTTCCAATGTTTCAGTAGAAATGTACTTTTACGTTTCTCTAGACTACCTTAGTTCCTTAGTAAGTTTGGTTTGCTCTTACTCCTACCTTCAGCTAAGCGACATGTAATTTTACCTACTGTTATTTGCTTGCATACTTTCCTGTCATTAAAAGGGTAACAGGCATTCGTGGGACTGTCTCATCAGGCAACTGTGAGCCTGGAACGTAAAGGGACATTGATGGATCACCGCGGATTTTAGTTAGTACAAGTCTGACAATCCTTCCAAGACTCATTTGATGATTCTACCACTATAAAAAAGGGTTACAGGCGTGATGGTGTACTGGCCTACAGGTGATTTCTTACTATGGGCCTCATTAGTAAGCTCAAGATAATAATAATAATAATGTTCCATAACTATCACACAACGCCATCTAGTCCCAAGTTAAGCAGAGCCTGTGTTATGGGACCTAGACAACTGATAAACATACTTATATATTTCTAAATACATACATATTGTAGATAAATAACACCCAGACACAGAACAAATGATCGTGCTCATCACACAAACATTTGTCCTGGATGGGAATCGAATCTACGACCTCCGGCATAACAGTCAGGGTCACTAACCACTAGACCAACAGGCCAGTCAAAGATTGCCCAAAGAGTTATGGAGAGGGCTATGCTCGCGAGTGGAGATCTCGAATGGAGACCATGCGAGCACAGCGTAGGAAGTCTATCTTGTAGGTGGATAGACGATCTGTTGAAGACCTCAGAATCGCTCTAGATGCTAAGCCTCTTCCAACCGGTCCTACTGGAAATCTATGGGGGAGGCCTATGATCAGCAGTGGACGTCCTACGGCTGATATGATGAAAGATAGCCTTAGAGTTATATAAAATTACCAGCTATATTTAAAATTCTGCAATATTAATGCAGAACGAAGGAAATCAATTACCAAACAGCAAATATTGTACACCAATAAATCATTTCTGTTATTTTCGACATCATTTACTGATTGATGATGGTGGAAACATCCACTTAGTTACGTGGGAGCTTCCGGTACATAGGTGCCATAGACAAATTATTACTAGAAGTTTATTGCGTTGTTCAGGGCTAAGAAACACTCACTTATTTTATGATTAGGTTAATACCATCCTGTCGGAAGTTTCGTAAGATCGATCATATTAGTTTAGAAGACGTAACTTGATTGATTGGGGACATCTTTAAATTGATTGAGCTCGAACATAAAGTTCGGTCGGTATCCATCGATTAGGTGAGATCGTGAGAGCAGTCGAAGAGTTATCTTCGTTTTTTTTTTTTAATTTAGCGATAGGCTCGTATTCGACCTCCTGTATGATGTTAAGCGATGATGGATCACACAAAATTAAATATGCATTCAATTTTCGTCATTCGGCTAAGCGCTAAGAATGTAATATTTATTTTTAATTACCAGCTTATTTTACATTGTAATATAATCCAAAGAGTCCTCCTCCCACACTGGGTGGCGCGGAAGGGACTGTCAGGCTCGTAATTACTGAAATCCAAGTTCCTTCAAAAGCCCTTTACGTTTCGAGAACGACATTGGTTAACGACATTAGTCGTTGTGGTTAATCAATTTAATTTGTAGATTCATTTTCACAGCTAGACTTTCTAACTAGACTTTTTTACGAAATAACAAATGAAAATTTTAACACTTAGACGAATGTTCCTCTTATTCGAAAGTGTAGAAAAAGTCGTCAGCATTTGTCCGTCTGGTCAAATTCTCCCTTTTTACCCAGCATCAAGAAACTATACACTATTTCTAATACTTCTAAAAAGCTAACAGAGAGTCTATGGAAGTCGGCATGCCAAACGGAATCTCGGTCAACGGCCAGTCTTTACATAAACACACACAAACAAGGACACAGGAAACAGTTGAAACAGCTTTATGCTTCCATTCCCACAGAACACAGTACAACATACCTACATATAAACGTGTTACATAACCTTCAATTGCGTCGAAAGGAGCGGTGTTCTGCAATTTTCATTAGTAGCCACCTGTTGGCCACAATTAGAGGTAATTCGCGAGCCGCAGTAGAAAGCTCGTGAGATACTTCTAGTCCCTTTTACTTGCACGTGGTTGGTGATCATGAATTTCTATAGAAGTTGTTCTATTTTTATTATAGAGTGATAAGAACTGAACAGCTTTAGGGTCAGTTGTTTGATCATTAGTTAAACTAACAAATAGTTAAAATCTTATACAATTTGTAACCATTTGTTAAAAAATGTAGATATATGGGATTTTAACTAACTGTTACTTTGACTAATGATGAAACAATTCGCCTTTACTACCAGACAATTACATTTAAAAATATTAAATAAATATACTGCTGTGGCAAAAGCATTACTACTACACAAACCCACGCGTAAAGCTCAGTTGCCGCTTCAATTCTAAATAAATATTTTTAAGACTGCTTCAAAATTAGTAGTTATTCTGAACTAAACTTAATGTACACTTGCAGAAGGTTGCAATACCATTAGTAGAAATAAAATCAATTGACAACTGTTGGGACTTGAGTGTACTCAAATTTTTATCGAGATGATCTTATTGGTTACCTCATCGTTGATTTTAAACTGTTATGGTACAGATAAAGTTGCGTAATCCCATTGATTTTTATCTGATACAAATTCCTTTAGGTTTTTGTCTTTTTTGGTTTGTTTTTTAGTTCCGAGAACAACGTGAAAGGGATTCAAATTAAATTAACCGAACATTTACAATGAAGTAGTTAACAGAGATATTGCCAATAATAAATGAAGTTAGGTAAGTAATGCGCTCGATATTCGCTCTAATTTATACGCAGAACCAAACACGAAGAAGCCTAAGGCAGGCTTGTTTGGAGATAAATATGAAGGTATAAACGCAACGCATTTCCGCTTTGTCGCGGTAGGAAACTGACACTATCAGAGTAAACTGGATACGTTCCAATACAGGACAAAGACCTATCGAGCGGTCACTTCCCTCGTGCTCTGGAACTAAGGAAAGTTGTCCACCGCCGTTCATATAAATGCATGAACTTGATACCGTCTTGCACTTTTCCACTCGGCACGGTGTATAGAACACTTTTCCTTTCGCAATACGCGTTTTTCACTCAAGTAAATAATGTAATTATATTCTTAGATAAACTCGTTGCTGCAAACGTTATTAAAAATGGCAAAATTGGAGCTTTTGGTGAGTGTAATATAATGATGCTAATAAGCTAACAAGCGTTCAATTTTAAGGAGATAAATATGTTCGGAAGTTACTACAGAGGTCATTTATTATAACTCGTTGAAACAAAAGTAAACGCTCATGGTTTATCGTATGATGCGAAATAAATGTGTTACGATAACGAGGTAGCTGATGGATTGGCTTTTTCACGTTTTTAGAAACACCATGATTGATTGTATTGTAATTTATTTCAGATTTTCGTCGCTTTCGCTACACTGGTATGCTGTACCGAGGTCGAGGATGTTGAGCAGAAGAAACGGAATGCTGGGAAAGGGACGAGCCTAAATTCTATCCCAACCGGAGCGCAGAAACAGGATTACACCTACAGCATTTATACACAGAATCCTAGCTCACAAAGCGGCTCGACAAGCCCTTCGTCATACCAATCTCAAGTGCCAAATTCGTTCTACCCAAGTCAAGGAAGCAGTCAGTATTACTCATCACAAAGTACCCAGAGCGAATCACCATCATCATCCTCCTATGGCTCTCAGCAGCAGCAACAACCTCAGATAAGCCTGCTTCCCCCACCGACCACTTCTCAGTTCGTACCATTGAACTTCGTACCAAATCCTGGTTATCAGACAAAGTACCAATTAGTGCCTTCGAAACCAAGTGGGAATATTCAGTTGGCTTTTCTGCAGCAGCCTGCTAGCTATCCAACTCAGCCTATAGTTCCTTATGCCCCTCAAATGTTTTCTCCTCATCCTACAAGCCAGATAAACCCTCATCAGATTGGTCAAGTGCCACAGGGGCATTACAACATGCCTAGTTACCAGCCTTTGTCCCTTGGTGGATCTTACTTGGGTCAGCCATCGACCATGCTCCTGTTTGCTCAGCCAAATCCTTCTCCATACAATAATCTTCTGTACCAGAATCCTGTGCAGAGTTTCTATAATTATTACCCTTCGAATTCCCAAAGCAAATATAATGTTCAGTATGTTCAACAAGGCTCGACCACAGAGTATGACAAGCTACCTGGTCCTATATCCCAGAGTGCTCCAAAAGAGGATAATGATATAATTCATGCAAGTGAGTACACTGGGCCTCCGTCTGATGCAAGTCCAAGTTACAAAAGTGCCTATTCGGCTAGTCGTAATACTTATGCTAAGCTATAGCCATGTTTAGCTGTAAGCGCCTAAATAGAACTGATATACCTAGTTATTAGTTGGACTTATAGTTGCCATTACGTTAACCACAGATATTTATTTAAAATGGGAGATTGTTAAGGTTTTAGTAATAAGGTCTGTTTATTTTGTAGTCAGTGTTATTGTTATTGACTTTTGTTTTGAAATAAATGTTGCATGTTTTTTTTTAACCGTGGTTTTGATTTCTTCAACCCTCTATTGAAAGTGTCTTTTGTATGCAGAGAATGTTAGTCACGTAAAGTAGCATTCATGTTATTTACCTTTATTGTTCTGGAAGCTTCCCAAGATGTTTGAATATTACTAGTGCGCAATATTGCGCTATAGCAGTAAATAACTATTCAACAACGCGTTTCGATTACAGATGAAGTTACTAGTTAGGTAGCTTTTCTTAAAAGAAGTCCTCGCCCCAAATTAGGAATAATTCCTGTTTCGACTGCATCGTGGATGCATTTACAAATACTTAAAATTACATTCATAAACAGCCATTTCCGGAACAACTAGCTGTTGGGTAAATATTTGTTCGTGAGTTGAACCCTATGCACAGCGTTACAGTAAATTTCTCAAACAGCCAACTGTAAAGTTGCTTGATTCTTTTAAAAGCGGGTCCAAACGACCAATTCAAAAACGCATTTGGTCGTTTGGACCCGCGGCCGCGCCAGAGCGGGATCAATCGACCAAAGAGCCCTTTTAATAGAAATGATTTGAAAAGAAACGGAACACCAAAGTATTAAGCAGGTTTTCTAATTGATACCTCATACCTCTTTACCAACAACCATACTGATAGCCTTCAAACTAGTGGTATGTAGTTCAAATTCCAACAAAAACAAACCAATTTCACAAAGATGATATAACATCTTCGTACGCAACGCTCGCACTCTATAATTTTCTCCGGACTTCGATAACAGTAGGCTTGACTGCCCTAAATTGTTTGCACTATTCAAACCACCGGACCGTTGAATGGTCGGCAATACGCCCTGAGGTAATATTAATACTCCTTTCAGTATTACTGGGATTTGCTGGGAACAATGCAAGTTATTAAGTGATCCTCACACGATACTGCTCGTTCGCGCGGTTTGCCGAGTATCAGGCGTCAATAAAATATGTTTGTTTGTCGCATGATCGGCACTAAGTTATTCTTGAACGTAGAGTCTGTCAAAACAGAGTCTCCAGACTGTCTGTGATCGTAGGACTGTGTAATTAGGATACCGCGGACCTCCTACCCGTCCCATCCATTAGTGGCGGTTAGTCGCCTCGCGACCTCTTTTGCTGCGGGCGTTTCTTGTCTGATCCTGTACGCCAAGGGCAATCGAAGGAACTGGGTAGATTTTTTAGCAGCAAGAGTCTGACAGTTCTTTTAGCTCCATCCAGGGTGAAAGAGATTTGATGAGCTCATCACAATTAATAACATACTACGAAGTGATCAATATGTGGGGTATTATGGATCAAAACATAGGAAAGATCATTTTTATTTTCTCGAAGGATTGGACCTGTAAAATAAAAGTACATACATTTTTGCATAAGCGGATCTTGTCGTACATTGTTCTGTTTTAAAATACGTCTATACTTTATAAGTTCGTGTGAGAATCACCTTACTTTCTACCGCTTAGTATAAAGTATAGTAGTTTGCATAATACGGGTTCTGTTGTTCTTTCAAATTGATTTCTTTCACGCCCTCTATTTGTCTTGCTCAGTTGTTACAAATATGTTGCACGGTTTTCACATGCTTGTAACGTAAGTGAAAATCATGCTGTTGTGAAGATGATGAAGTAGGTTTTTAATTGGTTTTTGGGTAGTTGATGAGTGAATTGATGTTGTTGAGTAATTAGTGATGAATCTTTACTTTTATAAAGACGATGTTTTGTAGTAGGTACCCACTATAGTATTTTGGAGAATGCATGCATTCGTGAAAATGTAAGCAAAACTAGTTTTTTTTTTACGTGGTAAAATCATAAAATGAGTCCTCTCACTCAGGGCAGGGCTTAAATATTGGCTTAGCAAGCAAAACAAGCTTAGTATAATATTTAAGTTAGAGAGTCTATCTTTGGAACAGCCTCTCCTATTTATAGAAAGTGAAACTTGTCGCTATTAAGTTATATTTTTATAATCCTGGAGCACGGTAATATAATAATACAGTACTCCAACTTCATACAAACGGACGAAAAGCGAGCTATACCTACGCGCCTCGATGTCGGGGCGCGCTCGGGGCGCAGACAGTCACGGCTGTACCGCAGTGTCGAGCGGACGGTGTGTTGTTTTTTTAACAATAACCGCGTGATTTTTTCTGTAAAAATCATTTCGAGTACATATTTAATAAGACGAGTAATTTAATTAAGCTTTATATTAGAATGCGGATTTATTATACTTTAAAATTTAACAATAAAGCATTTCGTACGACTCAGTTGAGGCGCAAATATTTTTCGGTCTCAAATACTTCTATAATACATCGGACTTTATAAGCCCGATTTGTTTTTCAAATAAAAACATGATTTTTTTAATGAAATCTACCAATCAAAAAACAACACGCATTTTTATTGAACACTTCCTATTCATTATACAAAGTATTTCATTTATTTATATAAAAAAGTATATTTACAATCACAAAACTAAAATAGAAACAGAAAGTACGCAAAGGCAAATGTTATTAAAATGATGTAGACGGGTAGCCCTAACGCATGTTTACGTACCGCGCGGCTGTAGGTATTTAAATCTGTCTGGCGGCCGAGTTACTCTACTGTTTATTATTATACTGTGCCTGGAGTTAGAAATAACGAGAATACAGAAAATAATTTTATGCAGTTTTACTATTGACCTTGGGACATTAACATAATTTCATTAAATAACTATTTTCCGTCATTCAAATTCCAAAAGTATTCTGATGCATAATGAAGAAGTTACTCATAAAAATCATGTTGAAACTGCAGTCTTTATGATCAAGTCATGGCAAAATTAAATCATGTGACTAAAAACTGATTCAGAATAATGTCAAAGTTAGCACACTTAAACACACCCAAAATTATGAAATTAAATTCACAGAGTCATAAAAGTCTGCATAATATAATTTATGAGGTGATTAACTGTCAAAACAAGTTCTTTTAAAAATGTGTTAATAACCGATGCGCCCGCGCCGGTGTTAATAAATTGAGCGAAATTATCTGTATGATGGGCATGAGAATTAACGTAATCACTGTGTAGTAAGAGTTATCAGTAGAGGTTGGCACAAGGTCGCTATGTTTTAGGACGAAATATTAAGAGCTGAAGATGCCGAAAGATTTTTCTAGTTATAGTACTTTTTTTAACTTTCAGTGCAAAATCAGATGCAACCTACTACCACAATTTTGCTTGGAAAGGCCATTTTGGCCTCCACAACCCAGGGTTACGCGGTCTCCAGTACAAAAATGGGTTCTACCAATGGTGCCTAGGCACAGGGCGGAGACTATGAGGGGCGCAGAAATGGTCAGACCAGAGCCTCAATTGGCCCTACCAGGGCGGAGTTAAAGAAGCTCGCAATTATCGGATAAAAGGCTAGTTACGGCACTCCAGTCTTACAAATTATAGAAATGTCATGATATCTTGGGATTTGTAAAATGAGTGAAGGAAATTATAGGATCATCTGTGTTATCTTACTCTTTACACCTTCTGCCATCGGCCGGATTGCCGAAAATTTCACCGAGGCCGAAAAACAACGGGACTAAGCTCACCTCTAGTTATCGCTACAGTTCGGACACCTCATATCAGTAGTGAAAGGAAGCTGCGTGCTTACTTAATTGCCTCGCGTTTTATTTGTATCATTTCTAAGATGCGCAATCAAGCCTACCTGTTTTATAGGGAGTGTTCACTAATGTTTTGTTGTGTAATCTTGTTACGAGTATAAAGGTATTTGGGATGGATTGAAGAAAAATTTCCGAACGTAATTATGAAATGAAAAGTTGGCAAGTTATTTTTAAATAGTTATGTAGTTTTTTTCTGAACGTTTTTTATTTAATTTGGTTCATACGTTGCCGTTGGGCATTAGAAAATTGTTTATGTAAACGTTGAAAATGAAATTAAAAGTAGGTAAGTACTTATTCGTGGATTTTATTTATTTTTCTATAGACCTAATGATATAGATAAATAGAATATTTTTTTTATTAAAATGCATTGTTTTATATCAGGGTTTTTCAACCTTTTTCATGGCACGACCCCTTTATGATGAAGAAATGTTTCGCGACCCCCTACCCGTTGAATTTTTTTACATGTATTTTATTTTGTGACAAATAAATAATATTCAATTCAAAACAGTTACTCATTTTCATCGCGCATTTGCTTAAGTTTTTTTTTTTTTACGTGGTAAAATCATCATATTAGTCCTCCCCGGGCAGGGGGGGCGGCGACTATCAGACTCGTACTGATTAAAATCCACGGTGTCCTATAATAGCCCTTTATGTTTCGAGGTCACGGTAATTAAATGAGTCCCGCGACTCCAGCAGGCTTTGGCCCTCTAGATTGGGGCCCCGTTATCATGACGACGCTCTTTGAGACGCGCGTGGAACACAAAGCGCCATCGACACTGGCATGGTCCATAGTCGGGCACCGAATTGCCCTTTACTCGCCACCCGCGCAGTAAATCTCCAGCCAACGTAGGCGCGGGCACGCGGGGTGGAGGAAGGACGCTATCCTCTCCTTCACGCGGCCCGCCTCCTCCTTCGCAAGCATGACTACTTCGCAGAAGGAGGCGACCGCTTCCCACTCCGCCTAGCCCCGCAGCATGGCCTCAACCAATTACGGGCGCGAGAGGTCTCCGCCTATCGCCGTCCTGAGGACACAGCGCTGCTCTGCCCAAGCGGGGCAGTCCTGCACAGTATGCTCCACCGTGTCGTCTGGGCGATCCTCGCAGTGGTGACACCCAGGAGTTTCCTCTTTTCTCATCAGACACAGGTACCTTCAGAAACTTTCATATTGGGTGAGGACCTGCGTCATGCGGTATGTAAGGACGCCGTGACGCCACTCCTCAAAGAGGGGTCTTACCGCCACGATTGCGGCGTGCCCGATTCACGTACATTTGGTATAGAATTGATACAAGATGCGCATTGTGATGCTCGATTGTTCTCCCTCACCAACGAAATGCTCGAATTTGTAACGTTACATTACACGTGAATGCTTGAATTTGTAACATTATATTACAGGTGAATGCTCGCGGTGAGGGAGCGCCTTAATATTTTTAAACTCAATTTTTTTTTATTAATGCAGTAGCTTTTCCAACCTTTTAGAAGCTCAACTCCCCTAAAGCTTCGCGACCCCCCTGAAGAGGCTTCGCGACCCCCCAGGGGGTCGCGACCCACAGGTTGAAAAACCCTGTTTTATATGAATGTATTTGACGGAATAGCTTTACGAAATATTTAAATAAATAAATAGATAACAGAAGTAAAAACTGTATCAAAATTTGTTGTGGAATTCAGGAGTACAGAGCGTATAATAATATTTGAATGTCATATGTATGCAAAAACTATACTATTGCCAAATATGACTATTGCGCACATCATATATCTACATAGTCTGAGTAGGAATGCAAAAATCTACATATGTAAGTATAACAAATATCTGCAAAAGCATGTGACTGTTAGATACATTAACTTTAAAATATGTTAAAAAATGCTAAACGATACGATACATTTAGTGAATTTGCATTTAATTTACATATCTGTGACGCTAACCTTTGTCCTTGCATTCGATTGCATCCGAATCTAATTAATATTAGAAATAAAGTGTTTTTGTTTGTTTGCCATGCCTTTACTCCTTAACTTCTGAATTTGACTGCTTTAAAATACGGATCCACTTGGATAACGACAAGATTTTTTCTATATCAAAAAGTTATCTTACTTTTTACAAGCTGATTACAATTTTATTGTTTTATCTTCTAAATCTGTATTTCTAAATAAAAAATCTAAAAAGAAGAAGAACGATATTTTTTTTATCGTAGACTTAGTTGGGTATGTCGTTTCCTTGGTATAATTGACGACCTCGAAGCGAGCGAAGTCACGGAATAAACCAAGTTAACTTAAAATAAAATAAGAAAAATAACATTAAATATTTTTTACATTTATATTTAACCACTTTATGCAACTTTTTAAAAGTATTGCTTAATTTAAGAAAAGTTTTATTTTTATTTTATTTACGGTTAAATTTTATACGAAACGTTCAAATTTTAACTTATTTATTGCTGATTGTCAAATATTGCAAAAAGTCAAGGTAGACATTAAAGAAGATGGTAGTTTATTGTAATTATATTGTAATTAGGAGATAGGAAGGACAACATTACTGACGGCAGTAGCGTCTTTTAAAAAATGGTACATCCGTAGAACCAGTTGCTATGCCGTTGTGAGACATGACTAGTTTAATAATCCATGTCTTCGAAAGAAAGAAAAAAACGTTTATTGACACATACTTTGGAGTCCACCATACACATTTAGGCAACGAAACCGACTGTCTCATCAGGTAATCTTGACCCTGGAGCTCTATTGAAGAATGACTGTGCATTTTAGTCAGTACACGTTTTACAGTCCTGTCTGTCCCGCCCTGGATGGGTGGACACATTTGATGATTTTACCACAATGAAAAATAACGCAGTATCTGGGAAATTTATCTGGCAGCACTCCCCTAAAAAATAAAGAAAATTGTTACAAAAATTAAAAAAAAAGCATCACCTTATCTAAATCAATATTAGTCACACCCTATATTTTCGGTACAAGTTGTTCAATTTGTATTGAAGACCGGTCTGCACATCTGTAACGCATCTCTCAAGTCCCAATACACGTAACAGCCATTAATTACAAAAAGGCCTCAAAGTCTCGTACGAGAGCCCTATTTAATATTATTTGTGTTCGGAACAACTTTCCCGAACGACTTAATCTTCACTTAGATCTTATTGATTACGATTTCCGTGCCATTTGATTTGAGATAGTTTGATGGAGATTCTTCATAAAGACGTAACTTTTAGGTGTGGACATAAATGTCTTCAGAAAAAAGCTTACTGGCAATAATAAAAAAAGTTATTTAAAAAGCTTAATATTTTCTTATGAGGAATGATCGCAAAACATTTATTCTTTATAAAATTTATCGGGTTTGCTCTGTACAGAATTAAAGGGGTGCTAGTTCGCTTATTTTATCAATTTATTCTAGATGTGAAGCCGGAACTCAACCCCCCCTGAATGGTAGCTATTTCTGTTTATTGATGACTTTTGAAGCGTGACTAGTAAAGGCTTGTAACTTAGGGATGGGGCTCAATTGTTGTAAAAAAATTGAAAATGCTCCAGTAGCTCTTCCCTGGTGGTGACTGGCTCTAAATATACTATTTACTGCATCCAACCTCAAAGATTAATTGCCTATGTTTCAATAGATTTTAAATACATAATAGAAAACATCAGATAAAAATATCTATCAAATTTTGACTATCAAACGCTGGGCTCTATGAAAACCAATCGGTTCACATAGTCTTTAGACTCATTAAATATAAATAAATCTAAATTAAAAGTAGTACGTAACGCTATTAAAATTAAGCATTACAACTTAGGATATTTATTGCTAAAATTTGCATGATCTTGTTAATTTTTTATTACCCATCCGAAGTTGAGCATTGGAGCGTAATTTCGTAAATAAAATACACTGAGCATGTGTTATAATTTATGATTAGCGTATTGGCTAAGCGTTAAGTATATTTGCATCCAAGGTTTGCATTCGATTAATTAGAGATAGTTTAGAGCTTTATAGTTGGCATTTCTTCCAATCACCAAATATAAAAAATGCTTTGTAAAAAGCTACTTAAAAGTTTTTTTTTATCAGCGTACTGGTGATTTTGATTTAAGATCGGAGAAGGCGTAGTAGGTATGTAAGTGATGACTTAATGAGTCTTATCTTGACATCTCGTTAAAATGAAGTCTAATAATTAATTAAAGTTGAAAGTTTTAAATGAGAAAGTCAATTATATTAATTAATATGGATGGCCGCCATTTTTGTACAATCTGTTCAGGTGTGAAGTGTAGACATTTTAATAATAATAAAAAAAAACTGACTACTCATATATCGTTTTTAAACTTTAAATAGAAGAGTACGAATTAACCAACCATAATTTACATTTCGAAAAATGTAATTTTGCAAACAATATTTCCGCACGTCAGATCTCAGAACTCAACCTATGGTTATCGGTCACTGGACACTGATCCCTTTACGTGAAAGTGATCTAGACAACACAGGTTCTACCGCGGCCTGCAGCCCACAGCCCACAGCCCACGCTTCCGTCCGCCATTGTAAGGGAAATGGGAAGTATCTCGTTACCTAGGCTCATAATTATTGTAAGACTATACTATGGACATGTACGCATTTTATTTCAATTGTTATGTAAACTTAACGGCTACGCACAACGACGATATATTACTAGACTTCTAATAACAGGCGACCGATGTCTGTCAACACATTAGGCAAAAAAGTCTTATATCCGTCTTATTTCGACCAATCCTGTGAGCCGTAAACATACCTTGAGACAGAAAAGACCTTGAGTTAGCCAATCAGAACGCAGTACCCCGTCCCCCTCGCTTACGTAGTACTTCAGCGAGTTGGCAGAATAGTTTTTGTTCCTTAGATCGTGCATGCGGAGTCTAGTAATATATCGTCGTTGGCTACGTAGGAATAAGGGGAATGTGAGCGAAAAGTAGATACTCCTCTTCGCCCACGTTCTCGTTATTCCTTTTTAAACCCGTCCCTTCCGTCCTTCCTTCTCTTTCGATCCCTACGTAGATACGTAGGGATCGAAAGGGATAGATCACGTTTAATATTTTTCTCCAATCCATCAAATCCGCGCGAATTATAAGTTTATGCTTTATCACTTTGCCGATAAAATTAGTTCTTTATACACTAGAGGCACTTTTCATTTACGCTGTACATTTTTCTAGTTGTCAAAATTGTAATCATGCCTCTGTTTTGATAATATAATACTGTTCAGTAAGGTATTCCTTTAGTCCCTAGTTAATCATTCCACAGCAATGATTAACAAGATTTATTTTTAATTTCTTTTCCACATGGAGACTTTCAACATCGTGTCTGATGTCGGCAATATCTTTAGAACTGCAGGTGCCTAATATCCATAGATAGGAAAGGCCAATTTCAATAAGGCCAGCCGTCAGCGGCTTTGCCAAAGTAACATAACAATGCACAATAGCACACTGTTAAATCAATTGCATAAGGAAAACTTTCAAACGCAATCATCCTTTTTTTAACGTGGTAAAATCTTCAAATAAGTCCTTCCCTCCCGGGCAGGGCGGGAGGGACTGTCAGACTTGTACTGACTAAAATCCACGGAGTCCTTTAATAGGCCTTTTGTTCCGGGGCACGGTGATGGAAATAAGTCCCGCGACCCCGGCAGGCTTTGGCCTTCCCCGTCATTTTGCTTACGCTCTTTGAGGCATCCTTTGCATTGGAAAAAAAAAATATTGGGTACTATCCTATAACTGGTTTTGGTCGCGGGAGTGTCTATACAAGTAACCGTGACATGGCGGATTTTAGTGAGTTTTTCAGTCCCTTTCGGTTCTACCTCATTTGATGATTACAACAAATAAAAATTGCTGTTGATCTAAGGGTCTTCACTGCAAGCGTAACACTACGGAGTTTGAAGTACTGGTTTTTCCACAGAGAATTCCTTTCGTTGATATTGATTACTAATTTATATTTTTTAAATTGCTATAGATTATCATTGTTATTATTAAGGTTAGTGTAAAGTAACTGCTTTTATTTTTTATTTAGTATGGATAGCTAACGATGTAATAAACGAATATACCTATATTTAAATAAATAAATTACTTACTTATTTGTTTGACAGAAAAAATGTTGTTGAGTCAGATTTTTATGAAAAATGTTTATTCGTTATTCTAACACCATCACCGACACGATCTTACGTTGAAAGTCAAATTTAGGCGGATTTAAACCAAACCTTTAAATAATAAGTAGGACAAAAACTAACATTTCTAAATCTTACCTCACTCATAGACGCCCAGACTTCTTTCTCAATCGCCCAAAAGAGTGGGTCTCAAAATTTAACCTTCAAATTCAAATACAATTATTTAAGACTTCAAAGTCCATGAAGAACCAAAGTTGGATAATGTCGTTATGTCTATTGTAGTAAGAAATGTTCTTTAGGGTTTGCAATTTTTTTTTTATAATTAATTTTGTATGAGTAGGTAATCGAAATAAAAACTTTGTAAGTCGTTACTCCTTTTTACCCCCGGACAGAGTATATTTGGGTTTACTCTATGTTCAATCCCCACAATTTCTACCCTTGTCCATTTTCAACCCCTGTCGGTTGAACGTGGACAACATTTACCATTTAGGGGTTCAACATGGTACAGTTAAATTTTAAACTGGAAGTAGTTCAGAAAGCGATTTCGATTTTCAAATTTGAAATTTAATGAATTGTGTTTGAATTTCAACGACTTTTTTTGGATCTAAAATCAATCAAATGAGAACTCCTGCTCTGGATGGAAGGTGGCGGAACGGACTGTCAGACTTGAATGACTAAAAACAACCCTTTCCATTCATTTGAATTTCGAGCACTGACCCACTGACCACTGACAATCAAAGGTACACTTTCAAAGTTATGCAATAATAACTCTTAAAGTCAAAAACGTTTTCCTCTTCGTCAGCCTTCAAATGCCAAATTAGTGACAGGTACATATTACGGTCCATGTTTACACTGGTCATCACTTCACGCCCATTTTCCCATGTCAAGTGTCAGTCGTCAGTATGTTTGCTTGACATATGATGTGAAGCGAGTGACCCTTGGACGTAGTGCCTATCGATATGGATAACAAATAAGTTTTTAAACTGACATATTATGGTCACTAACACCGTCATTGTTATTTTTTAAAATGTGTTAACTGTTGCTAATAGGTATGGTTAGATTAACTTTTTAAATGAAAGTCCTCCCACCCTGTGTGAAGCGCAAAAGACTGTCAGAATCGTTCTGACTAAAATCCACCTTGATCCTTCAATAGCCTTTTACGTTTCAGGGTCACGGTTTCCCGTTTGGACAGTTCCACGACTGTAGTTACGTGGTATAAGTTAACCTCACGCTTTTTTTACGACGGGTTAAAAAGAGGCATGCCTGTAATGTAGATACGGCTTGAATTATTTCATTTTACTAGTTGGGGGCCTAAAAAGCCATTTTTGCAGAATCATAACCGAATAATCATATGTAAAAAATCGTGGCCTTTTTAGGTCCCTTGGCCATCATCTGAGGCGATGACGTCAGTATATGAGCGTCGCAGAATGTAGTTGCATAAAGCAAAGAATGGTGAAAGAATCGATTTAGATGATGCTGATATACGTGTGCAGTCAACAATAAAAAAACAAAACACAACCACTTCAAGCTTCTGTTTACCAAAAGCGTTGAAGCGAAGAAAACCCACTTGTCAAAAAAGAAAAGGCTTGCACACAAAACTCTTCAAGCGTGACAACCCTACCTGATTCATGCCACCTGGTGCGTTGATGCCTTGCCAAAAGCCAGCGCGCGTGAACCCTGAACCATACAATGGTTATGTAAGCAACGCGGATGCTGCTTTACATATCTTTGTTTTCAAGAGAAAGAGGCATTGTGACACGGCGGCACGTGATTCAGTTTCAAGTTATCAGATGATACTTCAAGCTGTTTCCAATTGAGATAACCAGTTCTGTTTTTGCAATTCAATATCGTATTGAAATTAACTGTTAAGGCTTCTTGACATTTACCTGCGGCATAGCTGGCGGGTTTTTCCGGGCGGGTTTGCTGTCACATTGTCATCCCATCGTCAATGCTTTTTAAATAGCCTTCGGGTATGGCGTAGCATGAAACCAGTAGTGCTATTCTCTAAGAATACAGCCTTGAATGCGGCGCTGGCTACCCTAGGACTGAAATTGCAGTTACTCATATAGAGTGTAGTTTTCGCTGGGGTATCGCTGCATAGAGGAGGTTGTATTCTTACAGAAGTGCCAGAGGCACAGGGCCGGGTTATGCCTGTCGGGGCCCTAGGCAATGCTCAACCCGGGGACCCCCTACCCTCTTCTATTTTTTTCGTTAACACAACAAAATTCAAAATTACGCTGTTTTTTACTAACCTGGGTATATCATCATATTATTTGAATGCGTTCCGAAAGTACTAAAAAAGAAACATTGCCCATTCTTTTCCCTGTAGCACAGGGATCTCTGAACGTAGCGGGGTCCCTAGGCAGTTGCCTATAGTGCTTAATGGATAAAACGGCCCTGCAAAGGCATATATGCAGCGGTCAGCGAAGTTGCCGTCATAGTAGTGTGTAGGATCTTTTAGCACGGATGTTATGATAAATGATTTTACAATATGTTGGTAATCGACGGGTGTGGCAAAACTTAGGAGAGGTCTATGTGCCTAGACTTCGGTCGCTGAGTTAATCAATCGAAGAGATCAGTGAAATTTCGACACCAATAAATACTGATCTTTAAACTCGTTTAATTTAAGTTTAACATTCCTTAGCACTTAGACGCATATTTCATTTGGGCGTAATGATATTCGCATATGTCCTACATTAGTTCTGCTTTGCTAGTTTTTGCTTCCAGTACGCACTGAATAATTGCCTGAATGTCCTTTTTGGTGCATGTCCTTAATAGTTTATGTACTTCTTGCTCATATCCTATAGACAGGTCCCACGTTTTTTGCTTTAAAAGCATTGAGGCCATCACGGTTTTAGTATCTTGGTTTAATTTCTATGTACGAGTATGTGTATATATGTTACGGTAAATCTGATTAATTGAAAATTATTAATATTTTTACAAAATAATTAATAATAACCACATGTTTTGGTAAATGTGAATAAACGATCGAAATTTATTACTTTTAGTAGTGATTATTAATAGTTCACGACACATATTGGTAAAAGTTATAAAATTAATAAACTAAACGGCTAAACCCATGTGGTCGGTTACACCTAGGTTTAGCCGGTAAGAACTAGGTCTAACCTCGGGATTTGCTGGCACCCCGACTCGGACAATTTAGGTTAGAAGAGGGTCCATCTTCTTCGTGGTTATTTTTTTTTTAACCACGCAGAAATAGGAGCCCCGCTGAGCGGGGCTCCGTCGACTTGCTCCTGTGAAGGAAGTTTACTTATTACATTTATCACTACTAGGGTCAAATTATTAATAACAAACGACAAATGTGATTAATTAATCACTTAAACCTCGACTTTCGGTAATTATTAATAATAATAGATAATTATTAATAATCTTCAATTATTCACTATTACCGTAACATATACATAGTTATTACAACATATCTGCTTCATATTGTATCTACTATCTTTAAACTCAATCTAATAATTCAAATCTTTCTTCATAAATGTATGTTTGCTATTTGCTAATCGATTTTGCATCATCTAAGGCTACAGTCCAAAAATTAATATCTACTGCCCACAGCCCGAGGCATTAACGTCTGTGTTTGAAGGATGCACATATATGATACGAATGACCTCAGGTCTCTTGAAAACAAGTCTATCAGCATTCTTCTTGCGGATTCTGAATACGCTACTGAGATTATAATTATTAATTTTTTTAATGAGGATTATGTTTAGGTGTTTAACCCACTGCGGACGATCAGTGAGAAGCGAGTAGAACTAGTAGGACACGAGTAACGAGTTTGAAGATGGGATAGTTTTAATGCACGGCTGCAAGCGAGTGTTCATATGCAACGGACATTACTCGCACAACTCGTTCAGGGTAACCAGAAGAGTCTTTCAAGACACATCATCGTCGTCGTCTGAACTAAATAATTTTAATAATTTGTGTGGTGGTGTTAAGTGTTTTGGCCAGCACTCCGAACCTCATTGTTAACTTGTTGATCTCTCGGCGAGTGGTCCACCAAGCGAGTATCAATGAGCGAGTGCCGCAGGGCGAGCATTGTCTTAAATTATGTGTTTAATTTTTATTTGAATAGTTTTTGTAAAAAGTTCTACCTGGCCATGTGAAGAACCAGTGATCAATTATGAATATATGCGTCTCTTTTCTTGACACGGCGAGCAAAATAGTCGATAGCTAAACGCTTCCTCATCAGCGACGGTGAGACGAGTGTCTTATTATCGAATGCGATCTAGTTTCAACACCATTATTATTTCTAAATATTGTTTTTTTTGTTACTTTCAGAATGTTACGTAGTTTTTAATTCGTATACGTAGCAAATATAAGGAAAATAGGTAGTATGCAAGTCATTTGAATAATTTGTGATTCCGGTTGTTTTTGATCACAACCGTGACTAGAGACTGGTATGAGAATCGTCTTGATTATCGGTTGCATTAATTATTCTTAGTTGTTTTGCGTTGTGCAAATTGTTTCAGTGCTTTTAATTTTTACTTTTTTTTTTAAATCGCTACGTGCGATTATCGAGATTTGTTTTAAAGTTCGTGTGATGAGAGATTGTAAGCATCTATTGCTTAGAATCTTTCATCATGTTAACTTTTTTTACGGAATCGGTCTGTCGGTTCATAAATAGAGAATTAAAATTTTGTTCTATCTTTACTCGGATCAACTGCACTTATCCAGAATATTCCGACATAGCTTTCGAAATGACTAACACTCCTGTTCCAAGACCTGTCTTAGCACTTAGTAGCTCTCAGTGCAGATACACTCAGTTGTCATGACAACGGTCCAGAATACTCACTTTCTAGCATACTCTTAGCCCCACGTGATGCAAGTCTCCTATAACTTACGACTATTGGTAGCCATTGACGCGTGACTGTTTACGATTCTCTATGGATATGTGTTGTGTTAGTCTCCTGGATACTAAATTTGGTATCGGAGACTTGCGTCGCGTTGTGTACGAAAGGGATTAACCACAATTTTATTGACCTATACTATTTGAGAGATCGATGTGTTAATTTTAACTTGAGCTGTGACACTCACTAACGAGCATCAATATTCTCTCTATGTTAAGGCATTTTGCAATATAAATTAAATCCAAGTTTCCTTAATCCTTGATTTAAGCGAAAGTTGCTTAAATCTAGTATATAGATTGTGATAATATTACCTATGCTTCAATGCTGCAATTTTTTTTTACTTTTCGTATGACGTTTACAATTGCCACAGATAAGTTATTTATATATTCACGATAATTATCACACACTAGCTGACCGGGCAAACTTCGTAACGCCTCAGAAACAATAAAAAAACCTTTTAAACCTTACCTGGACTTCCTAAAATAATTCAAAACTAAAATCAGCCAAATCGGTCCAGCTGTTCTCGAGTTTTAGCGACACTAACGGCACTTGATTTTTATATATAAGAAGATAATATGAAGCCAATATCTGGACCATTAGAAATTATTTAAATTGATCTCGTTATAACTAATGAATGTATGTACTTTTTGGATAATTACATTTGGCAATTCATTTTAAGGCTGATTACACACTATAACAGACAGAACGCGAGGCGTGAATGATTCGTTTTTTAATTGACCAATAAGAAATTTAATGCTAATCGATTGGTTATTAGAAGATAGCTTAATTACTAGAGTCACAAAATTATCGGTGCGATGTAATTACATGGTTCATGTGGATTATTTTATTGAGATTGGGCCGTAATGAAAGTGACGGGGATATAAAACAATATAGTAGCGCACTTAAATCTTATTTAACGCAATTCGTGTAATCTTCTTGATGATATTTGTAAAATATTAGGTAACAGCTATACTCCGCGGTTTCACCCCAGCTGCTCGGTTCCTATTGGTTATAACCAGGGTGATGTTATATAGTCTATAGCCTTCCTCTCTGAGTCTGACAGTCCCTTCCACTCCACCTAGGATGGGAGACTCATAGGATGATTTTACCATATAAGGGCTCCGACACAAAACTGCGAATTCGCATCGCAGAAATTTGCATAGCATGTTTCGGCGATGCGACATCGCATCGCATATCATCGTAGTTTTGTGTGGGAGCCCTAAAAGGAGCGTGGAAAATCGAATGTATTAAAAAAAATCCTGGGTATTTTATATAAGCTATGCAGAAAAATTGAGACTACAATAAAGATATTTAGTGAAAATCGAGTTTTAAAGAAAACTCTTGTGTAATTTTCACATGTTTTGTTGTATATTAGTCACTTCGTCAGCTACCTATAACTAATTAAATATTATAAAGCTGTTTAGCTTTAAAACAGTCAAACTTTAAACTGTTTAGTTTATTTGGTTTGGTTCGCGCTAATCTCAGGAACTAGTGAACCAGTAATAAAAAATCATTTTGTGTTGGATAGTGCATTTATCGAGGAAGGCTATAAGCTATAAAACATCATGCTAAGACCAATAGGAGCCGATCAGCTGGTTGACACCACGGAGAACAGCAAGTATCTAACTGAAAGTAAAATCATCATCAGCCTATAAATGTTCCCACTGTTGGGACATTGGCCTCCTCTCTGAGAGAGGGAATGGGCCATTATCCACCACGCGGGGGCCAGTGCAGGTTGGTAGATGCCACATGTCTTCGAATTTTTGGGTCTAGGACATGCCAATTTCCTTCATCTTGTTGAGAGCAGTCGTAATTAAATAAATTACACAAAGTGCCTGGCTGGGATCGAACCCACGACCTACAACTCGTAAGTCGAGGCCGATACCACTGGGCTGCCACTGCTCTGACAAACAGCTGGTAAGTAAAATGCTACGTTTAAATCTGATAATTTTTAATCGTAATTGAAATCTTTTATGTAACTATAAAGTGTGGACTTCTAAACGATATTGAAAGGCAGGTGCAATGAAAGTGTCTTATCTATCTATCAGCAAGGACAACTTTATTTTGGTCTAGTTTTCAAATAAGTTACGTACTTGCGAACGCCATATTATTATATTTATTTACAGTAAAAGGGAGGAATAATAATTTTGAGTAGGTTTACGATTTTACGCCATTATCGCTTTTTTTTTCTTTTTTATTAGGTGGTGAAATCATCAAATGAGTCCTCCCGCCCTGGGTGGGGCGGAAAGGACTGTCAGACTCTTACTGAATAAAATCCACCCGTGTTCCTTTAGATGCCCTTTACGTACCGGGGCCACGGTATTATGGGTTAAGAAAAATCCGCGACCCCAGCAGGCATTTGGCGCGAAACACGATGCGCCACCGACCCGGGTTTGGTTCTTGGTCTGACGGCGACCTACCCATTACTCACCGTCCGCTCCGCCGCTGTGCCCTCTGCTGATCAGAGGGACACGCGTTGGAGCGTCCACACGACAGGCTATTCGCATACGGGCGAAGAGACCACGGGCGCACATGGAGGTTTCCTGTCTTAGCACCCCACGCCATTATCGCTTAACGGATTTTGGTGATATTCAGTACGAGGGTAGATGGAACCCAGGAGTTTTTTATAGGTATTTTTTTGTATGAAAGTTGAAGGTGGAGAATTGAGGCAACAAAACCGCGGTAAAAAGTTAGAGTCTACCAGACTCTCCTGCTGCGAGCAAGGCTCAGGACGCATTAGATGATTTTGCCACCTAAAAATACAGGTTGGAGAGTGGCAGTTGGTAATAAAATTCCAAGCGGTGTGATAACATTTCATACAAAGATTGAATTATACCTATGTACCTAAATATACATATATAGACATTTACCTTAAGGTGTTTAGGTCATATTTTTCGACGCAATAGAACTAATCTGACGATTTACATCTTTGTTTCAATCAATCATCTTGGCATGTTATCGTCTAATACTGCCAGTACATCTCACCTATCTTGATTCCCTCTATCTTTTGCATCACCACAGATCTCTCTTACATAAATATGTGTTTGATTAGTCCATCACCCTTTATTGCTTTAGTCTATGGACTCTTTTTCGATCGCCAAAACTAACTATTACAGTACCAAGTGGAGATGTCAAATGTTACACATCAAAAGCGACTACTGTTATTTTAACGTAACTTGATTGCAACTACTCTACTAACTAGCTAGTTAAAACTATTTTCACAAAGACGAGATAATTAACATCGTTCAGATGGTATTCTGAATTGTTGACCGTCTGTGACCTAAGAGATGTACACAATATCTCACGGTACACATAATTATATCAGAGTAAACTTACCTAAGAGCAGTGAAGGCCAAATGGTAACGGCCCCCAACTTGTGAGCTTTGCGGGTTTATAGGTCGTGGGCTTAAATAAATAAATATATAGGGGAGGTAAAGCCTAAAGCACCGACTAGACAGACAGGGAGGCATGTTTATCGTGCCCTAAGTCCCTAAGTTCCGATGGATTTGGCGGTATGATCGTTGATAAGCTGTTAGTGTCCCTAAATCGGACGATCGAGAGTGTCCGACCACCCTTAGTCCCTAAGTTCCTAAGGCCCAATGAATCTTGATATCCGATCGCCGTTTTAGACGAGTAGCCCGCTTAAAACAGGTATGCGGTGGCGTGCAGGACGCGTCACCTGGGGAGAGGCGACGCGTCCTGCATGCACACATTCTTACATTCCTTACATACGGTATTACGTGAAATAGTTTACGTTTGAACTTAGCCAGGCGTTTATTTTTTCCTTAGCCTGTACTGTCTTACTCGAGAAGGAACTCTTTTCCCGGGCACTTCGAACTTTGGAACGCTTGAAACTTTAGGTCTTTGCGGTGTGCCTCTAGATCGTGTCACCACTTTTTTCTGGGCCGTATTACTTTTTATAAGTAATGTATTTTCATCACCGCAGCTCTCAAAAACGGCAATTATCTGAAGGCAAACATCTTAAGGATGCACGATCTAGAAACAAAAAATCGAAGAAATCTGACGTCTACCAACCCATACTGGGTCAGCATGGTAGATTGCAACTCACTCTAACCCACAGAGAGGAGGCCTGTGTTCAAGCAGGGGGAACAATATAGATTGATAATGGTGAATGGATACGTGGTTAAATCATCAAATGAGTTCTACCACCCAGGGCAGAGCGGGACTGTCAGATTCGAACTAACTAAAATCTACGGTGTCCTTACGTAGTAGTCCCGCGATCTCGGCAGGCTTTGGCCCTTACTGCCATTATGCTGAAACTCCTTGAGGCGCCGTCGAACCTGATTATGCTGCATGCAGTAATAGTATTCTGAATTTTTTTAATGACTCTGACCCAAGAAACATATACAATATCTCACGGTTCACATAATTATACCAAAGCAAACTTACATAAAGCACCTACTTATTCTCCTAACTTAATTTGTGCTTAGAAGAAATTCTGAGGTGCAGCGTTATAATTATAGTAATAAAGACAGTCTTAGTTCATCCTACTGCCAAAATCTATTTGAAGTTGAAAACTTAATAAGGTGAACTGGTTTTATAGACATACTAGCAGGGGCCTAAGTCTACTAATTTATATACGTCACAATGGTCTCTCAATGGTAAGTTTTAGACAGATTTGCCATACAAAAACTGTCATAAACACACCATTGAGAGACCATTGTAACGTTTATAAATTAGTAGACTTAGGCCCCTGTACTCCGTGACCCCGTCTGTTGAGTGAAAAAAGAACACATAATGAATACCTATAAGAAATTAGGTATTATTCTAACACATGGACATAGGCCGCAGCAATTGAATGTCACTGAATTATATCCTCACATATTTTTGTCTAGGCGTTTGTTGAATGGATTAGGACTTGTAACAAAAATGCAGTGAAGGCTATCGTATAGTATAGGTGATACACTGAGTAAATTAAGTAAAACAAGTCATAAATATTTAAAAAAATAAGGTTCGAACACACAAAATTACTTCATTAACTTTTCTTCATAATAATTATTTTTTGTCAGACACGTAACATAAACATAAGTAGCTGTGCTAAGTCTTCACTAGAGCAGATAACCGGGTCGAAACAAATTATTTAATCGTCTACATGTCAAATTGTGTGCGCATGCGCATGTTCGATGATTGATGCGTTCATTCAACTGTGAAATTAAGATTGACGTTTGTGTAGAGAAAAGTTAAAATGTTATAGAGAGTAATAATTTGTATGGTATTTTTTTTGCAATAACAGTTATAGTCCTTTAGAAGTATTGCAAAGTAAAGGAAAGCTTTTAACTTTTTTCAGTTGAAAGAAATCATGTAAGCAAAACAATTAACTCTGGAGGTTAAGCTGTCACTCACCTTTTGTTGTCACTGAAAAGGAGAGACCGAGGTTCATCCAAGTATTTTTTACTAATGTAAGAGCAAGTTCCACCAAAGTGGCAAGTGGTGCGCAGAACTTATTAATATGATCGTTCAAAAATATATATTGAAATCATTATCGCATCTTTCGTCTCTTCCGTATTTGTTTTTCTTTCCAAAACGTTTAGAAATATTTCAACTCCCATAGACAAACGGCTAAACCCGGAACTACCAGTTCCATTCGGGAATCGAGTATGTGACATACAGTAGTTTTGGTGCATTACAGCCATTTGACGCAGTTTTTTTGCCTTCATAATATAACATCTGGTGGGTTGACAACTTGTTTATTATTATTTCACCACATACATAATAATCTCGCCGTAAATGAAAACGAGAGTAAAGAATACCCGTTACACTACACTAAAGAAAGGTATAGGTTTACAAAAGGGAGTGCGTAAAGAGACATCGGGTGCGCCTGAGTTGCTACACTTGCTTAGAAAGTACGCAGTGAAACCGATCCAGTGAACGTCGTCCAAACACTTTTATATGCGGTTAATAGCTGTATCGTTGGAAGGTGATTAGTGTAGAATTTGTTGATGACTTGATCAGACTATATTTAGTAATCTATGCCTACATTAGTAGATTCTACATACGAGGAACAGTGTTCAAGAACGTGTGTGCCTTGGGTATATCTTTACACGATTTTAAAATTTAGGTGTTGACCTTGAAGGAGATGGCTGGACAAACGGTACGTCTTCCATGGGAAATGGAAGGAATTAGCGCATAATCGTGACCGTAAGAAGGAATGGAGGGTGGCCTTTGCCCAGCACTGGGATAATACAGTCGTGTCATCAACACCATCTGCCAATCCTTTTCCCAACTTTATTGGGTCGGCTTACAGTCAAACCAGATGCAGCTGAATATCAGTATTTTGCATAGAGCGACTGCCTATCGGACCTCCACAACCAAGTATCTGTCTAATACGACACCTGTTTAGACTTTTAGGGCTAATACAAATGAGATATAATAATAATACGTAGGTTATGCTTTTTGAATGTCCAATTTCCCCAGTAGCTCTTTCGTGGGACGAAAAGGCATCATATTCATTGTTTTAAGTATCTGTCTGTTTATTAAACAGCCTCAAAATGAAATATAAAAACTAATAATGATTTCTTCGACCAGTCTCGAATAAAGAACATCCAAATTTTCTTGCAGAAAGTATTTGAAAGTCAGTAGCAGGTAGTAAATAATGTCCATGAGTAATGTAAGGCGAAAGTTGCAAATGGAACTGATTCAGCGGGGAACCTTAGCGTATAACACAATTGGCGCTAAATGCTGTTTTGTTCATTAAACATTTTCACTTGGAGAGCTACGGCTGCACAATTGTAGTTAGAAATGGTCAATTTCAAATAAAGAAGTCTTCGTCGTGTTGTATGGTTCCATTAGACGCAATTCGACCTAAACTCCACAACCTAAACACTCAACAGTGTTTATTTATCAATGTCCTCGGTCCCTCATCAGATCCATCAAGATGCAGGTGGTGCAAAAAGAGCAAGACAGAAGATAGGAAATTTTTGTGAGGAGTCACAGTCAAACGCTTTGGAATGGGCACCTCCAATGCTTTCACAATAGGGTATTTTACTCAAAAAAAATTATTAGTCCGAAATATAGATTATTAAAAAAATATTAAACCCGTATTTTTTCTTCGGTCACGTAAACCAAAAATGATGAAGATACAACGCTTCTAAAAATCACAAAACGTCACTCGGTCGGTACAATTTTACAAGCGCAATGACGTCACAAGCCCCCAGTCCCGAATTCGGAAGCGTTTTATCTTTGTCAATATATTTGAAAAAATAATAAATCGTGTCCATTATTTTTCAATATTATTGCTGACGGACTAAATAGATTTTCAATTTATTTATGCAGAAAAAAACCTATTATTATGTCTTGTCACTGGGACTTTAGCAAAACAAGTTTGTGGTATTTTTATTTTTTGACTTTTGACAATTAAAAAGTACTGCGATTATCTGCATTTGAACGGTTCAATGTTTATGCCAGTGCCGAGGATTCTGTTTATAGGCGGTCATTGTAACCAAGAGGAAGAAAAAGCTCTGGGTGTTGTGAGCTTATTATTCCACATTTTATAAGAGGTGTTAGGTGATTTACAAAAACTTAGGTAATCAATCAATCAATTTGTCAAGTCAGATGATTATCTAGGTTCCTTGTAAGTTGTACTGATGGTCTAAAGATTACGAACTATCACGAGTAGTTACGAAGCTGATGCCTTGTTATTCGTCGACTTTGACTTGGATTGACAGGCAAAATCGATAGAAGGCTTTATTGCTTTTACCAATAGACATAGGGTCAATGTACCCTGTCACCGTCAGTTTTAACGATGGTACAGGTAAATCACGACGTGTTTAAGTGGTTGTCGACAATTTGACCAAAATAAGGATGGAACATTAAAAAGGCACAATTATGGTTAAATGGCGGATGTAACGTCGCTTGTATGCGTAACAAATATGATGTAAAAGCCTTTATAATGTGACAAATTGACGGTATACTTTTTGTGCAAATTATACAACTTACATAAAACATTTTCTTTTACAATTTTTTTTTAAATTAAAATTCGGCCATCCGTTATAGCGAGGTTCCCCCGAGTCTCGGGAATTCCCGAGTAAGCTTTAGAATGCTCGCACGAGCCCCATGTTGCAATACAACTTGGTTACGTACGTCTTATTCGTAACTAGGAACTGAAAGAGTCATAGAGGCGTCGAATAGCTGACAATCACATTTGGCATATAGACTTGGTTCTCCCAACTCATCCTACAGCAAGGGGTCTCGCGCGAGCAGCAGAGGCAAGCCATTTTTTCGTCCTGAAATAAAATGGCCTCACAGATCTATGCGTCTTGCCCCCTCCTAGATTCGGTCTCGCCACTGCACTTTGAGCTACTTGAACTTACCTCTCAACTACAATGTTATTTGCACGGTGTGTACGGACAGATACGGACTGCAAACAAGCAACTCGATGCAAGTCACATCGCCCGGGGCCGTAAACGGGGTCCTTACAAATGTCAAGGCTAAGATAACATACGGTAATGTTAAGTATTACTTATTTAAAAAGAGAGAACTTTTTTGGAATTTAAAGTTTAATCCTGACACTCTGAAGAATATGTTCGGATATGGGTTTGCAAGATTCTGATTCGATAATTGAATACCTTTTAGCCGAATAATGAATTTAGGTCTCTTCTAAGACGTTCATACTTTGGCGAACTCATGTTATAAATGGTTATCTTGTCTTCCGGAATAAAAAAGAGTCGGTACGTCGCTTGAATAAAGTTCAGGGGAAGTGATCATTCTCTGGACCCCCCTTAAAGGGCCAAACTCTGCCGGGATCGCGCCGCCTTGCCCAGGATGGGCGGACTCTCTTGATGAATTTACCACGATAAAAAAATGTTCATTTCTATGTTTTGATGCGTATGATCATCGTTAATAGCAGCCTTGATAATTAAAAAAAAAATGGACAGGCTTTTAAAAACCCTAGCATGACTTTTCAAGATTTTGTGACGTTAATTTGATGGATAATATCAGTTCGTCGTTCGTGCACTAAAGTAGCTTATCAATTTTTAAATCAATAAACGCAGTACCTAAATACTTTTAAATAAAAAACAGAAATCGTGTGATAATTTCTAAGTTCACAGATCTAGGGCAACTCGCTGGGCGTCAGCAAAATGACGGGGACGAAAGCCTGCCGGGGTCGCGGGACTTATTTCCTCACCGTGACCCCGGAACATAAATGGCTATTGAATGACACCGTGGATTTTAGTCAGTACAAGTCTGACAGTCCCTCCCGCCCTGCCCGGGGTGGGAGGCCTCAACTGTTCATATTACCACGATAAAAAAAAAAGTTCTGAGATCTGCGCCGATTTCAACCAGGTCACGCACGATGACGTTGATCACCTGAACGTCATCACCTTATCTAGTTCTAGATTTGTCAACACTTCTATCACCTGACGCTAATCGTTTAAAATTACATAAAAAAGCTGTTAGGTAATGAATAATTAAACGCTCAAAATTATGAGATCGGCGGTTACGATAATTTAGAAGGATGTCGTGTCTACAAAATATCCGTCGGTGTAGACATAATAAATTACATCTTATGTGAGACACTTATTTAAAGATAAGGAAGGAACATACTAGAATATTACAAAATAAAGTAAAACATAAACACTGTTTTAGACAATCACGGTTTATTTCACAATTTAAAATGTCACTTACGGGATATCTTCCGTGATTATTTATTGTTTTGAGTTCTGCATTCGAGTCATCCCGGGATCATGGCGCTTGCAACAGCGTCGAAATATCGGGAACTCAAAACAATACAAAATCACAGAAGATATTCCGTAAGTGACATTTTAAATTGTGAAAGTAAAACATAATTTTATGTTTAATATGCAGTTTGAAGTAAAAAAGTAAATAAAATTACCGTAGAATTATATAAAAAAGAGGATGTTATCACTGAATTTTAATATGTATGACTTTTAAAAAAAAATTGTGCAATGATATGTAGATAAGATGTTTATGCAAATATTAACTTTTCTTAAATTTTAATACAGATTTATATAAGTTTTGTGAAACTAATAGATGAAAATCATAACTGAACTCAGTGAAACTGAAAATATAATTAAACTCAAACTCAAATTATTTATTGCATTTATGTGTACATATGTGTTACAGAAATGTGAAATGGCTAGGGAGATGATAAGTAATATTGAATCCAATACTTTTGGGAAATCCGTAAAACACTGATAATGATTATTATCATAACAAATGAAGACTTTTGAACAATCATACTTAAATTGATTCCATGATGACGAATTCAAAATGGCAGGTGTGAGAGAAAGCCCAGCATTATTTTAATCAGTGAAGTAAGCTATTATTTGGAGACAAAAGTGCCGCAAAAAAAATAAAAGAGCAGTCGCCTTTTACTGAACTAGTTGCAATTTATAAAAGACTTTGTGGTAGTGGTATAAGGTTTAGAATCATCTATTGTTGTTTAGTCAAATTTAAGATGTGCGTAGAAGAGATATTGTGACAACTGTTGACAATTTCTAGATAGTCTTTGTTGAATTACCTTTGAAAGTTAATCTTTTTCAAGGGTAAGATGAAGAAATGTTCCCACTAATGGGACAAAGGCTTCCTCTCTGTGTGAGAGGGTGTACTGTAATCCACATGGGGTCCAAATGGTGGTCTAGTGCTGGGCGATAAATGTCACATGTTTATTCTTTTTTATTCTCGTCCATATCGATGACCATGATCTTACTGATGTCTGGAAGTCACGGAGAAAGGCGTTGAGTTCCAATTATTTCGACTCGGGTTTAACTAAATCATGTCCGGCCATCTTTACTACTGGTTGCTGAACAGTTAAGTAGCTAATTTTTATGTAAAACTGTAATCTGATTCACTCTTACTTTGATTCACATCTTTGTCTTACACGTTTTTAGAAATCTTGCAACTTTTATGCAACTGCATTTGATTCAACAAAATGCACTTTTCCTTGATGAGTCAAGATCAACAATTTTGGACAAATTCGTCATCAAAAACACTAAGTTAATCTGAATATAAATTAGAAGCGCGAACAGCATTACAAGGTCAAATAATTTCCAAAAGCTGAATAACCATTTCTAATGTTGCGTGATTTCAGTTTCATATAGGTATTGGAAGCTTTGATTAGTGTATTAGAAACTCATAATTAAACAAGTTTACACTAAGCGCTGGCTCAATGATATGAGAGAAAGAAGAGTAAAGCCCCATTTAACCAATGCAAGAACATGTATGCAGACTTGTTTACATTGCGTATTATTGACGGAAAAAGTAGTTTGTTAATCAAACAAAAACCGCAATATATGGAAGCTTGCATTCTTTCATGCTTGTTCTTGAATTCTCTAAAGGGGGCTTTTTTTTTTTTTTTTTTTTTTATCGTGGTATAATCATCAAATGAGACCTCCAACCCCGGGCAGGGCGGGAGGTACTGTCAGACTTGTACTGACTAAAATCCACGGTGTTCTTCAGTAGCCCTTTATGTTCCGGGGTCACGGTAATAGAAATAAATCCCGCGACCCCGGCAGGCTTTGGCCCTCTGAGAGGGGGCCCCGTCATTTTGCTGACAGCTCTTTGAGGCGCGCGTGGAACACGACGCGCCGTCGACCCGAGCATGGTCCATGGTCGGACAGCGAGTTGCCCTTTACTCGCTGTCCGCATGCCCGCGCCTACGGTGGCCGGAGATCGTCTTGCGTCTAAAGGGGGGGCTTAAATGATAACCTGACGTCTGATACAGACGAAAGATGGAAACGTGTTGATCCGACTACAAGTAGATTGTCTTATGGAGAGGGCACAGATACTAAAGAGTTGAGCTCTATTTGTTACTACATTTAATAAAAACATCTGTCAAAATTGAGAGCTGACAGTTTGTAACGCAAGAACCTCTTCAGCACTGTTTGCAATTTTAAAACATTAAGCCAAAATGATGGAACAATGAGGCAATTCGAATCTTGCAGATTTAAAAGCTTATCTAACTTTTACATTACTTTAGTCACAGTTCCCTTCAAATGTTCTACTTTAATCCATCCATATTAGCCTTAATTGGTCTTGAACGTGAACTTTAATAATTTTCACATCACGACATCTTTTATAATAGCAAAATTACCATTGAGAATTCTTTCGTGACTTACATTTCATATCTCGTGTGCCTCTTCCAATAATCTGAAACAAAACCATCTTGTTATGACGTAAGTAATATAAACGTTGAAATATAAAATCATCCTGACTTTAATGGCGGATGTGACCAATACAAAAAAAAATGAACTCCACTTTTATTTGTTTAACAGTTACAAAGTATGTGGGATTGTATGAGTGTTTGTGGTTGCGTAACTTTGATGTTATTTCGTGTGGTAGCCTTGAAAAGCATTTTCTTTGAATTTGTATTAATGGCTATGAGAATGGGTCCTGGTTTTGTTTGGCAACGACGGTTTTGAGTAAGAAGCAGCTCTACTTTAGTTATGACATGAAATGTCAATCCGGTTTTAAAGCATGGACTAGAAATTCGTCACTTTAGATTTTAGCGAATTTTTTATAGGTTGTTCGGATATTATTGTAATGCTGCCCTAAGTCCGCATTCCAAAGAATTCTATTTCCCCCATGATAAAGATGTGACAATTATGCCCGCTTGATATACTTATTTATAAATACGAAAGTAAGATTGTTTCTTTGCTTAGTGACACTTTGACGCCTAAGATACTGAACCGATCATCCTTAAATTTTGCATTTAACTTTAAATGTATACGGTGTATAGAAACAAAAATAGGTTACCATTCCGAAAAAAGTACTGTTCCTGAGGATAACAACTAAAAAGTTCCGATAGTAAAAGACTCATTGAATGTTGAATTTGAAATAATAAACGAGAGTGAAGCTGCTTACAAAAGCCAGTTAAGTAATAAAAACACTAACTATTCAGGTGATATGGCTTCACTTTGTTGCTACAATAAATCCACAGTCTAGTAGCTTGGTAATAGCAACAGTAACAACAGGAATTGTCTTCTAATTATATAGTTTTAGGCTACAAGCTACTGCCTAGTACTTATGGTAGCCTAGTACTCGAGGAGGTTACATAGCAAAATGTGATGTTATAATTCTATTGTTTACGGTGAAATTCTGCGTTACTGGCTAGCAGGAAGAATTCACGCGAATTCTTACTTCCGTAATTATTAAGAAAAATAATATAATTATATCTTTGATAAGCTAATTGACGGACTAATTGTATATTGATGGATTATCTTTTTTTTTGTATCCCAATTTACACTATTATTTTAAAGTTTTTTTGGTTGTAACGGGAACTACTACCACTAACTAGGTAACTAGGAATTAATAATATTTTTGTGTTGGATGTTGGAAGACCAAAACCAGCCGGGTAGCGACGGTGAAATAACGGGAAACAGATAGTTGTTCTAGGGAAGGAATAAACCAAGCTATAAAATTACTAACTTAGCCACGAATGTTAGAACCTGCAACATTTTTAGTTTTGAGGGAACCCCGAGGTTTGCTTTTGTTTCTTTTAAATCCTGCAGACAGAAATAAGGGTAAACTACACCTTACTGATGGATCAATTAATTTGAGTTGTGGCTGAATAAGTAATTTTGTGTCCAATATTTTTTTTTTTGGGGGACAATGAACCCTTTGTTCCAATCTCAGCAACGATATAAAGACGATGTCTTTATGACTATTAATTTATTATATGCACGAATCGCTTATCTACTGATCTATTGTTAGTAAATACAATTGATGCAGGACAACTTTCAAAAAATGTATTTGTTGGCACCTCATATTATTTAATTTTTTTGATTAATGGCCAATTTGTTTGTGGATAGTAATAAATTGGACAACAATTAAATTATTTACTTGTCTGAATGAATGCTTGATACCATTGTGAATAGAATCTGAAGACTTCTTTTTAAATATGCATATCTGAAAATGATAAAAAAAAATCTGCTGACTTTTCAACGACAGAAGTTGATGAACAGTTGAGAAGACAGAAAACCTTATTTTGGTACACCATTCTGGTAAATCACCTAAATAGATTTGAACCTACGACCTTCAGATTTAGTAAATCCGATGTTTCTTCCAATGGAGCCACATGCATCGAATTCTTCAATCCATTAAGACTCTGTCAGTTTACTGCAAAAATACAAATTCATTAAAGTATGAACTTAAAATTAAGAAAATAGTTTTTAAGACCACAATTGTACGTTATACGAAAGAAAATTTGATATAATAATCCAAAACAAGAAGCCGATGTCATCCAGGTTCACTAAATTCTTAACATAAGATACTGACCCTTCAATGGTCAATGAAGGATGATCTCCTTAGCATCAAACGCATCAAGCTGAGCTCATCATAACAGCAGACGTGATAATATGATTGCCTTTCTGAACGCCAATATGTAGAGTAGTGCGGTATTTAACAACAAACGGGCGATACGCGCGACCACTTTCCGAGCGGGCAGCCGTCCGAACGCATTTGCCATACATGATTTAAAAAAATAAATAAGTGCGTATTTCTAATTCAATTTGATTGTTGATAACGTCAAATAATTTATTACCAGTGACATTTCCTCCCTTTGCATAAATAAAAAAAAAAACAATTCGATTTTCGAATTTCCCGCGCAAATTGTGACATTCTGTCACAGTGCATGTGCACAGTGGTACAATTATCGAGTGTAATCAATAGTGAAGCAAAGTTTTTCTTTTTTTAACTGATGGTTTGTTCAAATTGTAGGTTTTCATACGCTGCGCTTGCATGGGCAGTGGGCTGCAACGACGGATGTGAAGACAGACATTTGAAGTTGCCATCGAAGGCTTAGGAGTCAAGATGCGGTGAATTGCTGGAGGTGTTGTGTCTTTGAACTAAGTGATTGTGATTGTTGGTGATTTGTGACTGAATCAACTTGACTTTCAGGACACTGTGCTGTGATTAATAGTTCACCAATTCACCATGCTTTTCTTGAAGGTGAGCAAAACTTTTTATTCAATACTCGCTCAATCATTTTATGAATAAGTTCGTGGTATTTATGCAACAGTTCCGTAAGCAAAAATAAATTATGATCTAAGTAACACGTCGATGTTTAGATATCTAGGTTTTAACGGAATAGTGGTCTGCAACGTGACTAAATGAAACTTTAACTCTATGATACTCTAAAATCAACCTTTAAACTTTTCCTTATAAAAGGTAAAAACTTTTATAACAATCGCGTAACAAACACACAAAAAAAAAAAGAAAAAAAAAAAAAACATACCGTCGAATTGATAACCTCCTTCTTTTTGAAGTCGGTTAAAAACAAAGTGACACCTTATGATGTTCATGCATTTAAATAGACAAATAATATTGGACATGAATCTGTTTGATTGTCATAAATATATCCTTGACTTTTGACACATTGTAATAATAACTAAAATCCATGAAATCTATCTCTCTCTACACGTTAACGAAACCATCTAAATAATTTCAAGAAATGAAAAATTATAGATTAAACCGAAATAAATGCCTTACGTTTTGAAATCTCTATACCTATAATTATCATAATGTTTTTCTTTTATAAACCTGACAGGTTAGTTACAAGTATGAAAAGTAAAAAAAATGGTATAATTATGTTTGATATTTCCAGATTTTGTGAAGTTTTTTACGTATCTTTTTTGAAACATTTATCAATCAGCCATATAAAATTACATTTGGGATAGATGATCTTTAAATAAATAAGAAGAGGGATAGATAAGATATCAGTCTATTCCACAAAAATGTTGACTTTTCCATGTATAGAGGGTCTGCCAATAGTTAAGTGAAATAGCATAGGAATTCGCGAAATTAGAGTAATCATTTTTGGGGCATTTAGTATCCCTGGGATATCTGTCCTAGTTTTCTCTATACTTTATTCTTTTTAAACCTTTCTTCTTTATTTTCTACTTACATTAATCATCATTCTATAAGATTTTTTGAATGTACAGACACCAGCAGGTCAACCTACCCCAATCTGTTAAGTCTTACCAATCGAACATTAACCTTCCACTATTGTGATAAGGTTGAAAATCTAGTTGAGAAATTTGACAGTTTGAGATAGGTTGATGTGCTGGCGTCTGTACAGAGCATCTCTATATATTTGTAAATAAAACAGGGTTAGCCAAATTCTATGCCTCTGTTATGATTGTTATTACACTTCTGGACACATCTATTGGCCCACCTTAGAGTTTAGGTTTCGATGGCCCCTAACGAAATATGATTGGTAGATTGAACAAAAACTGTTGATGCAGTTTTAAACCTGATACATTTTACCATCTTTTTCGATCGTTTTGTTTGAAATTTGAATTCAGAATACCATACGACATGGAGCTACGCCTAACAAGTCGGATATGCGCCTTGTTAAAGGCAATTGATTTTTGAATAAAAAACATGTTTTATCAAATAAAGGTTTAATTTAATAACGCGTGTTGCCTCCATGGGCATCTACCACAGCTCTCATATGATTAGGCATAGAGTTTATCAACCGCTATATGAAATTTTGAGGGATCATCTCCCATTCCTCTTCTATGGCAGTTTTCAACTCCTGCATCGTCTGGGCAACTGGCTGACGAGCCCTAACACGTCTTTTTAGCTCGTCCCACATGTGCTCAATGGGGTTCATGTCTGGGCTTCTGGCTGGCCAGTCCATAACTGTGATGTTCACATCCCGAAGATATTCCCTGACGATGCCGGCCGCATGGGCTCTTGCATTATCATGCATAAAAAGGAAATTTGGGCCCACATAGTCCGCGTATGGTATCACGTGAGGTTCTAAGCACTCTCACGAATGTACCTTTCAGCATTTAATGTTGGCAGCCGTGGTCCTGTAACAACCTCAAGTTGAGTTTTGCCGCTCGCGGATATACCGCCCCAGACAGTCCATGAGCCACCGCCATAAGCAGTCGTCTCTTCAAAGCAGCATTGTGCGAAACGCTCTCCCTTACGTCGGTAGACCTTCTTCCTTCCATCATTGCCATGTAACTCAATTTTAGACTAATCAGAAAAGAGTACACGGCTCGAATCTTGCTGTGTCCAATTTAAATGACTGCGTCCGAAATGAAGGCGCGCTGTTCGGTGGGCTCGCGTTAGTTTGGGCCCATTAGCTGGCTTGTGTGGTACCGTATCGCGTTCTTTTAACCTTCTCCGAACAGTTCGAGCGCTCAAAGATACTCCGTGAAAGTCGCGAAGTTGGTTTTGTATCTCAATGGAGGTGAGGTGACGATTTCTCAAGCTGGTCGTCACGATGAATCGATCCTGCCTTTCAGTTGTGACCCGAGATCGTGGCCTTCCTTGGCGACGAACAAAGCCGCCAGTCTCTAGGTACCTCCGATAAACATTTCGGACCGCAGATCGACTTAAATTAAGTTGAGCACTCACGTTTCTTTGGCTGTGTCCGGCCTGAATAAGTGCCACAGCTTGGGCGGCGACTTCAGGTGAAGTATCCATAGATTATTGATAGAACCTCACCTTAATGTTAAGAATAAGTAATGTTTGTTGCAAAACCAAAGATATCAATCACTTTTTCAAGAATTAAATCCAAGTTAACCAATAAAACCAAGTTTTCTTAGTATTCGATTGTTTGATATCAACAAACAGACTCCAAATTGTCTTTTGTTTCTTTAAATTCTGTGTTCGAAATTCAAAAAAAGACTATTGAATGAAATTGTGAATGTGCCAGGTTCAAAACTGTATAAAAACTTTTTGCTCGACCTAATATAAAATTTTAACTAGGACCAAACGAAACTGAAAATACAAGGTGGGCCAATAGATGTGTCCAGAAGTGTATTTTGGCTTTCTAACAAAACATTCGCGAGTCCATTGTTTAACAATCTATGTGAGTATGTTACTAACACATGTCGACCTAATGGCTTAGGTAATAAGGTCTTAGTTGCGAATGTCATTATGTCATCCATGCATTATTAACTGAATGACAAGACATTCAGGTTCAGAGTTTCTTTGAATGGCGAACAAAAGTAAACATTATTAAGATTTTACATCTTTCTTTGCATTTAAGAATATGTTAGACGATCTCAACATGTTCGCGGGAAAAACATAGTCATATATTGGACAATAGTGTCAGGTTTGGAAGGAGAAAAGGTAGGCTTTTCCCCAGCAGTGGACCACGGCATACTTAGGCATTAAAATAATTAATTCGTCACATAAAAAAAAAATAGTTTCATGGTCATTCAACATCAGTACCCCTAGCACGAGTTTTTACTATTTTACAGATACTTTCCAGTATTTACAGCGTTTCTTGTATGAAAAAATGGAACAGCGCCTCTTGTGTGCGAAGAAGGAACTAATTTTTGAAAATTGTCAATTTGAATTGTCAAAGTTCCAGTTTACTTTACGTCTCAAATACTGAAAACTCATGCCAAGGGTACTGTTTCTCCTGTCCGGGGTGGGAGGCCTCATTTGATGATTTTACCACGATAAAAAAATGGTACTGTTTCTCTTTACTTTGCATATTTTTTCCTAGTCTCGATGGCTGCATGAAAAAAGTTTTGTAACCCGCCTTTTTGAATTCTCAAACCCAACTTACTTTATGTCTTTGTGATGACCACATCATACAATAATGATCATTTGTATGGGATTCTAGGAAGCAAAGTAGGAGAAAGCTAGTAGTTGTTACTTAGAAATCATTTTCATTCACTACGTATAAGCACATTGGCACTACTGGGTGGTCTTGTCAATTTCTTTGCCAAAGATTATTGTACAGACAGCAGTGATGGCTCAGTAGTATCGGCATCAACTTACGAGTTGTAGGTCTTGGGTTCGCATCCAGCCAGGCGCATTGCTATGTGTATTTTATTACATCACCACACCACTACTCTCAAGGAAAGTTGTGCGGTAAAGGAAAACATCGTGAGGAAACCGGCAAAATGTCCTACAACCAAAAATTCGAATTCAAGTGACATCTACCAAACTGTAATGGACCCGTGTCATGGATTATGCGCGCTCCCACTCACAGAGAGGATGCCTGTGTCCCAATAGTGAGAACATTTTATAGGCTGATGAGAATATTAGGCATCGGAGAAAATAAAGATTCATGATCAACCAATCATTCATTTAATATCAGGCAAACAATAAACGTCTTAACTCATAACAATATTAAAATCAAATTTTTTCTTCTAAATTCTTTGTTGTACCTGGTACAAAGGTAGCCAGTTTTCTTTCAGAATTTGTTCCAAAAAAAAAAACACATTTCACACAATGCACTGTCTAAATTATCAAGTTTTAAAATACTTCGTCGTCATCTTTTTGATATGCAGAAAAACTAGGTCAAACCATGCTTATTTAAAGTTGTTAAGTTGTGTAATACAAAAATGGGTTTACAATACAATACAATTGTAACACCTCTTGATTCTATACTGAAATATGATTGCAGTGAAGAATTCACTAAAATGGAACAAAGAAATTATGTGAACTTTAAGACCTTGATAGCAAATACTCTATCATCGCTGTTGTGGTCTAGGACTTTTATATGAAATAGTGGTCACCTAGTGGTCAATAATCATTGAGGTCATTGAGGGTAGAAAAAAATAATTATGAAATTTAATTAAGCTCGTTTTTCTTAAAAAGGGTACAAAATAATTGCTATACATGATGATAACTGGAAGGTAAGGTTGTCTGGAAGATATCGCTGTTAGCGATAAGACCGCCTTCGCAACCATAGAATTAGAAATTGTAAAACTGTTTTTTTTTGTAACTATTTTGGTGTACGTAAGTACAATAAAGTGTATTCTATCTTGGGTTTAAAGATTCCTTATTTATTCTAAAAGAACATACATTGTTCACTTATTGAATAAATACATAATTAAAGCAAAGTATAATCCAGTATCTTCTATCTATCTATATATAATGTATGTACTCGTATATTATAGGTATACCTATAACAACAGATTATTTAAAAGAAAAAATGGAAAGATTCGGATGGAACTTATACATTGTATTGGGCGGTCCAAGGTTACAATTTTTTTAGGTATCTGTTGTAGACATTTATGTACATTACACGTTATTACAAGTTAAAGCTCTATCTTATTCACGATCTTTGGAATCGCCTACACTACAATGCAGTTTTGACCATTCAAGAATTTTACAACTTAAACAAAAAATGTGGGCCGCGTTACTGTAACTTACACCTTATACCTTATGGGGTATAATTACAATCTATCTTAATTCTACTTAATTACCATTGTATTGGAAAGGCCAGAATTGAAATCCAAATAAGTAAATAACTATATTATTACAAAACTTACTTTTATAATAATATAGTTATAGAAAAAGTGAAAGGGAATCGTCTATCTTGGTATGGACATGTGATGAGGAGGGATGACACTCATGTGACTAAGAGAGTGATGAGTATGAATATTGATGGATGGAGAGGAAGAGGAAGGCCAAAGAAAAGATGGATGGATTGTATAAGTAAGGATATGAAAGAAAAAGGAGTAAATGATACTATGACTTGTGATAGGGGAGAATGGAAGAAACAAACGTGTTGCGCCGACCCCAAGTAAAATGGGATAAGGGCAGGAAGATGATGATGATTACAAAACTTACTTTTACTTAATTGACATCTTGAATTGGCTGGTAAGTGTTTACAAGTGGGCTTCAATTTGCTTCAATTATATCGCCCACAAACCATAATGTAGTCATATAGAAGTGTTGCCAATTAATACATAGATAGTTGTGAAGGGTCTTACGTAAAGTGCAAGTTTCATGTAGATACAATCTCTTTGGCGGGTCAGCTTCTCGATTCAGTTTTGTTTTTTTTTTAATAACGAGCAGATGGCCAGTAGCCAAATGTCAAAGTTTAAACAATAATGAACTTTTTTTTTAATGTGGCAATGATTTGAAACTTGCGGTTGGATGGTTGGAACCAGCGAATTGAAAGTCGAATGAGTCTTACTGATGCTGATGCTGCAAGTCTACTACTGCTGCAATCCTACTGCTAGGCAAATGCCTCTCCCCATGACCTTCAATTTTCGCGTTCCAGGGCCAAAGTTGACCACTGGTCATTGGTTTTGTCAAGCTCGAGTCTTAAAAAACGTAATAGAGTAACGTAACGTAATAAAGTTGTGAATCGAATCCTACAGATAACACTTTTTGTTCAAACTTTAATACTATTTTAACTCTTGTTTTAGTCAGTTTAATCTTTAAACTTTATTTTTTAGTGAATCTTGTTCTACTTGCTATATTTGGTCCTGTCGCCAATTGAGTTTAATTCATGGTTTTAAAGAATCCGTGTCCACCATTAAACAGAGATTTCTTGGTATTCGTAAAAATATAAAGCAAGAAACACCATAAATGGCGCTAAAATATTACGGTCTCCACACTTTATACAGGTTTTTGCCGACATTATCTTCATCAGTACTTACGTAATATTGTGAAAAATACGAGTTACATTATGATGGACAGGTTGTTATAAATATCACTTGTTTTTCGTTTACGGTGAATCCGGTCAAAATAACAAACTGCCCTTCATTTTTACTTTCATTTCTCCACTTAGGGTCAATACGCAGAGACGCGATACTGCGCGCTTATTTCAATAGAGTGAGTCAAAATCTTTTATTACAAGAAAAGATATACATTTCCAGTATCGTTGTGTTACCGCGCGCGTCGCGACTTGGTGTGAACTTACCTTAAGCGATACCTATCAATATTAAAAATACCAGGGTTCGGATGAATGAATGGATGCGTGATTGTCATTCAATCACGTCAGGTTGAACGGATTTTCATGTTTGGTACAGAAGTAGATCCCTGTGCCTAATCAACGCACTCCACGTATGCGAAGCCGCTGTAATAAGCTAATATTATAAATACGAAAGTGGGTCTGTTTCATGTCTGTGGATTTGAATAAAAAGATGTGAGAGAAGAAGAGTGCTTGTTTCTATCAGACTCAACGCCGCAGCAGAGCTGCAGCTTCGGTTTGTCTGTAGTGGATTTTTAATTTTGTACCTTCTCGTAAAGGTTCAATTTTATGCTCTTGAACTTAACTTTAACTTTATACTCATAAAGTTGAAAATGCACTGAGACAAACCGTAGCTTCAGTACCTCAGAGTACTTTGGCTAGTTTAGCACAAAGAATTTTTAATCCTGCTACGCTCTTCCGATATCAAGACGGGTAAAACTGCAGGAAAAGGCAATATTTAATAAATTGTACACATCACGGAATAAAACTTTCTCCTCGTTTATCGCAGGTTGATTCCCAAATGATTTTTATACCTACATAGGACTTGCATCATTACGAATTCAAAGAATAAAAGCAAAGATTTGGAGATTTGAATGCGTGAACCTTCGTCCGTTTCTAATGTAATTTTGCAATTTCTATTCAAGAAACATAAAGGTTCGTCAATCGTCATAAAAATAAACCTGTCAGTTCACACCACGGGAAATGGTTGTAAAGCACCTTAATTTTAAAATTATTACCTGTTTAGACTTTTTTCTTTTTTTTTGGGTTGGTATTATCTTCAAAAATCTTTAAATGTGGCACTCTCAACCTAAGGTTTTGACTGGCTGTCAGAATCTTATCGACTAATAAAAGCTTTTTCAAAAAAAAATGTAACCGCCTTCAAAACCAACCACTAAAAAAGGGTAAAATAACCTACAAAATAAATTTTCTTTCGGAAGTCGGTGTTTTTTTTTTTAATTGTATTTTTTGCCACCGACTTCCGAAAGAAAAGTTATTTTGTAGGTTATTTTACCCTTTTTTAGTGGTTGGTTTTGAAGGCGGTTACATTTTTTTTTGAAAAAGCTTTTATTTTACTCTTTTTAGTTTAAATATTCAACCAAAATTCTTGTCAAATAGGTACATCATTTTCTTACATGTGCACTAAAAGTTTGTAATCCGTAGCACCGGTAATAACATCGCTCATGTACAAAATTAGCTAATAAAATTCCTTATCTCAAAAACGACTGAACCGATTTTGATGAAACTTGCAGTGTTCCCTCAGTTGAACGATACCTAGTATAACAAAAAAAGAATGACCTAAATCCGACTTGTACTTCCGGAGATAAGCGAACACAAACTAAATCAGTCGATGCCTACTCCTTACTGTTAAGGAGTTGTACCTTCCATCATCAGCTCAGCTACATGAGATTATGATTACCACACGCAAATACTTAAATTACTTCATAATATTTGCGAAAAACTATATGTAGGCCTATAAAATTTGAGGGTTGCCCTCGATTTCTCCAGGATCCAATCATCAGATCTTGACTTGGTGAATATGGGACCATTCCGGAAGCATCTCCTTTCGAACAAAAAAATAATTTTGAAAATCGGTCCACAATCGCCGGAGAAATCGCGTAACAAACACACAAAAAAAAAAAAAAAACATACAGTCGAATTGATAACCTCCTTCTTTTTGAAGTCGGTTAAAAAATCCATCCCATTCTGTCAGTTGTTCTTTTTATTACAAGGACATTCTGAGTTTGACAGTCACTTATTCCTTTACAGTTTTAAAAACACGCTAAAGTGTCGGATGCTTTTCAATAATAACATTAAATCTATATATATTTTTAAAGTAGATTTCGCTATATAAAACTACATTTGAATATCAAAGAGTGAAATAAAGAAAGTGTATCATTTGCATACAAATGCATGCGGGCAATGCAGTTTAGAGACCACGTTCAATGTCATAGTAGGACGAACAGAAACTGGTCTCCCTCGTGGTCCTACTAGTACGACAAAATAGTAGGACTACTAGAAAACGGCGTGCCGGCTATTTAACGCACTGGTTAATCGGATCAATTAACAACTAAAAGCAATTGCATTCAAATACATTGGAAAAATGCAAGTTATTGAATTTTACAATTAGATTCTTATGTTTATTTTTAAATCACACTTTCTCCACTTCATTTCAAGCATAATCATTTGCCTGAATTTATATCTAGTGTATTGTGCGAATGTTCATAATAGTAACCGCAGTAAACGCAGATAATAGGTAAGTTCCTTCTGCTGGTCCCAACCGCTCAGGCTCAAGATGTCCACTTCCCAAAATGTCGACCAGTTGCAAAACGTCCATTTTCCAAAATGTCCACTTCCCATAATGTCCACTTCCCATAATGTCCACTTCCCAAAATCTCCATTTCCCAAAATGTCCACTTCCCATAATGTCCACTTTCCATAATGTCCACTTCCCAAAATCTCCATTTCCCAAAATGTCCACTTCCCATAGTGTCCACTTCCCAAAATCTCCATTTCCCAAAATGTCCACTTCCCATAATGTCCACTTCCCATAATGTCCACTTCCCATAATGTCCACTTCCCAAAATCTCCATTTCCCAAAATGTCCACTTCCCATAGTGTCCACTTCCCAAAATCTCCATTTCCCAAAATGTCCACTTCCCATAGTGTCCACTTCCCAAAATCTCCATTTCCCAAAATGTCCGTTCTAACTGCAGGACTTATTTGATGATTTTCTGATCTCCAAAAAAGCCTGAATGTAGGTTTAGTCACTAAACAAAATAGATAAACATAGATACTTGATCTAAAGATCAACCTCAAATACCTTTTTTAAAGTTAATATTCAGAAAGTAACTAATTAAAAAAACACATTTTTTATTTAATCTTTCAGGTTTGGTTTCATAGTAAAAGTTGTTTATAATCATAAGTACTTTCAACCCATGTAAGCTTGTTAATGTTTTAAAAATAAACCTGTGTAATATTATTAAACAAAACTAATCAAATCTAATCTGACGTGTTTAGTAAAATGACATTGGTAAGATTCTGCATGTAGGTATCCTAGTTACTATAATCCGTGTCCCAGACAGACATCTTGCAACTTTCATCTTGCATAAAAAATATTTATTATCTGCATCTAAGAATTTGACACAACATAATAATATATCATAATCACATTCATAATCGCCCACGAACATCTAATAAAACAGTTTTAGTGTGTAATTTCTATGTCTAGGACGATTAGGTTTCAAAATCTGTGTCAAAAGTGGACTTCAACATTCTTTCTACATTTAACAGTATACATAACATTTTCCGATACATAATCTAGATACGATGTCGTATAAAACATATAATGTGTGATATAATTTTTTTTTGCAATAGTTAACAAATAAGCTTATAACACACTTAAATAATAAATTGTGCAAAATTTACACGACTGGAGTTCAAAAAAGCGATAATGTTGTAAGTTTACAAGGTTGCAAACTTTTTTTTTTTTTACGTGGTAAAATCATCAAATGAGACCTCCCACCCCGGGCAGGGCGAGAGGTACTGTCAGACTTGTACTGACTAAAATCCACGGTGTTCTTCATTAGCCCTTTATATTCCGGGGTCACGGTAAGGAAATAAATCCCGCGACCCCGGCAGGCTTTGGCCCTCTATGAGGGGGCCCCGTCATTTGCTGACAGCTCTTTGAGGCGCGCGTGGAACACGACGCGCCGTCGAGCCAAGGCTGCAAACTTGGACCACTTTTAAACGTCGAGTTGTTAGTTAGATTTATACATAAATAAGTTTTAAAAATCCCATTTTTATAACAAACAGTTAAAAATATATGGGATATAATATAACAAACAGTTATAATAATGCCTATCTTAATTATTTAAATCACAGATGAGCACACGATAAACTCTTGATCATTTTCAGAGTGAATAAACTGGTGATCTAACTGATAACTCTTCAACACCAGCTTAAGAAAAAATACATCAATTAATGCTGCAAGTAAAAGTAACAAATTGTCATATCGTTATGTGAGGCAAAGGCTGTCCACGCGTTTCCATCTTCAATACCTACCATTGCGTGAGATGTGAAATTCGAAAACAAAAGAATTAATTCCGCAAGAGATGTTGTTTTTTCTTTGAATGTGAATACATTTCACACATCAATTTATTATTATTTGAACTGCATTTACATGTTCTTGTTACATATAATGTAAAAGAATATAATAATATTCTGCTTGTTATAAGGTAATAATACAGAGTATATTAAGATCACATCGATGCGTTAGTTTCTAATATTATAGAGCGTAGATCATAACATAGAGATATGATCATAATATAAGTAACACGTAACATGTGAGTATCTGTGGTATTTTTTAACCACATAAATTACAAGTAAAAGTTTGCATTCCCGTATGTCAGTACGCTGGCAAAGTTAACCGGTTACATAATAGGTTCTAGTCTATTTTTTGCCATTCACCTGTTTGGCGTATCGTTGGGTGCGGGCGGCGGGCACGCCTCTTCACGCCATCTCTAGCGATCTAGTTCCGCGGCGCGCGGCTACAAGCGGCTCCCGCCTCGGACGTCCACCTCGCTCTCAACTCACTTTTCCGCTTTTACTTTCAGGTAGCTACCTTTTTTCTCCTGGCCCTCGCTGTGGGAGCCGAGAAGAAAATCGAGTTACAAGACATCGAGGAAGACAACCTGAGGAGTGAGCTGAAGAGCGATCCAGACAAAGACAACGACAGATCCGATGGTCAACAAAATTCGGGACCTGTAACAGCACTAGGTTATAACTCTTTAGACTTTATGAAAACAGGATTGTTGAAGTTTTTTGAGGCACCTCAGAGTCAGTCCATTAATCCTCAAGGACAGCAGCAACACCGGTATGTGCACCAGTATGCAGTGACCGAGCCACCAGAGAGAGTTGCACCATCAGAACAGTATCAGTCAGAAGGGCAACCGCAACCCATGGTGGGATATTTGTCAAATATGCCGATGCAAATATATCTAGTCCCACAATTCCAACAGTATCTACCACCACAAGCTCCACCACCTCCTCCCCAGCTTGCAGAGTTCAATCATCCTCAGGGTTCCAGTACAGCGAATAATTATGTTCAAGCATATGTGCCGCGCACTCCTCCTCAACCAGTGACGTACGTCTATTCAGCGCAACCGACAGCTACGCCAACACTGGCAGCGCCGGTACAGCCTGTACTTGGTTTTCATTTGCCAGTGATACACTACAGCAATGGGGGTATTGGAAGAGTAGTAGCATCGAATACCCCCAAGTCATATTTCGCGTCTCCAGACTATAGTGACACGAATACAATCGATGAAAGTTCTACTCAGTCTGAAGCACCGCAGTACTTGCAGCAAGAGCAGGAGTTCCCGCGTCACTATAACTCTCGTGCGCCTATTCGAGGGCACTACAAAAGTCATCATGGTATTCCTCCACTGCCTCATCCTAATCCATTGTTGCTAAAGGCTCCTGCCCCGCATCTGGCTCACATTCCGAGGGCACTGCCCATGCTGCGTCCTTACACAAAGCAGGTGTACCAAGAAGACCACAGTCCTAGTTCGTTTGTTCCACAGCCTCACGTAGCTCATGGTCCGTTCAAGAGGCGGCCTACCTCCTTACTTGATTCTTACGTACCTTCTAGAGTGCAGGCAGAGTATCTGAAAAGAGGTCTGGCGAAGGATCCTTTGACTTTGTATGACGCGTTAGCGAGTGGACGGTTACCACATACGATCCCTCGACATGTCGAACGAGGTTTTCTCCCGAACCAGATGTACCCCACAGCAGCCGGTGGTGTCACATTCGGCCATTATAAAAGAAATACGAAAATTGAAAAGTTTCCACATAAATGACAACATGACTGAAATATAATCTACTTTAAATATAGATACGAGTTAATAAGAGGTTAGAACAATATTTTATGTTGCTGTAATTTTGCATTGCGTGAATATACGAGTAGTTACGAAAGGTAATGTAAATAATGAAAAAATAAAATGTAAAAGTATGGCGGCAATGGTACAACGAATGAGTGTATAATAATAGAAAATAAGTACTTTTTAAGTAATATTGACAAAGAAAAATACGCTCGTTAGGTATTTTATGTAGTATTCTGTTTATAAATAATAATTTTTAAGGTCAGTATTGTATAAACTCGAGAATATTGTTATTTATAATAAAACTGTTGTTGAAGATCATTTGTTTTTATTACTCTGTCATAAAAAAGGTGAATAAAGATCCTGTTGACTATGAGTTTCTATCATTCCCTGGTCGGGCAAAGAGTATTTCAAAGTTTTTTTTTTATTAGCTACGTACTCGTATTTTTATGGGAATTGTCTGAGCATCTTTCCTTGTAGGTACCTGTTTCCCGTTTCCTGTATATCTTTTCAACGACCTTCGCAAGGTGGTCGGTAACAGCTGGATGAGATTGGCAACAGATCGACTACTGGGCAGCGTGTCGCGGGTACGATCTCCGCACGAAACAAAAATTTGTATGATCTGCAAATAGTTGTTCCTGGGGCTGGGTGTTTGCGTATGTGAGTTTCTGTGTTTGTAAACGCACACACGATACAGGAGAAGAAACTCAAAGTGTGGGGCAGCGATTAAAAAATAAAGGCGTCAATTGGAGAGGCCTATGTCCAGCAGTGAACTGCTATAGGTTGATGATGATGACCTTTCCTGTTGTGTCATGAAAAGCTTCACAGGCAGCGTTCAACAGTGTTTAGTAACACAAGCTTCCAAAATAAAAATACGCAATCAAAAGATCGATGACCTGAATCAAGGATGTCTATATCTGTTCAAAAAGCACTGTATCTGAGATGAAAATAAAATAAAATAACAAATGCATATTTAATTACTTTCGATAATCTCTTATGTAAATCTCTAAAGAAATTAAACTATAAAAATAGAGGAGTCAGTCATTTGAACAAATAAAACAAAAGAACTAAAACAAAAGTGAAATCAATAAAGATTTAATTATAGCCTCTGATATAATCAGATATAATTAGAAGAACAAACTTCCACTAATTACTGTCTATTATAATTATAAACATTAGTGTTCAAAGCTGTCATCGTTGAATACATTTAGTCACGCTTGTCAAAAGATGAGTTCGCTTCGTCACATCCAACAATGGACTGTGTAATGGTTGAAGAATTATTATATAACGAGTATCAAATCCTATTGAAAGTTATAAGAGCAACTTTAATAGTGAGATAGCCTATAATAAGAACTTTTTTTACGTGATAAAATCATCCAATGAGTCATCTTACTCTGGGTGGAGAAAAAGGTACAGTCAGACTCGTACTGATTAAAGTCCACGGTATCTCTTCAACAGCCCTTTACGTTCCAGGGTCATGGTAATCTGAAGAGACAGTCCCGTAACCCCGATAGGCGATTAGCCCTCTATAGACTAAGCTGTCACACTTGGACGTCGACCCAGGCATGGTCCATACGGACGGAAAGTCAATCATTAATCGCCGTCTGCATGCTAGGAGCCTACATAGGAGCTTTGGGTACGTAAAGCCGTTGGCATTCGACGTCCCTTGTCGCGTCTCGGCTGTTATTTGCAGGTCTTTGATTGTCGTTACTGTTAAGTCGGAAGTCCGAACTTTATCACGCTCTTTTAAAACATGTTACTTTGTGTTGATGCTGCGAATTCTGGAATATTCCGAATGGGTTTTTGTCACAAATGATGTCCTGATTCCTGTTCTGTTAATTGTGTAATATTAGCTGCAGGTTAAAGGACCTCACACAGTTCTGATCGCTAATCACAACGATGAGGAATATTTGTACCTAAATTGTTTTTGTTATTAATTAAACTGACACAATATTTAATTGTAACTACGATTGATGAAAGGACCTGCATCATCAACAATGTTCGATGTTATGACAACCTTTTATCTATTCAATCTGTGTTGCTTTGTTATCTCTATGAGATAACTAAATAAGACAAACGCTGCAGTTGTTAACGTTTGTTATATCCATAGCCCGGAGTAGGTGATTGATTTTATGTACTAGTATCAGGAACTATCATAGAAATCATAACATGGATAAGCCTTTTCCCAGGATCAATAACAATTCAATACTTTTATTGCATTCCACATGTTTTCCTAGGTGGTAACTGTCGGGCACAGCAAATAAGTGAGTTTAGGAAAGAGGAAGCTTATTAGCGGATTTTAGTGCTTGTGAGATTTTTAAACGATTTGGCTGAAATTTGAAATAAAGATGGCTCCAATACCCTGAAGCCTGGATGTTTTCATCCTACATGTTCATAAAAATTTAATCCCGGAATACCGGAACCCCGGAGGTATGTCCATAGTAACATATGTCAAGTTATGGACCCCAAATCAATCTACATACTCCAGGCTTCGGTCATATCACATCATTCTCTTGTCGTCAAAGAAATTCAAGTGGGTTAAGCGAATCAAGTCTTCCTCTTTCTCGTTATAAACGCTTCTGTATATTATGCTATGACATGAACTGTATTGTATCTCTCAATTTGTATTACCAGTCTATGTATAAAATATTTAATTTTATTACCGTTGAATCCCAGTTTTTGATGTGGTAAAATCATCAAATGATTCATCCCACCCAGAGCATGGCGGGAGGGATTGATAGACTTGTACTGACTAAAATCCACAGTGTCCTTCAATAGCCCTTTACGTTCCGGGTTCCGTTCACTGTAATTCTTTAGTCCCACGACCCCGGCAGGCTTTGGCCCTCTAGCAGGGGGGCCCTTCACTCATTGAGGCGTGCGTGGAACAAAACGCGCAGTCAAAAAAAATTAGTACCCTTGCGAATCCGGAGAGGCTCGCTGGTTTTATAAATATTATTATAGCAATTCATAGTCTAGACTTCCTTAGAAATCTATGTTGGTTTGCAGGTCAACCAGGCATGCTAGATATACTGAGATTAATCATAGGCTCAATATTCTTGTTGCAATCTGTTTTGTAACATCGTTAGGCACATCATTGCTGTATGACTAATGTTAGTGCGAGCGTGAAAGGGAATTTGACACTTGAAATGGGCAATTTCTTGAACGATTATTTACTTGCATAACAAGGGGTACATAAGTGGAACTGCGGTTTTGTTCTTGTTTATTTTACTGATTATTATTTTTTGGTTATGTGAGTGTAATGGTAACCTTAGATGTAAGTACCAAGTCGTAAGAAACGGTCGCGGGTCTTATACCATCACCGTGACCCCGGAACATAAAGGGCTATTGAAGGACACCGTGGATTTTAGTCAGTACAAGTCTGACAGTCCCTCCCGCCCTGCCCGGGGTGGGAGGCCTCATTTGATGATTTTACCACGTAAAAAAAAAAGTCGTAAGAAACCTTTTTTTTTTACCCATGCACATTGCACAGTCCGCGTCACAATGTGGTTATACCCCTTTTTTCTCACTTTACATCGTGGTAAAATCAGTCAGAGTCCTTCAACTGACTGACTAAAATCCACGGTGGTCCTTCAATAGCCCTTTACGTCCCCGGGTCATTGTTATCTGATGAAACAACAGTCCATGGAAGCAACAGCGCTCGTTACTGGTAAAACCCACTTTACGTTTGCATTCACGGCAGCACATTTACGACGGCACTGTTAGCCCTACACACTAGGCGACGCAAGTCTTTATAAGTCTGTCTAAGCCGATACTTTACGATTTTGGTATACATTGACGCGTGCCTGTGTCCGAATCTCTATGGTTTGTATTCCGATAGTCGCTTGGATACCGAAGTCGCAAGGTATCGGATACTGGAGTCGCCTTGTGTACGAAGGGCCTTAGCGCAGTGGCTGAGCGATCGGACTGATGCGCTGCGTGTCGAGGGTTCGATTCCCGCATGGATCAAATATTTGTATGATTTACAAGCTGTTGTTTCGGATCTGGGCGTTTGTGTATATGAGTTTATGTTTGTTAACGCACCCACGATACAGGAAGAAATTCCTAGTGTGGGGTAAAAATTGCTGAAGGAAAGCCGTCTCCAGTTGGATATGGGCCCTCAAAAGTCACCACATCGACCAGCGGTTTCATTTATTCCTTGGTAACTCAATATGAATTGACGATACGGTCGGCGCAGAGGCAGCGTGTCGCGGGTTCGATCTCCACACGGAACAAATATTTCTATGATCTACAAGTGATTGTTCTGGGTCTGGGTGTTTGTGTCTCTTGTAAACGCACCCACGAAATAGGAAGAAATTCCGAATCTGGGGATAAATGTTTCTTTAAAAAAACTGTGGATTTCTGACACAACAGGATCACTTTATAATGATGTAATCTGAGAAAAGGATTAAAAATAAAAAAATAAATAAAAATAAGTTTATTGACACAGATAACCTATGTTACAGAGTTATGTTAAGTACTAGTAGGTTACAAGTTCTGGTAAATGAAGGTAGCTTAAATTAAGGAAACCCTGCCTCCTAAACTAGGGGAAACCTGTGACTTAGGAGTCAGTTATCTGCTGTTACATCGAAAATTACAATTAACCTTTCTGTGTGTGTTGTTTAAAATAACTAATTGGTGAGTGCAGATTATGTTTATTATTATTTTTTTTTATAACAGGTTATGTCCAATGATCTCATCATCCGTTGCGGCTCTTCAAGATCTAAATTTAAACTGGGGTTGAATAATTCACGAAAATCATCTACCTACCTTTTTCCCCAACGTTGCATTTAGCTTCTACTCTAACCAGATGTGACTGTATCAAGATACCAGAATAAATCATCATTAGTCCATCACCAACATCACAATAAACAGTCATCATCCATAAGTTGATAAATCATCAACCTTCATGATATGTATCAAAACATCTACATACTTATATCGCATATAAGTTAAATGTAGAGTACACACAAGCTGTCAAGATTGTATGCAGATCTGCAATACATTTAATGAAGCTGTCATTAGAGTCATGATCTGTCTGTCAGAAGTCTGAAGCGATAACGATGTATGACTAAATTGCTTGTTAGCACTTTAGATGCTTTTAATTAAGTAGGTTAATATTTTCTTGATTAGCATGCAATTGATTTTATAAGGATATGCTTTTTCTCGATTGAGCACCACGTTAAAACATTGATTGGCACTCAAATAGCATTTTCGGTGCTCTAAAAATTGGTATTCAAATGGGAATACCTCCCGACCTCGACTGAAATGGAACGAGCCGGGTAAGAAGACTATGTTGATGTGACAAAATGAAACATTTTGAATGTTCAACGTTCTGCAATATAGCTAAATTCAACAGCAATTTGGATATGCATACGTAGATAATAACTAAGGCTAGAATACTTCAGGAAGAGATAGATACAGCACTTTAATCCATCTTCTATTTACACACACTTCATTCTATACGTACCCTAGCAACATAAGTACTGCAGCTAGACAATCAATAGGGAAAAAAAAGAACCGTCACAAATCATGTAAATAATGAATAAATAATAAAAAGTGAAGTAGATAAATCAAACAATCATTATAAAGTCATTTGGTGAAAATTTCTTCAAGTTGTTAGGGGTTATGTCACAAAGAAACATTTTATATGCATCAATAGACCTAGGAGAAGGAAAATATAGTGAAGAAATATACAGATCTGATATGAAATTGACAACAGATTGAGGGCAATGTTATGACATAAGTTCGTGCTTCCCATTCATGAAAATGTTGCCTTTTTTATAGTGATAAAATCATCAAATGAGCTCAGTGCGGGACGGGAGGGTCTCTCCGACTCGTATGTATAATGTGTTAAAAAATAAATAAAAATTAAAGGGGACAACGATACGTGAATTTTTAACTGTGCGTTATCCCCGTTACCCATAATTATGTACGTAACGGGGACAACGGTAAGGAATTATATGACGTGGCGTTGTCCACGTTAACGGGGACATCGGGCAAACACCTTGACTATTATCCACGGTGAAAAAAATCCCTTTACGTTTACACTTTACGTACCAGAGTCACAGTTACCTGATGAGACAGTCCCGCGACCCCGGCAGGCTCTAAGAGGAAAAATCTGTCCTGAAGTGCGGCAATCAGGTACTAGATTTAATTAAATCTCTATCCTAATAGAATATTCGAGCAGTATTTTTCTCGTGAGATCTACACGGATCCGAAACACCGCAAAGTTGGTAGTGACTATTTCCAGTATAAAGACATTGAGCTATTATTATTACGTATAGAGACGTCACCACGTATCACACTGTGTCCCATCCAGGATGAGCGGACAAGTTCATTAGTTGTTTGACAGCTATGTGGCGTGCTCTAGGCGTGTGCACTCATCCTGGTTGGGACACAGTGGTGATGCGTGGTATCGTGTCTATGCGTAGTAATAATAGCTCAATGTATAAAGACAAATTATTATAAGCCTAAGACTTCACGATAATCCTCCTCTGTCCATTCCAATTTATCGGCCTAGAAAGTACCGCTAAACATTCATGCAAATATTATAATTTAAATCTTCTGCATGTCCACTTAAGATGATTAATATTGTCTACAATCTCAACGAAAGTGCAGAACTACCACGAAATAAAAACCCACGGTAATTATGATAACAATGGAATGATGTGACAAAAAGTTATCTAAAAGAAATACATAATTTAAAACAATACATAGTTATACACTTGATAAGTAATTGAACCTGACTTCTTGAAAGTCGAATGCGTAATTCGAAATTAAAAAAAAAATATATATAATAACTTTATTTTGGAGAGAGCATTCAACCTTGCAAATTACAATAGTTTTGAAGATTTCAAAGGTGAATTTAAACTATTATTATAGTTTCCTCTCCTTTTATTACCTTTACCCTATACATTTGTCTGAAATTATAGTTCTAATATTTTCGATTGTACCATTTTTGGGGTTCCGTGCGAGGGAGAAAGAAAAGGGTCCCGACCCTTTTCTTTTTTTTTATGCTAAAATCATCAAATGAGTCCTCCCACTCCGGGCAGGGCGGGAGGGACTGTCAGACTTGTACTGACTAAAATCCACGGTGTCCTTCAATAGCCCTTTATGTTCCGGGGTCACGGTGATGGGAATAAGCCCCGTGACCCCGAGAAACGGGACCTTATTGTACGTTTGTAATCAGGCTGTATCTCACGAACCTTGTTACAATTTTACAGAGGATGTATTTCTGTCACAGCTTTATAGCTATAAAATACTAAAAAACTTAAGAAAATTGTGGTGTGTAATAAGTTCAGCAAGTTTGCAGTAATAGCGTGTAAGTAGTTTACGTAGAATAGCTAATAATTATTATGTTAAAAGCAGTTAATAAAAGTATCGCACGACATACGGACGTTTCTTTATAAACTCCACCAAACCCTCAGCCCAATCCTGCAACATAAATATATTAAGGGGACTCCCATAAAACAGACATTTCATTGTTTTCCGTTTTATAGAAACGGGACTCTTTGTACGTGAGTCCGACTCGTACTTGGCCGGTTTCTATTATATCTAGTAGTGGTTGCCTAGTAATTACGGTCGTACGTGCTTGATAATAAAGTTCACTTTAATTCGATGATTCTCTAGCAGCCAGGTCAACAGTCAGATCGAAATTCTTTGGCGGGAATGACGTAAGACTAAATCGGGTACTCAAAGGGCACTTGAAGGAACAGGGTGGTCTTAAGTCAGGATCAAGGTATTTTTTGACAATCACCCCCGCTTCAACCATAGCTTTTATTGTTTTGTAATTAAAAACCCAAACAAATTCATATATTTACACCTTTTACAGCTTTCTAGTACTGGGCGTCTCTGAGCTAAGCTGCGGATAGACGGACGGACGGACGGACATGGCGGAACTATAAGGGTTCCTTGTTGACTACGAAATCCTAAAAACCCCAAGTAAAATGGGATAGGGGCAGGAAGATGATGAATCAAAAACCCAAAAAAAGAGTTGAAATAAATTGTTAAACCGAAATGATGACGTAAATAGTGTAGAGGCATAAAAAACATAATGCTAGTTGGAGAAATGTGGCCCACACCGTTTCCCAGAAAGAAGGCCTGTGCTGTGTCCCAGCACTGAGAACATTATTGGTTGATTATATTCAGGCTTTATATCTTATTCAATTGTGATGATTCGATATTATGAAGAAACTGTTGATACAAATGATTGTTACACTCTTTAAATATGAAAATCAATTTCGAAATTCTCTTAATCTTTATCTATTTTTAAGAAAATAAAAGGCGCCATCTATGGAAAATACGTAAAACTATTACCATAATAGAGTAGCGGTCATTGGCGGCATTGTGCGAGAGCAGTAGGTACACCAATAGCACCTTTCACTTGATGAAAACGTGGTTCGACTTCGAAACCACTTCGTTAAACAGTGCTACTAGTGTACAGTAGATGGCGTTTATGTCGTAGGTTTACTAGTGTAGCAGTCTGCGGAACACTGAGATATTAAAAAGTGTGGATTTGTTGAAGTTCTGATGCAAATGGCTCGATGGCGCTGGAGAGGAAAAAGACCAACAGCAAAGTATTAATATTTATATTCTTTTTTGTAGTGGTCAACATTGGGCGTTGGCATTTGGCACCAAGGGCTACCTGTAATCTGCGGTAACGACTGAGCGAACCACCACCCTCCTGTCGGAGTCTTGGCCCAGACAGTTTTTAGTGTAACCCATTGTAAGCAGGAGTTCCAGTTCCTTCTAGGCTCGCTCCATCTTGCTTCTTGGGTAGATTAAGGCCAAGATCAAAACCTAACCAAGAATAATATTACTTATTCTATACCTTTGACTATAAAATGTCCAGATTCCTAATAAGCCACAGTTAATTGAAGCCAAAAACACGGTAAGAAAATTACCAGTCCCATTCCAACGTAAAACAAGTGAACATAATAATGTAATATAATATTCCACAATTATAAATTCGAAATTATATAGGTAGGCTATTGGTTTAACTTATGCAATTTTGACACATTTTACTGAAACATTAATTAATACCTAAAGAATACTTGTGGACATGCAATCTGCCGATGTACCACTTTTTGTACAGAAATACCGAAATAATTTTGAATTTTTCGTCTTTCGTAAATACTGGAAAGGAACGTCCTGATTTTGTTAAATGATTACTTCATATTGACAAATTGGTTAAACATTTAAATCGTTGAATTGGTAAACATTTCATTTTAATCTATGTAGCTCATGTTATGACGTTACTTAGATAAGATGCCTTCCTTATTTTTTTCAATTCACTTCCTCAAATCTGACTTAAAATGTATCTAGTGTATTTTACATTCGTGTTTTTTTAATTTACTTTTAAAGTATTTTATATTGGTCACGGTGTCATATGTAACTTTAAACTAAGTCCAACGCATTTAACTTGACTCCCATAGGCAGTCAGTGGGTCTAAATAGTTTTTTAATATTTAATTTGTGTTTATAAAAAGAACATTATGATAAAACATTTAAAAAAAAGTTTAACCCTATAAATAACGTTATTGCGTTCTGAATGTAAAAAAATATGAATTTTCTATTTTTAAAAGCTTTCGCTCGAACCACTGTGTGTCAATTCTGGCTTTGCTGTAATGATGAAGTTTATCATATCAATTAAAAGACTCTTATTTTCGATAACCAACGTAAAAAAAACTTCAGGCTATCCATAAGTTTTTGTTGAAGATTAACAAATATTACAGCAAATCTGTCTAGTCATATGGTTACCAAAGAAAATTCTGTGTCAGTAAACTAAGTAAGCCATATACCAACATTCGTAAGTAAGAGATAGTAAACACAATATACACATAATCCACATTTATGAGCCAAGTCTGTTTGATCAGATTACTAGACAGTATTCCACAGTATATAATCTTCTCAGATTTTGTACTTACAAGACATTATTACCCAAATATGTCAACGAGTTACTCAATTTTCTAACTTGCGAAAACTACAAAAAACCTCGTGCCCGGAAGTCGTAAAGTGTGGCCAGTAGGAAAGCGTAAAACGGTGTCATACTTAAGCGGAGTGAGGAGTGTTACTTACTTTTTTAAGATAAACTCATATTTTGACAGACCAATGCATAGCAACCTGCATAACTTCTTTTAAATCCAGAAAGGTGTAGATAGTTGTGCAGAATGAAGGAAATAAAGAAAATTGTGTTTATTGTTTTCGTAACTGAAGTAGAATTTGCATCAATATGAACATAACAAGTGATGCAATTGTAATGAATAATTTTAACTTTGTCAAATAAATATTTCAAGAGTCTTACGCAGTTAATACATAAATTAAATAATAAGCTACTCAGAAATAAATACAATTTTAATAAACAACGTAGAAAATATAAATAATTAATTATAAAACGTGTTTATAATATGTTATATCCATGTTAGTTTTAGTAATTAATTTAATACACTAAAAACCTACAATATTTTGGGGTCAGATGACATTTTTATACAATAATTAAAACTGTTGTACAACACATCGGAGGTGATAGTCGGTCAAAGTAATTCTAGATCTTCACTAATTAATGCTAATGTAGTTTAGATATACAGTATAATTAATAAGGTATAATCACCTTCCTACATGTTTTTTTTTTGTGAATCTTTGCAATTATTTTGATTAAGGAGTTATTTATAAAATCAATAAATTAAATTTTAATCAAAACAAACATGTTTAGAATTATCTATGAAAGAGCATTAATAATAACCGAGTAATAAACTGACATTATTGCTTTAAAACTATAGGCCGTATTTTGCAATTAAGCCTACATTCTTTATAAATATAAAATGTAACATTTAAAATTAAATATGTCACGTAATTTGTACACTCAAGGTACATTATATTTTACCTAGAACTTTGAAACTCGTGTTTAGTGGCCACACAATAATAGCTCTGTGATTACTACGCGTGGCAGATCCAATTCACTTCAATTACTTTGAGATTCTCACCGGACAGAAGAGCGGAAAATAATAAGAGTTTAAAATAAAGCAATTGCTGACATCCACTTACGGTGAAGAAAAACATCGTGAGGGAACCGGCATATCCTAGAACGAATAATGCGAAGACATTGTGACATCCACGTATCCACACTGGGCCCGCGTGATGGATTATGTTGTGACACAGAGGAGAACTGTGTCCCAGCAGTGGGAACATTAATAGGCTGATGATAATGATGATGACTTACGGTGGTAAGCCTCACCAGCAGCCAAGATTGCAAAGTATGGCGGCGCTAAAGAGTTTTTACTGAGATCCATCGGTGGTTTAAGACTGATCTTTGCTTCTTAAAAAGATGAAAGAGACAAGAAGAAACTCAATAAAAGTAAAAGAAACTTTCAGTATCAAGGACAGCTAAAATATGCCAAAATTTCGGAAATGTTTCAAAAGTGACCTTGGCATGGTATGAAGCGGCCATGACGTGAAGAGAAATCGAAGGAACATGATGGATTTTGGTCAAAGTCGGACACTCCTTTCTGTTCCACCCAGAGCGGGATCGGAGAAGTCATTTGATGACTTCCTAACCTCAAAAAAAGCTATTGTTAATACATGTTAAACTGACTATAAAACTTACGTAACTTATATTTAAGAACATTTCTCTAGACTGAGCTGTAATTTAATTGAGTCATTAAAATGTTTAGTACTTTTTGCGCATACAATTGCGTGGTTTAACATACTGCTATTAACATTCCTTTTTTTAGCATACATTTTGGCAAAGCGGTTCTTTAGATCTCAACTATTATGTCAGAGAAAGAATTATAATTATAGCGATAACGATTTGGGAATGGGAGCTTATTCTGTCTTTAATTTATATTTACATCTGATGAAAAGATGTCAATTTTTAGGTTTTCCTCATTGGGCACTGACACCTGCGAAAAATTTTGATAGGAACCGTATATGGAATACTTAAGGTGCCATAAGCTCAGGTGCCATTACAGTGGGTGCCCAATGTGGAATAAGAAAACCTATGAAAATATGAATTATATGAAATAATCATGTAAAAATGATTTTAGTAATGACGCTCATGTTTATAGCCAGCACGTTACTAATATCATTATTTTAAGATTAAAAATCATATAGCTTATGCATTTATGACGTGACAACCCATCAAAACAATTACACATTTTTCTATGGCTTTATTTTCGAAATAATTTGACCAGCAAAAATAGCCAGTTTTCTAAAGTAGCCATAACCAGCCTAGGTGATTTAAGGTTAGTTGGAAGGCAGACAACATTACAGTACCGAGGTACCGTTGCTGTGAAAGTTAAGTGAATTATCGTGACCATAGATGTCAAGGGTTTTAAATCGGTAACCGTTTAAAGTGGCTATTTATTTACAGTATTGTTCACTAGAAACTACATCGGCTACAAAAGTTTTAAATTAATTGAAGAGCAAAATGCAGGTACAAAAAATAAGCCAAGTCAAAGCGTAATCTATGGTGCTCCTATTTCTCAGTGTCTTTTTTGTGCAGGGTTTAAAGGAACCTAACAATACGGAACCTTAGGGTGGCCCAAAACTAAAAATGTTGCCAAATTGTAACTTTCGTGGTTGATTTAGTAATTTTTTGACTTGGTTTATCCCCCTTTTTAACCGATGTAAAAAAAGGAGGAGGTTCTCAATTCGACATGTATATATATTTTTTTTTAATGTATGACCACGCATAACTTTTCCAAAATTAAAAAAAAAAAAAAAAATTTTTGCTTTTTACTTCAATGTTTCGTCGGTTTGATTTTTTTTTAAAAAGGACTTATTGAAATCTAGCTATCTCTCCAAGTACCTATAGCGGTGATCTCTGCTGATTCCATCATGGTATTGGATTACAAATCACTCGTCATCTGTTACTGCTCAAAACTCCATCCATCAAATTGACACCCGCTCGCAAATCGCCATCCATAATTCGTAGACACGCGAATTTTGCATTATAAATCATGACCCCTAAAACACAGAGAAAGTGTAGCTCTGTCTCTTTGTCACTCTGAAGTAAGATTTAAAAAAGACTGCTAGAAGTCTTGGTAAACCTGAAATCTGATGTTGCCATCTCTGTCTGGTATTTTTAGGTGAACGATTGTGCGATAGAGAAACAAAACACGCTGAGTAACGTTTATTGGTTCTCGATCTAAGTTCAAAATGGCCCATATGAATAAATACGCACTTTTAAAATAGTACAGCATTACATAACAAACATTGTGTGACAATAAAGAGTGAATTTCCCGGGACCGAAAATTGCGTGGCATCAATGAAATCGGTACTAAAAAACATAGTTATAACGTTCTCAAATTTTTTTCCGGGTAGGTGAAATAGTAATCTATGTGTAGCACTAAATATTTATTTAATTGGATTAATGGATACTCCAAAAAAATTAATTGAACCTCGAAATCTTTCATTGCCGTGTTTGTCCACACTTCACCTTGTTGTGTATTATTCCACATTGATAAAAATCTATTGGTTATTTATACTAAAACCTCGTTTTATTTGATACATGAATAGTTAAAGTATTGCTACAGAATACATTTATTCAAATATTTAAACAAAACAACGAATGGTTAATAAAAAATCACTTGTCCCAGAACTACCCTTCATCGCCGTGTCCTAATTATGTTCAAGGATATTGTTTTACCTACTACTTTCTTCCCCACTACCGGTATGCTAATCGTTGCATATTAGTGCTGCCTAAGTGCTCAACGTGGAAGGAAGTACACACGTGCCTGCGTTTTCGCACCATAAATTTAAATAATCAATTTTTACGTTACTGGAAAAATTTTCTTTCATCGCCGTGGATGGATATAACTGATATTTGAATAAGTTTGTCTTCATGAGTAAGCATTCGATAGAACACCATTCCTCATATGTTCATTTGTGAGTTGCTTATTTCTTCGAATAATTAATAGTTTTTTTGTTATTTATATTTTTTGCCTTGATTTTCATCGACGTGTTTTCATTGCCGTGGTTTCCGTGGCCGAAATTTGCTATGGAAATGAAAAAAAAGACATGGCAATTAAAAAAATTTCATTGCTATGCCTTGTAAAACAATTTAGTTTCATTGCCGTGGCCAGGTATTTCATTTCCGTGACTTGTGTTTTCATTGCCATGGTATGATTAGGCAAAGAAAACATCTTTTGTCACCTGCGATTCAGGTAATACCGATTACTGACAGTACAAAACTCGTCAAGTTAACTCTAGATTGTTTCTCTCTGGTCTCTCTTTAGATTTGATGAGTTTTTTACTATACAGTCAACTACAAAAAGATGTTTTCATGTTAACCTTACAAAATGACGTAACATTTGGTACTATATGACACGTAAATACACTCACACACGCAAGCAGTTTCAATTCAGTGATGTCTCTGAGATCAACAGGGTAAAAACCGGTAGCGATCACCGAATCGTAAGAGGCTCACTAAATATCAGTGAAAGGTCCAGCCTGATGAAGTCTACGCTCCCACCTACTCGGTCCCATATTCAGAACCCCGAAATCAACTCGAGCTTTCTAATCGCTTTGCTTTCCCTGAGAACTTATTGACCGAGCAAACCTTAAACCTCATGTCTGAACGAGGTTTGCTACAGTTGCAGTCTTCCAATGACGTGAAGTCATATAAGCAGCTAAATAGACGTATATCTAAGTCACTTCAGAGCTTCTGAAAGCGGGTGGAAAACCGGTACTTAAAGTCCTCCAGAAGCTCACTAATACCGTCCTGTTCTAGGGCAAAACGCCTGAAGCATGGAGCAAAGGTGAAGTGGTGCTTTTCTTAAAAAAAAGTTGATAACAGCCTATTGAAGAACCACAGACCCATCATGCTTCTGAGTCATGACTGTCAGACTTGATGACTTCTAGCCTCCCGAACAAGCTGGTTTCCGAAGAGGCTATAGTACCATACACCACATCCATACGCTGCGGCAAGTTATACAGAAGACCGAAGAAACTAACATAACTTGCCATTATGCTTAGCGTTTGTGGACTATGAGAAAGCCATCGTATCGGTGGAAACATGGGTGGTACTTGAGTCACTCCAGCGATGCCGTATTGACTATCGGTACATCAAAGTGTTGAAGTGTTTGTATGATAACGCCACCATGTCGGTTCGAGTACAGGAGCAGAGCCCGAAGGCGATTCCATTGAGAAGAGGCGTAAGAAGGATGTTATCTCCCTGAAACTGTTTACTGCCACAATGGAAGACGCCTTCAAGCTCCTGGAATGACAAGGACTTAGCATCAACATCAACGGCGAATACATCACTCACCTTCGATTTGCCAACGACATCATAGTCATGGCAAGTCGATGGAGGAACTCAGCATGATGCTTGATGGCCTCGACTGAGTTCCACAATGGGTGGACTATGAGCTTGAAAATAAACATGTACAAGACGATTTTTTTTTAATTTCAAATGTCGGTATGATGCATAATATTATTTTGTCAAAGTCTGCCAATCGGTTTGAATATAATTGTAGTTCTAATTTTAACATATATTGTACTCATCGTTGATTGATTCTTTCATTGCCATGCCACAGTTCTTTCATTGCCGTGGGCGCTTGTTTCATTGCCGTGCACGCATGTTTCATCGCCGTGGCACGAAATTTTTAAATCCTTATATCTCGTTAGTTTTTTAAGTTATCTGCTAGACATTAAGCAAGAATATATGAATTATCAAAAACTTTAATAAGAGCGTTTCTTTTTTTAAAAAAAGCTTAAGATTAAAAAAACCACGGAAATGAAGATTTTATAGGACCTGTTGAAATTCACTCTAAAGTGAGATCGAGTCAACATACAACACATAAATATTTCATAGCCGACGTGCCGACGGTTATTACACCCGAATTCATGCATGCTAAGCCGAACGAGATGCCTCATCTGAGAAAAAGTGAAAAGCTGGGACGATGAACGTAAGTAATGTAATATTGCGTCAGTGTGAATCGCGATGCAGTGTTTCTGGAACAATCACATGCTTCAAATTAACTATCGATGTATTATTTTATGTCAAGGTCTATGTTGACAAATGTTTACTAGATCTCTTTTTGAATAAGTTTGTTAGTGGGCTTGTGTTGAAAGCAAATGCTGACGTTAGACCTATCCTTGTCTAGACGTTTGTCTGTTACTAAGCGGCAGCTGTAGAAATTGATAAGTAGTTAGTTAATATGTCATTATGTAATCCCAAATTGATGTCACTTAGATTTTGGTATCTCATATTTCCATGCAATTTAGTTCTTAAACTTAAATTGAGTCAGGCCAGAATATGGCTACGAGTTTGGCAGTTTCAGCAGCATTCACCATTTCCCGCAATGAACAATAAGGACACGATTTTACATCGTATGTGGAACAAAACCACAGTAACACAGAGCATAGGTCTTTGCTTCAGCTTCCTCGGTCCGTAGTCAGTCCTAAATAGAGGACAGAAGATTTAAAGTAGACCATCAGGGTCGCGCTCGATGTGAGCCGCTACCAACCAGGCCTATTGGTAGATCCACAGGGGCAGCCCATGTTCAGCAGTGGATATCCCGGGGCTGAAATGATGATGATGACCTAATTCCGATATCAGTTTATGAAAGAACGAGCGGGGACAGTTTTTTTTTTGTTTTTTCGGTTTGGGGATCAGAGTGGAATAACTCCATGTCGAGTTATTCCGTTCTGATCCCCAAAAACTGATCCCATAGGAAGTAAAAATATTTGACAGGGGATCGGTTTGGGGATCAGAGTGGAATAACTCGTCATGGTCTTGCTTTGTTTTCCATATTTGTAACGGTGAATTTTTTTTAAATTTTAAAATCCGTGATATAGGCATGTTTAACTTAAGTTTTACATAGGAGCCGCTATATTATTATGCTTAATTATGATTATAATAGTGAGGTTGTTTTCTGGTTTACAATATATGTGGCAAAAAATCTTGGTTATAGTTTATAAGATGTCCCGCAGTTCAGTGTGTCTCTTGACATAGGCCTCCTCCAAATCTCTACACGGTTTTCCTATCTTCCGCAACCTTAATTCAGTATGGTCCGGTTAGATAGATGTCATACTTCCATCATGTCGTTGGTCATCCCTGTTTTCTCTTCCCGTCTCTTGGATACCACAGGGTATCTGAAATGTCCTGCCCAAATCCATTTAAAATGATTATTCGACCTATCTCATCTTTAACTTTGATCTTTTCTCTTATATCAAACTTGTCTCACTCGGTCTCACTTGGTCTCACTCCACGCAGGCATGCTTTTTTCCATCGTTATTTGACGCTATATATGTTCACTAAATACATAATAATTTCATATACTTTTTATACGTCTAAGTTGAAATTATGCGCATTACATTGACGCATACTGTTGGACGCATAATTAAACAGTCCATTATAATTATACAATGACACGAATATTTCAGGAACTAATTGGATATTATATAAAGGTAACACGATAAGGTAAATATAAACAATTATGATAATTTTGGTGTCAAACCAGTGGAATCTTTGCGAAGTGATGTAATATGAATAAGCGTAGCACATTAAAATTAATTAATAATCACAGATATAATGTGGAAGTTAATTAAGTTTATGTCTATCATTTAGTTTGTTTTAAGCGAAAGTATGAGTATATAAAAGCTTTAATCAATCATTTAAATAAATTAATCAAATGTTTGAGAAAATGTTTTCCGGAAAATTGGTACTTATGGAAAGCAATAAACATCATCCTAATTTCATGGTAGATTTTTTTAATGCATTTCGTTCTATAATTGCAATTTGCTGCATTTGTGTTGATGCGAAGTACCGGGCCAAAGTATTGCCCTAGGGTCAAAGTGACCCGCCTTTACTGGTAATAAAGAAGTTTTTTTTTAACCGTCTGAACAGAATAATCATTTGTGTTTTCAACTAGTAGTAGTAATTATCACAGTTCATGAGATACAACCGGTGATAAACGGAAATACAGACAGACGGAAAGTGGAGTCTTAGTAATAGGGTCCCGTTTTACCCTATGCCTTATAATGGATTTAGTGCATATCCATGTTAATTATTAATTGAAGAAATATTGCAATTTCTCAATCACTTAAGACGTTATACGACATGTTATGTTTACAATATTATGTTCCCATAAGAAGTATATGTTCGTTTTTCTTTTACGTGCGCAGGAGCAGATACATGGGTAATTTAATACCGATTAAAATATCATATTTTACCGTTCTCTTGACAATGACGATGAACAACGGATCAAATGGCCTATCACAGACGCTGCTTTACAATTCAGATATATTTTATCATAAGTGAGACGTTAAAATGATTTATGTGTCATATTAGTTGTTAATTATATTTAATATGCATGATTATAAAGATAGATGGATGGTCACGAATAACCACAATAACATAAATTAATACTGGGCATTATACAAGGCAAACTGATTCTACTAATTAATATTATTAATTGGCCTATCTCAATCTTAGCGGAGATTAGCCACATAAAATATTATAGTGCACTAGTGTGTGCGCAGGCGCAGGTGCACTCTCAGTTTCTTTACTCTCGTGACTACCAGAGTAAAGGAACATGATCGGAGAGAGATCAGGCGCAGGACCAACGGCTTAACGTGCTTTCTGAGGCTCGGGGTTATTTTCCAATTTCTAAGCTCCGACCTACTACTGAGAAATTCTAATAGAAAACGCGATAGCATTTATTTGCCCAATCAGGGACTGGACCCCACGCTTAGCAGTGTCAGTTGGCCTAGCCTATACTGTCCCATTGCCCTCATGCACACATTTTGCTTCACTCTTCTTTCTGAACCTCTGTGGTGCCGGCTATCTCAATAATAATTTAATCAATATCGGTCGAGAGCAGTGGTGGCCCAGTGGTATCGACCCCGACTTACGAGTTGTAGGTCGTGGGTTTGAACCCAGCCTGGCGCATTACTTTGTGTAATTTCTTTCATCACCACTGCTCTCAAAACGGTGAAGGAAAACATCGTGAAGAAACCGGCATGTCCTGGAAACATCAAATTCGAAGACATGTGACATCTGCCAACCCGCACTGGGCCCGCGTGGTGGATTATGGCCCACTCCCTCTCACAAGAGAGAAGGCCTGTGTCCCAGCAGTGGGAACGTTATAGGCTGATGATGATGAAATGAATTTTCTACTAAATAGTTGACAAAACATCAATTAAAAGAAGCTGCTGCTAAGGGTATAATTAAATTGAACTATTACTTGAAATTTAACTACTAACGATAAGATAATCAACTTTCGTTTAAACTAATTATGTTTCTTTGTTTAAACTTAATGTAGATTGATATCAAATAATTAAGGGGAAATAACAATGGGTTATGACTATTCATTCTATAGTAAATTAAAATATTTATTAACCTTAGTCTCCTCTAAGATAAGTTATGTAATTTTAAAATGATTTTACTAAATATAGCATTTGTTCGCGGTTTCGCGTTACAGAAAGTTATGCCATGAAAATGTTTCAAATAGCTCATGTCAATGGTGAAAGAATTTACAATATCGGTTCAGCAGTTCCAGAGATTATTTCCTACAAACAAACTCACACATCTATAAACTTTTACCCTTTATGTAATAGCAATATAGAAGTGTATATTTACTTACTAACTCGTTCTTATTATATTAACGTTCTAAGCTATTAAAATCTTTATGATTTGATACTTAATAAAGTGTACAGGTCAGGTAGTGACCCGAAAGTCTAACAACCAGTCTTTAGCAAGGTATATCGTCTTACCGAGTAGTTACAATCAGCTTCAGAGAAATATCAAATACCCCTTTCAGAAGTGATATCAGTACCAAAAGGGTTGAGTTTTCTCTAAAGCTTACATGCACACAGGAGGCGGGCCGCACGAAGGAAAGGACAGCGTCCTCCTTCCGCCCCAGCCGCAGTGGTACACGCCAACGGCTACAGCCGTCGGTAGACGATCTCCGGCCACCGTTGGCTCGGGCGGCGAGTAATGCGACTCGCTGTTCTTCAATAGCCCTTTACGCTCCAGAGTCACGATAATGAGATAAATGCCGCGATCCCGACAGGTTTAGACCCTCTAAGGAGGCCCCGTCATGTTGCTGACAGCTCTTTGAGGCAATTAATAAGCCCCTTCGCACACGGCGTCGTAGGCCTATAGACGTCTCGTACGCGTATCGTAATTGTTTACGCTACAACACCGCACCGCCTCGTGTGCGGACTTGTTTGAAAATGTTCCTGCCTGTAAATTATTGCTCTCGTACTACGCGCGTTTTACGATACCCTTACGATACGACGGCGACGCCGTGTGCGAAGGGGCTTAGATGATAGTGCTAAAGTGGCTTATAAATACCCCCTTACGAAAAGGTTTGTTAGATTAGGATATTTTAAATTAGATTTGTTATATAATATGATGATGATAACTTATAATAAAGTGCGTAAGTACATCTCATAAACCATCTTAGTATTTACATAAATTCATAATTGCCTAAGCAAAGTCTAGTTTCATAAGCTTATGACGTAGCACAGGAAAGCGATCGTTAAGCAGTTTCTAAAGTTATGGGGTTAAAGATAGCTGTCATCATCATTATGTCAGATGGGAAAAGTTTATTTTTTCTAACTATTTGCGGCTGTCGGAATGTCTGATTTGATCTTTGATCTAGCGAAGGTGTGGTGGTGGCGACCGATGTTCTTTTTCAGAGAGCGGATAAGGAAGTCTACAATTATATTCATCCGGACGCATAAACGGCCACAAAGCACGCAGAATTGATGGCTGATGGGGCCGTAAGGTTCTCGAATGGAGAGCATATACCGTTAAGCGCAGCGTAGGACGTCCATCGTCTACCCAAAAGGTGGAAAGACGATCAAATGATGGCCACAGGATCGCGATGGATGCATGCCGCTTCCATCCAGTCTTTTTAAAAATCTTTAGGGTAGGCCTATGTCCAGCAGTGTGCATCTGACAGTCGATAATTCTGACGAAACGTTAAAAAGGCTTTGAGGACGGTATTTTATATATATGGAGTATACAGTATGTTTCAAATACAGTCTTTGCTTTGAAGATTAATCAGTTTTTTTTTGTAATTATACGTTTTCCTTAAGTTTGCCGTATATTATTACTTCCCAGCATTGTATCCTTATTAGCAACACTATCGAACGGTGTAATAATACAGGATGTGATTTTTTTCCAAAATCAGCGGGTTCGATTCCTCGCCAGGAATTTTTGATTTTTCTAAAATCCAATGATGCAGTTTTAGTTTTCGTCAAAATCGGCCTCGAGACTCCTTTCAACGTTTTTCGATATTCCTCATAGTTTCGAAAGTGGCCATCCACGCCCAGTTGAAAAATTCACCCTGTATATGGAGTAGACTGTAGAGGATGAATTCTTCTCGAAGCAAAATACACAGCAATATTACGAAATAAAATTAATTTGTACTGATAAGAATGAATGGACAAAATGTACAGATTCAGACTTGAAGTCATTCATCGTCACTAACTGAAAGTCAATACAATACCACACGTAACTTATTCATAAGAAGAATAATCGCATGCAATTTTGAATTTTATAAATTATTTATTTAGGGATTACATTGGCAAGTCATATTTTTATGCCAGCAGTCGATTTGATATAAGGAAAGTGTTGATAAAATACCAACAACTCAACATTTTATATAATTTATCCGTCGCTATATTTTAATGGATTAGTAAGACAAAATTATCATGCAAGTACTCTCTCTTTTATTGCTTTAAACATTCTGACACCTTAACTTTTTTGTTAAAACATTTTATTTATATTTGAATTTACTTCAGTCTCATTTACATCAATCATTTCCTCTGGCCAACTGCGTGCCGGAACTTAATGAAAACAAACTTACATTTGCAATTGGAAACACATCTCCAAAAATATAACCCATACAATTAAGATCAGGAAAATAAGTGATCAAAGTATATTGTATAACTTGGTCAGCTGTAACTCGTAAACCTGTCCTACTTATCCTACGTGGCCTACTTAGCCGTGATAGTTTTCCTATAAACCTCTTTCTCAGAGGGCTGGGAAAAAGGTAAAGGCAAACTGGAGGGAAAATTTTATTGTTATATTTTTGAGCTTAGCCTCTTAGCCCCTTTGCTTTTGCCCAGCAAAGATGATAATAATATCTTAGATGGAGCGAGCTTACTCAGACGAAGGTATCTACTGGAATTAGTGTGCACCGACAGAACAGTTTTTGGTACCGGAGTATGACAGGATGGTGGCTGACTTGTAGCCCAAGTCTCGTGAAATATAATGAGACAATAGCCATAAATCTATAGAATGCTATCGTAACTTAATAATTTCACAGAATTTGATTACATTCCCAGAATTATATTTTAATGAAGCAGTTGACCATAGACGCATGATCGAGATATTCTGTATTAGTTGTTCAGCGAAACTAAGTAAGTTAAAAATAAGAATATATTTTAGTATCTATCTGAAAAACATAAGAAATATCAAATAGAATTTTAACTTTCAAAATAATATGCAATATCACAAGATGACTTTAATATGTTGACATTTAGAGTCATATTTCCAGGACATTAAATTGTAGCCGAGAAGTGCTGATTTTCAACAAATCTGATTTGATTTTGATTTCATAATAATTTCTGCTTTCCAATGTGATAAATTGCACAACTTGAATTTTATTATTTAATAAATATAGATCGTTAGACAGTTTTAGCTAATTAGTTACATGACTATAAATTTGTGTATGAGTATTAAAAATGTACATGTCGTAGGTCAATCGTTGAATTAGCCACATCGTGATATGCCTAGGCAGATCGTGATCCGTTAGCACTTCATGATCTGCCCAATAAAAAGCCAGGCCATTCTTTAAAATGGAATTATGGTCATTCGATTTTTTGTTATTATTTTAAACTTTATACATCCAATTATTCCATGGTATCTACCTAACAGGGTCAGGACCCATTCGTACCCTAAGATTCGCACCCTGTGCCCGTTCGTACCCTGGAACTTTTGAGGGGCCCATTCGTCCCCTGAAGAATATTTATTTTTATTCATTCTTCTAATATAAGTACATGTATATGTGTATACTGCAGCTTGGTAGTCCTGGTACAGTCGCGCAGAAAAGGTCAAAATTAAAAATATAGTAATTCGGTGGATACCATGTTTATTTTAAATAAGATTAAGTTTAATAAAATGCTTCTAGGCTCTAGGCATCGCGGGCATGCGGGCGGCGAGTAAAGGGCAACTCGCTGCCCGACCATGGACCATGCCCGGGTCGACGGCGCGTTGTGTTCCACGTGCGCCTCAAAGAGCGTCAGCATAATGACGAGGCCCCCTCTCAGAGGGCTAAAGCCTACCGGAGTCGCGGGACTTATACCATCACCGTAACCCCGGAACATAAAGGGTTATTGAAGGACACCGTGGATTTTAGTCAGTACAAGTCTGACAGTCCCTCCCGCCCTGCCCGGGGTGGGAGGACTCATTTGATGATTTTACCACGAACAAATAAAAAAGAAAAGGCTCTAGGCATTAAAGTCAGTCTTCAAAAAAATTAATCAACTTTTGGTTTCTTGTACATTTTTAAATATTTAGCAAAATATATGATAACTTCTACTTTATGTAGTTAAATAAAACTGTGTAAGTATTTAAAAAAAAATCCCAGTAATAACTGAATTTTAGATTAATTTACATCCAGTGTACAAACAAATAACCAAATATCACCAATATAACAAAAATAACAATTAATTGTTAGTACTTCGTACAGTCAATGAATATAAAAAGTAAAACCAGTCTTTATCAACTATGTAAAACCAAAATTTTTACTAACAATAAATACAAGTCTTTTACAAAAATCAGCCTTGATTGACCATTATATAAATCAACATTAAATATACAATATGCAAAAAATATAGAACACATATCAACGGTAAATAATCACTTCTTATTTTTTTGTATGTTTACCAACTACATACATGCAAAATCATAATAACTTAAATCTAAAAAAAATATTTCGTAGAGAATTCTACATCGTAAGCCTATCGACAGGTTATATTATTATCATGACGGATTATCATTCATCATAGATCTTTTTTTAATGATCTGTTATGATTTATTAAATTAATTCCGTTAATAAACTGTTCACAAGTGTACTATGTTAACCGTTTCTTAGGTAAAATATAGCTAATTTTATCTCAGGGGACCAATAGGCACCTGAATAGGTGCCGAATCTTTAACTTATATTGTATTTATATTAGAGGGGACGAATGAGTACTTTAAAAATAATATTTTTTATTGAACTATTAATTGGTCCCCTACCAGGAGACCAATGGGCCCTTAAATAGGGGCCGAATCCACAACTTTATGCTGGGGGACGAATTTTAGGGTACGAATGGGCCCTGACCCACCTAACATAGGGATAAAAAATAATGGTGTAGGGTCCGCTCGCCCCTCGGATCTTGCCCCTTATGATTTAAATGAACGACTCGCCCCCTTCACTTTTAGATACGCTGACTCGCCCCCGCCTCGCTTAATAAGTTAAAAGTACTGTAAGCAACACAAGTTTTTGAATATTTAAATAAATGTTGTTTGCTTACAACTTCGAGCATTCCATCATTCCCATTTCTCCTTACTGGCTTTAACACCAGTGAGGCGAAGCTATTAGAAGCTAACAAAAAGTATTAGGCTAGGATGAGTTCAATGTAGTCTGTATTTAAATAATTCTAAAGTTTACCTGAAACTGCCTTGTTCTTTGACTATCCAACAAAAGTACTAGGCTAACATAAGTACAAAGTGGTAGTCATATTTTTGGGTAGATATAAAGATTACCTGAAATTGTCTTGTGCAACAATAACCAGCAAAAGTACTAGGCTAGCATAGGCCCAAAACGGTATGTATTTATCTAATTCTGGGTAGGTAGTTCATTAGTTGTTTTTTTTTTTAATCATTAACTGGGTCCGGGTTGTCTAAGGTTAGGTTATTTTAGGTTCGGAATCAACCCAGAAATATTTAAAAAAATATCATTTTGAACTTATGCTAGCTTAGTACTTTTGCTGGTAAGTGAATGAACAAGATAATTGCAGGTAATCGACCCAGAAATATTTAAATAAATAACATTTTGAACACATATGATAGCCTAGTACTTCTGGTAGTAAGTCAATGAACAAGACAATTTCAGGTATTTTCTCAACTTTGAACTTATGCTTGCTTAGTACTATTGCTGATTACAGCCATTGTCTAATTGTCCTTATTTTCGCGATATCTTTAGTTTTTTTGCGAAAATAAGGACACAATACAACTCTCTCAACAGGTAACACAAACCATCAAACAATCACAAGTATCACGACGAGTTTGTGAGATTACAAATATGGTTGGCAAGACCCAAGGGGCGAGCGGACCCTACACCAAAATATTCAGGTTTGATGCTGTACCATCAACAAAAGCGATATATTATATAAGTTTTCAAGCTTTGGGTGGATGTAAAAACATTGGAAAACCGTTTAAAACTTGCTGTTTGCAAACATTTATATCTTTTATTGACTGTATCTTTGATGTAGATAGACTAAGATGCTTGATGTTCTGTTACAAATGAATGCTATTCACAGGCTCAAGCATTCGCTTATTTTAATTTTGTTGAATTGAACAATAAATAGAGCCAAATGTAGCTACGAAGATTTTCGTGATCTGACGATGATCGATGATCGTCAAAAAAAAAATCTACATGTAGATGGGGATGCTCGTTAGAATGCTAGAATGCTAAAACGCTTTCGTTTGACTTCCTGTAGTTATAGTTCTGTTATTTAGATAACAAAAGCAAGAATGCTTTATTAGCACCTTTACTGCAATTAATTAAGTAAATAACGTTTTCAAAACAAGATCATAGCCACGAGTCGGTATAGTTTCTGCTGATTAAATTACTTAACTAATAAGTAGCACGGTAGGACTGAATAGATTAATATTCTTATGTCTAAATATTCATTGCCCTAATGGGAATAAAATGTGAAATTAAGTCAGAGGTTATGGATGCCTTCTTTGTCAAAAGAAACGTGTGTATTAAATTCAGACCTGCCATGTGTAGGCAAGAAAGTGATAAATAAAAGAATAGTTTTATGGAAAATATATTACAACATGTGTCAGATGCGTTGGTGTACATTAATTTTATGATATAACAGTATAATGGAGTCAGGTCGAAGGTTAATCTAAAGCTTCTGCGATAAATGCCTTGGGCACATTTGAGAAAACGCATTTTATAGTGTTTAAATTATTTTTGTTTTATGATCTGTCATAAGTTTACATGACATGCAACTGACAAAGAGTGGTGGGTTGACTGTGGATGGAATGGAAGAGGAAGACCAAAGAAAAGATGAATGTATCAAGAAATTATATTAAAAAAGAAGGAAATTATGTCATGATGTCTGACGTGCGAGAAATGACGAAGAAAACGTGTAGAATAGGATAGGTTGGTCGCGAGAGTGTCTCACCTGGTAACCAAGGCCCTGGTACATAAAGGGCTATTGAAGGATCACCGTGGATTTTAGTCCGTACAGCTCTGACAGTCCCTCCCGTCCCGCTCTGGGCGGGAGGACTCATAGGATGGTGTTACCACGTGAAAAAAAAATGGGATAGGTAAGGGGCAGAAATTTATGGATGAGTATGTCATAACTTGGATAAGATCTCTGTAATCTGTATCAAACATTTCGTTATGGTTGACCAAATTATTTCTTAGATCTCTTATCATTAAATTATATGTTTACGTCTTTTCAAATATTACGAAAAAAGTGGTCATCTAGTTCACCGCTTACGCACTTTTGAACTAATTAAATATTAAGCAGCTTGGTTAACGATTTTAGAATATTCAGCCATTATTTCGTAAAGCTTCTGTCTGGAACTAAAATGTAACTAATACTTTCAAGGATTCTTTATTTCACACAGCAGTTATGAAACATCATGTATTACTACTTTGTGGATAAGATCTACAATAGCCATATTGAATAATGGCTTATTTTCTTATATAAACAATTGAACAGTCGAGTAACAGAGGGAAAAGATAGTAATATTGGAATTGAAAGCTGAGACGACGAGTAGCTCATCATTAACCTACAAATGTTCCCCACTGCTGGGACATAGGCCTCTTCTCTGTCGGCTATATGGGTAAGTAGATATCACATGTCTCCGAATATTTGGTTCCAGGACATGGCGGTTTCCTTCCGATGTTTTCCTTTACTGTTTTGAGAGCAGTGGTGGTGAAATAAAAAACACAAAGTAATGCGCCCAGCTAAGGCGTAAGTCGGGACCGACGCTAGTGGGTCACCACTGCTTACGATTTGATATAGAATATAAAATATGGAAGGTAAAAATAAGCCTCGATTTAAAAGAAACTGTGTAGGAAAATGATGGTCCCGTTTGAGACATTCTAATGAAATGAGAATGATGATTAAACGTAAATAGTTGTCATAAAAGACCGTCACAACAATATTTAACCTTTCATTTATTCTTTATGCGAACTTATTTCAAACACTGTCATGTAAAACAAAACGTCTCTCACATCATTCTTTGTTCCGAATTATATCATGATCATTATGTGTTATGTTGAAACGGCATTCAATTGTGATTTCGCTAAATATTCAACTAGTCACGTGTCATGCAGTAAGATTCAATTCTCTTACTATTTATTCGTTATGCGTAGATCTCCTTTTATGTGCCAGTGGATTAAGAAACTTAGGAGGTTTACTATAAAGTTTAAAATTGGATACTGATTTGTAGATTAGGAGTAAGTTTTCTACGGCTGTTCTCTTTGTTTCTTTTTATAATAAATGTATGTCTAAGGTCGTTGTAATTACTGCGAGTTTCGATCGCCAATGATTGCGTATTAGTTGATTAGAGAATCGAATGTAGATTGTTTTGATGATATAAAATGGGGCACGCATTTTGTAATAGTTATGTGAAGTTTTGAAAGATGTATCTACGTGTGACGAAAGGCCCTTTAATTAGTGATTAGTTATGGAGTTAATCATCCGATTCTTGTATTAAACTGGTCTTGATTACGTAATTGTACTAAGCATCTGTAACGTTACTACTACAGGTGTGGAACTCGATGACTGATGATTCTAAAGATCTGTAATATAATTATATTCCGTAACTTTTTTTCTTTGCTTGAGGCAATATTTGTGTCAAATAAATTACCTTCTATTGTGTAACGTATTTTCATATAATTTAGTTTTTTTTTTCGTTTTCGACACTTATGTGACCGTCATAATGCGCGATGGCCGAATATATTACATTATTATGTTTATAAGAACTTATTTATTACAGATCTATTACTTTAGTGACTTGAATAATAATTGTTGCGAAGGAAAATGATAAATACCATTTTCCTTAAAATTTTTATTACGTGAAGCGAATAATATGAAACCAGGTCTTGCCAATTTGTGTCGCTTGTTTAAAATAAAAATTCTAGTGTCACAATCAACGCAACGTAACCAAAATTAATTAATGAAGAATACTAATAGTACCTACTTAATATTTCCGGTTGCAATTATTGTAAGTTACGGTTTTTATGTTTATCGTTTTTATTGATTTATATCTTTCTATTATTAGATTGAAGAGGATAAAAGTTGTAGAACAAGATTTAATTTTAGTACTCTCGAATTGCGTAATAAACATGCTCGAACCAATAGACTAAATTTAATTTGGCAAAAGGCCCTGAAGACAAGCTAGTAACATAACAAAAAAAAAAACAAAGCTAGCTTATGGGCCGAAACGAAATTTCAAAAAAAAAGAATAAGGCAAAGGAATTTATGAAGGCGTAGGTATATTTTTAAGCCAAGACGGAAGTTGTCCGTAATGGAATATTATGTAAGGAAAAATGTTGCAAAGACAGAGCATTGAGATTGTAACGGATAAGACAGTGACATCTTAGATGTTACCTCTCACTTGCATACAAACTACGGGGCAAGACATTCTAGGCACAAGTCACATTAAGATGCGTTTAGATGCACCCGCTATAAATTGAGGCACATGCAATGGCTCGGAATGCAAGACGTGGGGAGAGCAGGTGAAGTTATGATCTCATTAAATAGCTACTGATAGAATGGGTGGGTGACATCCAGATATCGCGAGTAAAATCTGTGTATGACTCGCTAAGACCAGCAAATATTGGTCCCAGAAGGAGGAGGTCAACCTGTGGACGCAACAAGGTTAATAATCATGTGGATAAACAAACAAATTGGTAGTCATTATTAAAAAGTTACTTGAAAATGTTTACCTCCAATAATCATTATTCTGAACACGCCACAAAATAACGAATCTTTCAAATCGTGCATCACATTGTCTAGAGTAACAGTTTACTGGCAATTTTATATAATTACAACCTCACTAACGAGCTAATTGTTATTATTACGTAAAGAATTTAATTTCTCGCCAACTGTCTCTTTTCTCCGACTCATTATACACGAGTACATTCCCGCCATTGTTCCAAATTTAAATTAAGGCGGTTACGACGGAACTGTTGCGTGGCATAGACAAATGCGTTCGAGTATTACTATTTTTAAACGTATTTTGACTTAACGTTTACGTTTTAGTTATTAAGAATGCAAATGAGTTTTTATGCAAAAAGTGATTATTACTTAATGCATTGTGTGTTTGCTGCAATAATTTTGGTACTTCCTGTGTGTATCTTTTAGATTTTCCTTATTGTTTGGATATGTGAACAACTTTAGTTACAACAAATATTTTGTATGACGGCGTTTTGAAAGAGGTGCAAACAAATATGCTGCTCTATTTAGTATTGCGTTGAAATCAGTTTTACTATTTCTTAATGTATGTCGTGTGATTTTTGTAATACTGTTTATATTATCTCCGGTTACAGGTGAATGCTGCTGCACTTCTAACCTATACCACGACCTTCAGTTGAACTAATATGACTCAATATGAAACGACTACAAAATAATGCACTTATTTTTTATGATTCGTTTGCTGGTGTTACACACACTTCAAATATATTCATGAATGCTAAGAAACTTTGACCAGATAATAAAGTGGAGATTGGAGAGGATGCATTATGCTGATAACTGTTTTAAGACCACAGAGTAGACATGAGAGACTAAGCTAATACGGTAATTAAATGAAGAAGTGAGTCAAGTGAGATTCATGGAGAGATTTGAAGCGAAAAACGGTAAGGACAATTTTGTAGGACAAGATTAGAACCTAGAAATTAGAAGTTTTAAAGTAATACTGCTGTAGACAGCAGTATTACTTTAATCTTACTTCATAATGGACGGGCTATTAACTCTATCTATTTTTTACACACTGTAATAAAGAAGACCTTCAATTCATGACATAATCTTTGTCTCTCCTATGAGCACCACAGATCTGAGATTTAGAGTCCATTTTTAGTGCTTTTAGAACTGCGTTGAAGACATGACACTTATTCAAAAACACTTAGTGTTATGAAGCTTTGCCTCTGTAACTTATCTACTCTGTGGCATCTGTATCTTCCTGTTGTTGTGTTACATTGCATTGCAAGTATTGCAGAAAATATAAACCATCTTGCGAGCTTATGTACATTGCAAAATTCGTGTTATGTATTAACGCATAAAACACAAATTACCTATTTTGAATAATTGCAGTAATCAGCTTATAAGGGTTATGAAAACAGAATTAAAACAATTAAATAGTCTATTATGTTTACGGAAATTATGTGAGGAATGTTTTTTGCTGGTTGTAAGAACTGAATACATAAATTTTATTGTAATTTTGCAGCCAATTCGATATGTATGTCATAATTAGACGTAATGTCTTTTTTAAACATGAAATATTGGCATGCATTATTGACAATTTGTAATTTATTGATACCGAGAATAGACAATATTTCTCGGTGTCAATAAATTTCAAAACTAATAACTTATTAGTTTTGAAATTTATTGACACCGAGAAATATTGTCGTCGTTTAGAATTTTGAAAAGTAACGGACACGTATTTTTTAGTACACTCAATGAATATTTGTCATCATATAATGCATCAAAACTCGAGAGTGGGGGCTCGTGACGTCAGTATTCAATTAAAGCGTCATCATCATCTTCTTGCCCTTATCCCATTTTACTTGAGGTCGGCGCAACACCTCTTCTTCAAATCTCGGTATCAGAGGTCACAGTATCATCCACTCCATTTTTATTTTTCTAAAATTTTAGTTCGATTCCTGGCTAGTATAGATTTTTCTAAAATCCAATGATGCAGTATAAGTTTTCGTCAAAATCGACCTCGAGACTCCTTTCAATGTTTTTCGATATTCCATCCATGCCCAGTTGAAAAATTCACCCTGTATAAAATGTATAGGCAGGTATAGTTATGTACCTATGTTGTATTATATTATAATTTTATCAGGTTGCAGCATTATGTCCAATATGTAGGTCTATAATTATGTCTAGCGTATTACTAGACATGCGATAGCTTGCGTTGATCGATTGATTGATTACAGTCTCAATAGTTATTTTTTGCGCTTCTCGAAAGCAAAGCTCTCTTAATCGCTATGGTATCTACTGACATTAATAAATCGTTAAATCAACCTACATTTAGACATAGCTAGCTATTGCACATGGCTTCGCTCATCCCGCCTTTTTCTCCTTCAAGTTTTATAGAAAGAAGATGTCTATAACCATCTCCAGGATGCCATCGACTTAAGTGACATCACTTTGAGCCCTATCAGGAAACCAGCGCTGTGACATCTTAAAAAATATCGCAGCACATACTGAGATAGGAGCCTTTTGGCCTCGCACAGGACTATTTTATGTTATTTTTATTCCGTTTGTTATCTTTTGTTTTATGTTATTTAGTATTACTTTTGTATTTCTTTTTCTTCCGTGTACTTTGGTTCATTCTGTCTGTGTGCTTCAATAAATCTCTTCTTTCTTTCTGTACTAAATATCATCAAAATCTTTAAGTTTAGACTTAACAAACAAACTCACTTTTGTATTCAAAATACTAGTAGATAGTAATAATTGGAAGCGTTCCGATGATTCTAAATAACCAACGGTTATCGTTTAATGTTTGCATAAGTTATAATTAAGTGCTCGTCAATTTTGTTAACCAGTTATCGTTTAGATTTATGGAGATGTTAAACCAAGCTTACTCGAGATTACTCTATCAGTTTCATCATTTTCTTTGCTGGGCAGTAAACAAGGGCAATAACTATATGAATAACCGAAATGATAAACTACAAAATAATGGTGTAGTAATCAAATAGTTGTGATAATTTTGAGCATTCACTTGTTATGAGCATTCCTGCGAATGTTACTTTACGAAAAAATAAACAAGCCCGTGTAATTAAAACACCACAGTTTTGCCTGCGCAGGTATGCGCAGGCAAAACTGTGATGAAGCTTGTGCATGTGGTAGCCCCATTTAAACGGTCTCATTTGTATTTCTGTAATGCGTCTATATCTTGAAGCATGAGAAAGTTAGGCAGTATCTAGAGTATATTCAGAAGATTTTATTTTTGAGTTTTTTTTTTAATTTGGTGCCCTTAACTGCAAAGGGCAATTGTAAGCCTGTTTTCAGTTCACGGAGTCAATTAGAGATTATCTACATTGAAAAACAAAGATTAACTAGATGAAAAAAAAAGACTAAAGACATTTCAAAACTTTCATTTGGTTCATCCCAGCTACTGATGCTGTCGCCAAACAGCATCAGTAGCTGGGATGAATTATAAGGACTCATTATAATTAATAACTTAAAGTTCTATAAAACAGATCAAAATAGCGAATTACTTAATAGATATTTGTGACCCAGTCAACTTTCAAAATAATTCAAAATAAAAAAATCGACACACATCGATATCGTTTTAACATTTAAAGTTATTTTGAAATGTTTTTGAATATTTGTTTTGACGTCATTAACAAAATTACAATTCATTTGAAAGTCTCATTTGCTCTCAACATTATGTCAACGTTACAGTTTTGAAAGCTTTGAAATAGCTGTGTCTGCTTAAATGATTAACCAATTTTGAAAAAAGGAGGAAGTTCTCAATTCGTCCGAATTTTTTTCTTTATGAATGTTTACCGATTTCTCGATGGCGCCTAGACCGAATTCGGTATCCAATTTGGTCTAGGAACGAAACGAATATTACTTCTGTATACACTAGAAAGGATAAATAAATAAAAATTGAAAAAGTTAAACAGACTTCTAATAAGTAACAAAAAGGTATAAAATAACTTTTGATTGAAAACTTATTGTCGAAAGTCGGTGGCAAAAAAGTCAAGGAAATAAGAAACAAACGTTTTTTTTAAATTAATTAACGTCATTTTGTTATATCCAGAGGTGTATTATTTATTATTGTACTATTACACATTCAGCCTTATGTATAACGGGTGATTCTATTTACATTAATAATGCATAAATCCAGATTCCGTCCGAAAAATGCCTAATGTGAAATCCCAATAGGTTACACTTTACTCAACCTGGGAATCCAACCCTAGTCCTCATGCTCTGCAGTCGTTTTAACGACCGTAAGACCAACGAAACTTATGGTTGATACTATTACCTGAATTCAACAGTAAGAAGGTTAATTGCTGTAGAGGCTTAGAGTTCAGTTACGGAAGCCAACATTTCTTAAATAGTATCAGATTTATTAATTACATCGTTCTTAAACTTGGACTGTCTTAATTTTGGCCAGAAACTTATTGAAATTATTCAGTTTTGCGAGCTTGTAATTAGACTTTATTGTACACAGTTGATGAAGATACGCTCGTCCTCCATTTTTTAGTTGTTTATCTTGTATTGTCCCAGTTCAGGGTAAATCTCTCCTCTTCTTCTCAATTTCAAAAGGAACTTTCCAAGGCATCCTACCATCTTATCCTCACCGTCTATATAATCCTAAAATCCTGCCGGGGTCGGTCGGGACTTACGACCTACTGTGACCTCGGAACGTAAAGGGCTATTGTAGGACACAGTGGATTTTAGTTAGTACAAGTCTGACAGCCCCTTATGCCTTGCTTTTTTTTTGTTATTTGCGTGGTAAAATCACCCTACGAGTCCTCCCGCCCAGGGCGAGACGGGAGGGACTGTCAGACTTGTACTGAATAAAATCCACCGTGATCCTTTAATAACCCTTTATGTACCAGGGCCGCGTTTACCAAGTGAGGCAGTCCCGCGATCCCGACAGGCTTTGGCCCTCTTAGGGGGGCCCGTCAGCCTTGCTTTGGGTGGGAGGACATATTTGATGATTTTACCACGCTTGAAGAACAAAAAACCGTCTGTATAATGAACCTTGAGGGCAGGCCTATAAAGCCCTCGTTCAGGGTGGCATGTTGTTAGGGTAGTTCTTTCATGCCATCACTACATACTACAGTTTTGACAATACTACGCTACCCGGTCAGTCTTACTGCCGTCAGTATGCAAATAAATCGAAAGCGCTGCCGACCTCTTACAGTTCATTCACTACAATTGGGTGCGTCTTTTGATTGTGATCTCAAAGTAAAGGCTTATTGTTATGCATAATATTTCAGCATTTTTCAATATTTACTCCATATTTTCGTAGTCAACCTTTTGAAGAATTTCCTGATGTACCTACAGACGCCAGCACATCAACCAACCTCAATCTGTCAAATTCCTTTAATAGATTTTAAACCTTATTAGTTACAATTGTGGAAGGTTAATGTTCGATTTTCAAAATTGGACAGATTCGGGTTGACCTGCTGGCATCAATACTTGCCACATCTATTGAAGTATAATTATAATCTGTATACTTTTGTTAATATTTGTGGTATAATGAGAAATCTGGATTTATAATAAAAAGTTTCCAGTAATCTGACAAGTGTATGTTGTAATAAAAAAAACCTGTTTGACAATTTTGAAAATCTTCTTTTGACACAGTTCATATCTGTCATAGGCTATTCAACCATAGTTAGATTTTCTACTTGCCATGACAAGTAAGTTAAGCAAGCGTGTGTCACGTGGGTCTTTTCATAAACACCTTTGACCCATGATGGCTATTGATTTTGACACGCTGATGAAAAAGCTTTTGTGTGATGAACTACTGATTTTTGTAAGTGATAATTCTAGTGATGAAATTTTTATACGCCATTCGTACTTAGCGAGCTATTGATGTTTAAAATTTAAGACTGTACTGTATTAAATATGTTTTCTTTTTTGATTTGCTGTAAAAAAGTGTAACAGTTTAGAATAAGCGTTATTCATATTTATTCAAAACCCCATTTTAAGAATACAATTTCATTATAATTGGATAGGTACCAAGTTCTAAAAAAGAAAGAAAAGAAAATGCAATATCTGTCCTACATAGATAATAGTTTCACAAAACCAATCAAATAACCAAAGCACAAGTGCACTGTGAAAGTATTGATTGCAAAAAATCAATGCAAAAGAAGTTTGTCTTGTCGCAGTGAAAGCACGCAATCAAGTTGGTCGTACGGACTGCACACACGGCGCTCTACCGGAGTGAGCGCTCTCGGTCAAGCGAAGACTTTTGCGCATCTCGTGGGAATGTTTCCGAGGTATAAAAGAACGTAACGCTATGTTTTGCTGAACCATTGCTTTGCATGTACCCGCCCGCTCCATATACCCACCTCGGACAACACACAGGTATATAAAGTGTTGTGATAACGTGATAACAGTGTTGTGATGTGTTTTAGTGCCGTGATCTGATTAGTCTGTTTTCTTTTGACAGAAAGTGCGGCGCTGTGACGTCAACATGCGGTTATTTTTACTGGTAAATACTTTTTTATATCTACACTAATAATCATTTTCGAGGAAAAAATTTAGTGTTTGTTTGTTTGGATTGAATTAGCTCCGAAACTACTTGACAGATTTGAAAAATTCTTTCACTGTTAGGAAGCTTCACTACCCTCGGTGAACATAGGCTATATTAAATTTTCAATAAGGTTATGGACCCTTACTGAAATGAAACTCCAATAATGTAACCCAACCCATACTGAAAATGTCTTCTAATGACGTCAAAAAATGTAGAAGTTACATAAGAATAATGAGAGTATTCCGCAAGTGCTTAAAAGTTCAAGTTTGTTTCTCAATGTTGCTTGTTATATTCAAAAGTATTGTGAAAAGTAATTTTGTTTGTTTGTTGGAATAACGTTGACATCTGAACTTGTAATCACTGAGCTTATCAGGCTTTATTATGCTGAGTTATTGCTTGATTCAAAACAAATTAGTTTTGCAACTGCTTAGTTTTTACAACAGACAAATTAAAACTTTAATTTAAAAGGATAAGCCAATAACAATATTGTGAAAGGTGAAACTCTGATAATAGAAATCAGTGTCAAAATTATCAATCAAATGCATAATAAATAATTTCTATCTGATTATTTATTCATTTGGTTTTGATTTACAAATTGCAGTGTGGTCGATGTAGGATCAGAAACTTTTTATTAAGCTCGTTAATGTCATCAGTACTTTTGACTTTTTAAACATAATAAATATAACATCAGCATGTCGGTTGATCCCCGAAGAATCCTTGTGGGTTTAGACCTGAGACCCGGAAGTTAAACTTGTACCAAATAGTTTTCGATGTCATTCATGTCTTTGACATCAACCGGTTACATCAATATCTAAATCCATGGCTGCTAGTATGAGATTTCTGGTTAAAAAAAGATCCTGTCGAATACAGAACCTCTCCCTTTTTTCGGAGTCGGTTAAGAAAGCAATACCACCTGGCCCGACCAGAGAATCGAACCAGAAACCTTGTGCTCAGTAGTCGCAATTGCGAAAACTACATCAACGACGCAGTCTATGTTTCATAACATTTAAGTAGTTGGGTATTTACTTCTCCATATAGTGTTTTCCATAATTTAAATGTTTTTCGGTCAACGGAGGAAACTTGTTCCTATTCACAACGAGGAAATGTTTTCGTATCGGATTACTTTAGAGTCTAGAGTTTAAATGAGTAGTTCATTTAATTGTAATTAATTAAGGTGACCTAACCTGGGCATGCGGAGAGCGAGTAAAGAGCTACCTGCTGTCCGACCATGGACCATGCCCGGGTCGACGGTGCGTCGTGTTCCACGCGTTCCTCAAAGAGCGTCAGCAAAATGACGGGGCCCCCTCACAGAGGGCGAAAGCCTGCCGGGGTCGCGGGACTTATTTCCATCACCGTGACCCCGTAACATAAAGGGCTATTGAAGGACACCGTGGATTTTAGTCAGTTCAAGTCTGACAGTCTCTCCCGCCCTGCCCGGGGTGGGAGGACTCGTTTGATGACTTTACCACGATAAAAAAATGTGACTTAACCTGTACATCAGCAGTATCTAAGTCATGACAAATTGCTACGTGTGGTACCCTTAGGCAAGGTAGAGCTACGACCTTCGGAACGTAGGCGGTAACATCTGGATGAGACGAGCCGGTGATCGAAGTTTAATCGTCGTGCGAACGAGAAACTAATTGTATCCAACAAATTAACTTCAAAGTTTCCGTTTACGTCCCAAAAACGAGAAAATTCGTGATATCTCAGATCAATTTCCTGTAAAAGATTCTCAAAAAATTTAGAAGTCATCTGAATAAACATTATTTTTGTAAAACCGTTGAAAGTATTCCATAGACAAGTTATTTTTATTGTAGTACGATACTCCTCTAGGTCATGACATCAAAATTGGTCAGTGACCAACAAACCTATTGAACGTTGACATCACTGGTTTTATATTACGTCATCACAAGCCTATACCCGCAACTTTGACCACGTGTAGTTCGAAAAAATCTAATTTGTCCATCAGTTACATTAGCATAATAATTATATTAGATTATCATAATTCAGCCAGTATTTTTTCATTTTGTTACGAAGGATAATGCACCAAAATAGATGAAGTTACAACACTTCCAAAAATCACAAAATGTGTCTTGGTCATTTTTACACAACGCTAAAAAATGACGGGTTTAACGGTAATTGTGCACTTCGCAAATTGTGCACTTGACGCAAAAAGTGCACTTCGCAAAATGTGCAATCCTTAAAATGTGCGCTTCCTAAAATAGTAATTCGCAAAATGTGCATTTCGCACATTATATTTTTCTGATTTTACTAGTACTTAAATAATGTTTTACTGAAACTGAAAAACTAGCGTAATTGCTCAGCTTAAAATAGAGCTTACTTTTATTTAGCTTTCTTCATGTTGCATAATTACATTTATAACATAAATAAAAGAACTAACGATGTTGATATTCAGCACAATGAAACGAACTATCATTGACGTCTTAAATTGAAAAATCATTGTATGTATTGACAATCACTGATGCACTTTATGTGCAAGGTGGTACAAGTATTTAATTATGACTTACATGTCAGTTAAACATGATTACACATTATTCATGTTACGTATGCTGAGGCTACCTGAAACTTTTACTTTTTACAACTACCTACTAATATAATGAGGTATACGAGTATGCAGTCTTACTACAAAAATGTTATACATCTGCTGAATACTTGTTTAAAAAAATATCGGCATTTGACGTTGATATGTGGACAGTTTTGCAGTTACATTTTACAGTTGTTTAACAGATGGATTAAGAACTTTTTGTAGTAAGGCTTTTTAAGCTTATTTATTGAGTAGGTGTTCGTATCAACACATTTGGAAGAATCCAAAAAATTAAGCAAGTATTTTATTTTTCTCAGCAACCCAGGTGGCGCATGCGACCTCAGATTATACTCATAGGACAACTTATTTTTATTAGAGAAAGATTTTTTTCATTGTTTTTTTAAATATAATTTTTTATTCGGCCCATTCCTGCTAACTAGAGCATTTAAATAATTTGTGCATATTAAACTTGACACGTATACTTCACTTAGCATGTGCCCCTCGTAATTCATATCTTTGCCATATTTCATGCTGGGATCGATTTAACAGACCTCACCACGGACTTCACACATATCGCATACCAACCCGCATTTGGCCCGCTAGGTGGAGATAATGTCCCACTCCCTCTCAAAGAGAGGAGGTCTGTGTTGGGACACAGGTCCAGCATTGGGAACATTTTATCATTTTATAAGCTAATGATGATGATGATGTATATCAATGAAGCAACCAAAGCCTTTATATTGCTCTTATACAATAAACTATCGTTGCTATCATAATTAAATGCCGAGATTGCTTAACACTTACGCCATAACGCATAAAAGACGCCTCAATCTTAGTAATTAAGTGGAAAATTACAGTAATTTAGAAGATCAATATTGTGATACTAAATTAATGATATATCGTTGAACCTATTTAATGACATAAAAGCTATCGTAATATTTTACCAGTGAGCTTTCTATTGTTTTATTGATTGGATTGTAATTAATTTGTACTGAAGATTTCTTCTTTCTTAATCAGTTAATTTTGACTTAATAGATTCCTAGTGTCTTTTCATTTTATGACGTTTTATACGACATGACATGTCGTAATTGCTATAAATATGAGTTAACCTTAAAAGGTGGTTAATGAAATAAAACAATACAATCTACCCATTCCATGTTTAATTTAATAGCGCAAAAATATTTCGTGATGGAATGAGATATAAGACGAGAACACGAGTTTTTGAAATTACATGATTACTGACGGCGAGTTGATTGATTAGTAGTTTAAGTATTTGTTAAATACTATACAATTAACAAAGGTTTATTACAAAAAAGAATGAGTTATTAACAATAATTAGTTTACCCATGGATCACACAATGGCCCTTACACTACACTTGACTAAATATTTACATATTGATTTATTTCAAAACAAATGAAACACAAGTTAAATATGCCGCTCAAAGTTTTAACGATAGACTTACATAGATATTTAAAAATACATAACGATGCATAAATTATGCGCTAAAACATAACACGCGGTAGACGCAAACGGACGAATATACGTAACATTTCCGTTATTTTTACGGAATCAGTAAGATTATGCGGAGTTATGCGCATTTTTTCCGCATAAAATAAATTATCTTATAGTCCGTTATGTAATTGATTTGTAGACGAAATAGTTTGTTTATTATGTAATGTTAGCACGTGCCAGTAATGTTCTAGAATTTAGTGTTCATTTATGATTTTAATAGCTCAATTTTTTTTTGTAAACTTTTTTAGGAGTTTATTTTATTTATCTTATCTAATAAGTTTAAAGGAGAAATTTTTGTTTATGTGTATTTAAAACTCCACAATTATATTAGACGCGGCTTTGATAATAATAATAATGAATATGATTAGGATAAGGTTTTGCTTTATAAGCCTTTTTTTTTTTTTTTTTTTTATCGTGGTAAAATCATCAAATGAGACCTCCAACCCCGGGCAGGGCGGGAGGTACTGTCAGACTTGTACTGACTAAAATCCACGGTGTCCTTCAGTAGCCCTTTATGTTCCGGGGTCACGGTAATAGAAATAAATCCCGTGACCCCGGCAGGCTTTGGCCCTCTGAGAGGGGGCCCCGTCATTTTTGCTGACAGCTCTTTGAGGCGCGCGTGGAACACGACGCGCCGTCGACCCGGGCATGGTCCATGGTCGGACAGCGAGTTGCCCTTTACTCGCTGTCCGCATGCCCGCGTGCTTTATAAGCCTACGTACATTTATGTACGAGTTAGGCAGACGCGCGTAGTCGGGTTTGATCCTGTAGTAACATTTTGCTCCTAACGCTCCATAACGAGTCAAATGACCCCTTAAGAGGATTAGACTTAAATGCAACGTTGCGTAAATATTTCTTGTAAAAACCAATAAAATGCCTTGAAAATTGAGCCCCTTACATTATTTTTTGTCTTCACCACAAATGTGATTGTCATTTATGCAGTGAAGAACTACACAACGTCAACATTTCTGACCACTAAGTAGTGGTTAGATGAAGTTTAGTGTAGGTATGCAACATTTCCGCAACTAAAGGTCCATCCAAACAGCTAATATTTTTACTGCATTATGTGATTACACTACTACATTTTAATGTAGTATATCTCGGCAATATGCCTGAACCAGCATGGCTCATACTTTTATGTTACGGCCAGACCAAATGTGAAGCTATATAGCTAGCCACACTCAAAATATTGACATAATTATATTGCATAGTCTGGCTGCAATTGCGGGCAATATTACCATCAAATGTATTGCAGTCAAATGTTGCAATTAAAATATTAATCGTTTAGACGCACCATTACTTGAGAGCTATTTTTTATTGATATAGAAGTCAACGTCCGATGTACCTATTTTTTTCTAATAAGACAAAATATGTAGTGTAGAGTCCCAGTATATTTTGTCAACACACAATAAAACGAAGCAAGCTAAAAAGCTGCTCAATACATGTATATAAACATCAATTACATTTTTAAAAAGATGTCGAAATTGAGATTTGCACTCAGTCACCTGACCAACCGGTTTTCGGTCAGAATTGCAAGAAAAAAAAACAAACAAAGGTATAGAAAACAAACCAGTTTCGCGCATGTTTTTATCAAGTCTACCTGTCCAGTAACTTTTACCAATTAAAAGTGATTAAAAGTTATCAAATGTCGGTATTACGTAAGGAAAACACTGCGGGGGCCTTTTTTATCGTAAAGTATCACCAAATGAGTCCTTCCACCCAAGGCAGAGCGGAAGGCACTGTCAGACTTGTACTGAAAAACCATGGCGTCCTTGAATAGTCCTTTACGTTCCGGGATCACGGTAATTATAATAAAATATCATTTATTCTCTCATCAGAAAAGGTTGTCTTATAAAGTACTTAAACACTTGACAGTTGTGTGATCATTCTTAAAAAAAAGAGCTACCATTTGTGAGAGACTGGTGCCTGAAATAGGTATTTGAGTAAACAAAACCTGGACAGGTCACCAGTTATTTGTTCAATTCGTTAGTCCCGCGACCCCGGCAGGCTTTGGCCCTCCAAAAGGGGCCCCGTCATTGTGCTGACACTCTTTGAGGGCACTGCGGGGGCCTTCTGAATATAACATGTAACTGTAAAAGCACTTATGGATAAATGTGCAAATGCAGACGGTGTGCGACCTGAACGTATTCGTTGAATAACAATGTAAGTGTCATCGTGATTGCGCACGGGCACAGCATTGATGCTATCTTGAAATGTGTAGTGTGGAGACAGTGCTTTTGGTGCGTAGGAGTTGTTTTTCAACAGGCTATTTTCCAGCATCAATAAATTGCACGTCTTGTGACGTCGGGACGCTTTGAAATTACATGAAAATATGACGTATTGTGATTTTTAAAAGGGTCGTATCTTATTCGGGCTCTTTGGTCGTTTGACCCCGCTCTGGTGGGGCCCGCGGGTCCAAACGACCAAATGCGTTTTTGAATTGGTCGTTTGGACCCGCTTTCAAAATTTGATAATTGTACGTTTGGTTTTCGTAACAAAAGATAAAATACGGGTGTTTTTTTTTGTAATTTAACTGACAGACAATTATTTTTAGTACACAAGCCTATTCATTGAGTCCTTATCACCATCATCATCACCACCTTCTGCTGTGTATCGGCATCCATCCCTCTTGATCATACTTCCATATAGTCTGTATCTCAGCATAGTCTCGCTTGAATTATTATTATTATTTTTTTTCGGTTTCATAGCAACTATTCGGTTAAAACCATATGGGTATGGGTGGTAGGTGGTATGGGTATATTTTGAGCTTAGTCTAGGTCAGAGGTGACCGAAACAAAGCCTAGGTACATACAAAGAGAGCTTACCCCGAAGAAGCCTGTTCAATATAACTTTAAAGAATATAATGTTAAAAACATACCTCACTTTTACTTTTTTCATGATAAACTTAACTATCACCAACAACAGTTCTAGCATGTGGTTCAACTATTCAATTACCTTGTATTGCTAGAAAACACAGCCAGAACAACCAAGGAGCTACGAGTTTAAAACACACTTAAATTACAGTTATTTGAAGTTGGCAGGAGTTCTCAAAGAACTAGGAAACGTATTGTTATTCGATGTTGCAATCCTGAACGCTGGACGTTGGTCTGCCAACTTTCACCGAACATTTATATCAGCCCCGATTACTTTCATCTCGGATTGCATCGCTAACTGCACGAACACATCAAGTTCATTGCTATTTAGCACTGCGCGGTGATATATGTAATTATTTTTACATTCATATAAATCATAAAGCAGTCGTAGACCGGGTGGCCCACTGCGGGAAAGGGACAGAGCTATGCAAGTCGTCTAGCGTCATCTCGTTCCTTCAGTGGAACTAATCTGGCTTTAAGAGGTCATGGTAGGTTTCCAGTGCAGCCCATTTATTCATAATTCATCTCCTGTCTGGAGTAGCAGCAGTCAATTATTCGAGAATATTACGATATACTGAGCACGTTTATAAATTTTGCCGTCAAGTCACCAGTGAGCATACAACTGTTACGTAAGCTCATAGTTATAACTTCCACATAATGCGAACATGTCGTTAATTAATCAGCGAGGTAACCATCGAGAACCTGAGGTCGTGGAAAGTCGCAGGCGCAACGGGTCGCGCGCTCCGCGAGAAAATCACTGTTGCGCAAGCGACAGATCATAGGGAACGATAGCGCGCATCCACACAACTATTTCTTTTACGAACAGCTTTAAGATCGAAATAAAAAAATGACAAAATCATCATAACATAGATAAGCTTAAATAATCGAAAGTTAATGCGTCACAATTTGAAAAATTCTAATAAATCTAAGCAGAGATTAGTGCATCCATTTATATACGGAAATGTGCATATGAAGTGATGATTGTCATTCCGTCGTAACACATGTTAAATTTCACAAGATCGGCTCAATGGTGGAATACTAAGAAATAAAGATAATGATATGTTACCTAATTGTAGAGCTGGCTTAGAGAGAGAACGATGATACAAACACGCAATCAGTTAATGGGACGTTGTACAGACGGACACTGCTAGTCCACATGCCATCTATAATGATTTCATTGTTTTATGTCAGTTAAGAACACTACTTACAAACGTGGGTAACGCATCAGGTGTGTACACGCACCTTTTTAGCGATGATGTTATCACATTAGCATTCGTAGAAAGTGCGACGGAACGAGAACTTCTATGTATTCTTTAAATACAAAAATAAAAAATCCTACGCTATCTACAGTTTACTTGAAGTGCAAATAATACTACATGTGATATTGGACTATGTTCTGCGTCAGATCCCAAGTTTAATTAAGTATTGATGATGATAATTGAATCAATTCTCAAGAAGTGATCTATGGTCGAGCGTGAACGTCTTTGCTTAATCGACCCATATTGGACTTCTCTTAGTATTGAAAATCTTACAATTTTGCAAAACTTAAAATAATATTATCCTTGTATCAATTTCAGATGCTGTTTTGTGCGGCGCTGGCAACGACATGGGCCGATCCAGATCCCAAGAAGTACAAACCGGAAGTTAAAGACAAAGACAAATCCAATGCAACACTAACAGCAGATGAGAAGAAATTCCTCAGAGAAGTAGAAGCAAAGTATGGAATTAAATCTCCTGAGCCTCCGAAAGAAGAAAAGAAAAACGTTGAGGAAACTAAAACTCAAGCCCCTCAAGTGGAAAATCCACATTTCCCAGCTGTTATAGCTATTGAGATTGTTAACGATACTGACACTGAAACTGACACGAAATCCAAAGGAAAGCGTACTATTGACGCTAACCTTGGATATGGATACAAAACAAACAACGGATACACGTATTCCTACTTCGGGAAACCTGCACACGAAAAAGGAAAATTAACGGTGTATCCTTACTCGCAGGAAGATATTCCCGCAACAAATTCTCATTCTTTCCGTCATTACGATCAGTCTTATAAGACAAGCGTCGAAATTCAACCATCACAGGCTTTCGAATTGGTTCAAGTGAACAAGGAGAAACCAGGATATAATTATGAGAAGCCAGCCATTGAGTTTACTACACCGCAGCCTGCATCGTACTCATCAGCCGAACATAGCAGTAACTCTTATTCACCACATCCATCAACTTTATACACCACATACAACGGCCAACAGTTTTCTGGATTGAGTCAGCAGTTCCCGACAGTTATGCCTGATTACTTCGTTGATCCTACCCAACTAGTCAAAAACCCAGAGTACCAAAATGTTGGGTTGACTCAGGATCATTTACGTACTCCCGGTTCTCACTTACAGCAGAAGGTTGTGCCAGTGTTGGTATTGAGAATACCTAGTTCATCCCTGATTAATCCCTCAGCTGAGTTATATGCTAACCTGCCGCAAAACTACCCATATTCTAATTACTTAAATCATAAGAACTTACAAGAGTTAGTGAACCAGTACTTTAAGAAAGCTGGTTATAAGTTTGCCCCTCAAGTAATGGCATATCCTAGTTCTAGTCTGGAAAACCAGGGGTATGAGAGTTATAGACAAGAAGGTCAAAGTCATGGAGCTTCCTCTGTGTCTCAGTATGAACCTCAACATTACGCTCATCCATATGTTCAGCCATCGTACACGCAAGCTCATCTGCCAGCTGGAGTACAATATTCTGCAGTTCAGCCTGTTATGGCCAGGTACCCAGCCAGCTATGTTCGTCAACAATACATGTCAATGCCTAAAGGTTACTCTCTTTACAAGCAATCTGAACTGCCTCAGAACTACGAGTATCAATACCAATATGTACCACAGTCAGCTGTCTCGTCACAAAAGTTTCACATACCTGCAACACATTATCAACAACAAACGGAACATGTGTCATCACAAGAGGGACAACAATCTGTCCTGGAACAAGGAAGAAGTGTTCATGACAGCAATTCTCAGTATCAATATGAAGTTCCAGCGCAGGTCAGCGCTGGATATGATTCTTCAGTCACTCCTGCTGTTGAATACGGTACTCCAGGTGCTGCCTACGCTTCTCCTGCCCCTGAATATGGATCTCCTGCCCCAGGGTATGTATCTCCTGCTTCAGAGTATGCCACTCCTGCTCCCCAGGTTGAAGCGGAGTACGAGCACACAAATGTTCTATCTTCTGAATGGAAAGGAGCACCCCAGGATCCTTCCCAATCAGTTTCAGCGGGATACGAATTGACAGGAACACCTGCACCGTCTTATGGATCGCCCAAGGAATCTGATGTACAAATTACTCATGGATCTTATTACACACAAACTATACCAGAACAACAAGGTGATTCCGGCTATTCGTCTCAAAGCGAGCAATCAAGTCATGCATCACAATCAAATTCAGGTGAACAGCAAAACTATGAGTACCAGCAAGAGCAGCAGCAACCACCTCAGGCCGATGCTCATGGGCTAGTCCTTACAGAGAACTACCCAAGCAAGGACCATACAATTGCAACTGTTTTACCTACAAATTATAAGACCAGTCAACAGAACCCTGGAACGGTTCAAACCGTAAGCTATGTAACTCCTATGCCTCATCCAAAGTATCAGTTGCCATACAGAGTAATGGTGCCTCAGACCTTCCTTCATAATCCTTCTACGGAGAAAGTCACGTATGTGAACTCGCATTCGATGGCTTCAGATTATAGCCAGTCGTCAGCTCAACAGAACTACAATCCTGAAGCGGAATACACAGTTTCATACCGTTACATGCCACCTATTGGTAAGCAGAGGGCGCCATCTTACCCCAGGAATTACCACTCTCATCCCAAACATTACGTTTGCCAAACCTGAAAACAAGCAAGAAGCCAGCTCTAAGAATAAAAATGAGAAAAACGAAAAGAAAAGTTCATAAGTAAATTTATATAGATCATGAACGGTTAAGAATGATATAGGTGATGTAAATATAGGAACCTATTATCAATCAAAATAAGGACATCGAAGATAGTTCAAAATCAAGACTCAATGTATGATTATTGATATTGATTTAGTAGAAGAAAATGACGGAGACTCTGGAAAAGAAAAAAAAAAGTTACGATATGTTCTAGATACTGTGACAAAGTTATAGTATATAGTGTCTGATTGATTTGACATGCCAGGTTAATGTAAATAGTCAAAAATGTACAAGAGGCTATAGTTAAGATTGATAACAAAATATGTTTAAGTGTAACTGCAATGTTGTAAAACAATTTTTAGAATTATTTATTTCAAAATTTGTTACCGTGTATTCTTCCTAATTTGATGTGCAATAATTTGGGATAGGTGTATACTTAGTGTTTAATAAATTAAATTGTTTAATAAACTCTGTTGTTTGCTTATGTTTCAAATGTAACCCCAAAAACTGGTAGGTAAGTAATAAAGACCGGACAAAGCTTGACAGAACAGTTTATCAAGAAATAAATAATTATCTTGAATCTAGAAAGTAAGAAGAATTGTACAAATTGTAGCTTCAGGCAAAAATGTAAGGTGAAGGAGATGAAAACCATGAATGACAAGACAAAGATTTTAAGGAAATGGACCACAAGTTAAAACATTTATTTACTGTATAAGCAGTTGAACGAGACATTTATTAGTAGGACAGATACAAGGAAATATTAGGCTCATATCATCAAAAACCAATAGGAAATAATTTTACGAACAGGAATGGAAAATTATAGACATCAGTCAGTACCCTTAGCACGACTTTTCAGTATTTGAGACGTAAAGTAGCAGATAGATACAGATACATACTATGTATCTATCTAGTATAGATTAGTAGCAGTCTTTCCAGTATTTACAGCATGTCTTGTATGAAAAAATGGAATAGCGCCTCTGGTGTGCGAAGAAGGAACTATTTTTTTCCTTAAAAATTGTCACTTTGAAATTTTCAAAGTTCCAGTTTACTTTACGTTTCAAATACTAGAAACTCGTACTGACGGTACAGTATATCATTTTAAATGATGTAACTGTAGGTAATGTCTATGCATACGCAACGTTATTAAAATGATGTGCAGAAGTAAAAGTAAAACTATGAAGACATGAAACTTAACAATTTGAAGTTAAATAATCCAGAAGCAAAGGCATCTGTGGAATGGCAGCCATTAAAATTGTTGTGCATCATTATTCATGTCCATATTTCACGACCTATTGAGTGCTCGTGCGAGATCGCTAGTGGTCTAGGGATGTAATGTAAAAGTATTTGTATCGATAAAATGGATCAATTAATTGATTTTAATTGCGTGGATCCGTATCGCTATTTCCGACATGATTTTAGGATCATGTTCCATGTTATGTAATATCGAATAGGGTCTATACGATTTTTTTTTTAAATACCCGACACTAGGAACTTCTCCTATTTCATGTGTGTGAGTTTACCAACAGAAACCTTCAGGTCATACAAATATTTGTTCCATGCGGGGATCGAGCTCGCGACACGCTGCGTGGCAGTTGACCGCTTAGCCACGGTGCCAAACAATAATTTGGTATCGTTTTAGGAGTCACGATATTTTCATTTGTATCGATAATTTGAATTGATGTTAATATTAATATTTCTATGAATTTAGGAAGAATACCAGAAAATATTTTGTTATACGTGTACAACTTTTGTATTATTTTTGTATCCAGAATATAATATAATATTCCACAACCATCACACAATGCCATCTAGTGCCAAGCTAAGCAGAGCTTGTGTTATGGGTACTAGACAACTGATAAACATACTTATATATTTCTAAAGACATACATGTTATAGATAAATTACACTCAGAATGGATACAGAATTTCAGCACTAGTCTGAAACATCAGACTATCATGTTCTCTTACATCGATATTATTTCAGATCGAATCGTGCATCATTACCGTGGTCTAGTCGGTAACGATACAATAATTAAATATCTTATGTACTGTAATTTTCTTTAATATGGACGTAAAGTCTGACTGAAGATTAATTTATAGTTCTCTCTGCACTGCAATATTCAGACATCAGTTGAAAATGATTTGTTTGCTTTTTCTAGTGTAGGTGTTCTCAGAATCCATTTTTGAAAGGTTATTGCTTTGACTTGTACTTTTCATACATTCGCTGAAATAGAAACTCAACTTATTATTAAAATAATTGCTAGAAGAGAAAGAAAATACGGAGCTTTGTAGCCGAAGGGACGATTTTACACGTATAAATGGACTAAGACTCATTGGTAGCCTACATTATTTTTTTCGTAGTATAATCATTATATTATGAGTCCTCCGGGAACTTCCTCAGACTTGTACTGACTAAAATCCGCGGTAATCCTTTTATAGCCCTTGACTTTCCAGGGTTACTGTTACCTGATAAGACAGTTTCAAAGATAGGTTTTGTTGTTCCTGGACTACCATCATCATAATCATCATCAGCTTATAATATTCCTGCTGCTACTGTAAATTAAGCCTCTACAGGGCTGTAAGATACGTGGGCCCACTACAGGTTGATAGATGTCACAAATCTTTTAATTTTTGGTCCCAGGATATGCCGCTTTCTTCAAGATGTTTTCCTTCACCGTTTTGAGAGCCGTGATGAAATTAATCACTCGAAGATGAAATTTATTGTACCTGGTTGAGATCAAACCTACGCCCTTGATATAGATAGAAATCCCATTTTTCACTACTCATTAAGTAGAGTAAGAAACATCTCGTGCTCATGACAATTTATAACAAGCTATGTACACTATCAATGTGATTAAACAGGCTACAATCGAAGTGAAGGAAATTGTTTGGGTCCCGGAAATGTTTAAACAGGTAACATAAACGATGGTTATTAAAGGTACCCTGTGGATTTTAGTCAGTGAGAGTACTGTGCAGTTGACACTCCTGTGCAGTCTACCTAGGGCAGGAGGACTCGATTGATGACGTAAAAGAAAAAGGAAATCACTTACGATGTGACGTTTATCCCAATTGATGAAGCCAGGAGCAGAATCCTACAGAAAATTTGCAACAATCCCTTTTTGTGATCATTTGTGTTTGTCTGTGATGTGCCTGTTATTTTAGCGTTACCTTTAGCCTTGCATTGAAACATTGCCAACACAGCTGTGCAAGGCGCCGGCAAGGGCCGTCAGTTACTCTGACTCTAATGAATGCATGTTCTTCTCTTATTTCTACCAACTTACCATCTCTCTGAAGAACAGTTTTGTTATAGACTTTTGTAATTTAGTTAACAAATCTTGATTACTAATAATCCTAATCCTGATTAAGTTTCAAACAAAGCTAAGTAATTGTTTTAATGATAGATTTGTCATTATGTTTCTCAATATGTTACTAACCACTATCACTGACAACCGGATCTTGGCTGTAGGTATTTGTCTGTGTGTGTTCTAATGTTAATAAGAGCATTGATATTGGCAACTACAGTATTTTTACAGTTATTATGTATTGTGACTAGGACTGCAGCATTAATGATTATATTTTTTACAGGTTTTGATCATTATAAATTGCCTGTAACCTATTTCAAACAAATATTTTTGTTTATATTTTTTGACTTACCTACACTATTTATTAATTTGGAGGTGGAGCAAAAGTGTCAGATACTCACTACAATCCACGGTGTTCCTTCAATAGCCTTTTATGTTCCAGGGTTTTGGTTACCTGATAAGACAGTCGCGTAACGACTTACTCACCCTGTTTCTGATGTGAGGCTTTAGCCGGTGCCATATCACGTAACATATATTCCTAAGCTCATAACTATTAACATCTAGGAAAACGCCGCTTCCTATATTATTAAATTAATAAACACTTTTCTCAACACCGACTAGGATATAAAATACGAACCGGATACTTTCTTGTTCACAAAGTAGCATTCTATAATTGGATAAAGAAGCTTGACCAGGAAAACCTACTAATTGCCACTAGCAACTTGCAGGTTGGTAGAAAAACTTGGTAGAAAAGCAACGCAACTGGTAACACTGCAATATTCTTATCGCAAAGGAGGTTGGGTGACTGGGTGTGCGCATTTCACTCTCGTTTCCCTTCCGATTTCCGCGTTTTCCGGTACAAACTAAACCTGCTATGAGGAATCAGGAAAACGTAAGGACGGTAAACTATGATTAGATTGAGTGAACGCGCCGTTGTAAAAGTTGGCGGACGGAACCTTAGGTACTGTATACCTTTTATCAGCTGTATTTTATAGTAGTGATAAATATATGTCTAGTATAATCAATATTGTTAGGCTTTCTCACCTGGGAAGTTAAAATTGTATACTTTGACCAGCACTCTGCTCACGTACGGGAGGATTAAACAAAAAACTAAATAGTTTATGTCACTCAGGAGTAATCTAGCTTAATAATTTTCAAAATCTGTTCAGTATATTACTTCCTACAAACAAATTCCATAATATATCTCTTTATAATCTTTTTAATAACTGATGACGTTTATAATGATTGGGGTCGAATCGGAAAATTGTAAGGCCGCTTGTCATGTCGTACGATATTAATTATTGTTTGTAAATATTTCTTGCCACGGTTTATGGTCTATCATAAAATCAACTGTCTGCCTGTTTATGATGAGTATTTACTTCATTTATCTTCGTAGACTTTTTAGTGGAGATGTTATTAATGTTTAGTAATTATACTGTAAAGTAAGTAATATGTTAGATGAAATTTTATTATTTCTTATGTTCATCATGTTACGTTACAGCAGTACCGGCGTTAGGGTAAGGCCCGGTTAGGCGACCGCCCAGGGCGCCAAATACGAAGGGGCGCCGCGCGCCTAAAAAATTTCAGACTCAAAACCAGACTCAATTTTTTTCCGGATAAATTATAATTTATCCGGAAAAAATTTGAGTCTGAATTTTTCAACTGTCTTTTGGACACTACTATAATTTCCGTCCATGAAAGATGCACAGCTCAACGAGTATTCAGAATATTTGTCTTTTTTGTACAATATGAAAAAGTTTCCGGAAAAACCTGACCTTCTTAAACTCTGGAGATCTCCAATTAAAATTAGCTATAGACTCTAAATCCGATATAGATGGGTGTATGTTATGTGATGAGCTTATAAGCCTGAAATCTTTTTTGCCAGATCAGAATGTGGCTACCCCTTGTTTTTTTAATTTTATAAAAGCTCGCGACGCACAAGAAATTTGTCCAAATATACGGATAGCTCTGCGAATATTATTGCTAGTGGGGAAAGGAAAGCGTAAGCTAATAAAAACTTATCTCGAATCGACATATCGCAATCTAGACTCACAACTTGCATTGAAATTGCAGAAAACCTCGATTTTGATAATTTAATAAAAGAGTTCGCCGATCGGACCATGCCCGGGTCAACACCGCGCTGTGTTCCACACGCACCTCAAACAGCGTCAGCACGATGACGGGGCCGCCCCTCTAGAGGGCCAGAGCCTGCCGGTGCCGAGGTCGCGGGACTTATCTCATTACCGTGACCCCGGAACATAAAGGGCTATTGATGGACTAGTTAGTACAAGTCTGACAGTCTCTCCCGAAAAATTGGTTTGTATTGCAGTTGGGGCGCCATAGAAATTCTCGCCCAAGGGCGCCGGTAGTGCTAAAACCGACACTGCGTTACAGTGAAATAAGAGATTTTCATTTTCATTAAAGTTTTCTGTCGCAACTACATGAGATCTTTTTCCATCCTGAAATAATATTTCCTTAGTTAAACTTACATGAGGCCACTGGTTAGGTACCCCATTTACGTCGCGGAATTGTACTGAGTCCCTGGAACGCAACGGATGAGATAGGGTGGTTTTCAGACAGTACGAGAATGACAGTCCATTCCAGATGCACACCCAGATGATTTTTCTGTCCAAAAAAGAGACCATAGGTTGTTACAGAATGTCTGCAAAACTGAACAAGTTGTTTGGTTGAACGTGCTAATGTCAGGATCTACTTGTCTGAATTGAAAAAATGTTTTTGTTTTGGGTAGCCCATTTATCAAGGAAATTTATAGGCTATATAACATCACTCTCCAGCCAAAAGAAATACCAGATGAAACCGCGGGAAACAGCTAGTTTTTTTTTAAGTCAGAACTGCATTATTAGGTATGCTCTATCCTAGACACTAAGCTGAAAATTAAATGTGCTTCTAACTTCAACAGTGAGAATTACCTTTTAACTTAAACACAGCAACGCTGCCCAGCAGCATAAACACTTAAAAAGTTTCTTTTACTCGTATTTACTCAGGCGCTCCTACCAAACCAAGGCGAGGCCTTTATTATAGGAAATCCAATTTTCAATCACAAGAGGTACTATCTCATGGTACACTGCTATCTACTTGTTTGCACAAGTGATAATTGAGCCTCAGGATACGGTACCGTTGCTCTTGTTGGATGGTAATGAGTAGGTATCCATGGTAGTTGGGTCTGGTAATGAGAGGGACTGATCTTGGAGTAAAGCAAAGCTTTCCGTTTCGAAGATTTTTTGAACAAGTCGATTTTGAATATGCGCTTCTTGGTATTTTTATTACCTAGTTTCTGGGTTGTGGAAGTCAGATAGGTCTTTGCTTCATAATAAAATACTGATATTCAACTAATTCCGATTAGACTAAAAGCAATTAAGAAATCAAAAATATACTTTTGAACGTCGCAAGTTATCGACAATTATAGAGAATGGGATTTATTCTACACCCATTCGAAAGGGTAGATTTTAATGAATGGGCAAGAAATCCCATTTCCTGATAACCAATCTTCCCAAGAGGTATCGTATTACTCAGTAAACTAACTGGTTTATGGAGGTCATATTTGCTTCATATTAAATACGAGTATTCAGCTGCATTTGGTTATAGTGGAAGTCGACCCCAACAAAGACAAAAAGGCCACTACAAATATTTCGAAATTGGGAAAATGCAGGGCTAATGATTATATTTTGTAAGAAATGAGCCTCAGGATAATTTGATTGTTGATATCGACAGACGGTAACAAATAGGTTTACAAACTACAAATAGTCAAGTGGGTATAGATTTTGGGTCCGATGATAAAGCACGTTTTTGCATATCGATGTTGTCGTGTGTTTGATAATGGTTTCGGCAGGCGCTTGATTTTGGTATACACAAATGTGATTTTATTATGAGACTTGTTCAGTGGTCGTTGCCGAGTTTTCTCTTATTGATAGACATGGGTACGACTCTTTTAAATGTGATCTTATTATATACATAAGTACCTGGTCGATTGAACGACCCCAAAAAACATAGGACAAAAATTGGAAGGTACTGAAACAACACCGTCAAACATCATCAGTGCAATCATCATAATACGTAATAGCGTTGGAGGGTAAGCAATCCTGCACAGCTAGAGTGCGGTCGCCTCTTGAGAACTTCCAACATCATTCATCAGGTATCCCTTATGCCAGTAACCCGTTTCGTACACTAGGCGACGCAAGTCTCCAATACCTTACGACTTTGGTATCCAATGAGGTGTGTACGAAATTCTACGCATTTGTATTGCGATAGTCCCCTGGAAACTTGCGTCGCCTAGTATACGAAGGGGCTAACTGTATCTGTTTCCAGGAATCACCATAAACTAATAACACAATGTACTGGACAGCAGACATGTCAAAAGAAAGGAAACAAGTCTAAACACTACAATGACATAGTATGTGTGAATTATATCGGTGAATCGGACTAATAAACAATAGTTTCCCTTTCTAGATGGGTCGATAGCTTTGTTAACTTATACACTGGGAAGTTATGGCGCTCGGTATGAAACTTGACGGGTGTCTTTATAGTGCACGACTTTTGAGGGATGTTGAAGACTTTTGAGGCTTAGTGTAGCAGCTGGCACGTCAGTGGTGATACGTAGGGTTAGTTTTCAGTAGTATAAAGATGAGTTAATGTCCAATTTTATATTTAAAAGAATTTATACAGACCTTTATTGAGTTTCATCATGGAGAACGTTACGGAAACTTAAGCCTGTCTGTTATCGTAACCATACAACTGTACGAGTTTAAATATTACAGTTATGTACACAAAAATCCGCACTAGTGACCGCAGTAGTGTCGGCAGTGGGCTTTCGGTGTTGACTTTGCAAATACGCTATTTACACGTTGTAAAGACACCACTAGACGCTTCGCAGTCGTTTGTTGCCTAGTATTTCGTAAACGCTGCGTTAGCGAATTATCCACCGTGTATTTACTGTGAAGCTCTGTCCTTTTTTTTTTTTTTTATTTTATCGTGGTAAAATCATCAAATGAGACCTCCAACCCCGGGCAGGGCGGGAGGTACTGTCAGACTTGTACTGACTAAAATCCACGGTGTCCTTCAGTAGCCCTTTATGTTCCGGGGTCGCGGTAATAGAAATAAGTCCCGCGACCCCGGCAGGCTTTGGCCCTCTGAGAGGGGGCCCCGTCATTTTGCTGACAGCTCTTTGAGGCGCGCGTGGAACACGACGCGCCGTCGACCCGGGCATGGTCCATGGTCGGACAGCGAGTTGCCCTTTACTCGCTGTCCGCATGCCCGCGCCTACGGTGGCCGGAGATCGTCTTGCGACGTACGGCGCCGTGGGCGTACACCACTGCGGTTGGGGCGGAGGGAGGACGCTGTCCTCTCTCTCTCGCGGCCCGCCGCCTCCTTCACGAGCATTACTGCCTCGCAGAAGGCGGCGACCGCTTCCCACTCCGTCTCGCTCCGCAGCATGGCCGAAACCAATGCCGGGCGCGAGAGGTCTCCGCCTATCGCCGCCGTGAGGACACGTCGGTGCTCTGCCCAAGCTGGGCAGTCTTGCACCGAATGCTCTACTGTGTCCTCCGGGCGATCTTCGCAGTGGTGACACCCCGGCGTTTCCTCCTTTCCAATCAGCCACAGGTACCTCCCGAAACTTCCGTGTCCGGTGAGGACCTGCGTCATGCGATAGGTCAGGACGCCGTGACGTCTCTCCAGCCACTCCTCAAAGAGGGGTCTTACCGCCGCGATTGCGGCGTGCCCGGAAGCTCTGTCCTACTGTTGGAAATGAATAATCTAGCAGTCGCTAGCCGTAAAAAATAAGGGAATGAGATTTGGACTGAGAACGAATATTTTCGGGTGTTAGACGATACTAAACCTTGGTAAGAGTCGTGCGGTCTAAGCGGCTTCAACGCCATCCCGATTTTGCAGATTAAATTCTACAAAATCTTTTTAAGGGTAGGGAACAAAAACTAAATTGAAAAAAGACTCAATAAATAAACTAGTCGTGACTTTTACTGACAGAAAGTAACTTAGATGTTGACAGAGGTCGTTAAATGACAAATCACATTCATGTAAAAATGACAATTAAATGACAATTCACAATCTTTTGAACCATCACCAATTATTTGGTATACTGGTTCTTTTCTGAACTTTCAGTTGAGAAAAGGGATTCTATTATTTTTTGTCAGAACATTTTTTTTCAGAAAATATTGTACCTATGTTGCATAATGCAGTCTGTCGCGGGATTGAACTCATTACCGTGACCCCGGAACGTAAAGGGCTATTGAAGGACATCGTGAATTTAGTCAGTACAAGTCTGACAGTCCCTCCCGCTCTACCCGAGGTGGGAGGTCTCTTTTTATAATTTTATAACGATAAAAAAAAATGCATAGTCTATAACGGATGATGTAAAAGTCTTAATTAAGTAACGTATAAGTAAACGTTAAAGGTACCCTTTAAGACGATTAGTCGCGCCCTAGGCGTGGAAATGTTAACGCTCCGCGACGAGGCACAGTGGTTCTCAATGTTTTGTTCTAATTTATTAAATTAGTAAATTTTAAACGGTTATATTCAAACCCGAAACTCTTTTTTTTCGTAATATATTTGTAGTATATATTTGTTTTTTAATTGCTTTGAAATATATAAATAATATAAATAGTTTAGTATTTAAGTTTATGTAATAACACTTACTGATAATAAGAATATTTTCAAGTGCGATACTTAAAGCGTAACTAAAATGTGAAAATGTATATTATAGGATTTCTTAGCCGTTATTTATGGATTAGACCACATATCGTTACTTCTAAGTGATGCGTCTTATTAGCATATCGACCGTTTTAGTAAACTAGGTTAAGTGATACGACAGTTTACAGTTTTACACCAGCGAGTCTTAAACGACCCCTTTGCATTATTCCTAATGATTCACTTCGTGAATTTCTGAAAACTTCAATTAGCAATTCATAAAATAAAATTGTTTATTCTTTATTATCAAAGGCATTATGTCGTATAGGAAAGGGATAGGTGGTCCTTCAATTGTTTCTCGCTCTTTAGTATGGAAATATTAACCAGCTTAAGTTCAGTCCATGCTTTTTATCTATGGTCAGATAAGGCAAGTAATTTTGGTTGTGCGTGTAACTATTTTACGAATATTAGAAGAATTGCTGGAAATTCGTGAAGTGGATCACTTTTAGCAATGTTGCTAAAAGCTACTGTTTTAGACCCTCAGTATATTTACAAATCGCATTTAAATATCGTTAGCTTCTGATTGACCCTTCATTAGCCATGACAGATCTCCTTTTAGTTATTTATAATCGGTATTTCTTCATAAATAAATTATGGTGACATCTCAACTAATTTATTATTCAAACGGCTGGAAGATGTAAAATTGTTTACAAACTGAAATTAAGGCTTGTTTTCTTTACGATGTTTTGTAATGTCAACACTTTTGTAATTGCACTTAGGCTTCCGAGGTGTTATAACAATGCGATTTGTTCAACTGTGCCTTTGAATTGACTTAGGTACAGGTACTTTTAATTTAGGATGAAATAGAACTTCAATGGTGGTATGGACCGAACCTTTTTTTAGAATGTGGGCCGAAAATTAGAGGCGATCAAAGAAAAAATTCTTTTTCATATACGATGTTCATTTGAATGTATTTTTTTCAGGGTGAATAAGTGTAACATAATTACGACTCTCAGATAATTATGTAAATATACCTTAACTTTACTGAGCACATACTTTGATAAGAGCCAGTTGTTTGAGCTGTTAATATTATTAAAAAAATGTAACAAGTAGTTTGCTTAACTTTTGATCAAACAACTGGTCCTAAGCGTTATGCTAAACAAGCATGTAATATTATTTGTCAAAGCACGTGACATGTAAACATTATTACTTTTCTTGGTCGTTGCGAATACTCGATGGAACATAACTATTAACTTGTTAATGTTGATATTTAATTAATATTTTATTATTTTCAAATAATTCAATCCTGTGTTGATAAGCAATTATGTAAATGAAAATGATCGTTTATTTTTTATTTAATAAATAAATTCATAATTTGCGCTATCTGAACTATGATTTATATTGTGTTTAGTTGAATATGAGTTTAAAGATTCTTTGTTTATTCTAAAAATAGGCTTTTTTCTATAATTTTCTGAATTTATTTTTAATTGACTTTACGCCTATCTCGCAATTATAAAATTATACGCCTATATAATTGCTCAGCCGCATCCAAAACAAGTTACAACGTAATAGCAAACTTTACTCCCCGACCAGCCACCACCACCATCACTTAGACCAAAGGGCACACTTTGAGCACCACTATCTTACAGTGGTGTGCGTCTAGCGCACCTCCCGTCATTGCACCCACTGCACAAATGCACACTCACACAGACACAGCACCACGGTCCGCTACCCCCGTATATAAACCTAACTCTGCCTAGCCTTGAACTTCACTTCACCACGGCTACAACGTACACACGGCCGTATTAAACCCCAGTTAACTTAACCAACCCTTAACCGAGGGTTAGAGGAATTGGACTACGGTGTCAGTGAAATATGTTGTGTTGAACAGAACTGTGTTGATTGGTGTTTTCTGATACAAGCGTGAAAATGATGACCGTACTGCAAACCGTAAGTAATGATTTATTACATAATATAATTATAATCAAATCTTAAATGTTGATAATGAAAATAAAGGCTTGAAAAATTATTTAAAAATATTCGCAAATGATTAAAGTCTTTGTTAAAATTTAAGTGGAATGTTGAAAATATTCATATGTTTTAGTTACCAGGTGTAAGCACCAAATCAAATCTTTAGATTTTGCAAAACTGCCTAGTGTGTCTAAATTGTCTCGATTCGTTATAAATAATGTTTCTACAGCTCAAAAGTCGGCTAACTTGGTATAAATTATTCGTATTATTTTTTTCGTAAATTCATGTATTAATTTATGGAAGTATAACAAAATATTTATGGATATTCTTGTTTAAATTATGTATTTTGTAAACTGGTGACTAAATATAACATACCTATCTATATCGATGAATTGGTTGAAATCCAAGAACTTTGCGCACTATATATTTTTTTCCGATGAGGCACGCATAATTTATGTTATTTCAATCACACATTAAAAAAAAAACTATTAGTAATCGTAAAAATATGAAAATGACATATATATATATTATATTGACAGTTCAAAAGTGCCTCTAACTGGTCTACTTGAAATACTATAATGATTTTGATTTGATTTGATCACATATTTGTTTCTGAAAAGTGTAGTAAGAGGTGTAATTCTCCTTTCGCCAGTTATTAAAAAAAAACATTTACATACAATTATAAAGAAAAAATCTTGAATTAAGATCAGATCAGAATACGCCTATGGTGAAATTATATGCATCACATAGATATCGGCTAGATATATCTTTATGTAATATATTGTTTGCATTACCTAAAAATTATATATGCAAGCGGAATGTAAATAAATGAAAAATTTCCCACAAACAACAATAAAGGTTTCCTTCCTAAATAAATATTCCTAGAGAACAATGGGCGATGAAAGTGGATATAGGCAAAGAAATGGCGACAGCTAATGTCGTTAGTGACACATTGCGCTGCGTCTGCGCGAGTGTCGATCTTCTCATTATGTTGAGAATTTACTGCTGGTATAATGCCTCAATAAGAACATATCATGTTTACATACAATGCAATTAATTTTTGTTAGAAATATTGACTTTCCTTCTTACCTCCGTAACATTAGGAAATAAACTCTTATGTAAAGAAAGTGAGTCTACTTTTCTTTAGCAAACTATTGTTACATATAAACATACCATAAGTTTCATGATTTATATAATAAATAACTAATGATTGAATAGGCGATGAATAGTATAAGTAAGTGATTTCAGAATTCTGGGAACTCGTTTATTTATCTTTATTTTATTTTGAAAACGGTAATAATACAATTTGGTTACAGAAATTTAATGGTTACTTTCAGCCCATTGTTTTAACAATTAGGTATATTATTGTTGTTTCAATTTGTTTTATACACGTATAAACATTTTATTGTTTTAAGTTAAATATCGTATTATACACCAAACATAATTTTATTAGATAAAAAATCGGAATTTTACATTTTTTTTTAAACGATCACGTTTAAAGTTTTTGTAATGAAACCTTAAATAGAGAATCGGATATGTTATGTCCAGTTATGTCTCACACCAAAACCATACAGAGACTATATCCACAATTTCACACTATATAAAGTATAACTCAACTTAAACTATTCAAAGTTTAACATAATTATTACACAACAACTTAATTTAGGGAAAAGCCATTGGAAGACACATTATCCAAGCCATATTGAGAGGTTAACGTAACGCTTCATAACTTATGATTTCTAAATCGGGTCCAAGAAAATTTATTTGACCAAACTTTTAAAGGATTACACAACGGAATCTTTTAAAGGAAAATCAGATGCCATTAAGTCTACATAAATGTACTATTTTTTTAAGGAAATTCTTAGAATTAAATAGGTATCCTAAATTAGGAATACGGTAGTGAACTTTGTACGCTAATAGACAAAGACTACTTATTTGGAAACCGATGCTATATATCTGTCGATATTTGTGTGTTACACTGTAGCTCCTAAACGAATAGACTGAATCTGATTTGATTTTTTGAATGTTTTGTTAAGATGACGCAATTGAGCTGAACCTTAGCTATATTTATGAAGATCTACTGAGCTGTTTGATGGGCTTCAGCTCATGTTTTGCAACTTTTTAATTTTATTATACTTGGCTAGAAGCAGAACTTTCTGATAAAGGTTCTCCATAATGAAAAAATAAGAGTTATTCCTCTCTAATCCCCAAACCCATCCCCTGTCAAATAATTTTACTTTCTAGGGGATCAGTTTTTGGGGATCAGAACGGAATAACTCGAAAAATACTAATACTCGTTTTTACTTCAATTTTAATACTATTTTGCTGATTAATTGTCAACTCTAGGTACCAAAGCCAGGGTTGAAAATCTTACAAAACTCTCAAATTAAGACATTCATTTAGATGCCACGTAGTGAAAATGAAACCAGCTAATGAGCATATTTATGTCATGCATTGTAATTAATGGGAGTTATTTATGCGTGAAATAAAATTAATATCGGGCCTGCTTCGTTACCTAATGATATCGTGTGATTAATAAATAATAATTAGTAGAGATTCATCTTCGTCTCGCTTTATTGCTCGAGCAGTTAATTTACGAGTGTTTAAATGTACCGACTATACATGCTTTTCTTCAATTATTATTTACGTTAATTTAAAAAAAAAATCTTAAAGATATACAGTCTGTAAGATTTTTTTTTTAATTTGCCCCGCACTAGGATTATCCTGATCAGTGGTGCATTTACAAATATTGAAACTGACTTACACCATACCCAGATTATTTTGTATAGGGAAATACTGAGTTTACTTTACTATTAAATTGTTGTTTATAGAGGCAATTAACATGTATTATTTAATAAAAAAAATCAGTAATAACAAACATTTTTTCGAATAGAAACATTCTGAAAATACAAAAATGTCAAAGGAAAACCAACAGCGTATTACCTCTTGTCGACTTCACTGAATATAGAGTTTTATAATCAGTAAAAGACTGAAAAACACTAGGTATCCGCGATTGCTAAATAATATATCAATACAATAAACCGGAGACAGACCAGAAAAGATCTTCACATAATTCTGCACATAAAAGACAAAATCGCACAAATCAATGCTCACAACAACTGACAATTACAAGGGTTCAACAGCCACATTATCATAGAATTATAGCCTTAAACTTCATACCCGATGACGGATCGGCATGGCCATTGAGCCTGATCCGTTACGGCAACTGATCATGTTCCTGTAATCGTTCGTTAATTGGTAACCACTGATTAATAACTTGTGAAACTTGACACTTGATCAGTGATCAATTACGACATATTTGTTCGCAATTATGATGAGCTGAAGTGTGAACGAGATTAATGTGAGTGGAATTTGATTACTAAAGAAATTGTGGTTTAATTGTTAGTTGTTAATCAAGTATTGGTTTTCTTCAAAGTGGTAGTTTTATCGCTTATTTAACCATAAATCTATATTATAATAACAACAGGTTTTTTGTGTTGTAGTTATTTACTAGAATATCTGTAGATATCTTGTTTTTATTTTTTGTTTAAACAAAAATACCTTGTTATGAACCCTTTTTTTTTTTACGTGTTAAAATCATCAAATGAGGCCTCATACCCCGGGCAGGGCGGGAGGGACTGTCAGTCTTGTCCCTGTGCTTGTACTGACTAAAATCCACGGTGTCCTTCAATAGCCCTTTATGTTCCGGGGTCACGGTGGCCGGAGATCGTCTCGTCAGGGGGGGGCCTAGTCATTATGCTGACGCTCTTTGAGGCGCGCGTGGAACACGACGCGCCGTCGACCCGGGCATGGTCCATGGTCGGGCGGCGAGTTGCCCTTTACTCGCCGCCCGCATGCCCGCGCTTACGGTGGCCGGATATCGTCTTGCGACGTCCGACGCCGTGGGCGTCCACCACCGCTGTTATGAACCCTAGGCTTTTTTTAAACACTTATCAAAAGGTATGAAATAAACAAATTCTCAAAAAGAAAAAAATAACTGATTTACATGTATAATTAAATACTAATTAACTTTTGATTTACGAACAGCGCTCCTTGCACCGCACGTGTACAACGCACAATCTACAATAATTGGGAGTTTTCCACTACATCAGTAGGACTATTATCATAATAATGTGGGACTATTAATAACTGTTTTGTAATAAAATGATTCCGATGACATTAATTGATATTCATAGTGTTTTCCACATTCGGTTGCAACATTGGAATTAAAAGGGCTTTTACAAAACTTTAAGTTTCCATATAAGTTTTAATAAAATATTCTATCCTATTTCTATTTTATATAATAAAAACTGGCCAAGTCCGAATCTGAATCGCACATGAAGGGTTCTTTACCATTATATAAATTCGGCAAAAAAATTATTGTGTGTTGTATGGAAGCACCTTTAAATTTTTTTTTTTGACGTCAAAAGTGCCCATTGACGCCCATATAAATTTAAATATTTTGATTTGGAATATTTAATTTTATTCAGTTGTTGTATTTTTTGTTAAGTATAGCAGCATCAGCAAAAAAAACATCATGTGTGTTAATTTCAACTATCTATCTTTTTACGGTTTCTGAGATACTGCCTGCCTGTTAAGATGGACAAACAGACAGACGGACAGCGGAGTATAAGTAATAGGGTTCCACTTTATCATTCGGGCAAGGAGTCCTAAAAATACTACTATTATAAAGTAAATTGACACCTCTCTCTTTGTGATAATTTCTAACTTCAAGTGGGCAATACCGTGAGCATGAGCTAGTATTCCATAATAATACTATCAGACCCAACAACGAACAATAAAAAGCGAAGCTATAAAGTTAAAGAACGTATTTAACGTTATAAAGCATATCACAATAGCTATCATTACATTTGAAGGCGTAATTATGAAAGATTCCATCCGTGTCATAAAACGAAACAATAAAAATGATATCACAAACATTGTTAAAAAAATGCATTGTGGTTACATAGCCGTGACTTTTAAAGAGCTTGGAACTAGGAACTGTGACCTGACTACCGAATATTATGGTGACTAAAGGGCGAAGATAATTGTACCCACCCGACCAACTATTTTGGTTAAATAGATAGTATTGAATAAATAGAGAGAATATGTGATGATAGTGGCCCAAACTACAGCTTCAATATAAGGCCAGAGCCGCGGGTCTGTCTAAGCAGGATATCTGGCCCTAGAACGCAAAGGACTAGAATATTGAAAGCGTAATGTTGTGGTTTTAAGACATATAGATTTTTTTTTCCAATTGCGTTCATCGGCACATAATTATTTAGTCCCGTCAATAAGCTATCTGTTCCCTGAAGTTTGTGGTACACGACGCGCCGTCACCTCGACCCTGATCCTGTAACAGACGGCGAGCTACTCATTACTCGCCGTCCAAAAGTTCACGCCTTCGGTATTCGAAAATGACATTTCTGTCCCGAAATGTTTGCTTTGAATATCTTGCAGTAGAATAAAAGAAAGGTGGAAAATATATTGTGTTAATAAATTTAAAAATATTTTGCTACAGTTCCAACAGCAAAACCTAAGTCACACTATTTCAAAACGAAACTAAAACACAGCTTACAATACTGTTGTATTACAATAATCCAACTGCCTCAAGCTGTAATTATGAAAGCCTCCATCAGTTTTACGTCTAAACAATAAATTCTTGGCTTTTTACTCGCTTTCTCTGATATCACAGCTGTTATATAATACTTGGTCCCGTTTAGAGTGATGTCGTCCCACTTTAAAGCGGTAAACCATACAAAATGGCCGTTGTGTTATGTCACAAAATGGCTGCCAAAAACCCTTTAACTTTAAACGTGTTATTCTAGTTGTTTTTGGTCTACAAACACACTAAACGTTGGTTGTAATAAAATTTATGAATGACTTCGTATAAATGTGTATTTTTAACTTTTAACGTTAAATTGCATGTTCCAAAAATATGCGGTCTCAATTGTATAAAAAAAATCATTATCATCTAATTTAAATACTTTGACATCACTAAATTATAATTTATGCGAATTTATTCATTAATTTAAACTTTAGTAAACGAATCTCATCGTATATTTATTTTATTAATATCAGTTGATTGTTGGAACTCATCGGCGATGGACTCAACGACCTAAAACATCTCACTTTAAAAATTTCGTTTGTTTTGAAAAACGAACGAGATAATTTCGATAGTTTTATAACTATCAAATCTCAGTTGTTGATAATTTTTCATGCGGAGGCAGTGTTTGAGGGATTCGACTGCTGCGCTAGGTTTCGATTTCCGCACGGAGTAAATATTCGTATGGAGTAGAAGTAGTTGTTACGGGTCTCTGGGTGTTTGTGTATGTGAGTTTGAATGTTTGTTAATGCAGCCACGAGGCATCACCCAGGCCACACACAGGTTATAATTTTTGTGGGGCAACGTTTACTAAAAAAAGAAAATGCCATCAATTTTCGCGACAATAGCCTTTAAATTTTCGTATAAACATCATTATATTATCGCAATAATTAACCGCACATCCGTTTATCTAAGTGAAAGAAAGATACTACACTAATGCCGAAATAAAAGTTATTCCAACATGTGGAAAAATGGGTTTACCATTTCACTGTTTTACTAAAAATATCATCAATAACAAAATAAATAAATAGAAAATGTCTAAATCGTGAGATGTCTTCGGGGAATAAAATTACTTTATAGTGAATAAACATGTAGTCACCTAACTAACCTTACCGAATATGGCTCGTAGCGGTGTAGCGTAGCAAATGCTACGGCACTAGAGTTTATTATTATGTGCACAAGAAACGTATGTTACGTATACCAAACAGTAATCCGCAAGCTAAGCAGAAACCCACAGAACAATGAACAGACGTCTAACGCTGAGTTGGCATAAGGCGAAATATGAAACATGACGACAGCTCGGCAGCGCCGGGAACCGGGAAGGCGGCTCGCAACTCACTTTCGGTTCTAACATCGAACGATCGTCACCTGTATAGTAGTTTAAGATTATAAGTTAATTAAAATGTAATTTCTAATTAAAATAAGTGCCTGTACCTCGAGTCTCATTGCACCCTGCCTGCCCGACCGACATAATTCGTACGTAAACTTTCAATGTGATGTATGTAGCTTCAGTACAAGAAGAGTACGTTCATAAAGTATTCATTTCATGTACCTATACATAATATAAAAAGTCAATTTATTGCAAATGTTTTTGTAGCAATGGTGATTTTTGGGCAATTTTAAATGGTAAAAAATTGTGTGAGATTATTTTAGAATTTTGTGAAAATTACACACGCGCAAAGATTGGTATTTTTATTTTAGGACATTTATTTGGTAACCTTCTCATGTATTTTTGATGAAAGTAAAAAAATATAAATTCGGTTGGGCCACGAAATCTGATAAAAAAAATGAAATAACTAATACTTCCAAAAGAAGCTTTTCTAAAAATAAACACATCAAACGCATATCGAATCCACAATACACCATAAACTCGCAAATTCCACGCTAATCAAAACAATTACCATCTAAAACAACCGTATCAAATCATCCACCATACAAACTCACTTTCATTGCCGTAACATTTCGCTCCAATCAATTTCCCTGTCTTTCCCACACTACGTCAAAGACCTCACAGCCTGTTCGAACAGGTAGTTAGTGCTAAAAGCGACATGGCATGCTCAGAAGCGCACTTTCCCTGGCCACACTGGGAGAAACGCGTGACCGTTGAGGGCAGAGAAACGGCGAACATCGAACATCCCGATGTCTTCGCGACCTTTGACGTTCGTTTATCTGGTCGTGTCCTTAGTTATGCGACTTTGAACGTTGTTTATGCGGGGTCTCGTTTACTAATGGCTGATTTTTGCTTGAGGTAAAGACAAAAGGAAGGGCTTTGATTTTAGTATTGCAGTATTATGTCTTTGTTTCTTCCAACCTAGCTGACTTAGCGCCTTAACTATGGACGTCTTCGATAAATCGATAAGTCGATTCTTTATTAGCGTTTTAATTGTTGTTGGGTATTATAATTGGCGTATAATTAGACCTGAAGTGAAGTAATAAAGGAACAAAAGCCTTGAAGAATCGCAAAAGTGCGTAGATTTAATAATATATCAAAACAGTCCCACTAGGAATTGCAGAAAACATTTCAGTGTGTTAGTAAATAGGTTTTATGAGGTACTTATAAGTATGCAACAACATTATTCAGTCAACTAGATTCAATACAATTGCTGTAGGAGGAACGTTAAGAGCTTCCAATTTAACACCATTTATTTAAATAACACTTTCTGTGATATTAAGTTACTAAAAGACTGAAAATTCTAAGTAAAGTTTTAAAACCTTTAAGTAAGTTACGTTTAACTTCAACCTATAACTATTTGCATATCCGCTACAACAACCGTCGTTACGCCATAAAATTTTCCCCACAACCAATTTAAATACGTAAAGCAGAACATAAAATGAAATGAGTTTGTTAAATCCTCTTCAGATAGACAAATAAACATGGCTGTAACTACCTGCGTATCACGATTGAATGGTACTTGCCATCACTTAGCACTGACCTTAAGTTCAGAACTTAAGGGAAGGTTGCAGTACTTTTTAAGATGCTTAAACGTTGTGCCTAATGTAAAAAAAACAATGAGCTTAATAAAAAAAAAGCACAGAGAAATAAAAAACTGAACATATTCTCAAGTAAAAGGTAAAAATAAACAAGAGATTGGGAATAAAAGTTCGATAAAAACATTTCGAACATGGCACTAAATCTCCATTTTAAAGGCGTACTGTTAAGATATTTCAGTATGGATTTATATTTTATTTTATTTTATTTTATTTAAGTATATGCAAGTAATATTAATAGATACAACTTTTTATATTAAAGTAAATGGTAAAAAACATTTAATTATTTTTTTCTCTCGCAGAAGAGAAAACCATTCAAGATGCAGGTTTTCTCGCATTTTGACGGGGATGAGGTCGTGCGCTCATAATATTTACACACTGTGCTGCAACCTCGCCTTAAGAGAAGCTATCAATTTCATTGAGTTTACCATAAGGAATTACTGGGAATTAAGTTAGTCTAATAGCACTTAAACATGAGACAGTTAATCTTTATGTAGATCAGTCTAAAAGATTTATATCGAGAGATTGTGAATTAACTAAGATTCATGGAGCGATCTCACGAAATGTAGAATATGAATTAATTTCTTTATTCAAGGCATTTTCCAACTGACTGCAAAACATGTTTTTCAGGTCTTATTTATACTATAATAATTGTAGTTGATAAAAAAGCAGACCTTTAGTAGCCAAAGGCTATGTTATCGCGTGCCTAAAAGTATGTAGTTTCCACGTTCGAGGCATTTTCCAACTGATAGTGTAGGGTTTTCTTCAAATAACTTTCTCTTCAATACATGATATTCATGTCTTATTCAGATTATAGTGTTGTAATTGATAAATCAGGCATTTAAGGCAAGTACTATTTTGTGGCCATTTAGTCCATTGTCAAATGAAACGAATGAATAATATTTTAAATTGAGGAAATTATAAGGTGATGTTCAATTCAGTAAATCAGAGTGCAGCGGACCAAAAAAAAAATTTTTTTTTTTGAGTGGTAAAATCACCAAACGAGTCCCAATTTATTATTGCCTGATTACTATCAAGTCTTTTCCATAAGTTTAATAGTGTGTATTCCTTTATAGAATGTTATTACAAGCCATTAACCATTGATATTATCCATTCCCACTTCCCATACAGTGTGGGTGCCTAGCTGTTAACTTCCACCATTGCCCTTTCACCCCAGACGAGTATTATCCTGTCTTGCATGCATAATGGTCACGAATTGAAAGCTTAGGCTTCCTAAACTTTCTATTGTGTGAATCTGTTCACGACTCGTAACTCCTTTAATCGTAAATCAATGGATTTGCGATCCTATTACACGAGCCTCAAAGTTTATATCATCTTTTATTTATAATTATATTATACCTACCTTATTTATAAATTATAATATAGTGAGTTATGAATATAAAATAGACGTTTGGTATTATTTCTGGGTTTCCAAATTCCGCGTTTCACTGGTTCGGTTTTCTTTAGGCCTTGTTTTGTAATGTTTGGGGTTATAAATAAATTCTGATCTTTAAATAGAGAGCGATACTGATTAATCTATCGCGTAACATCCACAGAGGGCCAAACGTGACGTTCCATAAGTTATAATGATGAGAAAGTTTAAAATTAGTTTCGAAGCCTGGATTTTTATATTGCGGAAGTAAAACTAAACACTTTTTCCCAACATTAATGGAATGGACTTTCGTAAAGTAACGCCAGAAGGAGATGGCGGGATTAGCTGGTCCTGCAGTAGTGCGATTGTAGGCCAATACCGTAATAATGATTTTAAGGGATTCGCCTACAATCGCAGTCGATGACGAAAAGTGGAAGGAGGGAAGGAAGCCCTTGCTCTGCAGTTGGACGAAACGGGTTTATAATAATAACGCCTGATTTAAAATATATATCAAGTAATTAAAGTGCAAATCCCGGTTATCTAGGTTTATAAGGGACTAAAACTTAAAGCCTCATAACAGAATTATACATACGATAAAATTATTTAATCCTATCATTGTATTCTATTGCATAAGCAAGAGAATAATTTTCGATACTGTTTTGTGTTAATAATATTTCATAGAGATTCGGCATTCTGAATTTTTTTGTAATTATTCTGCGTTGCTTTGTCAGATTGTCACATTTGTTAAATATTACCCTGCTTGTCCCTATAAAATAAAATGATCTATATCATAGTTTAGAAAACGAATTCAAGCTAAATTACCAAATAATTTCTTGTCTTGTATACATAACTTGTACTTTCAAGCAAAATTACCAAATTATTTCTTGTCTTGTATGCAGGACTTTACAAACGTTTTAAAAGAAGGTAATTTTTTTTTCCTACATGCTAGAATACGCGGGTCGTGTTATTCACTTTCAGCGTTTCAGTTTAGATGTCATGTGCACGCACGCATATCAAGGTAAGTTTCCTTAGCCACTATAGGTAGATAGACACCTTGGTGGCACGGATGACACACTGGGTTTGGCTCATGTGCGGGTCTCTCGGTTTCAATTTCTGCACGGAACATTTACGTGTGGCCTGCAGGTAGTTGTTCAAGGTCTGGTTATTGGTGTATGTGATTTTAATTTTTTCTTAATGGACCTATCATACGGGGGAAATTCATAATGTGATGAAACGATTTAAAAATAAAATGATTCCTTAACCGTTCTGGTATCACCTACATAAAAATAAACATATACAACGTGTAATGTTAAAAGCGCAAAACCTCTCGTGGGGTAACTCAGCCCATGCTACTGAACAATGTTTGTTGTAAGACTTTTAGAACATCGCAAAAAAAAGAATTTGGTTTTTCATACTGATGGGCTCGATCAATTTCTCATATTGTATGAAAAACCATTTTTTTGCGAATTTCCAAATGTCTTAGAACAAACATTGTTCAGTAACATGTGCTGAGTTACCCCACGAGAGGTTTTGCGCTTTTAACATTACACGTTGTATAGCTAATAATGGTATTAAATAAAGTATAAACTCTAATAATGACAATACGCAGAATATTTACCTCACTATTTTTTAAATAAAAAATTTTGAAGCTCAACACTGATCGCCTCAAATGTATCGAATGATGCATACTAAAATTAGCATCTTCTTTGAAATTAAAATTTTAAATTATAATTTGTAAACAGTCTTATGTAACATTTATTTACAAAACTTGTTTTTTTTATGTTTTTTATTATGCAGTCAAAGTCAACGAAATTATGAAACAATGACCTAGTAGCTGCATAGTGTCATAATTTTGTAAAAAATAAGCACAAATGACGTTTCATCGTTAAATGGATTCTTTAATATCGCGAAATACTTTAAAATTTTGAACACAAACCCATATATTGCAAACATATTCTTGTAACCAATCTGCCTAAAGTCTGGCTGCATAAAGTCTAACTATTGTTCAAAAGGAAAAGAACACTTGAATTTTATTATTTATTTACTAAGACGAAGTCATCATCTTCCTGCCCTTATCCCATTTTATTTGGGGTCGGCGCAACACGTTTTTTTCTTCCATTCTCCCCTATCAAACGTCACCGAATCATTTACTCCTTTTTCATTCATATCATCCCTTACACAATCCAACCATCTTTTCTTTGGCTTTCCCCTTCCTCTCCATCCATCAACATTCATACTCATCACTCTCTTAGCCACATGAGTCTCATCCCTTCTCATCACATGTCCATACCAAGACAGACGACTTCCTTTCATTTTTTCTGTAACAGGTGCTACTTTCAAACTTCCTCTTATAAACGTATTCCTTACTTTATCCATTCTTGTCACTCCACACATCCATCTCAACATCCTCATCTCTGCTACATGCAATCGTTTCTCATCCATACTATGACTAAATATTTTTTGTAACTGGAGTTTAGTTTTTTCGTATATTTTTTTTTCTGTCATAACTTTGGGCTACCTGTTTTTGCATATTTTTTGTATAGTAGCCAATTTTTGGGCTTCACAAAAGTACCTATACCATTTTAAATAATGCCTTACAGTATGCAAGTCGAGAATTGATAAACCCTTCATCATCATCATCATCATCATAGGCCTCACCTTTTTTCTGCCCCGGTTTTATCATGCGACTTTGACGTACACCTTTAATGAAAGCTTATTCAATTCACAAATTAATCAAGAACAAAGATGTTTCGAAGTAATGTAAGAGTCAGACGTATCAGCACGGAGAGTAGGAAAGTTTCTCGGCTGAAGAGGCACAGACTCATGTCTCACTATCGCCCGTGCATACCGCACGGTCGTCGAACGTGTGCTCGTGCACGCATCACGCTAGATGAAGTTACTCTGTGTCAATCAACACTGACTATTATTATGCATGTGCTACGCAAAAGGTTTTTGTGAAAGATAAAAAGTTTCTATAAGAAAACTTTCAAAATAATTCCTGAAGAATTTTCTATTTTAGTTTCAAAGTGTTCTAAGTATTTCTTTTATTGGAACAATTCCATCGCACTATTCCCAAACCTCTGTAACTCCTGAAAGCTAGAATCTACAGTGACGTACAGCAGAAACGCGTCTAGGTAATGAAGCTCGACGTGTCACGGATTTAATTCCTGCGAAGAAATTAATCAGAAAATAATAGTTAGTTATTCAAAGAATAGGCTTTTAAAGACCTTATTTGTTTTCTGAATCAATACAAGATGTGATGCAGGGGTTTTTGTGCCCAGTTTCATTATAAACACGTATCATCATCATCATCTCAGCCATAGGACGTTCACTGCTGAACATAGGCCTCCCCTTTTGATCTGCACATAAACTGGTTGGAAGCGGCCCGATAAACACGTATAGCTTAAAATTAAATAACCTGTAGCATTATTATAGTCATTATCTACATGCACGCAAATTGACCATTTCAGAGAAAAATCACGTCGGTCTTAGCACGAAAACTCCAGGACATAAAATATATGCCTTGCATGTCGTGCCAAGCCTACAAGTAACTGTAAGAATCTGTTGTTTTTGATAGCGAATGAATGATTTCATTTTCTGCAGTTATTTATAACATGCAATTGATGCAAATATTGTTAGAAGTTTCTCTTCTATGGGCGTGTCATAATTACGCTTTTACACAACTGCACGAGATACATATTTTACACTCCTTAACGGTTAAACTTAGCATTAGCAACTTTGTGAAATTTACAGGTCTATAACACGACATTAACAGGTTTCTGATAAGAAATATTAATTTCAAATTCAAAATACTTGTTTTGTGAAAGTACTAGTCAATGTTTTCTCAAATTAAAATCGTTTATGGAATAAGTGGGTATGACCAGAACTGACCGTAGGCGTGCTGACCTCTGATAAGTGGTAGTTGAAAGGGAAAACCTTGTACTGACAGAACCTTAGATAAAAATAACAACTGGATGGACAAGTTAGGAATGAGCAAAGATCGAGAGTGGATAGGTCAGATACGAAGTCAACAGTATGCAAGTCCTTTAACGAAAGCTGCCTTTCTAAAAATGCTGACAGTTTTCTAAATCTATAGTTAACTCATCAACATGGTAATTTCTAAACAAGCCGCATGCCTTCAAACTTGTTGATGTTAGTTTTTCCATAACGACGTTATAGTTTAATGGTTAATTAATTGATTTACATATGTGTTGACAAGAATTAATGCCATGGACCATGTGTAGTTTATAGGCTTGATGCATTTATAAATCAGAAAAGCTTATAGCCACTTAACCAGTTGACCAACTAAGACTAAAAATAAAAACAAACAACGAACATCATATTGATGAAACCCGGAATATTAATCATATTGTGTAAATATATCTGCACGTGTTCCTAGACGTGTTTGTTTATTACTGATATTAACATTGTTTTTTTCTTTGTTTCCAGATACGGCTACTAGTCATAATACAACTGATAAAATCCACCCGCTGTCAAAATGGATTCGCTGAGCAAGACATTCTCCGTTACCAACAGATGGCTTCCAACGATGGCCAAGTTGAGACCATCACGGGCTACAATAACATCTTACAGAGAGACCTAAACACCCCCCAGTCTTTAAGTTCAGCCAACATACAATATAACATCAATGATGACTCTAACAAGGACAATAACTACGGTCGAACGTTTTACTCGAGGAGCCGAAAGATCTACAGAATTAAGAACCCGTTTCAGCAACAGATTGAAGAAACAGAGAAGCAACCAGAGAATACGGAGTCACAGGACAGCGGCGCAGGGGCTAGTAACCAGTATGCATCCATGCAGTTTTCCCTACCACCGGAGGAATTTCTCCAGCAACTGAGAGCAGAGAATCAGTACTACCAACAAACACAGATGTCTACCCCAGCTCCGAGCTTAGGGTATACAGCCACACCGCAGCCACAGTACCAATACTCGACAGTCTCTCCATCTAATTACGATAACAACAACCAACAGAATAATCAAATACCGTTAGAGCCTAAAGCATCAATTGGTCAAACATTCTTGTCTAGTCCGAGTCCTTACCAGTACAGTACACCGAATTCGTTTTTAGATAGCGTACAAAGTACTCCTTCGCCATTGCCATCTTATTTGTCAACACCATTGAACAATGGTCAATACAGTGGGACGCAGTCTAGTTCATACGTTTCTAGTTCATCACCAATATACCTTTCTAGTCCGTCGAATTTACAGTCATATGTATCGTCACCTTTATCAGTCATACAAACTGGGTCGCCCGATTACAACAATAGAGTTACGACAACCATTGGTAATAATGTCGTGAGTTATGATAGTAATGACCAGAATAAGAAGATGCAAATAGACCATTATGATTACGCTGGCAACGGAGTAAGGTACCCGAACAATATGCAACAACAATATCAAAACGAGTACTCATCGTCATCGACAACCACTACGGCCTCATATCAAGACCAATTACGGGAATCATGGGCGAACGCTATGAATTCCAACATCAATGCAGCCTCAAAATCCTTACAAGAGAGTCAATATAACCCGTATCAAAATTATCAGTATCAAAATCCTCAACAGGAATCAAGGTTAGACCCAAATTCCGATAATAGCAATAGTGATACACATCGCATCGGTAGTATGGCTGCAGCTAACAACCTATTTGTAAATTATGTACAGCCTGATAACCAAATGTTAAATAACCTGAAAGTTCGCACGAGAGACCTAGAACATGAAACAGGACAAACTCAAGATTTATACTCCAACGGTGACTTCGGATGGAAACTGACAGGTAAAAAACCTTTGATTGAATATAGTTCTGGGTATCCCCCAAGGTACTCCCAGTTCCAGCAAACTGATGTCCCAGTTAGCCAGATGAATTTTCATATGGAAACTGGTAAGCCTTATAATTACGACCAAGTCTCTAAGTCAGGCACAGAAGCTATTGAAGCTCAAGAATTTGCTAAAGCAGCAGCCAAAGCACATGAGAGATTGAAGCAACAGCAACAACAGCAGCAGCAACAACAACAGCAACAGCAGCAACAACAACAACAGCAACAGCTTTATGGAAACACAAATAACTACGGATCTTCTAATGGTAACTCAGATATAAACAGCGGAGGATATTTCGGCAACAGTGATAAACAGAAAAATAAATACAATGATAATTCAAACAATCCTTTCTTGTACAACACACAAAATGATCTTATAACAGCATCTCCTTATTTCCTTTCGACACCGCGAGAAAACCTAGACGGTAAGCCAAAACTACCGTTTGACCATGATAAGGCATTGAAAAATATCGTCCCAATAGATGTGTCGAATGTAGTGGCTAATTCTGATCCCTCAAAGTCTGGATCTAGTTTGGACAATAACGGCCGGTACACTTCCAGCAATTATGGGAAAGATCAATCAGATCAAAATATAAGACAGTACATAAGACCTGTTACGGATTCATTTTATAAAGATAAAAATGCTATCTACGGCTTTAACATTAAAACTAAATCTGATGACTATTTAACACCTGACAACATGAAACAACAAATAGAGTCAACTTTTTACGGTAATAAGCCACAATCCCAGGAATCTAGTTTTAATTCAGGAAGTTACTCTGGTTCGCAAGGACTTAGTAGTTATTTATCTCAGCAACCAAATAACTATCAAGATAATTTACAACCACAGAGCGCTCAACAATCAGGGTACAATCGTAACCAAAATCAACTGCCGTCAGATATAGCCAGCATTTTAAAATTTAATGACATCCCATACAAATTGACTCAAGGTATGGCCAACGATGCTTTAAAGTTACACAATATCAATTTCGACCAAGGGATTATACCAACTCCACTGCCTATGAGAATCAATCAAAATGTAGGGAGCCATCAGCTTGACGTCACGACTAGCTTACTCAACAAGTTACTATTAAATAAGCAACAGGCTATGAACAGACCAGAAATAGATACCAGCTTATTATCCACAATCAATGGTTTTAAAGTGGCGAACCCATTTAATGTAGACCTGAAATTGGTAGCAGACATGTTAAAAGGCAAGCCTACTGTAGATGATTCGCAAATGATGACAATGAGAGACCAATATTCTAAACCAGCACCAATGAAATTTGATCTATCGCAGTTACAATTCTTATTAAAAAATGAAAACAGTGGAGGGTTAGCACCGATTAACGATGGACTTAGTGCGCTCGGTGGGTCCTATATGGATATTTACAACAACGGAAGATTTCCTTACCAAGGTGTAAAATACTCTCGCAGTCAAGAAGAGGAAGAAAGTATTGTACCTATTGCTGACGCATCAAGTACCCACCCCATAGGTGCTGTCATAGAACAAGACGATTCAGCCAGTGAAAGAGAAGTTAGCTCAGCGTCAGATTTAACAGGACAAGGTGACGATATTTCAAGTACTTTCGAGGATAGTAGAACAAAAAGCCGTTATATGTCTGGATCTAGAACAATAAATGAGAGGCATAGACACCCTAATATGTTAACTGGACGACATTCGTATCCAAGAAAGTATCCGAAGTCTGAAGTCGATGAACCTTATCCTTTGTTAAAACCTCCTCCGCCTCACTCACCTATGGGTCGCGGTGGTCACATAAAAATGGAGAAACATCCTCCTCGCAGGAGGCGCGTTAACAAACCGAAACTTCTTAGAATTATGAAGACTGAGCCGTTGTTTGAGGCTGGTGCTGAAACCGAAAGTTTAGAAACATCTGTACCAATACTATTGCGACCGCCACCACCGGTTGCGGAGTCAAAGTCTGATACTGTTGGTGCCGACGATACCACGTAGAGTAGGTATTATATCTTAGAGTACTTTCTGAACTGATGTACAATGTTCTATATTGTATTTGTTTTAAAGTTGTTATTATTTAATTTACCTACTGTAATTACATAGCTTTGAAAAGAATTCATTGGACTGCTTAAAACGATTGTATTATTAAAATTTGGCATTTATTTTTTATATTTAAGGTTTAATATTATTGTTAAGACTTGCTACGGTTTTGTACATAACATCTATGTATGTTAACGCGTCTATATTTCGTAGACGAAAATGTATTGTAAATATTTGTTCTTATGATAATTTTGTTCTAATTTTATTGTTGTGATAAGTTATATTTATAGCTGTTGAGGTTGTTGTTAATTTTTGTAAGTATTTTCGATGTTTTACAAAAATAAAATATAGAAATAAACTGCGTATTATTTGATTTACGTTCAGTCTCTCTTGTAATTGTTTCTGAAGTTTTTCACGCACATATCAATAGTTCAAGTGATGCATGTTCGCAAACAGTAAAAAAAACTTTGCTACTGTATCACGTTATAAATCTGTCTCAGTATAATTTTCTTCTGATTTCTCCCGAACAATGTTAACGATATGTTACGAAGGCTAATGTCAACGAGACAGAAAATTACGTAATTAAGTGCTAATTATTACGAGATGAGAATTAAAAATGAAATCGATTTAGTTAACACGAACAACGTAATCTTAGTTATGACCATGAGCATCACATTATAATCGTAATAGAGGCGACAATTCATTCATAGTAAGCTTACTTTAACGTAATATACGACAAGCATTCAATGAAGTTATTACCTGTCAATAAGCACCATAGAAGACCACACAAATTAATTTTAAGACACCCGCACAGACGATCAATCTCTGATTGATTCTGACTGATTAATGGACTCTTAGGCTGAAATATTACTGGCCAGCAGTTTAGAAGTTTATAAAGATGGATTGTATGTAAAATAAGAGAAATGAAAGGAAGAAGAGTAAATGATGCATAACAGAGGTGAATAGAAGAAATAACTTCAAAAATACAGACTTATCATAAAGGAGATGAAGGTATTCATAGACTGTAGTAGTCAGCAATAAAGGAATAGACTCTTGAGTGAGTTCGATTGCGATTGGACGTTTATATTCACCCTGCTTTTACAAAACACCAATTTTAATAATCACATTTTTACCCACAAATAGCTATCCTACTAATATTATAAACGTGAAAGTATGTATGCATGGATGTTTGTTACTCTTTCACGCAAAAACTACTGAACGGATTTGGCTGAAATTTGGTACACAGATAGTTTATTCAGATAGTTTATTCCTACTAATATTATAAACGTGAAAGTTTGTATGGATGGATGTTTGTTACTCTTTCACGAAAAAACTACTGAACGGATTTGGCTGAAATTTGGTACACAGATAGTTTATAACCTGGATTAACACATAGGATAGTTTTTATCCCGATTTTATGTTCCCTTGGGATAATTTTGGAGTTGAAGCGGGTGAAGCCGCTGGCAACATATATTATAACGTCATTAATTACTAATAATTAATTTAAAAAAACGCATTGCATTTACTGATATGCGTTAAATGTAATGAAATATTGTGTGTTCTCGCGTGCGTCTCGCTTTCTGCCCGCGTCGTCCGATGGGACTCGCCACGCGTCTCGTTTTGTGATCAATTCAAATTATGAAACGCATTGGTCATTATAATTGGCCAATCGTTTAGAGCATCTGTCGCGATGCGCTGGTTTGCATGAGACTGAGATTACTCGACCGGTTTTTCCAAAGAGATATCTTTTTAAGAGACTCTACTGCTGCAAGATGACAAGTACGTACAATCATCATGCATTCTAGTAAGTAGATTTTTTCTAAAGGACCCTGTTAGTGCTGAGAATTCGTCATAAGAGCTGGTATCCTGAAAGATTTAAAGTGAACCTAAATAGGATTAATTTAAAAATGGAAATAGAGTGTGCGTAATCATAGCAGAGGCAAGAGCATTTCTCCAAATCTGAATATAAGAAAAATTAAATAAGTAAAGGTTTTGTAAATTGACCTACATAGTTTAATAACGTCATGGCTAAGAAAAATCTTATATTTTGCCAAAAATACGCCCATAATGTGACTTTCATTTGTCATAATTATAAAGTTATAACTTTCTAAATATAATATTTTTCGACGCCCTGTAATCTTTAGTTTTATTTCGATCATTTTCGTAAATATTTTTTGTAGTATTTTAGTAATTAGTTATGTTCATTATGTTAGAAATTTCTAAATATTGATAGTTTTAACCTTTGTAATCTGTGTAGTAAAGTTATTAGCATATTAATAAAGATTGACAGCGATCAACTGTTGAACTCGGGCCTTGGAATTAACCTCACGATTGCCTGACGACTTACTTAGAACAATAAATCAGCTTTGTTGAGAAGAGGTTTTATGGAATACTAGCTGTGCCCGCAACTTTGTTCGCGTGGATGTCGGAATTTAACAATGAATTTTTTAGTTGCAAGCGCTTAATTCAGGCCACGTTTTTCATATAAACCGTGCATTTAGAATTTTCTTAGATTAATCAAAAATATTTGACACTTGTATTCCAGGTTTATGCAGAACTATTTTCCTAATGCCCGCTATCACCACACCATTCCATTCCATTCTGTTCTACTCTATGATCCCTTTAAATATTGCTTTAATTAATTTATATTTTTTATATTATGTGAACCGATTACGATGACTCAAAATACATAATGTTACTTCAATTCAAACACGTCTATTCCAGGTTTTCTTTTAACGCCATCTGCCGTGCGTTGTAGTGAATTCGAAGTTAGATCGCGCGACTGACGTACGAAATCAAATTGTGAGACCAAAGTGCACCCGTAATTTTACTTCTAAAACACTTTAAATTCAAATATCTTTTGATAGACTGAACCGATTCCAATGAAACAAAAACTAAATTCCTCTCCAAGTTACGCTTAATCGTCGTGTATAAAAGTTATCTACATTGATTTCGTACATTTTACGTGATGCTCGGACAAATAAACATACAAACAGACAAACAGACAAAAATTCTAAAAATGCTAGAAATGGTTTCTATTGGTTGTCCTTTAATACCCTGGCTATATTTTTTGAGTTTTTTCTTAATGTACAAAAATAACTTTTCTACAGTTTTATTATATGTATAGATAGAATATAGAATATAGATAGAATGACAGAAAGATATTTAAAAGATCTGAGATGCAAGCACGAATGCGTGACGTAAGTAAAAATATGTAAAAACTAACTTCGATTTTATTTTTATATGATATTAATATACTTTGATGGTAACAAGGGAATCTACTTGTCTTTTTTATAGCTGTATTATAACAATGATTTCATTTTGAGTAAAATATTTTAATATAATAATAAATACATTTCTGCACATATTTTTGTCCGAATTATAGAACTAAAAAAATCAATTACAAGACTCTTTGATTTTATCATTATGTATGCCTATTTGATCTTATATTCTAAAGACAAACTCATCAAATGAGTCTACCGCCCAGGGCGGGACGGGAAGGACTGTCAGACTCGTACTGACTATAATCCACTGTGTTCCTTCAAAAGCACTTCACTTTTCAGTGTCACGATTTCCTGATAAGACAGTCCCGCGACCTCGATAAGCTTTGACCTTTTAAGGGACCCATTATATTGCTGACAGCTCTTCGAGGCGTGCATGTCACGTGATAATCGTGACCAGGACATGGTCCTGATCGGACGGCAAGTCACCCATTACTCGCCGTCTGCATATCCACGTTCGACCGCATCATCATCATCATCATCTCAGCCATAGGACGTCCACTGCTGAACATAGCCTCCCCTTTAGATCACCACACATACCGGTTGGAAGCGACTTGCATCCAGCGTCCTCCGACCGCATGCTCGCGCATCTTCCTGGAAAAGCCAAAATGTAGAGCATGAATCACCATAAAGTTTCACTTGCCACAAGTAAGTAGGTAAGAAATCTCGGATTCTAATAGCAAGTAGATTGACAGGTTGCTATTATAAGTTATCTCAATTCTCGCAACTCACATAATAATTTTACATAATACAACATAAAACTAAGACTAGTCATTTTGTTTCCATTTTGAGGCAGAGGTTCAAGCTATGGACTACAAATGGAAGATCCAAAATTTTTTTTGACTGACCTCTTGGTCTAGTGGTTAGTGACCCTGACTGCTATGCCGGGGGTCGTGGGTTCGATTCCCACCCAGAACAAATGTTTGTGTGATGAGCACGATCATTTGTTCTGTGTCTGGGTGTAATTTATCTATAATATGTATGTATTTAGAAATATATAAGTATGTTTATCAGTTGTCTAGTACCCATAAGACAAGCTCTGCTTAGCTTGGGACTAGATGGCGTTGTGTGATAGTTGTGGAATATTATTATACAAAAAAACTAAAAAAAAAAACGACGGCACGGTTAGTGCAGTGGCTGAGCGATTGGACTACATGCTACACTGCGCGTCGCGGGTTCCATTCCCGCACGGAGCAAATATTTTTATGATCTACAAGTAGTTGGTTCGGGTCTGGGCGTTTGTGTATGTGAGTTTATATGTTTGTTAACGCACCCACGACCCAGGAGAAATTCCTCGCGGGTCTGTGAAAACAGATAAACGTGACTCTAAAACGAAAAAGGATATCGAATGATCACTGTAGAATACGGTAGATTTGAGTTAATACGAGTCATTTCGACAGGCCTGTTGGTCTAGTGGTTAGTGACCCTGACTGCTATGCGGTCGTGGGTTCGATTCCCACCCAGGACAAATGTTTGTGTGATGAGCATAATCATTTATTCTGTGTCTGGGTGTAATTTATCTACAATGTAGATATGTATTTAGAAATATATAACTATGTTTATCAGTTGTCTAGTACCCATAACACAAGCTCTGCTTAGCTTGGGACTAGATGGCGTTGTGTGATAGTTGTGGAATATTATTATACAAAAAAAACTAAAAAAAGAAAAAAAAACGACGGCACGGTTAGGGCAGTGGCTGAGCGATTGGACTACATGCTACACGGCGCATCGCGGGTTCCATTCCCGCACGAAGCAAATATTTTTACGATCTACAAGTAGTTGGTTCGGGTCTGGGCGTTTGTGTATGTGAGTTTATATGTTTGTAAACGCACCCACGACACAGGAGAAATTCATCGCGGATCTGTTAAAACAGATAAGCCTGCCCCTGGAACGAAAAGGGGTATCGAATGAGCACGGTAGAATACGGTAGATTTGAGTTAATACGAGTCATTTCCGTTACATCCAGGGGCTTTTTTTTAAGATTTTCAACTTTACGCGCTGGGGTATAAAAATGAAAATGTATTGGTGACTGATGAACGATAACGATTGTCGTCTACTATCGTCTGCTGTTTGACTAAGGCCCAAGGGCGGTAGGACTCAGATTCGGTTTCAGATTTTACCATCCAAAGAAATAAAAAAAAAAGGATTGAGGATTGATTGGAGATCTTTGAGTTGTGAGCTATGGTTTGTGTCATATTTAATTTTTTATTTTATTTTTCGTATGCTTTTCTTGTACCATTTGGCCAAGACCTTATTTTGTTGTTGGTGAACCTGACATACATAAATAAGAGTCTTCTTTTTTATTTTATTAGCACCAATGAGGCTCGGATTATAAAAAAAAATAGATTCGACGACGAACGAGATACTATTTGAATCTGCATAAATTACCATAATTGAAACAAAATAAGATTGGCTAGACTTAGATACTTTATTTAGCAAATGTGAAGCTTTTAAGGATCTTTAATAGGCATGAGAATAACAAAGGAAGACTTCCGTTTTGATTTCATTTCAATATTTAGGTCAAAAAGATTTCACATGCATTTTTTTTAAATTTAGTCACAATAAAGTCACTAAATGTACACATGCACAATATTACGCGAAACACAAATAAAGAAAATGACGTCACTTCTAATAAATTCATAAAATTGATTACCTATCAGACAAGTGACGTCACACGCAGACGCCACGTCACACAAGAAAGCATATTAGAGCCAATTTGGGAATTTCAAATAAAAAAAATAAACTACAACTTTTTTTCTTTTGCAAAAATAAGATTTTTTTGAAAACAGTAGATATTTTGGCACGTCAAGCTCTGCCTATCTTTTCCCAACTATGTTGATGTCGGCTTCCAGTCGAACTGGATGTATCTAGTTGTTTATCAATATTCTTTATGGAGCTACTGCCCATCTGATCTCCACAACTTATTAACTGGGTAATACCAATTGGTAGGATTGTTTGTTAGACCTTCGAGCCTTCTAACTAACAATAAAGACCAGCAAAGATCTACAAATAGCAGTCGGGACCGACGGCTTCACATACTTTCCGAGGCTCGGAGGAAATACGCTATGATAGATGGGCAACCATCCGTAGACCAAAACTCGGCAACCGCGGCTTAACCTAGAAGATCGACCTGTGCGGCTGTAAGTATTCAGCTACGAGCTCCTTGATACTTTAGCACGTAATAGTATTTTTTCTCGTTAACGCTAATCATTGATCTGCCCACACCTACCTACTGAACGGATAAGATGAAAGGTACAATCTTCATTAATATTAGAAGAGGAATGATTTGTATTTGTGTGTGTGTATGTTTTTAATGGCAAAAACCTGTAGTTAATATCTAGATACTTAGTTATCATTCCGGTATCATAATTCCGTGTGAGTTCTCTAGCGATTAAAATAGTACTACATATATCCGGTTTTAAACCTTAATATATATTTATACTAGCGGCCCGTCCCGGCTTCCACGGGTGGAGGACCCGGTCTAAAATTTGAGATTTAAACTATCCTATCTCTCAAGTTGGATCGAACTGCACATGGTGTGCGAATTTTATTATAATCGGTTAAGTGGTTTAGGAGTCGATTGTGACACGAGATTTATATATATTAAGATTATATTTAAAACATTGCTGTGAGGCAGGAATTTCTCCTGTATCGTGGGTGCGTTTACAAATATTATAAACTCACATACACAAACGCCCAGACGCGAAGCAACTACTTGTGGATCACACAAATATTTGCTCCGTGCGGGAATCGAACCCCGGACACGCAGCGCAGCAGTTCAATCGCTCAATTATTTACCATGTATATTATTTGTTTTCAGTAAACTAGTGCTACAGTCAAATTAACTTATCACTGTTGGTCGGATTATGACTTTGGTCGACTACCTATGAAGAACTCAACAGCTTGCCCGACTTTGGAATTGACCCAGATCCTCTTGTTCAGCAATCGTGCTTGCAACCACTAGAGCAACGAGACTTACATATTGACTGCAATTTTGACAAAACGTTACTTATCATACAGTGGTTTGATTATATGAATACGAACTAGAATCGTAGTTTCTTTGAATTATTCTGATGATCCCATTTCTCACTTATGTCTTAATTTATTTCCATAACATGCTTTACCATCGTTTTGAAATTCCACATAACAACCTCAATATTAAAATAGAATATTAAACACTATTACGATACTCAGACCTTCTCAATGTCACTTCAGTTAGAAATCGCCATAATATGGATACCAATACAACATAAGCTCATTCAGTAGAGCAGGCATTGAGTAACAGATGAGTATAATGTATTCACAACTCAAGTATACGTTGCTTCCGTTAGAAAAGGAAAGAATACTCAGAAACCTGTTCGTTTACTCTCGTTCTCAACGCGAGCTGACCCACACGCGACATCGATATAAATAAGATGGAAGTATACGACATCATCACAAACAAGCGTCGCCTGTTACAGTCGACACAAGTTCACCTCGTAGCCAGCGGTTAGCTCATCACTATGGCTACCTTTGTAAGTATTCACAACAAAAAAACACTGACAGCTAAGGATGTAGGATGAAATCTCAAAAACTAAATCATTCCTTTCTTTCCAGATGAAACTGACTTGCTTAGCCATCCTATTGAGCAGCACCTACGCCGGCATCCTCCACGGACATCATCATGATGACCATTCTGGCAGTTTATCCGGTGGTTATGCCTCTGGTTACTCCAGTTTCTCGCCTAGCAGCTTCCCTGCTGGGTCATTACCTTCAGCCACTTACTCCGGATCAGGATTGAGCCACGGTGGACTATCCCACGGCGGTAGCATCCTGGAGTCTGGATCCCATGGATATGGACACGGTGGTTCTGGATTAGGCGGTGGACAAATCATCAGTGGTGGACATGGACTCGAAGGTGGACTTGCTCTTGGAGGCGGCCTCGCACATGGTGGTTCTGGGTTCGGTGGAAGCGGTCTCGGCGGTGGCTCTTTGATCGGCGGATCCGGTCTTGGCGGTGGCTCTTTGATCAGTGGCTCCAGCATCAGTGGTGGTTCGGGATTCGGTGGATCTGCTATCGGTAGCGGACCCGGATTAGCTGGTCCAGGACTCGGCGGCCCTGTCCCCATTGGTGAAGCCCCACCCCCAGGCCTTAAGGCTCCCGTCATCGATGAGATCCACGGTCTTGCCAACGGAAACGGCGCTCCCACGCAGTACCGCGTTCGTGAAGAGCCCTACCAGGTCTTCAGGGAGGTGACCCACAGAGTTCCCCAGCCTGTGCCTTACCCCGTTCCCCAGAGAGTCGAGATCCCCGTGCCTCAGCCCTACCCCGTCCAAGTGCCACATGTCAAGAACGTTCCAGTGCCAGTAGTTAAGATCCAGCACGTCAAGGTTGACAAACCAGTCCCCTACCCCGTTGAGAAGATCGTGAAAGTCCCATACGAGAAGGTTGTGCACGTGCACGTTGACAACCCCGTTCCCGTTGAGAAGATCGTCGAAGTACCAGTTGTGAAGCTGATCAAGGTGCCCGTACCTCATGTTAAGAAGTACGCCGTCCCAGTTGTGAAGACTGTCCACCACAAGGTCCACCAGAGCCATGGACACGGACATGGCCACCACAGCCATGGTTGGTCCGGTTGGTAATTCTGGATGACCAAAGAAATCCATGTACATAATAATATCGTCACATACCTAGTCCGGTCTGTTGTAAATATAATTGCTTCATAGCTCATCGTGAGGCTGCACTCTAGGGTGATAACTAAGTCATTAATTTTAGTGAATATGCTGACAGTGTGTTCAAATACTTATAATGTTTGCTGTATATAGTAACGTTATGCTTTATAACTTTAATAAAAAATATAAGTTTCCAAAGAATTTTTGATTTTATTTATCCCTCTCAACAATGAAAATTGGAGCAAACTAATTTCCAAAGTAGCTTTCGATAAACAATATATTCAATCACAATAGCCAGAAGTTATATGTTAAATAAATAAAAGTATTACAGGAACTGAACATTCGTACGGTGAGAAAATCGCTCTAGTACGAATTTGTCGATTTTGAATAAACATGATTTAGAGTAGGTAACTTGTGGCACTCTGAACACAAATTACTGTAAATCATGCGATTCTTATGTGATGTTGTCACAGGGTGAACAACAATAGCACGTGTTATTATTTAGCTCATTTAGTAACCAAATCATTAGGTTTTTATTTTGTGTGGCCAGAATCTTGACACCCAGCATAATCTGGACAAAACACCAAAATTTAAATTTACTCAGCTTGAAGTCAAACAATGAACTACATACCACTCGACTGTCTTGCCAAGTTACCGCTACCCTCCGGGGTCGCGGGTCTTATACCATCACCGTGACCCCGGAACATAAAGGGCTATCGAAGGACACCGTGGATTTTAGTCAGTACAAGTCTGACAGTACCTCTCGCCCTGCCCGGGGTGGGAGGTCTCATTTGATGATTTTACCACGTAAAAAAAAAAAAAAAAGTTACCGCTACCCTAGAACACAAAATGCCACAGAAGATTCAGGGTTGGTTTTTAGTCAGTTCAGACTGAACCCTCCCCCGCCTTGGGTGGAGCGGAAGGGTGTGTCAACCCTATTCCTAAAATTGTTCTCTACGTTCCTCGGTCACAGTAACCTGCTTAGACCTGCTGCAACCTGTGGGACCGACCTGTGGGAGCTCCTTCAGTTTGTTTTTTCTCAACACTGGTTAGACGGATCATCAGGCATCTCAACTTGCCGAAAATAGGGGCGCGCCAACGGTTCCCAGGCATAGCGCGCAAATCCTGGAGGGGGCAGAAATGGCCAGACCAGGACCACATTTGGCCAGAAAAGGCAGCAGTTAAAGAAGTTTGCATTTGACTAGCCCTTAATCCTACGGAACTGCTTCTATTACACCGCGACAGGGTCGTTACTGAATGGCAATGTAAGTCTCTTTTATGTACGTATAATTGTGGATGAGGCGAAAGGAGTATGTAAGGATCGTAGCAGGTAGCGCTTCGTTGTTTCTGCTTACCCATATAGGAAGATAGCGTCAGTTTATGTATGTATGTATGTTTTTTTGGGGTTAAAAATCAACAAATGAGTCCTCCTGTGTGGAGTGGAGAAGACTGTGCTGTGGCCTAATAACCATCCTGTTTCATTTGCCCTTCGTGTTTTAGTGACATCTTACACAACAATACAACAAAATTAAAACGGAGATTAATCTAGCTATAAATAAATCTCAGTAACATTTGAGATTGAATGAGGTTGATCTAGTAGGTGGGCTTTTCACTTACTTACGAAGCCCATGAGACCTTAGAAATGATAAATCATCGTTTAGTTTTAAATCGCCGTTTAGTTTACGTAATACAGTGATTCATTGAGAGAAACCAAACCAAAATAACACGTTATAAGTATTTGTAGTGTACGTTATAGATCGTAACTGAAGATCACTTATTATGCCTTTTCCGGTAACAAACAAACTTGGTAGCTGGTATATAGCAGGCCGCACGTCAAGTTTTATTAAGACCATTTTTTTTACAACAGTGGCTTAAATATAGTAATTAATAGAAAATTCATGAAAATTACACAAAACATTACTTTTTAATTGAAGATTTTCCAGAAAAGTATGTTAAAGTTGCCATGTCATGAAAGAGTTTCAGTCCAAAATGACCTATTTTCCGCTGATGAGGTATTCCACATAGGGCACCCGCTGACTATAGCACCTGAGCTACTGGCACCTTGTCTATTCCACATAAGACTCCAGTTTAAATTTTTCGCAGGTGCCATGTGTCGTAAGTTATGCGTTTCAGCCACAGTTTAATTCAAAGATGTGTGACATTTGAATAAGCTATGAAAATATAGTACGTTACAATACCACATAGTCCAACCGGCAACCCTAAATAGCGTTTATTTATTCATAGCGTATCTTCATTTATTAACTAACTAATAAAACTAATTACCGAGTCTCAATATGGGCATATAACTACAAAGTAGGTCAATAAGTTTAATATATTTACAATTATGTAAATCATGCGACAAAGCGGAAATGGACACATTGAAAACTGTTTGATTTACGTTCATATTCCCACGAGCAGGAGAAATCGGAAACTTTATATCGTGCCTACTTATTATAATAACAAATACATATTTACATCATAGGGTACTATTGATGTAATCTTCAGAAATCTTCATTAGCCTAGCCTTAACAAGATACTCCTAGCCTTAATACGGATGGCGTAGTGACTGACTGATCGACTGTTGCACAGCGTGTCGCGGATTCAATCCCCGCACAGAACCAATATTTGTATGACCTACAAATAGTTGTTCTTTTCTGGATGTTTGAGTTTGTGTGTTTCTATGTTTGTAAAACATACGAAACAGGGGAAATTCCGATTAAGGAGTAAAGTTAAAAAATAAATAGGTAACTTGAAGTCGGCTTTCAGTCTAACCGGATGCAGCTGAATACCAGTATAATAAATGATACAACTGCCTATCTGATCTTCATAACTCAACATAATTCTGTAACATGATACATTAAGTAAGACTCGCTATTGAACTTTCTTGTGTCTAACAATGGGGGGTTAAACTCCATTTACACTAAGTAAGAACTTTCATGCGAGTTGCATGCAAGTTTGACAACATTGCGGAATATTAATGGGCCTACCACACGCACAAGTTTCACCACAGTTTTAACTGCGCAGCCTTCCTGCATGAAATAACTGTACGGAATGCTAGAAATGTCAATCCTCTTCCGAACAATACCGGTAAGATAGATGGAGGTATTCCACTTAGGGCACCCAATGACAATGGCACCTGATCTACTGATACCTTATCTATTGGACATATGGCTCTTGTCAAAATTTTTCGCAGGTGCCAGGTGCCCTAAGTGGAATACCTGGTTTTATCTTGTAGATCGATCTCATCATGTCAGCCAGTTACCGTAATGTCGTCCAATGCTAAATGTTTATCTCCTCCAAAGAGCGCCAAAGAGAAAAATGATCGACCCAAGGGCTGGTTATTATTTATCTTATCTTAATATATATAAATCTCGTGTCACAATGTTTGTCCTCAATGGACTCCTAAACCACTTAACTGATTATAATAAAATTCGCACACCATGTGCAGTTCGATCCAACTTAGGAGATAGGATAGTTTAAATCTCAAATTTTAGACCGGGTCCTCCACCCGTGCGAAGCCGGGACGGGCCGCTAGTATAATATATAGACCCTCTTATCGTTAGAGGATCTAGGATTCTTGGCTTCCATTACAGTATAATATAACTCTAAGAGCGCTTTCAAACTAGCTTTTATCCAGCGCAAACATTTATCGAATGCCTTTGCTGGACAAACGCTAGTGTGAAGGCGCTCTAACTCCCCATAACGGGACTTCTTTTACATTTTTATCCACTTCTATATAAATCTATCGACTACTATAAATAAACATTATGAGGCAGAAAAGCTTGCCCAACTTAATTTGCAAGGGCAGAAATGAAGTAAACTAAACATTCATATTTAAATGAGACGTGAGGAAATACGAACATCTGTTTTACGTTTGACATTTCTATTTTTAAATAAAGCGAGTCGTTAGCAGAATTTTGCCCATCCCTTTCAATTTCTCTTTTTTTGCATATATTATCTTGCCAAAGTTGGTTTATAATTAGGTCATAGGTCAACAACAGTATCTAATTGCTATAGGTAACATAGTGGAGAATAATGTTCTGACTTGACTTTTTTTTTCATAATAAAATCAGTAATTAAATAACTTTCGTAGTAAAATCATCATAATGAGTCCTCCCTTCCAGGGTAGGGCAGGAGGGACTGTCAAACTTGTACTAACTAAAATCTCCGGTGTCCTTCAATAGCCCTTTACGTTCGTTGGGGTCACGGTAATTCCGTTAATGCCGCGACCCCGATATGCCTGACTTTGGCGTTTGTTTATGACGAAGCAGGCTGTCTGCATCGTCTTACCTGAGCCGACAACCCTGTTTCTTTATAATAGCACCCTTAGCCTGTAATCCACCAAGCAGTTATGAAGCATGTCACATGTCTTCGATTTTTTTTGGATCTAAGATCATGCAGGTTTCCTCACCATGTTTTGCTTCACTGTTTCAAGAGCAGTGGTGAAGAAACAAATTAGTTAAGTATTAAATTAGTAAGTTTCGTACCCACGACATAATCTCGTAGCTCCTTACCACATGACACAGTAAATGAGTAGTTTTCAGTGCGTTACTGAAAATTCTTAACACGTACGTATGATTACGTTGGGAAGAGGATATATATTTTTTTAATCTTTATCTAGAAAACTGGAACAAAAAAATAATAAACATATCGGGCCATCCATCACTTACATTTTATTGTACAACTTATTTAGACAGGTTTTGGCGTAATAATGGCGGCTTTCTAGTTATAAAAAAGTATTAGGCGTATACTTCTTATATTAGGTAATTTCTGTGGATAGAGCAAGTGGACTACTTTTTCCACATACATGTTTTTGTTTACCATGCAAGTACATGAAGTATACAAAAAAGTTAACCTAAAATATTATTATACTAGCTGTTGCCAGCGGCTTCACCCGCTACAACTCCAAAATTATCCCACGGGGACATAAAATCGGGATAATAACAACTATCCTATGTGTTATCCAGGTTATAAACTATCTGTGTACCAAATTTCAGCCAAATCCGTTCAGTAGTTTTTGCATGAAAGAGTTACAAACATCCATCCACACATACAAACTTTCACGTTTATAATATTAGTAAGAAGTAGGATTATTATTTTTTGAGATGGATGTGAATGACTGACAGACACGTACCAACTTAAATCGACCCGTCCTTAATAGACCACTGTAGCTTCTGAAAACATTTCCGCAGCCCATCTTAAGTCCGACCCAGAGTCTAAGAGACCTTCCTCACGAAATAAACGCAACATATTGAATTACAAAAAGTATACATTAAACTATAAAACCAATAGGATGCTATTGGTTTCATAGTTTAATGTATACTTTTGTTAGTAACTAAGATTTTTAATTTAAGTAATGTTTGCGAACGCGTTCAAACAATACCCATTGGTGCTTGAAAACTCGAGACTTTTCAATGATTCTGTATCACTGAAATGTTTTGCGTTGCAGTGCTGAAAGCAGAAGAACTTAGTGAAAGCTGAGGATAGCACTCGATTTATTATTTTGTTGCGATTAAAATAAATTATACATATATAAAGAGACTATAAATGTTGAATCTGTTCGCTTTCAACAGTCATCATTGACCAAGCTAAAAAAAAATATTTCAAAAGTCGAATTAAATGAGAAGATTATTTTGAAATGAGAAGCATCAACAGCCATAAACGATGACACATTAACTGATGCACTGAACTACTATTCCAATTTCAAAATAATCTATTACAAAATGTGTTGCAGTAAATCAATACAGTGAATTAATTTATGACATATTGAGACATAAAGAAAACTCACAATATTAATCTAACATGAGAAAAACTTTGACACTTCTTTATACAATTGCCTTGGATTAAATATATTCATTTTGTAGTGAGGCAACATTCCCTCGGCAGATGGTTTTCTAGACCTTTGAGACACAGTTTCCCTTGCATAATCATAGAAAACGATGTTAATGAGATCACTATAGAAATTAACATATTTTAGTATCAGTGACGTAGAGGATACAACGATGTCCGTTCGAGTTAACTCTAATGTATGCATAGGCGTTGATGGAAAGAGCCAGTTGTATAAATATGTGCGGCCGTTCGATGTCAAAGCACAAGCAACCGACACTCGGCAGGGACAACAACTAGCTCGTTTTTTTTTGCTGGCTTCAAAGCGATTAGCTAAAAGCCATGGCATTTGTTGTAAGTTCATGACAAAGTACAATTAAAAAAAGAAAAATACAACTACAGTCAACTCATTCACATACTAAACATACAAACATTTGTTCCAGGTCAAACTGCTCTTTCTGTCAGCGCTAGTGTACAGCACTAATGGCGGCTATCTAAGTGGACAGCACCATAGCTCAGACTCAATCCTGTCATCAGCTTTAAGTGCTCCTTCAGCTTCTTTCGGGGCCCCTTCGACCTCGTACGGACCACCAAGCCATGGCGGTGACGGTGGACATGGCCACGGACATGGCCACGGACATGATCACGGACATGGACAGACAGTGACAGTTGAAGAGCACGTGGAAGAAGAACATCCAGTGCTGAACGGTGCATCTCTTCCCGGTGTTGGCTCCATCGCCGCTGCTGCGGCCTTAGGAGGCGACTCTCTTGCTGGCGGCCACGGACACGGTGACGCTGGTCTTGGCAATGGTGGTCACGGATCTGCTCTCATAAGCGGAGTTTCCGCCTCTGGATCTAGCTACGGTTCTGGATACGGCTACGGTTCTGGATCTGGTTACGCTGCTGGATCAGGCTACGCTGCTGGATCAGGCTACGCTGCTGGATCGGGCTACGCTGCTGGCTCTGGCTTTGGTGTTGGATCTGGCATTGGTGCTGGATCAGGATTTGGAGCTGGATCTGGCATTGGTGCTGGATCTGGATTTGGTGCTGGATCTGGCTTCGGTGCTGGAACTGGCCCGTCAGGTGACGGCGGTCTTCTCCTCGACTCCAACCTCTCCGGACCTGGAAACGGTAACGGTGTTGGACCAGGTGGTCTTACAGGCCCACGTGTGATCGGTACTACTGTTAATGTTGGTCGCCCAGATGCTTCTGCCACAAGATACGAGCTGCAATCTGTTGTACAGAACATTGTTCGTCGCGTCCCTGTTGAGGTGACCCGCCACGTCCAAGTCCCTGTGCCGCAACCCGTCCCAGTGCCCGTCCGTCAGGAAGTTAAGGTGCCAGTTCCCCAGCCCTACCCCGTTCCCGTTGAAGTTGTGAAGCACGTCCCATACCCCGTGTACAAGACTGAGCACGTGCATGTAGAGAGGCCAGTCCCCGTTGAGGTCATCAAAGAGGTTCCTGTTGAGGTCATCAGGAAAGTACATGTCCCTGTTGACAGGCCATACGAAGTTATCAAGAAGATCCATGTGCCCATTGAGAAGCACGTGGAGGTCCCATACGCCGTGTGGAAGCCCTACCCACTCCATATCATCAAGCATGTCACACACTACAAGAAGAAGAGCTGCTGCTGGTAAGGCGACACCTAGCTCTTCAAACAGCTGGTGACGCTACCAGCAACAGTCATGATCATACCAAATAGTCAATAGAATTGTAAATACTTTGATAGTCATTAGTTGTACATGTAAATAGATGATGATAAAACGTATCGTTTTACAAGTTATATTGTTGTTTGATTTTTTCCCCAAAATATCACTAATCAAAACAAAGGTCCTAGGTGAACAGTCGCTGTCATAGTAAGATTTTGCCTTATTTTTACTTTTCGACCACAACAATTTGTGGCTAATAGTAAATCACTTAACTAGTTTGAAATTTCAGATCGAATAGATGTTAAAGCACAATTTCAAAAATAAGGAGTTACTGGCTCTATCTTAACGTACAATGTGAAAAAGTTTAAATCCTTTTTTTCCTTTAATACCATTTGAATCTAAATCAACACCTCCATCAGTAAAAGTGTGGGAAATCTCATAAATACGCAATACAACAGGATGTTTTGATTTCAAATCTCATCCACCAATCACAAGTTGTTTATCAACCACATGTTATTGTAACAGATTTCCATCAGCTGTTTGGTTTACTTTATCTCGAATACCTATAACCGATTAAGTAATCATTTAAATTAGTTAATAAGAAAGTTATGGTATGAATTTCGAAGGTACAAATTTCCATTTCCTATAATTCTCTAGTATTAAGTAGGTAAAGCAGGATACTCCAGCTAATAAGAACAAAAAATATATTTTACTGTTACAAAAATAACTTTAATTAAAACATTGTTTCATCCGTTACTAATTAAGAGAACATTGGTTCGTTTGATCGGTGGTCTCCAAATTAGGTTTTGCCCGTATCTTGGGAACCTGAGTAGGTGGACGCCATTTGATGATTTGATGATTGGGTGATATTAGCACTTTCGTGTTTCTAGACTAGTCCTGTCTATGGTGAACAATGCATAGTCACTATAAACATCACCATTTTTACTATCCTTTGTACAACTTAGTATCTACAACGTGTAACGTTAAAAGCGCAAAACCTCTCGTGGGGTAACTCAGCACATGTTACTGAACAATGTTTGTTATAAAATTTTGGAAATTCGCAAAAAAATTAATTGATTTTTCATACAAAATGAGAAATTGATCGAGCCCATCAGTATGAAAAACTATTATTTTTTTCGCGAATTTCCTAAAGTTTTATATTTTTACATTGTTCAGTAGCATTGGCTGAGTTACCTCACGAGAGGTTTTGCACTTTTAAAGTTACACGTTGTATAGTCTTACCTAGTTTCTATGCCAAAAAAAAAGTTCAAAGCAATTATGAAAGTACTTATCATGTTTCTGAGAAGTAGAGTTGATGAAGTACTTTTTGGGTTGGAAAGGCTTCCAACTAAAATTATTTTGGGGTGGGCAACCCAAAATAATTTGAAACGGGATAGGAACGAATAATGAGAAGTAGAGTAGACTATTAATCAATTATTATATTGACTGGCCTGTTGGTTTAGTGGTTAGTGACCCTGACTGCTATGCCGGGGGTCGTGGGTTCGATTCCCACCCAGGACAAATGTTTGTGTGATGAGCACGATCATTTGTTCTGTGTCTGGGTGTCAATTATCTATAAAATGTATGTATTTAGAAATATATAAGTATGTTTATCAGTTGTTTAGTACCCATAACACAAGCTCTGCTTAGCTTGGGACTAGATGGCGTTGTGTGATAGTTGTGGAATATATTATATTATTATTATTATTAAAATTAATAACATTCATCTTAATATATGGTAAAGAAAACGAAAAGCAGAAACAAAGCATTATAATGACGTTTACCACCTAGTTTTTACACACCTTCTCAAAATTACATAATTCTATGACAAAAGCCAATAAACTTTTCGTGAGAGTGAAATTAAATGAGATAATATTACAATCAATTTTATTATGCTAATCTGAACTTCAAATGTGGAAATAATCAAAACTAGTTTTGATGTAATAACATCCCACATAGCGATGGAACATTTTGATATAATTTATGGCAACTTTAGGTATTGGGGACTGGTTACGGCCTATCAAAATTATGTTACGTATTGTGGTTTGACCCAGAAAAATCTCTGGGAAAATATATAAAGTTATATACTCCTATTATATAACTTTTATATTTCCTCAGAGGGAGGTAGTGAGTAGATATACTTATTTATGCAGAACCAATAGGAAGGATTATGTTTAGAGCAATTTGAGAGTAAGTCGAGGTGTTCACCGGGGTCGCAGGTCTTATACCATCACCGTGACCCCAGAACATAAAGGGCTATTGAAGGACACCGTGGATTTTAGTCAGTACAAGTCTGACAGTAGGGGTGGGAGGCCTCATTTGATGATTTTACCACATAAAAAAAAAAGTCGAGGTGTTCAGTCAAATATTACATGTGCGTCTCGGCTAGGCGCATATCGGCAGCCGTCTCATGCGTTGAGTGTGGAGAGTACAGTCTTTTTTTGTTCGATGCAGTATACTTGTCATTTTTTGAACAAAATCAAGCTTAGTCCTATAGATGTAATAAGTTCCAAGTAAACATCGCTATCATCGTTATGAAAAGCCCTGTTGCCCTTCTAGAATGTTAAGGAACCAGTGGCCATCTGTTCTGCCGGGAAATTTACCAGGATAGCGACAAACAATATTACTTATACAACGTGTAAAATGTAATTAATGAGAAGTTCATAACCGTTCAATAAACGATAAACGAATGAGGTGATTGATAGTGAGTAATCGATCGCTTAGTGGGACTTAACCAATTCTAAGGCGCGTCACACACTGGCATCGTCGTCGAGACACGGTTGAATCGCGGTAAGACTCGGGCAGCTATGTTTCCATCACTTTTCTATACATAGCTTTTTAAGAAACAAAATGCAATCGCGCCGCGCCGCGCCGCCGCCGCGCCGTCCGTACAGCACTCTACTCTTGGTGCTTGTGCGATATACGGTTGCGTGTGCGACGCCCCTAAAGGTACAGAGTCTCAGAAGAGTTTGATAAATTACAACTGATTATAATAAAGACTAACCATTAGTAAGAATACATATTGAAGACGTTATCTGTTTGATTCATAATGGAAAGTTCATTTTGACTTCTTGAACTCCAAAGTTCAAGTCTTGTGTTTGATAGGGAGAAAACGTTTTGATTATCAGATAAATTCTTAATCAAACTACTTAAAGTCATGGTTAAAAGTACTGGTCGTTTAATATAATTTATATTATAAATGTCTAATGACATTTACATTTATTCATCATAGGCAATTAGCTCGCCTTTGCCGTCACTTATTCCGAAACTTTTGTAAGCAACCTCGGAATCAAAAATGACTGCGCCACCTGAATTACGCTCATTTTCTCAGTATAAGCTGTTTAGAAAGAGGACTCATGATATATGTATGTATAGGTCATACGACGAAACTATTGGGTTCACCTTGTCTCAGCTTTCGATGATTAAAGGCCTGTGTGATGTAACGCATCGATGGAAAAAACACCAAAATATTGAAATTAAAATTAATTTTATACCATTCCTCCGCGAAAAAGCTACTTTTACTCACGGAAAACAGTGCGTAAAAGTAGTCTTTTACGCACTGTTTTGGTGTTTGAATTCAGAACACTTTAGTACATTCGACATCGACCGCGATGCTGGACAACCCCCTTGCTAATATGAAAATTACTCTTAATTCAAATCATTGTTCCGATTTTAATGTCAGCTTGTTGGCGCAGTGACCGAGCTATTGGACTACTTCGCACCCACGTGTGTGTGGAGCAGACTTATTAAAAAAAACTATTTTGTTTCGTTGAATATCTTTTATCGCTCAAATCTTTCTTTTTCTCGTAGTCATGGTATAAAGTATCGTTTGCAACCCTTGAATAAAACGGATTTAAATCGAGGGCCTGAATCACTCGCGTCGCTCAGGATTTAAATACTTTTATTTATTTATTTATTTAGGTTAGCCAACGACTGTTTACACATAAAAATTACAATTATAACTGATACATATACATTTACAAGTGTAACAGTCAATTATAGGCTAACACCGCATGCATAGTTGTCGGATTGAATAGTTTACAAATTATAAATTCCTTATTTACAGTGATTGTTTAGGTTAGTAATAAATCTTATAATTAGGTTAGTTTTATAATAATTAGAAATCTTAATACATAATTTTATCAACAAAAATACAATTGAAAAATAAATAATTTAAATTATCATAACAATGAAGACAGTAGAATTATAAAGCATTAATGACATCATTACATTTAAATAAATAAAAAGTGTATAGCAAAATTGGTATATATAAAAGGTTGAATTCATAAGATTAAATTATAATTAACGGATTAGAGACAAAAATACAATTTTTATGTTTAATAATTATTTAAAATTACTTTAATAATTTTATTAATACTATCCTGGTTTATGTCCACTAGGTCACTGTAGCTATTGAGATTTTTACATAATCTAGGTATAGGTGAGTTTGAGCCAAGTACAGACCTTCGCGGTTGTGGACATAGTGGAGTAATAATCTTTCTCGGATATCTTGATGGAGCATGGAATCCAATAAGACCTAACAGCTTAGAGCAGTCAATTTGGTTTCTTAATATCCTTAATAAAAACATGGCGTCGGTGACGTCTCTGCGTATGGATAGGGTGTGCATTCGGAAGTGATTTAGGCGAGTTTTATAGGAGGGTAGCTGCTTGGATTTCCCTTCTCGGAATGCTAGATGCCACACAAAACGCTTCTGCACTCGTTCTAAACGCAGCATATGAGTGGCGTAGTGAGGCCTCCATACAACGCTGCAGTATTCCATGACACTTCGCACGAGACTGTTGTACAACATAACTTTGGTACTGCTTTTACGAAAATCTCTAGTATTTCGAAGTAAGAAACCTAATAACTTTGAGGATTTTTTAATAACATGATCAAAGTGAGGTATAAAGCTGACTTTTCTGTCGAATAGTACACCTAGGTCCTTAATTATTTCGAGCTCTTGTACTTTGCTTTGGTTTATGAAGTATTCTGAGTGTATAATATTATTTTTTCGAGTGAATTTGACGTGATAACATTTTTCAGAATTAAGTTGCATTTTGTTATTATTGCACCATTCAATGACTCTGTTAAGGTCGCTTTGTAGAAGTTCGACGTCGTTAGGGACTTAATCGTTCGTGCAAACTTCAAATCATCGGCGTATAGAAAAGGTTCTGAATAACGGAAACACTCAGGAAGATCATTTATAAATATATTAAATAATATTGGTGCTAAATGAGCACCTTGAGGGGCGCCAGAAGTTATTGTGTGTTCTGTAGACTGAAATCCATTCACAACTACGTGGAAATTTCGATCACCTAGGTATGACTTAAACCATTCTAGCAAGGACCCTGACACACCGTATGCTGCAAGTTTATATATTAGTATGGTATGTGACATTTTGTCAAAAGCCTTACTGAAGTCTGTATAAATTACGTCATATTGTTTGCTCCTATCTACTGCCTGAATTAGAGACTCCGTGAAAGATCCTAAGTTCGTAGTAGTCGATCTTGCAGCTACAAAACCATGCTGATGGTCACTGAGGTAGGGCTTAAAATGATACTGTATATATGGACAAATAATCGATTCAAAAATCTTTGCGAATGTGGACAGTATTGAAATTGGTCTGTAGTTGGAAATAACGTCTTTGCCACCCGACTTGTAAACTGGAACTACTTTGGCTTTTTTCCATGCTGACGGAAAAGTCCCAGTGGCTAGCGATGTATTAAAAATGATCAAAAGAGGAGAAACGAGAGCTGTTGCGCAAGAAGAAATCAATATTGGTGGTATGCCATCAGGACCTGGTCCTTTGGTAATATTAGTTGTTTTAAGTTTCTTGAGCAGACAGTCGCGATCGATTACCGGGGCACTCAAACATTGACCATTAACATGAAGAGCTTGTAGATAATCTGTCTTGCAATTAATTTCTTTGTCACTGTCAGATACTATGTATACGGATGAGAAGTAATTGGCAAAAAGATTGCAAATTTCTGAACCATCAGATGTGACACTCATTTCGTCGGTCATTGTCTGTGGGTAAGCACTAGATCCACAACGTTTAGCCTTTATATAACTCCAAAAAAGCTTTGGATTGTTTTTGATACCTTGTTCTAAATTTTCGAGATATTCTTTATATGAATTCATAGCAAGTTTTTCACATCGCTTCGAAATTAGATTCAGTTCAATCTTATCCATGGGATTTTTAAATTTTTTAAAGCGTACTCTCAACTTATTTTTTTCCTTCAATAATCTTATTAATGGTTTGTTAAACCATGGTGGGTAACGACAGGTTTTTTGTTTTCTTTTTGGTACAAATTTCTCAATGGCTTCATACAGACGTGTGTAGAATATTGTTAACATGTCATTTACATTACCATTATTTTTAAAAAGTTCATTCCAATCTTGCTCGTTGAGATAATTATTGATTTCTTTATAGTTACCTTTATAAAAATTAGGTCTACAATTGCTCTTGTTATAAGGCAGATTACGATTCCTTAACAATGACAGAGTTATCTCTAGAGGGGGATGGAGTTTATCAATAACCGTTAGAGGTGAGTTGGACTCATTTACTGAACAAGAGGATGAAGATAGTACCAGGTCTAGTGTGCGCCCACAGTAGTTTTTCACGTGATTACATTGTATGAGCTGACTTAAATTTACAAAATCCATTAGAATTTGGCTAGTTTTAGGCAAATAATCATTTACAGTTTCTAAGTCCCAGTTAATTATACCTTGGTTAAAGTCTCCGACGATATAAATTTGATTATTCGTTGAGTCAATAACTCTGTTGCAATGTTCAATGAAATGTTCCAGAGTTGCTGGAGTCACAGGAGGAGGAAGATAAACTGCACATAACGCAATTTTATGTGATCGTGAAATATCAACAGTCACCCAGAGATCCTCACACCTACTTTGCCATTGGTCAATACGTGATGAGTTAAACTGTTTATTAACGGCAATCAACACTCCACCACCCTCCTTACCACAGTGAAATCCAGTTGTTTCCCTGTCTCGTCTGTACACTTCGTAACGATCATCAAATAATTCACTGCTCAGCACATTACCATTTAACCAGGTTTCCGTTAGTATTATTAGATCTTAATTCAGACAACACAAGTTACAGTAAAAATTTTTAGTTTTCGTTCGCAAACCTCTACAATTTTGGTAATAAAGCAAAATGTCCTTGAATTTTATGACAGACAGACCGATTACATCCTTAAATTATGATAAGAGGAGCAATCTTAAACTATTTTATTTAGGCTATTTATGCTTTTGATTTGAATGTATTCAGCGCCGTCGTTTTTCCTCACATATATTCTTCCGTTTCTGACCCATACGTACTTATAGCTCATCTCTTTAGCTTTGATCCTAGTAGCTGCGTGAAGGGCTCTGTTGGTTGGCGACAGATGTTCCGTAACGTACACAGGAGATTTTGGTCCTGCGATTCCAAGATGGTTACAATTTAGCTTTTCTTGTGGGTTCGATTTATTGTATTTTATAGTCGCAGCCAGTAGTTGATCTCGTAGTTTTGGTGATGCCAGCTGAACTATTATTGAACGAGGACGAGCGCTGGATGAATTGGTCTTAGCGATGCGTGTGCAGTGTAAAATGTCTTTCTCATTTATATCACATTTTACTATACGTGCCAGTTGTGTAATTGTATGATAAACGTTTTCATTTTTATTTTCGGGTACACATTGCACGTCTAAATTATTTGATCGGGACTGTTGCTCCAAGTTGACAAGTCTCTCGTTCAAATCAACAACGGTGGTCCTCAGTTCTGTATTTTCTAATTCTAGTTTTTTCACACTTTTTTTTGTAGATTCTTGTTCCACTTTTATGTCTTCAAATTTTTTATTCATAAACGATATTGAATCTCGAATTCCTTGCATTTCTTTCTTTAATGGTTCTAGTTCTTGGTTAATTGTGTAAATAATGGTTTCATTAATTCTCTCCAACATCTCGTTAAATTCTTCTTTCATTATTTCCACAATGGCAGAGCGAATGTCATCTATATCCTTAGATTTTGAGGCAGGCGAGGGGGGACCAAGGGCTTGTCTTTTGAGGCCCCTGTTCATAGAAACGTTTCGGATTGGAGTTGAGTCATTTCGGCTTACTTTCGGCACACTACTCACACATGTCGGGCATTTCCAAATATTTATATGGCTCGCAGGTTCATTAATGGAGATACAGGCGTAGTGGTATGATTTCCCGCAGTTTGAACATTTCAAATATTTTTCCTCCAAATTCGTTTCATTTTTATTTGAACAGCAACCCCACTGTACGGGTTCGCTAGCCATTATAATGAAAAAAATCGAAAAAAATAAATAAATACACGGTGGTCCTCCCAGAGGCAATGTGATGAAGGTACAAAACGTTGCGCGTTTAATGTCGCCTACTACTCTTTGGTGCGGGCCGTCGCATGAGTCACCGAACGTCGGTGCAAGCGGTAATGTGACTTATATACGCGCTACCGAACCGTGAGAATTCTGTACACTGCGCGCAAAGCGTCAAGTCATTCACTCACCAGCTGACCAGTTGTCATTTCAAATGTTTAACAGTTATCACTTTTTACCTTTAGTTTATGCACTTTACAACGTTTATTTCTTTAGGAATTTCACTTCACTGACTTCAATGGTGTTCTATTGTCACTGATAGATAGTTTTATATTAGATTATATTCGAATTAAGTAGAAATAAGGATTTATAAACACAGAGCAAAAAACACAAATCATGACCGTACGAATGCCGGGACAAAGATGATACTTGAATCACTTCACTCCCTACGGTCGTGATTCAGACATTAAAATCCTTCGCTTGCTCTTGATTCATATAATGGCCCTCGCTTTAAATCCGCTCTTTATTCATTCTTTGCAAAATATACTATTATATTTCCGGAATCAGACAAAATTAAAATACCAAGTTATCGAATCATAAATCACAAACCGACAAATTGACACGGATATAAATCGGAATTCGTGTTATGGGTAGAAAGGGGTGTGGCTGAACTGTACACTGCTTTACACACACTACTAGCTAAAGCTCTGTGAGTCATCTGACTCAGTTAGAACCACTCTTTATGCAACGGTTTGATGTGAAGAATATTTTGGTTAAAAAATGACTATCCATATCCGACAATCTGTTCAGAACATGACATCACTCTTTTTAAGAACTGTCAGATAAAAAGGCATAATATACATGAATGCTGATTACTATTTATGTTATACAAAGAAGAAGATAGGAAAAAAATGAAAAACTCAATTCGTTCGACGCATTTAATTAGTCAGTACTTATCGCCTTACCAAAAAAGATAAACATCTATTGAACACTCTTGTCTAAAATGTATTGAATGGCCTGTTGGTCTAGCAGGGTTTCTTTAACTTTTTGCAGTCACGGACCACCTTCACAATATAAATAATTCCACGGACCCCTGTCAAAGAATATTTTGAACAGATCAGACTATCAGAGTCAAACATGAAACAAACCCTGCCCTAGAAGTTTAGTCTTTTTTCAATTAATTCATGTTTTGTGATGACGCGACGATACTATTTCTCAGTAAATAGGTTAAGGGTTAGCTGACCTACTGCGTACCCCTAGCGCACATGCTACGGACCCCCAGGGGGTCCGTGGACCCCACTTTAAGAAACCCTAGTCTAGTGGTTAGGTGTTATGCCGGGAGTCGTGGGTGCGATACCCGCCCAGGACAAATGTTTGAATGATAAGCATCTATTTAGATATCATGAGTGTTTAACATAACTTTACTATCTAAGAAAATTAAAATGGTAAGTAAATTTAGATAATATTATACACATGGACTTATCGTTGCTTTGTATAAAAGCGTAGGTGCGAGATCGTCAACAACGTAGTTCGTGCATTTGAAAAACGACGCGTTACTATTGCTATTAGAGTAGGCGCTTATAGTACCTACATAGGAAACACATGAGGCTAAGCGCTTTATTTGGAAACATATATATTTCAGGCTGAAGTTTGAAGACTTTTTTCATGTGTGAAATGAAGTCCCGACACAATTCGAAAAACTATAAGTGTTTATAGCCATCATTTTCATCAATCTTTACCAAAAATGTTTGTACTACTGGCTTCCAGTACAACTTTGAACGCCTGAATATTAATAATAGTATTACGTCTATACTTGGTAATCCATCTAAACGTGTGGAACATAAAAAAAGACATGAAAAGTACAAAGATATTACATACCCATGGCAGTTATCACGAATTCAGTACCTAAATAAATGAGTTACTATGAATAGAATAATAATAATATCATAATATTCCACAACTATCACACAACGCCATCTAGGCCCAAACTAAGCAGAGTTTGTGTTATGGGTACTAGACAACTGATAAACATACTTACTTATATATTTCTAAATACATACATATTATAGATAAATTACACCCAGATACAGAACAAAATATGATCTCATCACACAAACAATTTTGTCCTGGGTGGGAATCGAACCCACGACCCCCGCCATAGCAGTCAGGGTCACTAACCACTAGACCAACAGTCCAGTCATAATATTAAAATAACAACTGTGATCCTCGAAGGTTTCGGCAGAGAGGCATACCTAATATACACCCATGCTGTATACTATTAATGTAGGGGTTTATTGCCATTAACGGGGCCCAAATCTAGTCTGCTGAGAAATTCCATTTAGAAAAATCCAATAACAACTTGCTGGATCTGGGATTCGAATCTGAGACCGCGCTTCGGACCACTAGACCAGAGTACATACCATGATAAATTCAGCTAATGAAAAAAAAACCTTATGCTGTAGGATTACAATTTGAAAAAAAAACATAAACTTGTAACCACTCATTGTTTCCAATTTTAGTTTCACATTTTAATTATATAACATTGTGTATACAGTTATTTTTACACCTCCACCTTGACAGGCATGCAAAATGAATATATAACTTGTTTTTGCTGCAGTATTTACATCAAAAGTCAATAGTTCCGAATATAGGGGAATTGGTTAAGAGGATGCCAAAACCAGTTTTCAACAGTATTATTTAACAGATTAATAGCATTTGAATAAATCGCGAACTGTTTTGATAGTCTCTAATTAAAAAAAACTAGTCAAGAGCGTATCAGTCCACGCACAATAAATGGTTCCGTAGTTGAATATAATTTATTCCAAAAACAAACTTAGAGTCAGTAAGAATTTGGAATTTGTATTAAGGGTTTGTACGTCCGAATGAAAAACAAAACACTTAAGATACTCATGTGTCCGTCTGTCCGCCCTCAATTGGATTTATTCCCTTTATGTCGAGTCCCGTTATGTCAAGTCTGGAAGTCTATTGTTCTCCAAATATCCGAACCTACTTGACTGTTAAGTTAAGGTAAACAATAAACATATATGGCCCAAAGCCAGTGGTGTATTTTTTGTAATTTAAAAATAGGTGCTTTCAGTGTTGTTCAAGAAAAACGACGTCAAATTTTCATTCGCTCCCTTTTACTTCCGAAACGACTGAGTCTTGCTTTCTGTTCTGTATTTTTATACAGATAATAGTCCTTCGCCTAGAGACTGCAGAAAAATGGTAAAGAAGTCCATAATCTCAATAAAACATCGTGAACCCTTCATTTTGTGTACTTCAACACTCACTGGACCAATGTTGATATCGATTCATATTGCTTTAATTGACCACATTTAGGATTTGCCTTTATTTGTACTGCAAGTTCTTGCTTCTGACTCTAGGTCACCGGGGAGTACCCTAAAGGTTTTGATTAAATTGCAAGGGCCTCAAATGGAAAAAAAGTCTCGTAAACGACGGACAACAAACTGATCCCCTAAGGGTTCTGTTTTTACATTTGATGCACGGAACCCTAAAAATAGTCAGAAAGAGGCGATCGCTCGCCCCGCGGGGTCACCGCAAAAGTTTATATATAAAAGCGAAAAATAAATATGATAATGAACCATTCGATTAGGTAAGCTGCAGTTGGGTGCACCTCTGTTAAAAACAATACAGATTTAGAAATAATAATAAAATAAACAAGTCAATATGACCAATATTATTTCATAATTAAAAACAAAATTAATTATGTTGATAGTATTAAAGATACAGAATATTAGAGACAAGTTATTGTTAACGAAACTCAAAAGTATTATCGAAGTGTGCAATGTGTTAACGTAATTCAATTAGGTATGTATACTTATCAATAAATACTATTGTATAATTAATGGTATATTAACCTTTTAAGTTATTGTTATTGATTACGCAGTTGACATAAATGTTAAGAAATATTCCCCTCTCTGCCTAACATAAGATTGATGGTCGGCTATCTTCGTCATTCTTCGGATCTCTTTCGGAAAGTTCATACACAAATAGTGAAGTGCCTTACGAGCTTTTGGCACTATAAAATTAAGACCTAGATTAATGGTTAGGGGTTTCAAAGCGTGACCTATTTATATTTTAAGAGGACTGACCGGTTTTTCAATTGGTATTTGAATTTTTTCGTATTACTATTTTGATATAAATTGTTAACAGTGGTGGCGGTGACAGGCAATCTAACTTTGGATCATCTACTCATTGTTTTCGAGTGACGCTTTTTACTCGTGAATCACTGGTGTTTATCAAGATTTGAAAAACCATTGTTAAAGAAATAGTTTTATTTCATTTTAATTGAAAAACAAAAAAGAATCAATGATTGAGAACGATTGCTCAAATATTCTATTATTTCTGACTAATGATGAATGATGACCACTTTCACCAAAACACTAATAATATTACGATGGTGTTGAATATTGATACAATCCACACTGATCCACACTTTGATTTCATAAACGTAATCATTACGGAAGTCTTCGACCGTCATAGTTACGAATCTATTGAATTTATGTATGTGTAAGACACTTATATAAAATGTTGTTCTTCTTCATTATAGAGTAATCGACCAACCGCTGCTGAACAGGTCAGAGGCGGTCAAACAGTATCGAGCAACTATGGGGATACCCGTAAGTAAAACAATCAAATACAATCTTTGAACTTTGTTAAATATTTTGCAAGCAGGTCTTTGGCTCTTAGGCCATGTTGTTACGTTTTTCCATGAGGAATTTCTCAGTAGAAGCCACGGAGAGAGGATCTGTACCCTGTTGTTGGCAATATGGCTATGGCCCATGCCACTCGAATTACAGAAATAGTGTCTTTTATATGTATGTTGTAGATCGTTTGGACTAATATAATTATCTTAACTTATTTTCAGATATGGTGCTTAATAGTACCAATATTCCTGGTCTCAGCGAGAGCAGGACTTCACGATGTAGTTGGACAATCGTTCCACGAGGAACCGCAGTCTTCATCACCAGCGCCAGAACCCTCGCAAGCTCCAGAACCTGAACTGATAGGTATGAAAGAAGTTGTACTCTTTCTAACACCTGAACAAGTGGACACTTTACAAGCAGCAGGAGCAGTCGTACAACCCTATCCAGAATATGAACCTGATTTTGACGAACTACAGCAAAAGTTCCAGCAAAATGTTGTGCAAGAAAAACAGAGGTATCAACCCTGGACGAATCCAGGTGAAGGACAAAGAGATAACCATGAAATACAAAATTACTACAAGTACTTAAACATACAAGAAATTAATAATAATTTAGCACGGGAATCAGAACCGACTGAAGGTACCACTGAAAAGTTAACAACTACTACTCCAAGATACAAATATACCAAATCGAGACAGCAGTTCAAAGAGAAAGAATATTCCACTCCATATGTCCCTAAGAAAACAAAAACAAAAATCTCAGATGAAAATAATAATGCAGAAACGTACGTTCGTTTTCTACCTCATTATGAACATGAAAATCTACAAACGGCCCGTTATCAGCCATTGCCGATATCTCCCTATCAATTCAAGGGTATGCATTCGATGTTAATTCAAGCAAATGAAGATGCTCAACGAAATGCTGTTTCTCAGGCTAAATATATGGCTCAAAACATTGCATTTAATGTAAGAAATGAAGAAGCTCCGCCAAATACGTTTATTGTTACAAGTACCGAGGCCCAAAAAAATGCAGCTAATACAAAAGCTCAAGAAAATACTTTTGTTCAAGTTAATACTGAAGCTTATCGAAATGCATTTTCTACGACAAACGCGGTAGCTCAACAAAATTCATTTTCAAAAGGTAGTACGGTGCCTCAAAAATATACTTTTACTCAGAAAACTGCAGCGGCTCAACGAACTGCATATGCTCAAGGAAATACACAAGCTCAACAAAATGCATTCTCTCTAGGTAATACTGGAGAACAGCAACATGCAATTTCTAAAGAAACTTTTGGAGGTCAAACGGGTACAAATGCTGAAACAAATACAGATGCTATAAGAAATGCACATTTCCAAGTAACTACAGAGGCACAGCGACAAAATTTTCAAGCACATTATAATGGACATTCTCAACAAAATACATATTCTCAGGTCAACACGGGTCAAAAATCTGCATTCAGAATATCAAAAACCGAGAGTCCTCATAATGCATTTTCACAATTTTATACAGTACCTCAACGAAATGCATTTTCACACGTAAATAAACTTGCTCAAACGACTAAAAATATTCAAACAAGTACAGAAGTTTCACAAAATGCATATTTTCTTAAAACTACAGAGTTGCAGCGACAAAAAGAACGAGAAAAATATAACGGACATTTTCAACAAAATACATATTCTCTAGCCAACACGGGTCAACAAACAGCGAATAATGTATTAAATACAAATGCTCAAATTCCATTTACTCGAACAAATACATTGTTCCAAGAAAATGCCAGAACGGTAGCAAGTAATGCTCAACAGAATCCATATTATCAAGTAAATGCACAAGAAACTGCAAAACATCCAACAAATACGGAAGAAGAGCAACGAAATGTAGACTCTCAAGAAAATGCAGTAGCTGAATTAACTGCTAATACTGCCACAAATACAGAGGCTCAACAAAATGCAGATAATAAAACCACTTTTAAAGTTCAACAAAATAAATATTTCCAAATAAACAGAAACCCGAATGCTGCAGCCAACACAGAAGCCCCAAAAACCGTTAATATTTCAGCAAATATAGAACCTCAAACAAATGAAAATATTGAAACGACTACGAAAGCTGAACAAAATAAATATTTTCAGGTAAACAGTAACGCAAATACTGCAGCAAATATAGAAGCTCAACAGAATGTATATTCTCAACAAAGTGCAGTAGCCCAACCAACTGCTAATATTGCTGGAAGTATAGATGCTCAACAAAATGCATTTACTGAAACAACTACAAAAGCTCAACAAAACAAATATTTTCAAATTAACGGAAACGAAAATACTGCAGCAAAAACACAATATCAACAGAATGTATATTCTCAACAAAGTGCAGTACCCCAACACACTCCTAATATTGCTGGAAATATAGAGGCTCAACAAAATGCATACATTGAATCGACTACAAAAGCTCAACAAAACAAATATTTCCAAATAAACAGAAACGAAAATACTGCAGCAAAAACAGAATATCAACAGAATGTAAATTCTCAAGCGAGTGTAGTAGCCCAAGAAATTGCTAATATTGCCGGAAATATAGAAGCTAAACAAAATGCATTTACTGAAACAACTACAAAAGCTCAACAAAATCAATATTTCCAAATAAACAGCAACGCAAATACTGCAGCAAAAACAAAATATCAACAGAATGTATATTCTCAAGCGAGTGTAGTAGACCAAGCAATTGCTAATATTGCTGGAAATATAGAGGCTCAACGAAATGCATACATTGAATCGACTACAAAAGCTCAACAAAACAAATATTTCCAAATAAACAGAAACGAAAATACTGCAGCGAAAAAAGAATATCAACAGAATGTATATTCTCAACAAAGTGCAGGAGCCCAAGAAGCTGCTAATATTGCTGGAAATATAGAGGCTCAACAATATGCATACATTGAAACGACTACGAAAGCTCAACAAAATAAATATTTCCAAATAAACAGAAACGAAAATACTGCAGCAAAAACAGAATATCAACAGAATGTAAATTCTCAAGCGAGTGTAGTAGCCCAAGCAATTGCTAATATTGCTGGAAATATAGAAGCTCAACAAAATGCATTTACTGAAACAACTACAAAAGCTCAACAAAATCAATATTTTCAAATAAACAGAAACGCAAATACTGCAGTAGGTACAGAGGCCCAACAAAATGTTAATACAATATCGAGTAGTAAATCTGAAGAAACCGCACATACTGAAACGACTACGAAAGGTCAACAAAGTAAATATACCCAAATAAACAGAAATAGAGAGAATCAAAGAAATCTATATAAGCCAAGAAGACCATCCCGAATCCAACGACCAAAAGGATATAAAAAAGCACAAGGACTTGAAAAAACAACTGTGGCGCCATCGGTTACACCAAAACCTACGGGTAAAACTTACGTTTTATCTCAGGGTACGGAGGAATTTCAAGAAACACTCAGTTCGATTGAAGGTCTACCACCATTGCAGCCAAAGACACCAGTTATACCTGTGGAAGAATCACAAGCAAAACCACCACCCACGCCCACCCCAACGCCACCAGTACCTACAGTAAAAACTCCTACTTTAAACAAAGAAAAACTCTTCCTCCTGTTGGCTCCTCTCTATCAGCATCAAACAATAACTAATGCTATACAACGGCAAAAAGAAGAGCTGCAGAAAAATGAGTTGAATATTCGAACAAAATTACAAAAGATGAAAGAGTCACCTCAATATTATGACCAACGAGAATACTCAGCTGAATTGGAAAAATTGACCAGAAACTTTGGAGAACAAGACGCTTTAGCAAGGTTTGAAACTGCAGGTCCAACACCTACAGTTTTTGTGAATCAAGGTGCAGTGACTACCGAAATAACGCCGATAGAGTTGGTGAGAAGTACTAAAGTTCCGATGGTAGTTAGGATTCCGAAACCTCATGAAGTTAGAATACCTGCACCGTATTCTTTGCCTGTAGAAAACGTGCAACCTTTTACAGTACCTAGACCAATACCTTTGGAAAGACATCCCATTGAAGGATTAAGTAATGTGCAAGGGATTATTCCACAAACAATTCCAACGTTAGATCCTTTTGTAGATAACCAAAATATTCTTGTGACGATTCCTATAGATGTGGATCAGCTAAAAATTGTACGACCTCTTTGGGAACACTAATCTGAGGTCGATTTCACAATTTTTATTAAATTAAACTGCGTTTAAGTACTGTCTCAACAGTGATGACAGCTCTTAAACTTTGAATTTCAATTGTGGAATTCGTTCCTTGTGCAAGACATGGATTGAACTGATTTATAGACTTGTTGTTGTTACGTTTGTAATAAAATATTAACTATTTTTAAAACTAAGTTTGTTTTTTAATTCGAGTGCAATATTGATGCCATTGATAAAGTGATATTATTTGTATTTAATATTATGAAAACTGTTGTAAATTATATTTAATTAAATAATTGATTTTGACGAAGTATGTATCATTTTTTCAATTAATGGAAACTGTATTATTAATATGGTGTAACGCCTGTAAGGTAAAACTTTTGTTATTCACTCGCGAAATCAGAAACACTTGCAAGACTAAATAGGAAGGCGCTATCAAATAGCTTCATTGAGACTTTTTTGAACAGAACTACAAAATAATCTACATGTAAATAGGTCTTACTTATCTTTACATAGTATAAAACAAAGACGCTTTAGAATGTCTGTACGCTGCTAAGCTGGAACTTAGATCATTTGATTCTTTTCTTGCGTCTTTTAAAAAATCCACCGGGTAAATCGAAAATTTTAGCCCATACTAATAGAGTCACACGTTATCTCATTAAACACATAGATTTATTGTTGGCAATGGTAATACATATAATAAATGTACTGTATTATAGACTCTAATCTAATTATGTGTAGCTAAGTAATGGACTTTTACTGAAAGCTTTTGTCTTAATCTCAGACACACCTACCTAATCCTACATTTAAAAAGAAAACAAATACAATCAAGCCATCGAAGCATAAATAATCACAAATCAATGAAGAAAACCAGAAAATTAATCATATTGACACTCATTTTTTTCGCATTTCGATCGCTATCTTCCGTAATAGATATTGCAAAATACATTTGGAATATCTGATTCGGTATATCATCGAGTAGAAAGCGCTGCTACCTACAGTATGAATACGAAATCGTCGAGTCGACCAGGAAGCTGTGATGTCGCGTTTTAAAATCACAAGATTTGTATTCACCTCTATTGCATAAGTCGGTCGAGTTGTAACATCGCCCCACATTAAGTGTTTTATGGCTTAGTTTGGGTAATTTATTCATAAATTTTAGATGCTTTTTTGGCTACAAAAATGGTGAAGATTTAAAATTGGAGGCAATCCGCACCTTCGAAAAGATAGTACCTATAATTTTATTAATTCAGTTAGTAACATTATTAAACAACAAATGGTTTAAATATCGATACCAAAAACGGTTGTGGACTTTTGCCAGATAATTTATTCCAAACATTGACTAAAGTATTCCTGTTTCCTAAACTGTGTAGCTAAAGGTTTAAACTTACATTGTTATTTACCATTCAACCTGAATTCAACTTTGCGTTAAGTGTTTAACTTACACAATCCATTGTATCCAAAGAAAAAACAGGAAGTTTCATAAACAATTTTCTAAGTAGTAAGTACCTATTTACTTGCGCGGTAAATACTTGACCTATTGCAAAATCTATCATCATAATATATCAACTTTGATGATCATATGACTGCATCAGTGAGTGGAATCTGTAGCCGGATGGGCCAAACATAATATGTGTTTGCGCAGCCTAAGTCGTCCACTTAGAAGGTGGGTAGAAGCTTCGTATACAAGAATACGCAAGTCTCCGATACCTTACGACTTTGAAATCCAGGCGCCTATTGCAATGTAAATCCATAAAGGTACGTAAACAGACACGTCAATGGATTTCAAATTTGTAAGGTATCGGATACTTGCGTCGCCTTGTGTACGAAGAGGTTAAGACCACAGAATTGCGCTGGGTACGAAAGCCGGTTACAACTGGTCCTACTGGAAATCTATAGGGGATACCTATGTCCAGCAGTGGACGACTAGATGTCCTACAGCTGATGATGATAATAATATTGCGATCGGCACGATAAAAAAAGTTAAGTATGTATTTATAAACGGAATCATTGAAACCACTTACATTATAAAAAAAATATATAAAATTTAACTCTTCCTATATCTACATAGCAAAGAGTGTAAAATTGACCACAGTAGTGTGACAACGTGTGTGTGGTGGGTACAGTATTAGCTTTTTGTTATGTCATCATAATTATGATGTTGACGCTCGCTGGTGCGAATTTAATCGGTGTGTATTTACAATCTAAGCATGTCTAAGTAGGCCTAAAGCCAGTTTTCCACCACCAAAGAGTAATGAGCTAGAAATGGTTAAGCGGAGCGGACTTATTCTTATATAGTAGGTTTGCGTTTCCATCAAACATCGAACGAGTTCAGTCGTCCGATTCCCAGAGCGAGCTCATTTTCACTCTTTTCGCCCGCTGAGTCATTTCCGCTCGTCTCTTTGTTGGTCGGAATTCATGTAAGCAGTTTTCTCTTGCTAGGTAAAATAAGTCAATAATGGGTCCGCTCCGTTCGCTGTGCAAACCGAGCTTTAGGCTGAGGCTACATTAAGCAGCGATTTGCGATGCAACTAGAAGAGCGAGACGAGATACTCGTAGGATCGCTGATGTACGGTGTAGCCAGATACGTGAGTATTCATTTACTTGTTTTAATCGCTGCTGTATCTCAGTTCGCATCGCGGCCTAGTGTAGCCTCAGCCTTAGAGTAGGTATAGTGAGAGAAAACGGTTAATAGTTGGAGAATTATTTGTATGATTTTATGTAATATACCTCTGTATATGAAGACCATATTATTACGATAATTTTCCTTTATATTTAAAACGTCATTTATAGGTATTTGTCTGTGCTTAAGTTTTTGAAAAACCGATATATTCCAAAAAGCCTCGTAAGCTTTGTCAAACTTTTTTAGTTAATTCAACCTTACTGCATGCCTCAAATATTCTTGGTTTATTTGTTTTATTTAAAGAGGGAAGTATTATGGACTACCTATGTTAGCTTTTACAGCACAATCTCTCACGATACCAATAAATCAGCTTACAAGATAGTAGGAACTTACTGAATAAAATATGTCTCAAGATTTAGAGCCTATAAAATCGTGACTCGAACAATTTTCTCACGCGTATTACATCGAGTACTACCTAGATAAGTAATAGTTATGGTGTAGTATTATTTCCTTATATAAGGATTATAATACATACGGTCGATATCGTGACTCACAAGTAACCACAGGACAGCAATTTAAATGAAATAAGAGCATGCTGCCGACGACGGCGGCTTTCACAATTTCTTCGGCTAACGTTAGTTAGTCAAACTATGTTTTGATTGCTATAATATGATTAGATTCTGTACTATTATTGGTGTTTATTTAGGCTATGTTGTCATGTATATTATGTAAAGAAATTACATGCAATATGTAATTAAAATACCTAGTTCTTATTTTTTGTTCTGTACTACAATTATAACCGTCAAATATTGTAGTTTATGTCTCGTTTTAACTAGTTCTGTTTAACAATCGTGTTAACCAGGTTCCCGATAATGATATATATGTTGTAACGTTGTTAAATCATTGTTATGTGATCGGTATGATCGATCCTTTTTGCGAACTACTCAGCGATTCAGCCGGTAATAATTACATGAGCCGTCAATGTACATAATTACAAATTAACACATGACTGTCGATATCTGGGCATGGTCCACTAGAGCAGAAGAATACTGAATATAGATAAGGTTATATGGATAAGAACTTGATGTTCAAAATACAAAGACCAATGTTTATGTAAAACAAACATTTTTATTAATATCACAATTTCTCTGGGACTCAATCAACGATCGCCTAGTCACAATAATATTAATACGAGAATCAAGCGAGAGAACAATTACAAAGAAAACAATCACACGTACAAGCAGTCGATCAACTCTAAATAGCACCACGCGGTACTTTCTAACACCTAACGGAACTGTTTCTAACATTTCATAATTTAATTGCCGCGTAGTGCCAAGAATCTATTACGATAAAGGCCTACAAACAATTTCCTAAATACGATTTTAGAATTAATCCTAGATCAGGTACATTTTGATTCTACAAGAAACATTTCAACTGCACAACGTAAGCTGAATACATATTAGTCTCAAGCTACGATCTAACCTTATGTGTACTAATATCAACAGGCAAGAGACAGACCTATAGTTACTTCAGACAATGGAGTGGTCTCCACGCTGGTATGCCCGAGGTAAAGTCTACGTTAAATGCAGTTAATAGCTCTCGTATTTGTAGCCTTCGCCGGAGTCGAGTGAGTGCGCGGCCTCCGCGAAGTAGTGTCCCTCAGCTTCGGGTTGGGCCAGCTCTGCGTAAGCTTTAAGGCCCTCACCGCCGCTGTAGCCTTCGAATCCACCATGGCCGCCTTCGAATCCACCATGGCCGCCTTCGAATCCTCCGTGACCGCCTTCGAGACCTCCGTGACCACCTTCGTAGCCGCCGGAGAGGTGCTCGTAACCTCCTTGCTCGAACCCACCGTGCTCGAAGCCTCCGTGCTCGAGAGCAGAGGCGTGGTCGGTGTTATGCCTGTCGTCTTCTAGCACGAGACCGCCGCCATGTTTGTGCTCGGTCTCGGGGTGGATCAGTTTCAGGTTCTGCTCAGACTTGCCCTTCTCGAGCGGGTGCTTGAGCAGATGGCTGTGCTCTTTCTTAACATACACAGGGACTGGGTGGAAGTGCTCGAATTTGATCGACTGGTGTGACTTAGCATGTTCATGCTCTACTTGATGGTGGTGTCCCGTTTCGCCGATGAGGGCGTGGTCGTATTTGGCTTCGAGTTGTGGAGCCTCCTCGTGGACGAGTCCAGGGTAGGCGGCCACCACGGCCAAGAATCCCAGGAAATACTGTACAAGGAACAAAAAGAAAACTTTAGTGACAAGTTGTTTGACATAGCAAATTGAAGGAGTTAGAAAGACAGGTAATTAGTGCTTGCAAACCATCTAAGCTTGCAACAACAACGTATACGCTTGACTAAAACCTTGCTGCAATAGCGGATGTCATGCTGCCAATTGATAACCGAAGAATCGACGATAAAATGCCGAGCTATATGTTATTAACCAGTTTCGCTGCGGGCACTAACTCGAGGAACAGAGCCAATCTGATTTATGTAACGCGAAAGACTTCCTATGAAGCCAAACGACGTGTTAGCAGGAAGAATTGCTCTTATAGATGCTTCACTGGACTCGTTCATCAGTGCGTTCGATCAATGAAGTAAATGTTCCTTGTTTTAGTAATAATTTGGTGTAATAGGCTAATTAATATATTCAGCACAGTCCAATTAGCACGATCACGAGTTAGTTAACGATTGGCGCACTAGGTGGACCTGATTCAGTAATAGCACTTAGATATCACAGTTTAAAACACAGTTACGCACATGGTAGTACATTTCGGCGATGGATTACTGTGGAACACCTGACTCCACGAGAGGGTGGTGGGTAATGCCAGCATTTGTAATTTGCATCGTATTTATACTCGTTTTCACTTACGGCCGGAGTGTGCGAGTGCTCCGACTGCAGTTACGTGTGCGCGGCGCAGCGCATTGTCAGTCTATCGGCGTCTCAATTAGAACAATAGATAGAAATTTGTTGGGAGATTCATAGAAAAACAATCGATGCCGTCAACATTAACATATTTTGCCATAATTATCGCGTAACATCTTCTATGCACTCGTAATTGTTCGGTTATATCGACAGAAGCGCTAAATGTTTATCGAATTTGCATATTTTATGTAAGTGTTTAATTTTACATATATTATGAATTAATTGAGTGATTTTTATATGCTATGTCCGGTTGTTTTGATATATTATGATGTGCTGCATTTTAAAACGTATCAAAAGTGATCGGATCTTGGTTCTTTCAATAACGATTATGATAAATTAGGTTATACAAAGCTTTTGATGAAATATTATCGTTATAGGCCCCCGTGATAATTCGAACTAATGAATGAAAAAGAAAATGAAAAAGGAGTATAAAAAAAAAATGAAAAAGGAATTCATTCCGTTTTTCACCTTTTACATTTGAGTTTAGGTAGACCAGTTTATTTTAAATTTTAGCTCTATAAGATCAATTGAATCCACGAATCTCTAAACATCTGTTAGTTTTTTTTTTTTTTTTCTGTTACTTATTTTCTTTCGCTTATTTACCGAAAACTTATTTACTATGTAAATTGTCACACATTTTAACTGTGTAAATTGGCAATTAATAAGCTTTAAAAATAAATTATTAATATTTCATGTAGGTAAATACTAATATAAATTATTGTGTGACATAACTTCATTACTTATTTGAAATTCCAAAATGAAGTTTAGTCAATTGAATTTTCGCAAACAGTTCCTGAAACTGAAAGCCTCATCTAAATGATGATTTCTAATTTACGTCTTTTTTTTTTGCTGAAACGATCAATAACTTTACACCTTTTGAATTAAGTTGATTTCAGAATAAATAAGTAATAATGAAATAGGGCTAAAAATATGTAAATTTGTAGCACGCACTCAACTTTAAGCGTTGGTATTAAAGTTGAATTTACATAAACAAACTCTCGCAAACTTTTTTTGAAAATTGGATAATGACGTAGGCATGAAAGATAATTACATTTCTACATTACAAAAAAATTCTCAGCCGTCTTATGCGGAGCAAGGACGATCAATTTTATATTCTCTGTTATCTTTGCATGATAATTTTTAAAGCTAAGAAATATTATTAAGTACCTACATTAATTTAATAAGCTGAAGCTGGTTTCGCAATCATATTATTAAACTGCGTTCTATAATTTAAATCCGTATTGACATAGCTATATAATATACAAGCTGTTCCCCGCGGTTTCAGCCCGCCGCTTGGCTCCTATTTGTCGTAGCGTGATGTTATATAGCATAAAGCCTTCCTCAATAAATGGGCTATCCGACACAAAAAGATTTAGTCATTTCGAATCAGCAGTTTCTGAAATTGGCGTGTTAAGGTGAAAGCTCCAAACAACCCGCGAAATTCGAATTTTCTTACGTTTTTTACAATTTATAGGTTCCAATACAACCCTCCAAGTTCTTAAGGCTGTAGTTTTTCTGTTTTTATTGTTCCTACACCCTTATGAACTTGGAGAGTTGTATTGGTTATTTTGATGATTATAATTGTGTAACTACATACGTCTTACAGCTGCGAATAATATGTAATTAACATAAAATCTAGAACTGGCCTGCAAATTGGAAAAAATGCAAGAAATTTTGAATTTCGTGGGCTGGTTGAAGCCTTCCCTTTAAACCAAACAAACAAATTCTTCAGCATATTAGTATTTCGTTTTAGTTAATAAACTAAGTTATAAATACCTATTGTAAGTATTGACATAATTCAATCACTTTGCGCGATCTATTCCTAATATTAATTAATTTACTACTTCCCGGTGAAGTAATATTAATTTATGACTGAAAGAAAAGTTTAATAAGAAGCGGAAATGCTTATCTTTTTATTATTTCTTCGTGCTCGATGTTTCCTCATTACTATTATTAAGAAATCTCTTGAGAAAAGGTAAATTTTAGTATTGCCATTTTTGTTAATTTAGCGAAATTTTAGAGTGAGTGAGATCCACCTCCTCGCGATCCACTCAGGGCAAAAAACAGCTCCACACGCTACTTTTAACCAGCGGTAAGAGCTGAGCTGTCCCACTCGCGTTGGTCTTGGTATAGGCCCCAACAGGGGCACTATAGACTCGAGACAATCATACCATCGGAGTCCAACGCTATATACATTTCTGTATAACTTTTAACTGTGTTTCGTCGATGCGCAAGAGTTTGATTTTTATCTGACTGAGCGCTACTATCGCTTGATTTGAGTAAGTAAGGTCAGTAAGGCCGTTATCATACTAGCGGTTTGGAAGCGGTTGCGGGGCGAAGCGGACGCGCAGCGCATGCGTCGCGAACACGCCGTGGCTGCGCAGCGAAGACGTCGCGGACGCGTGGCAAAAGCGTTACGTTTTCGTCGCGTATTTGTACACTCAGTAACAAAGTGGATTCCGACAAGTAAACATTGCTGTTGACTTCATTACTTCGAAGACGCCGGAGACGAAAACGAAAGCATCTACGAATTTGGGAAGATCCATTATTAGTTAATCGAATGGAGGAGAGCGACTACTTTGTGTTGTTTTGCAAACGGATAAAAAAGAATCCAAAAAAATTTCGTTCCTATCTGCGAATGTCAAGACCTACATTCTATGAGTTGTTGCATCTGATACAAACTGACATAAAGACCTAAGACGTTTGTTCGAGGCAGTACAAAATGGCGTCCATTTTGCTGTTCGCGGCGATCTCGTTGCGCGTCCGCAACGAATTCGCTGCGCAGCCGCGGCATGTTCGCAACGCATTCGCTGTGCGGCCGCTCCGCCCCGTAACCGCTTCCAAACCGCTAGTGTGATAACGCCCTAAAGGAAAAATATTAATTCTATGAATTGAGTCCAAAATCTCAGGTTCAAAATTAGTGTCAACTAGTTAAGCGAAAGTTTTAAAAAAGTGGCTCGAGTAATAAAAACTATATAACGTGGTGTTTTCTGAACGATCGTTTCTGAATCAAAACTGAAAGTGAAGTCACCGATTTAGTAACATTTGGTTTGCTGCTAAAACCCAGTAAAACAGGAATGTTTCTGTTTAAAATGCAAGTAACAATTAGTTGATTGCCGTACGTAAGAGGCTGATCAAACCACCGCTTAATCGTCTCAGGGTTTCGCAAACAGCGTGTTTGATACAGATTTCGTTTCAAAATGGCGCATTTCGTAATGTTACGCATTGAAAACAATGCATCCTTTGTTTTTGAGTGTGTGCTGTGTGTCGATGATTATAAATTGGTAATGTTCTAGTGATGGGTTTTGTGGTCATTGTGTCGGCATTCGGAAATTGTGCGTGGAAATTGACCGGTACGCAGTGTTTACTTGAGTAATAAAGTTGCTTTGTTTTTTTTTTTTTTGTTTATTATAGCATAGATTCTTAGATATTGGATCCGTAGATAAATTATAATTTATAACAATAAAAAAATATATAACTATATCTTGCAAAATATCTTGTTTCTTAATTTTACCAGCACTAGAACACCATAGATTTTAGTCAGTACGAGTAAGACAGTACCCCATGTAGCCCTGCCCTGTCTTGGTAAAATCATGAAAAGAACCCTCCCTCTTTTCATAATTTTACCACGACAGAAAAAAAAAATATTTCATCATTGTTTGTCATTGAACAATGTTTTGACTTTATACCTATGCTATCTCAAAATTATCACGATTTCAGTTGTCACGCAAAAACAGGCAACAAAAGTTCAACAAAAGGTTGAGACAGTAAAAGAACGTAAAGAAGGTATTATTATTTCAATTAGACATTATATTCAATGTCAATATTGAACAGAATTACCGACTGATACAATTATTATCTGTATCCGAGTAATTTAGACAAGAACATACAATAACGCGATAACAGGAATTGTTCTCGATATCTTTGTAAGGACGAAGTGAAGGGACACTCTCCAATCGTTGGTATTTGCCATCTGCATGCGGCTACTCTACACTTAGCAACAAAAGTAAACATCGTACGATAGTATAGATGTACCAGATTATTAGGAGTTTATCTTTTTTTAAGATTGGTAGATTATCAAATGAGTACTCCCGGCCAAGGCGTACCAGGCGTGATGGACTTGACTCAATCAAAACCAACTTGTTACTTCAGTTATAGCAGATTATTGGCTGACTAGCTTTAAAAAAACTTAATTGTCTTTACAGTGCCCCGCAATAACTTGTTAAAAAAAACAGTTTCACCACTAGCTCTTTGGCCTTTGTTTATCCAAAGGGTTTTTGGGTAGATTGGGGCAGAACTCTGTAGACGTAAAAAAACTAAAGCAAGGTTAAATCAGAATCAAAACGTGTACCTAACTAAAAGTAGGTGTATTTTGGCTGTTGTGCAGATCTATGGCCAGAAGAGAAAAACAAACAATATCAATTTACTACGGGCTGTGGTCGGACAAAGTTAATAATACATCAACAATTAGAAAGAGCAGGAACTGCGAAACTGTTCCCGAATATTCCTTATAAAATATCGGCCTAGAAGACTAATTCAAACCTCTCATTAGCCATTCATTGGTGATATTGGCTGTACCTTTCACAGAAACTTTACAACGACACAGTAAGTAATAAGACTACTACCATAACGTAACACACTTCCAATACATTTCTATTGTTTCGTAATTCAATAACTTTAGATTAGGGCGTTTATATTCCATATTATTATGTTGAGAAGTAATTGGGGTCCTAAAGTAACTCGTGACGGTAATTCGTGTCTGTTTCCGTGTGTCCTAAAATTGAAATAAACATACGAAATAATGTAAACGTGTAACAAGACTTTCTTTTTTTATTCTTATTGCAATTATTACGTGTGAGCACATTTTATATCACAATTAAATGTTTTTATGTTCTGTCGGTATACTTTTTGCTCTTATTTGGGAGGTGATTACTAAAGAGCTTGATTATGAATTGCTTTTAATGTGTTTTGCGATGGAAAGTAAGAGTATGCAAACATTTCGGATTTAAACTAACAAGAATATTATGGGCGGTACACTTTGACACCGTCCTTCTCATCGAGATTTCTAAAAATATTAATGTGTGTGTATGTTTATCTTCTATACTTATAATAAATCTGTAGAGAGGTCAATTCTGTACATGAAATATATTTCCAAAATAACTATCAGGGGGTGATTAGGGATCGATACTGATGCCAAAAATGCAATTAATAAAATTATTGTCTGTCTGTCTGTATAAGCATTATAGAAACAAAAACTACTCGACGGATTTTAACAAAACTTGGTACAATTATTGTTCATACTCCTGAGGTGGTTATAGTATACTTTTCATCACGCTACAATCAATAGAAGCAGAGCAGTGAAGGGAAATGTTAGGAAAACGGGAGAAGTTACTCCAAACACGCTAATTTTCGGAACTACTGGACGGATTTGATTGTTTTTTTTTGTATAGCTATTAAGTCTGGGCAACATATAGGTTATAATTTATCTTGGAAACTTGAACATCTGATCCAGAACTGCAATAGATCAGCTAAACTATAAGAGATACAAAAATAGCGCCATAGCAAAAATTGTTCCTGGTGATGAGCATTTTCTGCTGAGAAAATAAATTTGAAGATATGGAACACCTGATGTGGAACTCCAAGAGCCCAGCGACACTATTAAATATACCGTAATGACGTCTTAGCAAGAGTTGTTTAGTCTGATGGGCATTTCCTGTTGACTTACAAAAATGAAAGATCTGGAACGTCTGGAATCGTCATGCGCGTCCCGTTGTTTTCCCGTCCCCAGGCTCTATGAATTCGACATCAGACGTTTCAGATCGTCGATTTTGATGACCCCATTGTCGCTCGGATAAGCAACAGGATCCGCGTACAAAGTCGCTGGCAGAAGCTAGTATAGTAGATTGTTATACAAGGGTGGAAAGAAATCAATTCCCATACGAGGTATTTAGACGCACGAGCGAAGCGAGGGCGGCTATAGTCCGAGTGGGAATTGATGACTTTCACCCGTGTTAAACACTCTACTTTTCATTTCAAATATAAGGAAAGTAAAAAATAGTCTTTTTTAATTTAAATTTCAAATATGGAACACACCGTCCACGTCACCGCCGCGGGCCATCCCACTTTAATAGGTATCTTTTTTTTTAATTCACATTGGCCGTATACACTCACAAGACCGCAGCATTTTTTTTAATCGATTTTTTTCTTAATTATGTAAAAACGAGATGAAAACCCGGCTTCGCTCGGGTGAAACGTGTGTCACACATAATACACATTTAGGTACTAAATGTAGGTGTCACGGTAACTCATAAGTTTATAGGTTATTCTAAGGAGGTTTAGTAACTACATAATACACCACATGACACTGGCCGAAAATAAAGAAAAAAAATAAAAACTTCTCAACATGATAACTGATGTCAAAAATGGCGGCTGCGATCTCTCTGGTTAGAAAATCATTAGAAATTTACAAAATACTCGACTATCCGAATTTTGCGGATATATGTTGTCGACTCGAAATCTTTATTTTTTAATGTTTTATTATTCTGGTTAGCTTTCGATTGAGTCCGTAGCCCTACGAAATTATTAATATAGAAAATTATAGCCGACTAAATAACCAATTTTAGTTCTATTTTTAAAATTCATTCCCGCCCTAGGGAGGGAAGCAATTACTATGAGTCTTTCCCGCCCAAGGGAGGGAAGCATCGTTTTCGACCCGCTGCTTAGATCAAACAAACACTACTTTCCGAGTATGAGAAATGAAAATAAATAAACTCAAAAATTACGTGACCGATTTCAAGCATTCTTTCACGAATTGAATGCTGCTTTGGTCCTGAGTGGCAAAGGCAACAAGGACGAAGGGAGTGGGCGAAACCGCTGGCAAAATCTAGTTAATAATAATTTCCAAAGGCCATCACCCATCTCTTTGGGTAATCTAGACAAATCATTTATCATGTGTGCTAATCTATAAATTAGACCTGCACTTTAATAAGCCTTAATCAAACAGTTCGTAATCAAATTAACAAAAAATAAACAGCAATTTATAACGACTCATCTCATTAAAAAGAAAATAAATTGCAACTGAGATGATGAATGGTCGTTGCTCTTGAACTGGGCGATGCAATGCGCCTTGAATCTTGCATCCATGTAGATTCTTGCATCACTGTAGAACATTGTAGCAGTATCCTAGTCATTAATTGAAATAATATGCATTTTGTTTCTGCAATTTGTATGCGATTAAATCAAATGCTTGTTACGCGTGGTGAAGCGCGCGTTGATGTCTTTTGTTCTGCGTTTGCGCATGTGAGATTGTGAGTTTAGGATTTGGGTCATAAATTGGTAAACAGAAAATCATTGATAATTATATCTAATTGATAATTTTAATAAGTGTGAGTCGGTACTTTCGATTCAGCGTTTACAATAAAAAATAGGTATTATAATAGTAGACGATCCGAAGTAATTATTATACAAAAAAAAATCGGTTTTCTTTCAGCTCGTCTTATCACAGTTCGATAAAGTTCAGCATCTACTATCAATGAATTATGTTGAGAAAGGCACGACTGAAATCGAAATAAGCCGAACGACTTTATTCCTCTGCCAAAAAAGAATCGGTGCCGGTATTTTTTTAAATTCATTTTTACATATTCTAATTATTTTGAATGATATCTCAAGGTCACTGTGCTCTAGTAAAAGAACAATGTACGGATTTCATTTTGGATTACATAAATCATGTTATACAATATAATATAATTATGTAAATAGCTTTATAAACTGTTTATTTATTTAATTTTTTTTTATCTATCTTTCTATATTTTATCTCAAAGATTTATTTTTTTGATAATGCTGTAAACTAAATAACAATGGCTTGTTAGCACAATGAACAACTATGAAATTATGAAGTAATTAAGAAATAAATTCCTAGTAATTTAATCAGCTAATTAATTTAATTATATCAACCTCTAACCTCAGAGCTAAGCATCTTCATTGTCGTCCATTACTCAATAATAAAATTAAAAATTATTGTATTTTAATTTTCAATTGAAGAATGGACAAAACGTCCCATCCCTTGTAACACTTCCATCTATATATCAAATGAAAGCACTTGAAAAGTGTATCATTTCATTGTATGACAGCAAACCTGTAAACCATGGGAGAAAAAAGTTGCTGCTGATTTTGGTAATTTCATCACTCAAAAAAAACTGTTCTTTCTTGTCAGCCATCATAACTCTTTTTGATATCTGTCTTTTCTAAATGTTAGGTCAATTCTTGAAATAAAAGCCAATATATACGGACTTCCAACTCAGTTTCAGCTCATTGGCTAGATAAAGTAATTAATCAGTATCACGTAAATATCGGAAAACAGTGTGTGTATCGATCTGAAAAGTCGGAAGAAAACGATTGATTGAAGTGTTCGTAGAATAGATGATATAAATAATTGAGTTATTATTAACAGTTATGAAACCGTGTTAGGGATTATTTTATAAATCTGTATAGGGTTACCTATAAGGGTTTGTAAAAAAACCCCACACATACTTAGAATAGATGTGGTGATGTGGTGTGGTGTGTGGTATTTCTAAATAAACCCAGTTGTAACATAATCACCACCTGGCTGTATTTGTCCACTACTGGGAATAGGCCTGATGAACGCCACTGGGCCCGGCCCTCAGCATTTCCCATGCGGTCTCTGTCGGCAGCCTTCGAAAGTCTCCGCTCCACCTAGCATCCGAGATGAATAATTATCGAATATAAACCTGAAATTAAAAAAAAATATTCTTACACAAACTCATACATATCAAATCATTCCTCAAAATCATCATTGTGAGGTATCGGAGACTTGCGTCGCCTTGTGTACGAAGGGGCTTCGACTGCTCAAACGGTTCAATGAGTGTGTTTACGTCGACGACTGTAGTGCAGTTAGCTATGCAGTAGCAGCTTGTAAAAGTCGACACTGACTACTTAAAGAAGCCCGTGTATGACGGGCCTAAGTTACAGCGTATCATTCCATAAAAAAAAGAATTTAACTTCAACTTTTCACACACAACTTACTCCCTTTACTTACTCAAAAATAAATAAACACAACATAATGGTTTGAATTGTCTTAATGGTTTGAATTTTGAAGTTTTTTTTATTGACATTAAGTATACACAAAGAAGTTAAAAAAAAAACAGCAATATCCTCTTTCATTCATCAATATCAAAAGTTATTATCCCTTCCTTTATTTGCCTTACGGTCAAGCAATCTGGCCACGCATTGAGCGCCCGCGCCGGTTATTGAGCAATCTAATTCACATTATGCGAGTATGGATCGTGATTCGTGACGTATCATCAATAGACCGAGACATAATTGAGTATCAGAGGCATACTGAGAAGTTGCTGAATAGGATTTGGTAGGAACATAATCAGCTTATAATAATTACACTGCTGGGAAACAGGCTTCCCTTATATCCATCAGGGCCCAATGCAGACTAGCGTAGATGTCTTTTATGTTCTAAGACGTGCTGGATTCCTCATGATGTTTTCCTTCACCGTTTTGAAAGCACCATCAACTGACTGAACACCTGACCTGCAACTCGTAAATCTTGGCACTGCTCATCCATTTGGAAGGTATGTATGAAGGTATGATATACATATATATTACCTAATTAACTGGCCTGTTGGTCTAGTGGTTAGTGACCCTGACTGCTATGCCGGGGGTCGTGGGTTCGATTCCCACCCAGGACAAATGTTTGTGTGATGAGCATGATCATTAGTTCTGTGTCTGGGTGTAATTTATGTATAATATGTATGTATTTAGAAATATATAAGTATGTTTATCAGTTGTCTAGTACCCATAGCACAAGCTCTGCTTAGCTTGGGACTAGACGGCGTTGTGTGATAGTTGTGGAATATATATATGAAACAATTATTTATTATAATTACTTACAGTCGCTTTCGTAGGTCACTATGGCAGATGATTTTATTTATCATTTCATCGAAATTGTTGTCCTTTTAACTGTTTGTACAATGTTTCCTCCTTACTGTTCTTCGTACTAAGTGCAAGGTCGCCAAAATAAAAATAACTCTAGTGAAGCAGGCGACTTTAGGCTAGGGTGAACGCTTTCCATCAGGCGAGCTGTATGCTAGTTTGTCACTCTATGGTATAAAGTAAAGCTTAAAAAAAAGCAGGTTTGTGGTAGTGAATTTATGGAGAACTTTTACTGGCAGTGAGAGATTATGGACTTTCCAAAAACGGACTTCATAAAGGTAATAATAGTGTTATTTCTGTGGCCTTTTATAAAACCTATTTTAGATAAATGAGATGAATGAAAAATTTAACGCCAATGGTTTAATGAAAATTTAGAAATTATCACAATTGCATTTGCCGCCATACATATTTGAATATGAAATTACCATAGAGCTTTTTAATGCTTCTTTAACAGGTAATAATAATGTCTGTCATCATCAACACATCAATACACATAACCTTTTTGTAACACAGAATACGTTACGTTCTAACAAAAATCTCGTAGCAGGCAGTGATTGAGCAACCCAATTCACATTGTACGTACAATACGTAACCCAAGTTGCGGGCTATAATCTAAGCACGGTTGCTGTAATGCGTTAGCAACCGCTAATTGATAAGTAGTAAGTAAAGTGGTGACTCGGTAAGTTGAGTAGGTACTTAATATGAGTTGGTGACTTTGTGGGGGGGCTTGTGGGGTCATTATGTAGTTTTGTATGTTTGAGCAAGTACGCCGATTTTAGAAGCAGAAATACAATTTAGACAGGAGCCTTATGTCGAATAGATAAAGTGCAAGTAGCTCAGGTGCCAATGTCTATGGGTGCCTTTCGTGGAATACCTCAAAATTTTCAGTGTGGGACAATATTTTAAAAAAAGAAGAGTGTCTCTCACGGGTGCGGAGGTACCGAGAGCGGGAAGAATTACACACAACACAACAATTACAAATTATAGGTCATACAAAATTTGTAATTTGCGAGGATCGAACCCGCGACACGATATCAGCCGTCTTAGCACAGTCAACCGTCTCATGTAAAATTTAATTGCAGAATTGAATTCACGTTTAAGCCACGGACTCGTGCTAAAGCTTCTGGCTTCGCTCCGTACCTAAGGCTACCAACCAACTAGACTTTCATAAGTCATAATTATAAGATATCATTAGATCTCAATTAATCAACATAAAACAATTAGAACTTGCGCAAAAACGAACCTTAATTGCAAAAACAAACGCACTACAATTTCATATCACAGACATAATTTATATCCCTTTGTCATCACACTTGTGCGATGAGACAAGACTAAAAACCAACCGCGATCAACCTTTCATCGATAAACAATAGTATGTATGTAAAATCTACACAATTATGTAAACCCAATAGTTTTCTTGTAACGTGTCATAAAAATTGCGCTTTCATTGTTCATCCGTATCCGTCACATGTTTTTGTGTTACGTTTCATTAGGGTTCCTTACCGAAACGGTAAAACAGGACCTTATTACTAAGACTTCGCTGTCCATCTGTTTGTCTGGCTGTCTGTCCGCTCGTCTGGCACCATGCAGACTGTATCTCATAAACCGTGATAGTTAGATAGATAAAAATGACCACAGATGATATATTTCTGTTTCCGCTGCTGTAACAACAAAAAAAAACAGGATATATTAAATATTAAAGGGGGCTGCCATACAATAGACATGAATCATAATCACCATAGTGGTATTTGGACCCTTCATGCGAGAGCCCGAGTCGCACTTGACCAGTTTTGTCGGTAGGAGGACTTGTTTGATGATTTTATCACGTTAAAAAAAACTCTAGCCTAGTGTAATATTTGTAAACGCACCCACGATACAGATGAAATTACTTTAGGAGGCAACGAAACTGTAGCATTTTAGTAACATAGTACATATTAAAATAGGAACTGCACCCCAATTGGGCCAAAAACATAAGCGGGTATGGCAAAAGTCACTATTACAAAGTGGATTTTAGGCTTAACATTGATGCCCAAAGTGCCTCATTTTAATGTTTAATGAAAGTACAAGACTTGCATGATCATGACTTTGAGAAACCAATTAAGTTTAATAAGATTCGTGTCATGGATTCTTTGTAGCACATCTTGAATGTCAAAGTAATGCAGCCGCTAAGCGGATTTTTGTCCCAAATAACATTTTAGCATTATCACGCCATCGCCATTGTTATGTAGTAAGGTTTAGTTAGAGAGACGTGTATCTAATAGCTCTATATGCTATAAGTGCACATAATACCAGTTATATTTAAACCCTTGGAATAGGGGAAGACCCTGGAGGACCAACAAGGAATTTCTCTTTTATCCTGGGTGTATTTACGAACGTTTAAACTCACAAACACAAACACCCACACCCGGAGAAACTATTCGTAAACATACAAATATTTCTACCGTGCGGGAATCGATACTGCGACACCTAGCACAGCAGTCGATCGCTCCAGCAACTGCGCTAAACACGCAGTCAATTAATAACAGAGTGCACATTAGCGGTAAACATTGTTATAATGTGAATCAGATTGCTAACAGTAGTAATTACGCGCTTTATACGTGTAATCTTCGCACTAAGCCCTCGATGCGTAGAGATATTTCCTCTTGCAACACTACGTAGTAATCGGCGCGAGTAGCGGGGCATTCCCTTGGTGTCAACAAAGGAAGTCACGGATTTAGCAACATCCGTATCGTTTTGTGCTTGTGTGATAATTAAGCATGCACATCTTAAAATACCTGTTGTAGGAACATGTCCTTAATAATTTATAAATATTATAATAGCCAGCTTATAAAACATGATGATTTTGAATTTGGAGCAAATAATACAACCACACTTTATTGAATACCTAGACCAGTAAACACGATCGATCATCTACCAAGTAAGTAGTGCAAAAGTGATTAGTGCATTCCAATCGGTTACAGCATTTCTGCCAAGTTAATGACAAAGTTGCGATGTAAAGTGTAACGGTACTTCCAAGATTTCTGTGTATTAGCGACTTATGTTATGGTGCGATTCCACCAAAGTAGTGTGCGGCATATTTTGTGCAGAATTTCAGCAGTGCGCGTAGGTACTAAGCTGGCATCGCGTTCAGCCTCTGTGTCCACCGGCATGGCTGTGCGTAACTTTTGTTCGCGCACAGTGCAGCACATTTGTGTGCGAACATTTTCGTTTAGCAACGAGTTCACTGTACACGCGTGCGCACACAGAAATATCCAGGTGTGTGCCACATATTGGGGAACATGAATGACTGGACCGGTCGGCGCGGCGCGGCGCGACGCACGGCAGGCGTGTTCCGGCCGGTGCACGGCCCGGTCGCGACACGGTGCACAGCGTGAATCATCCTTTACCCGAAATGGTTACATCATCCTAGAAATAAAATAACAGCTCAATAATGAAAAACAAAGCTACGATGGTAAACAGCTTCTGTGCATTTACAATACAACCAATACCTATCTCATTCAACGAGTTTATGTAACACAGCCGGTCTTTTAATTAAATTGATTAGTATCAGAGGAAGTTTGTTAGCTTTGTAAATAATTAAATTAATTAACAATGGCTTTTTTTTTTTTTTTTTAGCGTGGTAAAATCATCAAATGAGACCTCCAACCCCGGGCAGGGCGGGAGGTACTGTCAGACTTGTACTGACTAAAATCCACGGTGTCCTTCAGTAGCCCTTTATGTTCCGGGGTCACGGTAATAGAAATAAATCCCGCGACCCCGGCAGGCTTTGGATGGCTTGCATACGTAATGGAGCAGTACGAACTGTGAACCATTATGTAGACCATTGCGCTTAGACGGACTAGGTGGGTAGGTAAAATAATACAGTGCTATAGGCAAAGGTACACTTATTTAAAATTGGAAAAAATCAGTTACTTACGTTATCAAAACGAAATAGGTACTCAAACCGACGCAAATAATAATTAGGTAATTTGAAGACGAAGGGTCACTGCCCATTCAAATTGAACTGCTCGGCCCCTATTGGTCGGAGCGTGATGTCTTGTAGCTTACAGTCTTCTTCGATTTATAGACTATATCAAAGCAAAATTACTTTTTTCTGTTCTAACTAGTAGTTCAAAGAAGACGAAACAAACTCTTCAGTGATTATTGAACTGGGCGTGGATGGCTAGACGTATCATAAAATTAGGAGAAATATCGAAAAGCATTGACAGGAGTCTCGAGGCCGATTTTGACGGAAACTAAAACTGCATCATAGATTTTATAAAAAATCAATAATCCTGGCTAGGAATCGAACCAGTCGATTGATATTAGGTATCAGAGACAGACTACGATATATTATTATTTTACTTTTTATTTTCTGATCTTCTTGTAAACCATTACCTACATTTAAAAGCTATTACTAATCTGTACTATTCATCATCAGGTTCACATTTCGCGTGAAGTGTGATCGTGTTATTAGAAAAATGTGTAGCGTTCTATCAATTGAGCACAGTAGCGCCACCCCGCGCTCGCGCACTCAAAAATTATTACACTTGTGTTACTAAATAAAAATAAATGGTTTATTTAATCATGATACATTTAACACATACATACCTACATAAAATATAAAAGGTATTTGTGTAAAAATGAATAAACAAAACACTGTTCATAAACAAAAACATATCTTTGTCCCGTTTCTGAACGAAAAAGTGAGCGACCAATCACAGCACATTGCAAGACACTTTCATTTGTAACGTATGGAATTTTGAAAACAAACGTTCAAGACTCGTTGGATTTCGTATTCGTGTTGGTGGTATTTTAGAATTATTGAGTTTTATTTGTGAATTATAATACAACCACTAATAGACATTTATTGTGAACCTATGTGAGTTTTATTGGAAGAAAAACAGTGAATAAATATACAAAATGATTACGCTATCTGAAGACGTCAACAAGCTTTTGTAAGTTTCTTAGATTTTATACCACGAATGTATTCAAATCATCATAGGCTGGTGTTTCTAGGCAATTACTATCAATTTCGTGGTGTATTTGTAAAAACAATGAAAATATTTTGGTCTTTGCCGGCTCTCAGTCCTAGGCGTCACATAGTCCCACCGTTACAGATTTGTTTCAAATAAACTTCCGTTTCTATATATAATAGCCTATTCAACAAGTTTAAAGACTTACGCTTAGATTATTACAAATATCTTACATGCCCAATGCCCTTTTGTTGAGTATTTGATACTCGAAACATCCTTCGGATTGTTTCAAAAAGTCCTTGCTAACTGAACCGTAAAATATTTGAAAGTAGCTGGAAAACCCGTTATACATTTTGATTTCATGATGTTATTATTATTTTTCAAGAAAAATATTAGGAAGTGCAGCATAATTTCTTTGAAAATACCACTTTTTGACAACTTGTACATAACCAACAGTTTTTGGGAGAATAAGGTTTTATGCAATAATCACCACACTTGTTGGCATAAATAAATATCACAGAGTAGTGATTTGTTGGTTATTCCATTATTTTGAAACATTGCTTTAGGGAACATAAACAGGAAATACTAAACTTCACTTCCAAAAATAGATTTAGAACATAGGCAGCACTTACAAGTCTAAATAATAGTACACTTGTGGATAGACACACCCACACAGATAGCATAGAAAGTACAATCTCAAATTATGGTATCGCATTTGTTGTGAATTGAAAAATTGACACCTTAAAAGTGTAAGGGCCGTGTTCACGGACTTCCGACGTTTAACCATCTATTTGACATTTGATGTGAGTTGTCATACAACAATTTACGATTTTTAAGATACGATGTTTAAGAATTCATCAGCCGATTACTTAAACATTGGTTAAACGAGAGTCGGTGAACTTGGGTCTAAGTCTTTCTGTGTACAGTCATAATAGTTTGTGACAGTAGTGTCAATCAAATCCCAATATCCTACAACATCACAATATCTCAATAACATTAACATCCCAATTACAGCAATGAAGTCCTCATGGAGATATCCCAGAACATCCGCTCAATGATGGAGGAGCTCTGGCTGAACTGGTCACACCTTGGCGTTGATGATGCAACGAAAATCAACAACATTACCAAATTGGTGCAGATTGAGAAGGAACTGCACCGAGATGTCATCTCAGAGACCAGACAGAAGCTCAAGACTATGCAGGGACAGGTCGACAGTGAGTTGAAGAACTTGTTATGTTAATGGAGCTAATTTTGCCAACTTTTGAGCCATGAACAAAATGTTTGATGGAAATCTAGTTTTTGATAGAGTTACTAAGCGATAAAGATGTTATGATTTTGGATTCTCAGAAAATAAGCATCATTTTAATGCATTCTGTAAAATAAACTTGGAATATAAAATTGACAATTAAATGTGAACTCTTTAAACTTATTTATCATTCTTAAATTGAAAGTATGTGTGTCTATTTTATTTATAGTTTGTTGTTATTATTTTATGAGAAAAGTTTATAACAAATTATACTTAAACCTTTCTCATAAAATAATAACTACTTTTCATATCATATTCAGCACAAACATGTGACATTGTATCTAGTTAGTATAATATTCATTCCAGATGTGTAAAATACAAATAAAAAATTGTAACTTAATTTCACAGAATTGAAGGAGGAAACAGAAGAATTGAGCAGATGCCTCTCTGTTGATATCACCATTCTGGACTTCAAGGAAGAAATGATGCTGGTTGAGTACAAGAGAGAGCTGGAAGAACAAATTGCTGGGTAAGCAATAAGCATGCTTCATTTATAGTAAAGGTTTTGTAAAAGATTTTCTCACCTTCTTTCACTTATTGCAGCCTGTGGGAAGGTCATGAATTATTCCATAGAAACAATAATACTAGGATTAAATATAACTTAGGTTTAGGTTATAATTCGATATTTCTTTGAAAACCATTTGACCTTTAGGTTTGAAGGAGTTCCTTTCATATTAATTTATACTTACTGTTGGTCACCCAGTGGCAGGTACTATTTATTACTAATCTATGCTAGTAGTTACCTACAAGTGTTGTTCTGGGTCTGGGTGTTTTTGTATGTGAGTTTCTGTTTGCAAACGCACCCATGATAAAGGAAGAAATTTCTTATGCGGGGCAATATTTTATTTAAAGTAATTACTGGAGTATCTTACATTAACTTGTGTGAACTATCAGAAATTCATAAAAGTATCAAACTTATATGAAGTTTATAGTATGTATTATATTGATGCAATTATATACGCAAGTTATGAAACAGATAAATATTATGAGAAGGAAGTTATGTCATGTTTATTATTATTGTTCAGGTTGCAACTGTTAAAATCTTACTTTTCACAGCTAATTATGTTAGTTACTTTACAATCATATAAATACATCACAATCACATTATTCTCACACTTTTCTTAATGAGACAATTGCATTAGTGAGATGGCAGGTCAACTTTGTAATAGTCTTGGTGACATGAGAAATACTCTTAGGCCATCAGTAATTGTGCATCTTTCTCTGTTAATTACCACACATTCGCAACTACAGTATTTATTCTTTGCTACAGTGCAATCTTCTCATGAGAATTTTAATTGCATTTTGTATGATAGATTATGGCATGTTATATATTTTTGTGATTGTTTTCTTTTCATTAATGGTCATTGTAAGTAACTTTTGTAAATTGTTATTATTTATAATCATACTGGCTGTCTCCAGCGGTTTCTCCTGCTGCAACTTGAAAATTGTCACACGGGAAAATTGGGATAAAAAACTTTGTTTTATTGAAATCCGTTGAGTAGTTTTTGTGTGATTGAGTCACAAACATCCATCCAAACAAACTTTCACGTTTATAATATTATTAAGATTGTTGAGGGTCAGTGTTGTTATGTTTTCGACACCTGCATCAGTTAAAAAAAAATATGCTTGTACTTAAAACCGATTCAATTGGCAAAGTGAGATGCTTGTGTATCACTTAACACATTATTTGTACACACATTAAGACACATAGGTTGACACAATGGACCTTCTGTGTTCAAAGAGGTGTTAAGTGCAAAGCAAACAACTTTGCCAAGTAACTAAGTGAGCATTTTTCAAATTATCACACAAAAATCCACCTTATTACAACAGATACAGAGAGCAAGTTGAACAGCGCCGCATGAAGATGGAAAGACTACTGGAATGGCAGCGAGATCTTGCTGATAAGCTTGGAGTCACCATCCATGAGCTGCAGGAGGTTCCTCTGCCGTCAGAGGAGGAATTGGACAAGTTGAAGGAGCACCTGGAAATGCTGCAAGCAGAGAGAGATAAGAGGGCAGAGATCTTTCTGAATATTCAAGTTGAGATTAAAGATATTATGGGTAAGTATATGGTTCTTTATGGGTTTTTTTTTCAGTAGGTACCCCTTTGTTAAGATTGATTGTTTGCCTTCGGTGCTTATAGACAAAACTTCTCCAATCTGCCAAGAAAGTTCAAGTGTGTTTAACATTTATGATGGCTTTTCAAGTATTGTGTGATAATGTGTGATAATAAGTTTTGTAGATCAGACTTACTTTATCTAAATTTATTGGGATTAATTTAATAAGTAGTTCCTGTTTAACATTATCAAGTTTGACCTTTGGAATTGCTTATTTTAATAAACAATTATACCCACTAATAACAAATAGGTCATTGCCATCTAACATAATGAGACATAGTTGCTAATTTGATGCTATCAATTAATTGTAGTACCTTGTATTTAACTTGTTAAATGAAATGCTTATATGTTACTTCTATTGTATTTAAATATTAATTAAGTACACAAGGAAGATCAACATCAGGTCATAATAATTGTCTACTTTCAGACAAACTTCGCATCAAACCTCAGAACAAGTTTGAACACATTGTGACCTCTTCTCTCTCTGTGGACTTCAAAGTGACTGATCTCAATATGGACCGCCTATCCAAGCTTCAACAAGATCTGCAAGAGAAGTACGAACAGACCAACAACAGGGTATGTATTCTTATTGCACAACATTTCAATTTATGTCTGTAATAATATTTTTGAAGAAGACAGTAGCTGAGCGATCGACTGTTGAGCGGCGTGTCGAAGGTTCGATCCCCACACAAAACAATTATCGTATGACCTACAAGTAGTTGTTCAGCACAATTTTAATCTTTGTAAACGCACCTACAGAAAAATACCTGGAGAAATTTCAAGTGTGGGGATTTTTTAAAGAAAAGAAAACAACAATAAATAGTTTTTGCACCTTTTCTATTAATAAAAAGCTTATTGATTTCGTCCTAGACTTGACAAATTACCACTTTCATTTAAACGCTTCTCGCGGTAACACCGTCCTATGCGCAATTTTTTTAGTATATAATGTCAGCAATCTCGAGCCCACAGCATTCCACAGTTGATCAAAGAACATTAATTCCTTCTAGGTGCTAGAACTCCGCGAACGCCTGACGAAACTATGGGACTGTTTAGAAGAAGATCTGATCTACCGCGAAAACTTCTTGCACGCACATCCTGGGTGCCACCCTCAGACCGAGGCTGCCATCAAAGAGGAGATCAAACGCTGTGATCAGATCAAACGGCAGAAGATTCAGGTATGACATTAATTATGGAGATTGCTGGAAGGAGCTGGGTTGGCTCTAATTGTGAACTGTCTAATCTTACGCATAATGGACCGCTTTCGAGTCTAAATGTGGAAAAGATAGTACGGTACAATAGTCTATGGAGATAATTTTAATCATTATTGTAGATATGTGGTTATTTCTGTGCATTCAAAATTGAACTTTATTAAAAAGGATAATTATAATAAATTAGCTACCAAAACTCCAAATAAGCAGTTCAGAAAAGTTGTCAATATACAGGTAAGTATAATTCCGCAAAAGCATTCTTCGTGGACTTTATATCAAAGAATGCTTTAATTCGTGCCAACTTTATTACATCATGTAAATTAAACATACATTATATGATAATTATGTAAATCGTCGACATTAAGCACTAAATTAATGTATCTCAGAGAAAATAAACCTATTACTCAACTGTTTTATCATTCTAGTCTACTTTTGACTCTAATCTGAGATAGTAAGGGTTTTATGATTGAAATTGGAATATTAAATATTGATACAGCAGTTACAGAAAGTGGTCCAGTTACACAGGAATCTTTCATCACCATCAGGGCTTGTTACTTGCAATAACTACATAATGACTGATCTTAATGGGTCACAAGCTGTTAAGATATATAATTATGAATCAATTTAGTAGGGATTGCGAATCTGCATTCTAAGAGTTCCGCATGAAAGAATTTTTTATGTAGGTAAACGATTGGCGGGCGCCCCGAATGAGCTATGTAGAATAAGATGACAACAATCACATAAAATAAGGAATTGTGTTGGATAATTAGTACTTTCGCAATGATAATTTTCCAGAAATAATCCCCTTAACGCCCCTTCTACCTCGAAGCAATTGCTTTGAAATCAATGGAATTGGAAAGAAAGTAAAAAAATATGCTTCAAAAACTCGGCTTCTTGATCTGATTAGCTCTCAGACCAACAAAAAAAGAAAGACGGCGCGCCGCGAACATCATAAGTGAAGCCATGAAACCGTGCTCCTGCAAGTATACATACACGCTCATGCACACACCTACACTAAAACCATGCTCATCGCTCTTAGTACGTCACGAGTCGTCGTCAAGTAAATTTAGATTTAAAACATAGAATTATGCCTTCCTGTGTAGTGAAAAGTTGCAAAAACATCAGCAAATCACTTAGAAAGTAAAAAAAAGAAAATTAAACAAAGAAAAAATGTAACAAATGGCAACCTTTCGATACACACATAGATAAAAAGGTGGCTTCACTTTTGATGTTCGCGGCGCGCCGTCTTTCTTTTTTTGTTGGTCTGAGGATTAGCTTTAACTTTTTATTCAACTAAAATATGATGATAGGGAAAATTAAAGTAGATAAGAAGCAGCAAACAAATAACAACAAACTCCCAAAATACACTGTAAGTTGTCAGTATCTGTTCAATTTTAAGCTTCAACTTTATAATCGAATAAAAATGATGACGATAGGGGAAATGTAAGAAACAGTTGATCTCAATTTCGCGAGGCGGCTTCGCAATCCCTTATTACCGTACCTTTTTTTATCCTGGTAAAATCATCAAATGAGTCCTCCCACCCCTACTGTCAGACTTGTACTGACTAAAATCAAAACTAGTTTAATTACCGTGCCTTAGGAATTTAAAACCCAGTTTTAAATCTATCAGCAATTAACATTGCTATAACGTATTATGCAAAATCGTAATCTACCCAGTCCATGGTTGGATCATAAATCGGTTTACTTTCTACAAACTGGTACTGATTGCTATCAGTGGCGCTATCTAGATGTCATGTATTTTAATTGTAACATTATGATTTATGGTAATTAAAGTAGTCTAGAAAGGGCTAATAGTTGGAACTATTAGCTATTTGCTCAACTAACATGTAGTTTCACTTCAATTTGAATAAGTAACATAACTTCATGCTTGTACTCTTCGAAACATAAGAGTTGTAATGTAATAGAGAGGTTGTGTATAGCTAAATTGCACTTTTTTCTTGAACATACATATATATACATACATATTTTTTTACTATTTTATTTGTTCGTATTTTTTTTTAATTTCCTAACCGTATGTTATGCTTTAATAGACAATTTAGTAAATCCAATCTTTTATGAACCAGTCCAGTTTTTTTTGTTATATTCCATTCTTCAGTGGTAGTTCAATCTATATAAAATAAATCTAAAGAGTTTTTTAGTTTGTCTGTTTAGTGGAATGTGGCAATTTTGGAAAGTACTGGATCGCATCCATTTTTTAGTTGGATAGTCCATTTATCGAAGAAGGCTTTTACATCACGCCACGATCAATAGGACTCGAGCAGCTGGGGTCAAACCGCGTGAAACAGCAAAATTCAACAACAAATATTCAACTGCATACTCATAATAAATTAAAATTTTCAGGAGTTTAATGTCACCTGTAACACGCCTATTGCTGTTTGTTATCAGGTGACCATAGCAATAATTTTGAGTATGTGTTGAGTACATTAGGCATTTCATTTTGTAGTACTATCGTCATATTTTAAAAACTTTTCATACAAATTGCGGTAATTTTAGTAGCATTAATCCGTCGTAGATTATAATTAATGTAAAAAAGAATATTTCCCTACATTGGATCGCAGCGTATGTAGTATGCAGTCTGTACTTATTATTGTAAAAAGACGAAGATGAGTTTGTTGTTGATGAACTAGCTAATCTCAGGAACAACTTGTTTGAATTGAAAAAAAAAATGTGTGTTGGATAGTCCATTTATCGAGGAAGGCTACAAGCTGTTTAACATCACAATACGACTAATAGAAGCCGAGTAGCGAGAGCTATAAATAAAACATGTACAATACGGAAATCATAAAAGATGAATTTTGCGATGCCTTAGTAACCGGGCGGAAACGAATCTTTCCCTACTAGAAAGATGCGTATAGACTTCTAAAGATAAACAATGCTATATTATTATTCTAAAAGCCATTTACCACCACCCAGGTGTTCGTAGCGAACGTCCGTACTAAGATCAAGTTGATGTGGGACAACATCATGTATTCTCCCCGTGAACGCGAGGAGTTCGTGCATTACTTCCAAGACATCTTCACTGAGGACACGCTGACGTTGCATGAGCTGTATCTGGAGAAGATCACCAAGTATTATAATGAGCACAAGTAAGTTTCACACTTATTGTCGGCTTTATAACAGTACTAGTTGAGTCTAGTAGTAATAATAATAAGGTTTTGTATTATTTGTACCCTTTCACCAGGCATAGGGTAGATTTTAAATTTCTTTTCAAAATTGAGGCTGATGTTTCATACATTTTTTGAACATGAAAATATGTTCAATGAATTTTTAATCTCATGTGTAAGATCTTTGTAACTTATTAGTTTTTTACTGTATTTGTAAACTTTGCGATTCTTATGTATGTCTTGGAAGAGTATATTTCGATTGGCATCTAAATGTTCTCAGGGTTGCCGGTTGCGGGCTGTACTGTTGAGCACAAAGTCTTGTTTGATTTCCAACTTTGACAGTGTTATTTAGAGTTTTTCATAAATAGTTCTCAGCGGAGTCTGGATTTATGTAACATAGATGTCAACAACTTTTAAGTTTTCATTTTAGTGACCTGTTTTATCTATTCTTAGACACATCTTCGAGTTGGTAGTAACACGCAAGAACCTTTGGCTGAAGATGACGGAGCTCGAGGCGCGAGCTACGGAGCCGGGTCGTTATCACAACCGAGGCGGCCAGCTGCTGCGCGAAGAGAAGGAGAGGAAGGCTATCGCTAGTAACGTGAGTTTTTATAACGTATTGGTTATCTATGGAAATTGATTATGTGCAACACCTTTATTTTTTAGTGTTAAAGGTGGTTTTACGCTGTGTTTGGTTTTCAATGTACAGATTACAATTTACGGAGAAGCGGGTCTAAAACGGTCACCTACCAATATTCCTAATGATTCACTTCGTGAATGAATGATAGAAGACTATCCACCTACATTGCTGGAAATATACGATGTGAATTAGTGGCCTTTTTAGACCTGCTGTATTACTCTTACCACATATTGCTGTATAAGTAATTTTTATACAATTCGACATTTTGGTCTGATTACGTCACGACCCACGAAACATTATATTATATAAAGCTCGATTATTTTTGATAAACTTAATTATTATCATAATACTTAGGACAATAGAAATTTTTCTACATTCTGTCAATTTGTCTAAGTCTTCAGTCGAAAAACCCATGTCTACAGTGTTGTCGTACGCATGTAGATCAATTAGTCCTAATTTCATAGTTTGTCATGTCCTTCCTCTACAGTTACCGAAGATTGAGGCACAGATCCGTGACCTAGTGTCAGCATACGAAGCCAAGACTGGAAGCACTTTCACTGTCGATGGCAAGCCTCTCCTTCAACTCATGGAGGACGAATGGGAGACCAGGAAAGCTGTAAGTTTAGTTTAATTATTGAAATAGTTTTATAGAAATATTTAAAGCATTACAAATACTTAAAGATGTAATTTTAAATATAGTTATAGATCTGTTTCTTGAAATGTTTGCACATACAGAAATCATGAGACTACAAACTACTAGACCCACACCAATTGGTTCTATCATGTCTATGATGGAAATGGTAAAGTATCACAGGTAAAAAAGGTGATCAGTCACTACATGCACCTTCTAGAATTTCTATAAGCTACATAAATGGCCAACTAGATTGTGCTAAATCAATAACATCAACCATTCAGATCAATTCCACATGGAATAATACATGGCCAAGCCAATCACCATTGCATAAGTATATTTTGAAATGACCAATATAAATTTTCAACTTCGTGTTGAATCTACATCATCAAATCAGCTCTAGGTTGTCCACTGCTGGACCTTTCCCATAGATTTCCAAGGACCGGTTGGAAGCGACTTACATCCAGCGCGTTCCTGTAGTAAATTAGCAAGCTATTGAAAGTAGAATTCTATTTCAGTGGATTGAACTTAACTCGACCCTTCCAAGAAAAAATTGAAGTATGACCTGGTAACATTTTGTGAGACGAGGCGACACGAGGGAGTAGCGATTACATTTGTCGATTGGTATGTCTCACCTCGTCTCCTTAGACTCGCTTTTTGTTAGGTCGAGGTGAGGCGAGAAGTAATTAGGGTATAATTTCTGTGACATGTAGGATATTGTGTCTATAAAGATCAATTTTCTACATCAGAGTATCCCGAATGAACCGTAACTTTCATATTCGAAGCCGTTCAAGATTTTAGAAATGCCTGACAGTCAATTTCAGCAGCTTCTTAATAATAATCTAACTGTAACTTTATTTTTAATAATATGACTCTCACAGGTCAGGTTTTGTGTTGATTTATTATCTCTAGAATAAGGTTATACGAACGACATCAGCATACAAAAAAGTAGTTAGTTGTTTGCCAAAATTTTCCCAAAAAAAAAAAAAAAAAAATTAAAGATTTTGGAACAAAACTTTCTGACCGACCAATGGACAATGTTCTTACAGAAATTCGTTTTAACTCAACCATTAAAGAGTTACGTGATAACGTGGATATATTATTTGTATCGGTCACATCACCTCGTCTTGCCTCGTCGAGCATACAATCCACTCTTCGTTTTCCTAACAACACATTTCTCGTAGGAGCGTCACAACAAGCTATCAGCGCGCAAGCAGGCGTTGACTCCGACCACCCCGCTGTTCCGATCGCTTGCGACCTCACCGCTCGGGAAACGAAACAGGACTGCTGCGGGATTGGCTGCTACTGCGGAGAGGAATAGGTAATGTTCAGAGAATGAGTTGGTGATGGTGTTTTTTTTTTAATTAAATATTTTTTGTAGTGGTAATTAATAATAGTCTAGGCCAATTTCGGTTACGAATTACAACGGAGATTAGCCAACTGCGCGGGTCATATTATTATAGTGCACAAGTGTGTGCGGCAGGCACAGGTGTGTGCAGATCTGTGCCTGGAGCGCAAACAAAAAACGGAACAGGGTGGAGTTTTATTCATTAAGCTGACAGTCCCTTCTGTTCCACGAAGGGCGGGAAGACTACTTCGATGTTTTAACCAACCCCTATAAAATAAATGAACATAACTACTGGGTCACAAGACGTCCTCTAAGAACACCTGAGGGGCTCAATGCGGTCGCGGGACTTATTCGATCACCGTGTCTCCGGGACATAAAGGGCTATTGAAGGACACTGTGGATTTTAGTCAGTACAAGTCTGACAGTCCCTCCCGCCCTGACCGGGGTGGGAGGACTCATTTGATAATAAAATAAAAAAATAAAGGGGCTCAATGCGATTTGGTGCTAGCAAGAAAAACCAGTCCAGTGTTAACCATTACCAACCCAAAGTTAATCCATAGGTGTATTTTACGAAATATCCATATTAGGAACTATAATCGACAGGGCTTCAAAAAAAAAAAAGAGTTTCGAAGAGAAAACCTGTGCAGCCCATACAGCTTTTGTTAGATATAAGCATAGTCGCATTGACTGTAAGCAGGTCTTTTAACTCGTAGGCCTCCGTCGAAGCGCCAGCTGATCACGGGCAGCGCTACGAAGGCGGTCACGACCTTCACTAACAACTTGTCTGCACTCAAGAGATCTGCTATCACTACTGTTAAGAGGTAAGTTTGTGTTTTTTTTTTGGTAGGATGGTGCATTTGGCAACATTGTAGATGATATTTCATAAGATTTTTGAGTTGAGAATCTTCGGCTACGCACTTTATCCTGTTCACTTATATTCGGCATAAACGTCCGGTAAAATATACAGTGAGGATCAGAAGGGTATCAAGTGAAACTCTGGTAAGGGCCATCAAATTGAAAAGAGAAACCATCATTAGGAAATCTGAACCTTCTGCAATCATAAAGTCATCCGTGATCCATCCATCCATCGATCCATCCGTGTCATGCCTTAAAGTAGCGGATTAAGTAGCACTGACAGCAGAACGGCCAAATGTTCATTCCAAAAAGAAAAAAAAAATACAGGACAACTTCTTCTAGGGATCTTGATCTTAGCCTCAATTAAGACTTCACCTTTCTGAAATACACCAAACATGCGATATTGCTGCCCCACCTGTGCTAAACCAGGCCGACCCGAATGCGTTTTTTTTTTTTATCGTGGTAAAATCATCAAATGAGACCTCGCTTGTATGTTTGTTGAAAATTATAATAGATAAAAAGATTTTCTGTATTGCTTGCAATCTTCTTCAAAATTCGAAAAGCTTGTCTGGTAACTCAATATGAAATAGTTATTTTTTTATTTAAAAAAAGAAAACTCGAGTCAATGTACTTATGTTGCCGTCTGATATTGTGTTCGTTTTTGTTGTTTGTTTATAATCGTGTGTAAAAATCAAGTAATTCGAGTTGCTGTCCAATTGTGTTTTCAATTTCTGAAACGTAAGAAGTAGGAAAGTAGCTTCATAGTATTTTTAAAATTATTGAATTATTAACTATTGGATAGTGCTAGATAAAATTACTTTCCTGTAATGAGGATAAACTATTTCCTTTTCATAAAAGTTTCAACTAAATATAATCTTTGTTTCATAACCTAGTTATTTTATATGCATTGCCAATAAATTACCGGTGCAGAAGTAAAACTGTTATTGGCATCACTCACTTTTTATTCAACATACAATCAAGTCATTAGTTACCTCACGCACTTGCTATTTAGATAATATTTTTCATTCCTTTACTATTTCAGTGCTCGCTTGTGAATTTGTTGATGTGAAAACACCATTACGTCATATTTATTGAGGCAAGTTGCGTTTGACTGATGTTTAGTAGCGATCGAACCAAAATATTAAGGTGGGTCTACCCTAGACGAGCCAAGCACAAATTCGTGTAGTGGGGACTGTTTTACAAGTCTCAAACGAGCGCGCTTCGAGTATTTGGTTCGTTTTGGCTCGACTGTGCTCTCTTTGGTTATTTGACGAGCACAAAGGGATTTGTATCTTTCGAGCACAATGATCTTTGCAAGTCCACACTTAATCTGAGGACAAATTATTATCGGACGCGTCCGTCAGACGTGGCTTAAAGACGCGGCTTACCAGTGTATACGGTAGTTCGGACATACCGTCCGCGGACGCACAAACATCCAGCCGTCTAGATTCTGTTCGGACGTCCGAACGCTGAAGTGTGACTCAAGGTCACATCCGCGGCTTACGACCGATAGTTTGCACAGTGTAGTATTAAATGTACTGGCTAGATATCAATAAGCCGCTTCTCTCAGCCGCGGCTGCCGGACGCGTCCGATAATAATGTGTTCTCAGCTTTAGCCCCCGCAAACGACGGAGCAAAAAGCGGCTCGTGATCGGTTCGTTTAACGTAGACGCACCTTTACATTCTGACGTATTGCGTAAGTAGAGGGAATGAGAAATATTGCACTAGCGTTATATAATGTATCCATTATACATGTAGATCAAATTGTATGTAGTTATTACGCTTCATTGTTCAGAAAAGCATGAAGTAATTAGAATATTTGATAGAAGTAATTACTTGGTAGATTGTAGGAGTAGATTGATTCTTTGAAGAGATATCGACACTATTATATTTTCGATCAAATTGAATAATCGCGCGTTATATAAAATACTAACTTGCAAAGTTACAATTATTGTAAATTATAGAAAATATCCTGTCTTATTCTAGGTCTGTTTCATTTACATTGAAAACCATTCCAGCCGTTATGACGACGAATAAAATACAAAGTTTCTTTCATCTTTATAATGTTCTTGTTTGAGATATGCCGACTAGTCGGCTTTGGCGGCAAAAAGGCCAACTAGTCGGAGTACTACAGAAACAATTCTGATTGAAAACAATCTGTTCAATAATATTAGCATCATCATCATTTGCGGCAGGTAAACGATGATGATGCTGCTAATGTTGTTGCTGACTTATGCTATGTAGCTAACCAGATTGTACCTTCTAAATTAACACTTATTTTTATCGTAGGCGCATCAGCGGACGTTTGGCAGCGAGGGTAGTCGCGGAGGGCAAAGACGCCAAGAGGAAGCTAGACTATGGTAGCGAGCTGAGGAAGACGCCCAAAGTTAATGGCAGTATTCTCAAACATAAGCGTACGGTAAGATTAAACATAACTACCTGTTTTATAGTGTTCAAATGGACTGAAAGACTCGTTTTATTAAAACAATGATAGATTGATTAAAAAACGCGTGTGACTTATTTGTTGGTTATACAGTAGTTCTTTCGCCTTTTTATGGTAACGTACTGTAACCTAATGTCCGCCGCAATTTATGGTCAGGTTTTTTTGCTGTGTTCCGCTACCCTTGAAATGCAACCATACTATGCGAGGTTCAACTTTTTTAGCATAACCACAGGTTGTTTTCTTTCATCTATACTATCCCACTGTTGAGCAAAGGCGTCCTCCAAATCCTTCCATGAGATCTTTTCTCGGGCTGCTTCAAACCAGTATATTTTATGTGGTATTCGCCTAAGTCGTCTCGCCATCTCTTTCTGGGACGGCTTCGGGACGCCCGCCGTCAATTTATCGTGTTCACCTATTGTGTGTATATTCGGACTATTTCGGACTACTTGATCACAAGCCGAAAAACTTGCTCGAATTCAGATATTAATGGGGAATTTGGAGTCCCTGAGAAATAATGTGTTTTAACACGTATTTTATAACTTTGAATAACCTTTCCAGTCTCACGGCAAGCGTCGCAGCAGTACTCGTCGCTCCACAAACGCGACCCGCTCCACCGGCTCGCAGGAGGACGAGCGACCACACAAGGACCCGCTCATGGAGACCACGCTACTGACCACGTATACTGACTTCAAGGTGAGTTTGTATCAAATTCAGCAATAGATATCATGTTAGGTGTCGTTGTTGCCCGAAAGTTCAATACTTTTAGTGATGCGTAATTTGATTACATAGATAATTTAGGTACCTATGTGCAATGCATGCACCTGCATAGTTTACACCGAGACGCGACGTGAAATGACGAGACTTTAAATGTGTCTTTTTTATGTAGTAAATGAAGCTAGATGTTGACTAGGTGTGAATTATGGGTCAGTCGTAATATGGAAATTTTGGAATTTCTATTGCCTACACCAACAGTAAATATTTTGACAGGGTGACATTTTTTATAAAGACAAAGGTTCAATTTGTTTATTTCTTTAAAGTTTTATTGTTATTAATTTAAACAAATTCTTCACAGGATGGCATCAACGAAAAGCAGATCAGCCGCAGCTCCATGGCAAACCAGAGACCGAACGAAGCAGTCCTCCCTACCATCGTCTACCACACAATAGAAGAGAAGAAAGTCACCCCAAAAAAAACTCCGAGGGTCAAAACACCTCTGACGCCTAAAGTCGGGAAAGAGAACATACAACACGTGAACAGCAACGGACAGGTTACACCTAAACCCAACAGTCTCTTGTATACTCCGACCAGGCTTACAAGATCCGCCCTCAAGCTTAACAACGACGGCTTCGCAACTCCCCGAGCTCCTCTCAGCGCAAACAAAGTCAATCTACAAAGACAAAACACTGTCTCTACTTTAACAGTCAAAACTACCCCTAATAATGTTAGCAGGTCTAAATCTCACTCACACTTAGTGCGAAAAAACCTCCCGCCTCTAATCTAAGAACTTGGACTGAGCGCAGTTCTAACGTCTTGATATAAACACTTAGGCCTGGATAAATAGTCGTTGCTAAGACAAAGCCAAGCCTAAGTCAGTGCTTGGGGACGTCAAATGTCAATAATTTTCATGGAAATTTCTGACATTTGACGTAGCCAAGCACTGACTGGCTTGGCTTTGGCTTAGTAACGACTATTTATCCAGGCCTTATTAGTTTTGTTTTTTATTGAGAATTTGCCACGGATATATCAAGATGTTTGCACTGCGCCTTACAATATTATTAGCCATGATTTTCATACGAGAATCAATTTGTAATTATAAAATATTATTCAGATTTTTTAATACAATTTTATTTTGTGTTTGTCGATGGTTTGACTCAAGTTTTGTGACGTATTAAATGGTCGTTTTCTCGTTGATAAAATAATGTTTTGCTTTATATTCCTTGTATATTTGAATCTCTATAATTATGTGCTGAATAATTGCATTCAATTTTAGGCATTGGTTGATTTTTGTTTATAGGATGTGATTGATAGTATTTTAATTGATAGATAGTTTTATAAGTTACTTTGAGTTCGTACAAGAATAATTATTTTTAGTTTGTCTTCAATTGGATTAACGTAGTTTTTAGTCATGTCTTTTACTAACATATTTTCGACAGTTTTAGTTTTTACCCACCAAATTGTTCTTCTAGAAATGTCTTATGAAAAGCATTGATATAATTAAGTATTTTACGAGCATTGTAAATACTATGCGCGTCCAAAATGTTTACATGACAGGCAGCTTACCATAGACCAAAAAAAGTTACTTGAAAAAGGTTCTAACATTCCAAGAGAAATTGTACTTAATTTTTATCAGTATTTCGAAAACGAGGAAAGATTCACAAAATGGCCATAACTCATGCTAACATTAAAATAATATTATAATTAATTGATATTCGTCGCTTTATTTAACTAATGTATAATTTTAAAATGTAAATTATGGTTGTAATATATTTGCATAGTTTAAAAACAGCTGATGTTTTATTTTCATGACCAACTTGATTTCCTGTAATATTTTAAGAGTGACTTATGTCGACAAAATATCGGAAACATCAGGTGTATTTATGAAGGATAATGTCTATATACTTTGATTTTGATGTAGCTCCGAAGACCCGAGTGTTTAGAAGGGCAGTAGATGGTGATAAATCCGAGATCGAGTTGTTTTGGAAACGAGAGCATACTGAACTATTATTCCATGATGTTGATATTGGCTCCTTGATGTAAGTGTTCTTTTGTACCTACTTATTAATGCATAATATATTTTGTCAATACATGTTTGTGTATGCAAAATATATCCTACTAGCTGTCTCAGTTATGCGAAATGGCATGTAACCGTTTCTGGTATCCTCCTAAGTATTCGCCCAATGACTAACGTCAAGGCTCCTCCCGTAATGTGTAGCTAGACGTAATTCATTTTATTGGTTAACGAAATCATCAAATGAGTATTTTTCGCCCTGGGGGGAGAGGGACTCATACTTACTGATTAAAAATCTGATGTATTCCCTTTGCCCCCGTTAAAGAGGACAAAGGGAATTAAATGAAATAATTTAAATTACTTCCCGTTGTCCCTGTTAATTTCTTATAATTTATTTGAATGTATGCCCGTTGTCTCCGTTGAGTTAAAATTAGAAGTGACAGTGCCTTCATAGAATTTACCCTGTTAGTAGCCCTTTACGTACGCAGATAACTTCGGGCACGTGTCAAATAAAACGCTAAGCTTGTAATAACACTTGTTATATTATGTTTCAGAGAGCTTTCAGCTCTGGCAATAGTCATGATAAACGAGTACAAAGAAATACTCGGATTCATAGCGTTCTCCGATCATCCTCACATACCGTGCCTGGATCCTGCCGACTGGGAAAATTGGATAAGGAATTTATATCAGTTAGTACATATTTCCATCTATAGTTTGTTGTTTCCACCTATAGTTATTCTCCATCTTCCACTCTTGTGCAATTGGAATTAGATGCGTTTGGGACTTTATACCGGTTTATTTTAATTTAACACAAAGTCAATTCAGAGTCGCTGTATCAAAATGCGAACACAATAAAAGCGAAGTTTCACAAAACTAATTTTTGTTGGTCGCTCTCAGACCGCGAATCCTGTCGTTACATATTACATTGTGTAGATACTGACTTTGTTATGTTAAGTTTCAGATGAGAAACGTTTCTATGCTCTGCGATTCATTGCTATGAATTGATCCTAAAATCCTTTTCAAATGGAGACAAAGATATCCTAAGTATTTTGCTAAGAATCAATTACTTGACCAAGGAAGAGACCCCAGTTTTTCACGCAGAACTGGCTTAAAGTGATGAAAGTCGCCCGCGAAAAAGAGTAGGCGTCGTTTCGACGACGCCAATAGCTACCACATACTGTGGCGGAATTTTCACTTTTAATGCATGGACATAAGGATTATTATGTCTTATTTATTTTCTTGTTATAATGTTTCAGAAGATACTACCTCTCTCGCAACACGCTGTTCATACACTTTATGTGCTGCGTCGACTCAGTGACCGATACCTTTGTGGAGGAGGCATTGCTATCAGTGTTCCTAAATGACTGCTATTTACAGTATATCGTGCTGGTTGTACCTATATTTTGTCCTGATGGTAAGATTATTTGCTCTATGTATTTACTATGAAAGGCTTCTTATTTGAGAAGTTGGAACCATGAAAGATTTGTAACCGCAGCACTTACATCATCGAAAGGTTTCTATAATGATACTGTCTTTAGTGTATCTAATTTATGTTTACTGCAATCTTTGAAAAGAAAAAAGAGGCGACTTCGGCTTTATACGCGTTGAAAAGTCTCTCCGCCTTTGTTGAGTCGAGGGAATATCTTAAATAGTTACTACGGCCGGCACTGGAACGCAAAGGGCTTTTGAAGGAACTCGGTGGTTTTTAGTTAGTCAAGTCTGATAGTCCCTTCTACTACACCCAGAGTGGATGGACTCATTCAATGGTTTTCCACTCCAAAAATGTGTCTTTGCTCCGCTGTGGCACAATATAAGATAGTCTTTAGTAAGTTAGTTTATCTTGATATTTTATGAAATACCTTATTTATGGAAATTCTACGTTTTACAGAACTGATCACAAGATTCCCAACATTCAAGAAACGTAATATTTTTAAATATTTACCAAAGTCTAAGGATGGTATGGGTAATTATTTGTTAACGGCCTTGAGAACTGATTTTTGTCCGAGGTTGAAGATGCGACGAGCAGTGTACGTATCTATATAACTTTACTGTTGTTTAGAACCCAATGTTATAATGAAAATAATTACCTTTTTTATCTACCTTCAATCATCAACTGTAGACTCGTACTGACTGAAATCCACGGTATTCTTTCTATAGCTCTTTACGTTCTAGGGTCACGGTTACCTATTCCCTCAGTCCCGCGACCCCGGTTTTATAGTATTATGCCATTACACTGATCTATTCGCTTGTCAAAAGACGGTAAGGCGGGCTAATATTCCTAACATAAATAAACCGAATTAATTTAGTATGTTTTATGTATCGTTTATTTATTTTTATGTAAAGGGAAGAAGATAACGACGACATAGTAGAAATATTAGACAGTAAATGTCCCCGACTGAAGGAACTGTATGGTGAATATTACATCAGTGAAATAATTGGAAGGCATCCTGAAAGTAACAGGAAGATCATTGTTGCTGATGTAAGTATGAAATAGATTTATTTGAATACTAGTTGTTGCTTACGACTTGGTCCGCGTGTATCTTGAAAATTACATTGGCACGAATCCACAATGCAGGTTATAGACTATATGTGTTCCAAAATTCATGCAAATCCATTCAGTATTTTTGTGTGAAAGGGTAACAAACATACATATATAACATTTTTGCATCTATAATATTAGTAAGAAGTAGGATAGTTATGAGTAAGAAAAGATAAATGTGATAGATCAGTACCGTCAGCACGAGTTTTCAGTATTTGAGACGTAAAGTAAACTGCAACTTTGACAATTTCAAATTGACAATTTTCAAAGAAAAAAATAGTTCCTTCTTCGCACACCAGAGGCGCTGTTCCATTTTTCCCTTGAAAATTGTCAATTTGAAAGTGTCAAAGTTCCAGTTAACTTTACGTCTCATTTACAGAAAACTCGTGCTAAGGGTACAGTAGTGTACGAGTGCGCAGTAGAAAAGGGCACAACTTACGAGTTGTAAGTCGTAGACGCGAACTCAGCGAGGCGCATTAATTTGTGTGATGATTTATTTCATCATCACTACTGAAAGTGGTGAAGGAAAACTGTGAGGAATCCGGAATGTCCCAGGAAAAAAAAATTCAAATCCAGGAAATTGATTTATTATCGCTTTATTGTACGTTTATACGAACAATAAAGACTATCATCGTAAAAATCAGGAAATTAAACGTTAGTGTAGCCCGGCTATAAGAGATGACGATAATGAAAGCAGAACAACGTAATATTGACTAACTTAATCCTGCTAATTCCAGGTACAAGGACGTGCAGTTGCCGTTATGTGCTTGAACATAGATATCAATTACAATAAACTTCAGAAATTGTACGAATTGCACCCCTATCATGGTCTGAAGACTGCTACAGCGCTTGAGAAAGAGCGGAACAAGCGAACTAATTCTCTTTTATCTGATTTCGGGTATTAAAATAATGTATCTTTACATAGTACAACCTATAAAATTAAATCTATAAGCTGCTTCACAGTTAAAGGATTTTGTAGCATTAAATATTTATAATATTTTAGAGAACCAATCATGCTTGGTAAGTGGAGTCCCTTCGACCACCCCTCGGAAACTCCGCACCGCTACCAGGAAACGGTAAGTTTTACCAACCCTTTTACGGACTTACGGGTATATAAAAAAAAAGAATAGTTAAGATAACGGACCCCGTATGCAACACCATACTGCGAGTCAAGACACAGATTGCTGACGTTGCTCAAAGAGCCGCTATGGTGAAGTGTACCTGGTCAAGGGCACGTAGGTACGGGACATAGCCTTGAGGTTTTTGTTTTTAAAACGGTTCTTTTCAGCCCTTGATATATATAAAAAAAAACTAGAAGTCATGGAGAGGCCCTGGTCTAGCTCCGAATATATTCCTAATTAATCTGAAAGTAAAAATATTGGGAGTGGTATGTGTGGAGACGACTTGGACACCGGGCCAGTCAGGGCGATTCCCCGGAATGGAGCTCGATAAAGACAAATGTCTGCTAGGGCTGAGCTATATTCGTATCTATATTCGAAAGGATTCTAACGAACAGGGTGGGCTTTAGTCACTTTAGTTCTGACACTAGATACCTTCAACTCCTTTCAGAGGTGGAGTAGTCAATTTAGCATTACCAGGATAAAAAAGGTGACAAATGGTCATCGATAAAACAAAATAGATAATCAAAATATCATCTTAATCAAAAGCTCTCACAATTTCATCAGGCTCACCGCAGGCAACGCCAAAAGTCTGCATATCATTCCAGCAGAGTAAATTTTCGCCGAGGCAATGACAGTGAAGAGATTCTAGTCAAGTCGCATTCAGACGATTTTAGCTACCAAATGTGCTCTCCTTCATTATGTCCGTCAGTGTTCTCGGTGGCCCAAATGTTGGATGAAGACCCTTTTGATTACGATATTGTGAACATTGATACTACGCTGTTTAATGTTGCGGAGGATCCTTCTCATGAAATCTTGTAAGTTTCTTAAAAGCTTCCCCCAGGAATGTTTCTTGTATCTTAGATAAACACCATTGTCGAGGCACCATCTTCGAGTCGGCATAACTTGGCAGTTGGCACAGCCGGGTGGTCAGTTCACTAAAATGTAACTAAGCGTCAGGAAATAAACTGCTGTATTAAGCACGATTCGTGTAGGATAATAAATAATAATAAAAACAAAACAACTATGGAAACCTATCGGTACAATCCGGATTGAAGTAGAGTACCTATTTGTTGTTTGAGATCTACCTACTTTGTTGGTCATCTTCCAAATAGTGCTTGATTGAATTTGCCAATCTGAAGAAGTGCAGCACTCCTAAGTTTCATACTTAATTAACTTAAAATAAAATTTATAATTTCCCATGATTTTTTACCATATTGACACCGGAAGTATCAATTAACGTAAGGGACAAAATACGACTTTTCAGGAGAGCCAAAAAACGATTTTTGTTTTATTATTTTGTCTATAACTTTTTACTGTCTGGTTCAATTTTTGTGGTGTTCAGGGCAAAGTTTCTTAGAATTTCCCCTTCTTTCATGTTTTATACGAAAGAGTTAGAAATTCCCAGTACTTTCGAAAATAGCATGTCCTTTACATTAAAAAAAAATGTTTACATGACCCTTAAGTTACTGAAATTTTGTAGATAATCCGTCGAGACTAGTGTAAGCAGAAAGAGAAATAGAAAATTATACGAAATTTTACTGTAAAGAACTTTATCAGTGTTGCAATTTAATGTAACAATAGATTATCTACTAAAATGTAGACTATTTTAACACTATAGAAATGAGATAAAAGAGAAAATGAGTTTACTTTCAGGTTTTACTGCTAGCTATTCAAGTCCGATCCGAGTCGGACCGCGTCCTACTGTTCCGAGGTAGCTCGGATACGACTAGGCTTAGAGTAGTTCTACATAGTTTTATATGTTCATGAAGCAGGATTTACCTATTCATTTTCTCAAAGAACATTGCTAGATGTGGGATGTTTTTCGTTATCGCCGAATCAAAGGACCAGTCTCAATTCTTCTCCTTTTGCTATAAAAGACTTATGTTTTTCCCGTTTTAACTCTTCGATTAACACGTTTCTGTCAATTCAGATACAATTTCAAACAAAACCGTTTTTTTTTCTTTGTTGACTATAAAATATTTGGCAGTATTAACCACTATCCGAGTACACTTTGTATGAAACTTACTCGTTTGAGCCTACTCGGTCCGGTCCGGTCTCGGTCTTTATAATTTTGTTATTTTATCAATTTAATAAAATACTTAATAAAGTTTTCTTGGAATTTATTGGTAACAGTTTTGCTCCACTTGACTTGATGACGTGTAGGCTCTGAAGAGGATGCTTATCCTCTTCAGAGCTGATATGGAATGAATGTATTGGAAACGAAAGACCAAAGAAAAAATGGAACATGATTTGTGCGAAACATGGTATTAGTGTGATGGCAGTGAAAGTTGAAATGATGAATAGAGAGGATAGAAAAGATGAATAAAAGGTGCATGGCTTATGTGAAAGGTGAGCGAATAAATATCTGTTTGACGTATTTCATCTGCAGTAATTTCAGCTCATTTCGAGTTCGAATGGAGACTGCAGCGCTGTGGCGCTCCTTGGGTGAAGTCTATGTCCAGAAGTGGACTTTAATATGAATTTCAGCTGCAGATTGATATCTGTTATCTTATTTGACTGGCCTGTTGGTCTAGTGGTTAGTGACCCTGACTGCTATGCCGGAGGTCGTGGGTTCGATTCCCACCCAGGACAAATGTTTGTGTGATGAGCATGATCATTTGTTCTGTGTCTGGGTGTAATTTATCTATAATATGTATGTATTTAGAAATAAATCAGTATGTTTATCAGTTGTCTAGTACTCATAACACAAGCTCAGCTTAGCTTGGGACTAGATGGCGTTGTGTGATAGTTGTGGAATATTATTATTATTATATTATTATTATTATTATTTTATGTATCTTTATGTCTAACAGTTGTTCTTTTCCAAATCCCTTTACTCATTTCTTATATTTATTATTTTATTTGGTGGTAATTCTTCGGAAAGTTCACCGATCCCTAACATTCTATACAAACTTCAGATTTCGTCAAAGAATTTTGTAAAGTAAGGGACATAATATTTTAGGTGAGAGACATTTTATTTACAGTAAGGAACATATGTTTTTAAAGTTAGGGGCTTTTTATTTAAAGTAAGGGACAATGTCATATAAATCGACTTATTGGAGGCTTAACGTAAGGGTGTAAATTATTCAATACGGTGACTTACTTCAATTTTTTGAGAAGAAAAAATATTAATGACTGTTACATCACATTACATTCAGAAATCGTTTTTCGCAGTCAAAATTTTTGTACTGTAAGGGACATTTTTTTGGAGATAGATTTTTTTTAATAATACCAATCAATAGAGCGCGATATTCTGAATCCAATGATATATATAACTCATTTTCGCCAAAATGTCCCTTACGTTAATTGATACTTCCGGTGTCGAATATTAAGGTAGACACAACAGGACACAAAAATCCTTTCCTTAGAAATAACTGATCTTTTTTTGATTCAGAACACGTACATTAAATATGAAGTCTTCGTTTATGGTGAACTCACCCGTGCCACAAAAGATATTAGCTAATTGCAGTTCAACACACTTGAAAAAAGGTTTGTTGTCATTTTAAACACGCTGCGCGTGTGAAGCCACACAGTCGTCCAGCTAACGAAACATGCAACGACAGTGCGGCTCACACACCGTGTGCGTTTTCCGGGCCGCATAGCGAACGCGCGCAGCGATTGTTCGGCCGCAGCCAAGAGTGAGTCACAGGCGCTGATTTTTAACCAAGCGGGCCAAGCGGTACTTTCACACGAACATCAAAGCTTAAATTGCCTTATCAACTTCTATTCTTTGAAGTAGGTAGTACCATACCCTTCTAGGGTCTGATTTTTAGTAACTGAATGGCAATACACTCCCCTGTATTAGAGAGATGGCCTATGTCCCTGCATTGGAAACGCTGTGTGATTTTTGGGCAAAAGAGTTGCCTGGTATCGCAAAGTTATCAAAAACCGCATACGAGTACACTCTAAATTTCGTGGTACTTATATCAATTTAATATTACAGCAAAACATCACGAGAAAATTTCTAAATTAGAGACCAACGATTCTGAAATGTACCACGGAGCTAAAAACGCTTTTATGATTGAGTTGTTCGCATTTCGTGAAGATATTGATGACCGGTAAGTTTACATAATGCGATGATCAAAATTATTCAGCTGACTTATTAATCTTATTGGTCGCAAGCACGATTGCTGAGTGAGACACTTCGGTTTTGGATCGGAGAAAAAGGGATTTTCCATCAAAAATTTTCTATAGGCAAATGGAACTTAAACGTGATTGGAGAAATATGGGTGTACTGTTACGTAAAACTATGTCTACCCCTTCGGCGACTACAAGACGTAATATTCGGCATCTAGTTAGTGATTTACATTCTAACTGGCATAAAGTAAACCGATGATTGTTGTAAGGCAACTTGTCGCAAGTTTACACTGTTTTGCAGTAATAGTAACTACAGGTGCATGTTAGATTTGTATTCAAGTTCATAAAGTTTATTGTATTATTCAATGTCTGGGTAGGTATTAAATGTCCAACTAGCAGTCCTTACTATATAAAATTCAGCTTCCCTCATACGGTGGAGCTGGAAGCGGACCCCAACTTACGATCTGCATGGCATTGATGGTCAACTGCATCGGCTATACGGGTAGTTTGCAGCAGTACCTACTAACTTACTTCAAGCAAATTGCATTTCAATTACAGACGAGGTATTAAAAATGCAGTCCGTCTGTCTTGAGGTTGAGCATCAGAACTACGATCAGTTAGTGTAATCGTCGTTAGCCATACGGCATTTTTACTTATTCCTTAGATGTGTTACAGACATGCTTACGACTTATTGGAAGCAGCATTTGAGCTGACAAAGGATTATGATTACTGTATCATTCGAGTGCCGACAGCTGACAAGAGTTTTCCTTTGTTGCAACATTTTACTGTGAGTATCGTTTCTAAAAGTTATTGACCGTATAAATGTGAAAATGTTTCCGGATATTCAGGCAGTGTGGTCGAGCTCGGTATCTAATTGTAGTAAATTCTGTAATCTATTTGTGTACCAAAGATCTGAACCCATTCAGCAGTATTTGCACTAAAGAGATTAAATAAGTTAATCGCATCTATCCATCCATCCTCACAAACTTTCGGATTTCTAACAGTAATATTTAAACCCACCTTACGTGATATAATAGCTGGTTTTTGTCGCCCATTATCCTTTTATGCTTCCTTCCACTCTTTATTTTGCAGTTTGTTCCTACGAAGCAAAAGATTTGCCGCGACTATGCTCTGTATATTGCACATAGAAGTTCCGTTTTGGGGTAAGAGATAATCAACCAACCTTTTCATAAAATCATATTTTTTGTCAGTGGCCCAAAAGCTTGACCCTTGGTTATATAGACTAGTAAGTTGTCGGCTTTGATTCGCTATCGAATACCTATCAATGTTTTTTTTTCGTGTGATGGTATTGTCAGTGGTGTCGGAATTAATTTAGCCGCCTCTAGATACGCCATAGGCCTCTGACAAGATAAATGGGTTGTGGAGGTCAGATAGGCAGACGCTCGATATAAATAACGAGCATTCAGCTGCATACTAGAAGCTGTTAGACTAGAAGGCGGTCCTTACATGGTTTGGATAAGTCTAGGCTAGGTATTAAAGATAAATCGTTTTGGAATACCAAGATTTTCTGTCTTTGATCACCAGTAAATTACGAGTACGTGAAGCAGAAATAATGGACATTCCTGAAATAGCGCGGCTCATGATAAACCAGAATGGCAAGGAGACGATAAGCACAATCGAGAACACGATATATATGAAGGAGAACCAGGCGTATGTGCTGACGAGCGGGCAGAATATCGTCGGATTGGGAATACTTGAGTAAAGCCACCTACTTTCTCTATATACCATTATACTAATATTATAAAATTGTTTATTGTGTAACACTTTGTTTGGTTGAACACGCTTATCTCAACTACTAATTCGAATTCAAAAATGTTGTTGTCCAGTTATCGAAGAAGGCTATAGGCTATACGACATCGCGCTACGGAGACAAGCAGAAGGAGGTGAAACGGCTAGAAACACCGGAACAGCTAGCCTGTAAATTATCAAAGGCTAGCTGTTCCGGTGTTTTTAACTATCCTATTAAGGATACTTTTCAACTGAATGATTCCGTCAGTTAGTTTTGAAAAATATTCACATAGTAAGAACGCATCAAAACTCGAAAGCCGGGTTGGAATTCATGCTGTGGTAAATAAAAATGACACCACAGCATGAATTTAACATCTTGAATTTTAACAGCGTCGAATCTTCATCTTACGTGAAAAAAGTAACAATAAGTATTTTTTGATGATCTGACTGACGGACTTAGGTATTGGATTTTTATTACCTACATAAACCTATTCTTTGAACTTTTCCCTATTTTTCTAGGCCTCCAGAACAAATCGACTTCATACGAGGGAGATTCAACATAGGCTCGTATCAGATACACAAGTATCACCGGTCAAGAAATGGCATGGACGCAGGGTTCACAACCCTGAAAGTGGCGATAATGTACCCGGTGTTTGAGCCACATTTTAGATTCTTTGCAAGAGAACTTATGAGGCTGTCTGGACATGATACGCTATTGTGGATGACCGCTTACAGGAATAAATGGGTAAGTTTTTTTTTTTTCTCTTACCATTTTATTCTCAGTCAGCATCATCAGATCAGACTATAATGCACTACTGGGACACAGGCCTCCTCTCTGTGAGAGTCCACCACACTGGCCCATAGCGGGTTGGCAGTCACATTTCTTCGATTTTTTTGGGCCTAGTAAGACAAGCGGATTCCGAACGATGTTTTCCTTCACCGTTTTGAGAGTATACAGTGGTTCGAAACAGAGTAATGCGCCTGGCTGGATTCGAAGGAACGATCTACGACTCGTAGGTCGGGGCCGATACTACCGCCACTGTTAATTCCGATATTTCTGAGTAACAAACACGATGTCTGGATCTGTAACGGGTTTATGGTAATAGGCTCGCCTCCTATTTATTAATTCTTCGGACTTAATCATAAGAGTAAGTCAGAGCGACACATCTAGCACAGCAGTTCATGACGCTAGTAAATAATTTTTACTTTGACTTCAATCACTCGACCTCTGCGCCAAAATATGTTTAAAGTAATAGTTTGCTTCACTATCTATTGATCAAATTACTGGCTTTTAGATATCTATGTTTTTAAATTCAGCAACTGATCAACGCATATTTTGAGGCTATTTATTCACTTTCGAATTCTCTGGCATCTACTCATGCGTCTATTCATTCTCGAATATGATAATTATGTTATTTTACAGACAATGCATAAAGCTAATGCAATAGTGGCTTCCATGGTGCCTTTGGTACCGAGGACCGTTGAGATCGACAGCGCTGTGGTCCCGAATCTCAAAAGAATACGTGTTTTGACGGAGAATATGTAGGTATTCTCTTTCATAAAATGTGCACCTCAAGTTTGTGTAGTTAGCACATTTTTTAATGTCAAAGTAAATCCCTTAAATGAAAGTATAATTGTTTGTTGTTATAATCTAGGTAGATTATATTGACCTTCCTGAGAGATTAGCAGAAGATGGCAAGGCTTATGGTAGATATAAAATGTTGGATGTCTTTGTCCAGAAACAAATGACAAGCTGCGATACTTGTTTTTACTGATACTTTACTAATGATTGTTTTTATTTCAGCATACCATTCAGTTCATGGTTTATTGGCCAGAAACTGACGACAATGCCCAAAATGGATGTGAACACTCGCATTGTAATCATAGGCGCATCCAGAACTGCTTTAGGATTCTTGAACTCATTGGTATTTGGGTATGTCTTAGACATTACGATCGCTTAATTCCCGTTACCGTTTAGTAACCCGTAATTAAAATATTGAAAGCAAAATAAATTTTCGGCTGAGTGGGTTCCACCTTTTTGGTCCATCCCGGGCAACGGGACTATTGGTAAGGGGCATGTAATCTGCAGTGATGGTTGAGAAAACCCACTGGCTCTGGTAGACGTCACCAGAGCCGCCTGGCTCGCGGCCACCATCCTGTGAATTGCGGTGCCAAACAAATTTTACTAAACAGTTTGCCCTTTTCCAGTAAAACTTCAACGTACTTAACTTTCAACAACGTGACACTAGTGTCACCTAACGGATTGCAATACACGAGACATTCCAATCCTGCGGCTGAGTCCATGTTCCTTAAATATTTGAATGGCACCGACAAGTTTTTGAAAAGTGTTCCTTATACTTATTATGTGAACATCGTCCATGGAACCATGATGGAAATTGATTTGTGAGATTTATTTGATCTTAATTATTTAATTTCTGTATTTAGATGAACCAACGACATCATGAGAGTAGCAACCAATAAAAAAAAACTTGTACAAAAAAGCCTTACCTACTTTCATACATTTATCTCTTTCGCAGTATGCTTCACATTTCAGTAAACTTTTCTATGATTTTCCAGACAAGAAAAGTTCATAACTTTAACAAGTGGGAAGAGATATCACTACGATCTTTTGTTTTTGTTCTTTGGCAAACAATATCAGCATCCAGATCACATGGTTCAACTCATTCAACGGGATATTGATATGAGGTAACCGATATTAGAAAATACTGAGCTCTGGTTCAAATTATATATGATAGAAGATCATGTTGAAAGAGGAGCTCGTGGCTAAATAATTACAGCCGCACAGGTCGATCTTCCGGGTTAAGCCGCGCTTGCCGAGGTTGGTCTGTGGATGGGTGACCATCTGTCATAGCGAATTTCCTCCGTGCCTCGGAAAACACGTAAAGCCGTTGGTCCCGGCTGTCATTTTTAGATCTTTGACAGTCGTTACTGTTAGTCAGAAGCTCTAAAGTCTGACAACCAGTCTTACCATGGGGTATGGTATTGCCCAGTTACTGGGTTATGGAGGTCCGACAGGCAGTCGCTCCATGTAAAATACTGATATCCAGCTGAATCTGGTTTGACTGGAAGCCGATCCCAATATAGTTGGGAAAAGGGTAGGCAGATGAGAAGATCATGTTGAAAGTAAAAATAAGAGGCGACAATTGAAGGAAGCAAACGCTTGAACTGAATATCACCTTTTGATTCTTAAAACGTGCGTTAACCAACCCTCTATGACGACCCCATCGACGAGCTTGTCTCTAGAAGCAAAAATTTGAAAACCTATTAAAAACAAACTGTTTTGGTACTCATCATTAAAAGTTTGTCTTCAATGGATTTTCAACTTTATGATGTAATACGAAGTTGAAAATCCGCTAAAGACAATCAATCAAAGGCAGCGCAGCTGCTGCAGCGCCGAAACGCGGCAGTGGCCCTGGGTCTTTAGAGAATAGCACAAATTAATATTATAATTATTTACTTAGCTATATTCTATGGGTACTGTACGGCTGTCTTATCGCTGACACTGACTGAATTATTATGTCGTAATGAGTCATTGGCTATAATAACAAAGACATCTAGACTAGAAAACGCGTCAGCGCACTCACCGCGGGATTTCCCCGTCTTCCCTGCGCTGTGATTGGTCAACAAGCAGTCGAAAGATAAAATAGTAAATTCTTAAAAAAAATGAATGAATGACAGAAACACAAAAATAATAATGATATATTTGAAAGCTTATCAAAAGTGAAGCTAAGTGAACGTCAGGTATAATAATAAGATTGTTTTTTTCTAAGGAGAAAATGCATTTATATTTTTGAGTTCTACATCGCGCAAACAAAGTTTTCCAGCGCGGTTAGTATATAAGCGAGTGTCGACGTTATTCCTTCGGTTCTCCCTTGGGCAACCTTCACCGACCGACCCGCCTGTCGCGGCTTGATCTAGCGACGCGACCATGCAGGCCTCAGACGCCATCAGTGTACAAGAGACTATCATTACATTCAAGTTGTCTCTGTACACGCTATTAATCTCTCCACGGGTATAGTTAGGCGTCTGGGGCGCCGCACGGAGCTCACATAGGAGCCTTTAGCGACGGGCGGGGGCCTGCGGGCCACGGAGGCGCGTGGTGGGTGACAAGCCGCGCGTCCCTCGCTTGGAAGGTGAAGGGCCCGGGGGAGGGACTCGGGCTGTGTGTTTAATACACACCACAGCATGCCCACTGTAAAAACCAAAACTTTTGCTGTAAGGGACGAAAATAACGTAACGAACGTAATGAAGCGGTAAAGGCATGTGCTTCTCTCCATTGCTATTTATTTTTGTTCTGGAACATAACAGAGATAATCCTTTTTGATGCACGGAACATTTGATTGACCAATTCGTCAAGATGAGTTCGTTTACAAATTTGAGTCTTAACTTTTAAAAAATGTGAAGAATTGAGGACGTGCCGTTGTAACTGCGTATTATGGCACTGCGAGAACTTAGTATTTCATTTTCAAAGCTCCGAAGACACCAATGTTAATCATAATCCGATAGAAAGTTACAAAATCACATTTTACAAAAGAGAATTTCTCAAAAATTTAATTAAACAGACCGAAACAAACTTAAATAAGTACCTATAACGTATACCCCAATTGGGTATTCATTGTAAAGAAAATCTTACTTGCAGAAAAGAAAAGAGTTTGTGAACCTACAAAATTCTCTTCTTTTTCACGCAGGATGAACACAGCAGCCCCTCAATACACACGATTGGACAAGCCTAGATTTAGCGATACTGAGATACAGATCAACAAGGACGAGACTCCGGAGAATGTGTTCATCATCAACAATAAAGCTGAAGCGAACAGGGCTTTGGATTACGTCAAGCCTTCCAGTTATGATGATCATAGTAAGTAGATTATGTTTTAGTCCAAGTAATGTTTTAAATATGAAAGAATTTTGCATTGTTACTCAAGGGGTGAAAGTAACTTATTTGTCCCGAGACGGAGTTTGGCGCCCGTAAAGTAGTGAGGGCGCTAATATTTTTTTTTAATAGCCTATCTTGTGTTGTCCTCCCTCAGGCGTCCAGTGAGTGACGATGTTTGCCCACCTCTCCGGGCGCATACGCTCAACGTGGCCTGCCCACTCCCACTTCAGCTTGGCTGTTTTTGCTCCTACATCAGCTACTTTGGTAATGGAGCGCAGGGTGGTGTTTCTGATTCGATCCGTTCGCTTTGCACCTATTATGCTGCGCTCCATCGCTAATTAGTTCTATTTTATTTGGCGGGTAAAGCGGGTCTCTAGGGCTGCAGAGTATAACTTTTAACCCGCTCCTTAGAAATGTTCAGTGTATGAGTAATGGAAAGTTTTTTTGTTCTGACGCGGCTCTGAACATTCTGTTGGCGTAGAGTATAGACAATGTCCTGGACTATGACATAGGATACTTTGTGTGAATGCGACTACCACGCGAGCAAAGCCGTTGGCAAACGGTAGTAGGTAAATCAGGAAAAACAGTTTTCGATCTTTATTTGTTCATTTCTTTAAATCATAGTAACTGACGACATATTTATTGCTTTGTAGAGAAAATCATAGTATACGGGGCAACGATACATGCGTATTTATGCATCAATGCACTGTTAGAGATCGGGATTCCCACTGCGAACATAATATTTGTAGAACCATTCCCACCAGAAGATCCCACCAAGACAAGAGTTCCTGTATTTGATAATGTTAATGTAAGTGAAACAACCCCTCCCTTATTTTAGTTTAACCTACCATACAAAAGAAAATTGAAAGAGAGAAGCTTGTAGAAGCGTCCATCGACATATTTTTAACGCGAAAATGAACATAGGTCAGTACAGTTAATATACGAGTAGGTTATAACCAACGAGTTGTCTCCATGATTGTGATTGTTTTTGTGACAGTATCTATAATGCTACGTATGAACTGTTTACAGTTCTAACGCCACATAAAATCCTTTCCGCAATAAGACAACAAGTTTGCTCAAAGAAACAGACATTCTAATCTAGCTTCATGCCTAAGTTAGACGGCGCGGTAGTTGTCCACGCGCGCCTGAAGGAGTTTATAGAAAACTGACTGTGTTGTGGGACTGTCATACTCTGGACTCAAAGGGTAACTGTTCGGGGTGGATTTTTTGTCAGTAATAGTCTAACAGTCCCATTCGTTTCACGTAAGAACTCGTCTGATCATTTGAAAACCCCTTATAATAGTTAAAATAACAGGCTCAGAACTCTAATTTCTTCGTAACAGGTGGACCAAACGGTAATAAACGTTTTGGAGACTCTAAAAATAAAGGTGTACAGATCATTCTACTTCAAGTCGTGGTCTGTAACGGGTGACGATATAATAACGCATGTGGACTTCCTGTCTTATGCCGATTATCTGAACCTGGAATGTGATGCGTTGTTCTATTATGGAAGAATTGGAGTTAATATGAGAGCTTTTATAGGTACTGTACAAAGATTGTTGTTTTTGGTCTATTTCTTTAGTATAAATCAGGCGAGTCCTTCCGTAGCAATTCGGTAAACTTAACGTTGCAAGATAAACAATAGACTGAGACTTCAGACTGATGCTTGCTCTTAGCTTGCCGATAACAAGAAACAAATGCGTTGTGCCAAAAATCCTGCTAGGTACTTAAACCCCTTTCTGGCACTTTGAAGCCTTCAGGAGCGTAGTCAGGTATAATAGAAGTTCAGACACTTCTAAGGGAAGACGCTGCAAACGCACTGAGTCATCCGAAAACTTCTATCCATTACACTTTATACAGTGGACGTGAGACAAATTGATCGCAAAAGTTGGAGTTACTGTAGAAAAATTTCAAAGACGCTGTAGCAAAAGAGTCAGTTATCTTAATGAAATGAACCATCCATTGTATTTTTAAATACCTATTGATATTCTCCAGCTATTCATAAAAGCGGGCTAGCATACGACGGTGGTGTTATAATAGACCACGAGTGTCGGACTCTGGATCCACATGTGTATGCGGCGGGGCCTTGCACGAGGTATCATAAGCGATATTATGGAGATGCAAGAAGTCATAAGTACTATGATAGCTATGAGCTTGGGGAGAAGGTTTGTGATTTTTTTAATTTCTAGTGGTTACTGGGCTCAACTTGTTTTAAAAAGGTCCATTGACTCCAAATAAAGAAAAAAAATGGAAAATGTTCATTATAATTACTGCCCTCGCATTCTCATTGGGGCAGGCGTAACACGTTTGCTTTGTGTTCACACTACGTTTATTTACAGTTGGGTGCTAAAATAAGGAATCAACTGGACCCATTGTTCGCTGAAGCTAGACCAGCCTTCGCATACAATTGGGCCCAAGATTTTATGAAACTTGATAAAAATCCATTGAAGTCAAATATTTCGTGAGTACTTAATAATATTTTGAATTATTTATTTTGAAAGGTAGTGAGATATATTATACTTAAAAAATGCAAGTGCAAGCATTTCACTTCTAGTTCCTGATAAGTAGGATATTTTGACCTTAGGTACTATTTGAATATCTAAGGTAAGGTTCACAATTTATAGCTGTTACCGAGAAAGTCCTCATCGAAAAGCTCAATAACACTTTGCTCGACTTGAAATTCGAACTTAGGACGTCATGCCACTGTTCCAACAACTAGACGAGCAAACCAATCCACCATTTTTTATCTATTGCCATTATGCCTGTTGGGTTATCGAAATCGTAAGGATCTCGGGAAATAGTTGGATAACAGACGCACAGAACCGAGCATATCTCGGTTCTGTTCGTCTCTTGCATAAAAGGTATAGGCCGCCCCCCGAGTATAGACCCAGCAGTGGGTGATCCCGAGCTAATATGATGATGATGATACTATGAATTCCTATAATTATTTCCAGAGTCAACAAAGTAAGTAGTACCCTCCATAGGAGTGACTACGCTCGTCCGGAGATGGCTTTGATACTGCTATCAAAACCTAAAGTCATGTACTGCGTGTTGCCCGGAGGCCTCAAGTATTTAGAAGTACGATCCCCGGGGCGGAAGACGCCGCATAATTATGTGCAATCGTTGCGGCATAATGTTAGTTGCTCAATTAGTTTGTTTTTGTTAGTGTTTCTTGGTATTTTGCTGTTATTGTTAATTTATCCATTATTATTTTTAAATATATTCTTACCAAACATTTAAAAAGTCCGCTGGTATGGGAGCAGGTTCTAAGATCCGGGGGTTAGAGCTCCAAAAATAAGAATCTCTAAAATTTGTCTCCAATACTTTACTCCGATCGTAGAAAAAATTCAGTTTCCCTGAAGACGTTACCGAAGAAAGGCAAGGACGCTAGGAAATCTACATCAGTAAGGCAAGGCAAGGCAGTGAACTCCTTGCCTTGCAATTGCTATTTGGGCGGCCTGCAGTAGTGAGTACTTATTACGTGCGTGTGGGTGTGAGGGCCACTGTGTTCAAATTCTTTGTGTGCTTAGGATTAAAATTATGTGCTTAGGATTTAAGTGAACATTCCCGAACAATTGTGACAGTAGAAATCAGATTTACAATAGGTTTGTAAATTTGCTTATTCTTTTTATTCATGGATAATGAGTTGGTTCCCTTGTCCACTGCAACCACATCGGGTTTATACCCACCAGTACTTTAAAAACAGACTGACTGCTCTCTTCGCGGTTACTCGTATTCGCATCGCTTTGCATATGAAAAGCCCTCCTTTCCCAAAAGCAAAAAAAAATCACAATCTGAATTTATTTTCATCTTCAGGGACACGTGTTCGAGACTTTTAAAGCTGGCTACTTCAAAATCCACCTGACCAAAGACTTTGTGGTCGACGGCATCACTTGTCTGAGTCAGGCGAATTATTCTTTGGAAAACTTTAAACATATCTATGGCCGACCAGCAACAGAACTAAATAATATGCACTTGAGATACATGGTTTGTAGAAATAGTATGAAATGAAACATCACTAAAACTATTAAAAAGTTTTGATTACATTGCTGTCTAAGTTTGTAATCAAGATTTTGAATAATCAAGTATGTGTATAATAAAGAATTTAGGTATGGTCAATTGTACAGTCACGAGCAATAACAAGTATACACTTTACAAAATTCAAACGCAATTTACTCGTGAAATACTGGTATTCTACTTTGAAATTAGACCTATTTTGTAATAATATGGCTTCTAAAATAGAAGTGTAATGAAAAGGCAAAAGTTTAATCCATATGGTGACAGAACATCGCTTTTTAATAATGCTCATACACTATTGCTCGTGATTGTACAACGCAAATGAAAATGTAAGTAACGTGTAATACTTAAACACGGTTTAATCAACTTCAGACTTAAGAAAGTTATTCAATTACTTTGTTGAAAGCCTTTTTTGCTGTTGAAAAAACGCAATCATATGCGATTATTCATTAATATTTACTGTATTAACACTCTCCCATACCTAAGTTACAATGATATTATGTTTCCCATGACTTGCATTCTAAAGAATGTGAGAAATGACTTCTTTGATTGTTTCTATTATAATTTTTAATATTTCCCATCAGGCAAAAAAATTGGATGACTTCTTTGAATTCTTCCGATCGCCGTGGGCGTTCTTTTTGTACCACGACCACGCAGACGATTTATTTGCTATGATCAAGCAATTGTTCCCCAAGGTAATGTAACTGGCTCTCTGAAGATATTTGTTATCTTATTATTAAACTTTAGGGTAACGATCTGCCCTTTGTGCAAAACTACTTGCTTCCGAATTGAGTATGAGTATGAAATGATTGCCAAATCATTTAAAACACTATCTTTGTAGTCTAAATATAAATTTATCATAGTATTTTATTTATTTTTCCTTGTAAGTCATTGTTTTAATTTGTTATAATAATCTTTTTGTAATAGTTGTCTTAGTGCGACTAATTTTGTACGCCATTATTGGCAAAACATGTTAATATTTTTAAGACCTTTGTAATTCTGCACTCATGTTTTACAAAATAAATATCTTGTATCTTATCTTGTATCTAGTGTTCAAAGGCTGTTTTGTTCAAATGCTGTGTGTTAAGGCTGTTCTCGAATTCAGGGCCGCCATGATTTAAAGTGATTTCTAATGTTACAGGGACAATTCAAAGGCCTGACACTCAAGGAAGCACTCACTGAAGTTGGAATGAAGCTCACATTAGGTTGTTCGGTAAATACCTATATTCATTATTGTAACCTCTTTAGGACCAGCATTTGTAAGAGATTCTTTTGAGGGCTGTCATCAACAGCCTGATTTTTTGAATCGTTCTACTGCAATATCCCAGTCAATATTGTCTTTTCCAATACCACTGTGGTTGAGTTTAGCCGATACAAAATGCGGGAAGCATTTTGGCAGCCGTCTCAGCCTATGCAACTCGGCAATCGCCATTTTTCTTTTAGTGCAGTCAAGATTTTGCATCGACTAAACGCGCCCTGCGCCTCATTAGTTTAGGAGCAAAACTGATTCAGCAACAATTGCCAACGCTAAAGTGGCAGGCTGTCATTATGAAAACAAACAAAAATGGTATTTGTCTAAACTGAAGTCTTTTTACTATGAGGTAGGCAGAAACAAACAACTCTGTGACTTTGCTTGATCAAATAGCTGCTAGAAGTCCGCACCGCGCACTACTCATGACTTTTTTGTCGTGGTAAAAACTTCAAAATAATGACCTCTACGTTAAAGGGTCACGGTTACCTATTAAGACAGTCCCACGTTCCCTGCAGGCTTTGGCTCTAGGCCCGTCTGATTGCTGAGACTAGACGTACGTGGCGCTAGTATAAATGTAATTACATTATAAAAATGTAGTACCTACCTCGAATTTTCCGCTGGTCACAAGTTGTGGCGCAGACTCTAGTAATATGTGAATACATTTTACTATGAAAACTATCTCATGCTTGAAAAAGCATGAGATAGTTTTGATCAGAGCCTCTTTTGATGAGATAATTCTTTTCTCATTGCAGTCATTTACAATGGACACAAAAATGAGCATACAAGCAAACTTCGAGAAGTCTCCTCATATAGAGGCAGTGACAGACTACGTGATAGACTGGCTTTCCCAAAACGATGTGCTCTTGCCTATGTACCTACAAGCAGGCCAGACTGCTCAATATGAATACGACCTTGATAATAACCCCCTAATTGTAAGGAAGGCGAGGAGGCAAATGGTTGATATGCTTCTGTAATGTTACACTAAAAATAAAGAAATTGATTGAAAAATTGAGTTTTTCTTTTTGAAATCGTTGAAGGTTTATTAGTCTACGATACGACTAAGAAATATATAACCCCATATCCTCTAGGACACAACCCCGGTTTTCTGACGACTGTTTCCTCCAACGTTTTGGGAGCATTGCTGATGAAATAAGTTACACAAAGAAATGCACTAGCCTACTAATGCATAGCTGGGCCCGACCTACAACTCGTAAGTCGGGGCCGATACCACTGGGCCACTACTGCCCTCAGTCCTCGTCGTTGAAGATGACTTCAATGAATTTGCAACATCGAAAATCCACTAAAGACAAACCGTAGTTTCGGTGTTGCCGCGGCACTGGGTCTGTCGAGAACAGCGCTTTTGTTTATGAGAGACAGGCAATAGATTCCCAAAACCCATACTTCCAACTTATTGAGAACTTGAATAATGCTAGATATCAAGAGAAACAGAACGCCTCTGTTTAAATAATTATAGTAACAGTTGGTGCGTACGGAGTGGGAAGCGGTCGCCGCCTTCTGCGAGGCAGTAATGCTCGTGAAGGAGGCGGCGGGCCGCGAGAGAGAGAGGACAGCGTCCTCCCTCCGCCCCAACCGCAGTGGTGTACGCCCACGGCGCCGTACGTCGCAAGACGATCTCCGGCCACCGTAGGCGCGGGCATGCGGACAGCGAGTAAAGGGCAACTCGCTGTCCGACCATGGACCATGCCCGGGTCGACGGCGCGTCGTGTTCCACGCGCGCCTCAAAGAGCTGTCAGCAAAACGACGGGGCCCCCTCTCAGAGGGCCAAAGCCTGCCGGGGTCGCGGGACTTATTTCTATTACCGCGACCCCGGAACATAAAGGGCTACTGAAGGACACCGTGGATTTTAGTCAGTACAAGTCTGACAGTACCTCCCGCCCTGCCCGGGGTTGGAGGTCTCATTTGATGATTTTACCACGATAAAAAAAAAAAAAAAAAAAAAAACAGTTGGTGCGCATTGTAAATAAGTAGTCACTTACAATATAGGTATTTATTAAAACTGTAATAATGATGTCATAATAAGTCATTGGCCATATTGATAAAGAAACCTAGAAAGCGCGTCAACGCACTCACCGCAGGAATTCCCTGTTTTCCCTGCGCTGTGATTGGTCAACGAGCAGTCGTAAAATAAAATTCTAAATTCGTAAAAAACATTGAAATAATGACAGAAACATAAAAATAATAATGATTGATTTGAAAGCTTGTTAAAAATCAAGCTAAGTGAACGTCGAATGTAATAATAATATTGTTTATCCTAAGGAGAAAATGCATTTATAGATATTTATGAGTTCTACATCGCGCAATCAAAGTTTTCCAGCATGGTTAGTATATAAGCGAGTGTCGACGTTAGTCCTTCGGTTCTCCCTTGGGCAACCTTCACCGACCGACCCGCCTGTCGCGGCTTGATCTAGCGACGCGACCATGCAGGCCTCAGACGCCATCAGTGTACGAGACTATCATTACATTCAAGTTGTCTCTGTATGCGCTATTAATCTCTCCACGGGTATAGTTAGGCGTCTGGGGCGCCGCACGGAGCTCACATAGGAGCCTTTAGCGACGGGCGGGGGCCTGCGGGCCACGAAGGCGCGTGGTGGGTGACAAGCCGCGCGTCCCTCGCTTGGAAGGTGAAGGGCCCGGGGAAGGGACTCGGACTGTGTGTTTAATACACACCACAGCATGCCCACTGTAAAAACCAAAACTTTTGCTGTAAGGGACGATAATAACGGAACTCAAAAGGGCGTTAAAACGCCCTTCACGAAGCGGTAAAGACATGTGCTTCTCGCCATTGCTTTTTATTTTTGTTCTGAAACATAACAGAGATAATCCGTTTTTGATGCACGGAACATTTGACCACTTCGTGAATCCGGGTTCGTTTACATTTTTGATTCTAAACTTAAAAAAATGTGAGGAATTGAGGACGTGCCATTTTGTAACTGCGTATTATGGCACTGCGAGAACTATTTAAAGAGAAGTATTTCAATTTAAAAGCTCAAAAGAGATGCATCAAACTTAGCATTGTGGACCTATAAATTCTCTTCTTTTTCACTGCAGGATGAACACGGCAGCCCCTCAATACACACGATTGGACAAGCCTAGATTAAGTGATACTGAGATACAGATCAACAAGGACGAGACTCCGGAGAATGTGTTCATCATCAACAACAAAGCTGAAGCGAACAGGGCTTTGGATTACGTCAAGCCTTCCAGTTATGACGATCATAGTATGTAATAATCAAACTGATGTTTTAAATATGAAAGAATTGTGCATTGTTATTCAAGGGGTGAAAGTAACTTATTTAGTCCCGAGACGGAGTTTGGCGCCCGTAAAGCAGTGAGGGCGCTAATTTAGTTATTTTTTATTTGGCATCCTGGAAGTTGAAAGCGGTTCTCCCAAAGCCTGCAAAGTATAACTTTCAACCCGCTCCGCAGGCAAGATTAGTGTATGATAGTAGGTAATGAAAAGTTTGTTTGTTGTTACGCGGCTCTGAAGTTTATGTGTGGCTGGATAGGATCAAAATCAAAGGGACTGAAAAAAAAATGCAAAAATATTAAATTAATACGTGTTAGTACCTATTCATCGCATTATAATCATATTTATTGCTTTGTAGAGAAAATCATAGTATACGGTGCAACGATAAATGCGTACTTATGCATCAATGCACTGCTAGAGATCGGAATTCCGACTGAGAACATAATATTTGTTGAACCATTCCCACCAGAAGATCCCACCAAGACAAGAGTTCCTGTATTTGATAATGTTAATGTAAGTGAAACAAACCCTCCCTTATTTTAGTTTAACCTACCATACAAAAGAATATTGAAAGAGAGAATCTTGTAGAAGCGTCCATCGACATATTTATTAACGCGAAAATGAACATAGGTTAGTATACTCATAACCAACGAGTTGTCTCCATGATTGCGAATGTTTCTGTGGCAGCATCTTTAATGCTACGTATGAACTGTTTACAGTTCTAACGCCACATAAAATCCTTTCCGCAATAAGACAACAAGTTTCCTCAAAGAAACAGACATTCTAATCTAGCTTCATGCCTAAGTTAGACGGCGCGGTAGTTGTCCACGCGCGCCTGAAGGAGTTTATAGAAAACTGACTGTGTTGTGGGACTGTCATACTCTGGACTCAAAGGGTCACGGTTCGGGGTGGATTTTTTGTCAGTAATAGTCTAACAGTCCCATTCGTTTCACGTAAGAACTCGTCTGATCATTTGAAAACGCCTTATAATAGTTAAAATAACAGGCTCAGAACTATAATTTCTTCGTAACAGGTGGACCAAACAGTAATAAACGTTTTGGAGACTCTAAAAATTAAGGTGTACAGATCATTCTACTTCAAGTCGTGGTCTGTAACGGGTGACGATATAATAACGCATGTGGACTTCCTGTCTTATGCCGATTATCTGAACCTGGAATGTGATGCGTTGTTCTATTATGGAAGAGTTGGAGTTAATATGAGAGCTTTTATAGGTACTGTACAATTATTGTTATTTCTGGTCTATTTCTCTTATATAAATCCGACGAGTGCTTCCATAGCGATTCGGTAAACATAACGTTGCAAGACGAACAATAGACTCAGACTTCAGACTGATGCTTGCTCTTGGCTTGCCGATAGCAATAATCAAATGCATAGTGCCAGAAATCCTGCTAGGTACTTGAACTCCTTTCTGGCACCTTGAGGCCTTCAGGAGCGTAGGTCACTGCGGTATGGAATGTGTAATTGAAGATTCACTTCTAAGGGAAGACGCTGCAAACGCACTCTGAGTCATCCGAAAACTTCTATCCAGTACACTTTTTACAGTGGAATTGAGAAAAATTGATCGCAAAATTTGGAGTTACTGTAGAACAATTTCAAAGGGGCTTTGCATCAAAAAAGTCAGCTATCATAATGAACTGAACCATCCATTGTATTTTTAAATACCTATTGAAATTCTCCAGCTATTCATAAAAGCGGGCTAGCATACGACGGTGGTGTTATAATAGACCACGAGTGTCGTACTTTGGATCCACATGTGTATGCGGCGGGGCCTTGCACGAGGTATCATAAGCGATATTATGGAGATGCAAGAAGTCATAAGTATTATGACAGTTATGAGCTTGGGGAGAAGGTTTGTGATTTTTTTTAATTTCTAGTGGTTACTGGGCTCAACTTGTTTCAAAAAGGTCCATTGACTAGAAATAAAGAAAAAAAATGGAAAATGTTCATCATTATTACTGCCCTCGCATTCTCATTGGGGCAGGCGTAACACGTTTGCTTCTTCCATTCTCTGCTGTCTGACGACACATCATCACCAAAATACTTGCGTTACCTTGGATTTTCTGAGATACTCTTAGAGGGCAGTATTCCCTTACTAGGAGTACAATCTGCTCATAGGCAAGCCGATTCCAACCGGTTCTATTGGAAATCTATGGACGTACCAGTGGACGTCTTACGTCTGATATGATTTATAGAGGTGGTGATAACTGAATGTAACCTGTTTGCTTGATTTTAATTTTCTATGGTTTATTGCTTGGCAATATGTTGGCCGAGGTGATAAATTACCATCAATATTCAGTTGAAATTCGTCTCGCGCTGGTCAAATAATCTCCTAAGCATTGCTTTATCAGCCCATACAGTGTTATCAGTACGTTTATTTACAGTTGGGTGCTAAAATAAGGAATCAATTGGACCCATTGTTCGCTGAAGCTAGACCAGCCTTCGCATACAATTGGGCCCAAGATTTTATGAAAGTTGATAAAAATCCATTGAAGTCAAATATTTCGTGAGTTAATAAACTAGTTATTATTAAGAATGATTTATTTTGAAGATAGTGAGAAATACTTCAAACAATGCAAGTGGAAGCCTGTCACTTCTAGTATCTCGTAAGAAACCTAGATATTTTGACCTTACTATTTGAGTATATAAGGTATAATAAGGTTCTTATTTTTATAGCTGTTACCAAGAAATTCCTGATAGAAAAACTCAATAACACTACAGGACTTGAAAATCGAACTTATGACCTCGTGTCTCTCTTTCGACCACTAGACTCGGAAGGCAATCCACCACTTCTTTTACTATTTCCATTATGTCCATTGGGTTAACGATAACGTCAGTGTCTCGGGGAATAGATGGATAAGAGACGCACAGAACCGAGAGATATGGCATAAAATATAGACCCAGCAGTGGGTGATCCCGAGCTAATATGATGATACTATCTCTCTCTTCTTCAACCTTTAGTCACCCAATGCTGGGTGTAGGTCTCTTCCAAATCTTTCCACTTCTGGCGGTTTTGTGTTATGGCTATCCAGTTTCTTCCGGCCACTTTGACAAGATACTATGAACTCGTATAATTATTTCCAGAGTCAACAAAGTAAGTAGTACCCTCCATAGGAGTGACTACGCACGTCCGGAGATGGCTTTGATACTGCTATCGAAACCTAAAGTCATGTACGGCGTGTTGCCTGGAGGCCTCAAGTATTTAGAAGTACGCTCCCCGGGGCGGAAGACGCCGCATAATTATGTGCAATCATTGCGGCATAATGTTAGTTGCTCAATTAGTTTGTTGTTAGTCTTTCCTAGTATTTATATTATTATTTATTGATTTTACTTATCTATTATTACGGTGGTTCGCCGATGTGAGAGCAGGGTCCAAACTTCCAGTGGTTAGGGCTCCAGAAACAAGAAACTCTAGATTTTATGTCTCCGGTAGTTTTCCCCCAACATAACTTCGTTCATAATCGCACAGACAAAACCTTTCACAGTTTTCCCAAAGACGTCACCAAAACGTAGCCAACATAAGGACACTAGAAAATCTATATCAAGTTCCGTCGAAGTGCTTATGAAGTTCTTTGCCATGTTATTGGGATTGCTTGTTATGTGCGTGTGGTCCATTTAGTCAATATCCATTGAAAATGTGTGGCTTTAGTGAAGATGCCCAAAAAATTGAGAAAGTAGTCAAATGCACTAGTTCTCCTTTGCCATATTTAACAGAGTGATTCCCCACACCACCTCTTGGTGCATATCCAATTTTACCTTAAAACACTCTGGGACTGCAAATCCCGCGGTTTTTCACATAACTTCGCATTTAAAAAGCATCGATTATTATTATGAAATTAAGTTGATTCATTGTAGGACAAAGCTGTCCCTGATTAGCTTATCATATTACAATCTAAACTTTTTATCTTCAGGGACTCGTGTTCGAGACTTTCAAAGCTGGCTACTTCAAAATCCACCTGACCAAAGACTTTGTGGTCGACGGCATCACTTGTCTAAGTCAGGCGAATTATTCTTTGGAAAACTTTAAACACATCTACGGCCGACCAGCAACAGAACTGAATAATATGCACTTGAGATACATGGTTTGTAGAAACAGTATCAAATGAAATATCACTAAAAGTATCTATTAAAAAGCTTTGATTACATTGCTGTGTAAGTTTGTAATCAAGATCTTGAATAATATAATACATTGTATAAATAAATGGTTAATTATACAACACAAATGAAAATATAAGTAACGTATAATAATTACACACTGTTTAATCAACTTCAGACTAAGAAAGTTATTCAATTACATTGTTGAACGCCTTTTTTGCTGTTGAAAAAACGCAATCATATGCGATTATTAATATTTACTGCATTTAGTCTCCCATACCTAAGTTTCAATGATAATTATGTTTCTCATGACTTGCATTCTAAAGAATGTGAGAAATGACTTTTATTATTGTTTCTTTTATAATTTTTAATATTTCCCATCAGGCAAAAAAATTGGATGACTTCTTTGAATTCTTCCGATCGCCGTGGGCGTTCTTTTTGTACCACGACCACGCAGATGATTTATTTGCTATGATCAAGCAATTGTTTCCCAAGGTAACGTATTTGTCTCTCTGAAAGTACTTGCTACCTTATTATAAAACTTTAGGGTACCAACAATCTGCCCTTTGTGTCCAGTAATTCGTATTTATAAGCTGCAAATCTACTTGCCTATGAATTGAATATTTTGGAAATAATTTAAAACATTATCTTTCAAGTCTAAACATAAACTCATAATATCGTGTTAAGTTATTTCAAGGCTGTTCTCGAATTCAGGGCCGCCATGATTTAAAATGATTTCTAACGTTACAGGGACAATTCAAAGGCCTGACACTCAAGGAAGCACTGACTGAAGTTGGAATGAAGCTCACATTAGGTTGTTCGGTAAATACCTATATTCATTATTATTGTAACCTATTTAGGACCAGCATTTGTAAGAGATTCTTTTGAGGGTTGATGGTAACCTCATTTTATTAATTTTTCCTATTTTAGTTTGCACCCGTCAGTGTTGTCTTTTACAAAACCACTGTGCCCCATTGGCGTAAGAGCAAATATGATTCAACAAAACAATTGCTGACGCTAAAGTGACAGGCTGTTACTTTGAAAACAATCAAAAATAGTATTTCGTCTAAGTCTTTTTTAGTACGGGGCAAGCAAAAACAAAAGACCCTGTGACTTTGCTTGATCAAATTGCTGCTAGAAATTCGCACCACCACCACTTTTTTATTGTGGTAAAACATCAGAGTCCTCCCATAAAGGGCGGGACGAGAGAGACTGACACACTTACGATGATTCTTCAATAACCCCATTACGTTCCAGAGTCACGGTTACCTATTAAGACAGTCCCACGTTCCCTGCAGGCTTTGACTCTAGGCCCGTCTGATTGCTGAGACTAGACGTACGTGGCGCTAGTATCAATGTAATTACATTATAAAAATGTAGTACCTACCTCGAATTTTCCGCTGGTCACAAGTTGTGGCGCAGACTCTAGTAATATGTGAATACATTTTACTATGAAAACTATCTCATGCTTGAAAAAGCATGAGATAGTTTTGATCAGAGCCTCTTTTGATGAGATAATTCTTTTCTCATTGCAGTCATTTACAATGGACACAAAAATGAGCATACAAGCAAACTTCGAGAAGTCTCCTCATATAGAGGCAGTGACAGACTACGTGATAGACTGGCTTTCCCAAAACGATGTGCTCTTGCCTATGTACCTACAAGCAGGCCAGACTGCTCAATATGAATACGACCTTGATAATAACCCCCTAATTGTAAGGAAGGCGAGGAGGCAAATGGTTGATATGCTTGTGTAATGTTGAATTAAATAAAGAAAAAGATGATAACAAATTGAGGTTTTCCTGTTTAAAATCATAAAAACGTTGACGGTTGAATAGTCTAAGATACGATTAAGAAATATATACCCTCATATCCTCTAGGACACACCCACCGGTTTTTTGACGACGTTGTCCTTCATTGTTTTGAGAGCAGTGTGATGAAATAAATTAGGTACACAAACTAATGCACTAATCTACCAATGCGTAGCTGAGTTCGTACGCTCGTAAGTGGGCTCAATACCACTGGGCCACTAGTATCCTCAGTCCTCGTCGTTAAAGATTTCTTCAATGGATTTGCAACTTAAAAGTCTAGAACATGAAGTTTAAAGCCACAAAAGGGCTTTTGTTCTTCAAAGACAGGCAATAGATTCCCAATGCCCATAATTTCGACTTATTCAGAACTTTTATAGTGCAAGATATGAAGAGTAACAGAACGCCTCTGTTAAATAATTATAGTAATAGTTGGTGCGTATTGTAATTATAAAGTAGTCACTTATAATATAGGTATTTAATATAACTGTAATAATCAATGATGTCATAATAAGTCATTGGCCATATTGATAAAGAAACCTAGTAAACGCGTCAGCGCACTCGCCGCGGGATTTCCCCGTCTTCCCTGCGCTGTGATTGGTCAACGAGCAGTCGTAAAAGAAAATTCTAAATTCTCAAAAACATTGAAATAATGACAGAAACACAAAAATAATAATGATAGATTTGAAAGCTTGTTAAAAATCAAGCTAAGTGAACGTCGAATGTCATAATAATATTGTTTTTCCAAAGGAGGAAATTTTTCAGGTTATTATTGGCAGTGGATGGAGCGAAATAATACGTTATGGAGAAGGAATATCAACGTTTATTAATTAATTTAGGCACAGTACAAAATGGACATGTAGTTTTGCCTTGACCGGCGTTGCAAGAGAGAGTTGCCATACTCACAAAATTATTTGCAATATTTAAAATATTAATGTTGCCATTTTACAATACCGAACACACCCCCTCAACATTATATTTTAATTTCCAGACAACCCTTTAATTTAACAAATCAAAACATTTATTCTTTACACCCCCTTAAGAAAAATTCAGAGATGCTTCCCCTTAACAAACTTTGCAATGCATCTCCTTAAATTATAACATAACCTCTAAACAAATATGCAGAGCCTTAAATCTAAAAATACTAAACAACCTTTACTTAGACAGGATACCTTATACAATATAAACTCAATATTAAGTATATGCCTACTTGCTATAACAAACTTATGACAATGTCATATCTCTAAGTTTAACAAAAAGTACTTTCCCCAAAGGTTTGGTAAACAAATCAGCTATATTGTTATTACTACAAACAAACTTTATCTTAACTGAACCTGTTGATATATTTTCCACAATATACTGATATTTTATATCTATATGTTTTAACCTTTTGTTACTGTCATTGTTTTTTGTTATATTAATCACACTTTGGTTGTCTTCAAGTATTTCAAAATCAACATTATAATATCCAAAGTCTTTGAGTAACTTTTTTAAAAAGGAACCTTCCATAATACTCATACTAAGAGCAACATATTCAGCTTCACAAGACGATAATGATACACAAGACTGTTTCTTGCTGTACCAAGAAACTGGACAATTAAAAATATAAAAAATTTGACCAGATGTTGACTTCCGGTCTGCAACATCACCGGCCCAGTCTGCATCACTATAGCCTTGCAGTTTACATACATTTTTACTTTCCTTATCATATTTGTATATTAGAGACAAATCTATGGTACCATTTATGTATCTTAATATCCTCTTTAAACATTTAAATAAAGCTACACTAGCACAATGCACATATCTACTAAGAAATCCTACTGCTACACATAAATCTGGCCTAGTGCAAGTTGCATACAAAAGACTGCCAACTAAACTTCTACAAGCTTTTTCTATTTCAAAACTTTCACTTTTATCTTTCTGTAACAATTCAAAATTTAAATTCTGTTCTATTGGAGTAGATACAGTTTTACAATTTGACATTTGATATAAATCCAACAACTTTAGCAAATATCTTTTCTGATTTATTACAGTTACACAGTTAACAAGATCCTGTTTAATATTTATTCCTAGATAATTACTAGCTAGACCCAAATCTTTCATTTTAAAGTTTTTACATATGGAACTTTTAAAGTCACCTACTTGCTTTTTATTACTACCAAAGTACAACAGATCATCAACAAATAATAACACATAAATGTAATCATTTCCTATTTGTTTGAAATATAAACATGGATCATTCTTTGATCTTAAAAAATTTTCATTTGACATAAAATTATTAAACTTTTCATTCCAGTATTTTGGTGATTTTTTAAGACCATAGATTGATTTATTTAATTTGCATACCTTATTACTAGGTAATCTCATATAAACTGTCTCATTTATGTCACCATAGAGGAATGCTCCCGTGACATCCATTTGATACACTGGCTCCCTTTTTTGTGTGGCTACAGCCATCATAGCTTTGAAGGTTGTTAGTTTGGCGACAGGTGAGTAGGTTTGGTTGTCGCAGTTCTTCTGTTCAAATCCTCTGGCTACTAAGCGAGCTTTATACAGAGATTTTCCTTCTGCCTCCTTGATTTTAAATACCCACTTGCTACTCACTATGTTTTCTCCGTCAGGAACTTCTGTCACCTCCTCCCAGGTATTATTTTCCTCCAGTGTCTTCAACTCTTTATTAATGGCTTCCTCCCATTTAGTTTTGTCTGGTCTTTTCATAGCTTCTTGATAGGAAATAGGTTCATCACAGCTGTAACTCAGGAACATGTTTTCGTCTTCTTGTACATAGTCTTTCAACCAGCTTGGTTTTTTTCTTACCCTTCTGGATCTTTCTGTTGCCTCTTCTGTCTGTCCTGAAGTTTCCTGTGAGTTTTCCTGTTCTTCTTCTATCTCTTCCTCTTCTAGTATTGATTCCTCATGAAAGGAGTGAATGGAGTCCTGTTCATTTTCACTTTCTATTGTTTCAGGGTTTTCAATATCCTCATACTGGCTTTTTTCTTCCTCTGAAACTTCTTCTGTCTCTTCTTGAGTTTCAGAAACTATGTGATACTCCTTTTCTTGCCTTCTGTCTTTATCTTTGTTTTCTATAGACCTTTTTATAAATACTATGTCTCTTTTGATGTCTACTTTGTCTTCTTCTGGAAAATATATTCTGTATCCTTTTGTATTTTCTCCATATCCTATGAAATGGCCTAATTCAGCCTTGCTATCAAACTTTAACCGTTTTTGATCAGGAATATGTACAGATACTTGACTACCGAAGACTTGAAGGTTGTTGACATCAAAATCTTTGTTCCACCAAAGTTGATATGGTGTTTTGTCCTTCACACGACTAGGACCTGTTCTGTTGATTATGTAGACAGCGGTATTGAGAGCTTCCGCCCACAGATTCTTGTTTAGGCCGCTCTCCAGAAGCATAGTTCGTGCTGACTCAACCACCGTCCTCATCTCGCGCTCTACACAACCATTCTGTTGCGGAGTATATGCTACACTTCTTTGGTGTTGTATCCCATGTGATTTCAGCAAGTTTTCCATTTCTTTACCGATAAATTCCTTTGCATTATCACTTCTTATGTATTTCACTATGTGACCGGGATTAACTTTTATTTCTTTCAGATACTGTTTTAAATATTCTACAGACTGACCTTTATTCTTCAGAAAATATACCTTTCTATATTTAGAATAATCATCCTTGATGAGCAGAAAGAACCTTGCCCCTCCTAGTGAAGTTTGTTCTACTGGACCTCCTATATCAATATGGATAACCTCTCCTGGTTTCGTTGCCCTATGGGTACTAGATGGGAAGGGAAACTTATGTTGTTTTCCTTTCAAACATGGCAAACAGGTTTCTTCTTCACTATTATTTTCGAACTTAATATCTTGCTTCATTAAGATGCTTTTCACCTGATTTATGTCTTGATGACCTAGTTTGGCATGCCATTCCCTCAGATTTGACATTACTTTTCCAACCATAGCGTTATTTTCATACTCTCTGAATAACATTGTGTACATTTTACCATTTCTTTTTGCTACCGCACACACACTATTGTTTTTGATGAACTGGCACTCATTAGCTGTCGACTCCAGTTTATAACCTTTATCCAGAGCAGCACTCATGGAAAATAAGTTGGTCTTGAGGCTTGGCACATATAACACACTGCCTATTGAAGTTTTAATCCAATTTTGACCATCATATGCCTCTAGGTTAATATCACCATAACCTAATGCTTTTATTATTGTCCCATCACCAATTACAATGTCTTTAGGCACTAACAATTTTTTATAGTTTATGAAACTGTCCACTGTAAAGCACATATGCTCAGAAGCACCACTATCTAAGAACCACTCATTATTTTTACTTTTTGACATAAGTCCACACACTGACATGACAAATGCGTTTTGTTTTTTATCTTCAGTTTGTTTTTTATTGTCCTTGTTAAACCAACACTTTTCTTTTGTATGTCCCCGTTTTTTACATTGATTGCAAAATAGAATGTTTTCAGTTTTATCACTTTTGTGCTTCTTTACCTTACAGTCCTTTTTATAATGCCCCACTTTACCGCAGTTAAAGCATTTTCTTGGGTTTGTATTAGTTTTAAACGCTGTGGAACTACTGTTTTCACTGTCTTGGTACAGTTTATTTCTTTGCTCTTCTATGATGAGCCTGGCTGTCAACTCTGAAAGGTTTCGCTTTTCTGTGGGCACAGAGTCCCATGCAGAGACGAAGTGTCTGAACTTTTCACCCAGCGAACTTATAATTTTCGTAACAATCATGTTTTCGGCAATTTCGCCCTTTGCTAGCTTTATTTGAGTCACAATGGCCTCTATTTTCGCTATAAACGTAGACACATCCTCTGAACTGTCAAGTTTCTCTTCGAAGAAGCGCTGCTGTAGTATGTGGAGTGAGACATCCGATTTTTGTTCAAATACTGTATTTAATTTATCCCACATTTCTTTGGATGTTTCGCAATTTTGCACGTGTAGCATAGCCGTGTTGCCCAATCTTCCAACGATGATTCCTTGGGCTTTTGCATCTAATCTCTTCCATGTGGTTATTTTTTCGACTTCATTTTGTGGGCATTTTGATGAGCCATCCACCAAGTCAAAGACATTTACCGCCTTCAATAACACTTTTAGTTGGAATTTCCATGTGGGCCAGTTACTGATATTTTCTAATATCATGCGATTATTTGAAGCTCCAAAAATATAGCCCTCGCCGTCCATCTTGTTTCGCCCTTTACCACTGCTTGACCGCAGGACCACGCCGCCGCTTTACCACAGCTTTTTTTGCCAATATTCCTTTATTTCGCTCCGGGCGTCTGGGCCCATAACCTTTTCAGGTTATTATTGGCAGTGGATGGAGCGAAATAATACGTTATGGAGAAGGAATATCAACGTTTATTAATTAATTTAGGCACAGTACAAAATGGACATGTAGTTTTGCCTTGACCGGCGTTGCAAGAGAGAGTTGCCATACTCACAAAATTATTTGCAATATTTAAAATATTAATGTTGCCATTTTACAATACCGAACAGAAATGCATTTATATTTTTGAGTTCTACATCGCGCAAACAAAGTTTCCGACCGCGGTTAGTATATATGCAAGTGTCGATGTTATTTCTTCGGTTCTCCCTTGGGCAACCTTCACCGACCGACCCGCCTGTCGCGGCTTGATCTAGCGACGCGACCATGCAGGCCTCAGACGCCATCAGTGTACGAGACTATCATTACATTCAAGTTGTCTCTGTATGCGCTATTAATCTCTCCACGGGTATAGTTAGGCGTCTGGGGCGCCGCACGGAGCTCACATAGGAGCCTTTAGCGACGGGCGGGGGCCTGCGGGCCACGAAGGCGCGTGGTGGGTGACAAGCCGCGCGTCCCTCGCTTGGAAGGTGAAGGGCCCGGGGGAGGGACTCGGGCTGTGTGTTTAATACACACCACAGCATGCCCACTGTAAAAACCAAAACTTTTGCTGTAAGCGATGGTAATAACTTAACTCGCCGGTCGCTAAAACGCCCTTCACGAAGCGGTAAAGGCATGTGCTTCTCTCCATTGCTATTTATTTTTGTTCTGGAACATAACAGAGATAATCCTTTTTTGATGCACGGAACATTTGTCTGACCAATTCGTCAAGATGAGTTCGTTTACAAATTTGAGTCTTAACTTTTAAAAAATGTGAAGAATTGAGGACGTGCCGTTGTAACTGCGTATTATGGCACTGCGAGAACTGAGTATTTCATTTTCAAAGCTCCGAAGACATCAATGTTAATCATAATCCGATAGAAAGTTATAAAATCACATTTTACAAAACAGAATTTCTCAAAAATTTAATTAAACAGACCGAAACAAACTTAAATAAGTACCTATAAGGTATTCATTGCAAAGAAAATCTTACTTGCAGAAAAGAGTTTGTGAACCTACAAAATTCTCTTCTTTTTCACTGTAGGGTGAACACAGCAGCCCCTCAATTCACACGACTGGACAAGCCTAGATTTAGCGATACTGAGATACAGATCAACAAGGACGAAACTCCGGAGAATGTGTTCATCATCAACAATAAAGCTGAAGCGAACAGGGCTTTGGATTACGTCAAGCCTTCCAGTTATGACGATCATAGTATGTATTAATCAAACTCATGTTTTAAATACATAACAAAGAATTGTGCATTGTTATTCAAGTAACTTATTTAGTCCCGAGACGAAGTTTGGCGCCCGTAAAGCAGTGAGGGCGCTAATTTAGTTATTTTTTATTTGGCATCCTGGAAGTTGAAAGCGGTTCTCCCAAGGCCTGCAAAGTATAACTTTCAACCCGCTCCGCAGGCAAGATAAGTGTATAATAGTAATGAACAGTTTGTTTGTTGTCACGCGGCTCTGAAGTTTATGTGTGGCTGGTTAGGATCAAAATCAAAGGGACTGAAAAAAAATGCAATAATATTAAATTAATACGTGTTAGTACCTATTCATCGCATTATAATCATATTTATTGCTTTGTAGAGAAAATCATAGTATACGGGGCAACGATACATGCGTATTTATGCATCAATGCACTGTTAGAGATCGGGATTCCCACTGAGAACATAATATTTGTAGAACCATTCCCACCAGAAGATCCTACCAAAACAAGAGTTCCTGTATTTGATAATGTTAATGTAAGTGAAACAAACCGTGCCTTGTTTTAGTTTAACCTAGATAACATATAAAAGAAAATTGAAAGAGAGAAGCTTGTAGAAGCGTCCATCGACATATTTACTAACGCGAAAATGAACATAGGTTAGGTTTACACTCATAAAGTCATAACTAACGAGTTGTTGCCATGATTGCGGATGTTTCTTTGGGAGCATCTTTAATGTTACGTATGAACGATCTACTATTCGAACGCCACATAAAATCCTTTCCGCAATAAGACAACAAGTTTGCTCAAAGAAACAGACATTCTAATCTAGCTTCATGCCTAAGTTAGACGGCGCGGTAGTTGTCCACGCGCGCCTGAAGGATTTTATAGAAAACTGACGGGTCCTTAATGAGATAAAAGACCGCCGGGGTTGTGGGACTGTCATACTCTGGAGTCAAAGGATAACGGAAGGAAAAGGGTGAATTTTTAGCCAGTAATAGTCTAACAGTTTCATTCGTTTCACATAAGGACTCATCTGATGATAAACCTTTAAATGTTATAATAACAAGTTCAGAAGTATTTCTTCTTGACAGGTGGACCAAACAGTAATAAACGTTTTGGAGACTCTAAAAATTAAGGTGTACAGATCATTCTACTTCAAGTCGTGGTCTGTAACGGGTGACGATATAATAACGCATGTGGACTTCCTGTCTTATGCCGATTATCTGAACCTGGAATGTGATGCGTTGTTCTATTATGGAAGAATTGGAGTTAATATGAGAGCTTTTATAGGTACTGTAAAATAATTGTTATTTCTGGTATATTTCTCTAATATAAATCAGACGAGCTCCGTAGCGTTTTGGTAAACGTAACGTTGCAAGACGAACAATAGACTGAGACTTCAGACTGATGCATGCTCTTGGCTTGCCGATAGCAAGAAACAAATGCGCAGTGCCAGAAATCCTGCTAGGTACTTGAACTCCTTTCTGGCACTTTGAGACCTTCAGGAGCGTGTTTCAATGCGGTACAATATGGAAGATGAGACAATGTTTATGGAAAGACGCTGCAAACGCACTCTGAGTCATCCGAAAACTTCTATCCATTACACTTTATACAGTGGACGTGAGAAAAATTGATCGCAAAATTTGGAGTTACTGTAGAACAATTTCAAAGGGGCTTTGCATCAAAAAAGTCAGCTATCATAATGACCTGAACCATCCATTGTATTTTTAAATACGATTGAAATTCTCCAGCTATTCATAAAAGCGGGCTAGCATACGATGGCGGCGTTATAATAGACCACGAGTGTCGTACCCTGGATCCACATGTGTATGCGGCGGGGCCTTGCACGAGGTATCATAAGCGATATTATGGAGATGCAAGAAGTCATAAGTATTATGATAGCTATGAGCTTGGGGAGAAGGTTTGTGATTTTTTTTTTTTAATTTCTAGTGGTTACTGTGTTCAACTTGTGTTAAAAAGGTCCATTGACTCGAAATAAAGAAACAAAATGGAAAATGTCCATTATAATTACTGCCCTCGCATTCTCATTGGGGCAGGCGTAACACGTTTGCTTCTTCCATTCTCTGCTGTCTGACGTCACATCATCACCAAAATACTTGCGTTACCCTGGATTTTCTGAGATACTCTTAGAGGGCAGTAGTTTACTTTGAGTACAATCTGCTCATAGGCAAGCCGCTTTCAACCGGTTCTATTGCAAATCTATGGACGCACTAATGGACGTCTTACGGCTGATATGATGGTTTATAGAGTTGGTGATAACTGAATGTAACCTATGCCTGTTTGCTTGTTTTTTTTTAACTTCTATGGAGAAAATAATCTTTCTTTGCAATACGTTAGCCGAGGTGATAAATTACCTTCAATACGTATTCAACTAAAATTCGTCTAGCGCTGGTCAAATAGTCTCCTAGCCATCTCTATCAACCGACCCATGTGTTCACACTACGTTTATTTACAGTTGGGTGCTAAAATAAGGAATCAATTGGACCCATTGTTCGCTGAAGCTAGACCAGCCTTCGCATACAATTGGGCTCAAGATTTTATGAAAGTTGATAAGAATCCATTGAAGTCAAATATTTCGTGAGTAAATAAACTAAAATATATGAATGATTTATTTTGAAAGGCAGTGATAGTAGATATTATTAAAAAAAAAACACAAGTGCAAGCATGTTCCTCATACATAAGGTACCAGATAAGGTAAGGGTGAGAAAAGGTTCACACTTTGTAGCAGTTACCGTAAGTCCTGATCGAAAACCTCAATAACACTTTGCACGACTTGAAAATCTAACTTAGAACCTCATGGCACTCTTCCGACCACAAGACGAGCAAGGCAATCCACCACTTCTTTTACCATTTCCATTATGCCCATTGGGTTGACGATATCGTCAGGATCTCGGGTAATATAAATGAATAAGAGACGAACAGAACCGAGAGATATGGCATAAAAGGCAAAGGCCTCCCTTGAGTACCTATAGACCCAGCAGTGGGTGATCCCGAGCTAATATGATGATACTATCTCTCTCTCTTCTTCAACCTTTAGTCACATGCTGGGTGTAGGTCTCTTCCAAATCTTTTCACTTCTGGCGGTTTTGTGTTATGGCTATCCAGTTTCTTCCGGCCACTTTAACAAGATACTATGAACTCGTATAATTATTTCCAGAGTCAACAAAGTAAGTAGTACCCTCCATAGAAGTGACTACGCACGTCCGGAGATGGCTTTGATACTGCTATCGAAACCTAAAGTCATGTACGGCGTATTGCCTGGAGGCCTCAAGTATTTAGAAGTACGCTCCCCGGGGCGGAAGACGCCGCATAATTATGTGCAATCATTGCGGCATAATGTTAGTTGTTCAATTAGTTTGTTGTTAGTGTTTCCTGGTATTTTGCTGTTATTGTTAACTTATCTATTATTATTTTAAAATATTTCTTACAAAGCATTTAAAAAGTCTAAAGGTTCTAAGATTAAGATTAAGGTTCTAAAATTTGTCTCCAATACTTTATTCCCATCGTAGAAACAAAACTTTCAGTTTCCCTGAAGACGTTACCGAAACGTAGTCAAGATAAGGACGCTAGGAAATCTACATTAGTAAGGCAAGGCAGTGAACTCCTTGCCTTGCCATTGGTATTTCATATTTGGGCGACCTGCAGTAGTGAGTACTTATTATGTGCGTGTGGGTGTTGGGGCCACTGTGTTCAAATTCTTTGTGTGCTTAGGATTAAAATTATGTGCTCAGGATTTAAGTGAACACTCCCGAACAATTGTGACAGTAGAAATCAGATTTACAATAGGTTTGTAAATTTGCTTATTCTTTTTATTCATGGATAATGAGTTGGTTCCCTTGTCCACTGCAACCACATCGGGTTTATACCCACCAGTACTTTAAAAACAAACTGACTGCTCTCTTCGCGGTTACTCGTATTCGCATCGCTTTGCATATGAAAAGCCCTCCTTTCCCAAAAGCAAAAAAAAATCACAATCTGAATTTATTTTCATCTTCAGGGACACGTGTTCGAGACTTTCAAAGCTGGCTACTTCAAAATCCACCTGACCAAAGACTTTGTGGTCGACGGCATCACTTGTCTGAGTCAGGCGAATTATTCTTTGGAAAACTTTAAACATATCTATGGCCGACCAGCAACAGAACTAAATAATATGCACTTGAGATACATGGTTTGTAGAAATAGTATGAAATGAAACATCACTAAAACTATTAAAAAGTTTTGATTACATTGCTAAGTTTGTAATCAAGATTTTGAATAATCAAGTATGTGTATAATAAAGAATTTAGGTATGGTCAATTGTACAGTCACGAGCAATAACAAGTATACACTTTACAAAATTCAAACGCAATTTACTCGTGAAATACTGGTATTCTACTTTGAAATTAGACCTATTTTGTAATAATATGGCTTCTAAAATAGAAATGTAATGAAAAGGCAAAAGTTTAATCCATATGGTGACAGAACATCGCTTTTTAATAATGCTCATACACTATTGCTCGTGATTGTACAACGCAAATGAAAATGTAAGTAACGTGTAATACTTAAACACGGTTTAATCAACTTCAGACTTAAGAAAGTTATTCAATTACTTTGTTGAAAGCCTTTTTTGCTGTTGAAAAAACGCAATCATATGCGATTATTCATTAATATTTACTGTATTAACACTCTCCCATACCTAAGTTACAATGATATTATGTTTCCCATGACTTGCATTCTAAAGAATGTGAGAAATGACTTCTTTGATTGTTTCTATTATAATTTTTAATATTTCCCATCAGGCAAAAAAATTGGATGACTTCTTTGAATTCTTCCGATCGCCGTGGGCGTTCTTTTTGTACCACGACCACGCAGACGATTTATTTGCTATGATCAAGCAATTGTTCCCCAAGGTAACGTAAATACGTTACATTATTATTACGTAGGTATATACGTCTTTTAGTAGATTACTTCAGAGAGTCAAATGTCTGTCTGAATAAATCTACTACCTTATTATAAAACTATGATAACAACGATCTGCCTTTTTGTCAAGTTATACGTATTTTGAAGCTGTAAATCTACTTGCTTACAAATAGAGTATGTTCGCAATCATTTAAAACACTATCTTTCAAGTCTAAATATAAACTTATCATCAATTAATATCGTGTTAAGGTATTTCAAGGCTGTTCCCGAATTCAGGGCCGCCATGATCTAAAATGATTTCTAATGTTACAGGGACAATTCAAAGGCCTGACACTCAAGGAAGCACTCACTGAAGTTGGAATGAAGCTCACGTTAGGTTGTTCGGTAAATATATTCATTATTGTAAACTCTTTAGGACCAGCATTGGACAAAATTATTTCATTAAATTGATCTTGTGCAATAGTTTGCAACAGTAAGTACTGTCTTTTCCAATGCCATTGTACCTCGTTGGCATGAGAGCAAATACGATTCAACAAAACAATTGCCAACGCTAAAGTGGCAGGCTGTTATTTTGAAAACAAAAAAATGTATTTAGTCTGAACTGCGGCCGTATTACAACGTGTTCAAACCAGGCTTGTTCCGCCGAGTGAAAGTGACAGAGCTATAACATAAGTCGACTAGCGCCATCTCGTTCACTCACTGTAACAAGCCTGGTCTTAAGATGTTTTAATACGGCCCCTGAAGTCTTTATACTATGAGGAAGGCATAAAACAAACAACTCTGTGACTTTGCTTGATCAAATAACCCCATTACGTTCACAGGGTCACGGTTACCTATTAAGACAGTCCCACATTCCTTGCAGCTTTGTCTCTTAAAGGGGTCAGATTGCTGAGATTAGGCGTGGCGCTATTATCAATGTAATTACATTATAAAAATGTAGTACCTCGAATTTTCCGCAGGTCACAAGTTGTGGCGCAAACTCTAGTATCTATTCAAGCACGAGATAGTTTTGATAAGAGTCCTTTTGTTGAGATAATTCCTTTCTCATTGCAGTCATTCACAATGGACACAAAACTGAGTATACAAGCAAACTTCGAGAAGTCTCCTCATATCGAGGCAGTGACGGACTACGTGATAGACTGGCTTTCTCAAAACGATGTGCTCCTGCCTATGTACTTACAAGCAGGCCAGACTGCTCAATATGAATACGATCTAGATAATAACCCCCTAATTGTAAGGAAGGCGAGGAGGCAAATGATTGATATGCTTGTGTAATGTTGAATTAAATAAAGAAAAAGATGTTAACAAATTGTTTTCCTATTTAAAATCATAAAAACGTTGAAGGTTTAATAGTCTACGATACAATTAAGAATTAATATCCTCATATCCTCAAGGACACAACAACCGGGTTTCAGACAACTGTTTCCTTAAATTGTTTTGGGAGCATTGGTGATGAAATAAATTACACAAAGAAATGCACTAACCTACCAAAGCATAGCTGGGCACGACCTGCAACTCGTAAGTCGGGGCTGATACCACTGGGCCACTATTACTGCCCTCGGTTCTCGTCGTTCGTCTTCAATGGATTTGCAACTTAAAACTCTAGAACATGAAGATAAAAGCCACAAAAGGCAATCCGTAGTTTCAGCGGTGTCGCGGCACTGGGTCTGTCGAGAACAGCGCTTTTATTCATCAGAGACAGGCAATAGATTTCCAATGCCCACAGCCCATATTTCTGACTTATTGAGAACTTAAATAATGCAAGATATCAAGTGCAAGAGCAACAGAACGCCTCTGTTACATACTCGTAATTATAGTAATAGTTGGTGCGTAATAAGTAGTAGTCACAATATTCCATATTGATAAAGAAACCTAGAAAACGCGTCAGCGCACTCATCGCGGGATTTCCCCGTCTTCTCTGCGCTGTGATTGGTCAACGAGCAGTCGTAAAAGAAATTTCTAAATTCTCAAAAACATTGAAATAATGACAGAAACACAAAAATAATAATGATAGATTTGAAAGCTTATCAAAAGTGAAGCTAAGTGAACGTAGGAAATAATAATAACATGGTTTTTCTTAGGGAGAAAATGCATTTATATTTTTGAGTTCTACATCGCGCAAACAAAGTTTCCGACCGCGGTTAGTATATAAGCAAGGGTCGACGTTATTCCTTCGGTTCTCCCTTGGGCAACCTTCACCGACCGACCCGCCTGTCGCGGCTTGATCTAGCGATGCGACCATGCAGGCCTCAGACGCCATCAGTGTACAAGAGACTATCATTACATTCAAGTTGTCTCTGTACACGCTATTAATCTCTCCACGGGTATAGTTAGGCGTCTGGGGCGCCGCACGGAGCTCACATAGGAGCCTTTAGCGACGGGCGGGGGCCTGCGGGCCACGGAGGCGCGTGGTGGGTGACAAGCCGCGCGTCCCTCGCTTGGAAGGTGAAGGGCCCGGGGGAGGGACTCGGGCTGTGTGTTTAATACACACCACAGCATGCCCACTGTAAAAACCAAAACTTTTGCTGTTAAGGGATATGATTACGTGCCTAAAAAGGGTATATAAAGTAGTAAAGGCACATTCTTCTCTGTTTATATTTTTGTTCTGAAAGATTTATCTACGAAACAAACCACGAAGTGTCAAACCAAAAAAAAATTAACTAACCCAAAAAGAAAGCAGTATTGTTTCTATTTTGTAAATAAAAATCAATGACAACTCCTTACAATGACAACATGACATTAACAAATCAATCGATAATATTTGTTATTAAATATTTCTGTTAAACATTTTTTGTGATCATTTTATCATCATGACACAACCGAAAGGCTGTGCCAAGCCGCTCGTTTTAAATGAGCTTTTAATTCAGAATGTTAATACTTGGGGCAATGTGCAGTACAATATTCCTTTGAGGCTGTCCAACAATGAGACCAGAACGGGCACCAGTATCGGCCTTAGGCATATACCTGCTATACCGCATGCTTTGGATTGTGTAAGTAAGATACCATATTTAATTTTCTCTAGCAGCTTAAACTAAACAGAGTGGGTCTGGACTTGGGCTAAGGTCTCCTAATTGCCAGGTTGACCACGTACAACGTCATGTTGTAAGTTACGTGTCGTGTTACAATGCATATTATAGAAATGCTGTTGTGGTTTCTTCGACACCCTGAGGCCACCATTCAGACGCTTTACGCTGCGTCTCTAGTTATTTCCAACCATAAACCGGGGCAGAAATGGAAGTGACATCGGTTTTCTAACAGTGCTAAGTAAGTAATAAACCTTACTTAGTATTCGCATTACATCATTTAATTGTTGATGCCTTCCAGAAAATAGATGATCCTCTGCCAAAGCGTGTTACCGGCCGCGACATGGTAGTTGAAAAGGAGTCATATAAAACCACCACGGGAGAATACTGTGTGAAGCCTAACCCTAACAAAGCAATGGAGCGATCAGACTGTGCCATCAACTGTCGCAGGGTTATCTTCATGACTGGAGTCGAGAAACGGGTAAGTTTCTTTTTTATTTGATACTAGCTGACCCCGCAAAGTTGGTACCGCCTCAGAATCATATTTAATCACCTTTTTAACCTTCCTTAGACTTCCAAAAATAATTCAAAACCAAAAGTAGACAAATCGGCCCAGCCGTTCTCGAGTTTTAGCGAGACTAACGAACAGCAATTAATTTTTATACATATACAGGGTGAATTTTTCAACTGGGCGTGGATGGCTACTTTCGAAACTATGAGGAATATCGAAAAACGTTGAAAGGAGTCTCGAGGCCGATTTTGACGAAAACTAAAACTGCATCATTGGATTTTAGAAAAATCTAAAATCCTGGTCAGGAATCGAACCCGCTGATTTTGGAAAAAAAATCACACCCTGTATTATTATACCGTTCGATAGTGTTGCTAATAAGGACCAAATTCTGGAAAGTAATCATATACGGCAAACTTAAGGAAAACGTATAATTACAAAAAAACTGATTAATCTTCAAGGCAAGACTGTATTTGAAACATAAGTTACCGTTTCTTCTTTAAAATAATGCTATTTTTAGTTCAACTCAATAATGTCGTATTGCTAAGTAATGTGGGATTGTTGAAACGTCAAATCCAGTGAGACATTGAAAACAATGAAATTTTATAATTTCGAATAAATTATGGCTCAGTAGATGTAAAGTAACATAAAAAAATAACAATTTCATAAAAATCAACCATTTCCTTAAGTTTGCCGTATATGATTACTTTCCAGAATTTGATCCTTATTAGCAACACTATCGAACGGTGTAATAATACAGGGTGTGATTTTTTTTCCAAAATCAGCGGGTTCGATTCCTGGCCAGGATTTTAGATTTTTCTAAAATCCAATGATGCAGTTTTAGTTTTCGTCAAAATCGGCCTCGAGACTCCTTTCAACGTTTTTCGATATTCCTCATAGTTTCGAAAGTAGCCATCCACGCCCAGTTGAAAAATTCACCCTGTATATGGGTTTTGCTCTTCTCGTAGTTGGTCAAAGGTGACTGAGACAAAAGCCTACGCCATCGTAATCATCTGAGTAAGCTTGCTCCATAGCAAGCTTACCCAGAGGAAGCCTAGTGTTCTATCATGACGTTTTAAAGCCAGAATAGTTCCACTGTAGAAACGAGATGGCGCTAGACGATTTGTCTAGCTCTGTCTCTTTCCCACAGCGGAACTACTCTCGCTTTAAGATGTCATAGTAGGCCACCTGTTCACTCCTAACTTTGTTTGTTCTAGTACTTGTAGTAACCGAGTTTATATCTACTTTTCTGTTTTGATGATACTTATCGAGTTCTTCCTGCTATCTCTTTTGTTGTTCATCGACAGCCACAGAAACGTTGCTATTGGCAAAAATACAAATTAAGGTAGCTTGAAATACGGAGGACTAGTTACACTTATTCACCTTTCTACAATATAATTTTTCCTACGAGAGTATCCAATTCCAAATCAATATCTTTAAAGATGTGCAATCTGCTTTTCAGTTGCAAGGAGTCAGCCCCACAAAGTCCCTAATGATATCAGAAATGAAAGACAACTTCAGAGGTTTGAAGAAGTCACCCTTGGCTCCACCAGACATTGAGGTCAAAGCTCCCGACCCTGAATATATTTTTGATGTAAGTACACAATGGAAAAGTCAGAATAACAAAGACCACACCAATGAAACACGTAGCTTTAACAGTTGAAACTTTATTAATGGAGAGCGATCTGAAGAAACGCAACTCCGTCTGATCTCAACGAGGAACTTCAAGTTTTGTAGGTTTGTTTCAAGGAATCGTACTTTTATAGATCACTACCTACTAAGTACGACTTACAGTCTGATCTCTCGTTTACATGAAAATGATGATAGAATTCACCATATTAGACCATTTTCATAGTCACATAAAAAAAACATTCAAATTACCATTTAGGGTCTGCGTACCGTATTGCGAATCGGTGGCTTGACCATTGTGGTTTTCGATTTATTCATATTGCAATCGGCTACTGCTTTTGGTCTTTCGCCAAATTTAATTTGTAATTTCAAAAGATTTCTTAACTTTTCTGATGATGGTGTTGCGATTCCACCGATTTCGGCCAGGGCTATTGCTTCAACTCCGTTGCCATTCGTGTGCTCGCATGTGGCTTATGTATCCAATATTTTTTCCAAACTTTTCTACTATGTTACAAAACAATCAATTTGTTTTACTGATGCCATAGGTCGTAGCATCCGGCAGGAATGAAGCGCCCGCGATATATGACAGCGCCCCGAGAGGATTCACCAGACAGCTCGACCCTTATGTGTCCACCTATCGAACTTACCATAGACCTTTCACACCCGATGATCTGTATGGCATAGGTGCCAAGGATCATATCACGTTCTATTCTGAATCCAAAGCCCCGAGGGTAAGTACATTTTTTGGGTTTCTTACCTTTCGAAGATAAAAATGATAATATCTGAGGTAGAAACTGGACTGACTAAAAGGTAGTGGGACTGTATAAACAGGTAGTTGTAACACTGGAACGTAAAGGACTATTGAAGGAACACCGTGGAAGTTAATTAGTACGAGTCTGACAGTACCGTTTGCTCCACCCAGAGCGAGAAATTTTACGATTGATGATTATACAACATAAAATGAGACAAGGGGGTTTGTTCACGTGTCACGACAGCTCGGTTATTGTCGACGATTGAGAAACAGGAGCAATAGCTAGTATGTAGTTCTTTAGTACAAAAAAGGACAAAATTTTCTTGATTTGTTCCATTACGTCATGTTCCATAAAACAAATGGGACCTACCGTCTAATGACAATATCTTTAGTTGGCTATTAAGTCATGTTCCATAGAGCAAATGGGACCTACCGTCATTAGAACAGGATCAAGTTGACGAAATCAGCTCGCGAACCTTGCTACTGAGAGGTTGTATTGTATAACGGGCTGGTGTCCGCAACTCCATGTCAAAAGCGCGTATTTTGCGTGCAGACAGCAGTCATTTCATACATTAACGCTATATCTCTTCGTAGGTCAAAGGCTTTGGACCAAGACACAAAGAAATATGGATGCCTTTGACAGGCAAAGTTCACAGAGGAGTATACGATAGGATCCATGTGAAGAAGGAATATAAGGAGGTGGCAGCTTGTCATAATCCTGTCAGCAACTTGAAGGGGTAAGTGGACAACTTGTCTGTTGAAATATCTTTTCTATAAATATGTGACCCAGAGTCAACGACATAGGTAGCTCTTAAAATTCGCAAGTGGAAGTGGCAATGGGCATCCGATGAGGAAGAAAAGTTCTCGAGTGAGGACCACGGACCTGAAGACGCAGCGTAGACAGGCCTCCCACTAGGTGGATCGACGACTGCTTGAGGGTCGCGGGCAACCGATGGATGCAAGTGGCAAATTGTCGTTCGGCGTGGCGTTCTAAGGCCTTTGTTCAGCATTGGACGTCTTCCGGCTGATGATGATAAAGTATCTGCGACAACATTTTACTTCGACCTTTGGAATTAATAATGGTCTCAAAGCCTATCTAGCTGAATACGACATTCCAGGCATTGATGACGTTGATGTACAATCTTTACCTGAACGGTTATTGTGACCAAAGCATAGAAATCAAACCCTGTTAACTCAACCCCCAAATCTCCTCCATCCCTAACATTGCCCATTTTCTTGCACAGAACATTCATCACAGAATCAAAACTCAAGTACAAGATTCCCTACGCGACGTCTGCTTTGTCATCCTGGAATCACGGCGAGAGCTTTGACCTGGCTCCATTCCCTCCTAATCCTTACCAAACAAACATAGCTCCGTTCATGTACTGCAGCGACTATTGCCACATAGCCCAAGGAACACCTCCTTATACGGTCATAGATCAAATCAGTCACAAGATGCCAGTTCACAAACACTGTGTAGAAAGATTTGTGGTGTCTAGAGATTCTTAAATAAAACGAATTATTAACAATTGAATCTTCATTTATTTTATTTTTACTACATTTTGGGATTTTTTACATTAAAGGTTCTTTGCGTAAAGAGCAATTTCTTGATATTTCGGAAAAAAATCTATAATTCTATTTGGCGCTTAGCGCAGGAGTTGTAAATTGCAGTAAATATTTTGAACTCTGAAATGTACGTAAATGAATATAGGCTGGCATAGGTTTCAAGAATCTGATAAAGAAAGAAAAGTTAAACAAAAGAAAAAAATAGGAAAAACATTTTAGTAAAGTTTTTAGACTGACATGGTCACTATAACTATTATTTAGTTTTAAAACGGGATATTTTGAGTTCATCCGTGATCATGGCGCTTCGCAACAGTGCCGAAATATCGGAAACTCAAAACAAATAATAAACATGGTAAATATCCCGTTTTAAAACTAAATAATAATTTTAGTAAAGGCTCATTTTGAATTAATACAACAAACAAATTGAATGTAAGTTGCATGCAAGTTTGACCACATTAAATAGTTTAGAATTTTGGTTTACGTATCAAAAGAAACAAATATGTAGCAGTTATTTTTTTAGCTAGTAATAAATATAAAGGGCACTGTTACCTCTCTTAATTTCTTGGCGAATAAATTCGTCCAAATCCGCATTGATACACTCAATAATTTAATTTTAGAATATGAACATGTTTATCGATTTCTTTTTACCACTTTACCATACTCGTCTTTTTTCTGCAAATGAAAAACTGATTTTAATGATCCTAGTAATTCAACCTGCCCCAATCTGGATTTTTTTTCCCAATCGAATAAACACCTTCTTCATTTTTGATAAAGTTGAAGATCTATTTAATAAATTTGAGGGATTCGTGGTTTCCACATCACTACTGAATTTTTGAACGTGCTTTATTTGCTGTATTTTACTTGTTTTTGAAAGCGCGTTTGATCAGGTGGCATAAAAGACAGTTTCAGAAGTCACATTTACAGACTTCTAATACTGTCTACTCCATATAGACTAAAATATATTCGTTCGACCGATAGTGCGTCCCAACTTTCTTCTTGGTGAGAATTTATGCTAGTTTTAATAAAATATTTTGACATTACCTCTGGTCTAAAAACGAAGCAACTTGCACACCCTGGTTTGAAACACTCGCACAGAATAGATTTCTGAAATATCCGAAAATGTGTATAAGATAAGTGGAATAAATGTTCTTGAGTCTACAAAAACGCATATATACCTACATCGGCTTAATGTATGTGTTTCATGCCTCCCACTTCATGTATCTTGGGGTTCATAGGCACTCTTTCACGGATCACACTAGACATGATGAAGGACAGACTAAACTATTTGACTGTAAAGATAAACACTTACGTGTTTCTTCTTCTTTTCCTTTTCAAAAATTTTGGATTCAATTTCTTCAATAATCTTCTGAGGTTCAATAGCATCCTAAAATAAGTTTATTCATGGATAAATATTTTACATGACAATGTGTAGAAGATAAAAACAAGATAAAGACAAAAAGTAATGTTTGGTAATAATAAAACGCCTAATTTGGGGCTTTATAGATAATCCAGTAAGAATTTAAATAAGTATGCATAAGTTAACTCCTCATTATAAATGTTATAAGATCCCATGAAACAGATAAATACACATTCAATAAACTACACGTTGCTGATGCCTACATTCAAACAAATTTTACCTAGGTATAAATAAATTTTAAAAATTTACGCTAGGAACTTACGAATGGACAATTGCAGCATGTATGATTGCGTTTTGAAGATGTTGGTATTACCATTGTTGTATAAGCGGCCGGAGCTTCTACAGGGTATGTAGCTCTGGTGGATATTTAAGTTTTTGTTGTTGAACTGACTGTAGTGGCCGATGTAGGGCCAAATCTTGTTTCTAAATACGGTTGCAGACTGGGATTTCTCTGAACAAAATAAAATATTATTATAATTTTTGCATTTCTCTAAAGATCTCGGGATCGAGGGATCCCGGACTTTTGAAGAGCGTGGCAGGCGCCAAAGCCATCTTGCAGAGGTCCATTATGCATTTAAAATGATATGTTATTATTATTATCACTCTCGCTGAAAACGGACTGGCAATTTCAACTTTAAAATTCCATTCCAAAATAAATGATCTTGGAATAAGGTGCGACTCCTAAGCATTTTATATTTATTCTAAACTACCAACCGTTCAGCAATCTTACGATGAACTTTCTTTTTAAAAGCCTCTAGTTTGTCACTCTGTTGGACAAAGGCTTCCCCTTTCCCTTTTCTCTCATTCCCTGTATCTCTTATTTGACCACGACTGCTGTGTGTCAACCCTCCAAAGAGTCACATCTTCCGTCAACGTCACCGTTGGGCGTTCTTTCATGGTGATAATCCTGTAGGTGTTCAATTTAATCCATGTCTATCAGTTCAGGGAATCCTATGCTTAGAAACACATAAAATTCCATTTAGTGCTTTTTCTTTACTTACCCCAGGGCATATATCATTTTCGCACTTCGTATTCTTTTTCGTGTCCTCACATACCTGAAAAAGAGGTATTGTATAGTGGTGATAGTAAATATGGGTTTCAAAAATTTCATAAATAATTGTGAATCCCAATCATAGTAAAAGCTACTAAGTTTCACCGCAATGGTTGACTGGACTTGATAGGTGTAGGTCAGGATGCACTAACTAATAAATTTTAAATCTAATGCCTCATTTACATTCAGCTGTAGTGAGCAGGGAAGTGGGCAGGGAAGTGGGTAGGACGAGTATGTAAACGTATACTTCTCATGCCACTGCTTAATGCCACTCGCGCTGCCCAGCGCTCCCCAAAAGAGCGGTTTTTATGCGGACTTCAAAGGACCGGCAGCGCGAGCGGTAGGGCGTGTTTACATTCTGCTCAAGCCTCGTAGAATTCTTCTGCATTATAAAATATTATCTTAAGCAGGTTGGTAGGTACTTACAAAGTTCTATTACGATGAATAGATATCATCCACCATCTTCTACGACGTCTTTTCTTTTTTTTCATTAGATTTATTTTTAACTGACGCACATAATTATGTATCGCTAAAAGACACAGCGCGGACACTGCAAAAATTTCAACGTCTGCCATTGCCGGAACTTGAAAGCGAAGTGAGAGGCAGGGCAGTATGTAAACACACATTTCCTTCGATCCTGCCACAGCAGTATTTAGGGAATTATTGCCGGCAGCGCGAGGAGCAGCGATAGGGGCTGAATGTAAATGAGGCATAAGACTATGAAATGTCCAGATTCTGCGTGCAAAATAAAACGTAACGTTTTCCGTGAAGCCATTTGTCTATAAATAAGTGAGTAAGTGTCACGATCGAACGAAGGGGGTTAATTTTTCTTATGAGCTTCAATTCTCAGTGGTTTCTTTGGACATTCTATTATCTAAGTTTCAAATCTTTTTAAGAGCTTATAATGTTTTCTTTTGACTTCATTTATTGTTCTGTGAAAATGTCTAAATTTGGGACACAAGAAAAGAATGGCACGAACTGAATGTCACAAGCCCTCCAAGCTCCGCTAAAGCCGCAGTCGGAGTTAGGCTAGTTCAGTTCAATCAGAATAGTTATTGCTAAGACTTACTTTCGGGCATATGTATTCTCTAGGAACAGGTACTCTCGTTGGCTTCCTAGCTGGTAGACATGGTGGATTATGGAAGCATCTGGTTGGCGAAGTACAAGGAGCCGAAGGTCGGGCCGGCCAGAAGCATGGCATCAGGTAAGGGAAGCAAGAAGAAGGTGGAATGCAACAAGGCGAGTGGCTGCAGCACCGAGCTGCTACGGGCTAGAGAATCCAGAAAAATCGTTAAATGTATCTTAAACTAGCTTTTACCCACGGCTTCGTTTGCCTCTTAACTCTAACCTATAATCGTTTTCAGGGATCGATCTATTTTTGCACCAAGATTAATTAAAATCGGTCCCACAGTTCAGGCATGAAATCGTCACAAAAAAAACTTAAACGTGCATAATCTTATTAGTTAGGATTATTTTTCTTTTACTGCTGCGGTTTTCGCTGTAAAAAGGTGCTTTGCAGGGTTTTTTTCATAAATATAAAATCATTGCCATTACAAAATAAAGGTAAGTAAGTACAAGAAATAAAATAAATTCGTTGTTATTAGACCAACTTTTGACAGTACGCAACTGGAACGTGGAGTCAGTTCGACCTTTGGTGCTTCGAATACTGGTTTGCGATCCAGTTTTATCTGAAATGTTTTATATTAATTTTAATACCCGTCATGGCTAGGAACTTACAGATTCATGCTTAGATATCATTCAAACCTTTAAGCCATAGCAATTACTGCAATCCCTCGCACAGTTTAGAGGTCGGCATGATTTAACCTGCGGGTAAAAATGAAAGACAAAATAAATATTGCATTTATAATTTATTTTAGAATTAAAATACCTTTTGTTACAATCATTATGCACTTGTGTTTCTGACCTTGCAAACACATCTTGCTCTGCAACATGTAGAACACTGAAAGATGAATGAAAAAGGGGTCTGAAGACATTTGTATATTCATGTATACTATACTAATATCATCTTATAAGTATTTCAAAGTGATTTGAAGGTTTTATCTCTATCGGTCACATCGAAAGTGCACAAGAAATGGCGGGCGACTGTATAGGGCCAAAACCTTCAACGAACCCTTTTGAAAATATAAGATAACAAATTAAGCTAGATTTGAAATCAGTATTTCTCAAGAGCACTCACTCAATGATAACTTACAATATGAGTACACGAAGGATCGTCCTGAAAAAGAAGGACACAATTGAAGCTTTGGCTTATTAGACTTAGGGCTGATTTTTCAATAGATAAATATTATCTGACTATTGAAAAATCAGCCCTTAAAATACACAATAGAAAAATGAAAAGATATTTACTATAAAGCAGGAAGGTGGATTAAGACAAGCCACGCAGGACGTGCAAGATGTCCCCCCGCAGCAAGCGCCACATTTGCCGCACTAAAATAAAGAAAATTATAATGTATTTCACTTTTATAAGTTTTTAAACGGTTGGCGCAGTGGCTGAGCGAATTGACTGTTGTACAGCAGCGTCTAACGCACCCACGATACAGGAGGAGTTCCTAGTTCGAAACAATGTTTTTTTTTAACAAGAATAGGAAACTGACACAGTCCACAATATCATAGCACCTCACTTGCACCTGCAGGTCTGTTCACACACTTCACACGTTGGACTGAAATTATTTATGTTTATACGGTGGATGAATTTTTGAAATCGGACTTGTAGTTTCCAAAATAGCAACCTTAAGCTTAAAAAAATCGCTCTCAAAATATTAATAAATAACATGGGTCATACCTTTAGAGACGCTGGCAAATCAGTATTACTCTAAAACAAAGAAAAAATAATCAGGCTTTATGTCACGACAAACTTACATATTCCAACAGAGTCAATATTTGCAAAATTGAACCAACCTTGTTTCTGCAGCACCTACTGCCACAACATATTTGTACGATAGCTGTTTGATGGAACACAGCCTTTTCATCATCCTTTCGTTTAACTTTAGATGGTTTGGCTCCAACGATAGCTATATTAGACAAACCAAATAGTTTATGTTCTTTGTCTAGCCGCAAAATAGTCGACAAGTATTTGTCTTCGAAATCATTTTGTTGCTCGAGTTCATTTTCGGATGCTTGACTGCAGTTAGAGCTTGATGTAGTAGGAGATAACGATGGTGAACTGGAAATCAAGTGTTGATGTTGGTAAAATTTTTAATAATAACAGTGTACTGACCAGATTAGTTCATAATTGTGTGTTTTTTTTCAGTAGTTACCTCCTTTCATCAAATCCGCGTACTAATCAGATCTTCTTTTCTTTTTTTTTAATTTTGCACCTGTCAATGCGTTCACTTTTCTGGAACGACACCATAGCAGTGTATATTGGTGACAGCATCCGCGTCTTACAATTATTTTATTCTTTAGATACATACCTAGAGTCAGGACCATCATCTCGATCTTCAGTTAACCACTTCATTTTGGTTAGTTTTAGAACATTTGGGTTGTCGCAAGGTAGGAAATTATTTTCATCGTTCTCAGATAAATCGCTTTCTTCACCCGAAGTGGTTGTTGGCTAGTACAAAGTCACTTTCAATGTATAAATGTTAATAATTATAGCTAATATGGCACAAAAACAATACAAAAACTTGCTAACATGTCCGGACGATTTGGCATTTTGTTCTCCGGCTTTTTCATCTAGTTCGGCTTTCTTATACGATTCAGCAAGCTCGTGAAGCGCTTTGGATCTTTCTACTTGTATGGGATAGTCTTCGGAAATACCCTAAAATTGTTAAAAATATTGTTTAAGTTAACTGGGTTTATATTGTCACGATCTTAATAGTTTCATACTTACAACATAGTAGGAAATAAAAGACTTACATCATCATTAACGGTAGATGGAACATCTGTAATGTTAAAAGGTGCCTTCGCGCTGGATCCAAAGTTGGGGCCTAGGTTCCCGCCTGGTTTCACTCCATTGACAAGACACACGTAAGTGAAATAAACATTTTGTTCGGAGGCACTACTTGCTAATTTCATATTGTCCACAAAGACTTTGGATGGTTGGTGATGGTAATCGTGTGTGTCTGTCATTTATGATCTTAACTTTTAAATATCTATTCCTGTCTGTTTAGAAATCTTCTGATACATGTTACACTAGTTCGATGTTTTTAAATACTTCACAAGATTTGGAATTTATCTATACGAACATTGTTTTTTGTCTAAAGCCTTCTAAAATTGTCGAAAAATTGCCTGAGATGCCATTTTTTATGAATTCACTGTGACATTAATTCAAACTTGACTGTCGTTTTTTTTACTCTTCTTTTACATAAAAGTATTAAGTTTTTGAGTTTTTATTATTCTTACACTAGTACATGCTTCTTTACAAGTTGTTTTTAGATTTTATTTTATTATTCGATACACTATTACCAAAATATTTGCATCTATTGACGCCGTATCATCACAAAAACATAGTATGTAATTATACGGTAAACAGCCTCGTGTCATAAATCAAAGGCCGACGAACAATGCTGCCGTCAGTTCAAAAATCCGTGCTGGTTAATTGTATGAAACTGTTCCATTATCTGATTAGGAAGTCATTTTTTACGTGTTTTAAAACAATGTTGATGTCATGGTGGGAACGAGTGGGCTACGACCCGCGGATGCTCGCGAATAGAAGCAAGTAGGACTGGGCACTAGATGGCCATGCATTGTTGTGGTATTATGTCGTTCTGATTTTGTTGTGGGACATGATTTGGAGAATGAATTTCCAAAGGGAGGAAATGATGTTATGTTGCATTTTTTAACCCATTGGCGAATTGTACCAAAGTCACAGTAACAGGCCTTTAAGCGTTTGGAAGACCATATCCACTATATGGTCGCCCTAACGCATAAAGGCCTGTTTACGACTTTGGTACAAGTGTTGAGCGGTGCGACGGGTGGCATGAATAAGATATTTATTAATTACTTTGCCAGAACGCGAATCCGCCACTGGCAGCGCCTCGTAGCGTGTTTCGAACATTCCTATACATTTGATCTTACATAACCCACGCCGCCCTGCATTCCAGTCACAGCGGTAAAGGTCGTGAACGGGCTTAACCTTCCACCCTTTCTTCAGTGCAGTTTAATTCGGCCAATTTCATATGTGAAACATTGACATGTTTAGAAATCACTTGACGACACTTTATGACAGATTTTATGATGAATTTGTAATATAGGTAGGAGTTGTATCATAGAATTGCGTGAAAGAGTATAAGTGCTTTTGATTAAATATTAAAAAAAATAAGATTAACAATTAAAATAGACGCATCATTTTACGGAACGTTTCGTATTCGATTAGCAACACTTACAAAAAGCGGAGTAATGAAACAGATCCAGTTATAATGGAGTCTTCTATTTCTGGGAACGGAGACATTGTCGAGAGTCCAGTGTCCGTGCAACTCAATGATGTGAACGACATCAGACCCCACAAAAACCGTATTACAATAAAAACTGATTTTGCGAAGATTAGACGGACACGCTTCGTTCGCACCGAGACTCGCGCACCGCATTCTACACTCGTACCTTCGTAGATATTAATCGTTGAATGTTTTAATAGATCGTTGATATACTGTTAGCTGATGTTCTTTAATAATGGGCAATGATTTATCACTATCACCTCGGGAAAGGTAAAAGTAGGGCCCTACTTTCACCTAAACAAATTGAAGACACTTTCAATTGATGTGATAATGTGTCTTTAATTTTGTATCCAATGTTGAATAGCAATATTACATTTATTAGTAGCTCCATAAACACTTTAGGCTCTATATAAACCGTGAGAATCATGTCAGGATAATTAGGGTCGCGAAAATTATACAGCTTCTAACAAAAACGAACCTAATGACCAAATTTATACCCAAAAACTAGTCCACTTCTGGCTGTTTTGATGGTCAAAAAGTTATAATATCTAGTTGCTGATTACTTTTTATAGTGCGCGATGTAATACCCGTACAATAATGAATTGGTGTAAATGCCTGCGCCAATCTGAAGCAAACGTTTGTAGCGGTGAATCATTTTATTGCCATTGGCCGTCAACTGTTGGTGGCTCCAGCAATTATTTTTCGATAGCACTTGGTGGTAAGTTAATATTTTATGGATTAATATAATTTGCAAGGTGCGGGAAGATGTTTTCTTCTTCCATTTTCCCTTGTGTCATAGCATTGTTTACTCCTTTTATTTCATAAATTATACTTCACACAATCTTTTCTTTAATCTTTCCTTTAATTTTCACACTCTTTCCTTTAATTAATTTTAATTAATTAGAAAAGAAAGATCATGCAGCTCCTAGTTGAGCAGACCTCTAGTTAATCGATGTTTTTGTTCTTGTCTACAAAATACGATTGGAATTTTCTTTTAAAGGAAATTTAAAGGTTAGATTATCTGTCAGATATTTTTTTTAGTGCTTAACCTAAGTACCCATACTAAGACTGCTTGCCATCATTATTCTTATACCTTTGCCACATCTATAATTTGGGAATCAACATTCATGAACAAATTAAATTAATGAATGTTACGTAAAAAAGTGTGATCAAAATGTTTACGCTGTAACAATAGCCTACCGAAGATTCACAACCTCTGACACACGCCGGTCGAAACGAAGGCTCTGTACCGTGTCATTTTTGTTGTGGCCCATCCAACGTTACCGACATCTCATCAACATAAATATTTTTCTGATATCAATAAAAATTAGGAAAAATTGTGTGGGATGGTCTGTGAAAATCGTGACTAATTAGTTAATTTTAATATAATTTAATTAAAAATAATGAGTATGGCTAAGAAAGTGTGTGCTTTTGTGTTGTTTTTCTGTGTTATTCAATGGACTGACGCTCAATTTGGAAGTAAGTACAAATCTTACCTATTTATGTAATTTTTGCTCATTTAAATTTCGCTGTTTTAAATTATTAATAGGTAGTTGCGAGCTTACCGTAGTACCAGCGTATTTAAATAGTCAATTCATAATTAGTATCTTATTTTTTCTATTTTTTTTTTCACTTATTAATTCATGGTCTTTGACTGTTAAAATAATTAATTGAGCTATTTAATTCCTTTGTTTTCGTCAGGCAACGCGATATCATCTTAATTTTTTACAATGTTAACTTGGTAGAGTTCATATTCTGTGTTTGACCCTTCATTTGTATGCTAATTTTAATTGCACTGTTCGCGCGTTGATAACAAAGAGCATCATTGTTTGTCACATCACTCTAGTTTTATGGCACATGAGTACTTGGGTTTTAATTGGTCAAAAAAAGTTTGAATGAATGTTGAATGAAAGGTCATGAAAATATTGTAACATATAAAAAAAAACCATCCGCGACGTAGGTAGGTCGTAGAGGGTTTTTTTTTAATTTAACGATTGTTTCACCTTTTTTCGCTATCTCGCCTGATGGTAAACGAAGAAGTGGTTAGACGGTGAAGCATGCTTGCCTAGAAATTATAGGTAATCTTAACTATCAGACAACTCGTACAGCAGGCAATTCCACTACTTAGCTGTGCGCACAATGTAAGCATTGGAAAAGAGATTTGTGCGTACCGGAGGGTTGTCCAAACGATGGCGTATAGCGCATTGCCGTGGGATCTACCTCCTAGTAGTCTATCTCAATTAAAGGCACCACACGCTACCACCATCTAGTTTTAGTTTAGTAGTTTCACATCCTCCTTTGTGAAGTCGCTTCGGGCTTAGGCCTCATCTTTGATCCTGGGCCTGATTGAAGCCATCACCTAAATCATTACCTAATTTCAGAATAAAATATAATTGAGCCACCTTGATCATTCCCCCTTTCTTTGCGCACGGTGTGGATAACGATCATTCAAAAATATACGTCTTCAATCTGCTCTACCGCACTATCCCCAAATCACTACAAATCCTGAACGTCAAAATAAAAAGTGACGAAAACAATAAAAGCGCCAATGCAATGAAGCTCGATGTTTTGGAAAATGAATTCAACTGTTTTGAATCCCGCAAAGAAAAATCACTAGAAATCAATACAATTGTACTTTAATAATGACAACATGTTTCAATCAAATACAGCATCCAGCATTTAGCACTGGATTGGAATAGAGCCCGTCCGTATTTTTCAATCCAGTACCGTTGGATGCAGTTACTGGATTAATGTAAATCAGCCTTTACACCGATGGATGAAAGTCAAGTTTATCATAGCATAGCATCTATTACGCAATATTTTTATTTCCACTTCCCTCCCCCCACGTCATGTAAATATGTAATTTGAACAAATGATGCACCAAATAATTGCAGGTGACTGATGACACAATAGACAGCCTCGATCAGGGCACGCAGCAATATGATAACATCATTTGTATCAAGGCCTTGTTTGAATTACTACTGCATTATGATGCTGTTGGTTTTTATGTCAATTAAGGAGAAATATGGTTACATGGTGGAAAAACATAGCGTGTCCCGCCCCTTTGCTATTGCTGCGATGTACCAGTGACCTTAAAAAGGTGACAATTAGGTATACAAGGTGAATTTTTCAACTGAGCGTGGATGGCTATATCCGTAACTATGAGGAATATCGAAAAACGTTGAAAGGAGTCTCGAGGCCGATTTTGATAAAAACTAAAACTGCATCATTGTATTTTTGAAAAATCAATAATCCTGGCCAGGAATCGAACCCGCTGATTTTGGAAAAAAAATCACACCCTGTATTATTACACCATTCGATAGTGTTGCTAACAAAGATCAAATTGTGGGTGGTAATGTTATACTGTATATCTGTCTGTTTAATGTAGAATAAACATAGGGTATCAAAGTATCAATTACGGGGAGTAACAAAAAACGATGTGGGACGAACAAGGTCAAATCTGGTGCATTTTCTAGTTAAATAAGGCATTAGACCAGAATAAAAACCTACTAATTTGTGTCTAGTGGCTTTTAACTATGTAGATGGATTATATACATCATGCAGTAGTCAGAACCATCAGAGTAATCAACTATTTTGAAGGTATTTTATAGCTAGGAGTAGCTGATAATTACAACAAAGATAATTGATTGCAATAATACTTCTCCAATGATTTTTTTTTGTTTAGCCTGTCAACTGTTTCAGATAAACCTTTTTTGTTATGTTACAGTAGAGTTAGAAACGTATTTCAATTTTGGTTCTTATCGGCACATAGTTATCATCTAGATCAGATCATTTTCTAAGTAAAATCAACTTAATTATTTGATATCTTTTCAGGTATAGGTCTAAGCGTTGGAATGGGAGGAATCAGATCTGACGAAACACCTTTAAGTATTAGGGTGAGTTCTTTTTGATTATTCAGTCACCTTTCGTAAATTCAAAGTTATTGCAGTATTTTACAGTCTACTAATTTACTAAGACCAGAAGGTGGTCGGGTTTCCAACTATTTAATTGTAGAATTCACACTAGAACCGTCCATATCCATTCACCATTTATTTATGACGTGTGAGCATGATTATAAATTAGAACACATGTTTATAATAATAGTAGACAACAGAGTAAACTAATAACTTCGACTATTTGGCTAGATCGTAGCCAAGCTTAATATATAGATTAATATACATTCTTACACCATTTTACAACTTGTTGTATTCTCTGAGAGCTAGGACTTTGTCCTAATTCTCATAGTACGATGATTACACATACGACGACGAGTAGATGATGACACATTATCTATTCTACATTGGCTCATGAACTCAACACTGTGCGATTTTTAAAAATATAAGTATTTATGTTTCAGAGCCCATGCCCACAAAATACGACGTGTGTACCGGTTAGCTCTTGTCCAATTCTGGAAGATCTTATGGATTTTTCATGTTTTTCTTCCGATAAGTAAGTATTGCCATAATAATTTGTTTTTTTTACATCACATCTGAAATTGCGGGTAAGCAAAAACATTAATTCAACTGGAGGCGAGTAGATTCCTCTCAATCGAGTACGACATAATTATCCAATTTATGGATTGAAACGCCTAGTGAAGGCTCTTTAGCGATGTATTATTGAGTTATTCTATGTTTTTCCTAACTCTATCAGTAACTTATTTTTAGCTCGGCAGTTTATTTTTTGAGCTTGGTAAAATCTTCAAATGAGTCTCCCTCGCAGCTGGGCAGGAGGGACTGTCAGACTTGTACTTTTAACTTTTAACCCACAGTGTCCTTCAATAGCCCTTTACGTTCCGGGGTCACGGTAGCCCGTTATCGGCTTCAGCAATTAGGCTGTAAAAAATATTGTGGCGGATTTTATAATCATAATAATAGCCATAGGACGTCCACAGTTTAACATAGACCTCCCCCATTTTATAAGAATCTAAAATTAAACAAAAGATTATACATATAAACAAATAATTAAGTCCGCTATTTAGGCCGTTTTCACATTAGGACGTTAGCAGTGTGACAGTAGCAGAACCACATTTCTTCGCATATATGAACAGCTACGCATAAGCAGCGTCTGTCCCGCGACTGTCGCCCAAATGTAGCAGCGTTAGGGACACTTTTCCATATTCACTAGTTTTGTTTCTAAGGGCTTATGCACGCCACGTTTTTTAAACGCGCCGTCGACGCGCGTTTGTAGCGCTGCAAACGCACGTTTGACTCGTTGTATCACGACAAACTGCTCTGATGGACAAAAACGGCGCGTTTAAAAAACGTGGTGTGCATAGGCCCTAAGTTTGATCATTTTTCTTTTTACTAGATATTTCCACCGTCTCAACCAGCTGATATGTGGTAATGCCGGTGATGAGGACTACGTCTGCTGTCCATCTTGTGACTGTGGCAAAGTCTTCCAGGATGGACAGGACAAGTGCGGTCAGAGCATGGTGCGAGGAGTTGACTATAATGGACTTGGGAGTCAGCCTTGGACTGCTCGAATTGGATTTACACGTGAGTTTATTTACTGATATCATTATTCTATAATCCCAGTGCTGGGACACCGTCTATATGAGTGGGAGTGACGATCATAATCCACTACGCCTGCCCAGAGCGGGTTGGTAGATGTCCCATGTCTTTGAATTTTTGGTTCTAGGACATGCCGGTTTCCTCACGTTGTTAAGTTTCTTCTAAAATGGAACTAGTGATAATAAAAATACCCAGTAATTCCATCGTGGAACTGTTAATGGAACTAGTGACAACGAACCCTATTTTCAGACTCCTTTAAAATGGAAATAGTGATAATAAAAATACCTAGTAGTTCCATTATTTTAAGTTTCCTATATAATGGAACTAGTGATAATAAAAATACCCAATAGTTCCATCATGGAACTGTTAATGGAACTAGTGACAACGAACCCTATTTTCAGACTCCTTTAAAATGGAAATAGTGATAATAAAAATACCTAGTAGTTCCATTATTTTAAGTTTCCTATATAATGGAACTAGTGATAATAAAAATACCCAATAGTTCCATCATGGAACTGTTAATGGAACTAGTGACAACGAACCCTATTTTCAGACTCCTTTAAAATGGAAATAGTGATAATAAAAATACCTAGTAGTTCCATTATTTTAAGTTTCCTATACATATAATGGAACTAGTGATAATAAAAATACCCAATAGTTCCATCATGGAACTGTTAATGGAACTAGTGATAACGAACCCTTTCTTTCACCGTTTTGAGGGCAGTGGTAGATGGAATAAATTACACAAAGCAATGCGCGTGGCTGCGTTCGAACTCACGACCTACAACTCTAATACAACTGGGTCGCTACTTTAAGTTATTAAGTTCAGAGGCCACAGTTTGACAAATCATTTTCCGATAACAAACACAGATGTATTAATCAAAAGGAGCTATTGAGTTGCCATTTATTATGGGAAGACTAAATTCTTGAATGGCATTTTGTTTATGGCAAAGTACGATAAACAATACAACAGAACTGATATTTATAAATATTATGTAGTAAACTGCGTGATGTTTGTAAATCAAAGTTATTTTACTGGGTCTATCTCATCAGATTTGTATTCGTGATCTTGGAAAGTTAAAGACTTGAAGGATCACCCTGGATTTTCGTCACTTCAAAACTGACAGTCCCTACCGCCCTGCCCTGGGTAGGACTAATTTGATAATTTAACCACGATAAAAAAAAAATGCTATTTGAATGACATTCTGTACCAAGTCACTCAATGCTGAGTGTCTATTCCATTTTTTTCCAAGTCTGTCAGTTTTACGACTACTTAGTTAACTTATTAATAAGGTCGTCTATTGATCTATATTCCTCGTTCATATCCATGATCGTACCACGTACCACCCCGCAGTGGTAGACGCCCACAGCGACCGACGTCGTCAGACGATCTACGGCCACCGTAGGCGTGGGCGTGTAGGTATACGGGTGGCGAGTAGGTAATGGGCGACTCGCTGTCCGACCATGGATCATGCCCGGGTCGACGGCGTTGTGTTCCACGCGCGCCTCAAAGAGTGTCAGCTTGATAACGGGGTCCCTCTAGAGGGCGAAAGCCTGCCAGGGTCGCGGGACTTATCTCATTACCCATTTGATGATTTTACTACATAAAACAAAACAGTACGTACTACCACTTCTTACCTACGGAAAATTGTACACGTCATTATGAAGATAATGCCAAAGACACTAGCATCGCGTCAAAAGGTGATGAGTGGTGGCCCAGACTCTATCATGTTTGCTGCACTCAGTGCATACGGTTCGTCGTTTATGTTTCAGTTTCACGTCATTGTTAATCACTTATTGCCAAAGTAAAAACACTGCGTAAATAACTTGTTTGCAAAGCGATTTACAAAATATACAATTCTTAATTTTCATATATCTTCCTATCAACCGAATTTGTAACCTTTGACTTGTCCTGGAAATAAAATGCTTGAATCTGAAAACCCTGCTCAGTGCGCACTTGCGCAGGTCCCCACAGATCGTTCGCGAGAGGCTCCCCACGATCGACAGACGTGCAGCCGCGTCAGTTTACCTGGGTCTTTGTGCTCGAGCGGTCACAAATATCCAAGTAAACTGGATAAACCACTTCTGTCCTCTCATGGATTCCGAGGCTACCTCCAATTTAATTTTTTCTCATGTAAGATGTTGTGAGTTTTAACTTGTACTTACTAATAAATCGCACGGTCCACGCAGTAGCCGGACTATTGGCTTTTGCGCTGCGTGTCTCAGGGGCCTTAGCCATACAGCAGACGACAATCAAAGTCACCAATACATTTTTTATTTTATACTTTGTGAGCTAGAGTATAAAGTTGAAAATGTTTTAGTGACTGCTGAGCGATAACGATTGTCGTCTGCTGTTTGTCTATAGGTCCAGGTTTGATTCCTATACGAACAACGGAAACACGATAATAGAAAATATAATTCTTCTGCAATGTTTTTCTAATTTATCCATTCTGGCAGGAATTTCGATATTTTGGTTTAAAATTAGGTATTTTTCTGGTAAGCGTTTAAACACTCTTCTTTCACAAGCCTTAAAAATATTTGGGGCGCCGTACGGGGATCGAAACTGCAACACGCCCTTTGGACACAAGTATGTAGATATTCTTAGATATCTTATTAGATATAGAAGAAGACTCGTAAACAATTAATTAAGAGGATAATAACAACACATTTATTTAAGCCCTCAGGGTATCACTAGCGTGTCTAATGCATTTATAATAGAGTTACCTGCTGTTCTATTGGGCGATAAAAACTTCAATTTAATTAAAGTAATCCTTAGAATAACACCAGCCACAATCATCTTTGTCCTTCAAGGTGGATTGCGTCGTCACTAAACATAAATTGAGGTAGTAAGATGAAGAGTAGGTTAAAGGTGAATTCTAAGGTGAAATATAAAGGTGGACCGATGAAGATATTGTGATCAATAATTAATGTTCTTGGGTTTTACTTGAATGTCGCACAGTAAATCAATTTCTGAAGAGTTTGTTTTGTTTAATGCGTTAATATCAGGAACTACCGATTCGATTTTTTTGTTGGATAGTTCATTTATCGAGGAAAGATATTTTATGCTACGACTAATAGGAGCCAAGGCGGGGGTGAAATCACTAGAAACAGCTAGTTAAGTATTAGATACTTATATAATTTGTATCTTCGTCAGGAATTCAACTTTTTTTTTTTTTTTTTTTTTTTTTTTTTTTTATCGTGGTAAAATCATCAAATGAGACCTCCAACCCCGGGCAGGGCGGGAGGTACTGTCAGACTTGTACTGACTAAAATCCACGCTGTCCTTCAGTAGCCCTTTATGTTCCGGGGTCGCGGTAATAGAAATAAGTCCCGCGACCCCGGCAGGCTTTTTGGCCCTCTGAGAGGGGGCCCCGTCATTTTGCTGACAGCTCTTTGAGGCGCGCGTGGAACACGACGCGCCGTCGACCCGGGCATGGTCCATGGTCGGACAGCGAGTTGCCCTTTACTCGCTGTTCGCATGCCCGCGCCTACGGTGGCCGGAGATCGTCTTGCGACGTACGGCGCCGTGGGCGTACACCACTGCGGTTGGGGCGGAGGGAGGACGCTGTCCTCTCTCTCTCGCGGCCCGCCGCCTCCTTCACGAGCATTACTGCCTCGCAGAAGGCGGCGACCGCTTCCCACTCCGTCTCGCTCCGCAGCATGGCCGAAACCAATGCCGGGCGCGAGAGGTCTCCGCCTACAGGAATTCACCTAACGTAATACAAATAAGGTTTATTTTTGCATGAAGCGAGTGATCTAAGTTCGCTCTCTTAAGTGATTAAGTTGAAGCAGGACATAAATAATTGTGGTGATCCTTGGTCGTTTTCTAGATTTATGAACGGTATTTGCCAGAGATGACGATGATCCTAGTTATATTTGAAATAGGTCGAAATTGTAAGAAAACTTATTTGTTTCAGACAAAGAGACGGGTAATGTGCGATTTGCTTGCAGCGGCTCCATTATAGGTAGACGCGTTGTATTGACTGCAGCCCACTGCGCTCTCGCTAAGCCTGAAGGATATAAATTGTAAGTAGGACATAGTTAAGCAGAAAGGACTCAATCCACAAAAAGTCACTTTTGAGTTATGGGCGTTTGAAGTTTAAGCTGTAATTCCTCTAAAACAAAGAAACATTTAAAAAAAAAAATTGCACCCTAAAAGGATAGTTTATATTTTATTTTTCAATAAATATAATAATATATTTTGCAATAGATTTCGAGATATTAACTGAAATGTGGGTTGAGTCCTTACAATTAAACTTAAGTTTGTTTAGAGAGGTTTTGTTTTTTACTTTCTCAGAATGGACTCAAAACTACCCTTCGTCTAGAAAATCTGCTTATAAATAAATAATAACAACGATAACGATTGAAAAGTCATATAATTATTGTCAATAAACATAAAGCTAGCAAAATCACGTGAAAAACCTTTGATTGAAATACTAAAAAAGAAGAAACAACGCAAAAATGATCGCGCATATTTTTTCTCTCTCATCCTCAAAGTCGAAGTAAAGAGATGGCCTGTATCCATCAACATCCTCGTTGATATGGTTGTCTCCCTAAGGTTACTGTAAACTGGATGACAGCCTTTAGGTATTAAATTAAACATGGATCTGAGATCTTCGAGCTTAGCTTGAAAAAAAGGACGTTATCACTTAGATAACTTTCACACTAAGGGCTGATTTTTCAATAGTCAGACAACTTTTATCTGAGGAATAAAAATAGGGATTTGACATATTTTCTATAGATAATCTGTCCATCTTTTTTATTCCTCAGATCAAAGTTATCAGACTATTGAAAATTCAGCAATTATAAATTAGAACTCACAGCTTTTAGTATAGAAATGTCACAAATACGTTAGAAATATTCATTTGTAAACACGGAGCTCTTCCACTCAAATGACAAGCGAACAGCGCCACCTGAAGAAGGGATCTACTAGCCGTCAGAGAAGCGAAAGCTCAATAAGAGGATAAGCAAGTTGGTGCGACCTCAGAGCCTCTAATGCAAGCCAAATTGAAAAGACAATAGAGGAAAATCTGGGTGCTAAACTGTTCGTTCAACAGCCGAAACGCATTTGACGTAGCTTAGATAACCTAATGATTAAACCATATCCTCAAAGGCAGAGATCTTAGCCAGATAGAAGACTTCTATGGCCGATTTTACGACAGTCGTGGTCCACTTATCAGCCCTCCAGATGATAGCCGAATCACGCTGAACCGCCACTACACCGATGAACTGCCGGAAATTATCCTGGATGAGGTTGAGGAGGCCCTCAGGCAGCCTAAAAAATGGAAAATCCCCGGGTGAAGATGGAGCCGTTTCGGAGCTCCTGAAAGCAGGTGGAAAGTCCGCACTTCGGGAGCTCCAAAAGTTATTCAACTCTGTATTAGACACCGGGAGAACTCCCAAAGACGTGGCAACAAAACCCTACTAAAACTATACTCCCTAATCACTCTTATGCCAAATTATATTTTTGAGGGTCATCAGTACACATCGTTTTGAAATAAGACTTGATGAGTTTCAGCCTCCAGAGCAGGCTGGGTTTCGTGGAGCATTTAGCACCATAGATCATGGCCAAAAAAAAAGGAAAATATCTGTATGACGCGGCGACTATGAGTGTTCAAGTATAGAACCAGCAGTCCAGTCCACCAGTCTTAACATATCACGCTGCGCAGGGGTGTGAGACAGGGGGATGTTATATCCGCGAAACCGTTCACCAATGCCTTGGAGGACGTGTTTAAGACGCTGAACTGAAAAGGAAAGACAATGCTTCTGAACGTATTGGTCTCAGGATGAACATGGAAAAACAAAAATCATGTATAACGACACTACTACCCCGGGACAAGTCGTAGTAAATGGTATAATAACTGTTAAAGTCGTTCAAGAATACGTCTACCTTGGACAGACAGTTCGATTGGGTAGAAACAACTTCGAGATCTCAAAACCAACAAAACGATTCGGTTGCAGGTTGCAGTTGCAGTGAAAACACGCGTTCCACTACTCAGTGTGCGAAAAAATGGCAGAGTTGCCAATTTTTAAAGTAATTACCAACTTTCAACAAAAAATTGATACTGTAATCTTTTTTGAAAATTAATAGTTATAGTTTTATTACATGTATGTCTTTTATGAACAACGCTAACATAATAACTTTGATTATTGAAATATTTCTACTACTTAAACGTAAATAACACAAATATTTTAAGTCATTTCAGTTCAATTAAAAGTAGATGTATCAGTCAACACATCTTCTCCTTACAATCGACTCAGACTGAGTCGATTTAGCTATTTGATAATTACATGTTTTGTTCATATAAAGCAATATCTCAAGTGTTTTGAGTCGTTTCTGATAAAGAAAAATAAATATTTTGTTTCAGTAAACCTATAACTCAGAAAAGACCCAACCTGTTTGAGTCGTTTCAGTTATTTGATCAAATGATATTTGCAATCAAAATGTATTTCTTAGAAAGGATTCAAACCGTTTGAGTCTGTTCTGGTTAATCGGCCATGGGGATATACTCATATAAATTCATTACTGAGAAACAATTCAAGCGGACTGAGTTCATTCAGCAAATATATTTTGTGTGCTCTTCATACTGTGGGTTGAGTCGGGACAGCGAGAAAAACTAGTTTCCGTGTATATTTTAAAAATAGGGTCTTCACTACATGATAGATTCGACCCTCAGGAGTACGATGGCATACATAACTCAATTTTGGCCAAAGTGTGGATTGAGTCCTTTCTGCTTAACTACGTCCAGTTGGTCATAGTGCTACGTTGTTCTTTTCTGACTAATTTCGGGACAAGATTCAAAGCTGATCAATAATTCCCCCGGGACTCGTCAGCTACCTTGCTTTCTTTCTGGTGATCATAACTTTCTTAACTTTTCTTAGCTGTTTTCTTAACTGCATGATTTCCAACTGAAAGTTTAATTTCTTGTAACCAATGTTGATTTCGGTACCAAAAAGCCGTACGAATCTAAAAATGCAACTTTAGCAACATCACAATATGCATTATTCAGAAAAGTAGAAATAGAACAATTTTATCGCAATTCTGTTATCAACATTGCTAAAGTGTGTTTTTTAGATCCTCTGTAATGACTAACAAGGTACTTGTGTATCAAGTGGAACAAAAGCTTTGACAGCAAAACTTCTTTCACCGTAACTAAACCAAAAACAAACAAAAAAACTACCTAATTACAGCTTTCCAATATAATTTCTTATAGATCAACAGTGGTAGTTGGTGAATGGGACATTGGTCGAAGCCCCGACTGTAATGACTACTTCTGCGCCCCTCCAACCCAGGCTATCAAAGTGGAAAACGTCATCGTGCATCCAGGATATGAGCAGAAGATATTTAGACACGATATCGCCCTGATTATGCTGAAGGAGGAGATAAAATATTCAGGTATGAGAGTTATTGTCATTTTTAATGTTTCACAAGTGATCTTTCTATACAATTTAACCATGGAAGAAGTGTTGTATCCTGGACAAAGGCCTCTCCCATATGACGTACTACTTTTCTTTTCGTATGCCACCTTGAACCAGTCATTACAGTGCACATTCAAGTCTTCTCGCCATCTCACTTTGGGCCAGGCAAGACGGCGTCATCTGTCCTGAGGCACCAATAAGTGATTTTTTGTGTTATGATATCTACCACAAAAAATTATGTTGATATACCACCAAAATGCAGTATTTTTATGCCATATTGGACTATTCAAAATCTTTTGATATCGTAATGAACCCCTCCCTGATTAAAAATTAGTAGCGTTGGTCCCGGTTGTTACTTGGCAACATCATAGTTAACACAAGTTACATAACCACCGTGGTCTAAATCAGTATTTTCGTATTCAGACCAAATTGTTGGAGTTCATAACATTCACAGAGATATTATCAAATTAGCCAAACTGCGTTAACATTGACCTTCCCATACCCTTGAACGCAGTTTGTTGACTGACAAGCTGATAGCCTGAACTTCCTGCTGTCAGTCATCCTCCCATATCACAACACCCTTTTCACATTTTCCAGTGACAGCTGCTCCGATTTGCCTGAATGATAAGCCGGAAATTGTGCTAAATGAAAGAGCCTCATTGGTCGGCTGGGGCAAGCTCTCCGGGCAAAATAATGTGGTGAGTGAAAGATATACATCATATTTAATGATAGGATGTCGTGTCAAGTTAATTGTTTTGCCCTTGTCTGTATTTGTGGCCGTGATTTGTATGAATTTTGATTGGTTGAGGAAATTATGTGAAACACGTGTTTTGTGGTGTTTATCAATCATGTGGTTATACTGTTTTGTATTTTATTTTTCTTTTGGGTTTTTTATGTAAATGGTCAATTAAATGACAATATTTGCTCAACTAATGTGGCTTGTCGAGAATCATTATGCTTTAATTCGAATAAAAAATATAGAAACACTAGAAAAAATACCTTTTTTCTGATATAGTTGTCTACTTTGAGTAGCTACTGTAATCTCGCTATCGTCTTAAAGCATATTGCAAAGTTTTAAGTGCTTTATACGCGTAGTTTTAATTTTCTGCATTGAAAAAATACTTTTTTTTTGCAAAATATTATTAAACTGTCTGTGATATTGAATGTCACATTTTGTTATTTTAGCCCATAATATAACTATGTTGCTTCTACCAAAACTGTCTTTTTATGATTGCTGAGTAAACATCAGTACCTTTAGCACGAGTTTTCAGTATTTGAGATGTAAAATAAACTGGAACTTTGACAATTTCAAATTGACAATTTTCAAGGTAACAATTAGTTCCTTCTTCGCACTACAGAGGCGCTGTTCCAATTTTTCATACAAGAAACGCTGTAAATACTGGAAAGACTCTGTAAACTAAAATAGTGAAAACTCGTGCTAGGGGCACTGAACAGCACGTTATGGAAACTCTACTCACTTTTCTTTGTTTTTATCAATAGGTAAGCCGACAACAGCAGCTAGAAGTTCCACTGGTACCTCTAGAGAACTGTGAACGTATCTTCGGAGAATCCGTGCCAGTGAACGAAGGACAGCTGTGTGCTGGAGGCGAGGAGGGGAAGGACGCGTGTTCAGGGTTTGGGGGAGCTCCATTACTGCTATTTAGGGATGGACGTCATGTGCAGGTGAGAATTATTATAATTTCTTTATTTTTTTGCGCCCTACGCATACTTTATGGTAAAAATGATCAGCTGATATTTAAAACCATGTCTAGCTATCCTATGACGATTTGGTGTTCATATTTTAGACTAATGTTAGAAATTAATAAGGAATCCATCAATTCAAATCAGTCAACGACCGAATTTGTTGGTTCGAATCATAAAGATGTCCAATAAGAAGCAGCAATAAAAAATGACTCAGTATTTGAATTAGAATCAGGAAATGGAATATCAATTTCGGGCCTAAGTGATAGCGATATCGCCTCAAAGAGCGTCAGCAAAATGACGGGGCCCTCTACCTGAGGGCCAAAGCCTGCCGGGGTCGCGGGACTAATTTCCATTACCGTGACACTGGAACATTAAGAGCTATTGAAAGACACCGTGATTTTAGTCAGTACAAGTCTGACAATCCCTCCCGCCCTGCCCGTGGTGGGAGGACTCATTTGATGATTTTATCACGATAAAAAAAAAAGGGATAGCGATATTGATGCGGTTCGATTGCGTTCCGCTGCGTCTATTTTCCCTGATTGAGCCCTATTCTAACAAAATATGGTATTTAAATAATACGAGTCATTTCTCACTCCTGTAACGTCTCTAACAGGTGGGCATCGTATCTTTCGGATCGGAGAACTGCGGCAGCGAGGGAGTGCCTAGCGTATACACCAACATAGCGCATTACTACCGATGGATCGTCGACAATTCGCCTTCGTAACCTTAATCCAGTGTCTTTCAAATCAAACTTATTAAGAAATGGGGGATTTACACGGGTCGATTTTAGATTTTAGACGTGCGGCACCAGTCAAGGCTTGCATCTGTTGTTGCACGTGCCTCTACCGGTAGGACTACCAGTTTCTATTACCAATATTGCTACTCTTTCATATGCTGGGATCGTGGGACTGTCTAAACAAGTAACCGTGATCCTAGAACGTAAAGGTAAATTGAAGAAACTCGGTTCCACTCCATCTAGGGCTTTTGGTCATTTTAAAACAAAAAAAAAACAGATTAGTTTAAAGTATACGTAAGATTATACTGAAAAGTGTATAGTTAAGCTGAAATTGCATCTGGCTCTTGTGACAACGGGTTATTCTTTTACCCGTTTGTACTATCAGCAATAAACGCTTGCCCAATCGAATTAGCATATCGATGGTCGATTTAGCCGTGCGTCAAAATCGACCCGTGTAAATTCCCTATGTGTTACAGTCGCCTAGTCACGAAAATACAGTGTTGTGTCGGTGAATTTAACAATATAGAACAATTTAAATAAATAGAAAAAAAAAATGTCTGAAATAAGTAACTTAAAGTAAATTGGAAAACTTGAAACAGTTTCCTATTATTTTTTTTGAGATACAATGTAGACCATCCGTCTTAATTTATTGTTTTTTCCGCATTAAAGCCATGTAAAATATTTTAAATTAAAAAAAAATATTAAAACATAGTAATGGTTTTAAATGTGCGGCAAAGTGCATTTTTCACCACCTTTTTGACAAATCTTTCAAATATTAGTTTATTATTTTTATTATGACTAGATAATGACTATGTCGATATAACCAGAGATGAAGATGTACAGTCATCAAGTCGAATAGTTACATCCCAAATCAAGTATCTTAAAAATTTAATAAAAAATAATAATTTTATTGAAAAATGTAGGTATAAGTTTATTGTTTGATCATAATAATACGTAGGTCAATGCCTTAGAATTGTAGTGTTCTATGCAGGGTGGAATGTCAGGGAGTATCGAACATAAAGTTCCTGTCAAATCTTGGAACGAAGCGTCTTGAACTTGTTGGTTGAAAACCTGGAAACAACAAAACAGGTCACAAATAAAGTATAAGTATTAAATAACTGATAATAAAACCGCTATTTCAGTCAATACTGACTAAAATCCCAAATTACTGATTGAAAGAACCTATACTTTCATTTTTCTTTTCCCTACTTGCAAGTTGTGGGTCGTGGGTTCGAACCCAGCGAGGCGCATTACTTTGTGTAATATCTTTCATCACTGGTCTCTAAAAACAGTGAAGGAAAACATGTGAGGAAACCGGCATGTCCTAGAACCAAAAATTCGAAGACATGTGACATCCACCAACAGACCCGCGTGCATGGTGGATGGCCCAGTCTCTCTCACAAAGAGGAGGCCTGTCCCCCAATGGGAACATTTTTAAGCTGATGATGATGATGATACTTTCATTAAAACAATGAAACGTTACATCAGTCAAAGCAAGGTGAGATACGGTTTATATCGATAATAATAAGGACGACACCGAGAATGCTGCCCTGAGAACCTCTAAAATGGAAATGTCTTTTAACTATAATAGCTGAATTATATGGTGACGGAAATGTAGACAATAGGGCTAAACATGCACCCTTTGAGAACTCCTAAAACCATTTAAGATATAATCTTTCTCGTCGAAAAAAAAACATCACATCTTTATTTATTTCGAGATTGTTTCGATTTCCAAACCATTAAAAAATAGCTTTCTGTGATTATAATAAAAAGTACAATATGGCTGTCTTACCCCATCAAAAGTTATAGTTGGGATGAACTTGGGTCTCACGTGTTTTGTGAGATATTCATCTTGAAGCTGCAATGATATGCCTTTCCCAGAGTTGATGCATTCTTGAACTTCGTCTACCCGAATACCGGCACTCCTGATACACTGAAAACATATCGGTTAAGTGCTATTATGAATATTATGATTAAAGTACAGGCTGGAATTTTGAGAAGGACTATCTTAGAGGAGAGGAGAATCTTGCGCTATAGGAAAATAACCCTAAGAGACTAACCGAGTGAGCTCAAATTATTTAGTTATGGAACTGAGCACGTAGTCGCTATGGCTTCAGGTAAAATTAGTTAACTAGTCGTAGCAAAAATAGGTTTGAAGAAGACGATGTTGAGAAATTTCTGACTTAATATTTACATACACTTCACATTCACATGAACTGTCTTGTAGATATTAATGTAAACAAGTTTGTTAATACTGTTTTTCTGTTAATAAATTACTCAAGGTCGTTAAAATTTAGAACATGTACACAATGCTAATTTCGACGGTTAACGTGTTACATTTTACTATGAAGATCTGGTTCAATGTTATCGTCTTTTCGCTAGACCTACAAAATAAACGAGGTGCATAGACGTAGCATTTAGCACCTTTTTTCTTGCCTCGTCTGTTAGAGAACTACTAACGTTGTGTTAAACAAAAAAATAATAATCGGTGTATTCAAGGAAGTGGCATTAAAATAACGTTTACCTATAAAAAGGGGCTCTTACTATTCCAGTAGGAATATTTGTGCCTAGTTATTGCCAAAAAAAACCGACTGGGCCCGAGAGTGCATTATAGTTCACTCCCTCTAACTACGAAGAGTCAGAGTCCCAGCAAAGGGAAAGTTGCCGGCTACTCGTTACACGAGACATTAAAGTATCTTTTAAAATGAGAGTAAATAATATTATGAAGAAGGTTTATACATGACACCAGTATGCTAAGGAAAACTTCGGGATATCGAGTGATCCATACCTGCATGTCCCCTCTAGTGCCGGCTTGGCTTTGCATTTCGCAGGCGACATAAGAAACCTTTTCCAGGTCATTTCGCCCCTGCATGAGATCCAACGCGCAGCTTTGCACCAAGTTACCGGCACACTCAGTTGGGCCGTGTTGACATTGAAAACCATCGTAGCCGTTGTTTATGCTCTGAAAATTTATATTTTTTATGTTACATTGGGTGGTTGCTGTTGGTTGTGGGTGATGCTTGTATTTTGTTGGCTAGAACAATAACTGTTGGCTGCAACGTAGCTGTTTCTGTATTATGTATCATCTTTATTATTTAAGTAATAGCAAAGTCAATGCCAAAGTCAAAATAAAAGTCATTTTCAAAGTCACGGTTAAGGTCAAAATCAAGTCTTGAGTTGACTGCAAACATCTGACGTATCATCTTGTTGAGACGTCAGATGTTTCACATGTTTGCAGTCTTGAGTTGACTGCAAACATCTGACGTATCATCTTGGTGAGACGTCGGATGTTTCACATGACACACCATGGTTATGCAACTACTGAAAAGGCCTCGTTTTCTATTTCATCAACTAAGACTTAGTTATTAACTAGTAGATACTTACTCTTGCTTTTCCAAAGGGCACTAATCTCAGTATAAGATATTTATGCAGCAAGTTAAAAGTGGGTTGTAATTGTTCAATGATGAAGTGTTTACTGTCCGGACATTTGCTCTCGTAGTATACTGTGATGAATATCTGGAATCCAAATTTTATTTGAATAGATGAGAATAGGCTTAAGAGTTATAAATAAATAAGCTAGCAAGATTAATATCGTAGATAGGATTATTATTTGTGAATTAGTTGAATACACGTTTGTCGTGAAAGTCGCGGGCAACCGTTGCATGCTAGTGGCGCGTTCTCCTTTGGCGTGTTCGTCTCAGAGAGGCTTTTGTTCAGCAGTCGAGGTCTTTCAGCTGTTGCTGTTGATGACTTTTGATAGATGTGTTTTTTAACATTAAAATATTTTGCAGGTTATTTTTATATTTTTAAAATTCAGGCCGATACCCCGACCCCCAATATATTTAAGTTAGAAAATTATGCTTGAATGAAATAAAATCACTTAAAATACTAGCAGAAGTCGAAAGAATTACTTATATACTATATTGACTATTATTTCAGAACAGGTAGGTATATGACGTTGACAATAAATATGAATTAATATTCAATTGTGTTTAACCAAAACAAATCAAGCGAGATATTAGAAAAAGAAATGCATCATAAATAAATAACTTATACACGAGCATAAAATGTCACACGTGATTTAAAAATAAACGTTAGGATCAAAAACCTGCATGTGCAGGACAACTTTCACTGGTCCAGTTTGGCTAAGGCCTTATTCAGCGTTGACCTCAAGTGTTCGGTATGTGGTACCGCCTTTACACACCTAAATGCCTTGGCTAAACTAGTTGACTGTTTGAAGTATGATAAGCATACCATTCATGACCTACTCGATCACGATTTGACATAAAAATCCGTTGTAAAGGACTTTTAGTGTTGGTGTTCCTCAAGGTAGTATTCGAGGACCGTCGTTGTTTGAAGTTTGCGATGGCATCTATCTGGTTTTGATTTTTCAATCAGATTTATAAATTGGATTAGACTAGGAATGCACTGTTGAAGATTTACGTTCCAAAGAGAACGATGCTAGCAATAATCTCGAATTCATAATATTTTATAATTTCTATTTTTAATATGAAATTCATAAAATTCAAAAAGTGTCAGGAAATTCGTAGATAAATGAAGCACATTATGTTTCAGCCACTTTTATGTTACATGATGATGTCAGGAACATATTTTCCGGAAACGATTTAATGATAGCAAATAATAATGACTTTGTCTGCGTGCTGCTATTCAAAATATAATAATTATAATATAACAATATAGAATTTAAAAAATAGACCGTAGAATGTTTTATAGGTTTAGCACCTCTTTCAAAGCTGGAGACGTTGATTTTTACTAATTATTAACATATTAAACACAGATAAGACATCGAAGAGTCTAATTGGCTATTTGACAGTACCAATAAATTACAAATCTAATTAGTCCGTCGATTGTGTTTGGAAAATCCATAAATGTTAAACAAAATATAACGCATCGAAACTCAAGATTAGTGGAAGCTAGTGATGTCAGAATTCAATCAAAAATATATTAAATTGTGATGTAATGCTAAGTTTGAAGCGTCATATCTCTAGCAATTTTGGTTAAACGTAACAAAAGTAAACAATACGTGTTGAATATTTTTTGATAATATAATATAAATAAAGGATGGACCAAGTAGAATGTTTCAGTCCAATGTCCAATTATGTAAAAACAATTTTCCAATGCACCAGCAGTGCTTATCATTAGAACGAATTGATTGTGATTGTTAATACTAGCATATAAAAAAATACTAATTAGTCAATTGTTACTACGACCGCAAGAAAAAACAAAGTGGAGAAAATTACAGCAAAAACGCTTTGATTGTTACAATTTTCACATTGGTTTCGAAACCTACTGGTAAACTTTTTAGAACTGCTAGTGCATTGTTCTAATCAAATCTAAATACAGTAGCTGTACGCTTTCCATGGATTATAAATATTATGATTCTTTAGATGTAGAGTAGAAGTAACGAATTATTTGGACTCAGTCGATTAAAAACCGCCGATGATAATTTTCTACACAAGCAATCCTATAAAAAATTGTTGATGGTACACAAGAAACAGTTGTTTTGCATAATATCATGACCATAATTCTAAGTCATAGGTAATGGGAAATCAATCATTTAAGTTAGAGGTTTATCAACGTCAGCTGCAGAAACTTAAACATGTTTATTTTTTATTTACTGTGGTTTCTCATAACCCAGAAGCATAGATGAGACCTAACCCAGAAGAAACTGGAATCTCTTCGCAATGACGGAACACGGTTAAAACTTTTAGGCGCCGGACTCAGACAGGCTAGTACTCACGTGTCAGGTGGCCCTGGTTAAGCCTACCATCGTCTATGGGATCGTGCAACCGTCACCGCAAGGTACAGGTAGCCTGCTGCAGTGCCTGTTCGTGTACCTTTAGGAGGTGGATCCCTAAACGCAAGGGCGAACATTTGTAATTTAGCCTCGAGACATTATAATTTAGTAAAATTATATTGACACACTTGTCAGACTGAAGCCGTACATATTTTATTCTATTACTAACAAGTGAAATCACGTTTTCCATAACTTTTACTTCAGTAAATGTACTTATGTGAAGAAAATGAAATCTTGTCACAACGGGGGAAAACAACTGCATAAACATACTTGAAGGAGATAAGAAAGTCGAATATTGATAATAAGCAAGATCTTCACAAACACAAGTTACACGAGTAATTGAAAATAAAGAATGAATGAAATCAGTTGCTTTTGTAATAGTTCTTGCTATAACACTTTTAGTTACGGTTGATAATTCCAGTTAAGTGAAATTTATATCTACTTTTACCTTTTGTGTGACTTCACTGCCAACTTGATTCAGCGTGAAAACAAACACTAGTGCTAGTAACAGTCGAGTAATTCGCGACATATTTTTGAACTGTGTTATTTTTTGTTTAGGTGAAGTTAACTTGGCGGGTGATTTTCGAGTACTGTGTCACATTTGTGTAAATATTCGCGAGTAAATGTTACAATTTACTGTAATTCGTGGCCGGTTCGCACGTCGTTCGACTCACGTATGTTCAATTTGTGGTTCGAAGTGTTATTAAATGGAGACAGAGGATAGTAACAGCCAGCTGGTAGTGGTACGTTGTTTTCTATGGGGGATTTTGTCTATGAATTATTTGCTTTTAAGACAGTATTGTTTTAAAAGCAAATAACTCATTAAGGTTAATTGCTAGTATACGTAGATGTTTTGATTTAGCGCAGGGATTTTTTAATGCGTATATTGATAAGTTAGGTACAAAATGGAGTTATTAGTCTATTATGTAGTAGAAACTGCAGCAGGCTCCTCTTGATTCCCGAAGTCCTAGGAAAAAGTGGCGGTGACAATTTTAATTGTTTTCTATGGTTATAAGAATGCACTTTATCCAAACCAGAAATCGCATGGGCCACTAAACCAAAAACGCATAACAGACGCCGCGTCAGCGCTGTGCTCTTAAAGAATAGCACTTTAAAATAATTAGTTTCTTGGTCAATTTTATTTGACTATTGGCGTAGTGAATACAAATGTACTACTAGGCACTTACAAGTAAATCAGTTTTTTTGTAGTATACCTTCTATTAATTGTTAGTTTCTCTTCTTGTAGTTGCTTATTTCATAGGATTTAATTAATGGCTATGATTAATTACTCTTCATCTCGCGTATTCATTTGCTGCGCTTTAGTTTTGGAATCTGGTTATAAATACCTAGAGAAAAATAACTTTTAACTTCATTACATTTAAGACATAATAAATATGTATAATACGTAGTGATACAGTACAGACACAAACACAAGGGTGCTTTCCCACCAGAGTGTAAGAGAGGGTTTATTCCACTTTGTTCACCTGGGTGATATCACCTGGGTGAACAAAGTGGACAACATTGGTGTCCTCAATTCACCTCAGAAAAATATCACCTGGGTGAACAAAGGCGACTTTTCTTCCGCGATGTAGTGGACTTTAATCACCCATGTAAAAAGTTTTGGAAAACATAATATTTAAATTGTACTAGGAGAACAGGAACATAAAAAGGTGTTAGTGCCGGAATTCAATATGGAACTGAACAAAAGTACTAGGAGAACAGGATCATGAAGACGTTCTTGTCTCGCATTGTTATAAAAATATTATAGTATGTAAGCCTTAAAAGTCCACAACATCGTAGAAGAAAAGTTCACTGAAAAAAAAAGTACAATATTATCTTCATAATTTTTTTTTAGTAGAAGACGCCGAAAAGTCGCCTTTGTCATTAATTTAAAAGTTTTAAAGTTTATTTTATGTTAACTTTAAAGTTAGAAGTTAGAATTGAATGGTCAACTCCATACAAACGTTTTTTTTTTCGGTGTATTTCTTATGGAAAACTAATTATACCGTTAAATTGTATAATTGTTTCCTTTTTAAAGATTATAATATATAATTCAACTTTGTTGAGTTTATGGGCCGAGGCTTCAAGGGAAACTTGGCAATATCTTTAAAGAACTATTCAGCAAGGCAGCATCAAAATGGACCTTAATGGCAAAGTTATTCGTTTAAGTTTCAGAAGCCCTATCTTGTGATAAGTCACAAGATTTCTGTATTTGTTTTTTGAGTGTATTATGTATTTATAAAGAAGATTGTAATTTTAAGTTAATTAAATATTTAGTTGCCTGTTTTTTTTTTGTTTTTGTTATGCTTGAGGTGTGCGGTTAAGGACGTCACACACGGCTTAGATACTATAATATTTTATTTAAAGATGTTATATTAATATACCTTTAATAGGCAACAGACGACGACACATTTTGTGTCTTAAGATATTAAGGTAAGATAATTATATTTTCTATCTTAAGGGGCCGTTCAAATATTACGTAAGCAGATTTATTACAAATATTTACCCCCCCATCCCCCTTGTCAGCAAAAGTAAGCAAAGCTTTTACCCCCTCCCCCCATGCTTACGTAAACATTTTTCAATTAAAAATGTTTTTTTTTTAATTATAATTATAATGTTATAATTATAATTTTAAAAATAAGAAAATTGATTTAGAATAGAGATTAGATTTTACGTATGCGTGTATATTTGTGGGAATCCCCGAAAATGCGTTTCGTTTTCAAGCATAGGCAATGTGAGGGTTGCCATTCGTGTAAAAAAGTAAATAACTATCGATGACGTAATCATCATTTGGACTCCCCTACCCCCATGTCATCCAAAATAAGCAAAACAAAGACCCCCCACCCCCCTATAGTGCTTACGTAATACTTGAACGGCCCCTAAGATGTTATCTTACGATACATTCTCATATCACTCTCTATTCATAAGATACGAAAATATAAAATATATAATTATTTTCGTCGTGTGCGACAGTCCATTGAATTGTATGGCGATATCTTAAGATAAAAATATTATAGTATCTTAGCTTTTTAAAGTCCACAACATCTTAGAAAAAAACAATATTATCTTCAGACGATTTTTTTTAGTAAAGATAATAATATTACATAGGTGATAAAAGTCCACTACATCGCGGAAGAAAAATCGCCTTTGTTCACCCAGGTGATATTTTTCCGAGGTGAACAAAGTGGACAACTTTAGTGTCCGCAATTCACCTGGGTGATATCACTCAGGTGATATTTTTCCGAGGTGAATTGAGGACACCAATGTTGTCCACTTTGTTCACCCAGGTGAACAAAGTGGAATAAACCTAAGAGAGAGAGATGTGCCATACTACCAGCGTGGCGTAGCACATCTAGGCGCATCCATAACAGCATATGGATACATTTGGTATTTTTCAAATATATTTATAAATTGCTCCACATAGCATAGCACTTGTGGGTCTGCATGCGACTAAGCTACGTTGTTTATATGGCAGGATGCGTGCTGTGGATGCGTGCTGTCGATGCATGCTATGGGTACGAATACGAATTATAGATGCGTGTTACGTTCATTACGATACGAACATGTGATGTCCTTTTCTAAAGTTTGACGGATATACCGGGCACCCCGCGTTGCTTTTAGTGAAAGCCTTTATTGCTTCTGACTGTACTTAAGTAGGTAAGGTATATAAGTAACTACTTACCAAGTTTGAATCTGAATGTAAAGTCCGTAAATAATAGCGCCCGACAGTAAAACAATCCAATATGGTTGCATCAAGTAAATGACGTACGATATCAAACTAATTATTATTAGAAAGTACACTATTTCCATTTAATTTCAGTGAGCATGTTTATGGATTTGGTTCCGTTATTTTATTTTATGTTGCTACTACATTTTTGAGATCAGATGGATTCAGGATGTCAATGTCATTTCATTGTCGTTTTAAATTACCATCAATATTTCCTTATTTAAATGCAAATAGGTTTTATATACGAGTGTTTGTCTTTGAATTGGATCGAGTTAAGATTATATTTCGTATCAATGAAATACCTACTTAAGGGGCCGTTCAAGTATTACGTAAGCACTATAGGGGGGTGGGGGGGTCTTTGTTTTGCTTATTTTGGATGACATGGGGGGTAGGGGAGTCCAGATGATGATTACGTCATCGATAGTTATTTACTTTTTTACACGAATGGCAACCCTCACATTGTCTATGCTTGAAAACGAAACACATTTTCGGGGATTCCCGCAAATATACACGCATACGTAAAATCTAATCTCTATTCTAAACCAATTTTCTTATTTTTTAAATTATAATTATAACATTATAACTATAATATAAAAAAAAAACATTTTCAATTGAAAAATGTTTACGTAAGCATGGGGGGAGGGGGTAAAAGCTTTGCTTACTTTTGCTGACAAGGGGGATGGGGGGGTAAATAATTGTAATAAATCTGCTTACGTAATATTTGAACGGCCCCTAAATTACTTTAACAAAGTATAACTTATGTTTTTCAAACACAATTATTTTAAGACAATTTTAATGTAGAGGAAACAAATAGTAAAAAAAGATTTTCAAGCGAACGATTATTTATTTATCTTTTTAAATGTTTTTAAAATTATTTAAAACAAATACTGATACGCTTATTATTTATTCCGCTGTTCAATTTGAAAGCGATAACTGTAGGATAAATAGTTTTTTTTTCGACTCTAATGATTCGGTTATAAAATTATTCTTTGGCCTTTTCGTCAATTTACGTGGCATCGTCTTTTTCTAATTCTTCTACATTTGTACTCTATTCCTTCTTTCTATATTATTATTAAAATTGTTTGCATGCTCTTATTATTATTTTCTTAACCTATATGTACACTTATCCTCTCTAATCTCCTATTTTTTTCAGTAAATTGATTAAGTACAGAACAAATTGGCTTTCTAGATCCAACAACAGAGTTTTCTGTAGAATATTGTTTCTGGAATGCGTCGTATTCTTCTCGAATGTTCGTTGATAAGTTGGCTATTCCTTTCTCATAGTAACTTCTGGCTTCTTCCTCGTAATTGTGGATTTGGGAGACTGGCTGTAGTGTGGGTGCTATGTAGTTGTCTCTTGCTTCTGTACGGAACGTTCTGGAAAATAATGAAGGCATTAAGTCAAGCTTAAACTGACCGTTGGTTTTGTGGATCGGACTAGTTATTCTTTTAGTTCAGTGCTAATCCAAAAATTCTGGCTTGGATCTCCAGAAATCAAAAGCAGTTAGCTCTGGACTTGTGCAATAGGTTGATCAGTGGCCATTTAAATTTAACTTGTGAAATATGGGTATTAGGTATTAGTCTAAGTACAAAACTGCAGGTTTTCAGGCCAGGGAAAAAAGTTCATGCAAGTAACTCACCCAGGCACCCATTGCAATTTATTATGGGTTCTAATTTCTCGGGTGCCTTCTTTAAACTTTTCTCTATCGTACACGGTTTTTGGTCTGGGTACCGGTAGTCGCCATTCCGTTTCAGGTTTTGGAGTTCTTGTCTGGAATTAAGGTGCAATTATTATTAAATTTCGTAGCAAAGACTTCGATGTTTCCTATAAACTTGGATATCGCCACTTTTTGTCCATTCGACTCCACAACGCAGAAATTAAACGGCTCTTTGACAATAGTTGCTCTTCAAGCATTTACTTTAACTAAACCATGTCTGCTGTAGTTTTACCAAATTCAATTCCCTGAATTTTCTTGCGCTTTTTTTTCTGGATAATTTTACAAATTGATCTACTTACGTAGGTAATATCCTTAAAAGTGTAATAAGTGACCACATCCTTGTTACACGATGGTCTTTGCAGCTGCTCGGCAGTGTACGGCCGATGATGCAGTCTACTAGTCGTGAGATACGGGTCTAGATACTTCTCGAAGCCTTCATGTGTTGTGTCTAATGGTTCTAGTTCTGTACGCCAGCTTGGTTCAACTGGAGGCTGGGAAGATTAAAATTGATGATGAAAATGTAAATAAGAACAGACGGGAAATTACAATGACCAGACCAGAAGATAATAGTGCAAAAAGAGAGTACACTGGTACTGCTTTCCCTCTTCCGACAGTCCCAAAGTCTGATTGGACGGCAATCGGACAAAACCGAAGAGAGCTATATTGTTACTTACTAGAATACTCTACGATAAACTGATCGACGACTTTGCAATACATTGACAACATAATGCTCTAGATTATAAAGTTGAAAATTCAATAAAATCAAACTGTCTCAATAATGAGGACCGAAACTTTTTGTCTTTCAATAGATTTTCAACTTTATGATCAAAAACAAGAAATTTTGAAAATCCATTAAAGACAAACCGTCGTTTAAGCTCTGCCGAATATTTAGAAAATAGCAATAGACAGAGTCTTCATAAAACGCTCTAACTTTAAAATATTGATTCAAATGCTACTTACAGGGTCCCGAGATAGCCTTGTTGGTAGTTTGTACTGATCCTTATCTGTTATCAACCGAGGTGGTATTACTGGTGGAGTGAAACGGTCCCTCATCTCTGTCGTACCGTGCGCAGAACATTGTGGGACTCGATCTTCTATCTAAAATTTTAGAACAGTTGAACTCTAAAAACTCTACGAGTATGTCTACGAGTTAGACTGTTAAGTAACCAATAATTTGTCTGCTAGTATGTCGATCACCGCAATCGTCATCTTGCTTAAGCATACTATGTGCATATCCAATACAAAACAATATACTCCATCTAAGTATGGTGTATTCCTTACTTCATCTTAAAGTGGAATTTAAATTCAGCGTTTTTTAGGGTATTTTTCTAATATTATTAAAATATTTTTTTCAGTAAGGTGTTTATGCGCCTACAAACATATTTAAACTCACAAACACAGACGCTCAGATAACATAATATAAATACCCAGACTTGGAAACTTATAGACCAATCGCACACAACGCAGCCTGCAGTCAATCACTCTTTAAAGACCTCTCGCTTTTAGAAACTCTCATATTCCCCAGTATGCGAAGGGCTGTATTATTAATAAGATTGTTTTTTTGCAGTAGGATAGTCATACTTACCCTTCTAGGCTGCGGATAAACATACTCGTTCTCCAAACAAGACGTATGTTTGTTGAACCTCTTAGTATCAGGCAATTTGAATCCATAGTCCTCTGTCGTCTGTGACCTCGTCAGTTGCTTTGTAACGTTGTAATCATGAAAGTAGTTCTTCAGCTCTTCGATTGGAGTTCTCTGGTTAAAATGTAACTTATTAGTTAGCAGATATAAAGTTTCAAAGCTACTTCGGATCTTTCTGCTAGTTAAAGGTACCCTACCTTTCTAAACTAGGATCGTCCGCCATAAACTGACCATAATTGGCGTAGAACCTTGAGAAGACCCTTAAGGCTAGTTGAGGACAGGCTTGTCCTAATACTGCTGGGTAATTCATTTGATTCCCCAAGTATCACCATGACATAACACAATGTATAAACGCTGGTTCCAAAAAGCTCAAGAGAATGTTTTCCCCTAATTTCCGTACTGTCCTTGATGGCATGAACTAGGCTTGACTGACTGAAAATCACCGTATTCCTTGACATGGCTTTCGCGGGGTTCATAAAATATTGTTTGTATACTCATTATTTCAGATTTTCTTTTTTTAAAATCTACCATTATACAAGTTTCATTTCAATTATACAAGTTACAATAATGAAGGGTTGTAGATAGTGTTTTTTTTTTTCAATTCAAGTGACTTGTCTATCAATGTGAAGTCATATTAATTTGCATACAAGACTTGCCTAATGGAAACGAGTCTTAAAAGTAGCCTATTAACAGTTAACCCAAACTATTTTACCGGTGCAAGGATGAAATAAAAATGGTAGTTTTATCCCAACATATACTAATTTACAAAAAAAAAACTGGTTTACCGTCTCTCTCAACACTTCTGGGATATCCCTCCATTTTCGTCCAACAGTTTCACTGGAAACTCCAGCTCCTGGATATTTTCTTACTGGATACTGCAAATGCACTCGATCCCAATGTGGTACGGGTAACTTTTTAGGATAATTCGCTTGCATTGTACGCTTTTCGTCTAGTGGGTATAACATTGTTGCTTCAACGTTAGAACCTAACGACTGCTTGACGTTAACGTTAACTTACGTTAACGATATGGGTGAAGTGTGATCGATAGGTAACATAGCAATGCATAAATCAGTTGCTATGGTTTTGTTTAACATTATTATGGAGTCACACTTAACGTAGAGGGTGTTAAGTTCGATAAAATACAGTCCACAATCGTTATTATCACTATTTTATTCCACTTTTAAACAATAAATTCAAACTTCTACGGCTCAAACAATTTTATTCGCAACCTGCACGGCTCGAGGCACAAACTAGACTGACTGTTGGACATAAAATAAAATTAACATTTAGCTCACTTTGTCATTAATCAAGTGCAATGAGGGTAACGCAAAAAAAAAAAACATTAAGATCAAATTAATCCTTTTAAAACGATATTGTTTCAACAAAAATGTTTAAACACTTTTAAAATAAAATATTAATTATTCCATTTATTTTTACTAGTTATGGCAACAAAAAGAAACGAAAAAAATAAAAAGTAACATTGATGTTACCATTTACAAAATAGATACCAGTCTAAAACTCATTTTATTTAAACCATATTTAATTATTTAGTAGTATGGTAAATATGGAATGCTAATGACCATTGTTAATTTTTGAACTGTAAATCAGTGATTTAGGTTTTTTTATTAAGGTAAATCACAATTCAAATTTTTATGAAAAAGCCGTCTGGCTACCCATCCGATACGGATTAATATTTAAAAGTTTTTGGTTATTTTAGAAAGCCTTTACCTAATTTTATTTGTTGGATATGTCAGTGGCACAGTAATGTTGGCGTAGTGGTTGAGTGAACGGCTGTTGCACTGCGTGTCGTGAGTTCGAATCCCGCACGGAATTACTATTCGAAATAATTATTCGTATGCCCTACAGATTGTTGTACTGGGTCTGGTTGTTTGCAAAAGTGAGTTAAAATAAAACAACACGTGTAAATTTGGTAAAAATCCATTTACTCCTTCACAATATGACTGAAAACTTTATCAAAACACAATATACGTGTTTTACAACTAACGTTAATAAGAATGACGTAATAAATACAAATGGCGCGCCTTACATGCGCGTACGACGGTCACATATTCAGAATCAAATTGTTGCCTATTATAATAATGTACTTATTTGAATGTACGATTTTTTGGAGAAATGTTTTAATGAATGAATGATAAAGAATGGAAGTTTTCATGGTTCCGTAGCCAATGGCACAAAACGGAAACCCTTTTATTTTCTCGTAACTATACAGGTTGATGTATAATGATGTATGGCAGTGCATCCAGCCCGAAATGTTTTCATTTCAAGAAATTGTTGTATAGCTACTATATCGCAATCATACTGTATCTCAATGGAAACGATTCTTAAATACAAGACTAATTAGAAACAGTCTTTTAAAAATGATGAACACGTAAATGATAGTCAGAATTTGAAACACTCAGGGTTATTGAGTCTTCCATGGAAAGAAGGCAAAAAAATCCGTAAGAGCCTCGATTAAGACAGGGGCATTAAAACTTATGAACTCATGAAAACTACAAATACGTTTAAAAAGAGTATTTAGAAGATATTTGAATGAAGAAGCAATGTGTTATGGATGACGTCAGAGGCCTTACCATGAACTCTTAACGCGATCCAGTTTAGGCTGTGGAAAAGAGACAGAGCTATACAAGTCGTCTAGCGCCATCTCTTTCCTACTTCATAAACTGGATCGCGTTAAGTGAAGTTTAGGCCTCGGGGAAGAGACAGAGCTATACAAGTCGTCTAGTGCCATCTCTTTCCCACAGCCTAAACTGAATCGCGTTAAGAGTTAATGGTAGGCCACTAGGGTTTCGTTCATTCAGTTGTGAAAAGGCCGTTTTAGATTGATTAGTAGCTGGATACATCGTTACTAGATCGAGAGGTAGGAAGCTTGCTCTATTCCGATCCGATCCGTTGATCCGTTAAAGAATAGAGCACTTTCGCTTCTCTTGATCCAGTTGCGCAGGATGCTGCATTGGATTGATATATGTTTACATTATTCCAATATCAATCCAATACAGCGCTGGAAACTTGTCAAGTTGATCCAGAAGCTGGATCTATCCAGCTGGCTCTATCCACCTGGATCCATCAGCTTATATTGATGACGTCAGGATTCCGAGTTTTAAAATAATGGTAATTAGTATTATTCTAATGATTTTTATGGCATTCGTAAACTGTTTACAAATAAATTGGCAGTTAAGGGATGTTAGAGTAGATTGGCAGTGGGACAGTGGAATTATAATTAATTTTAATTCTAAAGGACATTTCTATAATTTCACGCAATCATTTCTCCAATTCGTACTGTTACTGATAATAATACGAACTACAACAATATTGTCCGTGACCAAAAGTAAGGCAAAGTTTTGATCTGAATACGCTTTATATAAACGATAAATTTTAGTGAGTTTTTGCATATTTATTTACCATTTATCAAGATTAGAAAAGAGTTAGTGTTGTAGATAAAACAATCCAATTTTAATATCTACATTTCTGGAAACTGGAAACTGCATTCTCACTATAATCTACCATTTATTTTACAAAATTTTTGTTGGTTAGTTACCTTAATGTTACATATAAATAAATTATATTAAGAAACAGCTCTACGAATATACAAAAATTAATACAAAACCTTACAGTATTACTAATTAATACGATTAACATCACAGTTCATAAACAAGTTAGTAAGAGTTAAAAATATGTATAGATACTTCAAAAGTAAATTTTACCACTAGAAATGTTTCAAAGAAATACTTAAATTTTATTAAACTAAAACAACAATTTGGTGAGTTTATTTAGTGTACCTACGCGACGAAAATTTAGGAACATACACAAACACACACTAGAAGAAAATAAATACCGTCTTTTTAAGACAGTTGGTCCCTAACTGCGAACATCGAGTTAGGTGTAGGTACTACACAAATATATAATAATAAAAAAATGGTGAACATTTTATCCATACATCACACATCCAATGATAGCTCCCCACGCGATACAAAATGTACAAAATCTGGGAGACACGTCCCGAAAGATCAGTCAGATTACAATAATTATAAAATTAGGTACTTAAAAATTACTGAGTAAAAAAGCTACAGTTATATGACATTAGTATGCTCGTTGAATAGCGACGCTTTAAAAATACTGCCTATAAGCGATGTACTTATATGATAGGGTAAGCATAGAAAACGTTAACACTTACAAAAATCAGTTGAATAAAATATCACTTTGATTTTATTGTTAAGGTGATAAAAATATAGTTTCTCATTCGTTCCCAAATATAATTTTGATGACTTATTGATAAATGAGCATGATTTTGACAACCTAGTATTCTTTCATGATTTTCATGCAAGTGTTACTTACTTGCTTACTTTCTATTGCTAGGAGATTTCTGTTGCTTCTTATTGCTAGTTATTATTGTAAGAAGCAGTCTAAGGGTAAGATAGTAGAGCCTGCTGTGGCCAGGCGATCTTGGCATCTATTCTTCTGTAGGCCAGTGTGAAGTTTTGTCCACTTTTCTCTGACATGACTTCTTGAGGACAATCGTTCTCGTTCAGCATTGTCTCTGTGAAAATGATGAAAATATGTATTAGTTCTCTATATTTCTTGTAGATTAAATCTTAGTCAGATTAGCATAGTCATTGAAAAAAACTACTGTTTCATACGGAAACAGGAAGATAAATGTTTCTGGGTTTTGATAGCGAAGACTACTAGACTTGACTTTGTTATATGAAAAGAAAATTCTATAATTATCTTCAGCTTGAATTTTGCCACAACCGATAATTAATAGGTATTTACAATATAAATATTGTTTTACTTATAATCAAAATATTAAGGACATCGTTACAGGGAGAGGAAGAGAGAGACAGAGATAGAAACGAAAAGCGTTGTTAGACATTGGGAAAGATGTCTTAAACTTGAACTCTTTCAAAAATAAGGGTTATTGCAACAATCTATAAAATAATACATTGTAACATACCATGTCCATCATGTAGTGCGAACAACGCATAATCCTGAGGGTTAGTAATGGCGGCGGCATGCGCAAGCGCACGGCACAGGTCACGTGCGCGGGCGCCGGGCCGGCAGGGGACCGGCACGCGCCGGATGGAGCCGCGGCACTCGTCCGGCAGCACCACGCGGACGACAGCAACGGAGCACTGCTCGCGGTTCGTGTCCATTGAGCCGCGTCGCCACTGCTGGGGATAAGAGTCATGTTAGCCATGTAGTACATTATAATAATATCAATCAATTACGTCTATCAAAATCTAGTGCAATAAAATAGAAATAAGCATCTCTCACGCTTCACCCAAAAGTCTGTTCACCACCTTTCCATGCAGTCGGATCCCAGCCACCTTCTTAAAGTAGTAAGTCCGTATATCTGGGAGACTCTTACTACTACTCACTTTTGACTGCAGAGCAGGACTTGTATTCGGCCAGAATCGGTCACAATTAGAATAGTCTTCATAAAATAAATTTAGACTGGTATCATTAGCAAAATGCGGTAAACCCTATTTTGTTTCTGTTTTGAGCCAATAAAGAACTATTACTGTATGCCCAACTGACCAATCTTACGACAGTTGCCATAGCATTTCGCTGATTCAATCAGAACTGTCAGTATAGGATGGAGCTATTAAAAGATTAAATTAGATTTGCGACACAAACTACAACGTTGTGTTTAATAAAAGGTACAACACTTACTGAAGGCGTAGTACTATCCGGCTGCGGTTCCGGCGCTAATCTCTTCAGCACAGCTACAGCAGAGAACAGCGCAGTCAAATAGTATCCTCCTTCACCAGCTAGCAATGCCGCTGGCAGTAACCCTGCCATTAGTTCGGCTTCCAGCTCAGCACAGACCAGCCGGCTTCGGGCGATCGTCCATGCGAGGACCGGGAGGAGATCGTCTGCACCGACACTACGTTCGCCACGGATCTGGAACAGAAAATGTGGTTATATAACAGAATGTACAGTCGAAATCAAAAGTGCTGAAGCAATTTCTAAAAGCAATGGCCTGACGCTTCACGTTGACTTACGACCTTTTATTATAAGTTGTTTTAATACTATACAAATCAAAGGAAGTTATGGTATGGTTCATAATTTCAATCATTGTTCTATAAGTTAGGCTGACGCAGTGGTTAACGTGCTCGGATAATTCGTTTACTGGCGAAGGTTCGATCCCCACTTTTTTCTAAACTTTTATTTTATTTAATATTTTTTAATAATTGTTTTATTCTTTTTGTTATTTTTAATGCATTTTTAGTAGAAATTTGATAAATAAAATTGTTTTTTTCTTAATAATTACTAATACTCTAGTCATTAGTGTTGTGTGTCGTCCGTTATCATCATTCAATTATAATAAAGTTTGTGGGTAGATCGGAGAAAACAAAACAAAAGTTACAAAAGTAAATTATTTCGATTTGTGAGGTAGACATAACTATGCTAGTTCGTTTCGAGTCTCATAATAGAACGTTGTTGATTCTTGGTTATTTTGTGTGACGAATGTTTACATCCGTATTACACTGTTTTAAGGTTATTGTTTTGCAGTGAAATATTTACAGTGAGAATAATAAAATCATTGAGGGCGAATATTATAGCCCTGCATAAATATGGATGAAACAATACAAATATCAAATTAAACCAGACTAAGTGTGAGTATTAATATTTGTTTTTTTAATTATTTCACATGTTGATATTCTTATTTATTATATAAGATTCCCTACTCAAAAGTGTTATAGTTGTTAAAAGGTTTGTTTAAAAGATACTTAGTATTTGTTATTTATAGTTTTTTCTTTTAGTAAAATAAATTAACAGTTGTATTTTGCATAGGTAAAGATAATAATAGTATTCCATGTTTTGTTCTAGTGAAATACTATGAGTCCTGTGGATATGAGATATGAGGAATGCCAAGCCCTATAAGCTTGTCGAGAGCAAAGTCGACGGTTGTCAGACATCATAATTATTATGGTGAATGAAAAAGAAGAAAATGGCTTCCCCCAATGAGTAACTAATTCAACACAAAATGAAGTTCAGTTTCATCGTGCACTCAAGACTGAAAACTTATACCGAATATCAGCTAAAACCCGTTTTTTTTATAGGAATTAAAGAAACTTTTAAAAGCACGACCATAATTATTTTTTATATGGTTGTTGTTGTATTAATTGTTAATAGACTGTAAGCGAAAACATCATTTTATTCACAGTTCTTATTTATTTTAGAGGTTAGATTTGAGGCTAAGTTTCAATCATTCTTTTCGTAAAGAAAACGAAAATTAAACTAATGACCTCAATAGGATATTTTTATGAAGAGCGGTTATTATTTTCATGGTTTTATTTCAGTAATAGAACATTTATTGCCATATTATATATTTTTTTGCTTAATCGCACTTAGTAGAATGCAAAAAGCTTGATTTACTAAAATAAAAATTTTGGCACCGCAGCCCCGGAACGCAAAGGGCGACTAGCGCTTTACGTTCCAGGACCGCGGTGCCATTGGACGTTTGTTTGAAATAGTAACAAGGTAACGCGGCCTTGAAACGCATAGAGAAATTGGTCTGCTGAACTATTACTATTTCAAATGGCTTTAATAATCATATCTTTAATAATTTATTTTGTTAACATAAAGACAAAATTACACATTAATTTTCTTATGTGATAACATACTAAAATAGCCGCTCTTTATAAAAAAAACCCTGTATTTTCTTAAATATAATTAAACGAAATTTATTCTTATAATTAAATAATAAATTAAATTGGATAATATTCTTTAAATTCATACAGAATTTTTTAATTTTAAAATTTTTGTTAAGCTATTGTTTAGTTTTTTTTATCATGATATTATTAATCAGTAACTTGTTAGTTAATCATGTTAATTTACAATTTATTCATGCTTATTATTTATTAAATAAAAAAGTTAAATATTAGTTTTATGTGTTTGTTTTTTTTGGTCTTGGTGGAAATAAAAAAGTCATGCTCTATTAAAATGTTTGTTTGTTTTATTTATTTATGTAATTAACAAACTTCTATTACATTTGTGATATCACATTCATACGACACATCTGACAATCCCTCAGTGCCTCAGTCAACAGTCAAGTCATTTGATGAACTTCAACATGACATTGCAATAATATTCGTTCTTGCCACAATATTGATATTCGCCAACATTTTGAGAACATAAATATATCACTATCCATATAATCACACGTCAGTAATCAGAAAACCACAATCGAACGACAACTTGATTCCGATCAAGTTAAATATTCTAAAACTTATGGCCTACCTCACAGAAATTGTGAACAAACGATTATAATAATATTCTTGTCCCATTACAGTATTAAACAGTTGAGCAAAACTTACAAAAAGAATTTCACTGCATGAGGATCGAACTCGCGCCTCGCTGTTCACTGCATACTTAGTAATACGTGAAACGCTAACCACTAGGCCAACTGGACACACAGTAATTTGTTGAAATTATGAATCTTATACAATCAGTAGTTGATGATGCATATGTCTCTCAAAATAGAAGGTCGTAAGTCCAACTAAACTTCAAGCTATTGTCTTGTAATTGCTGCACACCGCTTTTGAGTCTCTACTGTACGTAGGTCATCATGGCAAAACCCTAAATACTTCAAAATAATGTAGTATGTAAGTGCAGTGTTAACTTTTTGATTCAAAAAAATTTGCATAGAATGGATTGAATTGAATTTATAATCCCGCATCTGAACAATCATATTTCCGAAAGTAGGAGCTTAGTTAGATGGTAAATCTTCGTGTGTATCTCCAAGAGAAATGTTGAACGAAAACATAACAGAAATAGCTCTATCTTATCTAAATAAAAACAAAGATTTTTTATTAAGCAACAAGGTATTAGATGTTCCTAATTTAGTTGCCATTTCAGGTTATCAAATGAAATTAAACTAGACAATTATATACTCACAGCATTAAACATAACAGAAATGGCAGCCAGGAGATTCTCAAGCTTGTCAAGCGGAGAGTCAGCCTCCTGCATCTTGAGGAAATGCTTTGAGATCACGGCCAGAACTGCCGATGACGGTACCTTCGTCGATTCCTGAAAAAATATCTTTATATCAACACTAGTAGTGCTCTCAACTTTGCCCATGTTGGTAATGAAAAGGTACCCAAGGTCTAGAGGTTCTTCTATTTTGAACGTTAGAAGTTTCAAGAGTATTTTACAACAATGTGGGTGCATGAGATGCAAAAACAAGTGGAATAATAATGCCATAAGCATGCTTAGAATAAGCTTAAACTTGCACAATACCAGAAAATGGAAAAGAGAGAAACTGAGAAGCTGCATCAGAAAAGTAAAAGCCTTGACAATAAATAAGTAGGTACACGTTTCTAGCAAAATAATCCATTAAGACTAAAGATCCTGCTATCGCTGGCTTCCAAGAACCCAATAAGCCTATTACTTCCTTCACAATATTAGATACCTTGATTCCTAGCTGCAACGGAGTGGCGTGTTGAGCTTTCTCAATAGCAGCGTGTAAACGACGCACATCAGCCGAGTGCCAGGCTGCCAGTAGCGAGTAGAGGCGCGCACGTAGTGGTCGAACAACTAGTCGATGCATCACACCTTCTAGGATTGCGTCCAAGTTCAGGAATTCGGTTGGTTTTAGCTGGAAATGGTATATTGATGGTATAAGGTTTAGGGGTCAACTTTTAGGTGAAGGTGAAGTTAAGTGACTAAACTGTTCGCCAGGAATTTTCACATTATTAACTCGGTTTTAGATCAACGTTTCAAGTTCCTATTGAAATAGTGGCTTACCTTGAGTCGTTCTTTTTCGACTTCTTTCTCAAATTCTCTCTCGCCGTGTTTCACCAGATAGTTTTTCATTCCTGACATAAACTGTCTCATGTTTCGCATCATCACCTGGAAATAAGACATTACAAATATAAACACAATAATTGGCTACTAATTCGGTAATGTGTAATTTATTTATTACAATTTTACGCCTTGTCAAAATGCTTTGGCCAATGGTGACAATGTGTGGGTAGAAATTATTTTTATATCTTTGTCTTACCTGCGGACTAGTATCTTTAGAATCAAGCGTGCACGCGATAAAGTTGTCGATGTTCTGCGCGAAGGTGGTGCTCTTGTCTTGCGCAAGGTGCAACGCGTACGCACGAACTGCTGCGCCCGCACCGCGGGTCTGACGACCGCCGCGCAAGGCACGCACTCGGCCCGCTGCTGCTTAGACAAATAGAAAGGGTAAACGTCAATAAATTAGTTTAGAAATAACAAGAAGATACGGTAATACATTTATTTTGGGAATAAAATAGAACTTGGTTGATAATATGTCGTATGTTATAATACCCAGAAAGAGTACAATTTTTATCAAAAACGAAACGAAACTTAGTTTAGGACGGCCTGAGAGTAGGTGGATTAAAAATGTTCGTATGGGGACTGGTGGCATTTTCAGGAGAATTTCAGAGAACAGGTTTGAATGGCGAACGATTGGAGAGGTCTGTGTTCAGAAATTGTAACTGTGAAGGGGCTGATGAAGATGATGATCAAGGTAAGCTTTGAAAAAAATGCTTGGATAAGTAATAACACCATATTTAGATCAGAATATATAACGATGGTTAGAAACATATCTTGCACTCAAAAAGATTGTGCAAATGTACGCCAAATAGAGGCAATATTATACAGAGAATCAATTATCCAAATCAAAACATAGACTCTCAAACAGAGTTGGCCATTAAACTCTACACAGTGCAAAATACAAAACGCACGATGGATGCACGTCGGAAATTATGACCTCATAATCTACATAAATACACAGATAATATCATATTATTGTAATTTAATGTGTGCAAACATTAAACAAGGGATTTTTAGACCCATATCTGCACGCCGGTTCACACCCCGAACAATGACTCAGTGTGGTGATAAAATTTAAATACAATTAATAATTGTGGGCACAGAACAGGTTTTGTTTTTATTGAACTAGTGCCATACTCCGACTTTGTACGGATGCAATTTCAATTCTTATAAAGAAATTACTACTTCTAGTTGCTTCTACTGACATTTATATACGAACACGATAAAAATAAAATGGTTAATAAATAAATTGGCAAAGCAAAAGTGTCAAGTTATTGCGAGATGCGAGAAAAGAATTCGTAGAAGGAATTGGGAGGCCTTTGTGCAGGTACAGGGTTTCATAGGTAACTAAGTAACCTAGAACCCTACAATAGATAGAAGTAATAATAACTTACTTATGTGGCAAAGTTTATGTACAAGTTGAGTACCTAATAGTGTAAAAACGTACAAGAAAAACCTATTAGTATTTATTGGTATGTCAAAATCGATTAGTTGTAAGGCATAGTGTGAAAGAACTTAGGTAATTGTTACAGATAAAGAGGTAAGCATTAAAAAAAAAAAAAAATGCTAATGACTTCATCCCTAATGACGACGTGAAAACCATAATCCATAATGGTATAAAAAGAAATATTAACTAACAACCTTCATTTCATTAAAAATAAAATCGACGACAGATAGTAATTGAAAGCCCTATGCAAAGTCATTAAAACTTAATTGTTACAACATAACACGAATTAACACATAATTAGTGCATGTTTATTCACTAAAGAGACATATTTATTGTTTCAACCTCGTTTCAGTGATAATTTATTATAATAGACAGCTTTAATCTAAGAACATTGCACAAAATTAATATTTGAAATGGAACATTCATTACCTACATAAGTACATGCTAGTGGACGCGAATGACTCAAGTGGATCTTCTTCGTAAGAGTTCAGAGTTTTGTCTACATCCTTAGTCTTATAGCAATCTCTTACTTTACTGTACAGGAGACGCCAAAATCTTTTGAAACTGTTCAGAATTCTTCGGAATACATTCAAACGTAACGGTCTTTCACTTTCGCTGAAACTCCTTTCGTGGCAATGACAGTTGGGTGGTTTAGCAATCACTTCTACTCGTCTTCTACTCACACTTCTCTCTGCCAAAGATCTGCAGAAATTAGTCAATGTATCTGTGTTCTTCAGACGTTCTTGGAATTTAGGTTTCATCAACTGTCTTCGTGGGATGATCACCCAATCGCTTTCACAAACAAACTCGTCCAGAGAATCTCCTCTGAAGTTCCTGATGGTTGTCAACGCACAAATATCACTAGGCACGGGCACAAGCACATCCAGAACCTCCAAAGCTTCTTCTGCTACTTCAAATTCTTCCTCGGGAGGTATGAAGTTTTTCAATGAATCAATATTCGTCAACCAGGGCCCATCCATGCTAGGACCTGGCTTCTCTTCAGTCAACTTCTCGCACCTTCCTTGGAACCACTTTTTGAACCACTTCATGGCTGATCACTTTGCGGTTCTTGCCCGCTTGAACGAAGGACCTAAATCGGTGGTTTCTCATTCACACAGGGGGAGTGGCACACTTTAAATGCTATTCCAACGCGGGTTGGAAAGCGACTGTCACTGCACAGTCCCGGACAGTGAGAATGTCTGAGAAATTCTCGGCACGCGCAGACCTTTGCCCTTTAGCCATAATTAATTTATTTGCAGAGCTAATGTAGTAATAGATAACTGATGTGCGCCGCGGTCCTATTGTGTGTGTTCTACTAAGTTAATTAATTTGTTGATAAGGAAGTGTAATAATTGATTAATTACATATCGGTCTGCAATGTGCAGAGAACATCTGTGATTTGGCGTGGAGTGATACGGATACACTGCACTGAGATATTGTATAGAAATGAATAAATACTCGGAAAGGACGTGACTGTTGATAACGATGACCGAAAAATGACTTTTAACAAACCACTTGTCGTATTGTTTGGAGTCGGTTTAGTACTGACTTTTTGTTTTGGATTTAAAGTAATCTAAATGAGTGAAGTGAACTCTATTATTACAGCGTGCTCTATATTAAAATGTAGGTACTAAGTAATGAATTTGTTGTATAATGTGAGTAAATAATTAAACTTGACAACAAGTTGACACGTGCAGCTGGCACTGACGTAGTATTTCATCTTCAATGGAAGTAAATGGTTCACTGATATCAGAAGAAGATAGAAAGAGAGGTATAGTTGATTTGTAGATGTGCTGATATAATTTATGGGGCATTGCACTGTGGACTATGTGACTGCCACACTCGTGCGCGTGGCAAAGGCGCTTTATGAAGTTGGACATAAAACTCGTGCATCCTAAAGGCAGAACTCACCGAGTAAGGGATCCAGTCGGTCCCTGAAGCTCTTCGCTCTCGTGGCAACTGTAGGTCCTCGTCTCGGGATTGGAGACTCCCATTCAGCTGGCTCCTCCTAAACATACAAAGATGTTATGTTATTACTACCAAGTTTAATAGTGCTGCTAATTTTAAAAGGGTTAGACATTACATTTGTTGTTTTTGGAATCAAGATAGGTAGATCGGATTCTGCCAGTTTTTTTCGGTGCAAATGTGCTGGAACCAACTATATGGAATGGAAATTCCTCGTTACGCACTCCTATGCGTGCGTAAAGGCTGGAGAGATTTCTGTATTTTTTAAAGTAATTTCTAAATAACGAGCTTATACGCGCCGTAAATAGGCCAATCTGAAAACGCCCTTAGAAAAGGTCACCTTCTAAAGAATCAAAATTATCTTAACGTTAGTTTTCTGTACTTAACAAAGATAAAAACTTCGTTCAATATTTAGCAAGATAAATATCTGTTACTCAAACAAGCAAAGAAAGTAGTAATATTTTTGTTAATTTTAGATAACGAAGAAATTCTGCATAAATGTCTGCTGACGATTTTCCGAAAGGGAAATTAATTAAGATCTTAAACAAATTCTTTCTTATAGACCGTATACAAATAAGAATAAGGACGGAGCATTAAGATGACTAGAGAGAGTAATACTTACATTATCATAAAGTTGATGGCCATTCGATGGTGGTATCAGACCGTCCCACTGCGAACTGTCCCAGGGTTCAGAAAACACTGTTCCATCGTCGCTTGCCTGCCCAAAAGATGAAGATGTTGAATTTATCAAATGAATAACCCGTAATGATGATATTGACATGGAAGATGAGCTAGCGAAGGATGCTATTGCAGTAGAGCATGTCATGGTGGGCCGGTGTACCGTCCATGCCCGTTATTATATGACCCATCTTATGGGTTGAGTTCTGCTAACCACTGGTTGTTCTTGTGTTTGACATCAACGGATATCATCAAGTTAATGTGACGTGAGATTCGCCTGAATCGGATCGAGGATCGTTTAAATTACACAGTCGGGTCATAAGTTCTGTCACATAGGCAAAATTTCGAATTAAGAATGCAAGTCGAAAAAATATGATGGGGATTCGAAATTTTAACATTTATAGAATATAAAAACAAAGGGTTTCTGGAATTTGCTTCATTTTCTAAAATGCAGTGGCCACGCAAAGAAGACAGAGTCGCAGTAATTGCATTGCATCGCTGCGGTTACGCGCCAACTGAAATTTTCAAACTGCTCAAAAATTTGAAAATTCCAATTAGATTTATTTATCGTACTATCAAACGATTCAGGGAAGATTCAAGATTAGAAGACAAAGAAAGGAGCGGTCGTCCTCGAACTGTTCGGACTCCAGCGGTCATAAAAGCAGTGAAGGCGAGAATCCAACGAAATCCTGTCCGCAAGCAAAAAATGTTGGCTCTGCAATGGGACGAAGCAGAACTACTGTTAAAAGGGTGTTGAATGAAGATCTTGGACTGCGTGCTTACAGAAAAAAACAGCACATCTTCTTAACGCACGGCTGAAGAAAATCAGACTCGAAAGATCCCGAGTGTTGTTAAAGCGGTACGCGGGAAAAAAATACCGCGAAATAATCTTTTCGGATGAAAAAAAAATTGATGTTGAGGAGAGTTTCAATAAACAAAATGATAAAGTGTATGCACACTCTAGTGAAGAAGCGAGCAGACGTGTGCCACGTTTTCAGCGTGGTCATCGTCCTTCGGCATTCATCGTTTGGCTTGGGGTGTCCTATTTGGGTCCAACAGAGGTGTTTTTTTTTGTGAAAATGGAGTGAAAACCAGTGCTCTCGTATATCAAAACACAGTCCTAACAAACATTGTGGAACCCCTTTCACAAATAATGTTCGAAAACAGGCACTGGATATTCCAGCAGGATTCTGCGCCAGCTCATAAGGCGAAAAGTACCCAAGACTGGCTCACGACCCGAGGAATCGACTTTATCAGGCATGATGATTGGTCTTCTTCCAGCCCAGACTTGAATCCCTTTGATTACAAAATATGGCAGCATTTAGAGGAGAAGGTTTGCGCTAACCCCATCGCAATTTGGAGTCAAAGCATCCCTAATTAAAGCAGTCGCCGATATTGACATGAACGTCGTGCGTGCTTCGATTGATGACTGGCCTTGCAGATTGAAGAGTTGTATCGAAGCAAGAGGAGGACATTTCGAATAATTTTAATATACTTTAAATCTGTATTTTATACCCTTTCATCTTCTATCTATCTATCTATCTATATGTATACATATAATAAAACTGTAGAAAAGTTATTTTTGTACATTCAAAAAAAACTCAAAAAATATTGCCAGGGTATTAAAGGACAACCAATAGAACCCATTTCTAGCATTTTTAGAATTTTTGTCTGTTTGTCTGTTTATCTGTTTGTCTGTTTGTCTGTGTATTTGTCCAGGTATCACGTAAAATGTACGAAATTAATGTAGATAACTTTTATACACAACGATTAAGCGTAACTTGGAGAGGAATTTAGTTTTTGTTTCATTGGAATCGGTTCAGTCTATCAAAAGATATTTGAATTTAAAGTGTTTTAGAAGTAAAATTACGGGTGCACTTTGGTCTCACAATTTGATTTCGTACGTCAGTCGCGCGATCTAACTTCGAATGCGAATAGCAAAACTACAACGCACGGCAGATGGCGTTAAAAGAAAACCTGGAATAGACGTGTTTAAATTGAAGTAACATTATGTATTTTGTTTCATCGTAATCGGTTCACATAATATAAAAAATATTAATTAAAGCAATATTTAAAGGAATCATAGAGTAGAATAGAATGGAATGGAATGGATTGGTGTGGTGTGGTGTGGTGTGGTGTGGAGTGGAGTGGTGTGGTGTGGTGTGGTGTGGTGAGGTGAGGTGGTGTGGTGTGGTGTGGTGAGTTGTGGGGTGGTGTGGGGTGGTGTGGCGTGGTGTGGTGTGGTGTGGTGTGGGGTGGTGTGGTGTGGTGTGGTGTGGAGTGGATTGGTGTGGTGTGGTGTGGGGTGGTGTGGTGTGGTGTGGTGTGGTGAGATGGTGTGGTGTGGTGTGGGGTAGTGTGGGGTGGTGTGGTGTGGTGTGGTATGGTATGGTGTGGTGTGGTATGGTGTGGGTGTGGTGTGGTGTGGTGTGGTGTGGGTGTGGTGTGGTGTGGTGTGGTGTGGTGTGGTGTGGGTGTGGTGTGGTGTGGAGTTGTGTTGTGTGGTGTGGTGTGGTGTGGTGAGGTGGTGTGGTGTGGTGTGGTGTGGTGGGTGGGGTAGTGTGGTGTGAGTTGTGGTGTGTGGGTGTGTGTGGTGTGGTGTGGTGTGGTGTGGTGTGGTGTGTGTGGGTGGTTTTGTGGTGGTGTGTTGTGTGGGGTGTGTGGGGTTGGGGGGTGTGGTTTGGTGTGGTTTGGTGTGTTAGGTGTGGGTGTTGTGGTTGGTGTGGTGTGGTGCGGTTGCGGTGCGGTGCGGTGCGGTGCGCGGCAGCACACTGCACCGCACACAGTGTGGTGTGGTGTGGTGAAGAGGGCATTAGGAAAATAGTCCTACATAAACCTGGAAAACAAGTGTCAAATATTTTTGATTAATTCTAAATACACGGTTTATATGAAAAACGTGGCTGAAAAGGGCTTGCAACTAAAAAATACATTGTTAAATTCCGACATCCACGCGAACGAAGTTGCGGGCACAGCTAGTTTGATATATAAATGGTTGTAGTACGTAACTTATTGTGTCATTTATTTAACTTTCCATATTAGACAAAACTTATGACCAGACTGTGTATGAATCGGTCTACAATATTATATTATTTTTTCCGACCACTGATATACTGGCATGAGGTTCAACATTGACTGTGTTTAATAATGCCATACCTGTTCTGATAAAGGTCTCAGATCATGAACATTGTCGTAGCACGAAGCTCTTGGTGGCGATCTGACTTCTTCTGGTAACATCGTTGGTTCAGCATTCAGCCGCAAATCAGGGAATCTGTTAAAGACAAAAAGGAATTATAATTTAAAGCATCATCTGCCTTCATCACTTGAAGGAATTCCTTTCTAGAAGGATACCAAAAAAAAAGTTACACAACGAGTTTTAGACGACTGCAACTAACGGAATTTTTACATAACGATGATATCAAAAAGTACAATCAGTGCTTGCATTACTTGGTTTTTGCTCTTTAGGAGCAGGGAAACTGGATGAAAGTTTAGATTCCTGATGAATTACTGGCAATTTATATATTCTTACCTTTGCGCAACCACTTGATGAACAGTCAAGTGCTGAGTTCCGTCATCGACTGCGCTCAGTCGACACTCCTGCTCAGCCAGCGAAGGGAACGTACCATTCTCGCTGTTTGAACCTTCGTCGTTTTTGTCTGCAAGCAAAAGCAAATATAAACGTTAATATTATTGCTTTAAAGTTGTACTTATGTGTAGTGCAAGATAAAGATATTACCGAAAATAATTTAAAAAATAAAAACTAAATAGGTTACAGAATCAGAAATTATTTTTGGAAAAGTTAAACCCACATGACATTACGGATGCGATGCGTGGGTTTGTTAATGAAAATCATATCGGGTATTTACAATGAATTAATGGCATAGGAATGTTGGGAGTGCAAGAGCAAAATTTACAAGCAGCATCTACTGTTCTACAGTATCTCCATAACACTGACTTATAAACTCCCAACTGGAATCAACGGTCCAAGTCTGGTCGTTCTTGCCTGTGGGTGGCTTGTTCGCGATTCGTGGAGGCTGCACCGGCTTCATCTTCGGTTTGCTGCGCAGTGACATCAGGTTGTCCACTGATGATGATGTGTTTGGCGATGATGCTGAAATGATAATGGAAAAAGAATTGAATGAAGATCAAAGTGTAGACAACATCGAGGATTATCGCTTTTGGGGGAAATCAACGATTATGATTAATTCAAATTATTTACTCACGAGAGAGTTCCTCAATACTGTGCATATCGCGCAGTGGGTAGTACGGATGATTCTGTGTCGGTGGCTCCGAGTACCGCTGGGATAGATTCACTCCAACTCTTAGCAGCTTTCGTCTTTGAACTTGTGGTAAGGCAGCCTGAGAATAAATACCAGACAAATGTTTACTTATCATTCTAGCGCTTGGATGATGTAATTTTGTAATTTATCGGTACTGGTCACTTACTTCCTTTAAAGCATCTACAGGATCGGCGTAGAAGGGGCTGCCAGCGTTATCCTTTTCAGATTCTTCACCAAGAGAATTGAGGACACAATCATCTTCTAACTTCATTGTCTCCATACTTTCAGTACTGTAGTTTTCTCTACTTTTGATCACAGCTTCTATCTCCTCAGTCAATTTCTTGTTCATATTCATAGCTATATTAAGTTTATCCGGCCTCTTTGGTACTACATCTCCTTTGCTATTAGTAGTTGCTATGATTTCACTGGAACCTTTGAAGCTTTTCTTCAGTGAGTTATCCGAAAGATTTTTCTTTTCATTAAGACTTTCAGTTGAATTCATTATAATGTGTATGTTTTCTTTTTCCAATATGGATTGTGTACTTTTTGCTGCATTCAGTTTAGCTGTAATATGTGAATGAAATTAATGAAAAAAATCAAAGGTTGGAATAATTGGTTAACATGCTTTTTCTTTTAAATTTTACTTACGTAAAGTGTCTGGTAAAAGATCGGGTCTTTTACTTTTCATTAGACCGTTATGAATGTTGTTTTCATTTTCAGCTTTTAACGGCTTGAATGTAGAGCAACTGTTACTTTCTGGTCCCCAAATATCTTCGTAGTCTGATACTTTGTCCACTAACGAACTTCGGCAGTACACGCCTGGTGATTCTAAGATGTCTGATTCCTGAAATATTACAATTGATTGTTGAAGAAAAGGAAGAATAACTTCTAAATTAGACGATAATATAAAACTACTAGACTTCAGAACTAAGGGGGCAATAAATATAATAATCTTGCATGAAGGCTAATGCTGCGACAACATTTTAAGTGCTAAATATTATACACAAAGTCGTGCGATTAGTAGTATCCAAAATGCATATGAAATGATTTGCACTCACTCAGAAAACATGTACAATACCTGGTAATGTCTGGACTCCTTTCGGTGGGAGTGTTTACTCCTCCTTGATCTACCAGATGGCGTGCTACTTGCTGTATTCGTATTCGGAGACAGAACTTTATCCCTTTCTTTTCCCATCATAGGAGAAATAATAGACTGATTGGATGTTGGTGAGAAAACATTTTTCGCTGATATTGGTGAACTTCTAGATATCGGAGAGAAGATCTCACTTTTGTTAGTTTGACTTGAAGGTGAAAAGACACCGCTTTTAGAAGAAATTGTGTCGTTAGAGACAGGAGAATTTATTGCACTCGTTGGCGAGAATATTCCGCTAGTGACCGAGTTTGTTCCGTTAGGAGACACTAATTGATTAGGAGCAAAAGTGCTGCTAGATTTAGTTAAACTGTTTACAATAGGATCCACTGAATCGGATGTATTTGTCTGAGATTGTTCTACTGGTGATCCTGGTTCGACATTATTCTGCTCAGTCATTTGTCGCTTGAAACTTCCGTGCAAACTAGCCGTCATAGCATTGATGCACTCCCCCTCTGGTGACATACGGTGCATCATGTTCTATACAGGAACAGGAAGTTAATGTCAGTCCATATGTTAAATTAAGTAACATAATGTTTAAACAAGAAAAGAAAAATACGAGGTTAGAAACAAACAAAATAGTCTGGCATCGGCAAAAATAAAACGTGCAAAGCAAACAATAGTGCACAAATCATGCATTAATCTATTTATCCTCACCTGGGATTCTCCATTAGAATCAGCAATGTTTTTTGTATCCATGATGCTGAATACAGAGTCGGCACTACTGTTGTTATTGACGGCGTTAGACGCAAGCGTTAGTTGTAACCGGTCGCTTTGAATGCTTTCATTGATTTGATGATTGTGAATTTGTGTGTTATTGACACAGAACGTAACTGTGGTAGTGACTGTTATGTTTCCATTCTGTGCAACTTTGTTAATGGGGCTGAAAGCTTCAGATTTTGGAGATAAGGATGCTTTGGAAAATGGTGGCTTTGCCCATCGAGGAGGCGGAGGAGGTGGTGTCATTTTCACGTTTATTTGGGTGGGAGAGTGTTGCGTGTTTGTGGTTGGAAATGTATGAGGCTGTGTTATATGCGCCTGAAAACAGGTGAAGCTTCTATTAATAAAGTTCTAGATAACAGCACCGTTAAACCTATAACTACAAATAAAATCATACTTACAGTACTAGACATAAGGCTCAAAGTGTTTGGTGGGGTAGGTCTAGGCGCTCTGATGAATGCACTGTTGGGTTTCGCTGGTGGTGACGGGGCAGTTTTGCCTTTGAAAGTGCTGAGGTTCTGGTTTTGACTCGGTGGGGAACCTGAAGTGTCTATTGGTGACATCTTTAGCACTACATTTTGATCCTTGTCGGGGCTCAGAATGTGTTCACGGGAGTTGGTTCGGGTACCTAGAAAATAAAATTTATTAAGCATGTGTCCAATCTACTTGATCCTGAAATTGTTTTCTGTTATAATGCACAACTTACTGGCGTTAAAGCTGCTAAGACTAGATCCCGTATCAGACGGCGTGACGGCCATTGGTACAACACCATTGGCTAGCTGACAAGGAGAAAGGAGATTGTTCGGGTTGTTCTTCGGGTTTGCCATCGGGTAACCCCAGAACTCTTGTCCCAGAAGAGCTAAGGAACTTAGTTGATGACGACTCTTTGCTTCTCGAAGGGGACGAGGTAGTTGTAACTGCACTGGTAACTCGTCACTGGAAAGGAAATTATAAACAGTTAAAGAACATGTTTAAATAGTACTGATATTGCGATCTGGAAACTGGACTGGATTTAGAAGACAGAAGTCATCATCAAGGTTTATAAAGCACATCTTGGGTGATTGATGCCTATGTTTAGCAGTTCTTTTTTTTGCGCAAATAGTTTGAAAACCTATACCAAACCCCGTCCAGTAGGTAAAGTTAAATGCTTTTTGCAGGGTTTTGTTTTGTTGCTGCTTTTAAAGGAAATTTAATGTGCTGTACAACATTTTGTATGTCTTAGTTGTTAAGAAGGCAACGAAAATCTTTCGGCAACATGGTTTTAAGACTTTTACGTTTTCAAAAGCAACTCACCAGCATTGAGAGTAATGTGCAATCAGTTCAGGTATATTATCGAAGCGGTTGTGGGAAGTTTCAAGGCCGATGCGACCCCCTGCAGCCTGGATGAGGTAATGTTCGATGTAGGGGCCTTTATCTGCCGGCAAGCGGACGCTGATGGCCATAGTATCGGGCTGACTTGACTGACGGACTACAAAGTTCTGGAAAAGATAAATGAGTTTTTAAGTAAATTTATCTTGCAAACCGTGGAAGCGACCACGCTAAATCTGATCTTCATCTGAACGCTAACGTAATGTAGCACAATATTTTAATTAAATAATGTTATATTTGAGACTTTTAAGAAAAAAACTGTCTAAGTAATCTTTAAGGATGATTTGTGTAATTTGTTAGGTATATAAAACCACGGACGGAGACCAATCTTGTAATAGTCAGTTTGAGTCTTGAAACTAATAATAAATTTTAACTTTAAAGAGGTTTTAGACAAAAACTTAAGCTTATTACAAACGATAAGCTTTCTCTCACAAAGTTCTAGACTATAAATTAAGGCGACCTAGTTCACGTTTTTACATATAATCTTGAGAGCGATAGAACCTTTAAAGAAACCTTTAAACAGAGAGAACAAAAACCTTATAAATTAAAATTTAAAAAGCGTCCTTTTCCTATTACAAAAATTCGGAGACCTAAAACTAAGGTAATTTATCCAAGAAGCAAAATCCCTAAAGAGCCTTTTCATTTTAATTAAATTCAGGCAAAGGCAGTTATTCTTCAACGACATTCTAAAGCAATAACACACCGTGAAAATGGCTAAGTTTAGGTCTTTTGGGTCTCTAAAAAAACTTAAATCACGTGGAGCCAGTGCTACGAAGAAGAAAAACGTGAACTTTTTATTTTAGCAAGACAAGAAGCATAATAAATCAAGTACTTTATCAATTACAGAGCCAAGTTAGCTGTAAAAAGTAATCTGACTAAATGGAGTATTCTAGACTGATCTCAGATAAACTGCCAGCTATCCGATTGCTTTTTTGATGTTCATTCTACCTATCCTGTTCAACTTGTATCTTGCAGGATCTAAGCGAAGCGAAAACTAAGATTCCATATCCATCGATACGTAAAGAAGAAGCAACCTGAAGAACTAGAATGTCAACTTCTAAGGCAAGCGAAGCCTATCAAATCATTATACTTACTCCTTCTTCCTTTCCTTGCAGCAAATGGAAGGCCCCAGCCCTCTGAATGCCTGGTAAGAACCACACAGGGTGCGTCCTGATCAGCCTCTCCAGCAGCCCGATGTCGCATGGTGGCTGCTCCTCCGACCCTGACCCTGATGAGTCAACCGAGGAGCAGTCACCTCGAGCACCCTCGCCGTCTGATGATAGACTTTCTCGACTCTGGAATAAAGAAAAGGTAGTGGTTAGTGTCTGTGTACTTTTGTTCGGCAATTGATAGTGTCATACTATTTTATTTTACTACAAGTCTGTTTATTCTGTTTTTGATGGCAGAAAATATAGAAACACACTAGCTTCTTCCCGCAGTTACATCCCCACTGCTCGGCTTCTATGGGTCGGCGTTACATTATACTGGGATGAACGCCGTGATGCCTATAACCTTCCTCGACATTTGGGCTATCCAACAGACAAAAAGGTTTTATCAACTCGAACCAGTACTTCCTAAGATTAGAGCATTCAACTAAAAAAAATAAACTTCACTTTGTAATTTTAATTAAAGATCATAAAAAGTGTAAAGAAAACAAACTCATGAAACTTCTTCTAGTCAACGTCAATAATATAAACACGCTCATTACCCAAAAAATTAATAACAGGATTACCAATAATGTTTACAAGACCGTTCATTTCCATTCATCGCGTAAATTAGTACTCTCACATTCGACGAAAATGTTTCACTAATTGAGGTGTTGTGGCACGCGAAAATAATCATAATAGGCAAATATTAGTGAGTCCCTTTATGAGTTCGTGGCGGGGCTTAGGGGGCTCATACACGAGCCCGTCTGCGGCCCTCTTTATGGCTTCTCGCTGTGTGTACACAGCCTATTAAATTCGCAGTGAATATTATACGTCTGTGATGCGCTATAATGTTCTTAGTAAGACCGGCTCAAATATATTCCTTTATGGTAATTTAATGGTGATATTCAATTTTGAAACATGTAGGCTGATAATTAAGGTGTTAATTTATATGGCTGCGAGTAAATGTGGTTAGCGATCCTTTTGAATTATGAGATAGGTTGTTTGATGAGATTAAAAAGTTTTCGTATTTTATAATGTTCAAGCAGCTTATAAAAAACTTATATCAGATTAAATTATGGACAAAATTCCAAACAAAACATTTTATTAAGAAATCTTTATTAAACATAAAGAGAGTTTCTCAAAATATGATTCACAAAAAACGTCTGGGATGAAAGAAAGCCCAAAACAATATGAGACGCTTCATATAAATGTCACTTTGGTAAAAAGTGAGTACAATATTTAAGGGAAAATACGGAAAATACCCACGACAATCTCGCTTCAAACGGAGAAGGCTCTTTGTTCACCAACTTGGAAATATTATTACTCGATTTTCCCCGCAAAGGATACGCGGCTATGGTAACCAGGCGTACAGATTTGGCGAGAAATGTCCCGGTTTTTTTTTACCCTTCAGACAGACTTCGTCCAGCCGTTGTATATTTTAAGTACAGCCTTGTTTTAAATCTTAAACAAATACTTCAAAAAAGAGGTTTTTTTTCATTCGTTTTAGTAAAATTGCTGCTACGTTTTGAGACCAGTCCGAATTTGTCTTGCACGTCTGAGACTTAAAGAAAAAATATTCAAACAATTTAGCAAATGTCCGGTTTTCTACAAGGACTTAACTTTCAAAATGGTGACCCTATACGCGGCTCTCACAAAGGAAGGCTAGCAATTTCATGCAGGCTCATCTATTCTAGTTTAGTTGTTTATATGTTAAAGTTGTATTACCCTTTTCGTCCGGCTGTTGCCCTTGGATAAGATTTTATCATGATATCTTTGTTCATATTCTTCGCAGATCGCAATTTTTCCCTCTGATCTTTTTATGAATTTCAAGCAGCCCGCAGTCATGGGTTCGGACCTTTTTTCGTTCAATAAATTAATATGTTTCAGGAGCTCTTGCATATTTTACGCTTTTGTAGGTAATGTCTTCATAAATAAAGCAGAAGTAATTCGTATATTAATAATACTTGGCTTAATAACGCCATTTCTGCAAAGTTTAGGAACATAGAACACAGATTCAGTTCATAAAATGAAATATTACATCTATTGCAAAAGCAATAGACTAGATAATTGATACGGAACAATTTTAAAGCAATTCAATAGCAACATTGTTACAGTGCCGTTATTAGATCCCCTGCTACAAAAATGTAGGCGCGCCCGCAGTACCACAAAATTAATAATTTGTGGAACGACGTTTTTGTTTTAATAAAATAATGTCATTAACATCATTCCCACTTCTGGGGCCGTTTCAACCCCGCTACTCCATACTCAGTTTTTCAATTCTGTGATTGGTTATAATCGAAGATATACCTATTGGCCAAGTTTTCACCGTGTCTCAAACAACTACCCAAAAAATTTCTACCAGCTCTCGTAATACCATCTGTGGTAGAAAAAGCAATCCAAATGTTCAGAACATAAAAACTACCAGACAAAGTTAGCAAAACGAGATTGCCGCCAATTAAAAGAACAGATCTGCGGTCGATAACAATTACTTCAGTTTGTTCAGATGATTGGCAAAAAGAAAGAGAGTGTGACTGAGTTTAAAGTTCAATACTAAGGGTCTGTTTCGTTGTATGTCGAAAGGGCACTATCTTTAAATGGATTTGAGGGAGTATAGAAAAGTTGAACCTTTTTTTTTGTTTTATAGTGAATAACATTGTATCTTTGAGTTTAGTTTAATAGCCTTTTTACTTATTATGTGGGACAATACTCAACTACTACCAATCATTAACGGGAATAAAACAATATTTTTTAGTTTTTTCTTTATTAATTTGACGTTTGAGTGAAAACCCGTGGTCCTTAGTAGAGAAAAGTTAAACATTCACAATTTTATTGTGAAACAATATATCCAAATATAAACGAGTTCTACTCAAAAGTAAAACATCATTACTGAAGTAAAATTGATAAATTATGTTTGAACTAGCGCAACACTGCCAGTTCTATAATGAAAAACAAACTACATACCAACAAATAAACCGTAATTAAACACCAAATAAAACACACATTGGAGCTTATGTTATGTGCATAAATATTCATAATATTGTGGCGAGTTTGTTCGTTAATTGAGACAAAATCCCTCTGCAGCGCCGGGTTTATGCGATTTGCATGTGTAGTTTTGAATTAAAATTGTCCACATTTAATTCAAATTGCCGGCGAATGTGAATATTTAACTTTTAGACTTAATTAATGCGTAATTATGGTTTGTTTTGACTAATGGAATTTACTGATACGTCATGTGAGGTGTGTTGTTGATGTCGTTTAAATAAATACTGTTTTTGATCATTTATCTCGTTTTAAAATTATGTTAGAATATCTCTCAAATCATTACTGTAGACAACATTTCTGTCAGCTCGAGTCAGTAGACCAATATAATTAATCTTTCCGTAGAAATACGAAGAGCAAGCACAGATTGTATAGGAGGAATCTATCTAGATTGGATAGTTGAATACTTCCCGTTTCTTCCTTGCCAGTAGGTGCAAAAAGGCCACTATAGTACCATCACAATATGCATTGCAATAAAAATCCTATTCTATTGCTGAAGCAATGGAGTAGATAATTGATAAAGAACAATTTTATCGTAATTCTATTTTTATTGCAATATGACCTACTAATGTAGCGTATTTCGATCCCCGAGTCTATACGTGTATGTATATGATAGTTTTCAGCGTGCTTCAGCACCTACAAAAAATAACAGCCAGCATTAAAAGCAGTAGATTTGGCATGATTTTTTATTTCAAGTGTTGATCTTGTCGGGCACGCCGCAATAGCGGCGATAAGACCCCTCTTTGAGGAGTGGCTGGAGAGACGTCACGGCGTCCTAAGCTTCCGCTTGACGCAGGTCCTCACCGGACACGGATGTTTCGGGAGGTACCTGTGTCTTATGAGAAAGGAAGAAACGCCTGGGTGTCACCACTGCGTAGATCGCCCGGAGGACACAGTCGAGCATACGGTGCAGGATTGCCCCGCTTGGGCGGAGCACCGACGTGTCCTCACGGCGGCGATAGGCGGAGACCTCTCGCGCCCAGCACTGGTCGCGGCCATGCTGCGGGGCGAGACGGAGTGGGAAGCGGTCGCCTCCTTCTGCGAAGCAGTCATGCTCGCGAAGGAGGAGGCGGGCCGCGTGAGAGAGAGGACAAGGTCCTCCCTCCGCCCCACCCGCGGTGATGGACGCCCACGGCGTCGGACGTCGCAAGACGATCTCCGGCCACCGTAGGCGCGGGCATGCGGGCGGCGAGTAAAGGGCAACTCGCCGCCTGACCATGGACCATGCCCGGGTCGACGGCGCGTCGTGTTCCACGCGCGCCTCAAAGAGCGTCAGCATAATGACGAGGCCCCCTCTCAGAGGGCTAAAGCCTGCCGGGGTCGCGTGTCTTATACCATCACCGTGACCCCGGAACATAAAGGGCTACTGAAGGACACCGTGGATTTTAGTCAGTACAAGTCTGACAGTACCTCTCGCCCTGCCCGGGGTGGGAGGTCTCATTTGATGATTTTACCACGTAAAAAAAAAAAAAAAAGTATTGATCTTGTAGTAACTGACGTTATTTTCCGCAAGTAATATAAAATTACAGCAAGCAGTAAACAACATTTTAAATGTTAAATCGTTCTCGATAAACTTTAAAAAGTTTAGCATGTAATTCGCACTGTAGTATCCGTTTTAAACGAGTAATTTGCAAGGAAAAACACCTCATTATGTCTAGGAGTAATTGCTAGAAAGTCGGGCGTCACTCACATTTGTTTCATTGAGTTTCTCTTCGATGCAATTTTGTTTCAAAATAGTGTAGAGTTAAGTTAAACATTTTTTTTTATGTATGACAAGAAATTATTTATCATCTTAGAACTTGAATTTGCCGGTCATTTTGACAAGAAAAGTATTTTCTTTTTAATTAGTAGTTTTGAAATAAGCATTTCGTACATCAACTGATTTAAGGCCAGTTTTTTTTAATCATTAGCTAAAAACAGATAAGATAAAATACCTATTTATTATTTAACCATTAGTTGAAATATGTACCTATAGCATTTTAACTAACAGTTAGCTTAACTAATGATCAAACAATAACTCTTCCTTAATAAGTTGCCTTTTTTGTAAGTATAAGTACAAGTACCAAAATGTATTTATCAATTTCAAATGTATTTTCATCAATTTCATAGTAGGTAGGTACACTTAAACTGTGTAATTCTACAATATTTCAGTTTCTAGCATAATCATAGAAAGCTACTGTAAGAAATGAATAATTAATTTTCATGATAATACTAAAGTAAAACAAACAGGAGTCTCTCAGCGAAACTTAAACATCAAAGTTTAATTTAAGCACAAAACCGCATTTAGTAGTTAGGTAAATTTTCAGTTTCTTAAGCTTAAATGGGTATCGCGAGTGGTGAAATTTTGCTTCAGAGGGAATAAGTAATAAGCAGGTTTTTTTTTTATTTTGCTGAAGAACAAAAAACTTAGTTAAGTATTTTACTTAGTTGTTTCAAAGAGAGGAAGTGTTTTACACAAGTTATTTACATAATTCAGTTGTACGATTGTATGTAAGTTGCTTAAGTAATTATTTGATTACCTACATAATTTTCATTATTTTGATTACATAACTATAAGAGGTTTAAGACCGCCATGTCTAAGATGGAAATCAATACCTATCCTTCTCAATGAGAGTGTATAAATCCCACAAATATTCATTTAACTTCCTCCCCTTAATTTATAATTAAATAAACCAGTATTATTATTAGTATATCAGTAGTTAATTTATAATTAAATAAAACAGTATTATACCAAACAGTATTTGTACCGTAAAATATATCCGATAATTACAACAAACAACACTCTACAATTTCACCACAACATTAATATCCGCGTTAAACAAATAACGTGATAAAATTAATTTCGTAGCTATTCGGGGCATTTAAACGGGCATATTACAGGCCGAAAATGTCGACTATACGGGAAATTAATTTCACGATCGGTAACAGTAATAACTGCAATGAATCATGGGTGACAATGGCCCAGGCGGCTGTTAAGGTGTTAAATTTTCGGTACAATAGGACCACGGGAACAAATATCACACCACAGCGAATGCTGCTCAAGATTTATGTTCCAAGTTCGTTTGCAATTAGCCAACTAGATTTCTTCGGTGTGAGATGCGGTTGTTTGGCCGTGTATGGTAACCACTTATATTGCAATAGGAATATGGTACGTATAAGTGGAATTGCTGACCGCACTTCCATAATTACGTTTCGAGAATGAGAACACTTATCGTTGAGTGGAATTGTGTGTGTTTGTAACTTTAGGGATTAAGTTCGACATTATTACTTTGGACGCACTTTGAAACTATTTTGAACTACAATTTACATAGCCTGGAAGACGTGTGTCGTTACTGTGGTAGTCCCAAAAAACGATGAAATGTCAATGTGGACTTGTCTAGTCTGATTTTCGGGCTAAAGAAAAGAGAACACAAAGCATTTGGGTGACTTATTTATGAATATCTTAACGACAAGACAAGTACCTCAGGTACACTTCAAAGACATCCCAACTTTAAAGCATTCTACCTCACGCTTCACTTCACAACTACTCCGACACCTATTACACAAACACTTAGCAATAGCAATCTCTTAAAGGCATCTGCGTCTCATGGAAATATCGCAAAGCACTCTGCTCTTAGTGTCGCATAACAGTTCACTTTTACACGAGTTTGGTTCACAAGTGCGAAGCGGGCGCACGTGCTATCACGTTGTAAATGGTTCGAACGTTTTAGGAGCAAACTGCGCACACCTGCGACCGAGCAAAGGGAAGTTTTAATTAGGTAAAAAGTTTGCCAGAATACGTAATAGGGTATCGGTACTTCGGTAGTCTAACGATTTTATGGCCGGTTAAGTAGCTTTTAAGAGGTAAATGATTTTCGAATTTTGGGGAACGCTGACTTCAGTACTTACGGTAATGCTTATGTAAGTACCTTTTAATATTTTACCAGACATTTGAAATTAACTCTTGCTGTAGTTAAAACATGCAAGTTTCAAGTAACATTTCCTTTAAGAACTTCGTAAGCTATTAAAAACCTTTCCCTCAAACTTAGCATTTTGATGAAAAACTCGACAGAACTTGAAAATGTTTATTTCTTCCACAGAAAACCGTCGACGTCGTGGCAAACTTTTAACGAGCACCAATCGAATGCAGACAGTGAAAAAATCGTCCAAACACGGACGCAAAAAGAAACTGAGGTCAGAAATATACAGAAACTGGGAATAAAACAGTTATTACTTGACAAACAAACTTACAGCGCCCTTTAGTTTTCTTCAAGTTCAATCAAAGAGAGCAAACAGTGTTTGTGGTCCAGTATGGGGATGCGAGGGGGATGCAACGGCAGATGACTCACCCGGGGTGGTTAAAATCAATAAGTCGGGGCTACCCGCTCGTGTGTACGGATCAGATTGGCGTAATAACCATTTTTCTGCGTACCGCGTTTTTTTCTCATTACCGGTAATTTTGTAGCTGTTAATTAAGAGTTCATGGAAAATGGGAGCACTTAGGTAATTGAGTGCGAGTGGGATAATTTGTTTTTACAAACATTTATGAAATGACTAACACTTTTATTATTATTTTTATTAACTTGGCCTTATTTTGTGAAATTTTATTCAGGCTAGTGTCCTAAATAGACACAATTTGCATGTCAAACGAGGCTAGAAATTTAATGAGAAAAATCTCGTCACCACCCAAAATAACCAACGTGCAAAGTTCCTAAAAACTCCTGTGTACATTTTCGATTTCACATCAACACAGACGGCTGAGTTAAATATGTATAACGTAGTAAAAGTCCACATAGCCCGAAGGTGTCATTACCATAATAAGCGTCCCGGAAACTGGACAGGGGAGCCTTAGCTCATGGGGTTTGATGGCATTGACATGACGCCTGACTTACGAAGCGTAAGCCGTTTCCTTTATTGGGACCCTGATTGCATATTTTCGAAAATTAGTCGTGACGGACAATTAGGCGGTGATTCGGTGAATAAAATTGTGGTGATTAAAGATTTTGATTTGGAAGAAATAATATGGTGTTACTGTAGTATTTGATTTGGAATGTTGATTAATTGAAATCCAAGTTCTACTGTGTGTTTGTTTCTATGAATCAAACCGCAAATTTCTGGCGGTGGTTTTCAAATAATTTTGATAATCATTTTGGCGCCGAAAGAAAACTTTTGATAAACTTATCTAGTTAGTTTAGAGCTTGGAAAAAAGCTGCTACAGAAACAACAGCTGCAGCCAACGATTCAATAAATACCCGTCACAAAATAAGACCAAATAATCACCGAAAAAATTCACATCCATGAACAATGCAATAAAGAGAAAACGAGCGACGCATCTATCCTCCCTATTGTTGTACTAAATCGATGGCATCCACTGCACCGCATGCAAATTAAACTAGGGATGGCTTTATTTTTTTTTTCACCCAACGATTAAAGTCTGCCCGGACGAGGGAAGGGCGCAGACGAAGTTCCGGACCACCCGATAATCGTTCCGTGTTGACAATGGTAGTAATTATCGCGTATAAAACGCCTAACTTCCGAAGTTTCGAATCAAGTTCCGACTTTTACCGAATACTCCCGATTTGATTGCGAAGTTTATTAAAACTAGTCGAGTGTAATGCGCGCTTTTGTGCTAAGAAGTAGTTTGAAAGCTTTTAAAGTAGGTAATTGCTGTATAACATGATATAAATTGGCAGGCAGAATTTACTCGCCATTAAACAAATATGGAATAAATATAGCTATCGAGTTATTAGAAGCGATCAATGTACCTAAATAACGATACTTAAACAATTTCGTAGACAATTTAACTGCCTTAATTTTATTACCTATCATCAAAGTACTTAAATACTAAAGTGTAGGAAGTCGATAATTTATTCAAAGTATCTTTTTAAAGGCTCATAATTAATAGGTGTGCATTTAGAGTTCAAAATCACGCGACGTCACAATTTTGTCGTTTGTCGTTAAAATGTTTGATAAATGGAAGCGAGCGGGGTTTCATTACGTTATCTATTCATTTGCACGACAAACGAGCCTTTCAGAGACTCGCCAGTTATGTTGAGATTATGTATAAAATATGAACCCTTTTCAATTCTCTGAAAATAAGAGATATAAGCAAAAAAATGACTTATAGAAACTTCAAAAGGTATAGCTTTCAGCGTTGGCATATACTCGTATATCATTTTTTTGGGACACTTCTTTTCATAAAATTATGGCTTTGCAAGTGAATTAGGGTTTTTTTTTCGTGGTAAAATCATCAAATGAGGTCTCCCACCCCGGGCAGGGCGGAAGGGACTGTCAGACTTGTACCGACTAAAACCCACGGTGTCCTTCAATAGCCCTTTATGTTCCGCGGTCACGGTGATGGTATAAGTCCCGCGACCCCGGCAGGCTTTAGCCCTCTGAGAGGGGGCCTCGTCATTATGCTGACGCTCTTTGAGGCGTGCGTGGAACACGACGCGCCGTCGACCCGGGCATGCTCCTTGGTCGGACGACGAGTTGCCCTTTACTCGCTGTCCGCATGCCCAAGTGACTTAGGGCACATCTTAGGGTTACAACAAAAATGAATTCAACCCTCAAAAACCGAAGTCCGTCCAGTAATTACCCGCAAAATAATTAAAAACACCATTACAGACCGTAAATGGTACGGTATATGTTCCCATCCAAAATTCTAAGTCGCACATGTCATTTATGTGCCGCAAAAGGCAGTTAACTTCGGGCCCCCGGTCTAATTTGAGGGTTAATCGGCAGTCCGATGGACCAGTAAGTGTAGTGTAATGAATATTGTGCTTTAGGGTTATCCCTTTACCTTTGGTACGGCACTTGCTAAATGGCCGCTGAAAACAATTGTGTAGACGAATTAGTTTTGTTTTGTTTTAAGTCTACTTCTTCTTTTTCATTATGCCTGAATGAATTCTGAATTCTGCTACGTGTATACGTTTATAATTGCTCGTGACTGTACCCTGTAAGTTTAAGCATAGGTGGTGACTCGTAATTTTTTATATCACTTTTCTCTAGTTATGTCTGGTTTAAATTAAGTCGCATTGATTAGGATTCCCATAGCCAATAGCATCATTTGCTCAAGATGATAATATTGTATCCTGAAAGTACTATTATTTAATATTTTCCAACTATATTCGAATCAGCTTCTAGTAAAAGAGGATGTAGCTGAATACCAGTAGTTTACATGACGCGACTGCGTATTGTCAACAATCAAGAATTAGACAATGGCATATCAATATTGAATAGGTTACTTTCAAGTTTCGTCGTCAACTACATCATCGCTTACTTTAGTGATCAAAGGCGAGTTTAAACCATTCTGTGAGTCCTCCTACCCAGGGCTGGACGGGAGGGACTGTTAGACTTGTAGGTACTAACTAAAATCTACGGTCATCCTTCAATAGCCCTTTATGTACCAGGGCCGCGGTTACCAGGTGAGAGTCACGCGACTCCGGCAGGCTTTGGCCCTCCTATAGGGCCCCGTCAGATTGCTGACAGTTCCTTAAGGCGCGTGTGGAACACATCGTGCCGTCAACCCGGGCATGGTCCATGATCTGACGGCGAGTCACCCATAACTCGCCGCCCGCATGCCCGGTCAAAGGCGAGCCTGTCGTTACATTAAAAAGTCTCTTAAAAAATGTAAATCTAAATAGTACCGCATTACCTTCCTTCCTGAAACCTTTCCAATATAAATGCATATCCCAAGTGCAGTATAACAGTACCATTACTCCCTACATTTTAAACGGGATCCGACGACAATGCAAGGGTTTGGTGGGGCTTCAAGCATTCACAAAGCAACGCCCGCAATTGACTGAGAAGTTTTACACCTCGAGTGGGCGCCCCTGTCACTGTAGTGCGGCTGAGTGCAGCGCCAGGGTTTGTCAACATTGCGGTGGTGGCGCAACAACGACTAATTGTCATTTTAGAGAGAAAACATGAAGCAAGTGTTGAGGATAATGTACTGCGCGTGCGTTTAATGTTTCTTTAATTACGTTTGAGGCTGAAGACGGCGCATACTAAAAAGGTTTTATGTAAAGTGTAAGACGTAGGTATACTTACTGACTGCTTGCTATTTTTAAACAAGGAAAACTGATTGTCTCTCCTCATTTAAGATTTTCTAAATGAACTACGAAAATACGCTACTATTTTCAACAAACGTAAAATATTCCTGCCAAAAAACCGTAAATAACAAGGTAGCATTTTAAAAAACTGGATTTGAGGGTGGGATTTTTGTATACCGTAAATAATTCCAATATAAATGAAGGAACATCAAACGAAATACGCCCCCTCCGTACAAATTCCCTTCTACAACCACAAATTTAATTCTGTATCGACTATTGAAAAATATTGCTTTCATATAACATCACTCTAGTCGCATTCACATGGTAATAGCAGCAAAGTGGAAAAAGTAGACGCTTTCCGGGAACCAACAATATGCATTTCAAATACTACATAAATAAAATGGCTAAATATAATTTCATTTTAAACATTTCACTTCAGAATTTTCCTCCATTTTATTTCATCACTTTACTAAATGCTATCCGATATGCAAATAAAGAATCTAACAAACATGGAAGTAGGAAGTACGGTTTGCGAAAAAGTCTGCGAAACTAAGAACTAAATAGGACTGGTACGGTTCATTAGGCAACATCCGAATGGAATTGCTACTCGTGATTTAAAAGTTTTCTCTCCAGACAGAGAAATAAAAAAGGTTTCGTGAATCTTTTCCTAGGTCGTGGAACTTTAGGGTCAAACCCAGGGAGGAACTTTACTTAAATTGTTTCATATAACCAACATTTACAAAGGAAAACAGCTGCTTCGAAACTGACGGATTTTGGTAAATAAAAATCTAAGACATGTCGCATCAAATTGTTACCGCTTTTTGTACCGTGGCCATTGAAATGAGGCCAATGTCCCAGCTGTGGGAACGTTACTGACTTACAGGCTCATATTGAATTCTAAAGATCTCCTTACCTGACTGAGGCTGTCTCCAAGACTGCCGTCGGCGTCGACAGGCCTGAAGAGCTGGTCTTTGATAGGTAAGTCTCTTGATCTATGCTTTCTTTCTTGGGCTTCCCTCATAGCTTGGGTCTGAAGTCTTTCGAAGAATTCTCTAGGCTTCAGCGGGGGTGGGTCGTCGTCGGGCGGGGGAGGCGGCGGAGGGGGCAGCCTCGTACGCGGTGAACTTCGAAGCAAGGACCTTTCGTCGTCTTCCGTGGAGCGTTCATCGTGATCTGAGTCTGAACTCCTGCTGTCGCGTCTTCTTATGCCTTGGATGTGTGGCTCGAGGAATGTCGCATTTCTGCAACAAGGAATTGAAGCCATTTTAGCATGAGTTACAAGTCTGGCGCGGTGTATCTTCGAAAGATATAACGGACGTTTGACAGTGTATCTATCATACTGCACGTCAATAATCACCATTGACAATAAAAGGCAATCGTAAAAAAAAAACCTCTGTCCTCAAAAATAATAAATAAAGCAGAGCCTCAGCAAATCAGTCGATACTCCACAATTCAAAGCATTAACTCAGCGAAATAAATTCGCTATTACCCATCTAACCGACGCGAATCGATTTCGGCTCATCTAGTTGCAAGCAAACCAACACATGGGGCCGTACTGACCAGACTAAAGGGACATTAACTAAGATTTATTCCCGAGCACGGGGCCCAACGCGTAGGTAGTAATTAAAAAGCTGTGCACGACGTGGTACAGTCAACCACACATTTCTGTTACCAATTTGACACTGGAAATATCCCTATGCTGTGGATTAAAAGTAGTTTCTACGGCTGTTCTAATCAGTTTAGTGTGTAGTTGAGTGTACAACGCAGAGTGCGTCGGACATTCCTTTGAATTACTTACTCAGCAGGATTTTGTAAAGAAGGTTTCGCAATGTTGGACGCGGTTCGATAATTAATACAATTAGGGTTCATTGGGTGGGAAATACTTTTGGGAAGGCCGAATTGAAACTGTTTTTCTGAACGAACATAAATTATTGTTCTTGAAATCACAACCAAGGTTTCCTGAAGTTGGTAGGTATTTGTAATTTTTAACCGACTTCAAAAAAAGGAGAAGGTTCTCGGTGGTAAATTACTAACAACAAGTAACACTTAAGACTCTATTTGAGCAACCCTATTAGAGGCTGAATTTCAAAAATGAAAAAAAAGAAATATTCACATCTAAGTTCATTCTTACAAAGTTGACTTTTGAAGTACCGAAAAAGTAACGTTTGTTTCACATAGGAGTCACACAGTTTCAACTAAAACATTCATCAGACACTCGTTTGAGTTCGGCAATTTAACCCGTCTCAGCCGGTCGGTGTTAAAAACGTTTGTTATAACCCTTCGTCTGATGCGAAGTGACACTCAATTTGTTAAAGCGAATGACGATCACGCCATGTCCAGCGGGTTTTAAAATGGGCAGCGCATGTGTTGATTGTCAATGTTTTGTAATTAGGGACATCGATGAAGATCTTCGATCATTAATAACAACATGAGGATAAAACATTTTTTTAGGGATTTAAAGTAAGCTGAAGTGAGATTATGTTAATCTCAAACTAGGCATAAAGATACTATTAACAGTAAATAATGATAATTATGTAGAAGTTTTTAAACAGTTTTATGTATGCTTCCTAGTGCCCAGTTACGGGGTTGTGGAGGTCAAATAAAATATTAAAATGGCTTCATGTAAAATATTACTATGCAACATTCAGCTGCATCCTGATAGACTGAAAGCCGACCCAAACATAGTTGGGAAAAAAGTTTAGCAGATGATGATGATGATGATGTCAATAACCAAAGCTAGTAGTACTTATTTTATGTAGATAGTAAAATAATCAAATGAGTGGAGAATAGCTAGAGCGGAAGGACTGTCAGACTCTTACTGACTACACATGGGGCCCTATTCCTTGAGTTGTCCTTTACGTTTCAGGGTCACAGTTACCTCGTAAACTTTATTCTCTAAGTAGAATTAACCATTTCGGTTGAATAAGTTAAATTTCAATTAACTAGGAGATTTTGTCAAAAGCTGTGAAACCACTTACGAGGATTCCAATTCAAAGCGATTTTCAACATGTACTGAAATTCAGTGACTCGTTCAAAACCATGAAAAGCTGCGATCGAAACTGAAAGTATACGTGCTGAAACTTTTATGCCAAGCGACACTTTTTGTGCCATCGATGTGCCATTGCGATTTGACACTCAATTTTAGTGCCAACATATGGCGACTAGACGGACCGAGTAACAGCCATGTCGATGTGTTTGTGCGATGAATTTTTGTCTAGCTTTTCGCTTCTCTTTTTTATGTGTGATAGACGACAAAATGATGATCATCACCATAGGCATACGATCTTTCCCTTTCTACTTTATTAAGATTTTTTTTTGTAAGAATCCATTCAAGATGAAGTTGTTTTTGATTTTAGTTTTTTTAAGAAAGGAACTACGAGGCTAACCATGTTCCATTATGTAATGGAAGTCTTAGGGAATTCCATTCCAATCTATAAATATATTAAAAAAATATTTACAGCACCATCACTGCATGTTTAATCCGCTAGTTAGAGTATTCAAAAGTAAAAGACTTATTGTTTTTTAGATACAAAGAAAAAGGCAACACAATTCGGGATAAGGGCTCATGTTGAAAGAATGAAAAGAAAATAATGTTGTCCTAACGCCATTAAAATTACGCCAACACGCGTTCACTATTTTCTCGACTACATAATTGCACCGCGCACTTAAAAACTATCTATTTCAAGAACTAGTTTCAGTAGATAGCAATTAAACATGCATGTGTAATCAATTGGAACCGACGGAAACTCTCCGTCGCTTAGTTTAAAGTTTCCTATTAGATTAGCCAATTAATCCCCTGAATAGTTAATTTAGACTCAAAGCGCATACGTAATAATGTCCTTAATTAATTAGATCGCATTACCTACAACGATTTTAGATTATCATATCTGATAGGAAGTGCTTAGAAATAATGGCTATGATAAGGTGATAACGTTGTCAATTCTTTTGTGATTTAAATAAGTGTACTTATGTAACATGATATGAGTCTAGAACATGCATATGTTTTTAGGAAATCAATAACAATTTAGGCATGCGTTTTCATTGTTAATTTGACGATTCTCAAGTTTGAATGGCCAATGGAAATAAGCATTCAATAATTATTCATTAAATCAATGACTTGATTAAGATCATTACACCAGTATAAGGCTATTTGCGCACTGGTAACTTTATGTCACAGTGACTTTTTGTTTCCTTGACGAGATTTTATAATTATTATGAAAGTGCGCTTCTGATCATGGAGACAAATAGTCCCTAGCGGCCGGCAACTAGCACTTGAATGGTGGTAGTAACAAAAAGTCATCGCCACAAAATTTTACAACAGCGCTAGAGACCTCACATCCAAAATTACTATGAAATACTGACCCTGACATTCTATTTATGGTGGTTTAGTCATCACGTGTAGCTTCATTTGTTAACATCATCACTGCGATTTTAACAGTAATTCAGCAACTCCATCACATCTTTTTGCATTTCACATCAAAAGTTCCGCGACACCCATGTCCCCTTCGTAACAGTGACAAATCAGCATCGCATCACATGTCACCCCCATGGTCATTACGGGCGACTGACGCCGGCAATTCATTAAAACGTCATACTGTCGCCGACACAGGTGTACCGATGAAAACCTTAATTAATTTTAATACCACGTTTCATGTGTGGTGAAGTGTTGGGTTATTTTTGCTCTGTGGGTAGTGCGTTGGCGGAGACTTCTTCGTTGTTTATGAAGTGAAGTGGTTGTATATTTTTCTACCTCGAGATCAACGTCAACTACTTCAACAAACAACATCTAGATTGCTAGAGGGCTAAAACTCTGAGGGTCTCTGGACTATCGGGTAACCGTGGCTCCGAAACGTAAAGGGCTATTGAAGGACATCGTGACTTTTTAGTCAAGACAAGTCTGATAGTTCCCTGCCATCCTGTCCTGGGTGGGAGGACTCATATGATTATTTTACCACAAAAAAAAATATAAAGGTTGCTCGCGCTTTTGTCTAGCGTAAGTTCCTGGATTCCACTCTTTATTTTGGAATGGTAAGGTTTTTCAACCAGATATTTCTTCGATAATCCATAATTAGGTTTCGTGTCCTTTTGACGCCTGACGGAATTACGCTTCCTTCAACAAAACTGCTGAAATGGATACTATAAGTCCAGCTCTACCTAAACTACAAGAATTTTATGTTAATGGTAAGGTTTTTCAAACGAGTGTTAATGGACGGTTTTTGTGTGTCTGGCAAGATCCAACGAAGATCATTAGGACACAATTTGGTCTACCTACGCCTAACTGCTTATAAGCCTTGTGTTTCTAGCCTTCAATATCACGGTTACTGTAAACAAATCAGTTGTATAAGTATTTAGTTAATTCAATAATCTGGTCCTTATTCACTGATTCCTAGGCTCTTCATTTTTTATTCTATAAAATAACATGTCGCTGATTCCGCTACCATTTTTCTTTTGGGGAATTTTACAAAAATCCTAAAAAGATTTTCCGCTACGTTCGTTTTACTCAGCCATTTTTCAGAGGTGGCAAAAATTTCGCTCAATTGTGCCTACAACAGCAAAAAGTATAGATTTTTTGGACACAGGTCGGAAACGGCGGAACTACGAGATTAATGTGAATTCCGTACACGCACTACGGGAAAAATATATATTATTTTTGTTCAGGGATGACACCTGAGTACCTGAATTTAATTATATCAGATGAAATTGTATTATTTTCCTTAACAAGTAAAATGGAATCTTGTTTATTTGTTTACAGAAGAAATATAATTAGAGAGTAGGTATTATAAAAAGTTAACCATTCGTTTATTTGGAATGTTTATAAGGATGTAATATTTATTTAAATATTCATGAGCTGACATAAAGGTGTTTTTTTTTTCGTTTTAATTTAATTTCTCCCTCTTTTTGTTCGTATTTCTTTTTTAGTAGGTAATTTTAACATTAGTGACCACGTCAGTTTAAAAAAAAAAACTAAGAGCCGTTTTTGATCACTGGTGAAGCTAACTAACCATTAGCCAAAATGACAAATAAATATCATATAAACTTTGTTTTACTTAACTGCTGATCCAGCAACAACAACAAAGGTTCGTAGACTAACTAAGCGTTAGTTTTAATTTTCACTTTTGAATAAAACAGACAAAAAAATGTAACAATCCGTTCAATTTGATCTCCTGTCAGCCCTATTCATTCACACCGCATTGTTTGTCATAGCCGCGCCGGGCACAGCCCTAATGGCGGGCTTTTGTTTTTCTTCATTTACTGACCGCCTCTAGGGTACCGCTATTTAGATACAAAAGAACCCAATGCTTGCAGGAACACTCCACTTGATTTAATGTAATAAAGCGGTTAGGAGGAATTTAGTTTTGTTATTTTTTTGTATTAAGTTCCCTGTGTTTACAAAATAGTTGTAAAAGGATTAGGAGAAAAATGGGGTGCATTTAAACATGATTACAGAGCTCACGGCTTCATGTCGTTACATTATGATGAATTTAACCAATAGAACGATGAAAACGTTACTTTTACAAGGGGTGTCAAAATAAATTGTCATGAAAAAATAACGTTTATTTCAGTTTTTATATATGACAAATTCTAAAAGTTCCTAAAACAAGCAAAGCTAAAGAATATAAAACAATACAAATCAATTTCATTCCATATCAAGCCTCAAAAATTTTAATTAATTCCACATTTTTTACTTCCAAATATTTTTTAACATGAAATATTCATCTTAGTATTTTTTAATCGGTAAATATAAACTAGACATTCAATTTTACAAAACAACAATTTTCTAGCATCTAGCCCCACTTTAGAACCGTTCAGGCAACTTTTCCAACTCGCACTGGAAACCCGTAACTTAATCGGGAGTGGGTAGACTCGGTAGATAAAAGTCGGTGCTAATGCTGCATTAAACCTAAGACAGGGCTAACGAGAGTTTATTAGTAACAGAACACTCTCCAACGTAATCTATCTAGTTTAGTGGGAGTGGCTTTACGGTTTTATTTTGTGTGGTCTGGGACTGGTATGGTATTTAGATAGATACCGTAGTGGGTTTAGTTTCATCCTGTGAATTAGTTTTGATATTTTTCAAACTATTTTGGTCCTATAATGTTTTGTTAAGTTTGCCTATAAGTTAATTCATCACGAAAGAAATATGTGAAAATAAGCCACAGATTTTGACTTTTCAATTCAATTCACTTTATTATATCAGATCACATTGATCCATGAATCTTTTGAATTGGTGTTTTTAGTGTAAATTCGCCCCATTCCACACAGATAGCCGAAATATTAAATAATAAAATCCAGCACAAAACTACAGAAACCGAGAACACAATGTGGAAATCTGAACAAAAAGTACTAGGAGAACAGGATCATGGAGGTGTTGGTGCCGCCGTCTTCAGTAAAAAAAATGTGGAATGAAGATATGTGGCAAAGTAATAACAAAATCCAGCTGTGGCGAATTAACTTTGTGGCAAACTTACAACAACCCTTTCTATCTTAATTTCAGGTTTCAATTTTAATTTCTTTACTCTTTAGTGTCCTTATGTAACAGTAGAATATCTTTGTAGCGCTAATAGGAGAACTATACTTTGCAAGCACTTAAGGCTCAACTACACTTAACCATTTATTAAAATAAAACATTCCTCACTACACTACGATCTTTCAAACCACGTTAAATCAGCGATCAAAGCAGGCGACACGTTTTATTGTGCCGCATTTCTGCGTCTATTGAATGGCGTTGCACTGCATCTGTCACAAAGGTTCGTCGTTCACCGTCTCGCGTACTCAATGGATTCCGTTCTGAAACGCGCCTACTAGTGGAACACGATTCAAATGTATTTTAATTTATGCGAGAATGGAACCGTTTTACCTTTGTCGTTGTAATTGTCGGTTAATTTGGGGGCATTCGTCGCCGAGTTGCGTAATTTGGGTGCAGTAGAAAACCTATTGTTTTACTTCATTCATTTTGTGTCATTCATTGTTTAGTTTTGCGTAATTTGACAATTTTTATAGTAGAGTTTTAAACAAATGTGCTATAAGCAGAGATACAGTGGAAATATTGAAGTGATTTTAATAACAACTGCAAGAGCATTCCAATATTTCAAAGTCATGACATTGACTCATGATGATAATTTAATAGGTACTTTCACATTCCCTTAAGGCTCGAATCCATTTGATGCTATTTACAACGCCAAAAAAAACGTATGCGTGTTTGAAGCTATTATTCTGAAACTCCAAAATGATGACCGTATTGCTAGACCCTTATCGCACTTACGAGCAAGAAAGCGATTATTGATCTGTGTCATTAAATAAATAACGCTACTTTTATGTACAATTCTCACACATAAAATCAAAGCAAATAGGGTACATAATAACTTAAAACCAACACACAAAATTAAAAACTTAAAATTAAATTATAACCACAGTAAAAAAACTAAATACCTATGTAGTCCCATGAATCTCACGGCCTATCATCGAGAACCTACAGTAAATGTATCACTAAGCAAAGTTACAGTCCTCAAGTGACGTTGAAGAGGGTACTTGTCTGTGAGTCGATAACGGCCACTCTCTGTTCGATACTCTGTGCCCGATGCCATACACTCGACACTTGACTATTAATCTGTGTGCGATAGCGTAATTAATTCGGCACCTCTTGATAAATGTTGGTGCTGAATGGTGCTGAAAGAATTTTTTGGTATGATTTGATTATGTTATTTCAATAGTTTGTAATATTATTGTATTTTATATTATGTACTTTTATATATTTTTTTATTGTTATTAATGTTTTATTATGTGTTTCGGGAATGAGTATTATTAAATTGTAATTTCATTTCATTTCTTTTTCTCGTATTATCCAGATATATTTTTTTTAATCTTCAACAAATAATAATATGACTTATTTATGACATTTTTAGAATGCTGCTCAAGTGAAATCTTTATGATTATCTGAAAGATTACAATCTGTTAACGTCAAAACAATTTTTCTTTTAAACATTCATGCTTGATGCATCATGAATACAGTCTGCCTACTATAATATGGGCGTTATTTACTCAATCATAAAATACATTATTGCTTTCAGTATAAAAGCAGTGTGAAATAATCCATCAGTTCATTTAAAAATGCAGTCTCATTTTAATAAATGATGTACAATAAACTTATAGCATTCTATAAATTTTTAATTACTGTAGCTGCTCTACCATGCTGCTTTATGTAGCGCATGTATTTTTAAATGAAAAAATATGTACTCACGAAACACATTTAAAAGCTCTTGGACCTCGTTTTTCAGCCTTTTAGCTGAAATGCACTGAAAGTATCGTTTTGTTAAATTGCTGGAGTATTTTTTGTCCTTTTATGTCACCGTCACAAAGAAATTTAAGTTAAAAATATACGCAGGGACTTAAATTAAGCTGGGCTTAAATTAAATTGTGCATAAAATAGAAATGCACACGCTAGCTACTAAGTAGTTTTTTTTATTGTGTTAAAATCATAAAAGGAGTATACCCAGGGTGGGGCGGGAGGCTTTCACATTTGTACGGTGACCCTTCAATAGCCCTTTACCTTACAGGGTCACGGTTAGTAAGTACTATTTACTAGGTTTCGATATTAATAACAACCTTTTATTTCTATTTATTTAAGAAAATTAAAATTTTCAGAATAAAAAATGAATTTTCTAGGCTATTGTTATATTCATGTAATCCATTATATATAACTTTAAAAGAGGCCTGGGCAGAGGCTACGAGTATATGAAAATAGGACATCGTGCTAAATAAGCTTCCTACAAGGAGCGCCACCAATGGCGCTCCTTGTAGGAAGCTTATTTACAGCAGTGGACGATAATACACTGATATGATGAAATAAATGCTCTTTGTGTTTTATTCTTTCAGAATAGTTTAAACCAGTATTTTGTGCAGTGAGTGCATTCATGCCATGCCAAAAAAAAGCAAAAAAAATATAATTAAAGCCTACAGAAAATGACGAAACCTTACAAGTTTGCCACAACGTAATTTCGCAGGTGTGGGTGCCCATGTTTAGTCAGGTTTCTATATGACGTCACAACGTCGGTGCTTCACTAACGCGATTATAACTGTACCGAACTAAAGCTCTAACAGCCATGATGTTACGCCAGCGGCTTTTAGTCTACACCCCTTATATGAACGATGTTTTAGCTCAGCGTTTGAGTGCTTTAAAATTGTTGGCGGTTTAATGTTAGAAATTATTTTGTCGGTGGAAAATGAAAATTTATGAATTTTGTGAAGGGAGAGTTTTGTTAGGTATGCTGCTTCTTTTACAGATAAGCACGAAAGGCATAGCTGCTGGCTATTTGGGGGAGACCTTTGTCCAGCAGTGGGACAGTGAAAAGTGTGAAAGGTGAAAAGTGTTAAATAAAAAATGGAGTTCTAATAACTCGTTAAAGTATATAGTGCCTGCATTGTTTAAGTATATTGATACGTAATTTTAATAAAAACTAGCATGCATAAACATACCTACGTATTTTTTCTAATGTCAGTCAGAATTGAAAAATATTTATTTTTGAATGAAAATGTTCTAAATACTATATACATTAAAGAAGTAAATATAAATTCTAGCAGGAACTTTCAAAATTTAATAACAAAATCTCAAATATTTTCAGTGAAGTAAGTGTGATTATAACAAATAGTATTAGGCACCTACTCGACAAAACCTTGTAAAACATTTACGCACTCCAAAATTCAGCAACCTACTGAAATATCCGGCTCCTAAATAATTATCATGTTACCTACGTCTAGCAAAACTCAACCGCCAGTTGAAACAAAAGGCGGTGTTAACCCTGTTACCGTCTGCGGGCACCGGGTCGGAAAGACCCAGGCCAAAATAATCCGGAGCTGCGTGATAACGCGGGTCCAGATAATGTTTCCAAAGGTGAATTTAGGGCCAAATAATGATATGAGAGGGTTGACGAATAGAATAAAGAGATAATGCGATGTGGTTTTGAGGAAATGGATTTATTATGTTCGGACAAGGTTTGGATGTGTGAATAAACCCGTATTTTCGCTGTGGTAGATATAATGGAATTATTTCAGTATGGCTTTTAAAAAGGGAATGTTCATTTAGAATCAAATCGTTTCCCTAAAATGGCTTTTCTTTCTTTTTAAAAAAAACGTTGCTTCAGATTACGATTTTCTCCTGTATCGTGTGTAGTGTAGTTGTTCAACCCTACAACTACTTGTATGTCATACGAATATTTGTCTCGTGCGCCACGCTGCGCAGCAGGGGCCTAAGTCTACTAATTTATAAACGTTACAATGGTCTCTCAATGGTGTGTTTTTGACAGTTTTTGTATGGCAAATCTGTCAAAAACTTACCATTGAGAGACCATTGTGACGTATATAAATTAGTAGACTTAGGCCCCTGTCCAACTGCTTGGCCACTACACCAACCGTGTCGTCTTTTAATGTCCTAAATGTAAAACGTTTTGACTTTGAAGCTACGTAGGTAATATCTAATTCTTTCTTAAAAATACCCAATGTAAGCAAGCCTTTGCGTGGATAATTTAAAAGCACTTATTATTATTCTAAGCATTGACAAAAGTAGAATGAATGAAAATACACATTATTTAGAATAAACACTGAGTCTCACCTTTACAAAATTACCTACATAGAACTCCAGCGAGATCTTAAACAGTTTTACTCAGACAAGTTGTAGTATTTACTACTTCCTAAGGGTAAAAATTATTCCTAACGGTAGCAAGCCAGTATAACCGTTCAATAACAGTACGTTATCATACATAATACTCAGTTATTATCCGGTTACCAGCAACTATTAATACAGATGAAAGGCTGTCCGGGAAATTTCTACTCATCGACGACGCTTCCACTTTCTTCAGGAAGCCTGAATGAGTAAAAATATTATGTTTATACATTGCCAACTTTGTAGGGAAAGTAAGATGTAATTATAGAACAAATGACGTAATGTAAGATGCAGGTAATCTCATCCCAGATGGTCATCAATCATGTTGTTTGCATAACTTTAGTATGGAAGCTTTGTGTACTTTAATTATGGGTGGAACATTAGTTATACTGGGTGTTGTAATAGCATTTATAAGTTAAATGGAAGACGATAAAATTATGCGATAATTTGGTTTGTTTATGAAAATGAACACAATAGAGTTTTTGAAAATGTCTGTAGTGTTCATGTTCGTTTTTTTAATTTATTTCCCATGTTAACTTCTTTCAGTTCAGAACTTGGGAATTTAACTCGGAATTTCGTGCTGCAGTCACGTTTACGACAATCAACAAAAAAGTGAAGAGACAATGAAATATGTGACAAAATCATCTGTTTAAAAAAAGGAACATTTTGAAATAGGAATAGAAAGCTCTAGAACCGTCTTTCTTTTCTCAAACAAAAAAGCATCGCTGATTTTCTTTCTCCAAAAAGTCTCGTAGCATTGTTAGGGTTGCCCCCTTAAATTAAATTTAAGTAACGCGACCTCCTTTATTTGCAAAAAATGATTTTTTTAGTAGATAAAGTGAATAATTATGCCAGAGTAAGACCTCGTCAGTGCTTCTTAATCCGAAGGCTTAGAAGGAAGGAGGGATGATCAAAGTGAAGCAAAATGGAACATCCCTGCTTTGGTTAATATGTAATGAGAGTCTCGTTTAAATCTCCGTGTTTACATTAATTTAGTGAATATAAATGTTCATTGGAATCCCGCTTTAGAAGTTTGCCTCTGTTTATTTAAGAGGCTTGTATCTCCAGGATTGTTTGATAAATTAAAAGTTAATCAAATTAGCTTTTTATATTCAAACTTAAGATCTTCAAGTTGTTTTCTAAGTTAGTGAAGGGGTTGTCGTGTTGCAGGGGTTGAAGTCAAATGTAAAAAAAAGATAATAACAATTAAAGTCACGCTTGTAATCCTTGAAGGGTTAGGCAGAAGTAGAATTTAATATTGCGGCATTTATGTCCCTTGTAAAAGGGTGCGACCTTTATGTCCCTGACCTGTCACAATCTTAGACTCTCTTGTAGCTTTTGAAAAATTATTTAATAAAAAACTCAATAACACTGATAAACGCATCTTGAGCTTTGGAAGTTGAACCCAGGATATCAAACTTAGCAATCGCGCTTGCGGCAACTCGACCAACGTAGCAGTCAGATGTGGAACTAGAAAACGACTCTAGGAACAGTTTCATTTTAGTCACAAGTCTGACAGTTCCTTTTGTTCCAAGAGGACTACGAGTATGAAAAAAAAAAAAAGTGTACAAAGACCCCAAGAAAACAATTCAAATCCAATTCGACACCAATGCTGCAATAATACATCATCAGCAATGTCAAGTGTACAATTATTGTGGGTATTTGGCAGCATTCGGATTTCAAGCTGGCAGTTGGCACGCCACAACACCTTCGTATGCCATTGCCAATGCCAGGAGTGTCAAAACGTCTCGGAGTTTAGTAAAGTCAACCACACCTTTACACTACGAAAATCAACCTTACTGCTATCAAATACAGTCGTTGTCAATTTGGAATCTGGTACTGTGGCATGTAGTTGATAGTACATTACTGAAATGTTATGCCGTAGTTTGAACTAATCTTTGGATGAACTGTAATGTTAGTTGATGTTACTGTCCCCTGGGTGCAGTGCCAGAGAGCATGGCTCAGTTTTGAACTAATTTGATGAATGCGTCTTATAGAGATGGGAGGAATTGTGTAGATCTCTGTCTTGTTTATGGAAGGTGACAATAGTTATCTCTCAGTGGATATAGAATTAATTTGACCCTTCTTTGGTATAACAGTGAATGAACAAATATTAAAAAAAACAGCCGTCGTAAAAAGAGAAAAAAAAAAGTATTTTAGGCCCACGGTTAAATGCCGAAGATTTTCCCAACATTTTCTTTGAAGATAAAGAACACAGACTCGAGCAAGCAGGAAAATGCAATAATCTCATTCGTTACACTCAATTGAACCTTTTCAAAGTACAACAGAGAGGAGACAGAAGGGACGAGGCTGTCAGTAACGGTAAAGAAAAAAGGTAAACATTTTCCATAGATAAGAACAGTTAAAAGACTAAAACAAAACGCAAGTAATAATTTCAAAGAAAACACTAACAGGAAATCATCACAGTCTACTTGACAGTCTCAAAGTACAGCTAAAGCACAAAATATCATAACAGTTCATAATAAAACACTGCACAAACGGTACTAACGGGTGTTACAATAATCTTTGGAGGAAGTGTAACAGTTTTCATTATATGTGCAGTCTTTTGTATGACCGTTACGAGGCGTATGTGGTGGCGGAGCTCTACTGAGCTTGCAGAGCATGCCCCGACGACTTGATTACAGCTATTTGTTTGCCACGCCTTCAGAACCGCTACGTTGAGAGCGAGCGTCATGTTTGCCGCTCCATATATCATGGGGAGATTGTTTTTTGAATTTTATTTAAAGTTGGAAGAAAATGGTGTTTTGGGAAAATGTGAAAGGGTTTATCTTGTAGCTTGTCGAGTTTCATAAAGTGTTTAAATCTCTGTTTTTACTTAAGCGATAGCAGTGTAGGATGTGCATACAAGTATTATAACAGTAGATATACTTAAATAGTTAAGATGTATGTTATGCAAAGACATATATAACTTATTCTAGCTACAATGGAGAGACGAGGAGAAGCCTTTTAAGCAAATACTAAAACACTAATAAATAAAATTGTTAGTAAAGAAAACAACTAAACAGAAGAATATGCTAACACAGGACAAAATGTGAAAAACAACACGTTTTCAGAGAAACAAGCTGAAGCAGATACAAAAATAAACATTACTCCATATGATATAATACCCTCTTACGTAAGGCTTAACTATGTAGAGGAATAACGGAAATAATTGGGCGTTCTCGGAAAGACTCAGACATGCTTTAATAGTCCTGTTTGCTTTCTATTTCATTATTATGTCTCTATCTCATAATAATAATTTCCTTCTGTAATTCTGTTTCGTAATTGAGACGTGGGCAGTTGTTTTATGGTTATTCATAAGTGAAGCTGTGGCAAGATTTAATTAACTTTCTTTTCGTAAAATTGATTACGGATTTACTGTAACAACTTTTGATGGAGCTTGAATAGCTTCAAAATTTTGTTTCCTTGTCTTATACATATTCCTAGCGCACCTATTAATTTCACTGATGCAAATTTTAGCTGGCTCATCATCATAATCTTTATGATTTTTAATCGATATTTTCTTACATTTTACAAAAACGAAGGCAATACACGAGAGACCTCATCAAAGACACTGGCTACCAATTTCCTTCATAACACTGAATACAGCGTATAAAAGATGGTATTATAGTTTAGTTACGACAAAATCCTTCCTTGAAAACTCCGCTTCCTTGCCTAGACCGTGCTTCCTCTGCAAAATGCAATCACCGTCATGAGAAGCCACTTTCACCCTTACAGCCGTAGAAATAGGGTTGCCGACAGCTGCAGTAGTGAAATTGCTAAGTCCAAATGCTTGAGAATTGGTCTGGGATACGCTTGAAGCATTTACGGTGCATTTTATTGATGCAATAAGTACTTGACGACTCAGTACTGCATCTTCTTGGTCTACGCTTTTTACTAAATTATATTGAAGTTGTGATTTAAAGGTTTTATTTTACTGGAAGTCTTATGAATTTAGGTATCATATCGTTTTCGTCTGCGAGTATTTTAAAGTGATCTTTTTGTTTTCTTGTTTGACACTTAAAAGATGATGATTGGTTAGTTCAATTATTTTATGGATAAGCTTAATTACTCCTCTTGGAAAATCTCTATTAACTTCAACTTCATGCTGTTAAATCTTTAAAATCTGTTCTCCAACATCTTTTTTATTATAAAACTTTTCACTGAAAGCTTTACCGAATACAAGCACATGAGGAAATATGAAATTTTTCGAAGAAAATTCTAAAAGCACTGGAAGCCCATTCACTTTATTAAAATATTCTTCCAAACCACACTGCGGAGCTCTCTGGTCCACCACATTTTGCATACGCTGTATGGACGTCGCCTTCGCATAATGCTCTTACTAGAGAGTATTTATTGGCTTTATGATATTAATGTTTTCGGTTTATATGTTTCAGATGGAAAGTCTGTATATATCAAAGGTTCTGTATTAATTAAAACGAGTTTAAGTGCTAATAGATAATGATCTATTAGCACAACAACATTTTTAAATACATTCACAATTAAACGACGTGGAAGGACCAAAAAGGTACTAATTAAGCTTAAAATTGGCTACTGGCTGAAAAGAAAACAATTACCAACCAATAGAGAAAACGTAACAAGGAAGATTCTAAAAAAAATACTTCCTTCTAAAATTCTAAATTCAAATTAGTTATTATAACGGTCATTGAAATTCGGCGCGCATTGCGCTTTATCGCTCGCTATTTATAAGGTCTATGCATTAGGAAGCACGTGATGCCAGCATCGTTTAATTAAAAACAAGCCTAACGCGGTTTTGGCTGCGGGTTCTGCATTAAACGCAGTTTAGTGCAAACAAAATAACGTAAAATTTCTGTAGGGGAGTCATTTCAATTACATGAAAACTAACTATTAACATATTTAGACACAATAACACAGTTTTTTTTCTATCTACTAGTTGTATGGTAAAAAATCCGAAATCTTGTGTTTTGGCTTCCGTAGTAGGCAGGATGTGACTTTTAAGTTAGTTACTTTAGGTAAAACCCACCTTTAGATTTTCCATCTAGAATAAATGGTTGAACTTTATACTGCAAAATGATACATAATGGACAAAAAAACAGGATACACAAAACAGTTTGTAATATTTTTTTTTTCAACTTCCTGTCATCACTGTCCTGTCAACGTCCAAACTAGGGTGAGAACATATCACCAACGCATTTAAGTCTAAACAATTAAGCTACCGAAAAAACCGTTACAAAACAACATGCGTGTACTAAACAAACACTCTCATTTCGTACACATCCTGGGAACGTATAGAAATCTAGATTAGATGGCTAACATCTGCGTACTGTGTCATAGTACTATTAGGAAGCTAAAATAGTTAGCCACATTCGGGGAACACATGTTACAACACCGGTTCCTATTTAGAATGTTCTGGAAGTTGTTGCTTTGAGTTTGGTTTCGGTTATGGACATAAATTTTAGTTCATTAGGGGTTTTAGTTTGTCCTGAGACTAATTTATGAGTGTGTGAAAGTATGTGTTAGATTATGAAGATGTTTTGAAGAAGTTTGCTTGAGTAAATAATTTAGGGTGAAATTTTGAGATAGGAGTCAGAATAAGTTGGAGAATTTACTCCACCCTGTTTTTGGGAAGTTCCTGTAAGAGCGAACGGGCCATATATGCCGTAGGCTCGTTGGAAGATGGGGCAGGAAAGCTGCTGCTGGAGTGGACACCACGAACGGGATAGACGAATGTAGGGAGACAACCGACTAGATGGACAGACTATCTTGGTAAAGTGGTCGGAAGAAACTGGATAGACATAACACAAAACCGCCAGAATTAGAAAGATTTGGAAGAGACCTAAACTCAGCATTGGATGATTAAAGGTTGACGAAGAAGAAGAAATTTTCTAATTTATAAAACTTATAATCATTATTTTCATTTTTTTATGAGCCTTAAAATCATCTAATGAAATCTCCCGCGCTGGGTTGAACCGTCAAAAATATACCTTCTTTATCTAAATTAAACCGTATTGAACCGTATCAAACATATGGCATCCAGTCTCCAAGCTCCATTATAAAGAGAATATTTCTCCAGCGCCACAGGGAATAGCCCCTGATATAATTCAATGACGTCACATAAATCATATGATACCTGAATTTACCGCAGACGTGGTCAAAGGCGAGGTATGAACTATACAAGTACCTTTAATAGTCCGGTAAGTGTTTTATGTAGTGAAAGAGACCGTTTTCAGGAATTTTAGAGGAATTGTTAAAATAAGGATTTATTAGTCAATATTTAATCCTAAAGTATTGTGAGTCAGTAAATAAAACTAGGAAGTTAAATAGTTTCGTGTTAATGGTGGTGTTTCTGATTTATTTTCGACAATTTCCCTTGGATAGTTAGGAGAGCGGATATATTTAGCTATCCCTAATTGGTATTATGCGGGCATTTGGATTTAATTTAGGAAGCGATTTCTTTGGTAGTGTGAATTAGACTGTGAATCATATAAAATTTACTTCTTATCTTCGTAGCTTTATACTCCTTCACATTTTTTTGCAATAATATAAAGTTATAGGTAGGTATTGTTTTAATTATTATTTTGCAATCCATTCAATAATAGACATCGTAAAGTATAAATCTCGGGCTAAATCTCGGGCGAAACTTATACTGCAAGTAAATAAAGAAAGATACCGCTGAAAATAACTTTTCATAAATGTAAGTCCTTTTTTTTTGTTAACCTATATTGTCCCACTGCTGAGCAAAGGTCTCCCCCATAACCTTCCACTCTTCTCTTTGTGCGGCTGTCTTCTCTAAGTCCTTAAAACAGTTAAATGTAGGTAATATATTTTTTTTGTAATTTCGTTAGTTATTCTGCCGAGAATCGGCCTCTCATCTTGTCACCTATAAATGACTTTAAGCGATGTCATAATTCCAACAGCCGATGTTTCCGTTGATTTGAAATCTTACTAACATGTTCCCGTTAAATTGTCAGTCGTGGTGGCAACATCAAAGTCGTTGCTTCCTGACTAAGAACATAAATCTTGCTGATTGCTAGAAGAGACATTGTAGGAATAAATCAATTTTGAAATAAACAAAATGAATTAAATAAGATGAAAAATATTTTAATGAGTGAGGAGTACAGTCAGATTAATTATGTACATGTAGAGAGGGCACCATGAAAAAAGGCCCGAGAAAAATATGTGGTACTGTTTTTTAATGCAATGTAAGGGCGTTCGCTCACCGCGAGCTTTCACATGTAATGTAACGTTACAGATTCGAACATTCAAAGACAATAGAGCATCAAATTCCGCACTTTATGTTTCAGGTGAATGCTCGCGGGGCTAACGCCAAAAGGTAGTGGTGCGGATTCTAGGTTTGACAAGCTATTTTCAAAATCAGAAGATGTCGTGTAAAATGAAGCTTAGGGCTCCAGGCCTGCAGGCTCCAGAGTGGTAATATCTGCGTCACGATTAAAGTACTTTTGACCCGACGCTGGGTCTGTCATTACATCAAATTGCAAAAAGTAGTACCACGAATTTTTCGCAGGCCATGAGTAGTGGCGTGGAGTCAAACAGTATTGGTTAATTACGTCACATTGCATGTTCGTATTTAGATTTCGCTTTCTGGTAACGATTAAATGGTCAGATGATAACATTGTGTTTTAATTTCAATGTAGATGTCCTTCAATCGAAATGTATGTAATCTCCATAGATATTATGGAAAGAAACATATTGATTGTATGCGATAAACAAACGGGACAATCGGCCATTGTCACAACTGGGTCAAACGCGAGATAACGCACGTATTAGCGTGGCCCAATTTGATTGATCAAACTGCATTGCGTCATACAATGTATATTAGCCTTAATTTCTAATTTGCTATGACTTATTAAAGGCCAGCTGTTATTATAAGCATGGGACTAACGTTAGCCTTTATGAAATAAACACCGATTACTTAGTCATCTGTAGTAGATGCATTGCCACATGGTATGAGTTTTTTTTTTGCAAAATGTTGTTGTTTGTTATTTCCGTTTCTAGTGAATTGAAGCAATTTTAAGACACATTACCGCTACAATTCATCACCACCGGGACTTATTTCTATCACCGTGACCCCGGAACATAAAGGGCTATTGAAGGACTCCGTGGATTTTTGTCAGTACAAGTCTGACAGTCCCTCCCGCCCTGCCCGGGATTGGAGGACTCATTTGATGATTTTACCACGCTAAAAAAAAAGCGTGTTCATTTAAACAAAATGTTACTTTCATGTTTTCTTACACTTAAATTTCGTCTCTGTCATAAAGAAATCGAACATTGTTCAATTTCATTAATTTTAAAATCAAACGACATTTCTTCTTCTTTTATTTCCACGCTGGCAAACCAATTCAATTTACAAAATCTTCCCTCTTTTTAAACAAAAGTAAACACACAAAACCCGCCGTCCACTCCAAATCAAAGTAATTTACAACCCTCGAAAAAACATGACCTGTAACTTTCGCCTCTTGACCAACAAAACTTAAGGGCGAAAACCTTTCCACGAACGAAGATTAATACGTTTCGAAGGCAGATGTCTGAAGACCGAAGGGGTGTCCCCCAAGGCTGCGTCAATGCTTCACACTACATAAAGCGTTCGGCGTCACTGCACATCCGTAATGTCTTCGCTTCCTCAATCCTTACCTTTCTTGGATGAAGAGATTCTGATGTGACAAAGGATTTAGAATGGAATTTGAATTTATTCGCTCGTATCTTTGGGAGTTGTGATCTGTTTACTGATTAGCTTTGGACGTGAAAAGTTAAATTGTTCTGTGGAAAAGTTTGCGATTGGCTGGTTATTCGATTTTGAATTGGATTTGTCGATTCCACGAATATAATATAGAGAGAGTTTCAATAAGAATATTTACTTGACTTATTTCATCCCAAGTAGTTAGATTGTTAGTAAAGGGGCTATTTTACACCTTCGTAAATACAGGATTCGATATTTAGGACACGATTTAGGGTAGTCGCCAGAACTTGCGATAACACGTACTAAATCGTGTCCTAATTAGGATGCTTCTCATCTTAAATGCGATTACACTTTCCTGAATTCAGGAAGTCCTATAGATCGGATCCTGAATTAAGGAAGGTCTACCGCCTTTATTCTTTTTAAGGACACGTAACACACTAGATATAGAAAGAGTAGGCTTGGGCGTTGAAAACACAGTTTGGGAAAGAGATTGGTCCAGAAATAAACTACAATAGGCTGAACTCCTTGATTTAATTGCAAAATTCTACAATTTGCAGTAAAAATCATGCAATATATTCTCTATTCCTGACTTACTTGCGCTGGTTATACACAATTTCTATAACACATCATTTTTCTCCCATTTACTCTTCCAAATCGTCATTGAACTAGAAACTCTCCGCCCCACAGTTACAAGGAGAATAGAAAAACACTTTGCAGTCATTTCCTTTGCGAGATGTACTGTGAGGGGATTCATTATCAACCCCCGACAAATCCCCGGCTTTCTTAGGGGACATAGAGTACGAAACAATCGTGTGGAGGAAATGCTCTCATTATACTTTTTGTGGAAAATGTGCCTAGTGAATGGTGAAATAGCTATATTTATATTTTTTAAATCAGTGACCATGGTTTGACGATTTTTGAAAGCATTTAAAGTTGGTAAGTAGAATAAATGGTAATAAATCGTGTACAAACTGTAATCATTGGAAACATTTATAATTTATTCTAAATTTATGTTTTATTATTATAGATGCTGCTCTCCCCCGCTCCTTCAATATTATTTTCTGATGCATTTTGTTGCGGGATTCATAGAGTTAGATTTATCCTCTGAGACTTTGTAGCGCTGGGCGCATTTCTGGTGGTTGCCACTGTTGATTCTGGTATCCAGAAGTTGCAGTAGCTTCAGAATATTGCAGTTAGATTGCTAGCTGGCCCATCACTCTAACACTTACTGTAATTCTGAGTGTTCCTTATTTATAAAGCAACGTATTCTATTTATTTGCCATCGAATCAATTAACTAAACCAAACATTGCTCCCTCCTTCAAATTAGTTCAAGTGTTTTTCTTCCCAATAAGGCGTATCTAAAAGCTTCGTGGCTCAAGCCATGACTTAGGGTAAGGGCACACGTGCGGATGTTTTAAGGTATACTCTAATAGGCTTTGGGTTGAATAGACTGGCTGGATTGTGGATCCAAGTGGTTTTAAGGTATGTTGACTTAATGAAATGTACGTTTTACCTTTTCTCGGCTAATGTGCAACGAGCCGAATTTGTTTGATAAAGGATTTCGTAATTTTGGGGGACTTTGTGTGGATATGTGGTTGTTGGTTTATTTGATAGAAATTGGGGAAGTTAAGGATTTTTGGAGTTATGTCTAATTGGAGGGTTAGGGGTTAAGGAGCAGCCTTTGAAATCTACCTTTCAAAAATATTAATTTAAATTCACTAACAGATAATGCAATGCATGTTTTTTTTCTCAAGGGTTATTTATTATGAAAATAAGCACTAAAACTTACTGTATGTACAAATATATCTTCATTGGTTTCATAACGGGTGGAAGTTAACACAAGAACGAAATTTTCATAACTTTTGTCTATGAGAAATCCAATATGATTTGAGATATACTGCGAAATGTTCATTCCTACTAATATATTTATTCAGGTATTACCATTATATTATGCAAAATGCTTCTTAACAATTTTAATCGCTACAAGGACGCCTACAATCAGCATTCCTTTGGGATCTGATCCTAATTATGGTGTCTGACAGCCATATTGGTTATCGTAATAAGTTGTTATATCCATACACTTGGGGATACTCCCGGTCTGATCGCTTAGCCGCCTTTTACGACACCCATGGGATGTGATTAGATGATATAGGATTTCTTCCCGTGTTTCAATTTTGTTTGTTTTTTTACGATGACCACTGGTTTTATTTTTAATTTTACTGGTCATTGTATTCCCGTATTTGATCAGAAGCCATCTTCTCAAAAAACAAAGCCATGTTATTAGGAGTGGGACAACACCAACCATCAGAGGTCCAACACTGGTTTCATATAACTGAAAGATAACCTCAAAACGAAACGAAACATTGTTATTTTTATCTTAAAATCGTTGATTTACTTTTCATTGCGTTACGCTGTGTGTTGCACTTTTGACATATGAATAGTTTTTCCAAAAATAAAAAAAAGTAAAAAAAAGGCCACGTGGACGTTAAGGTGGTTGGGAAGAAGCCTTTATTCAGTGCTGTATTTTGAATTACAAAGATATTATTATATTTTACGTAACACCTCTATATTAGCTCTCACAACCCTTAGTTCGTATTTCCGAAGATGCACGATGATTGCCCAAGCGTACAACATTTTTATATAACTCTATCACAATCAATCAATATCTAAAACTAGGGGAAGACCCAATGATCCAATAAAAACACGGTAAGTTCGTCGCCACTACGATTTGTTCCGAAAAAGCTAAAATGATTTTTATGATGTCATAAACTAGATGGCTATAAAACGGGGTTCATTGTATTTCTATGTATTAGGGTTGTCAACCTCCCAGTATTATTGGGATACTTAATATTTTACATGTTATTTAATACTGGGCTATGTTTCCGCCAACATTAAGTACAATTTTTTTTTTTCTAAAAACGTTGCCCTACACTAGGAATTAATACAAAAGCGAACAGTAAGAAGTCAAGCCAGTAAAAAGAATAATTATTTCTGGCTTAACATGCTTATGCTTCCAATTATTTTGGGTCACCATTGTGTCACCCTATTTAAATGTTATTGTATTTGTATGATGACCATGATAGACAGTATTCTATCCATTAATCCATTTCGATTTTAAACAATCAAGTATTTTTGTTGACTATCTCATAGAACTTTTCTATTATGTAAAGAAGAGATGTCCGGATTTTGTGGCTTCTATTTCCATTTCTAAAGGACACAAGTCGACCGCAGAAGGATTCAAGGAATTTAGAATGTTCCCAACTCGTCCCCTCAACCGCAAATGGAAACTGCAATTTTAATCCGTTCCCTTGGTTTAATCCATTCTCCTGGTCAGTCCACTCCGTCCTAAGTTAAAATGTATTTATAAATCAGTTAATATATCAGTTTGCTGTTACAATGTTCTTTGTTATTGTGCTTTTATAAAGCAACTTTTTTTTTAAATTTACCAATATCATTCTGTGCCCTGAAGCCTATGAAGTCAAAAAGTGCCTTTCCATCGCAACACTCAAGAGAGGGAGAGGGAGAACTTTACAAACATGGCTAACGACTTTCCAGAAGAACATGTAGATGCTAAACCTGGCGAAAGAAGATGCCGAAAACCGCGTAAATGGCGACGAATGATAAGGAAAGCCGACCCCGAATAACGGGATGTGGCGAGGCAGAATAAGAAGAAGATCATTCTTCCACTTTTGAACAAAAGTTTCATTAACAAAAAACGGTTTGTTTATATTTCAGATTGATCTGACAGGAGAGTCTAGCCGCAAATGAGGTAATTTCGTTGCATTGCATTGGACTCATTTCAAGTTTCATTAAAATTTGATGGACCGTGTCTGTGTAGTTTTGTTGATTACCCAAATTATGATCTAATGTCCAGTCTGCAGGAAACAACAACTCAATAACTAAATGTAATTCAAACCTATGTAATCCTATGTTTTTGTTTCCTAGATTTGAACCAAACTAACATACTCATTGCAAGTTTAATAAAAGCTCGCCAAAATACATATAGTCTTTTTGTAAATATTATCAACCTTTATAGGGCAGAACAAACTTGAAATAACAAAAAAGAAATCAGTACCCCTAGCACGAGTTTTCACTATTTTACTTTACACAGTTTTTCCAGTATTTACAGCGTTTCTTGTATGAAAATATGGAACAGCGCCTCTGGTGTGCGAAGAAGGAATCAATTTTTTCCTTGAAAATTGTCAATTTGAAGTCGTCAAAGTTCCAGTTTACTTTACGTCTCAAATACTGAAAACTCGTGCTGGCGGTACTGGTTGTCAGAAGTCAATGTTTTATATAACTGAAAATACCTATAGATTTTGTAAATGTGGTTTAAATAACCTTGTTTATATACTTAATAATTGATAGTATATTTAAATGAAAGCAACAAAAGACAATAAATACATTTATATTATTTCAAACAGTCAACGATAACCCTAAAATATTAAGCTATAAAGCTTTACAGTCGATGTCTCGAATCTAGTGCGGATATATTTAGACATTCCCTTCCTAGTACAGTAAAATGTTGCTTCTCATAACCTATAAACGGTCGTTAAACCTTACATAATCCTGAGAAGTAAACATTATAAACAGCGAATGCTTTAATATTAGCATTTATTTGTTTATGTTTAAAAGGAAACTTATTGAAGTTGCAATTGCTTTTAGTATCTCTACCTAATTGTTCGATACCGTGCAACTAAGTAAATTACTGTTATTGTTTTGGAGTAGGTTGATACACAGTAGATTATTTTTTTGGGGATCAACCCACCACACCATCCCCAAACCACTGCAACTCCTGAAAGCCAAAATCAACAGTGGCAACCACCAGAAAAGCGCCGAGACAATGAAGCTCGACGTGTCCCGGAGAATGGATCTTGCAATTAAATTAATCAGAAAAGAATAGTGGAGGAGTAGGAAAAATATGTTTCCGCTTCCCTCCATACAAGCAGGAGACAGAACAAAACATGGCCGTGCACTATTTACATGAACCCTTTCGAGTCACTTTTGATTATAATCTACAGAAGATATTAGATAAACCAACTCTTTTTATAATAAACTGTAATGGATTTACTTTAATTTTACGTAGTAAGTAATCACAATCAAATAAGTCGTCCCACCCAGGACGAGGCGGGTGGGACTGTCAGACTCCTACTGACTACAACCCACGGTATCCTTCAATAGACATTAACGTTACGGGGTGACAATTACCTGATAAGAAAGTCCCGTGACCCCGGCAGGCTTTGACCTTCTAAGGTCCAGTTAGACTAAGGTTTCAGTTCGTCAGTATTCAACTTTCCATCTTAGGAACATCTACTCTGCCTAAAAAACATTTTCATTTCTATATTCAAGACATTACATAAAAAATATTGCTTCCTAGAATTGCTGTCTCAATAAAATATTAAACAAGGCCTAGAAAACATAATAAGACGCAATAACAAATGGCTTGCTACTGGCACTAAAGCTAAATGGAAACTGTCTCATGTACACATCAAGCTATGCAAAACCAGTATTAGCTGACCGTTCATTGTGTGTAAAAATCGTACGAAGCGAGACCAAGGCAAACTGGTTTTGTATAGCTTGATGCTGTGTGTACTGGAATATGTAGTGGGCGAGGAGACAATCTATTCTTCATTCCCACCGGACATTCGCTGTCTTAGCGCTCGGAGTTAAATATTCATCATTTTAATGTAACATTCGCGTTACATTTTCCGTCTTATGTTTCGAGACAAAGTGGATTCTGATGAGACAGACTAAGAAAATACCTAAGTGAACTAGAAGAGTCGAGGGACTATACTAATAACGTGACCCAGGGACGAAAAGGGCTATTGAAGGACACCGTGTATTTTAGTCAGTACAAGTCTGACAGTCCCGCCTGCCCTGTCCTGGGAGGACTTATTTGATGATTTTAGCACGCTAAAACAAAAGTGAACTGGAAGAATTAATGTCTCAAAAAAGCGTAATCTGTAAAAGTTAAATCTGAATTATTTGCAATCAGAAAATGAAGATGTCGGTCTGTTCGTTAATGATAGTAATTAATCTATGATAGGGGTTTTCGCTCTAACCAAATAGGGGTTAGAATCCTGCATCGATCTTTGGTTTGGAATCTCGGAAGCGTAGTATTCTCTCATTTTTAGGGTATCGTACCCAAAGGGTAAAAGGACACCCGGCTATTACTAAGACTCTGCTGTCCGTCTTTCTGTCACCGGGCTGTATCTCATGAGCCATGATAGCTTAATTAGACAGTTGAAATTTTCACAGATGATGTATTCCTGTTGATGATGTATAACAAGAAATGCTGAGAGCTCCCATACAACAAACAAGATAATTTTTCCGTTTTTTTAGAATAATAATTAATGCACTTTTACAAAATTACTCCGACTCGCACTTGGCCGGTTTTTCAAATTATTTTGTAACTATACTACATAAGCTCATTTTATCTACTTGTATCATGAATCATCTGCTCTAAACACAACAGATCAATAACTCCATTCATCCAAAAAGCAACTTCAAACGGCAAACACTCACCAATCCGTCAGTTTTATACCACAGTTTATTCCGCTCCGTGACTTTGTCGCACATAGTGCACCGCAATGTGGCCAATGTGCCCACTGACAACCCTCTCTCCGCTGTGTGAAAAATGCACGACTGAAAAATGCAAGGCTTCATACATTACTCTTTTCCCGGCGTCGCTTTTCAAAGGACGTGAGGCCGAATATGCAATGCAATGCATACGTGAATACACACTGTATTTTCACGCTTTTGTATGCAGTGAAAGTTTCTGAATTGTCTTGCAAAGGTACCTACCTATCTACTCAGTTTCATGTCATATGTCGTAAGTTTCGTAAGCCGTGTTGCGCTAACCTATGCTGTTTGCTTATGTCGACTAAAATAAATTTGATAGTCTAGAAGATTTGTGTTATTTAGTTTTCTCCGTCTGAGTCGGTCATAAATTTTGCTTGGCTCATTTGAAGGCGCTTAAATATGCATGGCTACTCTCTGCAGTAGAGTGAGTCTTTCCAAATCAGTTAGGGACATGCAATTCAGTTGTTTTATTTCGACGATAGCATAGAACAAACGGCTAGAGTCCGCGCTTCGATTATTACATGAAATTGCATTTTAAAAATGTAGTACCTCGAATTTTCCACAAGTAGTGGTGCGGACTCTATCTACAAAATCACATTTTTTCCGAAGAACGTTGTGATGGGTCGCGATTTCATAAAATAGACTAAGTTGGCTTTTCTTCAAATAAGTGAAAAATATATTATTATCAGAAAAAGAACACTGGATAAAATAAAGAATTCTGTATTCAATGACGAGTATGTGAATAGGATCGTTTTTTTGAAAAATGCAGTTGTTGTTCTTCATTGCAGTCGATTTATATCCAAATAGCTTCTCCTTCTATAAAACTAGGTTTGATGAGATTATAAGTAGGTAGTCCTTGCCCGATGTAGCAATTTCCTTTCCCGCCCGTTTTTATACCGTACTTCACTTGAAAGTGGTACTTACAAAAACGTGTTTGATGCTAATGCTAAGACAATATTGCATAAGTTGCAAACCTGTTACTTATGAGTGCCATCAAGTTATATGTCTTCCTGCTAACATAGAAAGAAAATCTATTTATAAAGGGAAGCGTAACAGTATAATCAGCATATCAGGTTCTAATTGCTAGGACACTTGCTCTCAGTTGTACACACCCTGGCTTCGCTCAGGAATTAGAAAATTAGAGAAAGCCTCTCTGAAAATACTTATAGCGCTATACATATGAAACAATGATTTCTAAGTATTTTAGTTGATTAATTGTATCATGCATTTTCATTATCCTGTCAGTGTTAATAAAGCCCCATTTAGGAACACCACAGGCCTATGACATGGCGTTTTTCCTCACGATGCGAGTGATTTCCAAGATAAACTTAGAAATTACTGAAAAGCACATAGTATTGTATACTTGCCTAGGTTTGAACACATAACTTCATCCATGAGAAAAGAGGTGTTAACCTCTGGTCCATCACCACCAGTTTAGATTAAACCGAGTCATTGTTTACCCAAACCCAACAAAGCAACAAGCGGGACAAAATATCCATCACAATATTAACCCCTAACAAATTCAAACATCAACCCACAAAAGCCGAGTTTATCAAAAGTGTCCACTTCCGCATAAAACGCGTGTACAATTTGGTCGTTCCAATAAAGTCAAATGTTTATATTTAGCCCCTATATAAATAGTGGTGGAATTTATACCCAGGGAGGCACGCGGCCGGCGCACTGGGCTCGAATGAATTGCCCCCAAAATATTTGTCTGTCGTGATGTTGGCTGGACGCCAGTGGGATCACTTTCGGCAAACTAGATAAAGATAAAATATTACAGCTAAGTCTGGTTTGGAAAGGTATGCGTTTAGGCGCCTGGTGACTCACTTGTTGGTGTTCGAATTCGTTTAGACGCACAGACAGACATAATTGCGTTGTTTATTGCCTTGATAATGTGTTGATGGATATGATGAGCCTCATGTTCGTTAGGGATGGCTGAATTATTTTTGTTTTTAATTTATTTGAAAGGGCTGGGTTTAATCGGAAAATATGGTTTGCTGTGGATGTGATTAATGAGGTGAAAAATTTATGTAATGCTGTACCAACATCATTACATTGATATTGGTAGGTATAGTGGTAGAAAAATAATTAGGGATACTGGGTTTTAATATAAAATAAATTCAATATTTTCAAACTAATGAAACATTATTTTGGTAAAACGATTATCTTTTTTACATAATATTCCTGAACACAGGAAAACTGAATGAACACCTATATTGTAAGTCACAGAAAAAACTTTGGTTTATGAGGTTACTCACAAACATTGCGTGTGATACAACTCTAAGAGCTCAACCACACTGCGAGGCTAGCGCGATGGCGATGGCGGGCGCGGAAATATCAAAAACCAGCTGTAGGCAGCGGCTTCACCCGCTACAACTCAAAAAATATCACATAGGGACATAAATTCGAGATAACTATCTATGAGTAAATCCAGATTACAAACTGTCTGTGTACGTAATTTTAAGCAACTCTGTTCAGGAGTTTTTTTAATGAAAGAGTATCAAACTTCCATAAGTCCTCATAAACTTTCACGTTTGTAATATTAGGAAGGATTAGCGGGTTATGATAGGATAATGACACCGAGTGTATAAAAGCTGCCAACACTGATGAGATTTAATTTATGTCCTGGTATACAAATGGCCCTGAATTGGAAGCTGAATAGTACAAAATTAAAACCTTATGTTGCAACACCTGAAGTTGCCCCAACAAAAACAATATGCTCGCTTGTCACTATTGACAGCGATCGCGCCCGCCACCATACCCGCTTCCGCGCTCGCAATAGGCCTAGGCCGCCGCCGCTTCACTATGGCCACACACTAATAGATTCCAAGAACAATGACTTTGATACTACGCTTGCAAATTACGCTGTCATTAAGTAATTTAAAGTTACATTACCTAGTGTTCCGTAATAGTTGTGTGTCATTGCTCTAACTAAAAAATTCGTGAATTTGATCAAACTTTTTCTGGGAAAAACTTGACTGTATTACGGAAATATCTGTATGAAAATGTTAATACACACACTTTATTGTGAAAATTCAATCATTGAATCATCATCATCATCAGCCTATAACGTTCCCACTGCTGGGACACAGGCCTCCTCTCTTGGGAGAGGGAGTGGGCCATAATCCACCACGCGGGCCCGGTGCGGGTTGGCAGATGTCACATGTCTTCGAATTTGATGGTTCTAGGACATGCCGGTTTCCTCACGATGTTTTCCTTCACCGTTTTGAGAGCAGTGGTGATGAAAGAAATTACACAAAGTAATGCGCCAGGCTGGTTTCGAACCTACGACCTACAACTCGTAAGTCGGGGCCGATACCACTGGGCCACCACTGCTCCCTCGGCAATCATTGAATGAGTCTTCTCAAACTAGATGGAGCAGAAAGGACTGACAGACTCATAATGACTAAAAACCACATTGTTAACTTAAATAGGACCCCGGAACATTTACAGCAAACGGATAACCTTGAATTTGTTTTTACTGAATTCTAAATAAATTAGGTGGGTTAGAAAATAGCTAACTCCGTTCCGACACTAACTATTATTTTGTTGAAAGTCTCGTGAAAGCTGAATAGACATTTATTAGTCTAGCTGAAAACAAATAAGTACTACAAATTTACCCAGAATGAAAGATTACGACATAACACGCCCCAACTCTTTAACAACTACATAAATAACTTTATTACGTACAAAGACAATAAATTAACTAATAGAACAATATTAAATATCCTTGTGAGTCTCGTATTTCAAAGCTGAAATGCGTTTGCATTTTCCATAGAGTAGGAAATATATTTTTCTACTGTACTTTTTAAAATCATCAGATGAGTCCTCCCACCCCGGGCAGGGCGGGAGGGACTGTCAGACTTGTACTAAAATCCACGGTGTTCTTCAATAGCCCTTTATGTTCCGGGGTCACGGTGATGGTATAAGTCCCGCGACCCCGGCAGGCTTTAGCCCTCTGAGAGGGGGCCTCGTCATTATGCTGACGCTCTTTGAGGCGCGACGTCTGACGCCGTGGGCGTCCACCACCGCCTACTGTACTACAAAATATATTTGGTGTATCTTCTAATTACGGTATACCTACGGTCTTTTCAAGAGATGTAAAACGTTTTTGAGAAATTAAAATCAAAAACTCTTCCAACTTTTATATGAAGAAGATAGATTTATACGCTTTCGTTCAACTCTAGGGCTGAATGTAGAAAGACTAAAATGCAGTCAATTAAAAGTTAAAATATAAAAAAAAAATATATAAGGTATTAAAACTTTATAATTTTAATATAATTTTTACCTTTTAATTTGAAAGTTATATGGAAAATCTAATATGTGTCCCAGAAGTGGGAAAGTTATAGGCTGACTGTGTTTCCACTATGCTAACTTTCATTAAATTATATTAATAATACTATCTGTTTAATACATACCGCTAGTACAGAAAGCCTTGTTATACAAACTTATTCTAAGTAAAACTATTTGCAATAATTCAGGAGGGAAGCCATTCTGCAATCTCTTGGATCCGCGGATTATGCCGTGGAACGCACGCGACTTTGCAAGTGAATGAACTTGGTGTCACTGCGGTGTTGCTGTGTGGAAAATTGAATTTTCTTTTATGGTTTCTTTACGTCATTTATTTTCAGGTAAGGGGTAGAAATAGGATGCAAGAGTAGTTAAGGCTAGTCTTTGCTTTAAATAGAATTTAATAGGAGGTTGTGCGTAATAATAAGTCTTAAACAGAGATATCAAACTAAATTAAATCTTTCAATCTCTATCGCCAATTTAAATGTGTTGCTTAAATCGAATATTAGCTGGTGATATCAAATAATGTTGCAGATATTTTATATTTACAAACAAAGCTTAACAAATTTTCAATTATTTACCAAAATCCTAAGCTAATCATAGAACATGCCATTTAATCACACTACACGCTTAACTATAACCGAAAAATTATAATTTATTTTGCAGAACATGGATTTATATTTATTTCTTCTTATTTGTATATTTGATGACTTCACTGAGATGTGTAATTGTATTAAAATATCCTAAAAAAACTATGCTAAAATATCTACAGTACTAAAAAACATTCCAACCAGACAGTACTTGATAATCTACACTGTACTGGAAGTACCCACGTCAGTAGTGATGGAAAGGGCTTAGCTTCATATAATGTACTGAAACTCTGAAGGTGCATACAAGTAGACCAATCATTCTGTACCTATATTTAAAGCAAATAAAATTCTGACCAGCTTAAAGAAAAAGCAATATTACTGACGTGGGGTCTTCTATACTATTTTCATATTGTAAAGCCGTGTTTAGACAATGCAAGAAATTGCATGCCAGTTGATCGCCAGTTTACTACATTGCGGTATTTTTTGATAAACTGAATTCATTTACCATTAATATACCTACCGCAATATACTCAAAATTAACTTGTTTTAGTACTTATGGTGCTAATAATAGAGAATAAGCCTAACTAGCACTGCAGCCTAGCAAAAACGTGTCATTCATTCATTTGTCATAATATATATCATTCACATCTCATAACCACAGCGTATAGAATGTCACAAGGACCGCGACTCGACCTTGTGGAGTATATTTTTAAAGTGTGTTTATAACACACAGAGGCACAGATGTAAATATTTTTGTTCTGAGAAATATAGAGGTGATTCGTACTACTTTTATTATGAGTTAAATGTGGGATAGTGGATAGGTGAATGGAATTCTGTATTTCATTCACATCCATTGTCCATCACATGAACCTATATACCTATAACCTAACTTGAATTCCAGTCGAACATGGCTTATGTATGTTGATGATGAAAATCTATTACAATGACAAAATGTGGTAGAGAAACTGAAGACCTAAATATAATGATAACATAATTATATTTTGCAAAGAGGCATAATGTCTAGACTTCGCCATTGAAAATTAGTGTCTTCGCGTCTTGCTAAAAATTGAAAATTATTGATATGGGCTAGATTGCAACATACGCAAGAACACCATTTTGTTTGAAATGTTGTCATTTTTTTTAGGGATTAAAATTTTAAGTTCTGAAATTTTGGTTATTTTAATTACCCATTTATTTTGCACTGAAAAAAAAAAACAGTACAGAAAATATTCAGGTAGATATTTCTTTCGGAAGTGGCTGAAAAACACTATGTAAAGAAAAACAAAGCGGTCAATTACTCATAACAAAAGAATTTCTTCAAAGTACATATTTCAAGATGAGATAAATGGTGAGCAGATAAACAATACAAGATAAATGTGACCTACATTTTCTTACACGGATTTCAAATGCATTATTTTTTAACCTAGTTTTAGTGCACTTGCGTTTACAGCTCACATGACTGGCGAACATATGGAGTGAGGTAGGTATATAATGAGGTATGTATATATATATATACAAATACAAGTTTCTCCCTGTATTTTCATTAAGAGCGTTAGATCTCTAAGGACATGTTTCTATATCTTATAAGTCATATACACTCGGTATTGTATTGATTTTCTAAACTTTTTGGTGTACAATGTAATGTCCATGTTTTTATTTTACAATTTAGATACTCTATGTCTATCTTAAGTGGGTTTACAAACATTTGACTCAGGCAATCACCCAGACCTGGAACAAAAATCTGTAGGCTATGCAAATATTAGTTTAATTCGGAAATCAAACCCGTGACATGCTGCGTAGCTATCGCTCACTCAGCCTGTCCGTCAACCGAACTGTAATTGTAATTAGAATTACTTATTGGGAACAGTAGAAAGTATACAAATGGTTTATTTAACATCCATATCTAAAATTTTTTTTTTTCACTTCCAAATGGTATAAATGAATAGTTTTCGTTTCAAACAAACATCTCCACTAGCCAATCATTGTAAAATGATTTGTTAAACCACTGAAGCCGACGTTTACACAAAGTCTGACAAGTAAAAACTTTCTTCGCCAATTTAAAACGGAAAAACGCTAACAATAATTACAAAACGTAAAATAATTATTTTTATTTGCTTTTCCATCGCGCACGCAACTTCCATGTTATGTTACGTTCAACAATGTGTGAAATATTAGATGACGTTGATCCGACTTGTAACGTTTGTCTGGGCAGGACACGGACAAGTGTACACAATCACCTTCAAAGGACAGATAAGTGGTAGGACATGTAGGGCTGGCCGTAATACTTTCTCTTTGAATTAAAAAAAAAATCTATAGAGAAGGACTAAAAAATATCGTAGTGGACTGCTTTGTAGTTCGATATTTCTTAATTTATCTACGCTCTATCCTGTTAACGAATTAATTGAATTTATTTTTATAATTGTTTATTTTCTATGATTAATTGATATTTTATTTGATTAATATAACGCACTTCACGCTTTATTCTTTTTCCAGTATCCATATGCTGTTTTCAAAATATTTGCTAGTAAAATGCTTTCGAAATCGATTTATAAGTACATAGTTATATTTATACTTTTATAAAATATTTTCTGGGCTAGTTCACATCTGACCTATATAAAACCAAAAGTAAATCCATCTCAAATAAAAATAAACTAAGTTTAGTAACTTTGTTGAAAAACCAATAAAGTGGTCAACAAACTCATCAAAAAGTTACCTCGTAAAGAAAGTGACGGACAACCCTACTTCGACCTGTGTATCATTTACCTTGCCCATATCGGAAGGGTCATCGACTTATAAGTTCAACAAGAGATAGTAAGCTTTGACAAACTTACGACACTATTTGTTGTGATGTTATTGATAGATAATACGATTTTTTGTATTTCTGGTTTAAGTAAATATTCGGCAGATCGTTTTTGAAGTGTCCGTAGAGATAGTGATTTGGATACGTTTTTATCTGAATAATAATAGAAAAAAAATACAAAAAAATCTACAAAAAGTCTTAACAAGAGCGCTTGATTTTGATTTAATTTTATTGTTTTCAACCACTATACGCACCGATTTTGATACATTTTACTGGAGAAGATATATGGGACCCTTCACACAGTTCGGACCTTTTGCATAAAATTGTTTAGAAATGTGGGGAGGAGCGAGTGCAACCGCGCTCAATGCTAGTTAAAAATAATTAATTACGATCCTACGTTGTCTCACTGTAAGGCAAAGGCCTCCCTAAAATAAAATAATAAACAAATATGTAAGTATAGATCACGTTTGTAATTACTTTATTATCGGATATTGTGCCAAGCCACCGAAATTGACAATAAAAACAAAACAAGACATGAAACGGGCAAGAATTGGCACATTTACATCGTCTAATAAAACGTTTCATCCTCCGACTTCCCGCCAAACAAGACAAATAAATGTGATAAAAGCAATTCAGTTAAATGTACTCGCGATCATTTCCTTTAGCCAAGTTTACTCACGAAATTATAAGAACAAGGATAAAGGATCCATAAACACATTCCGTTCTCTTCATTCGTTTTTACTCAATTTCATTCACTCTTTTCAGAAGATATTATGAACACGGGAAATCTAATTTATTAATACACAAGTCATGCCATCTTGTTTCTTCTTAAAAAAAAATGGCAATACAAAACAGAAATGCGGTTATTGTTTTCGAAGAACGATAATGCCATACTTTAGCTCCAATAAAAGGAACTTGGGGGGAAGTCGAGAGTTGCAGACAATGAGCGCTTAAAGTAAAGGCTTCAAAGGCAATTTTCTCTGAAATTATATGTATGAAAGTTGCCAGACGGCAGAAAGTGTAGGAAGAATGCATTTTGTAGTATGCAGAATGTACGGGGCGCTCGCCGGAGGCTACGCGGCGACAAAGAAAAAGTGCAAGCGATACGTCAGGATTCCTATGCGGAATTATGCATATTTTTCTTCGCGAGATGCGAAGTGAATACGTAATGTGCATAATGAGATGATGCTTGACACCTACATACTTACTTATTTTTGTGTGAGAACAGGTGATAAACTGTCGCTGTTTGAACAGAAGTAAAATATGGGTCAAATTATTGTAGAACATGGACAAATTGGTAGTCGCAGGTCTAGATACGGATAGTGATGGATACTTTAATAAGTACTTTGTGAACACAATGAAATGAGCAAACGTAGTGTAGGACGTCCTGTGACAAGATGAGTCGATGATTTGAAGAATGTGGCTGGCAGCGGATGGATGCGGACTGCCCAGGACAGGGAGGGTTGGCGCTCTTTGGGGGAGGCCTACGTTCAGCAGTGGATGGCAATAGGCTAACAATATAATAATGTGAACACATTCATGGTGAAGTAGTGGCGGCGCTTTATCGTGACGTCATGCACGGTCTTCAAAAATGAAATAAAAAATAATCAAAACAAAACAAGTGACGGTTGACAGAATATGTAACTTATTGAAGCGTTCACCTTTATTGTAGTCTTATACTGCCTATTTGTTTAGATGTCTCTATTTCTAAAGCAGCAGTCACAATTTGCGCGTATCGGCTTAGCCGAATTTTTAAACGTGCAAGGCCAAAAGTCCACCACCGTCATGAATCAATTTCAACAAAACAAACAACAGTTTACCAAACCAAATCAAATTGTCTCCTACCATGCAAGCTATAAAACGTGACATAACTTAGGAAACTGACAATAGGTAACTACCGAATCACCATTTTCTTCACAACCTTATCGGGTAACCCTGCGTTCAGAATAGGCTCCCGTGAGGTGTGAAAATGTGCATTGTGCACAATAGATTCAGCAAGAATTCCTATTGTGTGCACTGATTTGTTACGTATCGCGCTATTGAAAATATCGCACACTTGAAATTTATTGATTGGAATTCTCTGTACGCGAGTTCCTTCCTGGTATCGTCGCGTTGTATTAACGGGAAATATTGTAAATACTGTTTTGTATTTACAATATTTCCCGGTTGTGTTTTTTTGTGGAAAATTCAGTTGTGGGGGTGTGACTGGGCAAGATGTTGAAAAAAAAAACCAACCAACCCGCTTATAATAGCGTTGGAGTGCGCCCGAAAGCCAGGACGAAAGTAGTAATATTGTTTTTTTTTTAATTTTATTTAGGGTCGTCGTTAACACAAAGGGTAATTTACTTATCCTTTTTAATCAAAAGATAAATAAAAAATAGTAAAAACATTTTGTTACCTTGTACCACGAGCCATCCCAAAAAAATTATAAACAGAAAGTATCCTGTCCCATTTATCGTAAAACATTACATAATAAAACCGCACAACTTAACAAAAGATAATAATAATTACTATAACCATCATCGCCAACGCCCTGTTATCTCATCTCCCCCCGGGAAATTATCACCATCACAGCGACAACCATTTACAACTGACAAAATGAATATGCACCCGAGGACTTGCAGTTTACAGAAGTATGCGGAAGGGGTACCTTTAAAACCCGCAAGATGATGACAGGGGACAAGTGTAAAGGTGGTCGCACATTTATCCGCGCCGTACGCAACGTACGCGCCGTATGCGCTGTATTGTAGAATTCGTTGTATTCATTGTTCGAGTCTCCAATACAATAAGACTTAGTATCCATTGACGAGTGCCTGTGTACGATCCTCTGTCATCATCAACAAAGTACGACTTTTTTGAATTCGGTATCGGAGACTTGCGTCGCCCAGTATCCATACGCGCCGCATTTCGGAAGATGCTTTCAGCATTCGAATATTGAAGGAAGGATGGTGACAGTGCCGATGACGTCATATAAAGAGGCGCGTGCGGCGCGTACGGCGCATACGGCACGTAAGAATGTGCGACCACCTTTAATAGTCCTCAGGCTCGCTATAAATAATGCCTAAGTTAAGGGGCTAAGGGTCTACGTTCATTGTTATTTCCTTAACGGCCGTCTTATTGCCCTCTTAATTAATTTGAAACTTTCTGAGGTCTCCTGTGGCGTGCAATTTGAATAATAGCACGGATAGGGTGGTGAAGCTTAATTTTAATTGCAAATATTTATGTTAAACGAGTCTGGAGGCGGCGAATGCCTTTCTAGGATATTGCAAAGTATGATATATTGTTGGAAAACGTCTTGCGCAATACTCCAAATCGAATAATTTATTATGTTAATGTAACTCTGCGTTTGTTTTACATTAAATGGTCGTATTTTAATGTTTCTGGGTCGACATGAGTTGTTTGTATTGTTTAAACAATTATAACAGACGAGGTCTTATTTATCATAGCTTTCTTATGATTCACCAAACTATCTACGGCAAAACCTCTTTGTAATCTTATCAAAGGCTGAACTACTTTTGACACGTGCATGGATAAAATCACTGTCATTCAAATTTTAATGTGGTCTGTAAACGTCCATGCTTGCCTTCACAGAACACCAAGTTATTAAAACTATTAGATAGCAAAGTCAATATGCACAATTTTATCCTATACCTACCCATGTTAATAGAAACACAGGCACCCTTTAGAAAATCTACATAAGTTATGCATCTGCAATCAATATTCAAATCAACCAACTTTTCTTCCATCCGGTTAGCGGTTATTAAAGAAAACTTACGGAAAAGCGACGCCTCACTGTTTTACATAAAGTTGAGCCTTACCTGGAAAAAAAAAGAAAACGGGTTAGTTAAAAGGTAAACTAATATTCAAACAGTTGATTAAATGAGCAGTTTTGTCTAAGAAAATGATAAAGTGTGTCGAGGATATTAAAGTCGATAATTTGCTCAATAATAACAGCTGTTTTGTAAAATTTATAGAGAAAAAACCTTGAAATATATTTATCTACGTGTATTCAATTGATAGCATTTCCTATCGCGTCTTATCAGAAGATTGGAAATATGAATTTCAAATTATATTTTCTGCTGTCGTTAAAACACTTAAAATGACATTGGCGATATTGATACGGCTTCCGCATAATACGATCAACACCTACACGATCGTATTAACAAGAGCGGTTTATTTTCTCAAACGGTTTATTGACACAACTGTATGTAAGTAGAATGCATCACTATAGCACTAATGCTTTTTTTGTAAACTAAATAGTAGATAACAATATCAAAATGCGTATAAAATGGACTTGATATTGATGGCAGTAGATAATTATCGACCAGGTTTTTTCCAACCGCTAAACAATGTTTACTATTTCACATAGATATTGATAATCAAATCGATGTGAAAACTGCAGCAAAAGACAGACAGATTCATGGCATTACAACACTCAACATTAATCTATTAAAAAAAGAAGTTCATTAAAATTCATGCCTTTGCAAACCCCCATCAAAGGCTACATCGTCACAACTCTACATGACAAGAGATGATCATACGAGACGGGGTTGCACAAGGCAATCTATTAGGCCCCTCAAAGCTTGCCGTCAACCAGTCGATGTCACTGGCATATGACTAACGAGTCCCCGTAATGACACTTGCAATAACGCGATAAAGGACACTAATGGCCTTTCATAAGGTGCAATGCTTTAGTAAATACATGGCTGATAGTTTATTGGGTAAGTATAGATAAAGTATGGCGCTTGAGTTATGAGCCGGTGGCGCTAACGTTACAGTAAATTATCGTTGAAAGGTGATGATAGATTATGACTAACAGTTTTGTTCAAAATGTACAGTTTTGAGTCGATACATGATTAATATTCTTAGTACACGCTTAAAAATATGACTGAACTTTACTCGTTTAGCTGTAGACGAAATACAAAATAAATTTTCCCTTGTAGACACAACAAAGATGTTGATAGTCTGTATACTTATGTAGACTTTGCAGAAGCAAACTCTTGCACACGTGCCTCAGATCACGAGGATTAAAACAGAGAATGAATAATCTCAGGTATTGTGTTTGTTATTAAATCCTTTAACAAAGCCGCAGATACCACGGACAAATGCGTAATAAACACAGTAGAAGGATATTTTATCTCTAATGCAAATATTTGCATACAAGAAGTAAGTTTGAAAGTGTCCTTACGAAATCAGGAAAATCGTAGGATTTTATTAGCAGCAATAGTAGTTAAAGCCGATACAAAAAAGTTAGTTCGAAATTTTGCTGTTATACAATCAAAACGTGGAGTCAACGTACCTGAGTGAAGTAAAGATTAAGAGACTTGCAAACAAAAATCCGATGGTAACACAATGCACTGAAGAGATGAATCACGAAATTAGCAACCAACTGAAGTTTTCACGGCAGTACAGGTACAACAAGTTGAAAGCGTTACACTAGACTATGGACTGAAACAGTAAGCATTGAAGATTTCATAGGAATTTCGCACGCTACCGCACTTCCATTCGTCACCGTCGAGTAATTAGGCGAGACTGGCAACAAATTTAACTCTGCCGTCACAATAGACCTTAACACAACGCAAGAAGGACTATAACCAACATATGAGGATTTTTTTTGTAGATTTAAGAGCGTGCGACCACCGAGACGCACTCACGCAATGTCTAGTGATGTACTAACAGATAGTTTTGAAAATATGTGATGTGTTACGGCTTAATGCCAATGCCCGGGTGGCAATGATCGATAGATATACATGGACTATTAATAATACCGATAACTAGGTCAAACAAAACACAGTCAAAGTAATTATATTATTACTTGATGTGTGTCACTCAGCACATGTAGCTACTAGTTTTAAACACATGTATATGAATTGATGATTTTATTAAACTGTCTACTGTACTATACACTGGTATGTGTCATTAAAACGATAAAGGTATCAATGTAATAGACGATTAGATCATTTTTATGGCAGTAAAAAATAATGATAGTATTGATAACGTGATCATAGGATTAGTATAATGTTGGAAAAATCCATTAATTACTTTGAACACTGGTAAGCAAACATCAATATTGAAACTGGTCATTAAAGACGAGTGAAAATCAATGAATTTGGAGAAGATGGGAAGAAAAACCTATGCAGACGAATTCATGATCCTTCCGACAGACATGCGTAATAGTACAATTACTGTTGGAAACCCCTTTTCTGAGTCAAACACCATAATATTGTATAACGTAATAAACAAAAGCCGGAACATTACAGAAAGAAAGACAGCTTGTACTAACAGCCCGCTTCCGATTAAAACGGCAATCGATCAGCAACTTCCCGTGTCTATGGTAATACACCACAGGTCGTGGGCACGCACCGTTGCAGCCAGGTGGCACCCTTTGAGTATTGTCCGGAGTAGCCGACCGTGTCGACACCGCTATGGCTTTCAAATATTAGGAAACGTATGTTAGATCGCATTACTTGCGGTTAGTGAGGATAGGTTACAAAATTATACTAGACAAAATTTTTAGAGCCCTTTCGAAGTACTTTCGGAGTGGGAAGCGGTCGGAGTGGGTCGTGGTCACCTTCTTCTGTAAAGCAGTCATGCTAGCGAAGGAGGAGGACGCGTTAGGGGAGAAGAGGACAGCGTAGACGCCCACGGCGACGGACGTCGCAAGACGATCTTCGACCACAAAAGGCGCGTCGCGCGGGTATGTGGGCGATGAACGGGAGACTCGCTGTCCGACTATGGACCATGCCCGGGTCGACGGCGCGTTGTGTTTCACGCGCGCCTCAAAGAGTGTCAGCACAATGACGGGGCCTCTCTTAGAGGGCCAATATGGTCGTGATATCGGTGAAATGTGTATCTTTTCATGCACCAAAAGCTAAGCGAAATAAAGCTGTATGTACAAGGACAAGGAAAACTGTGAGTGACAGTTGATGGAGACGTAAAAAAGAAATATACGGAATAGGTTACATACGCCAACTCGAAATAAATTGGGTTAGGGACAGCTAAGAAGGCTCATCTCAGCGAAATGTTTCGGGTTGTTCTGTGTTTCGCACAAAACAAAATGGGGCTTTACCGTATTTACTGTTTGTTTTGAGTTTCAGATATTTTGGTACCGAGGCGTGTTCACGGATGAAGACCACATTCCAGTAAATATCCCGTTTTAAGCACTGAGGAATTGGGGGAGGCCTTTGCCCAGCACTGGGTCCTGGACTAGGTAATTTAAAAACTTAAAGAGCAGTGTTAGCCGGTAGCCGAACAAGAACCCAATTAGTGGTGCTATGAATTGGTTGGAAATGGAAAATGTTACCTGGTTTATGTAAGATAATGATGAAACATATTTAGTGTTGACAAATACGAAGTTCTGTTGATATACATCTAATTAGAGGAATCTCAAACCTGTTTCGGTTTTGGTCAGATCTATTTTCTCCAAAACTATGTCGGTTGCTCTTATGTAACATTATAATGCATTTTCTTTTAACCCTATTAAAAGAACACTATTAACGATGAAGATCTTCAAAAACAAGTCAGAAATTCTCTACAAGATAAATTAGATTCTCAATTCGTCCGACGAAGGAATTATCCGAAGAATATTTCCTCCGGTAGCTAAATAACTGAACGGCTGCGAATAGATTCAAAGGAATTCCATTTCAACTGGATTATTACGGACATCAACGTTCTAGAGATGTTGACTACTAATATTATGAATGGATGGAAGATATCACGATGAAGATATTCAAGTAGTTGGATTAAGTAAACGTTTATTTTGCTCGTTTTTTTTTTTTTTTTTTTTTTTTTTTTTTTTTTTTTTTTTTTTTTTTTTTTGTTTATTTTATTTTATTTTTTTTTATACTTTCACATTGCAAATTTTTCTTAGGTAGAAAATAAAATTGAATTGCGGGACTGATGAAGTAGGTTACTGTGATTCTACGCAACTGAAGGACTAGATTGGATTTTCAGTCAGTAAGAGTTTGACAGTCCCTTTGCTCCACACAGGACGTGATGCTGGACTTATTTAATGATTTTACCACCCAAAAGTAAAAGCTTTTTATTAGCGTGGTAAAATCATCAAATGAGTTACCCGGGACCCAGCGCGGAACGGGCGAGACTGTCTGTTCTGACGTGCTTACTGACTAAAATCTACGGTGATCCTTCAATAGACCTTTACGTTCCAGGGTGACAGTTACCTACCGCGACCCAAAATAAAAGGCTTAAATTGAAAATTGAATTGAGACTTGAGAAAATAACAAAATTGAAGAGGTGAAATATTAACTGTAGGATTTATCTCGTATTCAAACTAAACTAATAACAGAGTCACAATAGAACTGCATTTGCAAATAGTATAGGATTACAGAATACGTGGAGAGGTCATTGTACTAGAACGATTTATTGTAACGGAACATGTGAAAAAACTTTGTGAATGAAACAATGCGGTAAGGTTTCACTTTGTGGTATTATGTTACTTGTATAGCAATTGTAGCATTTGTTTCTATTTCTTAAGACGTAGTTAAGAATTATTTGTTTACTGAATTAGAGTTAATAGATATAGAGATTGTTGTAGTGATTGTTTATAATAAATTGTTAATGTGTAGTTCCGCAGATATTAATGACACTAACCGTGGGCAATTCCAAGTAACAAAAAGTTTAAGTAATAGATAGATTCGACTCGATCCTGGATCCTGCAACACAGAGTATCAAAGTGCAGGCCCAGTGTCCCACGCCCTATTTTAACATGAAAGTAACTTGAGTAAATAAATAGGAATATTTGTATAAAAATCATACTTTCGGGTATTTACAGATAAAAAAAAGACTAAAAGACAATAAAAATTAATAATGAAAAAACAAATCTAAAATAGAATCGATAAAACAAGAACCAGTAATTTAATTAAAAACGCACCACCTACCTATTAAAGACATATAAATAACCAACCGTGAAATATTAATAATTAACATCTGACATTCTTATAATAAATTTTACTTCTCGCCACAGATAAATAAATCTAGGAACTGTCTGGTTGTCTCTTTGGAGTCAGACTCGTCTCGCCTGAATGTTTTACGACAAGCCTGAGTCCGTAGATAAAGTGAAAATACCGCGAAAACTCCACAGATTTATAAAACGAACGCATTTAACTTTTTTTTTTTAAAGTACGTCTTCGTACTTCTTGGAATCTGTTTGTGTTTCAAAATGTTAGCGGGTCATGCTACTGTGAATCTAGATTTATGAAGCTGTTAGAGCTAGATTATTTTTTGGGTTATCTAGGTGTTTAGAAAAACTTGTTTGTACAACAAAATCTAGGTTTACAATCGCCGCCACAGAATTTCTCGGATACTGTGTTAGATATTGCATGTGAAATATTTTTTGGATGTTACTTACTCTAAACTAGTCTAATAATTTAAGTAGGGTAATTTAGTTTTGATCATCGTAATCCTATTATTTTGCAATGGTTTGATACTTCGTTGACTTTACTAAAAAACAGAAAAAATACCATGTAGAAATTAAAAATAGTACTTTTATCACACTCACTTGCTATCAGTTCACCGATACCACCATTCATGAAAAGAAATCTCTCAAAACACTCATCGCAATGGAATGTTAACAATGTAAAATGATCATTGTTATCTCTGCTCAAAGTCTGAAATCAGTCGCATCTCAGACTCTCGCACGCACGTACAAAAACATAATGAACGATTACGTGCTATTATCTTTATGAATGAGTCTAATTATCGATGCAGCAAGTGCACTAGTTTTAAAGCCAATCACCTTGAAGATTAGTAGAGCGACGCGACCGCAAACATCACGTTTGGCAACCGCGAACAAGGTCGCCTGTCATATGAGTTGATACTCGATAGACTGTTAGGTATTGAACGAGTTGTTCTCGATCAAAAATAATTTCGATTCTTAAGCATAATTCAGAATTTCTCGTCAGCACTCTGAAGATCAGTGACGATCAGTGACTCTGAAGCTCAGTTGAAACTTGAAAGCAAACGAAATAAGTTGACTTCTTGACGAGAAGGAATTGTCATTCCTCGTCGCATCACTGAAGGATTTTGTGTTCTACTAGTAATTAAGAAACATTGCTCATATTAGATTATGTTAATCTGTCTCCCCATTTTGAATGAGTACTTAGCACGTATTTAAGTTTGTTTTATTTAGTCAGTTTTTGTATTTATTATTTTCCTATCTGCATCTCAATTTATTTCGGGCATAACATGTAGCATGCATGTTGTCTTCTATTCGTCTTTATTACGCGTTTATCTCAGCAGTCGCCTTTTTATCAGCCACATCATCCTCACTCACTTTCTTTAGTCTCATGGTCAAAACATTCCACTACTACGACTGTCTATCTACAATTTAATCTACCTATGTTATCTGATCTGTGTATCAAATGTTTGATTATGATAGTGAATATAGTTTGCTACTGTAGTAGGTACTGTTTCGAAATTGATTTAATCATGTAAGTGCCAATTAGGGCACTAATGAGTCTAATTTGTATCTGTCGATAATTTATTGTCAGCTATTTTCGTTGGAATCATCAATTCTAATTCTATTTCAAATGCCAGTGTAGCTCTCTCAATCTATAATTAGTTAATTACGCTTAGGTAATATTGTTGGATAAATTATGGCTTTCTATCGAACCTTATAGACCTTTTTCTTTGGGGAGGGGTCCATGTTATACCTTCTTTTTATCTCTATTAGAAGCCCTCCTTAAAGTATCTGTATAATAATAGTGATCTGTGATAATAATCTTCTTTCAACTAACAAAATCTTTCATAAAATGTTTGCTTCCACCACAAAACACACAAAAGTTTGTTTGCAAACTTAAGACATAATGATTTTCGAAAGGAATAAAATTTGAAGACCTTGCAAGACCATTAGCGACTAAAGAAGTGGAAGACACGAAATAAACTTTGCCCCATTTACATTATCACTGTGACAAAGAAATGCTAACACATTTTTAAGAAAAAGAAAAAGAGCACTCAAAACTTTTACTTGAAGAATCTGATAAAGTTTGTTAATGCTTAAGAGGCCATACTACCTCAAATGGCTTAGCAGAATCCTCTGATACACCCAAAATACTGCAGTATTAATTTTGAAATAAATATAAAAAACACGATTCCATAAAATTTTCTCGATAGAAAAAAAACCCAAAGTTACCTCTAAATTGAACAATAAACCGCTGGCAATCACAAAATACTTAAAATTAGATTATGAAACTTTTTATACTAACTGAACTAACTATAAAGCAGGTCTTATGTTATTTAGTTTTTCCTTTTTTTTTTGAAGAAAGAGCAAGCATGCGTGGTAGGTGCAAGTGCGAGCAATAAGATTATATTGAAGTAGTGTGCCGCCTTAAAACGACCCTTATCACGTCTTGTGAATAACGTTACAATATGAAATGTATTCTAAACCACAGCCCGACGTCTGACATAATACGCTTTTTTAGTTTTATGGCTTTTATTGAAAACAATTTCCAGTCAAATAGTGATTTTAAGTGTGGCAATAGAATTTTTATGGTTGATTCCCCCCTATCTACGTAGGGAAATAGAATTCTAAAATTTGAATTTTGTAGAATCTTATGACTCGTGTGTTGAAATGGTGATGTTACTAGTATTTATTATGTACGGAGAGAATTATCAGCAAATAGAGTATTTTTAAGGTTTTTCCGGTTAAGTGCCTTCATAATAAATATTCTTTATACAGCAACGCTTGATAAAGAATTTTTATGTCAGCGAAGTCGTTCATTATTCGGAAAATATTTAACGTTTGTTTTTTGAAAATTTAGCCTTATTGTAAGATATAATAGGATTTGTTTTTACCAGATGACGTTCTATAGTTTCTGCTTACCCCTGTTAGGTAAGGCGAGAGATTATGCACCTATTTATTCATTTCATTGTATATAGGTACTTCATCTACGCTACGACTACGAGACTTCATTTATTTTTGTTTCGTCAACTTTGTCCTACATATCTACTATCACAATGTCGTTCAACTTGAACTGCATTCAAGGAAAGTATTGCATTTCAATTAAAAAAGGTTTCGTTCCCAATTACAGCAACATTGACATTTAGCCCAAATTACGTAACTCAGAATTTATTGACTTTATCCTGTCCATTTAACGAAAACGTTATGGACAAATATAAATAAACACGCTAATAGGTAGAATAAGTTCGTTTTCCTTATAATCTGACGAAACTTCCAATGGATTAAATCAGTGTCTATTTGTGAAACAATGAACAAAATGCCTAAAATTTTGTGGCGACAAAACTAAAGCTGCTAAATCGGCAGGGAATAATGTACTGCACTGAGTTCAGAGGAAGATAAATGAGTAGTAATGAGATATATATTTTTAAAGCCCATACTAATAATAAAAACGCGAAAGTAAGTCTGTCGATCCGTCTATCTGCTATAGGCTTTCACCATAAGGATAGATTAAGTCATTATCTCAGATACAGGATATTTTTTAATACTGTGAGATAATTTATAATTTTATCGCGAGTAAAGTACGGTAATTTCAAGGTTTTGGCTTTCTATTTTGGCATTTTTTTAAACACGATACCATGATTCTGAAACGTAAAAGATAATTGAAGGAACACAATTGATGGTCTGTGATGTTTTATAAGCTTTTATCCTAAAACTACTTTTTAATGAGGTAAAATCGTCAATTAAGCCCTCGAACCCTTAACGGAGCACGTGCTCCTCTAAGGGTTCATCTCCATCAAAAACTGGTTTTGACTGTTAGGATAAAAGCTCATAATTATAATAAACATCAACAAAAGTGATCAAAGTGAATCTTATTGACGTCAATTCAGAGTCTACCAAAGGATCGTTTTACACGTCTACACCGATACAAAGCCTGACAAACACCTGCAATGTCGGAAATTGTATCCTCAAAGCGAACTAGATAGCACAGATAGCGTAGATAGCTAGATAGTAGCTAAATATAAAGGCGGCTAGCTGTCAGCGGAATTTCAGGCTCGAGGCGACAGCTGCGACCACAAAGGATGTCTGCATAGAAGGTATTATACCTAGGTAGGTACAGACAGATTTGTTGAAAAAATATCGATGTTTTTAGCGATATCTAAACATTCTGTTATGGTTTGGTTTATCAATATCAAATACTTACCGTCGTACCAAAAAAAGATAAATATCTGTTGAGCGCGTGTCTAAAAAAGTGTAATTGTAAAACAACCATTATATCAACGTCGAATGCCATTTTGACGTTTTCAGTTTTTTTAGACAAAGGTTCAGCAGATGTTTAATTTTTTTGTACCAAGTTTAAGCGTTTTTAAATTAAAAAAAAAAACGCTTCCATTGTCGAAAAGCTTGCCAAGGCTCGAAAGACTGAAAATTTCAGATAAGTAGGGAAAACATGGTTAATCCAACTAGTTTTTTTAATAGTTTGTTTATTCGACTGAGTACCATCGTATCTTGAAAACAATTGAAAGTTTTATATAACAAAGTATTATAAACAAAATTTTGAGGTTTTCCATATTTTTTGAAAATTATCGATAGCCATATTATCGACATATTTTTGATACAGTCATACAATAAATTATATCGATATTTTTTGACATTTTATCACATCTCTATTTAGGTACAGATAGGAAATGGACGGGAATATGTTAACGATTCGGTCGAAAGGGCGTTGGTAACTGGGCAGTGGGTGGCAAGTTGCAGTTAGGCTTGAAGTTGCCACGATTGGAGTGAAATGGTGTGTTTGTGATAGTGAATGACGGTGGTTTATAACACTTGCCGTGAGAATTATGCTGTTACACTAAATGCTGAAAGTACGGATTTCTCCAACGTGGATCAATAATTATCTTTTTGGTGAAGATAGTGTAAAACGGATAAAAACAGTTTAATTTTGAGAAAGGTTAGTAGTATTTTGATGACATACCTACCCCGTTTGTTTCATTCTTTTTCCTCCCCTTACCTACTAAATGTTAAAGATTGTTACTAAAAATTAACAGCTATGTAAGCTGCTCACATTATTTTTGTTTCATAATTTAATTTTTAAAATTAATATAATAAAAATAATAGTTATTTATAACAACTATTATTATTTTAAATTAATGGCGAATGTTCTATTTTAAAACACTAAACCCGAAGTTAATCAAGTATACTCTACTTACACATTACAAAACTTGCTCTGATAACACAACTTCACTCTAACATTACAAGTAAATCTTACAATACAACATCAATATTATAACTTAGCAATATAACATTTAATCCTGTAAAGTTACATATAGTGTAACCCATACATACAGCGTGTGTCTGCAAAGTCGCTAACCAATGGAATAACTAAACCGGGAATAACTAACTTTTAACTCCCCACTGTAATATAACGGAACAACTTTGATATGAAAATGCAAATATTCCTAACTGTGTGTGACAAAAATTATTGCTTCGCGAAACAGGGAAATGTTATTTTTTTTTATTTTTAGTTTTGAAGCTTGTTTTTCAGGCAGTTGTTAGTAAAAAATGCGGGAATATTTTTCAGTGTAATCAACACGTGTAGGTACTGGGAACGATCAATTAAAACTTTGTTTATTATCAAAAAACCCCTGAAAATTTATATGTATGTGTTCGGTGGTAATTCTAGAACATAATGGATTTCATAGTTGTAACTCTATAAAATATTCTGAAAAAAAAAACGACTTTGTTCTTCGCTTCTCGTCTAGCTTTTACTATGGCCAGAGGCTAAGCATTGCCAATCAACGAGATAAAGCCGCTACCGTCAGTTTCTTGAGTATTTTACTAGCTGATAAATCGATATAAACTTAACTAAGAAATGATAAATTAATAAAGAAACTCCTCAGGCACATTTTTGGGGTCCTAAAAATTAGGCCGCATTCAATGATTGCAAGCAGAAGTGAAATGATGAAAGGTATTCTAAATATAAAAAAAAATAGCTCAAATTACTAACATGAATTTCTCCAATTTAACCTTCAACAATTAAGCACTTCTAAAATAAATACACACTTCACAGTTACTTACTAAACTTTAGAATTTATGGCAAAACATATCTCAATGTAAACCAAGGTTGGCATGCATTTTTATCTGTCAAACCTGTTGTAATTTAAATTTTAGACTAACGGTTAACAAGAATTCAACAAAAAATATATAAATGAAACAGCTGAGTAGGTCAGGTATTTACGTTCAAGTATACTTTATTATCAGTGCAAAGACAAACTATAAAACGTGTAAATAATGTGATAAATTACCTAAACACACATTACATGCAACAATGTACTTTAAATGCAATAAGTACTAAGTTGAATTCACATTAATTATAAGCAATTTAAATAGCCTTAAAATATTTTTGTTTCTAAAGAAAATTGAGCTCTTTGTTAGACAGTTAAGGTTACTATTCCTACGCTTGTTAACGTCAAGAACAAAGTGGCTGCTGTAATATTTGTTTGTCTATAATGTGTTTATCTGTTCACGTCTTTGTTTGCTTTTGAAGAAAAAACAATAGTTTGTACTTGTTAGGAATTTAGGATGTCATAATATTTTCACACTTATTTTCCTTAAAATAAATGTAAACAATCCGCCGAATTACTCGTATGTACTTGAGTGTTTCTTTATTTAACTCGTAGTAGCCACGTAGCCAGAAGCATAAATGTAAATATAGACTGAAGGTTTTTCAAATTAAAAAATGCAAAGGTTATTAACCTACATCAAAACACTACAATTTTATTGCTCATTATTGATAAAAACACTTGAGATTATAAAAATTATCTACACATACATAATACGTTTTCATACCACACCCAGTTAAATACATAAAACAAGATTTAATACACGACTGCAAACCCGTTAATTGTGCAATAGCAACATTATTGCTATAATAAAGCGAATAAATCGATCTACTAAAGCTTAAACGTATACAGGGTGTTTATTTTACATCCGCTCTCCATTTAGCACCGTATTAAATAACATAAACATTATAATTTGTTTGACGTTAACTTTTACGGCTATACGGCTCTCAAAGTGATTTATGTATTGTCTAGTACTATAAAGCATGTTTTTATAATTTCTATAATGCGGAAGAGTTTTAAGAAAACAGTCGTAAGTCTGCTGCTATGACAGTTTTATTACTGAGGGTTGCCAGAGTAAATAAACACAGTAGATTGTATGAGGCGCGTATTAAGCGATTGAGGCAGTGTTTCCATGTTTTCTTTACACATATTTACTTTAACTTCCTTCGCATTGTGACTTGTTGTTTAATCGCGACTAAAAGCATTACTTATTTGCAATATTAGAATTACTTTTTTTTCGTAACCCCGGGATCATAAAGGGCTATTGAAGGACACCGTGGATTTTAGTCAGTACGACTCTGACAGTCCCTCCTGCTCTGCCTTGGGTGGAAGTACTCGTTTGATGATTTTATCAAGATAAAAAAATGTTTGGCCGTACACCTGGAAATTCTTCGGTTGTGGGGGCGCGCCTAACTTACACACTTAGATTGGACTGTGTGAAAGAATGCAGTCTTACCAAAAGGCATTTATTATTAAATCCATGTTAAATACTAATATTCTGCTGCATCCAGTTCGACTCACGACCCGAACTTTTATAGGGAAGGTTGGGTAGGCGATGATATACCCAGTCAGATGACACGGCTAATTCTTTCATCTCTTTCTAATCGCCGATGTGCATCTTTAACTACCGATATGTGTAAATGTTTTCATGACAACTGTTAGGTAATCTGACCCACTGAGCCGCTTTCTTTTAAAACAAACCAGACAATCAATAAATGTATAACAAAAAGCGATCACATAATTAACTTTTACGATTTATAACAGACGATAAACTGCTTATATGTAATCTGTTTCTCTTCAATCCAGATTACATAAGACATTAAAAGTAGTTTTCATGAAAGATTTTGTATTTGTAGATCATACAAATATTTATGCCGTGCTGGGATTGTATAGTTATATATGTGAGTTTTATGTTTGTATACGCACCCAAGACACAGGAGAAACTCCTAGGGTGGGGCACGAAGAAAAAATAAGGGTTTAACCTGCGTAACCCTGCGCCCGGCCCTGTGCCGTGCAGCATTTTTGAAGTACTCGGTTCATCACACTTTGCACCCGGGACGCTGGCATACTGCACCGGCGCCGGCGCATACGCAGCTACAACGTCCTCATAAACCATCGACCCACATTAACGTCATACAATGGTGAACGACCGTAAGTATAAACATTGTTTCTCTCACTTGTCTCGTTTACGATCTCCTCAATGAGTTTCCGTCGACGTTTTTTCGTCGCGAAAATATCTTGACCTACTTTGTTTATTGTGTGCTCTAATGTAACAATGGTAAGGACTGTTATTGCTTAAAATATGTGATAAAGGTATGGGGTATTGTTCATGTGTCTCAGTTTTCCCATGCCATTTTAATTATGTCTCATAATTATGAAAAATTTTGCAATTCTAAATTTTTTCTGAAATTTTTCCTTTAGTTGTTAAATTTTCACTAACTTTACGTGTAGGTTTGGATATAGTATGACTGTAAGAGGTAAAAAAATCATTTGATGAACTTAACAGGTAAAACAAGAGCTAAATGAAAGTTATTGTCGAAATTTTAACGGATTTATACGAGTTACAAACCTATTACAAATTGTTGCGAATAGTCTAGACTCTCTGGAAAATTTTCGATTTTCAGAAAATATAAGACTACTTCGACGAAAGCACTAATGGCTAAATAAATTGTGGAAATTAGTCGGTAAATCAGGCTGAAAAGAACGCGCCTAGGGAGTCTACTTTATTGACTCAATAATTGGCGGTCTTGGCAGGCTAGACAACACGAAAACCTTTTTCTTATTTCTTTTGGCTAGATCGAAGGCTTTCACTGATTAGTTTTTATATTAAATAGCTTAGGACTGCTGCTTTGCTCACTTATAGTCCCTATTTTATGTCTTTAATCCAGATCATAAACTGTTTTGTGCCAAATATTTAAATCAATTTATAATTATGTGAAAGAGTTACAAATATGTAACTATTCTCAGAAGCTTTCGCATTTAAGATTATAGTATCAATTTATCTTTCACGAAAAAGTTCTATGTATAACATAATATGGATTTGCTCCAATTCACCATTTGTCTTAAACTGAAAATTTGGAGCAAATCCATATTGATCAAATTCATACACTACAGAGGCCTCTTTATCGTTTAGAATTACAGAAACCGATCGCGATATTCTAATATGGATGAACCCACAAACCATGCCTCAGGATATACGTTATGAATCAGTTCAATCTTCATACGGATTCTTAATAGATTCTCTACTTCCTGTTATACAAATCATAGTAAGTACACAGGACAAAAGGCTACCGATGTTGAGAAGAATAAACAAACCATTTCGAGTCTCACATGTCCGTTTGTTTATACCATCGAATAAACAAAGACATGCGTTGGTAATAAGAATGATGACCGTCTTGTAGGCGTTAAATATTATGGAAAAATATTAATGAATACGGTTATTAACTACTTTATAATAGTCCCAATTTGCATTTTAAATAGTAAATGTTGATTATGTTGAGCAATTTGCTTGTCAATGTCTTAATAGAGCTTTTAAAAAGTTTCAAGCTTTGAAAGCTAAGTGCTAAGCTTTTACGTGGTAAAGTAGAGATAACGTCAGGTAGAAAGCTTTTCACGGAAGGCGAAAGGAATATTCTGGTTCACTGACTTTAATGTCTGGTAAATCATGTACAGTAAAGGAGTTACAATCTAAGAGTTGTTACTTCAAAGTTTGAGACTTTTTCGGAATTTTCAATCCGTATTCTTAACTTAATGATATTACTTTCTATAACCGGCTATCAGTCTAATCGGCTATAGCTTGACTTATGATTGACTATCTGACCTTCACAATCCAAAATCCATTTAGTATTGAGTGAGACTAGGTAAGACAGGTTGCCAAATTTTCTGCCTACCATGTTACCATTGCCAAAGAAGAAATTAATTATTTGGACGCCATGCCTGTTCATTCTCAGTAACTAAAATCAAATACCATGTTTTATTAATTAAAGAATTCAAATAAACGAAAGTCTTCATTTGAGCGAAACACACACCGTAATCCATCTAGGGGTGCCTGAAGGGAATGGAAAACGCTGCGTCGCTTCTTACTAGGGGAGAATTACATACTCATCTTCTTACAAATAGATTGTAAAAGCACGATGTGTACAGAGGTTCTCGTCAAATGGATACAAGGGGTTAGAAACCTTCGGGCTATAGGGGACGGCACAAAGAATTTGACGGGATCGACAGCCCGAAACTAATGCAGAATCTTTTGATGCTATTGAGAATATAACATTTGAGATTCCTTGGTAAATAAATATACAATAGTTTCCCGAAAGTTTTCTGGGCAATCGTACTCACACTCACCCAAATGATGAGGTAAACATTTAAACATGTTTCAAAACGTCATGTCATATAGTTGAGTTTTCCAATCAATATGTTCATAAAAGATTAAAAGCACGACGGTAAAAATGATACAATAAATAATAAAAAGCGAAACAATAACGGGTCTGATGGAAATGGCATGCCAATGACAAACACAAAAGAGAAAATTCATATCGAAAAATTCAATTTACAAATACGCGTATTGCATGACTGAAATATGTTTCGCTTGTCAGGTATTACAATGAAAAATAACCACCAAAAACTGTGACACAGACATACATACTTTTTACGGAAAAGAATGTTATCCCACCGAGTAAATATTGAACGAAGGTTGGAGTTCGTCTCTCAATATGTCAACTGTCCAGCCGGAATGGGATGGGTGAATAAAACTTCCTTTCAAACTCGGGCAGTGAGCCATCCTTTGGGATTTGGGACACAATGAGATTTTACATAATAATGAGATGGCCATTGACCTCTTTTTATTAAAGCTATTTCATAACAGACGGTTTACGAAGCACAAAGGTTTATTCACGTGCCAGTTCTTCATCATGAATAAGAATTTCTGAGTCAATTGATGCAAAATGATCAACATACAGATTAGGTTAATCAGGCAACTTAATGCTGTCTGTTACTGCTTTAATTGCTTCAATTAAATTGTAAATCATGTCAAACGAATTGCTCAAGTAATTCAAACAAGTTTATATCTTAAGTATGTGCTACACTTTATAACCTTCTAATTCTGTAATAACTGCTTCCATAAAAACGTTTTATTGGTTTTAGCTCCCTACTTTTCTCTCCTACATTGTTTTATAGTCGGTCAGGGAAATGGAACAATTCACTTTCTTGATTTACTGGTAACTGAGGAGGTGTGTCTTACAGCAATTACATACATTCTTAGTCGTCGTGTCTTGCTCGAGGCAATTGAGCCTTAGCAACCTGTGCCGTACCGTAAATATATTTTGTACAGTTTCCGCTTCCTATTTCGTAAGACCATAAAGAATTAAACCATGCCGAACAGGTGATAAAGACTGTTTACTTAAACAAATAGAAACCTTGTACGTTTGTTTGATACAAGCCACGAAACAAAAACAACAAAATCTTACAAATAAAGGAGAAAGATTCTGTGGTTAAAGAGAAATAAATTGATGTAATAATAAACTTAAAAAAATCTAGGTATCTTGAAAGATGAATCCCATTTCTCTCCATCCAATTAGGTAAATATATCATTGTAAAAGTAATGAGAACCCAACGTGAACTAACAAGCCATATATCTCCGTAGAATCGCCAGCCAAACATATTGCGTCTGTAACGAAGCTCAATAAAACAAGAACAAACTGCTCTAGTAAAAAAAGATGCTCCCAAGTGGAACGAGCTCCAGACTTGTTACGAGAATCAAAGAATAATTGGACTAGTTTTTCTGCAAACGACATTCAGGACTTAAGATTCTATGCCCCTTTAGTCACTAACTCGTTAAGAGAAACACTCCAGGAAAATCACGTTTTATAGAATTCATACCGAGAATTAGATCATTGTGACCAAAATTGTAACTTAGCAATAAATGTATATGAAGAGATATATTAAAATAATAAGTAGATTGTCCGTCCTGGATATTACGACCCAATAAAATAGATGCACTTCCTACATAGAGAAGCGACATCAGAGGACTTATTTTAGCTACTTTATGTGAACAGAGCCATGTCTGTGACATTCGATAGGGCGGGTTGCGACACTTTCGACTCAGACAGCGTGACTTGTGCTGCGACTAATTAAATTTCAACCCTATATCTGCTCAATTAAGGTTTAAATTGTCTTAGTACATTTGAATTTAGTTCAAAATAAGCACTTTCTGTATTTGTATAAGGTCGAATTTGTCCTGTAGATAAAAATGCATTGAGTCTGGCCATAGAGAAAATATTAGCAGCGTCGCTTTTGCAAACAAGCCTGCAGTTGATAACTTTATTGTTATTGCTTTAAAAGCAGGGTGAAGCAGATGCAAATAGAAGCTTAAGCTTATAATGATGTTAAGTTTTCACAACTGCGAATATTAATTGATACCTACAACGTTCTTGGAGAAGACAGATTCTCCAATGAAATAATTGATAAGGTAAGTGTTTCTTCGTCTTTCTATAACTTACTGATATATTCCTACGATGCTCAGCGCTTGATTACAAATGTCCTTATTTACCTGGAAAAGAAAAACAAAGTTATGTTAACAAAAGTATGTCATCAGGTGTATCGAGCGTTCTAGTTCTTTATCATAATAGCCGGACGATAGTGAAATGATTCATTCGTTGATAAATATGTTTTGTCAACAATAGTAGCTTCAATTGGATTTAAATCAACACTTACTTAGAATTTCAAACATTCTTAAGTATTTATAGTACAGTCTTAAACGATTTATTTTGAAGTAGCTCTTTTTAGACTGGCTAAATGTTAATTTCATAGATGTTCTTTGAGCATTACAGAGCAGAGAATGTACCTATTTATCATTACAAAAGAAGAAACGAAGGTAATTCATCAATATGACATTTAAATCATTAGCACAGGTAAGTTAATATACACTAGTAAATAGAGCGAAGTAAACACCTGACAAAATGACGACACGAGCAACAGAAATAACACATCAAATGATGTCCCGACTGCTATAAACTCGTAAAATTTCTAACAGGTTCGTAAACTGAGGCATGCAATAAAGTATTAGACAAAACTCCAAGTACATCAACAGACGGAATCATTCCATCTCCCGTTCTTTGATGTAGCTACTTTGTGCTGCTTAAGTAAGACAATTTAGTCCCGCCCTAGATCCCTTTGAAAGGGTCCCTAGAGACTCTCAACAGGTAACTTTATAGCCGTTGAATTAATGCGGTCAAAGCAATTTCGTCAGTAATGCCGTCTTGTACATTAATATCTCATTCGCTCAGGGAAGCCGTAATCTAATTTCTCCGTTTCCCTTTCTATAAGACTTCACATTCTGATGTAGAATTTTGTAATTTAAAATTAATGTTGTTTATGTTAATAATGGACTCGAAACATTAATTCGGAGCTGATTTATTTGTGTTACGTAAGTTTTAAAATGTGTTTTTAGATTAAAAGCATTTTTGTTTTACATTGCAGTCAATCTATCTGCAGTGTCCGCATTAGCGATGTCAAAATATTTAGTAGATTCATCTTCAATATTGTGAAAATCTATCAAAACGTAACTTAAAATAACATTTATTCTTTCTTTTAGCTTTGATTTTAAATGTTTAAGTGTGATTGCCACAATAGCAGTAAGTAATGGCGAGGAATTTCTTAGAGATTTTATCCGCTACAGAAATGTCGAAATAAGAGGCAATAGGGCGTAACAGAGAGCTGCGCCCATGCGTAAAATAACCATTCTAAGAATTACTCTAAGAACAGGACTGGTTGAAGGGCATAACTTCATATTACCAGTCCCCAATCGTGTAATCGATTCAAGTTAAATGATAAGTCATGACGAATCGATTAAGTCACTTTGAGCGTTGCTAATTTGACACATGAATTGGTTGTTTATTCTCTTGGTGCAGTTACTGATAGCAGAGTAGATAATTCTGAGAATATAATGACTGTTAATCTTATTCATTGCAATAATATTTTAGATATCAGTAGACATGACAGAAAACAATTCATTCTGCTGGATTTATAGATACAATAATACGGACTATACTGTGACGATTGACCAAGTGTTTTAAGGCACTCTTTTTGGCAGATCCATAACGAACTGCAAATTGCCAAGAAACTCAATAAGGAAGTTGTAACCGACAAAGCACCAAGAAGGTAAGTGTCCGTTACATTTGATTTAATAACAGGCTGTACAAACATTCGGTTTTTGCCTCATCTTCATTCCCAAGTGATCCAAGCAGTGTCCGATTAATGTCCCCGACGGCATTCACTACCGAATTTGGAGCCCGCATCGCGCGGGGTCGGTGACCTCTCGCATACCGAGTACACACTAGCACTCGATCTTAAACATCGATGGCGATTCGATTCGATACGCTTCGTAAAGCGATGCAAAGGTAAGGCATGTGTGAGAAGGAAAAGATAAACATTCGTCTATTAGCACAAAATAGTATTACGGTTTTTTCTGGTTTGTAGTCTTACCAACTCTTCTAAAGGAATACAAATTAAAAAAAATAGTGTATAATAGTATCTAACAGATGGCAGGTGCTATAAATCACGACTACAGGTATAATTGTAAAATCGTGACAAAATTAAAATGGCGATCTATTTTGTATTCGCTGTTGTATCAAGTCTGGTCTATTGAAGTCTAATAATAAAGGAAAAGGCTCTATTGATGTTATTGTTTCTGAATGAATGGTAGCATAAAATTAACATTTCTATTTCAATAAATCAGGCTACTCTATTGTTGTTTTACGATTACTAATATGATTTAAATGGTGGCATCCAATGAATGTATCCGCTACTGCAGGTAGCCAGTGAAGCGAAAAACGATGTATTATTTGAAAAAAAAAAAACTAGATTTGATTCGAAAAATGAAATGAAATCGATTAAGTTTTCAATTATATTTTATGTCACGTAAAAGTTGTAAGTAGAAAAAGTGTTATTGAACGGTTCTGTTATTGTTGCTTATTTTGCTACTTTTTTTTTTAAGAAAGAATTAAATTGAAGTATTATTAAAATGTCAAGTCAAAAGTAATTTCCACCTACTGTATTGATTGAAATTTGATTGTGTTACGAACATTGGCCTTATCTCAAAAATCTGAATCATTATTTCACAATAAAAAAGGCGCCTTGAATTTGTTCGTGCTTGTACTTGAATTTACGAAGAATCAAACGGTAAACGCATACAATCGATAACTACGCTCAATAAATCGATCGTTAACGATCGCATGTGTGCACCACGCTTAACAATAGTGACACTTTAGTGAGTGTTTATGTAATAGTGTGGAATTGCCTATCTTTGGAATGAAACCGGTTCATTGGTGGAATCGAATCGTTATCGATGTTTTATTCGTCGAAAATGTGTTCTTGACTCGGTTATACATATATTTTCTTTTACTAAAGAAGATTCGTAGGTAGTTAAGAACCCACGTCCTCCATTACGTCTATAAGTCTTTTGTAGGCCGTAATGTTATCAGAGGACGAATGATGTAATAAAGGTTTATAGGTAAAAGGCTTTGAGAAATGTAAGGTACATTTTCTGAAAGAAAATTCTAGCAAACGTATACACTATACATACATATGAAAAGAAGACCGAGATTTTCGGAAACCAACGACGTATTGACACAGAATTCTTAAAATCATAAAAGGGGAAGGTGATAAAAGCTTTCGATGCGCGAAAATTCGGCAAGTAGATACAATTAAACACAGCTAAATATTTACTACGCAAAAATCTACGTGGAGAGGAAAAAAAACGCTAAGCGCGAATTGAAATTCCCGAAACGTTTTGCGAGATTGAAGAGGCTTTTATGGAAATGGACTGAGCGTGCATCAGATGATAGTACGAATAGGCACCCAGCACCCACCCTAACGTGGTATTACTCGTCCGATTTAAATATTTACGCCTGCCTACTGCAATTTGAATACACCTGATGTTCAATTTATTTTGGCCGTGTTGCAGACTCTAGTGCTGGCTTCGAAATGCAAATGTATTCCAATAATACTTAATGCTCGTTGTACTTTGCCTACGTGGATTTATTTTTTATTGGAGCAATTTGTACCTACCTGCTTCTGCGGTTACACGGTTTTAGTTCGGTGAAGATGTGGCATTAGAAATGATTTTATTTAACGAATACGACATACAACAATTGGTTTGTTGATGAATATTGGAAATTTCAAATAAATGACAATTGTTGATTAAGATAGTTAAGATATTTTAGTACAAAATATCAAAAGAGAAGTAAAGAGTGTACTGAGTACATACTTATAACAACTACTGACGATGATAAAGATGGAGACGGCTAGACTAAACGATTTTAACAAGATGACTCAATCGAACGAAAGGTAACTTTAGGTACTAGACAACCATAAAAATCAACCACAATTTGTTTAATATTGAACGCACACGCATATCGCACTCAATATTCACATCTATTCATTGCTGTCTGCCATCTGAAATGATTTATTCATTGGACGCAAAGCATTGTGCGACAAAGTTAGTGAAATTGGCGACTAAAACAAATCGGTTACTCAATTGTTTCGTATGGTGACCACCAACATTTTGTTTTAATTAATTTGGTAATTAATTAATTGAAGGTTAATTTATCTGCAGACTTTGTTTTTACTGACTTTAGAGTCGCTCTGTGGATAACAGGAGCAATGCCAAATTATTGGCAATGATTTATTAATTAAGTGCTAAGATATTCACAGATCTCAGAACAGATTGAAGCAAAGTTCAATGAATTTATATATTTTCAAATGATGTGAGGTTTGATATTATTAGAAGTACACTAAACAGCTCAGAAGATGCAAACATAATCGTAATTATAAAAGGTAAACATACAGAAAGATTTCATTATGATTCAGAGTAACGGAGTAGTAGTATGATCTAATTCATAAATGACTGTTATGTGCTAAAAACTGAGTCAACAACAAGAACAAATATTAATTTAGGATCAACAACCTACAGAAGACGGGAAACGTAACAAGGACCGGAAATTTTACTCATACATTATGTACATACGTACTTATAATGCGGATGCAAACTGCACTCCCACATATGGTCCTAAGTATACATTAAGTATTTAAGTTGTAGCGGTCAAAAGTTACGTGGTGTCTGGATCTAATTTCTCACTCAAGTCTTCGTATCTATCTTTGGTTTTATTTAGGTTTTGTATCGTTATCTTTAGCTTTTTTATTTAGGTCTAAATGCCCTAGAGACAAGGCATTTGATAGGTCATCCTTTTTAATTTTATCAGAGGATTTAAACGAAGAAAATAATTATGTTTTCAACAAAAAAAAATTGCTGGCTGAGTGTAGTCAGTTTACTCTGTACCATTTCCTCTTCTTATCTCTTCAATGCAATCTTTAATTGCACGTTAATCTTCATATCAGCGTTAAATTCTTAGAAAACCGTACTGAATCATGCGCAGATGACTTTCAGACGGTATATCAATGAATGTTTGAATTATCAACAGTTCAACTCTGCAGGCAAGAAACCGAGACACTCATACATCCAGATAACAGCTACGTTTTATACAGCAGCTCCATAATTCAAGATCATCTATTTCACTCCTTTACAACGCAGATTTCACTTCATAATTTCATTGTAACGATTACAATCAATAGAGGCAAATGCACTGTTCGCTTACAATTTATCTAATAGCTTATTAATTATCTGCCAGCACGAATCGGTTTCTACCGTCACAGCTTCAATTACTACCAGGCTGCCAGAAGCCGTAAACAATGTGCTTTTACAAGCCAGGCAAATGTCGATAAAATCGAATAGGTTAGCAGGAATTGTAAACATTTTGACGTACAATATACAAAGTTACTCAAAGCAGACTGATGAAATTCCGTATAAAATACCAAAGGACGTTGCAGGGATTTTGTACGCAAAATCTGATCATCATAAGTTATTTCGCTTCGATCCCTTTTATGGTATTAAGATCATAAAGCGGGATAAAACTGGAAGAAATCGGATCAGGATTTTTTCTCAGAAACTTCGTTGGCGTGAAATGGTTTCTTTACGAGGATGTGGAGTATTATGGAATGAAATAGACCTGGAAATACAGTATCGGTTTCCTGATCAAGTTCCTTGCTAACGCGGCACTGTAAGGGTTCATTAGAGAGGTTACTGCGGAGCTCCTAGGCGACGAGATAACAAGGGGTCATAGGTACGTTATGCATCATTTCCGTTCATTTTATTATACGTCCAGTGCCGTTATACGATACATTTCTTGTTATACCCTTGTTATTGAAGAAAGCATTTGTTAGGTATCAAGCTCTTTACTGATCGATTTAGATTGTGAAATATTCAAATCGCAATCAGACATAGTCTACTTGGGTCAGCCCTTTGTTCGTATATCCATTGTGATAGACTAAAATGAGATACATAATATCAAATACCTAACCTAATAAAGCTATGGTTAAAGCCAATCCTGCCATTCCTTTACCGAACATAAATCCCTTCGATTCCAAATCACCATTATGGATATTAAAATATGCGCGTCCCCCGTTCGGATTCGCAGAGATTCAGCCATGTTTGATTTAGAATGGTGACTTCCGGCTACATGGGGGTACGAATACTACGAATTAAGGATATTAACTGCGCCGGAAGGCATCTCATTGCCACTTTGAATATAATATCGATAAATTTTGTGATCATTGCTCGTTCGATCTCATTATAGAGAGAGTTGGAAGCTTTGAAAATGAGGCTATAAATTAGATCGGGTTGCAGATAGGAAATTAATAAGGATTACTGTATTACGTGGGATAAACTATTATTATTGTAGGACTGTTAAGCGATCCTGTTTTATAATAGACAGATATATAAGACTTCGGTCAGTTTAATGGTCTTTCACCATTATGTTTTTAGGATTGCAGTCTTCACCAGGTTGAACCAGAACTTTTCTTTTTTGCTTTTCATGATGAAAAAATAACCTTTTCTGCATTTGCCTGAAGTAATGATTGAACAAAAAACAATAGAGTTAGATAAAACTACATGGGACAACTAGAAAATGGTTATCGAGATGCGATCGAATTCTTCGAGGAGTAAAAATACTCTACTCTTTGAATTTGTTAACAACAATAATTACAATAACTGCTACAATTAAAATAACTACTACTAATTTATTAATGAAACATTAACTGTGAGCACAGGAAATGCATCTAAACGCAGCACTTCAGACATCCCATTTGCTAACAATTAGACATGATTCACGATACTGTAGTGCGATTGCAGAACATACATTTAGCGCGGCTTGTAAGCATACATTAACTGACGAGACGTAATGTCATGTAACAGGGATCTTAACTCACCTCTGACTGGCAATGATGGTCAGAAAACCAATAGCATACTGCTAGATATGAAAGATAATCAGCGATAAACACAAAACAGCGAAACAAAGAATGACATGCAGTACCCAAAGGTTGTCTGATAGAAAATGCGTATAGCATTGACAAAAAAATAAAAACCAAAGACGGAGAAAAGACAATTATGACATTGTAAATAGCATCGTTGGACTAGTTTATTATAAAGTGCCAGAGTTGTATCATGACAACAGCTCGCAGAATGCAATTTCTGAACTACTGTTAATATAAAACATACCAGTATCCTCCAAGGGGTTCCGCTGGGGCGTAAACTATGTCCTCGTTTAACAGATATTTTTTTAATTTATATTTGGTTGCCCGTGATTCCACAAAAATATGAAACTGTCTAATTAGAATTTAATGTAATTGTCGCATGGCCGTTTTATCTAACTTAATATCCTCAGTTACTCTATGACTATGTCCTACATAAGCTGTTGTGCCTTCTGCATGAACTTGTAATATTGCACAATGAACATCAATTATTTAACTCCGTGATTGGTACAGGCTCACGGTCATAAAACTTGTGCTTGCCTTATTGATATGCATACTACAACATCTATTATGAGCAGTTGTACTACGTACCTAGACATGTTTGTATGAGTTGTAAAAGAAAGTGTGTCTTTAGCCATTGAGGGCGTATGTGTCATGCACGTGGAGGTTATGAGCCTTGTAATAATATTTTTCATTTATGGAGAATGTTCTTGTTATTTCCTTTAGGGCGAGCCGAGGCACGTACGTACCTCTTTGAACCAGGTAAGTGAAATTTGGATAATTGCTTGGCGTTGGTTTTGTGTTTGTACGTTGTAACTCATAGTTCATTAGAACGTCAGATAACCTTAAGTCTATGTCTTATTTGAACAACAAAATAGTCACTCTCCTCGCTTAGAGAGATGGCCTGTATCCTAGCAGTGGAAACATTTATAAATGATGATGATGAATGAATGATGAATAAATTATTTATTTATTTAATGTTCGGAAAGCTTACAGAGTATTATAAAAGTTAGTAACAACACTTGCACTGACATTTGCCATTAACAAGCTTTCATTATGTTCAATCACTCAAAAGCTGTTCCTGGTCCTTACCAAACACGTCATTGTACTTAATTAACGAAAAGACAAAATCAAAAAACTGATAATAAACATATTGAAATCTTAACGAAATATAAAGCGACCAACAGCTGTTGAAGTGAAGGCAGCTGGCTTAAAAATGATATGAAGTACCAAAATGACCTCGACTCAACGGCCCCTAATTATGGTTTAGGTGGGTGTACGTGTAAAATGAGCAACGGGACCCGCCCACAAGTTGTGTGTTCCGGGTTTAATACTCGAGCTTATAAGTTAAGCATACGGACTTTTGTATCAGTTTGATTAGTTCTAGGAACTTCTCATTCTTTGAAATTTGTAGTTTGTTAATCCTCAAAAATATTTTAAAACAAAAATAACTCTTTTTTTCGCGACAGACTCAAAACTACGGAACGATTTTTATGGAATTTTCTTTGCCTATTATATAGAGTTTGTGTTTCATGAGGAAGGTTTTGCTTAAATTGGTTGAAATAATATGAGGATATTGCTGGAAAACATCGGTAAAAGTCAAGTCGCCTGGGGGAACTTTCATCAAAAACACAAAAAAATTAGTGGGACACACAATAACAAAATGCTTTATTACATGTCTGAAACCATGGGCAATCACTAGTATAAAATAAAGGAAACTTAAATAAATATTGCACTAAATCTGAGCAGCAGAATATTACAAAACACCTGTCGGAAATTCATAACCAGAAGTTCAAATGATACAATCAAATTGGATTCAATTACTTAGGCAGTAGACACAAATGAATCAAATTGCAATGATCAAAGCGAACACGAAGGACTAAAAAACAAAGATTTCAAAGAAAGCGTGGAACAAAACAAAATTGGCATCGAATAAAGGGGCTTAAAATCCAATATCAATTTTCATATGAACTCTGATTTAATAATGAAAATCACTGCAGCAGTCGAAGTGCAATTTCATTATTGGGAAACAGAATATTGGATCTCAACGAAGCGTATTTGTGAATACTCGTGGGGTGCAGCGACAAACCGAATCAACTTTCCGCTATTGTCAATTGTAATATGAACGGTGGTATTTGGCGGATTATTTCAGCGGCACTCACATGGTTATTATAGGTGCTCTTTGTTGTCTGACTAATTAGGTACAATCGGATTTTGATGGTTGATGCTTCAGCATACAATTTATTTTATTCTCTGTTCTGTTTTCACTTTTATATCACGTGTAAGATATATTCTTTCCAAGACATGTACTGTACTAAATCTGTCATAAAGGCAGAATTTTTATTATGGGCTTATTTGGTTTATCATCAAAGTTGCGTGTATTATAACAACACACAAGTTGCTAAGGACCGCATCTTAAAAAGGTTAACCGATGATCGTTTTTATACCAAAACACAAAACGTAATAAAAATCTAAAAGCTTCTGCAAACTGGCGCAAATTGACTATGCATGATCATGTTCTTTTTTTAGTACACAACGTTTAGCCTCCGGCTTTGGCTCACGTTTTGAAACAATATGAAAGGTGGTTCTTAATCATTTTCCGTTCGATCTTGTAACAGCCGGCAACTATATAGGTATAAATTCAAGCTTGCCAAAATTGGAACATCTGGCGTTTTTGCCACCTGTCTTTCTACCTGCGTATGCAAATTGGTAACTTTGTATTTGGTACGGGCAGCCACATCCTGATCATTTGTATCTCCGTTTATGTAATATAAAGTGGGTGTTTCATATAAGCGGCAATACACTGAACTACCTATTGGTATTTTACGTAGCGCAGGTATGTCGGCTCAATCCGTATCGCAATTTCAATCACTATTCGATATTCAATGTGCATAATCCAAACAGCGTTGTAAAGTGTGTGCATTGCAGGGCTGTGTTTATTAAATTCCCCGTAATACGAGGGTGGCCAAACAATTAGGGTTGCCAAGGGAATATAGCTGTCAATCAGTACAGTACTCGAGTGCGGTTATGTGATACTAGTGACCGGACGTGGGGAGGCAACCTTTAAAGGTAGTTACTGTTAATCACCTTAGCTAAGCCCCTTTATTAATACAGACAGCGAAATATCAAACAGACAGAGATTCTTATTGGAGTCAATGTGGGTTGGTGGACGGAAGGTTTGTAACGAAATGAGATAAATTAAGAATTAAATTGCTAATAAGGTAACGGGAGATTTTTAAAATTTTCGAAATTGGGCTATCTGGTATTATTCTCGATTAAGTCAGCCAGCGGAGAGACAGAGCCAGAAGATATAGAGCGGGCTTTATCTGTCAATCTATGCGGGCAAATAGAGCGCGGGATGGTTACGCGTGTCAGCGTGACATTTCTGGTCCCAACGGTCGTCGCCAGTCAAATGAAGCGAACGCCGACCATGTCACGATGTTGTCTTGGCAGTATTAATTAATCGAACTTTAATTTAACATGGACTTTGATTAATGGACGTTGAATAAATAATTAATAGTACAGAATATGTATGGAATGATTACTAGGAAGGCAAGCCAAGCAAAAACATGGTAGTGGAACAAGTAACAAATATTCATGAAGCCGAATATAATACTTTAATGAAACAAATGTTACATGAAATTCAAAAATTGATCAAAGTTCAAAAACATCCTCCAGACTAAATAATAGCAGCTGGCATTCAAATAGAACTACAAAATGGGTTTCCGATTAAATTTCAGACAACAAAAAACATACGAAATATAAAGCTTTACAGTAGCGGAGCCGAGGGCGTTCGGTAACCTAATACAGATTGTGAAACTAGGGAGAGCTATTCTGCAATAAACTAGACTTTAAGTTGTGGGTGTTTAGACTGAATGGACTATCACTACAGAGTTGGGGCTGATCGGCTTTGCCCCAGGCACCGGCAATGCAATGCTTTTATTGCGAATCCTCCAGTATCTGTTATTCGCCATTCTGTTTTAGTTTCATCGATTCTCACGTATCTACTCTTGCTGTTAGTGAGATTTTGTATCAACAGCTCCAGTATGTGGGAGGATGGTTATGGAAAATTACTTAATAAGGTACGTTTCTGTTTGTGTCGATGTTATTTATTTGTTGGAGAATGTGATATTTTTGCAAAATTAAACACATTTGGGGGCGTTAATAGGTCTATTCTATACTGTAACTTGTCTTTATATGAAATAGAATAGACCATCTGAAGTTTTTTTTGCTATTCATATTATGATTTAGTTAGTGGGAATTGCAACAGTGTTGTTTAGACCAGTTTCCATGAAAATATCATAAATGTGGAAGGGTAAATTAAATATTTTTCGTAATCAAAATATTCTAAACAGAAGCGAAATAAATTCATTACCTTACATAAAAAGATAAGTAGATTTTTAAACAAATTACAGCCCAAATTGATGTTGAAAGGCTCGACGGTAATTCGATCGTCTTATAAAATTAGCCCTTCGAGCGAAAGAGAAGATAAAGGAAAGTTCCCGTCGGGTAACAAAACCAGTTATTATTAAAGGAGAAAATCAATTGTTCTACTAATTAATTAATAAGACAAACCTCGTATAAAGTTCGGATTTGTTTTTAACTTTATCAAAAGCGCAGCCAGAAGCCGAAATAATCCTTATTAGATGCTTTTAGCCACAAATTAAAATTCAACACAATTTGCAGGAGAGAATAATATAATAACAGCCTCGAGCTTAGAATGCCAAAGTAAATATTTTATCAAGACAATTTGTACGCCGGATTATAAAATACACAGCAAAATCCAAAATAACACTCGATAAATTCAGCTTAAATCAATCACGTCAGTAGCAAAATTATGGAGCTGCATCGAAAATTTAATTACTGCGAAGTCTCTTCATTCCCTCATAATTTATGTCTGGCTAGGTGTAATGTGCATGCATGTAGACAGGTCCCCGCTAAAGTTATAGCTCAGTGGACTGGAAAGCTCAGATAATTGCAACACTGCTACTTTCAATACAAACATTAGCACTATCTATAAATGGGAGTCTGTAATTCTATTTACTCACAATTAATTTGCTGTGCGGCTTGGTATTCTAAGGGTTATCTGTCGATTCAGTTTCATTCATGAAATTACTGCTAGTGTTAGTCATTCGATTCAATTAACTTAGTGTTGTAGGCAATACTTGATTAAGATGTTCATCTATATTTTACAATTATGTTATTGCTTCTGTTTCTCGAGATTATACAGGTTTATCTTTTTACATTCCTGTTGGGTCTTCAAGTTTGTGTAATTCTGACATTTTGTCTTCCTTTTCTTTATAGTCGAATTCACCATAAATATCTACCGTAAACTTGTCAAAAAAATTTTCTTGTATAACAACGAAAGTGAAATTTCAATCTTTCTCTGACTCACTCAAACCATTTTAAGTAACTTTTCCAGCAATATTACCAAACTCATTACCGATACTCAAGTCAGTATCGATTTTGTATCATCTGAGCTTTAATGAACGCTGCCATTGTAGGCTGTAAGCGGTAATGAAGTTGAGCAGTAAATAAAGACATCCTTTGGCATGCAAAATTCCTATCCTGTTTCCTAGACGGGAATAGGATAGTTTCGCAGTAAACGAGAGTATGCCCCGTTGCCAATCCTGTGGCAAAATTGACGATAAATTGGAGTGCATGCAAACAAGGACTGATTCAATAACTGCGGAATTTGATGTACCAGGCTAACAGGCTCAGCGGGAGATATTTGATTGATTATTTGGAACACGTATTTGTGGTTGCGTGGAAGGTGACAGGAATGTTAGAGTTCATTTGTTTAGGGATTTTGATAGAATATTCCTATGCGGCTTGTATGAGATTTTTTTTCATTGTGTATTAATAAATATTTTAGGGAAGCTACTCAAGGCAAGGAACTTATTTATCCTAAACGTAGTAAATTAACATCGTTTCACAATTACAGTAACTTAAGTTCAAAGTGCAAATTAGATAAACTAAAGCTTTGTAAAATCTCAGAACAGTATCTTTATTAAATGACTAATGCTTGCAAAACAGCTTTAACATTACTCCAGGAAATGGTCGTTTTGATAAATGTTAACGATACAAGTTAATCCTGCGCAGTTTCCGCGTTATGCAACGGAAAGCTTTAACAAGCCGATATCACTGATGGACGTAGGAATATTCATAGTCACTTATCAATTGCAAGAACGAACATATAGTCATTTACCTCTAGACCTAAAAAGAAATAAAGTGCAACATTTTACCGAGAGAAAAATGTTCGTCTAGGAGTTTAAAAGCCCGAGTCATTTCGCAGAAAAATTGTGTCAACAGATACTTCAAAGAAATGCGCTGCATTTTTCTGAGCCTTAGGTAAGTTCTACATTTTTTAAATGTCAAGCAAGTTTAGCTACTCATATAATAAAAAGTAGATTATGGCAAGAATGATCCACGTTGTAGTTTGTTGGTTTAAATCTTGTGTAATATAGACTTTCATTTCATTAATTATTACTCATTTTATCAAAATAAATCTGGCTTTTTTTTATCGTGGTAAAATCATCAAATGAGGCCTCCCACCCCGGGCAGGGCGGGAGGGACTGTCAGACTTGTACTGACTAAAATCCGCGGTGTCCTTCAATAGCCCTTTATGTTCCGGGGTCACGGTGATGGTATAAGACCCGCGACCCCGGCTGGCTTTAGCCCTCAAAATAAATCTTGCTTGAAAGGAAAATTCTGTAACAAAACAACATCTATTGCACTCATTTCCATTTCTATGGGACCCTAATCCAAAGCAGACGGAAATCACAGATTTAATAAAATCTGCATACACCATGCTCAGTCTACCTATAGATACACAGAACGGACAACGTTGCATAATCTGCACACCGCCAATCCGCTTATATCGGTCTTAATTAATGCCCGCAGCGATTCACGCCAGAGGCCTTTATCTTTTGATTGACCTGCACTGTTGGTTATGACATAATAGACCTATCTGCACGTTTGTTTAATCTATGTCTGATAATGATTTGTGATGGAAATTGTTGTGGAGATAAGGGTGAAAGCTTTGATATCAGGGTTAATGTTTGATTTCGGAATTGTCTGTTATCTTAGGATGGTTTTTGCGTTTACTATATAGGACTACACTATATATTAGGACTCCGTCTTATCCACAATTTAGTTCAGAGCAATCATTCAATACTTTCTGTTTTTCTAAAAAGACTCTCAATTCTGGAATTTTTCGGCAGGGCCTTTGAATACAAAAGCTACAAATATGGTTGACCATCTTTAGCGCTGATAGAATGTCAATTTGTTTTAGAATCAAGTATCTTAGGTTTCAATAAGATCCAATTTATTATGAACGTGCACGTCATGTAATCCCAGACCTAGTTCATTAACCCAGCTCAAGATTACATAAAATTAACAGCTTCATACGTTAGAATTAATAACAAACACATAAATAGTCACAAGTTCCTGTTAAACGAGTCGCACGAACGCCGGAACAACCCGTTTCCCTCATTCGACTTTTAGATCTTGAGTCGAATGATAAACAGTCAATTCTAGGTTTGTTTATACTTAAAACTGTAGAGAAAGATTGCTTTTTCATACATGAGACTATGATTGCTGATAGATAAAGAAATCTATCTAGAATTGCATGAAATTACCTTTGGTAACGATACCATCTATAGATTGCGTCATTTTTAGACGGCTGGATAAGCCTGCTCATGCAACTGACATAATCTTGTATTGGCTTCTTCCAACACACACGTTTTATGTTGAAAAGTCTTGCCTAGAATATTATAAGTACTTTGTAGATGGGTATATTCGAATTCTTCTGTATGACAAACCTAAGTAGGTCGCCCAAACTATAAAATGAGGAGAGGATAAAAGATAAATAAAATAAAATGCAAATTCTGATGTAGAACCGCGAAAGTGTTACACAGTAGTTAAATCCATAATAAAATGCATCAATAAAAGCGTTTGTTATGATGAGTCATAAGAACTATTCTGACAGACATAGCCGAGGAATCCGTATGAATGCATAAGACTTGACTAGTGACTCAGACGAGCCGATGGATTTCCCGCTTTCTTAGCTTTGGTGTGGGTAGGCCTTAATCATTCGACAAATTAGGCAAGGACTTGTATTTCATGTATTTTTAGATTTTTATAGATACCTAAGAGTATCAAATAAATTGAATATTATTAATTGTTAAATAATTATTCATTTATTTATGTACACATAACACATAGATACTAGAAATAACATATAGATAAAAGAGCACAAAGGCACTGCTGATTTCATTAAGAAATCTCTTCTAGCTGACTAACGACAGAAGAGAGATAGATTTTAAAACGTAGACACAGTGGTGAAAGAACAAAAAAAAATATAAACATACGTACTATTAAAAAATAATTAACCTAATATATAAATATAATATATTAAATTACAGTGGAAAGGTAATAAGCTTTAACTTGTAGTCTGGTTGAATTTAAGTATCTAAATTCCGTAAGCTATAAAAGATCACAGTAAAATTACTTTACTTAGTACAAATGAAGTAGTTAGTGGCCTCTAAGCTTAAATATTTAATGAAGATACATTACAGAAGAATGTAACAATAGACCAACAAGAATATTTTGTTTTATTAATATTGCAAAACGAATAGTTTTGCAATATTAATAAAACAAAATATTCTTTCTTTATTCTTTTTTCTTCTTTCTTCTGGTATTGAAAATCAAACCAAATAATGTTGAACAAACTTTACTAGCTGCCATCAAACTAAACAGCGTGGACCGTAAACATGAAGCCAGCGAAGCTGAGAATGTTAATGGGGCTTATGAAATAGAACGGCATGTAACATTAAATTCGTCGAGTGGCCATTCATAAGTAGTGTTAAATGGCCACTTTGGCACAATTAGTGAAGGCGCCAATCGACGAGGCTATGCACATGGTTTTGTTAATGTCACGCGACTGTCCTTTGCTCAATTGGAATATTGCCTTTATATGGGACAAGGTATGACTGGAATTTGACCAGCAGTACATTCGAATGCGATGTTTATTCATGCTGGGGATCAAAAAACGACCAATGTAAAAGATTTGTGAAATAGAGAGTGTAAATTACAATTATCTTTTAATACACATCGATCCATACGTGTATTTTCTACTAAAAAATGTCGAATCTTCCACGGTCCAATTATAAGCATTCCTGCTACTCCAATATTCACAATAGATTCTCAATAACGGTATTCTAATCGTTCTTACAATGCTCGTAAGTAGAAAGTATCACGAACACATAATTGAAGCAAACAATTTCTGCTGAATCACGTGAGCAATCGTGTAAACAAACCTAATGTTCGTTTCTACAAGGTAACAAGGTACTACGTTCGGCCCAATTAACATCCAATACAATTACAGCACATTATCACATTTGTAACCAGCCAAATCGCTGAACAACACGAAAATGTATCGCTTACGTATCTTCAACCACATTTGTAAATAATTTTCAAACAAAAAGAGCAATGGATGGAATGCGAAGCCAAAATGTATCATAGAGGCGTTGAGGCTCGTTAAAGCCGTGGAGTGGTCCATGTGAGTTGTTTTATTGTGCAAATCAGCAGCTTCAATTAGCATAACAAACGGGCGATGTACGCACGAACAGTTTCACAGGTCCGAGTGTGCTGCGGCGCGGTGCAGCGCTGCAGCGCGATAGGGTTGCTTGGTATCGGCCACACGTCCAAACGGGATGGTCGGAACAGTCGTGCTCGCTAGACCGTGGCTTTCAGCCGCATCGACTTTCCAACACATAAGTACATCGAATTTGAGCTCCAAACTTACATGTATGGAATTGACATAATGCGGGGCTTACGCTTGAGAAGTTACTGCTTCACGTAGAATCTGTTTAATATTGAAAACTAAAGTTATACCTGCCGTCTATGGATTTAGTTTATTTAGTTTAGCAGAATGAAAATGATAGAGACATTAATATTTTTTTAACTGAATTTACCCAAAATACATGAACAAAATTATTAACAATTTAAAACTAGATCAACGACACAAAGTAATTAACTTTCATGTCATACTACAAACATTGACCTCAACCGAGGCTAACGCATTAAATAATTACCAGGGAAATCGGTCTAGAATTCCATTATGTGAGTGACATCCCAAGAGAGGCGGCATCCGTTGCAGCCAAGGGACGTACGCACCAAGTTATTGTAATGAGAACGACAAGGGATATTTATGCCCTACCACGCGTCCCGAATAGCAATGAGTCTTGGATACTCGAATATTCAATATAAGGGAACCTCGGATTGGGATATTTGCAACATCATTTACTACGCAAACATGTTGGCAGGTGTTGATTCTGGATCTTTAGGATCTGTGTATTGACAAAGGTTGGCGAATATGGCGAATATGTAAGTAAATTGACGTAAATACGGTGATTTGAAATTCAAGGGTTGGTTAAATATTTGGGCCTTTTATGTTCTTTACTTTATTTGCCAGTATCTTTTTTACTTTTATTTTTGGGGTTGTTAATCAAATGAGTTCTCCTGCTCTGAACGGAAAGGAAGGGTCTATGAGACTTAACTGACAAAAAAAAACTCCATGTTCCTTGGGTTGCCCTTTGCGTTTGTCGAGCCGCAATAACCACATAAGACATTATAATTTTACCTATTTTCTTTAGTTGCTTTGTTCATATCGTACATGATTGTGATAGAAATCTAAAAATTAAAGTACCCACACAAAATCCATCCCCTAATTAAAAGTAATGTCTTCCTTTTTCCGAAAGCCAACACGAGCGGCAAAAATGTCTTTCAAAAACCAATTTTGTGCCGTCGGACTGCTAGAAAAATGCCTAATAGCGCCGGGAAGCTGTGAAAAGGGTCTTTCAAATCCTTTCACAATAGTGTGAGATGACCTGTCTCAACGGAAGAAAATTATTTTCCCTTCAGCTTTTGTCCTCAACTGCGAACATGGCGTCCGGAAAATAATATTCGAGTCTATTGTAGGCTTTCTTTATAAGTGTTTAAGTCTTTTGTTATTGAAGAAAATATTGTCGATTTCTGTTGTTTTTTTGTTACTTTCACCATGCTTGGACGGAGTTAAATAATATTGGTTTTGAAGCGTAACGATTTTCACTTTCTCCCAAATGTGCAACCAAGTGTGTACTTTTGATTATAATTGCGATTCATTTACAATATTTTTTTTACGTTCTGAATACTCATCAAGTTTTAACGGCATAGGTATGTGATTTAAACATAAAATTGCCTGTAAATCAATTGATTTTCTTGGGCATAAATATTAAAAGTCAGTTGTGTTATTTAATTGCTATATTACGTTCAGTATCGTATCATTAATACTTTCATTATTAATACCAACATAATGTCATAATTACGGGCCAGTAAGAGGACAGTAATTGTTTTCCACAGATAATTAATATTGCCGTTTTGAATTTCATACATTCAATTCGAACTCATGCTTTTAAAATTTTAAATACATCAGCATTAGTATTTTTTGGAACGTATTTTGTAAGTTCTATAAATACAGACGAATCTCGTTAAGTTTCTATCCATTTACACAATCCGATTTCTTATAATTAATTCCCAATGGGTGGCGTAATTAACAACCAACTTTTTCATAAATCCGATTCTGTCAATAGCATTATTCTTACAAATTAATCTCGTGGCATAAAAACCCAATTAAATAGCTTTGTCAACGAAATTAACAATTAAAAATTTGCAGCAACTTTTATTAATAAACGACTTTACATAATCTGTTCGTAACATGTATTTTATGGAATCAGTAAAGTGAATAAATGTCTCCTGTTTTAGTGATGTAACTGCAGCGGCCAGTCTCGCACGAGCGATTCCGTTTTATGGCTGGTACACCGGCAATAACTTTAGATATACAAACGTTTGCGATTTTTTTTTAAACAAGAAAACAAGTTGTGAGGTTACTTAAATGTTGTGGTGATACCGAATGACTTGGTGTGCTTTGGTGAAAGAATGGAGAAAATGAGTACAAATGTGTTGACCATAAGAGGAGAAAGACTAAAGAAACGATGAAGAAGACATAATATGGTTAGAAAAGGATAACTACCTACTGAGATGATAATTTATTTAGAAGTTGGTGTGGCAGCTGAAGATACGCTCTGACCCTAAATAAACGACATCAGAAAGAGAATATAGAATGATGAGAACCATAAAAAATCTAAATCAATTCACACTCATCCATTTCCAAACATTTAATATTTCATATCAATTTTATGAAATATTAAATAATCGTCTAAGTTAGCAATTGATTTCATTTTCACTTCGGACTTTACCGTCACTTGCAAAAGCCCCTCTCTCCTCATTGAATCGACTCTAAATCTAACGCTGTTACACTATCAGATGACCCTTCCGAGCAATTACATGCGCATTATTAGCATACTAAATACTAGGCTATTAAAAGGACCTGTGACATCGCCATGAACCGGGTAACTACGTTAATTGTTTCGCTTTCACTCTTAATTGGCGTTAAGTCACCTTAATAACACTGATTTTAATCGAATTTGAGAGTATCGGATGGATGACCACTGGTTGCAAAACAGAGATCATTAAATAGGTAGAATAAAAGTAAAAAGTTGTAACTGTCAGTTTGGATGGACTAGCAGATATTGACAATATGGAGCCGAACTGTTTTGTTCTATCAAGCTGTCTTTGTGTGCAACGAGCTCAACCATAGCAACTCTCTACATTTCTACAACACTAAACTGTTTCTAAATCTAGGAATCAGACTAATTTTGTGGTTATTACGAGGTCCCATAATTACTAAGGTTTCGCTGCGCGTCTATCTGTCTGTCTGTTTGTTTGTCACCAGTATGTATCTCAAGGGACCATCACGGTTAGACAGATGAAATCTTCCGAGTACGACTCACACTTGGCCGGCTTTTTTAATATCTCACCTAGTGGTCCAGATAATTATAATATATCCGGAGTTTTTCATACGTATAGAATCCTGGATTTCTGCAGCTAGAAAAGGTGTCGGCACTCCAAAATGTCAGGATATTATTAGCATGCTAAATACTTCATGCACAAATGACATCACTATGCACCGTGACTTCGCTTTCACTGTTGATCGTCGGGCCATCAGTTCAGTTGTCAGTTTTCTGTCGCGGCGCAGACGACCATCAGTCATGCGGCGTCAGTTGCAAAATGACGCGTGCAGCCATCTATTTGAAGTGGTAATCAATATGCGCCAATCTGTGGTAATGTGACGCTCAATTGGTATGCCAGTAAAGGTTATAGGTGGTAATCGTTTGTGTGTATCTGATTATTTGATTGGATGATGATTTTTGTTTGAAATGAAATTATGTGTGATGATCTTTGTGATCAGTAGGATTATTTTTTATTGTTCTTTAACATTATAATGATTGTTTCGTTTCTCTTAGATGAGTTTGACTATTTACGTTAAAATCAATAAAGTTTCCGTTAATACACAACAATTCGCGATAAATATTACAACAACGTAAAAGCTACATTGTAAATACCAACAATATTTTACAACAGACAAACACGAAGCTACAAACGTTAGGAACGATAAAAATTAACCTGTAATGTGGCAATTACCCGTCATTATAACACAAAACTCGATCAAGAACACCGCACCATAATTGGAAAAGTTCACAAACGCAGTCATTAACCGCACTAGTACATGTGGACGAGGAAGGCAGAGAAACGGTATCCGACAGAATCCGACTTAGTTTTTTTCAATTTGTTAAGGGAGATTTAGTACGGGTTACAAACACTGATCCACGAGTGAAAGTCGCGGTGGACGTAATTGGACTAAATTACCGTCTTCGAGGGACCCTCGCAATGATTGCAGGCCCAACAGACACTTTTTCTATTAGAAACGGGCTTCTTTAAACGTTATACGGAGTAATTTCGGTTTCTTTGACGCTGGAGGCATGAGTTACAACATTAACTGTAGTACAAACACAAATAAAAACGAATGTAATGATGAAATTATAGTTTTACGGCGCGCTGAGAGTGAAGCAGTAAAAAAGAATGATAAAAAGCTATCGTATGTAAAACAGAGTGCTACTGTATTTACGGCCCTACAAAATAAAGCGTGTCATTGAATAAGACTGGACCAAATCAAAGTACCGTAAATATATTCAGAGATAAAGATATCGCAATAAATGAGAGAAGAGTACGCAACATAAAGTATTATTGTTTTCCTGTTATACAAAATAATATTAAGCGGATTATTAAGAGCACGATGCGAGCTTCCACTTAGACAAAAGCCGTTATTGTTGTTGTAGTTGCTACGATAGTTTTTATCTCCGCAACTGGTACAAGTAAACATACACAATTAGAAGTTAGAGAAGCCGGTTTTCTACCACATTGTGGTGCAAAAAATACAAGCGCATTGCTAGATAAAACTCGTCGTGTTGTTTATAAAGGGAATTGTTTCTTGTTCAAAGACAATGAAGAAGGCATATTTTAGTTGTAACAACTCAAAATACGCAAATGGAATCTCAAAATAATGTTAGTTAATGTATCCATGTCACTTGAAATTGTTTGTTCCAAGTTGAGCATGGAAATGAAGAGAATTAATGAGAAACATTCCACGCAACCTTGAATGTTCATGCAAATTACGTCCAAAGAGTACAAGAATATTGAACGAAATCAACAAGCCATATAAACGAACCATGAGTATAACGACAAATACGTCGGAGGAAAGTAAAAGTATATTTTTATGTTAAGTAACATCATCGTGTAGCTATCTAAAAATATGAAGCTTCGTATATTGCTGCTTATAATCCCACGCAGGTAGCAACGATGTATGTTTCAAATGTTTGGTTTATGCAAACGACGGATATCAAAATGTGCGTTATGAAATCAAAATCATTGATAGATACAACTGAAGTTATTAATAAACCAGATAACAACTATCTCAAGGAACACAAGAAAATATCTTAGAGAGAAGTAAAAGAACGAATTCATCAAACAGTAAACGTACAGCAAAAATAGAAAGACAAGTGATTTTTCCTCCAAGCAAATACTTGGATTAATCGGCGAGACTGAAGTAAACACTGGTCATAAATACTCGTTGAAGGGAGAACCGCTAAATAGCGCAGTTGATAGCATCTCCAGTGACGAGGAATCATGGCGCGATAAACTTAACCCCTAATAAAAAGACGAAGCACTGGCCAGATTATTGGACGCCTCTTATCAAGTGACTTAGGCCGCCCCAAATTGAGTGAGCGAGAATTATGGACGAACTTTCTACTAACAAGAAATAAAAGATAATGAAGATTCCGATTAGATAAATGCGGTAAACATTTTGATAAGTATCGGACTAATGTCTATAAATGTTTATGATAGTGGAAATGCGTGGGATTGAACGATGCTAATGTTAAATAGCTTAGAATACCTTGATAATAATATTGATTTTGAAAGCGTTGAAAGGAGAACTTTACGAAGACAAAGTTATTCTTGAGGAACAAGATTTATTAGAAGTCACAGGAAGAGGATTACCAATTCCAAACAAAATTATTTAACAAACAAAGAAAAATGAATCAAGTTCCGATCATCCCTTCGTGCAAAAGTAACCTAATCTTTATTAGATTCTCAAACCAATGTTTGTTAAACGTTTTGAGCTAATAAAAGTAATATTAAGGGAACGAGAAGCTACCTACGGGAGGAAATGAAAGCGACGAGAGAATGAAATTGGAAAACTTGTTACAGAATTACTCGAGATGAAAAAGGAGAAAATAAAGCTCTAGTAAAAGTTAGTGAAACACGGTACGCTTGAATGTTTTTATTTACCTGGGGGATCATGTTTGATCTACAGGAAGGTAATACTCATACTTCGAACATTTTTTGTGCGAGTGCAAATATTTGCATGAAAAAGTTGGACAGTAAGCTGATTGTGTTTATAAAAGCTTTTTCGGTTTTTTGTTTCATTAAAGTAACGTTGGAATTTTTATAAATAGTGGTTAAACGAAAGAAGGGTGCTTTAAATAAATCTATAACATTGTTTTCTTTATAGGAAATCTGAAGAAGGGTTGAGTACGGTACAAGTGGGCAGCAGAGGGCGTCCCGTACCGCCTTTGTGTTTTCATGTGACACACTCTTAAACAAAACAACTCACCTTTTATTCCAGTTTCCGATCTCAGCGTAACGTCGGCCGTTCGAGCTTCCGCACCTCCTCACTTCATTTCCTTTGAACGTCAGAACAGAGTTCCCGTTAGGTGTTAATATTCCGTTCGTAGTATTATTGTTCCGTTCCCTGTTCCTTGGGAATGTTCCAGTTCCTGAACGAAAAGTTGCCAACTGCGGAGCTTGTTCCACGTCGGGCGTGAACTGCTGGAGCGGAAGAGTCACGTTTCCACTCCAACTCTTGCGATTGACGGCGAAAGTTTTGAACGTTCCATTACCGTTCGACGATGGTGCGACGCCACAGAAACTGCTCCGGTTATGACTGTTCTTTATAAATGCACCGTTCTGCAACGCCACCTGAGGCTTGATCGGCACCAGTGGTGACGCCTGGTCAATGGACATCGTACTTTAATAAATGTAGGCGCAACCTACGTTTGATCTATCTACATTTTTGTCTGCAAAGGAAAGAATTGTCTACATTAGGGGTGTATTACAAAGCGTTAGTTGCGACACCACCAACAGAGTTGCTTATAAGCGTGCTGAATTTAGGGCAGCCATTGCATGGCAATCAATACCGAACCATTGAGGCTTTGTCAACAAACTGGTTGCTAAGTGACATGCCAGCTAAGATATAATGAAGAGGGCATCGAACAATAGAGTTCAATTTGGGTTAATGGGCATTTGAGTTCCGCAATGTTCTACACTAGACTGATACGCTAACGAAGGCACTTGCAGTTCCTACATTTGATAACTGTTTCGAAACAACAATATAACGTTACTAACAATTACTTTGTGTTCGTTTCATAGAATTTTTACTTAATTGTAGTTTTTATGACAATTTAAATACATCACTGAATACAGAAAACAAAGTAGAAATTCAAACGAAGGACGTTATTTGGTAATAACTGCCGGACATAGCTATTACGCGATTGTTGCAGACTAGCGACAAAAACGATGCCGAATTGTTTTGTTGACCTCCGGTTCCCTAAACTATACAATTTGGCAAGCCATATCGGCAAAAACATTTGATTATTCGGAAGAAACTTTTTACTAATCTTTTATGTCGTTATCATTACATTTTCGTAATTTGTAACGTCGGAGCGAAGGAGCCTTCAAGTTCAATTTTCGCAAGTACTTGAATTACTAGACTGCTTTTTACGTTTTGTTTTATGCCAAACAATTGATCTACTGGCTCTGGTCAATTGTCCTGCATTCGCTCGTCTGCTTAGCAACTATTGACCTTGGACATCATTGTATGCAGCTACTAGGCGCGTCCCGTTGTCCATTGTTCGCAATGTACTTCATTTATTCACATTAAAAGTGGAAACTCTCCATTAGTTTTACCACCTTGACCCACTTGTATACAAACTTTATGGTTTATAGTACTTTTTAACACAACAATTCTATGATAAATGCAATACACTGGAGTATCATTTGGCAGTAAATGTAGGGTGTGATGTTGGTTCGTTTGTTTTTTTTAGTTCATGGTCTTTAGGTTCAATTATAAAGGCCCTGTGTGTTTTTATATCTGGCTGTTTGATGTTGTTTACTTCGTTATGTTGAATATCATCAACTTTTTAAGAGTGACTGATTTTTATTGCACCTATTATGACTTCAAGCTTTAAAACGAGAGTGTCGTAATTCTTAACTCAGCTTAAGCAGTTAACGTCGAATCTGTTTTCAAACTTTTGAAAAATGAACACTAGCATTTTATCCGACATCTGTAATTTATCCGACACCTGGTGCATATCAACTACCAGCTATAAAAAGGCGTTGCTTCAAAAAAGGACATCAATTTGCGTTGAAAATAAATGTCACGTCAATCGTCGGATATATTTGACCCAGTAAGGTGCGGACACTGGCAATTCGCAACGGTCATCCGTCGCCATCTCCGGTTATATAACCATTGCGTAAGATAACCGGTGACTGAGTCGTTCGACTAGCCACCTCGAATTCGCGACGCCTCCGCTTCGGCCTAATTGATTGGTGTGCAGTGAGCAGCCTTATCCGAAGACCATCTATAAAGCCTGAGTGCTAAATTATAGTGATAGCTTTGCATCGGATCTACTTTCTTACAACTCCTTTTAAATATAGCTGCTTATTTAATTTATGTGATGGAAATTGAGAACTGTATTTATGAAGCTTGTGTTCTTTAAAGTGTTGTCTCGTAAAATATTCTGACGCTGTTTTAATAGTCTCCAAGAGTCTGAGATATTTTATCGACTTCTTTGATAATATTTTCAATTCCTCTATTAAAAGACCTAACTAACACTTTATGTAAGATCTAAAACCAGAGAAGCTTTTATGAATAGCCCCAAGTTTAAACATAAAGCAATTAAAATAGTAAGCAACTCTGATTTTATCGGCCAACGCTTCCATCTTAAGAAATGCAAACATTAGGAGTATCCATTTCTTGTACAATACATATTGGTCATGAGTGATTGAATAGAGCGAGAAGTTTCTAATACTCGTTATCTTTTTCTTCTTCTTTTGAAAGCATGCAAACGTTATTCAACTGTTACCATTATTATGTGTTCATTACTTTGTAAGTTCTGTAACAGCTATTACGGTTTGCTCAACGTTCGTGTCTTCACGTGAAAGACGTGAAGTAAGATTGTTTTTAATAGTTACATCACTAGTAGCTAAATGGTTTTCGTTTACATTTCTATGAACACCTCTATATGCAGTGTATTCTGAGGTATCTATACAACAACTATAAAAAAATGATTTTGAGACAGGTATGTTCATAAAAATGTCTTTTTTGTACCTAATTATGTAGCTGTATTTTTTATAACGTTATTTAATCTGTATGGAACTATAAAACCTACGTAATTATAACAACTAACAGACAATGCTATTGTGTTAAAACATAATTAAAGTGTAATTAAAGCTATCGTAAGCCACGAGAATTTTACACAAATTAAAAGCTCGGTTTTTTTCATACTCAATGAAATAATAGATAATACTTGGAATGTTAGTAACGACAAGTAACATCACGAATTGATTAACCACCAAATTGCTTCTACGTCTAATGAAATTGGATATCCTTCTGATCAATTTTGGTCTATTGGACTTGATAGAGATCAAAATTATGACGTCACTGAAACACATTTGCATCGACAAGAATTTTGAATTAAGACCAGAAACATAACGGATTGTTGGCGTACAACTTCAAATTGTACCACATTAGTTCTTTAATTAAACATCATCAAAATTGATGAACTAAATATGTAGTTCATTTGTTGCATTAGTCATTTGAAACGGTTGTTACGCTTTTTCTGTTCATGTAGATGACTAATGTGTGACTTTTTCAGCGGTTCCCACATGTATATTTACGGATATTTTCATAGAATCAATTAAGCAATAACAAAGACATCTTATTCAGGGTAAGATACACACAGATCATACGTTGAAAGTACTTACTTATGGCATATAGAATATTATCTTCATTAAAAAAGAGGAGATGAGTCTTAGAGGTGATGAAAGTATACTTAATAATAATTTCAAAAGAAATCAGTAAGGACAGAAGAAATAAAATGATTGGTAGTATCCTAGCAAGTTCCTAATGTGACGTAAAAGGAAGATTTAATTAAAGGTTTTGCTGTGCTCCGAGAAGAAATCCTAATTACTTTTTTATCAGTAGATAACATTCCTTGGATTTTATTCAACGCGTATTGGATTTCGAAGTATGGATCTACAGCAATAATCACAATTTCTTTCCTCATGTTTTAAAAATAAGGTTGATTTAGTAATGACCTGCGGCTGCATGTTGCTTAACTTGGACGAAACCAGGCTAAGAGAACAACTTTTACGAAAAATTAAAGCTCAAGCGAAGCTCCTTGTAAATGCATTACATAACGATCATCTAGCCAGACTGATGTCTGATTCAAATGATGTAATCGATTTAATACTTGATGAAACACTTAGTTAATCAAAATAAGATGATCTTGTTTCGATAAATGACAAGCAAGACAGTCATTAACCGCTTGATCTTTAAAATAGCATTACATAACTTAATAAATGCATGTTTGATGGCAAGTTGCTGAATATAAAATTAAGTTATAACTATAATTAGTAGCTAATAAGGAAGTGATGCAGATAAACAGAATAATAATCATGTGCACTATATATTAGGTAATTATACAATAGCACCTCAACAACCCGTTGAAAACAAAGTATGACTTGGACGAAACGTACTTGATAAGCCAATTATTAGAAAACGTCCATTCGCGAGTAAAAACCGATCAAATGTCAGAAAGGTGCAAGACAGGTGTTTAGCAATGAACTTTTACCGGCTAACCACGTCACTCATATTGAATGGCATTGTTAATACATGATGACGTTAATTATTCGTGAACAAGAAAAAAGTAAACGGTTAAAAGGAAGTGTCTTTGCTACGGAAAATACTGAACTTCTCGAAAAGAAACAATTGTTTAATTTTTTTCTTTGTAGAATACTCAAAGACTTATTATATGTAGTCTAAGTCGGATCTCGTGCTCTTTCTCGAAAATGACAAAATGAGGACACAATAGTAAATTATTGGAAAAAACGAGAAATAATTTGTATAGTCAAACTATATTTAAGAAAAAATAACGAAGATAATAGGTACATAACTGTTTAAGAATAAAATACAACGTCCGCAATAGGTACGTTCAAAGATAAACGTAAAGTTGAACCCAACAATAATTATGTCATATCTCAAACTCTTAACATGTCAACAGACATGATTCACCCGGGCCACGGAATGCGGCAGCGGGGAATATGGATCATAAACAAACGCACGTGCTACAGTATCTATAGGCTGGAGCCCAATAAATTGATAACTAGTAGTTGGCTCGGTTTCAACGCTTTTATTGGATATATCGTACACATTAATAATTTGGTAATTGATTGGAACATTAGCTGAAGCTGTTACTCACTCCCACACATTGTTCGGAAATATATTTGCTCGTACATCTTGATCACTTTTGCAATATACCACAATTACAATGGAAGTAGGGCCTATACCTGCTAAAGGTAGGGCTCAAATTGCTGAAGAAGCCAAATTATATGCACCTGTACCAAATGCATCACTGCAAGGTAAACAAGACCCTATTAACCACAATGCGAAGGTAGCATACAAAGCCAAACACAGCAGTGTAGTGATTATTAAACTTACCATATTAGATTCAATCGAATATGCAAACTTGGTACTTGAGAATTACTAGAATAAATTCTAATAATGCTCACTAATTGCAGTATAATAACATCTTGCTAAAAAAGACCTTGCAATCTAAACGTAGGAAGTTGTACGGCGCATGTAGGCGAATTGCAAACTCAAGCTATTATTCAATAGGATGTTCGCATCTCGCCTCTAGCAGTGATTGAATCGAATTAGGTTACAGTACAACAACCTGTCATATAACTAGATGTAACCTTGGCCTAGACATGCTTCTAGAGATAGGCACAGACCTTTTACGAGTGTACGTGACATAGCTCGCAACTCAGTATCGATGAGTCGGATTACTTAACTTGGACACACGTGCTGGTAGAAAAACATTTACAATAAATGATGAACGGGCAGAGATAAAATTCAGAGAATTAACCTAAGGATTAACTCCAATGAAAGCGGTTTGTAAACAGAAGATACGCGAATAAAAGATGGATCAAATTCCAATGTAAAAGCTATAATAGATCCTGCTACATAATTTATAGAAGATAAAACGCTCAACAAAACAGAACAACATTTAGCGGAGTACCCCGCAGAGAAGGGTCCACACGTGACAACTATTCCAAGTGTTGAACAAAAAACAACACTTTATCTAAGTGAAGGGTTTCAGAATGTGCGGGGATCATAACTGCGCGATCTGTATTCAGAACACGCACGGTGCAGGAAGGCAAAAGCCACAATGTGTCTTGAGACTTCCGACTCTTGCTCAATATTTCTATTATTGATACAAGATCAGCCCTAAACGTCGTATGTTAGAAACCGAAAAAAAGTTGCATGTGAAGTCTGAAGAATTTCCTACCATTTATATTCTGAACACCAATAGAAACCTATCAGTTATCCAGTAAGACCAAATGAGTAAAGTTACATGAACAATTTGTCGCACTTTTTTCCTTGAGCAGTGATTAATCTTTCCAGTAAGCGCTTTACAGTGTTTGTTGAGTGGTATCGATTAAAATGGAATACATCTACTTGGAAGTATAAATTACGCACTCGTAGCTTGATCGCAAGAACGATTTTCGCGCAAAAACTTCGAGGTCGGGTTTTTGTTAGTTATCGCTATCAGAGATCTAATTTTTTGCTTGAGTTTTTGGAACAGCACTGTTGTATGGATATCGTATCATCTTACTCACTGTGCGTTGTTGTGGATGTGGTGGATATGGTATAAAAACATGTGTTTATCTAATCATTGCATCGTATTCAAAACTAGTGGCTGCAGTAAAATGTTAAACGATTCATTTGATGAAATCTGTAGAATTTTAATTACAATATAAAATATCAAAACTACGTGTGTAGTCGCAGGATTTTAAGAATGCATCTTTTTTAACTCTACAATTCATGTACACGTTTACGGTTTATCGATAAAAAAAATCGAAAACCTTTATTAGCTTGACCTATCGTTATAGTCATAATTAACAGTTATATTTTCCATACAAATCAATGAGTTCTAATCAATATTTCTAAAGCTTCTAGAACAGGATACAGACAGGTCGATCTAACTGTGTAAGGTCGTTGCGATGCACCTCAGGTCGGTCACACAAACACAACGAGTTGACACAAGCAAACGATGCGGGCATGTCACGGGTACCTTGATGAAGATGACATGAATACTGATGTAAGAGCAAATCTTGTTACATAAGGGGAACTGGGAGATTTGCACAAGATATTTGGAGGAAATCGTTAATCAACATACGAGCAGGAAACAGATATATACGGCTATTAGCGGTCTCCGTCAATTTAGCTATTTACAACAGGATGAAGAATTGCTAAGCAAGTCGGCAGATATGTTCGGTTAATGAACTTACGTATACGTTACTGCAAAGTTTACGAATGAAAATCAAAATGGAGCATTATCATTATTCACAAACTTATTGTGATCAAACAGAAAGCTGTTTGTTTCTTCAAAGAAAAACATCTGTTTTTGATGAAAGTTACAACGTCTTCTCACTTGTTTGAAGGGCAAAATTGGTTTCTCTTATTTTATTTGCAATCAAGAAAACAAAGAGTCACATTAAGCTTAAATATGATCATACTAATAATTTTTCATGGATTAGAAATTGAAATGCAGTAAAATTATCTAATCAAGAAGTTTATTATTGAAGAAAGTCCAAATAAAATTGGTTGAAACGATAATACAAGCTTTCTGGTAAATTACTATATCTTAAAAATCTGCAATCTTGTCGAAAGTATAACTTGGATTAATCGGTCAACAAACTTCATCAACTTGAATATCTACTAAATTCAAAACCAATCAATCTACCAACGGATCTAGGCGCAGAAGGCAACAACAAGTTTCACCCACAACTTGTGTTTACACCAAAACTAATTACAGACTATGTAATCGACAAATATTATACCAACTTAAATAATAATCGTGCAACTGAAATTGAAAGGTGTTATACAACATGCTACTGCTGGAACGTCACCGTTTTCAAAATCAATGAAGAATGATGAACAACAAATATTAATCTAAGGACCGTTGAAAATTCAATCAATGGAGTGCCAGCTTTTGTTCCTCTTCACTTGAATCATCTCTAAATAGGGCGGTCATTAATCAATGTACAAAAACGTTGACGCGGAAGGAGTTTAAAAAAGAAGGATGGTGCAAAAAATCTTTTATTATCCGTTGAAGGCACGAGCACGCCCTGCCTATCAATATTCATTGTCCTTGTTAGACTGGAAAGGTTTTTTGCTTATTTGTTTTTAGTTAAACGAATTTGCTAAAGTACTTTTAACTAATTCTTACTCGGATACCGTTACAGGATTTCTGCTGGAGACAAATACGAGTAAAAGGCTAATGTGTGGATCAAAGAGGATAAAACAATATAAATGTGTGACACAGCGTGAAACCGATTGATTCCTTCATAGGGGTGGCCCGCCGTACCTCTAGTAGTAATCGCCGATATTTGGAAAAAAATCTTTCGAGTAGAAACCCTCGTGTAAGTGGGTCACTAAGCAGGGAACATGACGAATCGCTTCCATCACTCTTTAACGTTGCTGCAAGTGGGGGAGACGAGATAAGACTTTACACTTAACCATCCATTCGAGCATTTTTGATAAATGCATTTTACAAGTTTTAAATGAGGAAAAGTGCAAAGAATTTTATCAGACGCCATAAAATTCGTAATAAAACGTAAAAGGAGGAACGATAACGCTAAAAAAAAGAAATGGACTCAATTAATATTAAAGAGAGCCATAGAAGGCTGAACATATTTTATTCAGCAGACATTCTAAGAATTTTAGGCACATGGCACATGAGACCGGAGCCTATGAAGTCGGACCGCTACTTGCAATATAAGGAGTTGCACCGAACAATGGGCTCCGTTGTGTTTTCCGGAACGACCTTAAGCGTATACATTAGCGAACATTCTACCATATACAAAGGGGTAATTAAAAAGCTATGAAGAGCAGTAGCAGCCGGTGGCCGAGCAAGAACCCAATTAGTGGTGCCATAAAATGGTTGGAATTCTAGTCCTAGAAATGGAATTGCTACCTACATGGATGATATATTGAAGAAAGATGTTTAGTGTTGTCAAATATTTAGATAAATACATAACATAATTGCGTATTCCAGTAGAGAAGCACGATTGCGGAGTCACGGCATTTCGTAACCACGATCGGGCGCATTCCATCGCGGTGCCCGGTGCAACGCCCCTACGGGATAGACCTGCGACGGTTACTGATGATGCTAGCACGTATACTGTAGATAAACATTGCTAGTTGCTACTACTACCTACACTAATGTGCCACAGTTGAACTAGTGGGCGGCAGATCAAACAGATGTTGAAGTAAAGTGTGGGAACTGGTAAATAGGTGAAGGTGTTAATCAAGGTAGTGTAAATGATTTGTCTTAACTTCAATGTCTTTAGACTTTTATTATAATGTCGGCAACTGAACCTAGATTTATTTATTTATACAGTGTATGCTAATGCGGGCCGAAGAACTATAACTAAGCATTAATAGTGTAGTTTTGTGATCTAAAGCATGAGAAACTTAAACTTTAAGTTATAAACTAAAGGTAGGTCCTTAAACGTAACAAGTCGAATGCATGACCTGAAGTTGTTTATTTATATGGTTGCTATTATCTATTATCGTAAACCTTTTGTTATTTTATGGTTATTTATATACAGAGAGACATATTGCACCTCAAAACCGGAAAGCGTTGCAGAACTGTCGAGGAACACGTGCGAAAAGGAGGCCGCTTGCGCAATCGCCGGCGAGTTATCAAAGATTGTTGCCCTCGCTAATGCAACGAATATCTGAACTCTTGCGCAGCTCTCTAACGGTGTTCTGGACCGCTCTGTTCGCATTGTTTTGGTCAATTGCCATTATTATAGCTAGAAGAATGCGGCTCTCATTAGAAGTTAGTTTTACGCCGGCGGCGTGACGCTCACGTCATCATTCACCAGTTCTATAACGTCTTATTATAGTTCGCTGACCGCATGAGTGGCCAATCGTGCGTAAGTATTACTTTATCAATTTTGTTGCGGATTTTGCATAATACACGAATGCATTCAACATTCGTGATATGAAGCAATTCTCACGATTGTATCTCAAGGTGAACGTAAATGTAAAACACATGTTATACCCATACAGAAAATAGACAGGTGCCATGACAATAGATCAAAAGCCTTAGTCGTTTCATTTTCCCAGCAGAATGAAGGTAATTATTAAAGCTAACGAAACGAACGTGGTACGGAGTCTGCAATTGCTATTTGTTTTTATAATGAAACAGCGGGACCGGAATTCACAAGACCGTTACAGAACCTTACAAAAACGGAACTTTTATACAAATTACTTACTTTTAAAGTACTCTCTTTAAGTAGTACTAGATAATTTCTAATCATGGTAAAATTCTGTTTTCCTTTGAGTTATAAGTACCTACTCTTATTATTACAAAACAGAATAACTGACATTAATCCAATATTAATGGTTCCGAAACCTAATAAGCTTTTTATGAATAAGAACAATAAGAATAAATTAATAGCCAACGAAAAACGTGAAAAATATCCAATACGGGAGATTATGATAACCGTTCACAATGACATGGACTCTGAAGCAATAATCGAAAAAGCGGTTAGAAATGAAATATGGTTAATCCGACATGCGATGAAAAATATCGTTGCAAATCCATAATATAAAGGGGAAGGCCAATGTCAACGACCCACACCCTATGGACAACAATGAGACAGATCCGAAAAAAGGGTCTTACACCATTATGGGGCGCAATTACCGCTTCAATGGGCAACCGAATACTGCCGATACTGTTGTAAAAATGTGGCACGTGCCAAGCGCCTCACAATCCCGTCAAACCCGTTTAGAAATGTATCATATTAGAATTTAATAGAGGTAATCCTTGAACAAATGTTTCTATCCGACAATTTTTACTATATTTTGTAACAGCTTAAAATAAATTCGACAGCTAAGAGGATACACTGCTTAATTCTTATTAATGTCCATGTTTAATCCTTTAGTCCCGCATTTTAAGCTTGACGCTTAATTAAAATTTGCGTAAACAATTCTTAATTATAATACGTTAGCATGTTACTGCAAAGCTCTGTGTGTTTAGGTTCTAAATCTAATTAAATTTTCTTAACTAAATTCAACAAGTTTGATAAAGCCGGGTACTGTTCTAACCGTTACAGATACCGAGGTATAAAATCAAATTTGTACCGTATTAAGTGTGCCTACGCTATATCCAAGGGTTCGGTTAACCAGAGGCTGGGGTGTACCAGACGATCAATTTCAAGGGCCCCCTCGCCTTATATTCAAATCCCTTCTTTGTCTTTTGCATTTCATACAGTCGGTGATTCACAATAATGACACTCATCTCAAACGCGTGTCTACTTGTTCCAACTTCCCAACGGTCGATAACTTTGAATTTATTAACATTCAAAACAAAACAACTTTAAGTTGAAATGTTACTGGCATATCAAATATAATTATCATACTGATTGCCTGATAATGTGAATGAAATGATGCGTAGACAAACAGTAATTACTATTGTTTAGCTGTGATTCGTATATTAGTTTACAACCCTACTAGTTCGATGAACTTTCATTCAATGTCCGCTCTGCATTTCCAGCAAATTCGTAGATAATTAATTGAACATTAATTGTACAAGAATGTCTATGAGTAGATACCTGTGCGTCCTAAATGTGCAATTCTTGTTAGTGCAAAGAACAACATAAGTTGTAGATAAGACTTATCAGTAGCGATAAAGCAACTCTGTTGGTGATATCATTTAGAAACAATACTGGAAAGGAAATAAAGAATAATAGGAAAGTACAATAATAATTAGTTTACTATAACAAAAATAATACGTACTACAAAAACAAAACGGTTGCAAAATATCACTGGGCAACAAAAAAACACAGTAGCGCAAATAAAATAATTCCAAGCACAAACTAATGAGCTTCTACAGTCGGATAAACTTGAAACATTTACCGGCAAACGCACGAACTTTTTCAAAACACTTCACAAAAACGACGACGATATCAAATTTTCGCGTGAAATTTGATATGTGTACTGTATCGAAACGGTTGGATGCCCGCGAAGAACACAACGCGCGCCGCGACGACCGGCCAACAACTGACGTTGACTCGATGCCCGGCTGTCGCCGTCCCACTCCAGTACGCATGTCCGGAACAACATCCCTTCATAATTCCTACATATATACCCTTTTTTAAATCCACACAGTATTTCCCGCCTTTATCCCACATAATAACAATAGTTTTAGTCATAACAACGAAGGAAAAGTTAATATTACAACGCAAACGGCTGTTGGGTTAGAAAAGGACAGCAATAAATATAGAGACAAGGTCGATCGTGATTGTGTTGCAACATCGCCTTTAGCAAAAGCTAACAGTTCGGGTTTTACACCTGGCCGGTAAAGATAAGGAGATTTAAAATTGCTCTGAGCCCATAAATACTGTCTGATTTTTAATCTCGGAAGGGGAAATTATTTCCGTCCATCTTTATGATCTTCCACATGGATTGATGGTTTTGTTGGGGTTGTGAAATTGTCCGTTGATTTAATATTTTTATTCAAATTGAAAACTTCAGCACTTGTTACTGATAAAAAGTTTTCTTTTTTTTTTTGCTTCTGTTAAAATCCATCGTGTTTAAGTTTATTGGAGCCATTAACGCTCTCTATAACAGTTTTCCTAGGATAAACAGTTGCAATAAAGTTTTTGCTGAGTAATCGTTCTGCATCTCAACCTTTTATAGCTGCAATAAAGATGATGACGCTGTTAAAACATGTGTTATGGTCTTGTAATAAATACTCTTTAATTTTCTTACGTTGGTAGTAAGTTAGTTTAATAAGTGTCGTTAAAATTGATATAGTTTTTACCAACAACTTTGTCATCTTCAGGTCTTTTAGAACGAAATGCATTTTAGAACGAAATCACTAACGTAAAAATTCCGAAACTTAAGTTTCTCAATTTTCTTTGCTAGAATTTTACCTGCATCTTCGCCCATTTGGAGGTCAACATTTATGCCACATCAAACTACCTGAATTAAAATAATCCTATACCAAATCTATTCGTTTGCAATGCCTAAACCGCGCACATTGTGATGATTTTTGACACAAATGGCCTACTCCCTCTCAATGAAAGGAGGTCCCAGCAGTGGGAACATTATAGGCTGATGTTAATGATGATGATGAATCTTAGGTATTAAGTTTGTGCCTCATCTTTCCTATAAGGCTTCATAAGAATTGGACGTATCAAACAGACAGTGTTACTAGTGCACTTATAGTAGACAAGACAAGACATGAATCGCGAACGCTCACCACGCGACCATGTAACAGGAACGCATAATAAAACAATACCATGGCTGGATAATACTTTCATATCTCAATATTCCTCACTTTCACTGCGGTGACACATATGGACTGAATGAAAGTGAACATTGTCACAATACACAATAGCTTCGGAGCTCTCAGAACTATTTTGTGTACACTTTCGTGTAATTGAAGAAATTTGTGGAATATGTGATGTCAACGAGTCTGTTTCTAAGTTTGGAAAATTGTTCTGGTTGGGCACATCCCATGGATGCTTATGGATGTAATCATTTTCGTTTTGTTTTCTATAAAGTAATGACATAAACAAAGTAAAGAGGCTGATGCCAGGAAAAGTTTTTGTAGTCCACTAATGGCATACTCTGAGTTGATGGATCACTCTCTTCTTCAGAACTTAGCCATCTAGCGTTATGAGTACCTAAGTCTCTTCTAAATATCTGCAGTTTTGTGCCATAGCTATTGAGTAGATGCGTTACTTACAGTAATTGGAGAAGCTCAAGATAGAGAAGAAGGGAAGTAGATTCAAATTTGGAAAGACTGCTGCCAATCAAAGCCTACTATAGGCCAGATTTGACTCGAAAAACAACCCAAAACAAATCAATAATTTAATTTCATTTAATTTAAGACACGTGTGATCGAATGCATTAAGTAACACAGAAATATAATTGGCCTGGTGTTTACAAGAAAAGGAGTCCTCGAATGGAGGTCACGTACGTGTTCACTGTGTACATGCAATCAGCGCGAGAGCATGTTACTGTACGAAGGCAGTTGATATAATGCACTCGCAGAATTATATGGTGAGAAGTGTATTTTTAGACTAGAAAACGAAAAAGATTTCATATTTACTGAGAATATTACTTTGTTCAACTTTTATTATTGCTACGGTTTCGTAAAACTTTGAAGCGATTCTTAGTTTAAGAACTAGGTAGTAGAATTAATGCACTAGTAGTACGTATAGTATAGGTAACTTAATGAACCCAGTTTCAGTTAGTGAGCCCAATCTCAGTCAGTGCTTTGTTATTCTTGTTATGGTTTTGAGTACCTTAGTAGGTATGTGAAGAATAAATTATACTTGACAGAAATGTGATTGCAGGAGAGAAAGACCCACAATACTAAAAGTCTGAATAAACAACTAAGTACAAAACTTAAACGTCCTTAGTTTTATTGAAAGACAGTCTCCATCATGTAATTTGCATAAATTGATAATAACTTAACATTTACCTACAATCTAGTCTTATTTTTAAACTAAAATATTTAAAGGCAATCGATGTAATATTAATATTAATATTCTCGTGAAAAACCTGTATAATTACGTATCAATCGTAAAATTGTAAAAAAAAAAAAAACAGTTTTCGGTCAGCAAGTTCTTGATACTCCTCTGTAGTACTTCATATTCATGTATGTTAGTAGCAGTATCAGCACCAATAGCATTTGTAAACAAATAACACCAACATTTGATAACCGAACATTAATTTGCTTGCCAAAAGAAATTCATGACGCTTACTCATCATAATCGATTAATTTTAAATGTAAGCTTTCATCGAGTCCTTGAATGCGCATTTGTTCAATCTCTCAATTGACGCATGTTAGCAGATGAATGTTTATGCAATGTAAATGCAAAGAAACAGCAATATAAAAATAAAACCTAAAGAGGTCATGTTTGATAACTTATTTGATAACCTCGCTAAGGTAATAAACTTTATCTTGACGTTTACCTGTATTAAAGGTAATTATGTGAAGATAAGTGAGATAAGTTGCGACATTGTTTGTCAACTTTAGGGTTTATAGGTTATTTTTGAATTGCCTGTGCACTTCGTGGCATGTTACTTTCAAACACATATCCTTTCTCATGTGTTAGCTATCTGTTGAGTTTGTTTTTATTTAAGAATTTATTTTATTATCGTTCGAAGGTTCATTGTTCAATACAAATTTGATGTAAAAATAATTGTACTGTTCACCCTGGTGATCTTGCAGATGGTGATTTACAGTGATCTAAATCTATGACAAAATAATCATCATCAATAACAACATCTAAAACCTGTACAAATTCCATAGCTCAGTTGCCAGTACGTACAAGTTCAGAAGCTCAGTTAACATCGGTAGCTTTATTATTTTTTTCCTCTAAATTAGTCACATCAGAGTGACAACATTATGCCGCTGTTAGTAATACTTGACAAATATTACAATCATGTGTTGTCTTACATCCTCCATGCAAGTAAATTTATCTAACTTTCGTAAACTTGTAATTTCAAATCAGTATTCTCACGAGATTTTCCGCCAAATTATTATTACTCAAATCCAAGTAAATATTTACTTCTATAATTGAATTCTGACCGTTGTTCGTACACGCGAACAAGTAACGCTACTTCGAAAGCGCACGTTAAATGGTATACTGACATTGAACCACCTGCTCACTTCGTCTTATGTTAATGTTTCTTACCTAACACTTACTTAACTTTAACATTGTTGTTCAAGTTTACGGTTAGAGATGCTGCCTGTTTAGCTTCGCTAGTTTTGATAACATCATCTTACGGGATTTGATTGCTTTTGAATCGTAAATGCGGTTTTTAAGTATCACCTAGCTGACTTATAAGTACGATGTTTATTTTATGTCCTTCAATACTTACACGATCTTTTTTCTCTTTTCAAATGATTATGAGTTTTAATAAAGATAATCTTCACAGCTTTGGTCACCTTTCCATGAATTGTCTAATGAGGCCAAATCACCAAAAACACCTCAATTTTGTTTTAATGCTCTAAGCCACTTTATTTACACGATTCACACCTTCAAACGGCGTAAAAAAGTTATAAAATCAACAAAGTGATACTTCCAATGTTGCCGATGTCCATAAGCTACAGTGCCCACTTTTCATCGATCGGACCCTATACATATTATTTTGGCACCTTTTAGATAGACAAAACAAAAAGTGGGCTGTTTAAAATAGTCGTGGTATATCAGTCAGCGTATCTTCGGTTGGATATCAAAAGCTTTCTGTTCAAACAATCCCTAGAAATACTCACATAAATATCAAGAACAAACTAAGAGAAAAGTATGCCACAAACAATGATATCTAAAATAAAACAATTTCCCATGGATTTTCACTCATCGTGACGAGGTGACGGTGTGAAATTACATTACTAGCCTATGTCGTGCCTTTTCATTTTAGTATCGCACGCGAGAAATTGAGTCTAGTCTAGACATAGGCAATAAGGTCAAATGTCAGGTACAAGCATCGATGTGTAGTGACCTTATTATGTTCCCGATGATAGATAGAAACGGAAATGAGTTATTAGGATTGTGTCATAACTTGTATGATACGATAGAATCGGCGAAAACAATGTAATTGGACTTGTTACGTGCATATCATCGATATCATGAATTGCTTTATGGTCACATAATTTCTGAGAAAGTAAAAAACGAACGTCAGTTCAAATACCTGCACTTTTCTCAAAGTTTTACTTATAATTTTTGTTTAGATTGAATGCAAACCAGCTAGAAATGGCGGGGCCCCCTCTCAGAGGGCCAAAGCCTGCTGGGGTCGCGGGACTTATCCCATCACCGTGACCCCGGAACATAAAGGGCTATTGAAGGACACCGTGAATTTTAGTCAGTACAAGTCTGACAGTCCTTCCTGCCCTGCCCGGGGTGGGAGGACTCATTTGATGATATTACCACGTAAATAAAAAACCAGTTGAGAAAATAGAAAAAAAAAAATACAAAAGACCTTGTAATATTTTTTCTTTATGAATATTTCGGGATGAGTACTACTACTAGACTACATCAGCAATAATATTTCGATGATTAAGAAATGCTCAGGTACAAGTCTACATGAGCAAGTACACATAATTCTAACAGCTTTATACGATCTAAAAATTCATTAACTAATTTCCAGATTCTAAGAAAGACACGATCTATACCTCCAGTTCATTCCTCCCATATCAGTTTAACAATTGCAATCAAAGGAAATCTATTCCCGTTTCAAATCCAGCTGCTAACACACTAAATCATTTGATCTGGAGCATTTGATCGAAGCCAATCGGATGAATAGAGATGTTATAAACAAACGGGTGCTGTTACAAGACAAACTCATTTATTTCAGTGTGCGCAGGGGTAACAAACAAACATTGTCGTGTTCCGCAAATATAGCAAACAGGTTGTATTCAGCCCGAAGGCAAGCATTGGGTACTCGGAAACGTTTGTTTAGTATGTAATTTATCATTTCTTTAAGTAGAGTGTGAGTGTCTCCAGCAGAACTCAACGCAATTGCATATCATTGCTTGCATGCGACTTCGAGAATTTCTGCTTTGGTTATTGCTGGAAATTTTCTAAAGATAAACGTTAGGATTTGATTTAAGAATTCGACGCTGTTAGGAAGACCTTCTGTGCAAGGTGGCTTTGTTGGTAAGAGTGTCGGATGTACTGAATCCAGTGGTCGTAAAATCAAGACTTTTGCTTTCCGCATTAAATATTGAAATTCGTAATTAACAATTTAAGCTATTTGAAAATATGTGTTCACGTTCACGTATCTCCTAAACTTTACTTTTACTTTTTGTACCCTACTGTATAAAAGCTTTAAACATAGCGTAAAACTTTAATTTGTTTCATATTTAAAGACATATAAATTTAGGACTAGGTAAACATAAAATGCCTACTGGTACCTATAATCTAAGACTTCTGGCTCTCCCGACAGACACTAAGCAAAGTTACAGCGGCTCACTAGATCTAAAATAGCTCCCAAATGTTTAATTCAAGCTTATGTAGTGTACTTTTATTGTGAAAATAGTCTTAGGCTAGCCTTCCAAATTGAAGTAACTGCTGAATATTACTCCAGAATCTTTTGTTTGGACTATAAAGTCAAATTATAATAGTTTTATGGCCCTCTAAGCTCAAGTAAAACGTAAGTAATGTCTAAACGAGCTTTTAGTCTAAGTGGCCCCAAGATCTTAGAGGTACCTGCTATGTATATATTTTAGTCTTAAAATATAGAATTTTATTCAGGAATAATTTATATAACAAAATTTACAATTAAAGGTCAAAGGGCTGAATTTTCAATAGTCAGATAACTTTTACCTGAGGAATAAAAATGGAGGTTTGACATCATAAATCTATAGAAAATATTTATGTCAAACCGGTATATTAATTCCTCAGTTATCTGACTATTAAAAATCAAATAATTTTGTTTTAATTAGGACATCGAAGAGGCACTTTTGATCGTCTAATATTGAACTTAAAGGAAATGGGATAGGATGGGATTGTTTCTACACCCATTCACAAGTGTACAAATTGCATATAAAAAGCGATACCTAATTAAAAATAAATATCTAATTCTTTATTCAATAATCCCAATACTCATTAATTATAAATACGGTAATATGAAACTTTAATCCATCATCCACGGGCATGAATCCGACTTCAAAAATATACACGAAACCCGAAAATTACATAAACATAAAGGTCCCTATACAATCTCTCGTGTTTGCATTGGCTCGGCAAACATCGGGGTAAAGAGCGGAAACGTTATTACAACTCAGCAACTGTACCAAGGAACGGAAAGTATCGCTGGTACTTTAACAGCAATGTATATTTCGTTTTACATTGCCGTTTTTGTCAGTAACAAAATTTGGTTATATCGTAGTGGTGCAGTAATGGATGATGTTGGAACCAAGTTAGTCGAGCTAATGTTGGATTAGCAAAAATGAATGAAATGTCCTAATAACGGGAGGATACTTGAAACAAACTCCAGTTTAGTTAAATTCTAATGATTCTGGTATTAAGTTAAGCCGTGCATAAACACAAGTGTTTATTTCGAATAAATATTAGACTATGCTGCCGTACAATGGTTTTGGTATAGCATTTATTATTAGTGGTTGGTTTAATGAGACATTATTGTGTCTATGTTGCACTGTCGTCTCTATTTGCGTGCAGAAATAAATAGATACGAGTATAATTATCTCAATGTTAAGCAACGGATTTTGTTTTTTGGAAATTATCTACAAGATCAGAGATAAAGAACATTCACGTTTTTGTGAAGTAATGTAGCGATTTCACGGAAAAAATTGTTGATCATTCGTACATTAGAGACGCTTTTTCATTTTTCATACAATAAACGCTGTAAATACTTCAAGTTCACGTAAATAAAATACTGAAATATTGAGTTAATGCTTCAGACACGCGAGAAAAGAATTTAGATGTTTGAAAAAATGTTTTATTATTTCGAGTACTTTGAAAAAAAATAATTAAATACCTAAGCGAAAAAATAGAATAAAATTCACGATGCATCGATTAATTAGGTGTTTAAATACATTAAGTAGCTCTTTTTTAAAGCGCACAGGAACTCATAATTTTTACGCCAGCAGTTATGAGAAAGGACATTTTCCGCCTCGTATATATTTTGGGCGGATTCTGGAATTATCATAAACCACCCCCATTATGTCATAAAACGATAAATATGCTGTAAAACCATAAACGGAGGCAGCGAGCCATATCATAAATTGTGTTGAATTGGCCCACTTTGCACTTTGCACTACTGTTCGCGACTGAACCCTGAAGAATGGGCATTTTTTATATTAGGTATAACGATTTATGTGTAGTCCTATAGAGTTTTATGGTACTTATAAAAGTAATAAGTATTATGATCAAGTAATCTGTTCTATAAATAAAAGTTTTGTGAGCACCGATGCTCTGATACCCTAAGAATATTTTCTGAAGATTATTTTAAAGTTAAATAAATAAATTTAAAGATCATATTTATAGAGATTTTGCTTTAAGTTAAATATCTTGTAATTTTACGGATTCAAGTATAAAATATATATTTGTCGGATCCGGTCAATAGTACGGACAGCAAACGAATCGCAAGCGCGCCATTTTGAGTATCACGTGGTCTGCGCGCGCTTCTACAGAGTCGTGGTGTTTCATCGGGGCTGCGAGGAGTGCATTCAGTGCCTGATCGCAGCAAGGTGAAGACATCCCGGAACTGTACTCGATTCGTTGTGCCCAGTATAAAAATTAGTGGTGATTAAACTAAATAGTGTTTGATTTAATTTGTGATTTGAAATTAAAATAATCAGCGAACCGCACCCTGTGTATTTTCATTGCACGAGACCCAAACTCTGCCCACGTGATGTCTGAGTCTGACGGAATAATACCGGTGGATCCTACATCAGAAGTGGGATCAAATCGTGCCAATGAAATTACTCAGGGAAACAGTGACAATCAGTGGCGGTTACTTTTTGAAATGCAAAACCAGCAAATGCACGCGCTGATACAAACTTTGAAAACTCAGCCTGTGTCTAACAAGTTTTTACTGCCGGAATTCGACCCTGACAAACCAGATTCCGATGCACGGTCGTGGTGCGCCACCGCCGACTTGTGTTTTAACGGGAGTGCAGTGGAGGGATGCCAGCTAATTTTGACGCTAAGCAAGGCGCTGAAAGGCTCCGCATCTACATGGCTGTCGCAGATAACCTATCCAGGTATGACATGGGACCAATTCAAGGACTTATTTAAAGCCAGATTTGTGTGTGTCGAAACTTCTGCGGCTACCCTCATTAACCTAAACAATGATAAGCCAAAGGAGAATGAGACCTATGCTGCTTATGCTAGTCGTCTTATGACGTTTCTATTGAACCGCTGGAAGGATCTCAGCGTTGAACAGATTGCGGCGTCGACTGTTATCGCTCATTTGGCGCAAACCGATACCCGCTTACAACGCCTCGCATTTACGACTGAGATTACAACTCGTCATAAATTGCAACAAGAGCTTCAAGCGTTCTCTTACCTGAAGAGGAGAGCTCCTACAGACACGCGCACTGAAGCCGGAAACGAGAAACGGTCAAAGTTTTCTTTGTTACCGCCAATCAAGTGCCATGCATGTGGCAAACCGGGACACAAGCAAGCGGATTGCCGCTCCAAGAAAAACGAGGTCAAGAAGCCGTCGCCTGCACCTGCTGCCACGAGTGTAGGGCAGCGACAACAAGCCAGCAGCAGTACACTGGTGTGCTATAAGTGCGGCACGCCGGGCCACATCGCCAGCCGCTGTACAGCGGGCGCGTCTAGCGCTGCTGCCCCAGTGGAGAAACGAGTCGACCTCTGCACGGTCGAGTCCCCATCAGGAGTATTAAAACATTTTGGTGAGTGTTTCAAATTTGATTTTGATTCTGGAGCTGAATGTTCTTTGATAAAAGAGTGTATTGTTTGTAATTTTAGAGGTAGAAGATTCAATAATGTTGTTTCTTTAATTGGTATAGGCAACAGAAATGTTAATAGTACTCTACAATTGTTGTGCCAAGTAGAAATTAACGGTTTCGCGACGGAGATCCTATTCCACGTTTTGCCTGATAGCTATTTACGTAGTAACATTTTGATAGGTAGAGAGATATTAAATAACGGTTTTTGCGTTACCATGACTGCGACTGAATTGATGCTATCTAGAGAAAGCAGTATCAGAGTGTGTAACGCCATTCAGACCTCGCTATCTAATAATAGTTTTGACAAAATTGACACTGATTTACCCTTTGATAGAAGACGTGACCTTCTTAACATTTTAGAATTATATTCGGAATTTTTCATTAACGGTTTTCCGAGTACACGTGTCACCACTGGTCAGTTAGAGATAAGGTTGGTTGACCCTAATCGTACAGTGCAAAGACGTCCTTACAGACTGTCTCCCGACGAACGTCAAATCATGCGTGATAGGGTCACTGAATTGTTGCAGGCTAAAATAATAAGACTCAGTAATTCGCCGTTTGCTAGTCCAGCCCTTTTGGTTAAAAAACATGATGGATCAGACCGTATGTGCATAGATTACAGAGAGCTTAATAATAATACCGTGCCCGATCGTTATCCCTTACCCTTGATTTCTGACCAAATTTCTCGACTTCATGGTGCTAATTACTTTACAAAATTAGATTGTGCCAGTGGTTTCCATTTAATTCCCGTCCAAGAACAATCCATTGAACGAACTGGGTTCATAACACCTGACGGACAATTCGAATTTTTAACCATGCCATTTGGTTTACGTAACGCCATATCCGTTTTCCAACGAGCAATCGTCAAGGCTCTTGGTGATCTTGCACACCAGTACGTAGTCGTATACGTTGATGACATTTCTGTCATATCAGACTCCATAGAGCAAGGCCTGGAGAGACTACATACAGTATTAGAAGTGTTAACGAAGGCAGGGTTCTCACTTAACCTTAAGAAATGCTCTTTTCTTAAAACCCGTATAGAGTTTCTGGGTTATGAGGTTGAAGCAGGTAAGATCAAACCCAACAAGCGGAAGATAGAAGCTTTGTCATGTTTACCTTCACCGCAGACTCTTACCCAGGTAAGACAATTTGTAGGTTTAGCGTCTTACTTCCGTCAGTTTGTTCCCAATTTTTCCCGTCTCATGGTTCCAATCTACCAACTGACATCTGGAAAGTCTCCGTTTGAGTGGACACCCCGCCGTGAAGGAGTTCGACAGAAGGTAATCGAAATTCTTACTAGTGACCCAGTGCTCATGATCTTCGACCCGCAGCATCCGGCAGAGCTTCATACTGATGCCAGTTCAGAGGGCTATGGTGCGATTCTGTTTCAAGTCGTAGAAGGTAAGCAACATCCTATTGCTTATTTCAGCAAGCGCACGACACCAGCAGAGTCTCGATACCACTCGTACGAGCTTGAGACGCTGGCTGTCGTCAACGCGGTGAAACATTTTCGACAGTACCTTCATGGTCGAAAATTTACAGTAGTGACCGACTGTAATTCCCTAAAGTCGTCAAGAACCAAAATCGATCTGACACCGAGAGTGCATAGGTGGTGGGCATTTTTACAGTCGTTCGATTTCGACGTAAAATACAGACTAGGTAAGCAAATGGCACATGCAGATTTCTTATCTCGTAACTTACCGCCTCTACCAGCAGCTCTAACAGACAGAGTTGATCAGAAGCAGGTAAACCTTACCGAATTGTCTGACAACTGGCTTTTGGCAGAGCAGCAGCGAGATGAAGAGATCAAGAAAATAATTTCTGATCTAGAACAAGGACAACTCAATGAAGATGTGGCTAAGACGTATGAGGTAAGAAAAGCAATACTTTACCGTAAAGTCCAACGTAACGGTCGAACGAAATGTTTACCCATGGTTCCTCGTGCTATGCGTTGGTCTGTCATTAATAATATCCACGAGTCGATTATTCATCTAGGATGGGAGAAGACTCTGGAGAAACTGTACAACCATTATTGGTTCGAGGGTATGAGTCGCTATGTGAAGCGATTTGTAGACAACTGTGTCACCTGCAAGATAGCTAAGTCCCATTCAGGTAAAGTACAAGCAGAGCTCCACCCAATACCTAAGATAGCGATTCCATGGCATACCGTACACATAGACGCTACGGGAAAGCTGAGTGGCAAGAGTGACCACAAGGAGTATGTGTTCGTGATTATCGACGCATTTACCAAGTACGTATTGTTGTTTCATACTAAAAACATAGACTCCAAAAGCAGTATCAAGGCTGTGTCAGATAGCGCTGCACTCTTTGGCGCTCCTGCACGAATAATCGCTGACCAGGGACGGTGCTTTTCTAGTAAAGAGTTCCGTGATTTCTGCCAAAGTAAGAACATCAACCTTCACCTCATCGCTACTGGTTCATCTCGGGCCAATGGTCAGGTGGAGAGGATAATGAGCGTTCTTAAATCAATGTTAACAGCGGTAGAGACTGATAAAGATCGATCGTGGCAAGACGCACTAGGAGACGTACAGTTAGCTCTAAATTGTACAGTAAACCGAGTGACAAAAGCTAGTCCGTTAGAACTTTTGATAGGTAAAGTAGCGCGTCCACTTCATTTAATGGCTGACGACAATGACGAGGCTATAGAGCTTGATGACATTAGGAGATTAGCGTCTGAAGGTATCGAAAAGTCTGCTCGTTATGATAAGAGTCGTTTTGATAGTACAAAGGCAAGCGTGACTAGGTTCTCTGTCGGTGAATTCGTGCTGATTGAAAATGAAGAACGTAATCAAACAAAACTTGATGTGAAGTATAGAGGGCCATTTCAAATTGTTGAATTGTTAGATGGTGACCGCTATATTTTAAAATCGCTAATCAATAAGCGTACTTATAAATACGCTCACGATCGCATTCGTAAGATGCCCGAGGGCCATGTACCTATTGAAATTGTAGATGAAATAGATAGTGAGGAGTTGGCTCCACTTTAGTTTAAGGCAACAGGTTCTCGGTTCAGTGGGTCGGAGACTATACCAGAGTATCGTAGCCGTAGCCCGTTGGAAATCGGTGTCTGCTTGATAAGTAGTCCGTGGGTACGCGGTAGGCGGTAGCTCTGGGTGGTATAGTCGGGTTTTGCCTAGAAGCAAAGACCATAGAGTCAAAGGTTGACTCGGAATCCCCGTGGGGAATAGTGTGTGACAGTGTGACTGTTGTTGACCATGAACGAGATACCTGAGGTTTTGTTGTATTTGATCAATTCAATTTGGAATTTTTGTGCTTGGTCTCGGTAATCTCGAAGGATCCCAGATTAAAATTAGACTAGTGAAATAAATCAAATCATAAAGATAGAGTCCTTTTTATTATTTCATGAGTCAGGAATGGACGAACAGAAACTGTGCGGAATTTCTGTGTTTTCCAGATTAACATCACACGAGGACGTGTGAATCGCAGGATGGCCGTGTCGGATCCGGTCAATAGTACGGACAGCAAACGAATCGCAAGCGCGCCATTTTGAGTATCACGTGGTCTGCGCGCGCTTCTACAGAGTCGTGGTGTTTCATCGGGGCTGCGAGGAGTGCATTCAGTGCCTGATCGCAGCAAGGTGAAGACATCCCGGAACTGTACTCGATTCGTTGTGCCCAGTATAAAAATTAGTGGTGATTAAACTAAATAGTGTTTGATTTAATTTGTGATTTGAAATTAAAATAATCAGCGAACCGCACCCTGTGTATTTTCATTGCACGAGACCCAAACTCTGCCCACGTGATGTCTGAGTCTGACGGAATAATACCGGTGGATCCTACATATTAATAAAAATAGTTAGGTCAGATGCAATGTTAACAAAAGCTTTTGTTTTGATTTTTTCAATGAATATTTCGGTGTTATCCGCAAAAAACTATGGCCCACTACCTCTCACATTTTAAAAAGAAAATGCCTGTATCCCAGTTGAATATAGGTCTTAATATACATACCTATACTAAAGTTAACCTGTGACTTAACAATTGCATACACACAACTTATTTACTTGAGTCATTTACTCAAGTAAATAAGTTGTGTTTAGTACCTAGATACCGAAATATGATGCTCAACAAGAATAAAAGAAAACTTCCTCTATTCCCAAATAGACACAGAAAATACCGCACACAAGTGTTAGCAAAACTACATTATTATCCGCGAATGTTCATCTCTGCAATATTTTATTTGTTTATACGAAAGTATATTACAAGTGCGGTGATATATTCTGCTGGAGGCTCATAAAATTTCACCCCGTCTCCCTTTGCCATTCATATTTCATCTGTGAAGTGCGTTTGTCACGAAACGTGGAAATACAATACAGCTTTACTATTATAGAAGGTTTTGTTAATAACCTCTAGTGCTAAGCTTGCCGATATAAATGAGAACATAGCTACTTAAGCATACCTAAACTGACGTCATTTTACTTTTGGGTAAGCTAGAAACTACAGATTGCTACCGCCAGGTAGCGTAGCAATCTGTAGTAGTATCTGAAAATCTCCGTAGTTTCTACAAGCGAAAATATCAAAAATATCAATTTATGATATTTTCGCTTTAAAACTATAGGTACGTAAACAATAATATTTGACGTCACGGTTAGCGCAGTGGCTGAGCAAATGGGTTGCTGCGCCGCGTGTCGCGGTTTCGATTCCCGCAAGATATAAATATTTGTATGATCTACAAGTAGTTGTTCCGAGTCTGGGCGTTTGTGTATGTTATGATGCACGACACAGGAGAAAAACCTAGTGATTTCTTCTGACTATGCATTGCGCATAAAAATAAGCACGGCACAATTTTTTATCATCCCACGGCAAATATAGAATTAATTTTGAAAGAGCAATTGCAAAAACAGTAGCAAACAAACAACTATTCTTCATAAAGCGAAAGAAACTAGTACATTATAAGTATTCTAATTGAAGCAAAACAGTCCCATTTATCTGAGTATGTATAAAGAAACTAAGAATAATCAATCAAGCCAATCTAAAAACATAAAATTCCCACACATTACCTTTCAAATAACCAATATCATTAACTATTAATTAACAAAATTGATACTGCGAATTAAATTATGAAACGCCATCATAATCGTATTACTTTGCCCACGAGATACAGCCCCGGATTAATTAATTCGACGATAATTAATCGTCGACTAACGCATATTGTGATTAACTGGGACGTGCATGATTATCTATGTATGGTAATATATGCGAATATGCGTCTTGTGACGCGGTGGAACGTAATTGATAATTATTAATTAATTTCCTGTGAGAAACGCTATGAGAAGAGGTAGTTTGGTATCATTGCAAGCAGATAGAAGTTTGAAAATCTTACTAGTCTTACTAAAGTTTATCATTATTATTGAATTAACAAATCTTTTTTAAAATAACTGGTAGATACAAAGAAATAAGAAACCCAGTTACTGGGTAGTAGTGGTTGGAAAAGTCAGCGCTTTACGTAAAATACTGTTATAAACTGTATCTGGATTCAGACTAAAAACAGAACACAAAATACTTGGGAAAAGGTAGGGTAGATGACGTATAATTTCAGATAAAACGTCAGATTGGTAAGAAAAGAAAAAGGCTATTAGAAATTCTTTACAACAGTGAGTTAGACTAGTTTTGGTCCTGTACCTTTTCAACTGATTTATTTTGTAAATGTATGGTCTTAAAAACTGCCTGGATCATATATTAGAGTACATAGTAAACAAGGAATACAAACTAATAATCATCATCATCATCAGCCGGAAGACGTCCACTGCTGAACATAGGCCTCCCCCTTGGACCGCCACGCCGAACGACAATTCGCCACTTGCATCCATCGGTTGCCCGCGACTCTCACGATGTCGTCGGTCCACCTAGTGGGAGGCCTACCTACGCTGCGTTTTCCGGTCCGTGGTCGCCACTCGAGAACCTTTCTTCCCCATCGGTTGTCAGTTCTACGAGCGATGTGGCCTGCCCATTGCCACTTCAACTTGCAAATTTTACGAGCTATGTCGGTGACTCTGGTTCTTCGCCGAATATCCGTGTTCCGGATTTTATCCCGCAAAGAAACTCCTAGCATAGCTCTTTCCATTGCTCGTTGAGTGACTCTTAAAAACTAACTTTGAAACTAATAATGCTTTATTTAAATTATTATGGAAAAACAGTACCTAAATATAACTTTCTAACACTGTCATTTGAAAAGTAAAGTGTAAATAAGGAGAAAATTTAACCGCAAGAGTAACATCCCAGCTTTTCTTACTTTCTCTGCTCTCTTTAAAGTCATCACACAAACAATAGAAATGCAGTTTTCCTAAATTTTCTTTGAGGCATCCCAATTTGTCAGCCCTAATTTGTATCATCATAAAATACTTTTTTCTGGAGAGTTTCAGGAGATAATGTATACTCAATTAAGAATTCCTCCATTTTTTACTAAAAGATCATTAAGAAATTAAAACTTATCAGTAACAAAGAAAAATCACTCCGTACTCATCACAATTAATTAAAAATCACTTAAAACAAATCATCGAATTCCATGTAATCGATGGCCGAAGATTCTTTGAAGAAATTTCGTCGTAATTAAAACAATTCGTAAAGTATTTCCTCCAAGGGTAATGAAGGGGGAGCCTATGAATTATTTTTTAAGTGCCGAGCTCGCCCTCTGGGCACTTCATTGATTTTAATCGCTACCGGGATTGTGCGTGATACTATAGAAAGGCAGTGGTCGAGAACTGATTTCGATAATATTTTATAGCGGAAAAGAAAAATATAACTGAGGGTGAAAATGAGGGATTAAAGTTACAAATTAACCCGAGTTTAAGAACTTTATAAGTAATTATAATATGTTTTAGTTTTATGCTGTAATATTTATGTTATTTAACTAAAATGTAATTACAACAGCTCTAATTAAATCTTTACAATGTTGTTATTCTTTTTGTTTACAATTCGAAACAAAGTATCGCAAAATCGCGAATCAATAAAACTAGCCGATCTTAATGTACCATTTTAGCAACACTTAATTTATGTGTTATAAAGTACCTATGATAAAATTTGTAAAATTGAACATTCATGTTAGCAACATTGCTAAAGTGGCGTTTTTAAATCCCAAGATATCCTTAGAACTTATGAAGAAAAAAATATAATTCAACAGTCGCTCCATGGGATTGGGCGGGTCACGTCTGTCGCATGCAAGAGGACCGCTGGGCAAAGATCTCCACCCAATGGAAGCCGGGAGATGGACGGCGCCGCCGAGGCCGGCCCAGAAAAAGATGGAGAGATGACCTAGACGCTCACCATGAGAGCTGGTTCGAAGCGGCCCAGGAAAAGAATTCCTGGAAGGAATTGGGGGAGGCCTTTGCTCAGCAGTGGGACAGTATAGGCTAATAAAAAAAAAAAAAAAAAAAAACAGTCGCTCTAGCAAAAAAAAATCACTTTTCAGCAGCGAAAGACAATTCTATAATTAAACATGTTTCTCTTTTTACTTTCATCTCGTCTCTAGGACTTCAGCACTAATTTTAGTTGAATTATGCTTGTTAGTTAGGCAAGTCGGACAAAGAAGAGGTACAATTAGTGATACGAAGAGTCCTGATTGTGCCAACTACGACGCCAGTATAAATTGTGTTAACGGCTGGTTGAAGATGCAAATTGTTACCTAGAAATGTCTTTCTAAGTTTCTGAGAATGCCTCGCGGGACAAACGTGCTTGACATATTTTTAGTTGTGGTGTTAATGATGCAGGAGAGTGTTTGATCTTTATTCAGTCATTGTTTAGCTGAACATACTATTGCGACTCAATGCAAAGATACATGATGATCAGATCTGATCATCATCATTTTTACACTATATCAGAATATGATGTAGAGAAAACTACAATATAAAATGTCCTGATTTTTTGCCAGATTTATATAATAATTATACACAGTATCACAGTTTACATCTCTCGATATTAATGTTTAAGTGGGATGATAGGGGGCGTACCGGTTAACCGGGCACAAAAACAAACTTTGGAAAAACTAAATAACACTACCTACCTTATCTGGAAATTGAACTGTTCCTTAAGTTCAGCAGAAGTGATTTTTCATTGGTATTGCAAAATCTCTAAATGACTTGATGCCTCTTTGGCGTAACTTAAGGGTGTCAGATTCTTAATCATCAGCCTAAAATGTTCTCACTGTTGGGAAACAGGCCACACCTTTGGGAGAAGGAGTCAGACACTTATTGACTGAAATCCACCCAGCTCCTCCATTGCCCTTTGCTTTCCAAACCTCTAACTCTTTCGAACACAACCAACAAGACAGTACAACACAAAATCTTTTCAAACGCTTAAGCAATTAAAAAAGAAAATCCAATTCATTAAATAAACAAAGACCTAACCGAAGCCGTATATCAAAGATCACACCTCACCATGCAAACTTATCTAAATCATTAACCAACGTTAATTCTAACAACAGCATTTCCAAGCCACTTCCTACGTAGATATAATCTTTATCTCCGCGTAAATTATAGTGGGTGCCCCTTCGCGATATTCACTTAGTGAACGGTTCCTATGAACGGGGCTTTTGTTACCTCTAGAGGAGTGAATACATTAGCTCCGTCCTGTATAAAGCGTATAGACGTATATTGTATAATTACAAGGGTATATTTATTGCACGTATCGTTCGCTTTGATGTCTTCCGTCTATTATTATGGCGATTAGCGTCGTTAAAGTTTTGAGTTGATGACAGACAGTTGCTAAGTGTTAGGGTTGTAGGAAAGGTCTTTTAGGGGTCTCTTAGGGTGATTCAAGTTCGAATAAGACATGGTTATTATCCGTATACCTAACTATAATGTTCAAGTTACCATTATGTTGCTAACTGCCCATCACTTGGTGACAAACAAAAATGACTTGCCTGAAAAATCTTTGTGGCTTTTGAAAATACTTATTAGAATGTATTTTTTATATAGTAAAAGTACCTATTACTTTTCTATTTACTAGAAATACTTATAAGTAATATATGATATTTAAGCAGAATATCTTTAACTATTTAAACTTACATACCGAAGCGATGAAATCACGTTGAAATAAGGAGAGTAAATTACCTAAAAAAAATAAAGAAAGGATTAGTAAGGCTGAGATCATATTAACAAATAAATAAAAGGTAATATAATGTTACACATAAAACCACAAAAATGTGAAAGTCTATGCAAAACGCGTCAAGTTTCCTTTAAACTGCGTTCCACTCCAAACGCCTGACAGTTTAGTTAAAGCAAGCTATAATGTTGCAGCGGCGCAATCGGACTTCACAATAGGCGCACACACACGATTCCGACATCCACAAACGTGCATGTATGTATCTAGTAACGACATCGACATGTTACTATTCCTAACGTTAAAATAAGTAATATTATCTACTCTTTTGTTCCAAATTAATTAGTATTCTTATTTTTAATATAGAAGTACAGTTACGGTATTCATCACTCATGATGCATTATAAATTTACTAATCTTTTACTGATTAGGGTCGCCGAATCGTCTGTAAATGTAGCCGTGAAAGTCAAAGCCTTGAAAACTGTAAGGAACAGGGTAGATTTTAGCCCAGACGAACCCAGAGCGAATTTTACCAAAATGATACGTGTAACGTGTTATTCTGTTAATTCGTTATTTGTAATGGCCTAGTTAATATGCTCTTTTTGAATCCCTCTAAGTATAAGAAAAGATAAGATTCTTACAGGTACATGGTACCTTCCATTACAAAAGGGACCAGAAAATTACCATAAAACATTCACATAGAGTACAGTCGCGTTACAAATTCTTATCACATCCAAAACTTTGCAGACAATTTATAATCCAGTTACTCCAGCTAAAAAGGTAGGCGCGTTAGCTTCGAAAAAATTATCTTCGAAGTCATTAAAGTCTTAAGTCTTGCTTAATTAAAGTCGCCGCCGACTTCTGACTTAAGGGGAGACACTCGCAGACATCAGAAAAATAATAATGACCTTAGTGGAAAACTTGCTTGCAAAAAGATATTTTTTTGTCACCATCTTTAGCGTTTCGTTGAGACAGCCGTGTTGTAGTCTGAGACGGTGTTTGAACGTTTCAGACTTGTTTTTCAGTGAGTAAATTGTGTCTTCGTGATTACTTTTTTCCTATTTCTGTGAAAGTCGTTCCAATGCCCGGGTCGACGGCGCGTCGTGTTCCACGCGCGCCTCAAAGAGCGTCAGCATAATGACGAGGCCCCCTCTCAGAGGGCTAAAGCCTGCCGGGGTCGCGGGTCTTATACCATCACCGTGACCCCGGAACATAAAGGGCTATTGAAGGACACCGTGGATTTTAGTCAGTACAAGTCTGACAGTACCTCTCGCCCTGCCCGGGGTGGGAGGTCTCATTTGATGATTTTACCACGTAAAACAAAAAAAAATAGTTTTGATTGCAGTCTTTCAAAAAACCTATGATGTTTAATCTAACATTCTAGGAGTTTATTACAACTTTTGACGGGCCTGTTGGTCTAGTGGTAGTGACTCTGTCTGCTATGTCGGAGGTCGTGGGTTCGATTCCTACCCAGGACAAATGTTTGTGTGATGAGCACGATCATTTGTTCTGTGTCTGGGTGTAATTTATCTATAATATGTATAACATATTTATCTATAATATCTTTATTTAGAAATTATGTATGTTTATCAGTTGTCTAGTACCCATAACACAAGCTCTGCTTAGCTTGGGACTAGATGGCGTTTTGTGGTAGTTGTGGAATATTATTATATTAAAAACTAGCGGCCCGTCCCAGCTTCGCACGGGTGGACATGTGTACACTTTTATCAAGAGAATTGGCTGTTAAAAAGATTTTCTCCTAACGAATGTTTTATCAAAACATATTTTCCACTAAATACGCTATCTAACAATATCCAAAACAACCATTACCAACATAAAACCGTCCCTCCAAGTTACTGTCTTTGTAATATCAATTCGTGAACGTCACTCTTGATATACCGATCATCATTTGTTTGACGTGGAGCCCTAAGAGGGACCTCTGAGACATCTAATTGAAACAAATATTTGAGCAGAAATGTTCCGAGGGAACTCGAGGGATGGAGGGAGAGCGCTAGTTTGATGTCGATAACTTGAAACTTGATATCGATAACAAGGTCGGATTTTAGTTTGCTCTGGTTAACACAATAGTGACTTTAGATCTGGTTACACCTTTCGAATGCGATTGTTCGATGAAAATCTTGACCAAGTGATGTTTAATGTAAGATAATAAGAGCACTCCTGTGTCGGTTAGTATTCCTCCTGACACAGTTTTCCCTAGGATCTACAAGCAAAATATAGTTGTTATGTTTAATCATTTTAAAATTAACTACACATAATCTTCTTTACTTGCTTCAAGAAAATATTAAATAACCATTTAGTATCGATAAACGTCTTTAAAAGCTGGACATCCCTATCCATCGATATTGAATCTAAAAGCGCTTTCATTTCCAATCAATCGCAGTGAATCTGCTTTCTGATATTCAATGAACGTTACGCGACCCAATTTTGAACACAAATTGGTTGGGATTAGGAGTCTTCGGTCATTATTTATTTATAAGAGCTTTTACACAAAAGATATTAACCTCAAATATTCTTCAAATTTATTATGTTATATTTTCCTTGAGTCATTTATAATACTTTGATGTCTTTCTATTCGTTTTCATTTAAGAAATCAGATTTATGTATGAGTCATGTGTGGCCAAAGTCGGCTAAATGGCATTATCATCATAATTGTAGATGTTACTGAAACACTGCTTTCTACAAAGTTTTATTATCCAGAGTAATACAAAGTAAATGGGCATGTACAGTTTATCCAAGTTTTAATCAGTATGTTGTAAACATTGACATAAGCTGCTTTATATCTAGGGAACGCAATACAAAATTGAGGTGTGAATTAGTATAACCAAAATTATTTATTCATTCCCCCTAGTAATGCAAAGGATGTGTGGATATTGAGTAATAATGAATACACAATATTATACTGAAATAAGCTTGGTGTAATAATCTTATAATATCTTTATATTCTGATTTGATTTATTTCGTCCTCTTTGACATCAAAGCCTATTAATAGATATCAGCATTTGTCGCGGGACATACGCATGCACGTATGCCGCGACCTCCGGTACACAAAGGGCTACTGAAGGACACCGTGGATTTTAGTCAGTATAAGTCTGAGAGTCCCTCCCGCCCTGCCCTGGGTAGGAGGACTTATTTGATGATTTAATATGATAGAAAAAGCATTTCACAATTTCATGGATGCTCAAATGGCACCTTATTCATTACCTTGACAATTGTATTGAAAACCATCGAACCAATGAGTTCAATTGGGTTCAGCTGATTGATTCAGCATTGAGTCCAACCAATTTTGTCATCTCATTTAAAACATAGACTAGTCAGAAACAGACCTAGGTACTTACAACTACGAGCAATGAAAATACAAAAGCGATTTTCTCGTTTGACAATTTGTTTGGTTAATGTTTGCACAAATGTTGAGAGAGAGAGACATTTTGAGAGAGATTTGGTAGCTGGTCTTATCTCAAAGCAAAACAGTTTTGATTCTTAAAAATGCACTTGAAGCTAAGAGAATAAGTTTCATTGCACGTTAGTTCGTAACTGTACAGCATCAGACGCCTTTTACGTACAGAATGTTTAAAAGTATGTGGAGTTCAGAATACTTCAGAACTTCTTCCTAACTGTGCTCAAGTGTACTCAATTATTTGACACGGAGTTCATTAAGAAAGTTCAAGTCGCAAGTGGCCACTAATGGTGGTAAGTACGGGTATTTAGACTGGGACCGACAGATGTGGGTAATGCATGGTAACTAAGTAATGGTAAACGTAGAAAGGCTTGTAGTTTCCTCTGGAACGGTGAAACGAAAGCTTTACCTGTTTGTGGCATAAATGCAAGACATTTTGAAAATGTTAATACAAAGTGCAAGATTGAACCGTAGGATATTAATACTTATTGAAATGATAAAGTAGGTAAGAATAAGGAAAGTCATCCGTGAAGACATTATAGACAAAAATCATAATTACAAGATCTTGAACCGTCACGTACTAATCAAACCGCTAAAATTAATGAATGCAAATAAATAGATGATGCAAATTTTAAAGCAACAAATTGATCTATAGACGAGTGCATTCAATTAAAAGCTTACACACATTACATAACAGCATCTATAAAGCCAATTGATGTACCCCAATTCGTGCAGAGATTTCAACTGTATATTGCAACACATATCTATTAAGATAAAGTGGTAGATATAAAGCTAAATAATTTGTGGCTTGTTCTCCGCCGTTATTGCGGGGCCTTGACAAAACTGTTGCCATCTATAACTTGGTGAGTGGTTGTACTGCTTGTATTTGCCTCTGATATTACTATAATTTTGTTTGCTGTGGCTGAATTTGCTTTGAATGTTGTCTTGTTTGTAATTGTAAGTTTTGAAGTAGCTAACTTAACAGTACCTACAGCATTAGGTGTATTAGTTTCCTTTGTTAAACAGTGTCTTGTGAAATATTTGCCTACGATACAATGGTTGATGACTTTTAATTTCAAAAGATGCGTTTGCAAACACGAGTAGTAGAAGTGATAAAATGCCTTTGCCCTGCAGTGGGACATCACGAGCTGATATACATCTACGATATACGAGCTGATAGACATCATCGATATTGCTGTTCATAATTTTGTACTATAGAAAAAACATTTGCTATGTAGAAATAGTGTGGATTCAAAAACATACAAGTTAATTGAATGGTAGCATATAAAATCCCGAACGTAAAATACAAATTCCGATGTCTCCAGCAACAATCACTTTTGAATAGTACACACGGCTACACATCAAGCTAGAATAACCAAGCATCAGCAGAATACAAAACCAGTTTGTCTTATTCTCGCTTCGAACGATTTTTACACACAATGAACGATCAGCTAATACTGGTTTAGCATAGCTTGATGTGAAGCCGTGTGTGCCTACATATTCAATAACAATAGCGTCTATAATTTGACAGGTATCAATATCACTCACTTCATTGATTGGTCCAGTGATTGCTTCTATAGCTTACATTACTCGTTTCATCACATCATCGACCTCATCGTTTACCGCGATTTCATCACGTCCATCATTCATTTATTGAGTTCTTATGATCTTTTCAATATTTATGTCACGAGCTGCTTTAGGAATAAAAATAAAAAGAAAATCTAAAAAAATGAAGTTCTGTGTTAAGGACCACGGTTAATTGAATGAAAACTTTTTAAGTTTTGTAACTTAAATTCACTAAAACGGTTAATTAGTAAATCCAATTATGCAATGAGGGATCCCGATATCTGCTAGAATAGCGGGAATATAATAAAGAGTAATTGCGGCCCTGAGAAGCAAAGGGCAATTGAAGAAACAAGGTGAATTTTTGACAGTACGAGTACGTACACAAAGCACCCAGAATGGGATCTCCCATTCTACGTTTGATGAGATTCTAACACCAACATTATAAAGTAGGTATGCATTGACAATGAAAATGATGGTGATGAATTTATATCCAAACCACCTAGAACCTTTTCAGTTTTTTTTTATTTTCTCATTTTACACACAACTCATCTCAAGAGAATAAAAAAAAGGAAATGACTGCAGCTAAAGCAATAAGTCTGACAAACAGTTTACACGTTTATGCAACTACAACCAAGCGTTGCAATAAAACTTATGAACGGTAAGCTAGCAGGAACCCGCCCCCAGTTATAATGGTTTTATTATCTTTCCTACTGTTATTTCGTAACACCAAGTTTATTACGATAAAGTTTCTCGATTTAATTACAGAGGTTGAACTGTAAAACTTAATGCTATTGTTTATTTTCAGTTCCTTAATCTTTTTACTGCTGTCAACATTATTTGGCATTTTGGTGTTAATTAAAAGAGTGACAGTGATATTATTGACTTCAATCCGCTTAGAGCAAATTATTTCAAACACATAATGATCATCATCATCAACACTGGCAGCTGTGTTCCATCCTTTGCTGTTGCTCCATTTTTCCAAGCTCTTAGCAACGATCTTTTTAATGTTATCCACATATTTGTGTGTTATGTTAAACTATTGAACTATTATTAATCAGATCAAAGTTAGATCATCGGGTTCTATTTGTTAGTAATTGAGTACGCGTCCATTTTTTTTTTTTTAATGTTGTTCCTTTTATGTATCCTGACTTGCCAATCCTTGTTTTTTCACATCGCTATTTTGTAGTGTGTAAGCTACGCAATGAAGCTCCACGCATTTTTGTTATTCTAACGTTTTATTTATTTCCATTCTAAAATATCAATACTATTATATATATAGTATACATATATGAATACCTTTTACTCATAAATACAGCAGACATAAACAAACACTAAACTAGAAGTGACACACTCCAGCCAACTCAAGCAAAATTCTGGCCAAGTGTTCCTTAACTAACACATGCATGCGCCACCGCTCCGGTCCAACGACGCCATTATTTAGACAATTAACACCGTGACTAACTCGAGACAGGTGTGTAAGTGTCAGACGAGTCCCCAAACATGTCTAGAGTTCTGGACTAGACCGTCTTGAAGCCTCTCCAATAAACTATTTACTGCAGGCTTTGGAATGTCCTCGTTTGTAGGGTCGGACGTTTACTGAACATGTTACGATGAACTTAAGTTTTGGTAACTTTTTTTTTTTTAAATCAATGAGTAATGACAAAGATGAAACGCTTCCAAATTCGGGAGTGGGGGCTTGTGACGTCATTACGGCATGACTTGTGGTTTAGTGCTTTAGCAAAACTAACTGATGTAGAAAATAGAAAGGGAAACATTGTCAATGGTATACTTAGTGATCGTAGAGAAGGACCAAAAAGAAGAACCAATTCACAAAACGTAGTTATATGAATGTTAAATCTAGTAGTAAATAAGCAGCTGCGAAAACAAAACTATTTACGAACCAAATAAGGAACAAGCTTATTGTATAATTGTGTTTACAATCACTAATGACTTCGTCCGCAATGTTTATTAATGATTTGTTAACAATCAGTAAAAACCGGTTAATAATTTAAATCGTATTTTTATTATTTATCTTATGCTCTTCGATTCTTCGTACTTAATTTAAGAGATATCGTTAATTAGCTTTCTTTTTTAATTCAATATAATTAACATTGTATGTTGTGGCGTATCGTTTTTCATTTTCTCATTATAAAAGCGGTAAAATATGGGATTATTTGTCAGAGATTTTATGTGAGTCATTAGTCGAAGTAAATATTACCTATATGTTTCATGTTATAAGGCACTAATTTAATAACGGAACAGTAAAATATTGATAAAAATTTTAATCCTTTGCATTAGACGATGTAATTATGTTTTTTTTTTTGTTTTGATTGTTTCTGTGTGGTCGACGATATAACACGCTGGCCTAGAAGTAACCTATTCACTCTTTGACTTAAAGATCCCAAGATTGTAGCTATTAGGAAAAACAGACTCTGAATTTTTTTTTTCCAAATATGAACTCAGATAGAAGATAGATGATCAAATGTTTTTACTGTTATAGAGTTAAATCCATATTCAACAGTGGACCCAGAAGAGAATTGCAAAAAAAAACATAGATTGCAAATTAAAATGAACGCATTGGGCAGTATTTGGTCGCGGGACTTCTTCCATCACCATGACCCCAGAACATAAAGGGCTATCGAAAGACACCGTGAATTTAAGTCAGTACAAGTCTGACAGTCCCTCCCGCCTAGCCGGGCTTGCTTGGCGAGAGGACTCATTTGATGATTTCAACACGCAAGAAAAAAAATGGGGCATTATTTAAAAATCTTTATCGAGGAGATTTTACTGCTTGCAGAGTCTTAACTTACTTACAAGTGGTTGCGGTAAACTAAATTATTTACTAGATAGAGAACATTTTCCGTTTTAAACAGAATTAATTAGTCTAGAATGGAAATTAAGAAAGTGGAGATTTTATATGAGTTGCGTGAAGTTAAGCTGCTTCATTTTGGACTTAATATCTCTTTTGTTTTCAGTTCTAGTTTACTGTGGTGATAGTATTGGGTACTTAGTGATTTTCTTTTTTCACTTACCTTAGACCTCCTTTTTAGAGATCTGAGGTATGTGGGGATGAACTGTAATCCACCAATTGGGCTCAATTCAGGATAATGGATATCACATGTCCTCCATAAGATTCCAGGATATGGTAAACATCTCAAGAAACGCTTTCTTCTTGAGTATGGTGATTAAATGAAAGACACGAAGGCTTGTCCCCCTTAGTTCGAATATACAACCAACATTACATAAGTTATCACTAGCCACAAATACGATCGGGAGCTTTGTACATACAATATTATGGATGACAAACAATTTGACGGCTGTCCTGATTATAAAAGATATAATATTATGACCTCGATAGATATTATCTGCATCACCAGATACCAGAGACAATGCTGAAATGTTTCATAATTACGACATACAAACTCTTCAAACCAGAACACAGCTGTTCGACCTTTGGTAAATATCAATTCAGTACATTTATGGATAAGTTATTTCTTCAAGTTAAGTAATTTAATAGGTTAAACCACGGATCGGTTACTTCATCCAAACGGATCTTACATAATCTTAACTCGGACATTTCATGTTGGCAAATGAATCTCAGTTTTATATGATGATAAAAACGTATTTATGTAAGTAGGTCATCGATTTTACTTATACAAGGTGGATTGCAAAATCCGTCCTAAGATCTGAGAGACACTAAGAAAGTTTGTTTTTCAAATACAGTACAGTCACGAGCAATAACATGTATACAATCAGTAGAATTGAAAACCGATTTACTCCTAACATTAACGATTTACCTTTTGTGTTTTCATAAACCTTTTATTTTGGAAGCTATGCTATTACAAAACAGGTCTTATTTCAAAGTACAAATCAGTATTCCATGAGAAAATCGCGTTTGAATTTTGTTAAGTGCATACATATATATACGTGGAATCATTATAGCACGGAATAAAGATAAGAAAGATATGAGGAACAATGGAAAGATTGCAAGAAAAATTATGTTCATGCCTAAAAAGGTAGCGATTCATGAGATGCAAGAATCATAGAGAAGTATACTGGAAGGGAAATAAATCTGACTCCAACCCTAAATCGATTGGTGGTGCGCCTCAAAGAGCGTCAGCATAATGACGAGGCCCCCTCTCAGAGGGCTAAAGCCTGCCGGGGTCGCGGGACTTATACCATCACCGTGACCCGGAACATAAAGGGCTATTGAAGGACACCGTGGATTTTTGTCAGTACAAGTCAGACAGTCCCTCCTGCCCTGCCCGGGGTGGGAGGCCTCATCTGATGATTTCACCACGTAAAAAAAAAAAAGAAACTCTCAATAGATTGGAATAACTACAATTACTGTCCTTCAACATTCATTCTTCATTATGGTATGGTGAGTGAACAGGTTTTCCGAAAAAGAAGGCATGAATTTTTAAAATTTCATTTCCCGAACCTTTTCAGCATCGTCTTTATTTGATTGTCCTATACTTGGTTTATTTTGCAAATTAACATTTTACGTTTCTATGATATTCTGTATTTCCTGCGTTTATATAACCATTAGCCCTATGTCGATTAGTATTGCTATTAGCCTTCTAAACAATCTCACCAAGTACTACATCGTGGGCGAAGCTTACGCCACGTCCTGCGCCCGCGCCGCTTAAATATTCAGTACGCAAATACCGTGTTATGATTGTCATTGCAATATAGCCAGCTTAGACTTATGTTGTTCATTAGTATTGGAGATTAATTGAGAAATAATTACAAGGTTTGGGGATTTTGTGGTTGAAATAAATTAAGTAGTTAATAGGAATTTGATTTATGGTGACATAATGTTGATTGAGAAGTAAATTGGTTACACTTTATGAGGTCTTGGATAGAGTGGTACTTATACCAGCGAGAATAATGATGTAACTTAACAAAAATAAGATTTTCGGATAATTCTGTTGAAAATTCTACAGAATTATGAAAAAAATCATTTAGCTATTATGAGAGACGACACCACCTATCACCACTATGTCCCATCCAGGATGTACACAGGATGCGCACAAGTTCATTCATTTGTTTGACAGCTCTGTGGCGTGCTCTAGGCGCGCGCACTCATTCAGGGGCCTAAGTCTACTAATTTATAAACGTTACAATGGTCTCTCAATGGTGTGTTTTTGACAGTTTTTGTATGGCAAATCTGTCAAAAACTTACCATTGAGAGACCATTGTGACGTATATAAATTAGTAGACTTAGGCCCTTCGTTCACTAGGCGACGCCAGTTTCCGATACCTTACGACTTCAGTATCCAGGCGACTCTCGCAATAGAAATCCATATACGTTCGTACACATGCTCGCGACGCGCGACGCAAATCGCGCGCTTCCTATCTGTTGACATCGCCGCTACTTGAGTTTCTGCGACTTTCAAGATGGCGGAACAATTTATTTACCATTATTAATTAAATTCACACAATAAAGGGTTCCGTAGTATATTCTTGAATCACTTTTGTAAAGTAATTAGTTAAAAAAAAAAATCACTCAATATTCAATCCTCGTAATAAATCTAATTTGGTATGCAGTTTAATTAAAAAATTGGGAGGGAGGGGTTTTTTTTCTATTTCATTGAATAAAATTTATTACGAATAAAGTATTATATTAACAATCCTCACAATAAGCATTTTCATTTGATGTCACATGATGCAGTTTACAATTTTTTTCATTGTTGTCCCTCCTATGTCTATGTTGTTTTAAGATCATAGGACTAGTACTGTGAATTTTCTTGTAATCTATATACAAAGGACTTCTATTATTATATACTAGAAGTCCTTTGTATATACTCAGTATTTTCGGAGATAAGAGATAATACAGAAAACACACTTGAGCAATAGGAACTGACATGTTTGGAAATGGCATAACTACCTACTTAACTGTTCTAAATGTATTCAATAGATAAATGTTTACAACATAATCGGTCAAAAAAGTTCACAGAAAATTAACTGTGAAGGGCGGACGGTCACACGACTTATCTTATAAAGATTCCGTTTTTTATTTCGAACCTACGGATCCCTAAAAAATATATTTTGACATCACAGTCATGTGTCAGACATTTTATAAATTCATAATCTTGACCACCCATCATGACCTTTTGACGCGGCGCTAGTGTCTATGTCGTTACATCAAATTGCATTATAAAAATTTAGTACCTCTAATTTTCCGCAGGTCATGAGTAGTAACGAAACTATAGTATCGGCAACTTGCGTCGCGTTGTGTACGAAGGTTCGTACACAACGCTATGCAAGTTTCCGATACCTTACGATTTGGTTTCCAGAAGACTATCGCAATACAAATCTTTAGAGGCTTATTTTGGTGATGCGTCGCTGACTCTAGCCACGCGCGACTCCATTTATCAAGATCGCGGATACCCAAGTCTGCGCGATTTATAACCGACGAAAAATTTGTATCTAAGTTTTATTTCAAACTTTATTATTAAACATCTTTGTATCTGAAGTAGAAAAATATCCTTGTTTGTATCATTACAATTAATAATAATAATATTCCATAACTATCACACAACGTCATCTAGTCCCAAGCTAAGCAGAGCTTGTGTTATGGTTACTAGACAACTGAAAAACATACTTTATTTTCTAAATATATAAATATTATAGATAAATTACTCTCAGACACAGAACAAAAATGATCGTGCTCATCACACAAACATTAAATGTCCTGGGTGGGAATCGAACCCACGACCCCCGGCATAGCAGTCAGGGTCACTAACCACTAGACCAACAGGCCAGTCAATTAAAAGTGTTAGGTATTAGATAAAAATAAATGAGACTGTATACTTATTGATACTCACTGATAACAAATTAATAAATAATACCTAGTACCTACCTACCTACTTTAACAGACAATTCTTTTTTTTTGTACATTTTATTCATTAAAATGAAGGAATTAATTAAAGAATTACATGGAAGTTTAAAAAAAGTAACATGAATAAAATAAATTACACTTAGTTCTACCGCGGTTCTGTTCTAAAACTTAGGTTTTTTTTAACCTCATGGTGAAACGCATAGAAAGAAAAAAAAAAACGTTTATTGGCACATAGCATGATACCTAAAACTCTTATATTACTTGTTTACTACCTAGCTCGAGAACTGGTAATGTTGGAATATTGAACTTAATGTGAACACTAATGAGGTTTAAAATAAAACCACAGTTGCTTTTACTAAATCGATGTAACCAAACGATAGCGCGATCTAACTCGACGACAAGCCATCTATCGAGCATAGTGTCAAACTTTTTTCACTTTTATAAATTATTATGGTTTCGTTTCAAACATTACTACTTTAACCCAGCTTCGTCATGTACTTGCACATACGACAAAAATAAAGTAGGTAGTTAAGAAAACGAAAACATTAAAAAAAAAATCCTATTCAAATCTGAAATTGTCCACGGTCATCAGCATAGCAGTAAGCGCATCAGCTTTCCGATGCAAATAAAAGATAAACTATAAAAAAAAAACCTAGAAAAAAAATGGAATAAAACTCTAAAAAACAAGTGAAACACAAAAAAAGAAAAATTCTATGTTTACCTGGGGATCGAACCCATGGTCATCACCATGAAAGTCAAAGCATAAACAAATCGAGCTACCTTGTAGCGGAATCGCGTGGCGAAATTATGAACCATTTTTTTTTTCAATATTTTTGCGTGAAAATACGTTTTTCTCCTGTAGGTATACGCGCCAATTTTTAATTCCAAAAAATTGAAATTAGAATGCGCCCGCCATTTTTAAAATGAACAGCATTTTAATTTATGCAATGAGATGTACATTTTGTGTTTTGTACCATGTATTATTAAGGTTGAATATAGAATGGTATAGAATAGACGATTTGAGTCTTACGACTCGAGTCGCCGCTGTGTACGGATCATGCGCTACTAGAGTCGCGCGACTTAGATATTCGACTGGAGTATCGGATACCCGAGTCGCCTTGTGTACGAAGGGCCTTAGGCCCTTCGTACACTAGGCGACTCAAGTATCCGATACCTTACGACTTCAGTATCCAAGCGACTCTCGCAATAGAAATCCATATACGTTCGTACACATGCTCGCGACGCGCGACGCAAATCGCGCGCTACCTATCTGTTGACATCGCCGCTACTTGAGTTTCTGCGACTTTCAAGATGGCGGAACAATTTATTTACTATTATTAATTATATTCACACAATAAATGGTTCCGTAGCATGGTTCTTGAATCACTTTTGGAAAGTAATTATTTTAAAATGTTAAAAAAATATTCACTCAATATTCAATCCTCGTAATAAATCTTAATTTGGTATGCAGTTTAATAAAAAAATTGGGAGAGAGGGGTCTTTTTTCTATTTCATTGAATAAAATTTATTACGAATAAAGTATTATATTTACAATCCTCACAATAAGCATTTTCATTTAATGTCAGATGATGCAGTTTACAATCTTTTTCATTGTTGTCCCTCCGATGTCTATGTTGTTTTAAGATCATAGGACTACTGTGAATTTTCTTGTAATCTATATACAAAGAACTTCTATAATTTGTATCTTTTTCATAATTACAAATATACCTACTCAGTATTTTCGGAGATAAGAGATAATACAGAAAACACACTTGAGGAATAGGAACCGATATGTTTGGAAATGGCATACCTATCTATTTAACTGTTCTAAATGTATTCAATAGATAAATGTTTATATAATAATAAATAAATAAATAATAATATTCCACAACTATCACACAACGCCATCTAGTCCCAAGCTAAGCAGAGCTTGTGTTATGGGTACTAGACAACTGATAAACATACTTATATATTTCTAAATACATACTTATTATAGATAAATTACACCCAGACACAGAACAAATGATCATGCTCATCACACAAACATTTGTCCTGGGTGGGAATCGAACCCCCGACCCCCGGCATAGCAGTCAGGGTCACTAACCACTAGACCAACAGGCCAGTCAGCTTACAACTTAATCAGTCAAAAAAGTTCACAGAAAATTAACTGTGAAGGGCGGACGGTCACACGACTGATCTTACAATGATTCCATTTTTTCGTTCGAACCTACGGATCCCTAAAAAATATATTTTGACGTCACAGTCATGTGTCAGACATTTTATAAATTCATAATCGTGACCACCCATCATGACCCTTTGACGCGGCGCTAGTGTCTATGTCGTTACATCAAATTGCATTAAAAAAATTAGTACCTCTAATTTTCCGCAGGTCATGAGTAGTGACGAAACTATAGTATCGGCCACTTGCGTCGCGTTGTGTACGAAGGTTCGTACACAACGCTATGCAAGTTTCCGATACCTTATAATTTTGGTTTCCAGGAGACTATCGCAATACAAATCCTTAGAGGCTTATCTTCGTGATGCGTCGCCGACTCTATCCGCGCGCGACCTCATATAACAAGATCGCCGATACCCAAGTCTGCGCGATTTTTAACTGACGAAAAGTATCTATTATTTTAAACTTTGTTATTAAACATCTTTGTATCTGAAGTAGAAAAATATCCTGGTTTGTATCATTACAATTAATAATAATATTATTCCACAACTATCACACAACGTCATCTAGTCCCAAGCTAAGCAGAGCTTGTGTTATGGGTACTAGACAACTGAAAAACATACTTTATTTTCTAAATACATAAATATTATAGATAAAAATACTCTCAGACACAGAACAAAAATGATCGTGCTCATCACACATACATTAAATGTCCTGGGTGGGAATCGAACCCACGACCTCAGGCATAGCAGTCAGGGCCACTAACCACTAGACTAACAGGCTTGTCAAATTCAAAAGAATATTCTAAATATATTATGGAATACTTAAGCTTTTTTTTTACGTGGTAAAATTTCAAATGAGTCCTCCCACCCCGGTCAGGGCGGGAGTGACTGTCAGACTCGTAGTGACCAAAATCCACGGTATCCTTCAATAGCCCTTTATGTTGCGGGGTCACGGTAATGAGATAAGTCCCGCGACCCCGGAACATAAAGGGCTATTGAAGGACACCGTGGATTTTAGTCAGTACAAGTCTGACAGTCCCTCCCGCCCTGCCCGGGGTGGGAGGACTCGTTTGATGATTTTGCCACGCAAAAAAAACAAAGGGCAGGAAGATGATGATGAAACTTCACTGATAACAAATTAATAAATAAAACCTAGTACCTACCTACTTATTTTAACATAGAATTCTTTTTTTTGTACATTTTATACAAAATAAATAGAAAAAAATGGAATAAAACTCTAAAAAACAAGTGAAACACGAAAAAAGAAAAATTCTATGTTTACCTGGGGATTGAACCCATGGTCACCACCATGAAAGTCAAAGCATAAACAAATCGAGCTACCTTGTAGCAGAATCGCGCGGCGAAATTATGAACCATATTCTTTCTCAATATTTTTGCATGAAAATACATTTTTCTCCGCGCCAATTTTAAATTCCAAAAAATTGAACATGGAATGCGCCCGCCATTTTTAAAATTAACAGCATTTATTTTATGCAATGAGATGTACATTTTGTGATTTCTACAATATATTATTAAGGTTGAATTTAGAATGGTGGCCGAATAGACGATTTGAGTCTTACGACTCGAGTCGCTGCTGTGTACGGATCATGCGCTACTAGAGTCGCGTGACTTAGGTATTCGACTGGAGTATCGGATACCCGAGTCGCCTTGTGTACGAAGGGCCTTAGGCCCCTGGATGGGACATAGTGCTGATGAGTGGTGTCGTCTCTATACGTAGTAATAATAGCTCAATGTGTTTATTGCACCTTATCTAAGCCACCCTCGGTTTCAGAAAGTCTTCGTTTGAATAAGAAACATTTTAACATCATTATCTCAGTTCTTTTGTTCTACTAACTTGTCCTTAGCATTATTCTTAACAACAGTTGTACACTGACTTTCGTCATACATAAGTCAGCTTCTATCTAACACATAATTCTCTTGCATAATATATCAATTTAATAACCCTACTAGACATAATCGACTAGCTTTGCATATAAGAAACCTTTATACTAATCAATATCATAAATTACGATGCAAGCCTACCTATTTGCTTCCCTCTCAATATAAATTCCTGCTTGGCAGTTGCATACCAGCCTTAGATGCATACGACCTCCATATTACATGGTTGTCGCTGAAACGCTAGTGAAAACTATGCGCTACGGTGACCATCGGTAGGTTTTCATTGTCAAACTATTATCGACATTGTGCTCATGGTAATAACATCCAAAATCGAATAACAGAATTGATTCCTGAATAGCATAGAAGCAACTACACACATAATATTGGATGTTATTTCAATGCGTATAAAGTTGATAATAGTTTTACAGTAGAAAATGCTCTGCGTTGCGCTTCACCGTATGTGCGTCGGCCCTATAGTTTATGTAGGGAAATAGTTGGAGTTCCAATGTGCAGAGTTATGAATATTGGATAATACTGGTAGATGCTTGTCTGTGATATTGTGACGAAGATGGTTTTATTGGCAAATATTTGAGCGATATTGTTTCATAAAATTGATACTGTTCTTGGTAGTTCGTCTAATAATAATTTATAGATAGTCTAGACTGCAACAACGTTATCGTAATTTCTGCATGGATTCAGAATATAAGCTAAAACGAATATAAACCTGAAATTTATATTAAGTTGAATAAAAACCGTTCAGAGCATTCTGAGATTAGTGTGTAAAAATTCTTATTACGTAAAATTTCAAAGGTGCTCTATTAAATAACTTCCATAGATGGCACTTAATAATATGTATTTTTTGGAATTGTGACTCTTTTTTGGTAGACAGCCTATATCTAAACGTTACCTTTTTGAAGAAAGATAAATTTTAAAATAAATCCTTCATTGAAATACACATCACAAAAAGCCACACAGCTACTTATAACTGCCAGACGACTGTCCCACTTTATAATAAAGCCACAATAGCTTTTCACACGTACTTATTTCCTTCTTCGCTATACAGTGAAGAGGTCGTATACTCCGATAGTTCGATACTAAAGCGAAGCACTTCAGAGGTCCCTGCAATGACATATTAGATTTAAAGATCGTAAATCGACGGCCGCCGTGGGGTCTCAGCTTCGGCTAGACGATCGCATCAATTGTGGAAAATGTCGTTGGAAGACAGTGCACTTACTTCGTAAAGGCATTGACGGTAGGTTCAAATTGAAGGAGTTATGTTGCGTGCAAAAATACCGACCGAATAGAGAACCTCCTCCTTTTTTTTAATCGGTTAAAAATAATCTTTCTATACCTGAATTTATCATCCTTTTTACCTCTAATGTAATAAAACATTCTTAGAATGGAATGGAATGCATAGTAACAAAAACACATCGAATGGACGTATGGATATTTGTAACTTTTTGTATATGGGCACGGTTTTATCTGGTCTGTAAAATCATAATGATTTATTAAGTTGCGAATATGAGTACTTAGGTCTTATACGAAAAATTATGTCCATTAACCGTTGGTTTTTTAACATGAGATGGTGGATTAAGTTATTCTTGTATTAAACAAGAATAACTTAATCCAGGTACCTAGTGCGATCCCATAGGACACCGAATCTCCCATGGACGAAGCTGGTATAAATTTCATTCCTTCTTCTTCTGTTTCTTGTTACTTCCGTACAGATAGCCAATTGACTTTATAGCAGGCTATAATAGATTCTCATAATACGTATTTTTGCTTATTTAAATCTTTCTTTGCATGGAACTTATGCAGCTTTGTTAATAGATTATAATTTCTGGTGAATTGTTTTCGAATCAAACAAACATTTAACAATGAATTGGAAATTCACATTTCATCTATGTAACGCAAACGATGGAATATAACAATAGGTTACACAATCACCTATTGTTACATTCCATTGCATTAATAAAATTATGCAATAATTATAATGGGATAAAAAACATTATTTGAAAAGGAAAATGTTTAGTATTTTATACAGTATGTATACAAGAAATAAACTAGATTACAGTACCTATGCATAAGAAATAAATGAGAACGGAAACTATTACAGGATTATCTGTAAGATAACGCAACCAGTGCATACATACTATCGTTTATACTCAACTATAAAGATATGCATAATTGCATATTAATTTTTCTAGGTATCCTGTAATCAAACAGGTGATTAAAAAAATATCGTTAATCGCACGCAATAATTGTGTATTCTATCAATCTTTTTATGCGCGTCTTTGATGTCTTGGTACTTAATCAATAAGTTCAGCAACTTGTAGTGACTAAAATCCACGGTATTGAAGGACACCGTGGATTTTAGTCAGTACAAGTCTGACAGTCCCTCCCGCCCTGCCCGGGGTTGGAGGACTCATTTGATGATATTACCACGATAAAAAAAAAAGTTCTGCAACTTACTTAATATTTTTTCAAATACCTACCTGACTGATTACCATTTACCTTCATAATAAAATTCTAGGGGTCTACTCTTTTAGTCTGCCAAAATACGGGCACGCGTCGAAATTTTTCAGTGAACACCATTCCCTATTAGTTCTGGACAACAGAATTATCGGGAGTCGGGACAACTATTCAATCGAGTTGTTACTAATTTTTTGTTCGTATCCCTAACTAATTTAATGTCCGTCAGTGATAGAGATGGGTTTCGTGCTTAAATAGTAGTAACCCTCATAACAACCGTAAACCGTGTTAACCCCTCACTGTTAAGAACCAAGTTTAACTGTCAAGTAAATTAAAATATGCATTCAAAAGGTAGTTAAGAAAACCATATTTAATATTGATTATGTATTTAAAAAATACTTCTGAAAAGCAAGCTAATATGGAAGATAATAATACCTGTTGTGGAAGCCAATATCTTCAGTAACGTGGGTTTCGATAACACTTCAAGAACCGTGTCAATTTAACTCGCATGTTTCTTTGCAATAAAAACTTTTTCAATTCATATTTGTTAGCATATCAACATGTCATCGTTCAGAGCTTTTAAGGGTATCAGAAAACAAGGATATAAAAGTATTGTAATTCTTATCAGGGTTACGAAATTTGTTATTCACGGATGTTATTCAAGATTCTACCTTTGTTTTTTACTTCATCTTTGGTCTTTTGAAACTGAAACAAATTTTCAAAGCATTATTTTAGGTAAAGATAATTTGTATTTAAGCAGAAACTTGTGTTTTAAGGAGGTATTCAATTTGGTTTAGATGGTTTAGTTTTTTATTTTCACCCTAATTGACACAGTTTTCCAAATATAAACAGTTTTGTAACAATCCAAAATCGATTGATTTATAATTATATATAGAAAATTGTTCTACCTGACAAAGTAAACGCAATGAAAAACAATCTTTAATTTCCCTATCGGTCTTTATTTACCAGTGTCTATAAGATCGACTCTTACGTTGAAATTACTCAATGAGTAATCTATCGGCCTCATCTCAAAGCTCAAAGTCGCTCAGCGAGCTATGGAGAGGGCTATGCTCGGTGTTTCTCTACGTGATCGAATCCGAAATGAGGAGATCCGTAGAAGAACTAAAGTCACCGATATAGCCCACCGGATTAGCATGCTGAAGTGGCAATGGGCAGGCCATATTGCTCGCAGAGCAGATGGCCGATGGGGTCGAAAACTGCTAGAGTGGAGACCACGGACTAGCAAGCGCAGCGTAGGACGTCCCCACCAACAAGGTGGACAGACAACCTTATGAAAGTCGCCGGAAGACGCTGGATGCAGGTCGCTTCCAACCGGTATATGTGGAGATCAAAAGGGGAGGCCTATGTTCAGCAGTGTACGTCCTATGGCTGAGATGATGATGATGATGACTCAATGAGTATGTACAAAAGACATTTGATACAAGGCCTTAAATGCCTTACCATTGGAAATTGTATACCATAAACCCATAACTAAAACTCCAAGTCTTAATTTTGATGCGTGTTATCAAAGAAACTTATCTCATAACTGCAATAGCGTGACTCATGCAGTTACCGCAAGTTTGGCGATTCCCCGGGATTACCACGGGACGTGTAGCAGAAGTTTTGCTTTATCCCGGAGTCCGGGATCCCGCCCCTTACAAATCACTGCGTCTTGCGTAAGTAAATATTGTTTCAGAACTTTTGTGTGCAACTCTGCAGATTTAGTTGATGAGTTTCATACTGCAGAGCGCTAATGATAGTCTAACGAAGACTAAAATGACAGGGACTGATTTATGATATTGAAAAGTTTATTTCAATTACCTTAGAAGCTATTGGTACGTACGGCTACACATCAAGCTATGCAAAACCAGTATTAGCTGACTGTTCATAGTGTGTAAAAATCGTACGAAGCGAGACCAAGACAAACTGGTTTTGTAATAGCTTGATGTGTAGCCGTGTGTACCAATAGCTTCTAAGGTAATTGAAATAATAATAAAAAATATATGATCACACAGTTGGGCAATGTCCGACTGATATCTATGTAAGTTCGCTTGCCTTGTGTATTAATTTAGAACACTCTGTTTCCATACGCAGACCACTTCTATCATTTCTTTGTTTTCATACTGAACACCTGTACCATTGTAGTATTAAACCATGTTTTAATACAGTCCGTTGTTTTTTATTATTATAGCCTAATGAAGCCTTTGATTAAAAAAATCGATTGATTTTGTTAGGTAGTCAAAATAGTCGGAAGAATCATTTTTTGATACGAACATTAATCCTGTTATAGGCATAGACTTGGCAAATGACTACCGCTAAATTAATGGAGAAAAAGGGCAAAGAAACTTCGAGAAAAAACCGTTATCCATTCTTAAAATTCCCTTAGGTAAGATAAATAATAAAACCACAAAACTTCTCAAGAATAAAACCATCATCGTCAACCACAAAATAAAAGAGAAACGGGATCTCTCAAATATAATTTACTTCACTCGTTCTTCTCAACACATATTTAATGTTACGACGAAACGAACTTGCGCAAAAACTGGCCAAGTTCAAGTTTGGGGTTCCGTATCACCAAAAACTTTTATTTTATTATTTTCCCTGACTTCTCGCGAATGTAATTTACTCAACAGCGCCACCTATCTGGTCATTGTCTCCACAACTGTCCTGTCTTTGAAGCTGGAATCATACACATTCACATAATTTGATTGGAATCAGTAAGTGGTTACGAAGACTAGAGTGTACTTACACAGTCGATGATTCTTTAAATTATTCTACATGAGATTCAACCAGAATTCTTGCATCAAAAGAGTTATTAGTGATTCTGCAAAGATCCTTCCCCGTACAGGTGGAAATGGATTGAGAGCAAGACTGAACACAGTAAGGCGGAGAATCTTTTAAAGGGTCTCCGTCACATTTTGCCTAAATCCTTAAAATTTTGTAAAAATCTCAACTGGACATCGTTTTTTTTTGAAAAGAAACTTGCACCTTGTCCCTCAGGCAGATGAAAATGTAGAAAAACAGACGGGCAACTAACGGAACGGGCGGCAGCTTTGTAATCCCGTTTTTATGTTTCAGAAACGGAACGCTAAAAACCATCTCGGTTCGACCAGACAAACTTTTAATGGAGTCCTGGGCAATTTACTTACATCAAGGCATCTAAGGCTAGCAATGGATCTCATCTCACGTTTAATGGCAAATGATTTCGGTTTGTGTCTTGACGACCAATCAGCCTTTAACCTCACTTTGATCCTAAAGTGATGTAAAAACTATTTTCTTTTGAATTCTAGTGGGAGGCGAATATTTCTGGTGGAGGAAAAAAAAACGACTATTTTAAAACTTTTTAGGCATTTTTTTTTTGTTGGATAATAATTCATTAAGTTGGAGTCGACTGCAGGATGAGTGTTAGTTATAAGAATTGGGAGAATTTTAGAATAAACATTTTGTTTTAATACACACATACGTCGAATAGAAGAAAACAGAATCATGTACAGGATTCTGTTTTCTTCGATTCGATGTCTCGATATCCATCTTAGTTCACAATGAAGTGACTTATTTTCTGCTTATTTCACGTATACAACATGTCCCAAAATTCAACGATAAGCCGGCACCAGAGGATGGACCTACTTACGACTACTCGATAAAAAAAAAAAGAAAAAAAAATACCTCTACTTTTTTTTTAAATACTTTAAAAAATGGAAATTCTTCGAAAATGTATACCCCTTATGACACTTTTAACTACCATCACCATAATTTTTCAAATATTTCAGTTTTTTGTTTGTATCAGCAACCTAAGTAGTACTACTATTCACCACAATCTTTGAAAATTACAGAATTTTCGTAGTTTTATACAAAAAAACAACCAAAAAAATTATTTCCCTAAAATTTTGAAAGATTTTAACGTTCAGTACACTTTAACTCATCGTAGTGTAAAAAAAATATGGATACTACTATGGCAAGTTTTTTAAAAAAATAGCGCACCTAACCTAGATTTAAAAATGGTATAATACTTTAGGAAAACTAGCCACAAAAAAAAATAATGACACTTTTTCTAATCAACAACCAAATTTAATAAGTTGTTGTTAATAGTAATCACTTCTACTATGTGACCAAAATATCAAAAAAAAAAAAAGGACGTAGTTTTTTTTTTTTTTTTTTTTTCTCTAGTAGTCATTAGTAGGTCCATCCTCTGGTCGGCCGGCTTATCGTTGAATTTTGGGACATGTTGTATATAGGTACTAAAATAAATGACAGTCGTAAAACATGCCTACTGTTTAAAACTTTCTTCAGTACCTACATCAAGCTTATGATATATTTCTTTTATATACAAAAAAAAATGTTCTCAAGTGTCTATTTAAATTAAGGTTAGAATGTCACTTACGGAATATCTTCCATAATTATACAGGGTGAATTTTTCAACTGGGCGTGGATGGCTACTTTCGAAACTACGAGGAATATCGAAAAACGTTGAAAGGAGTCTCGAGGCCGATTTTGACGTAAACTGAAACTGCATAATTGGATTTTAGTAAAATCAAAAATCCTGGTCAGGAAACGAATCGGCTGATTTTGAAAAAAAAATCACACCCTGTATTATTATACCATTCGATAGTGTTACTAAAAAGGATCAAATTCTGGGAAGTAATCATATACGGCAAACTTAAGGAAATGGCTGATTTTTATGAAATTGCTATTTTTCCATGTTACTTCTGAGACTCTCTGTCTTCAACATTTTTCGATATTCCTCACAGTTTCGAAGATAGCCATCCACGCCCAGTTGAAAAAAAACATGTTATAGTGTAGCTGGGCTCTTTTTTTTTTCGTGGTAAATCATCAAATGAATCCTCCCACCCCGGGCAGGGCGGGAGGGACTGTCAGACTTGTACTGTCTAAAATCTACGGTGTCCTTCAATAGTCCTTTATGTTCCGGGGTAACGGTGATGGTATAAATCCCGCGACCCCGGCAAGCTTTAGCCTTCTGAGAGGCGGCCCCGTCACTATTCTGACGCTCTTTAAGGCGCGCGTGGAACACGACGCGCCGTCCATGGTCGAACGGCGAGTTGCCCGCGTCTACGGTGGCCGGAGATCGTCTTGTGACGTCCGACGCCGTGGGCGTCCACCACCGCGGGGTAGCTGGGCTCTTGGAGTTCCACATTAGCTGTTCTAGATCTTCAATTTTTATACGTCAACAGAGACTGCTCATCACGCTGAACAACTCTTGCTAAGACGTCATTCCTGTATATGTTATAGTGTAGCTGGGCTCTTGGAGTTCCACATCAGGTGTTCCAGATCTTCAAACTAATTCTTTCAGCAGAAAATGCTCATCACGAGGAACAATATTTGCTATCGCACCATTCTTGTATCTCTTATAGTTTAGCTGGTCTGTTGCGGTTCTGCGCCAGTTGTTCAAGTTTTCAAAATAAATTATAGCCTATGTTTTGACCAGACTTAATACCTATACAACAAAAAAAGAATCATTCAAATCCGTCCAGTACTTTTTGAGTTTATCCCGGACATACATACAGACAAACAGACAAACAGATAAACAGACAAACAGACAAACAGACAAAAATTCTAAAAACTATATTTTTGGCTTCGGTATTGATTATAGATCACACCCCAAGTATTCTTTTAAAAAAATATTCAATGTACAGTTTTGACTTTCCTACTATTTTATTATATGTATAGATTATATCAAAACAGGTGAACAACCCCTTAATTTCCTTTTGCTAAGAGCGAAGTAAAAGTGCTTACTAGGTAGATTTTCTGAAGAAAACTTGAATTATTTCCTCTTCAGTGAATAATATTTGCATAATTTAAAACGGTGTGATCCTGCAAGTCACATAAGAGGAGCTCCGTGAGGTAAATAGGTACCTATTATGTAAATGGTAGATGTTTAATAAGATGAGGGAGTTATAAAGGAAAGAATATTCAAAAACTCACAAACTAGAGAGACACAATGAAATACCTACCGATATATAAAATTCTATAACTACTATCAAAACACGACGGGATGGCAATTGTCCAAACGGAAAAGTGATGAAACGAAATTCATTCAGCAAAACTAAAAGATAATTTGAAATAAATAAAAAAATAAGGGAAAAGGAAAAAATACAACTATAAAAACTTATACTTAAATATAAAAAGAAACGTCATTTGAGAATACAACAAAAGGCCATTTATTATAAGATTACAAACGAATGAAACAGTATAACTCCGAAACATCACTATAACTAACACATAGTTAAACCTATGACAGATAATACCAACATCAGGATGCGATGGAAGTAGGTGAAAATTTACATAAAGTACCTACACATATCAATGCAAAAGCGAATCCAGTTACAGTATGCAAAAGCATGTTACATCATAATGCAAGGAACTTCGCAAACGGTCCTCGGTGCACGACGAACGGAGCGCGGAATTACTAAAAATAAACAATCAATGTCAACGCACTCAAATCAGGATCAACACGTAGAAGGAGAATCACAAAAATGCGGTATTTTATGAAAATACTGTCCACTTAAAAAAAAAGTGTTGATTTGGTGTCGAGTATTGATATTTTTGAGCAAAAAAAAAATTGAGAATGGAATTTCGCAGTTCGATTCTCAAAATTTGTTTTTTTTTTCGAGATTGGTATTGTGGCCGGTTTGGTTATACCACATCTTTAATCTCTCTCGTGGTACGTTTTTGATGCATGCTGAATAAAACATTGCAAGTCATGTAAGTATGATACGGTATCAGGTGATTACGTGTTATTGGTCACTTATCGTGTTTTAATATCGATATCAGTTTTTATGGCTATTAAATAGCAAAAGGCCGTAACAGCTGATAAATATTGGCCGGATGTTAAGAACTACAGAGATTGTAAAATTAGAATGTGTCCCATTAACAATAACAAATCAAAATATTGCGAGTATTTCAGATCCTGGCGAAGAACTATTAAAATACACAACGAGAATTAAAACTGCGCCTTCGTTTTCATAAACATTTGTTTAGTCGTGTCTCCTCCATTTATAATTTGTTTTGTATTCTCGTCATGTCTCCGCGACAAATGAATAGTTTTCTTTCTCTAAACCATTGCTATAATGCAACACAGTCATACAATCTAAACTACCTATTGTATGATTCATTTTGTGGTATTGTATATCATTATCAATTCATTATTAGAATGAAATATGATTCAGAAGCAAGCGATAAAAATGTGCAAGATTTTACAAAACTCTGGATTTCCAAGAATACTGAGCTTTTATCAAAATATTAGATTTAAAAGAATCAATGACACAAATGTAGATATGACTATTCTGAATGCAATAAGTACTAATCTAGCACTTACCGCAATGAAAACAAAGACAATTCTTAATTGCTTCATTCTCGCATCATAACATTCCAAGCTCATACTAATTGGCTCTGAAAGTTCACTGACCTTGCACAATACGGTAGCTGCACGGTTTCAAGAAATTCATTGTACAAAAGAAAATATTCAAGCAATTTGCCAAATGTAGGCGGAGCATTATGCAACTGGGTGCATTGTCCCGATGCATCTTTGGGCTTATCTTTATAGTGCGCTTTGCGATTCTCGATAAGATTATGAAACAATGTTTCCTTGAAGTTAAATCCTTTGTAATGTGCAAGTTCAATTTTATTGCGATTATTGTTATCCTTAGCAGTTTATCATGAAATTATACGGAATGAAATATCTTCATTAAAATATCTCCTGCCTTCAAAATTAAGCTGTTTATTTTTCGTAGAAGGTCATTGTGATTCTAAATGTTAAAACCTTCCCCGAAGGATCCTTTGTGTTTTGTATACCGCCCAAGCCAATATTCGCACAATTGTTTTCGATATTAACATTAACTCCATATTAATTAATACGTTTCTGGAAAAGGTCTTCATAAATAATAAATGGGTTTGTTAGACACAACCTCAAAGTAATGATACGCTTTGATGAGTAACAAACAAGATGTCGCAGTTTTCGGAGAAAATCTAATAGATTATTATCGTTTATTTAGCTTCTCGTAACCTTTGCTCATTCAGTGATCCATATCAAGTACAAGCGTAGTTCTAAAAATAAGGGCTGCTCAGTCTGCGTTCTTCGCAGCAAAAACTGCAACGTCTACTTTACCATTTTCAAAGTCCAGTACATTATTCATGATAAGTGTAGCTCTCGTTACATTACAAGGAGTGTCGTGATTGCAGGCTTGTAAATAATAGTGCGTCCCCCCTTCATTACATGTTGCATCCTTTAATTGCAAGGCATGTTATTCGATCCGTGGAACGTTACTTATATTTCGTTATTAACTTTTTGCTTTGAGCCTCCTTAGCGATTATTATGGACTTTTTTGTTGCAAATGCGTCTTGCACTTTTTTGATCTGGCAATTATGTAATAACAAATTACTTTTGAGACAGATCTTAGACAGTTTACAATGATGGCAAGGCCACGACGCGCAGTGGCTAAGTGATGGACTGATGTGCTGTGTGTCGATTCCCGCATGTACCAAATATTTGTATGACCTACAGATAGTGGTTCCGAATCGGACTTCTTGTATATGTGTGATTAATTGTTGACTAATTGTGTTATTAATTATTGACTAACAACCAATGGCTCAAACTAGCCTTAGATCAAAGTAGTCGAAAGTCAAGGGGAGAGGCCTTTACGCAGCAGCGGGATGATACAGTAACAGTAATTATTGACTATACATGGGAAATTCCTAATGTGGGCCAAAGTTTAAAACTGTGGTAGACTTGGATAAGACAGCTAAGGTCTCTAAATTATTATTTCTAATCTATGAACTTGAGCACGATTAAGCAACAAAGAAATAAGTTCAAATTTTAAAGAAGGCCTTTGACCTAAACGATAAAGAAAAAATTACAGCTAAGAAAATATATTATGCAAAATTCTAAAAAAGGGTTCTACCATGTTTATGTTTTTGGTGGGTTCGAAAAGGAACCACAGATAATTAAATTATTTACCATTTCTTTTGATACTTGGAAGCATTAATCTCTTCGAACAGAAAGGTAGAGAATTTAACATTTTTTTTTTAAATTCTTACACTCATTTAAATAGCTTAGGTAGAATCAATAGCTAGGCAACCGGATCTCCATAATATAAGCAGTTATGCACTACATAACCGAAGACACGTCGTTTGAAAGACATATTTACTCTCAATTACTAGAACGGTATAAAAACATACTCATCCGACCAACCGTAAAGAGAGATACGTATCAATCACGCAATCTCATTGCACGTTTAGAAAGATTGAATAATACGGCTAATACATAAATTGAATCTATTGACTGTTTGAGTTATTTCAAATCTTCATGTTGTCATGTTTTGCCCAATAGAGTGCCAGTTCAATCACTTTGTCAATGGTCCTATTAAGGCCAATCTTGTTGTAAGTGAAGTCATTCGTGATTACTGATTATACAGAGTACCCTGCGGCTGTAGATTTTAAAATTAAACGGATACGGTGTGCAATACAGATAGCCTCAATTTAGTCTAAATAAATATAAAAAATGTTCTTCTATCACAGATTTACATATAGGTATAAAAATGAATGACCATAGAAGCAGCTATGATAAAAATAAACACATTACTACCATACTAAGACTACATTAAACTACGACTAGATCAGTACCGTCAGCACGAGTTTTCAGTATTTGAGACGTAAAGTAAACTGGAACTTTGACGACTTCAAATTGACAATTTTCAAGGGAAAAATTGGTTCCTTCTTCGCACACCAGAGGCGCTGTACCATATTTCCATACAATAAACGCTGTAAATACTGGAAAAACTCTGTAAAGTAAAATAGAGAAAACTCGTGCTAGGGGTACTGATATAAAAAGACGAACAGTACAGCGAATGAAATTGTTACGAAACACGTGTAGCCCTTAACCGTCCAATAAGTTGGTCGATAGCCACATAAAGGCAAGAAATAATTGCCAATAACACAAGCTGTCAATGACTCTGAAGTAGATTTAAACTAATGGACAATGGTGAACGATCACGGATGTTACCAATTTATCATTTGTATAGGACGTGGCGAGCCCTTTGTACTTTTCTTTTCTTTCTCTCCGAAGACGTATAAATTATAAGAACTACTGTTACTACTTTTATATCAGCTGTTTGTTTTACCGAAGAAGTTTGTAAGACAAAAATAAGCGACGTAATATCCAATCTGAAAAAACTGGAAGACATTTCGCAAAGTTGGATAGGGGCTTATTTTTCTGCGAAACTTGGGCGAATATTTCGAGAAGAGTTGTTTTTCATTAGGTAGCACATTGGCGAGATATGAGAAATCATTATCCTTGGCTCCAATCTTTTGCAAGAATGTTTTTTTTTTCGGGTTAGTAAGTTTCGATTTTATGAAATGAAACGAACGTACCCAGACTTTCCCTATTGGTGTTAACGAAGTCGGAACAGAAAACATTAAAAAACCGCAAACAAAAAACGTGCTCCTTGAAGAAAACTCGTCTGGAAATACACAGTCGACTTTTAAACAAGTTGGTTGCTGCAGAAAATAATTGCAACGACTTAATTACAGAGGGTTTAACTTGACATTCAAATAATACACTGGTCTATGCCAAGTTCTTCGTAGAGTTGAAATGGAGTAGAATGTGGTAATAATAATTATTACAACGTGCTTGTTTTAAATCATGGTTTTAAGATACGTGATGTATAGTGAATTGAGACTGTGAACTACGCAAATGCAATTTCATGACTATCAGTTCTAATAATTGCTGTTCAGCTGTGAGATAAGTAAAAAAATCACTTAGTGATCTCAAATGTCGATATGATACCGCTACTATCTTTGTCCTCAAAAGGTTCAGGAATCGGAAGAATTTCTTGAAATCTTAATACAAGAGATTCTTTTAAATTTTAAATTTTTAAATTTCTTGAAATTCTGTTTATTGAGTTTATAACAGGTTTGTTACGTTCGAAACCATTGGTTTTGCGCTTGACTTGCACAGGCCCTAAACGTTAAGAATTCCGAATCAGAATCATCTTAGAAAGAATAGTAGGTATAAGTAAAGCTTCCACTTACCACCGACCAAAAGGATAATAAGCGTTAAATAGTTGATCGTAAGCGTCGCATCGTCTCGCCGACAACAACCAAATGCAATTGAGCCTAATAAAAATTCAATTCTCGTAATATGTCCTGTCTCTATTTACTACCTTTAATGCTGCTGCACCGATGCATACGATGAATACCTAATGCCCTTTGTGATTGGTCGTCGTTTTGTGCAAACTCTGTCTGGCTTGAGCTCTACAATATAAGTAGGTACGTATGTGACGGACGGTGCTTGGCAAAACAAAGGTGTTACTGTTGTATAACCTTGACCTTTGTCATTTAGTTCATTTTTTCCGGCGTTCCGTCATGCATACTGCATCGGCAGTTCGTTTTAGTTACATACAACTACTACTAGTTTTATAAACTGTACATAAATGTCTAGAAAATGAACACGGAACAAGAATAAATGGACTACAATAAACATATCCGCTAATTTACTTGGACATAACGGTTAGAAATGTTAAGGAGCTAATACTAGTACAAACTGAGTAAATTTATCGTAGTCTAACAACTGACCATTTCCTCAATAAAGTTGTTGGTCAGGAATTATTTTATGACTGTCTATCAACAGTTAGAGTGAATTGTTTATAATAAATATTATAATAATTTCTGCTCTTCAATCATAAAGCTCACCTGTATACAAAATGTCGTCGCCGAACTTGTCTCCGTCCACCAGGCGAGCTCTCCAGTGACGAAGACCATGCATCAGACCGCGACAGCGCCGTATTTCTCGCCTCTGTGCTCCTAGCGCTTTCCAACAGAATCGCCGTGTACTTCGTTATCAACATCGTGTGTCACTGTTACTTGGTATACACTTGTCACTGATACACTGTGTTCATTTCATTCAACACTTTGAGTTAACTTTGATGCAGCATGCTATAAAATTGCAGCTTTATTAATTATGCCTTTGTCTTCAGGCGATATCTTAGTTTGTTCTGCGATTAACGCGTGTATTTTAATTTTAAATTCCGCAATTTAAATTTCTCTATTATTTGTGTAACATCGGAAAGCAACAAGTGAACTGATTGCGCCGACATCCGCACGGTCACGGTGTAGTGACCACCAACCATCACACGTTATTATCCCTCCGACTAAACAACGGGATATTGTGAATTATGCGTGACACCCACACATAAAAGTCGGTAATAAGAACGAGTTTCAAAGGAAAAAGAATTATACACTGTGATTCCGTGAAATTGCAAAGGACAGACATCACAGACAACCTAGAGGACATTAGTTCCTCGATCATACTTCTCCATAACAACCTACTTTGTTTTATGTATGGGGAATCAGTCCGCCTAAGCTACTTCGTGATAATTCATGAATGCACGTAGCTAATCACGTGTAAAATACTTTGATATCAAGTTAGCTTTATCTATCTCGGAATTTGAAGTTGATGATCAGTATTTCAAAAACATATACAGTTTTTGCTCAATTGTTAATTCAACTCAATAACCTTCGTAACTCCTTAAATATCGTTAGAAAAAACATTCCGTTAGTCTCAACTAAGTAAATAAAATCATCTGTAAGTTACAGTACTAAATAATTTAAAGGTACAAGAACTCACGCTATGCAGTCATTAGGTATATTAGTCATCTATACCTGTAGAATTACCTCATTTTATACATCCGCTATAACCTGGAATTGCTAGGAGTATTGAAACAATCATTTTCATTTTTATGGGACAAGTTATTATAACCACTAATGCTCAATAATTTGCAGACACAGCTGATAGGATGGAGGATAATGATGAAAAACCAATTAAGATGGATGAAGAAACTATTGAAAATAAGGGTACTTAACATGAGGATGTTAACTTTGTAAAAGAACTTCAAATTACAAATGCACTGACGCCTGTCACAGATATAAATGTGTATATCGAGCCCAACCTTACGAAGATACTGAAATTGTTTGCTCAAGCCTACATAAGATCAATATCAACAAAATTAAACGAGTCCATTTTGCATAAAATAAACATTGAAATGAGTACTCAACGCGACTGATAATTGGGTAAATGAGGAAGCCATAAAGAAGAATGAATATTCATAGCTATTTGCGAGTTGATTCTATCAGCTGTCAGAATAAAAAACCAAGTTCCCTTTAAAAAGTAAAAAATAATAAAAATACGTCGCGTTGGGGGACTGCTCCAAATTATTCATCATCTCCCTGTTTTTTTGCAGTCCCCCAACGCGACGTATTTTTATTATTTTTTACTTTTTAAAGGGAACTTGGTTTTTGTGTCGGGGGTTTTTAAAATTTTTAATTTTATTTTATTTTATACTTTTTATAGGTACATACTTATATTTTTTTTTGTTGCTAAGAGTACTCCCGGTCAAGTCATCAATATTCCCTTTCAGTACGCTTTCATTTGATACCCAACTCGAGTATATTTGCAGACCCTCGGTTACCTTTCCCCACTTTCACCCCCATAACTTCTAAACGGCTCAACCGATTTTCATCAAACATGTCTAAGAACACTCGCAGGTAAGTCACCTTTCATACAAAAAAAAACTAAATTGAAATCGCTTCATCCGTTCGGGCTCTATGATGCCACAGACAGACAGACAGACAGACAGACACACAGACAGACAGACAGACAGACAGACAGACAGACACGTCAAACTTATAACACCCCTCTTTTTCCGTCGGGGGTTAAAAAAGGTAAAGGTGATATCGTTTCACTTAATTTCTTTATTTATTCTGAGGTCCGTATTAACTTTCAAGTTAATAACGTTGTTACTAAGGAACTTCTCTGTGCCATCAATATAAAATGTATGAGAGTAAACCATAACTAAAGGTAATTAGAAAATTCAACTTTCTTTTAACTCTAAGTATTTACATTATTAACACCTAATCATCATCATTGCTCATATGTTCAAAACAGGAAGCAAAATAAACGCAAGAGCAGCAAACGACGCAGTACTGAGACTGCCGCCAATTGTGGAAAGGGATGCGGCAATTACTGAAGACAAAACAGCCGGTGTCATTGAACCAGTATTCGATGAAACTCCACAAATACACTTGTATAGAAACATTATAGGAACAGTGTTTACTGCATGTTAGAACGTATTTGGATCAAGGATTAGTTATCAACGGATGTGTTTATACAAAACATTTATTCAGTTGATTGGAACACAGATTGCCGATAGAAGTATTAGGTATGTTTGAAAATAAACGAGCTGTTTTCTCATCGTAAGATTCATGATAAGACTTACAATACATGTTTGTTGTTTGCTTGTGTACTATTTCTCTCTTATTTTCGCATTTTAAGCTTGTAAAATCTAAGTAGTAAACTATTCCTGGATACTGCAGTCCTATAAATAAATTATTCTCTTCCTCTAGATTCTTTAGCTAAACTTTGCAACCGTGATTCTTAGCAAATAGTCCAACCATTATAATAAAAACAACGATAACATTAGTTAACTTCATTATCACTACACCGCTTGACTATGACCTCTGAGAGATATAAGCTAATTATACTTCCAACTTCTATCTTAGGAACTGCATTTCACACAGTAATGACTGCCATAAATATCTTTCATGGTGCGTTAGCCTTACCGTCGGGACCGTTGTTGGTACCGACTTATCTCCAAGATCAGCCGAAGATAATTGCAATAGCCTACTCGCTCGTAATACTGCTTATAAAGAAACTTATCAGGGATCAGAGTGCTTATCTGTAGGGACCTTTCCTGTTGACGTTTGATACTTTCGACGTTAAAGGACGTTTGGTAGACGTTTAAAGGTCAGCCGAGGGCTGAATACAGTTATGGTACGGTTTCTTATTTCGTTGTTAACAGGTTCAAGGGCTTTATTTATGTTATCTTTGGCAATGTTGCCAATTTCTAGATTGTTAGAGTATGTATGTTGGATGATGTGATTTTTGGCGAAAGATAATCTAGATGCTTTATTTAAAACTCTGATAAATATAGAAGTAATTTAATGTTCCAACATTCAAAACAAACAGATTTTATGTTAAGCAACAAAAGTGTTCATAAATTCTTCATTCAGGTTAAGAGTTCAAAGTAAGACGAAAAAAAAATCACTTGCAATATCGCTTCACATACTTCGCCGCCCACACACGAATTGAGATACCTACATTTGATGCTAAAACAGTTTCGATTCCACTGTCAGCTGAAATTCCTTTACAATCGAATTCTCAGAACATAATTGGCCTGAGTAGGCCTCAAGTTCGAGGGTACTACCTGATGCCGACTAGACCATATATGGCCTCAGTAACTGGAGAGCCATAACTACATATTTGTCCAGTGAATTGCGTTTTGATGTTGACATTCGTGTTTCGCACAGTCAAAGGAATTTCATTGCAGTTGCAATCTATTTTGATGTACGGAAACGCTTGGAGGATCGCATTCACATCCCTAATCTTCGTTTAAATTGGAAGCATCTTGGTCTGAGTGATGTAAACTGTGTGATTTAGTATCTGAGTTCAGCTAACAGCAATAAACTTTAATATTTTGATATCTTCTCCAAAAGAATCATTAAATAATTTCAACAGATTCATGCCAAATCTTCGATGATGACAAGACAATTAAGTTTAAGACTCTCTTCATTGACTACATTATGAAGATTAATCAAGACAATGATTCTTGAACGCCCATAAATTAAAGTAGAGTAATAGTTACTTCATAGTCTTTAACTATAGTAATTATGATGTAATGTGTGTCAGCGGCAATAGCAATTAAATCCTTTCTTAATAGTCCGCTCAGTTTATGATTGTGTCACATTCAGCTGAGATATGAGAGCGAAAACCAATTGTAACAAATACTTAGATCCGTTTTATTGGCAATTTAATTTTATTGATTGTAGAATTTATGGAAACGACTTATTGGTAAATGAAGTCTCTAACAAAGAGCTTATGTATTTATTTTGATAACAAGTTTTTGATTAAGGTGTAAAGGGAAATTAATAAAAAGACGAAGGGAAGGTAAATGTGGAAAATTAAAAAAAAAAAACTACTAGAGATGAAATAGGAGTACATAATATTATATTTTCCATGCACTACTTTGTCTGGTAACACATTCTCACATAAGTGGTTGAAAGAATTTCTTAAATGAGACTTCTAGTATTTCTGGTCAGTAATAAATTGTAGGCGATATCAGTAGGCATATACAAAAATGTTGACTATCACAATATGATTCAAGTGCTGACGAGAGTGACTGTAATCAAGCTCGTCGTAGGTATGCAACTCTAAACAATAACACTACTTAGAACTCAACAATGACTACGAATTGCAGTCCATAATTCATATCAGATAAATATAAAATGTTCGACATAGAAGTCAAAGGGCGAACTGGGACAGCCAATAAAGAAACAGTTATAGTGTATGATGAGGGTCAGTTCCAACAAGCACAAGAACTCTCTGATGAAATAAAGTCATTGTCACAAGGAGGTAATGACTTCCTGGAAACATCAACGTCCGTTGCATCTCGTAATTCTCCGAGAGATGACTGTAGGCAGATATTCGAAGCTTCCATACCTACAGCAGTTCGAGGTATTAATTCAACGACGAATTTATGCCTCCCAAACAAATTATTACCAGTCAGTAGGTGTCGATTAGGTCATTCGATTTAACAACATTGCTCAGTTCCATAAGAACCATGTTTCCACTATTATGATTCAGCATTGTACCTATGATCCTTACGATAATACTGTAGCAGTTGGTGTGACGAAATATGATGGTGGCACAGTTGTTACTTGTTTTCAAAAGGTCAGCGAACTTTAATTAAGCAAGATAGCGCCTGTATACCTAGACACATAAAGCAATTGAGTTCTAAACTAGTCGCAATAATAGCTCACAATCACGAAATTTGCACGGTTGACACAAAACGCACTTGAAATTGGGAACACTGAGGAGCTTTCAATCTTTGCAAAGGCACTAGTGCAAAAGGATGGGTGAACACTTTTCACAATCGCGTCGGTAATATATTTGCGGTATTTTCGCAGTGCGCGTCCGCGTCGCTATCCAATCGTCCGATCGGAAACATCGGCGCCGGCGCACTGCCTGCGTCGAGGAGAGGCGAGCGCGCGCGCCCTGCAGGACTACAGACCGGCCGACGGGTTTAATTTGAACTTGGAACTCTACATGCGGGATGCAATTTTGGACGTGTTTTTATTGGGTTTCGGTCACAGAGGAGACGCCCGTTAATTACTTGAAATACCACACGAAAGGTGCATGCCCTTTAACCAAAACAGCTACTGTTTGGCTACCGTTTTTCTCTCCCAATTATAAATCAATTTTCCTCTTAACTTGAATGCCCATTCAATTTAAGGAACATATTTCATTCTATTAAGTCTACGTTTAAACAATTTATTGCAATCGTCTCTCGTGTTTTAAATAAAAATATGCCACCACAAAGTCGGCGAACCCTTTGATACAGTCGAAGAACATTCCTTTTCGCATCCATTTCTGCAATAAAAAGTACTCCGGGAGCCTTAAAAGGGAAGCGATCTCAAAAAATGTTATACAACTTTCCTTTTCAAAGGGATGGGGACGCATTATGTGGAATAAAGTTATCTGGACATAGCCTTTTATGGGACGCAATCGTGAGTCGTATAGCAAAAAAGGTCAGTTGAAACGAGTTGGTCATTACATAGAATGGTTCGCTAACGTCCATATGAAAGTAAAATTTATTTACGGCCAGACACAATGTTTATTTCTATGCCAAATCTGGCTATTACATTAAACGTGGCTTTCGAAGACAAGGCATTTACATTAAATGATGCTGTGGTGTTCCCAGTTTCAAATAAAATGGTTTTATCAAAATCTTATTTCAGAAAAGGATATTTTATTTTACGTTTGTGGAATAATGCCAAATGGTTTGCTTCAAATTGGACCAAAGTATTGGCAGTTACAAAAACTTTTCTTACAACTCTAAACGTATAAAATTTCATGTAGCTTACTTTTGAAAATAGTAGTTCTACTATCTACAAACAAATTGAGCGCACAAAACTTTACGGTATATTCCCTGGAAAACGATGTTATAACTTTATTAGTTATTTTATCTTACTGATATTATACAATTTCAAAGTTTGTGAGAAGATAGATGAATTTTTTTACGTACAATTACACGATTAGTCTACTAAACGAATTTTGATATTTGGCAAACCGGCACATAGGATTCTTATTACCCGGTAATAATAAAATCTCGTGTATATCAACATAGGAGCTCGTGGCTAAATAATTACAGCCGCACAGGCCTATCTTCCGGGTTAAGCCGCGCTTGCCGATGAAGGTCTGTGGATGGGTGACCATCTGATATAGCGAGTTTCCTCCGTGCCTCGAAAAGTACGTAAACCCGTTAGTCCCGGTTGTCATTTGTAGATCTTTGACAGTCTTTACTGTTAGTCAGAAGCTCTAAAGTCTGACAACCAGTCTTACCATGGGGTATTACCCAGTTACTGGGTTGTGGATGTCCGATAGATACTCGCTCCATGTAAAATACATCTATCCAGCTGCTTGACTGGAAGCCGACCCCAATATAGTTGGGCTAGGCAGATGATGATGAATACGATCTCGTGTAACAATAAATAACCCAACAAAACTCGTGCCGGTCGTTTCGTCTAGAAACTTCATAAAGCACTCGCGAAAAATTAAAAGCAAAAAAAATAATTTGCCTCGTCCATATCTCTGGACGCCTATTTTATAAAATTTATAACAATTTTGTGCTGAAAAGCGTGCCTTAGAGACGCAGGAGCTAATGAAGCTGAGCTATGAATACATATTGGTGCATTAAACAGTACGGATGGTACTGGCCGGTGCATAATTAATTACGACACTGCCCCTTAAGATGCGCATTGAGGCAAATTATTTAGATCTTAGTACAAGATGGATGTGGAGCTGTATTAATAGCTAAAGGAAGTTAGGAAGAGATATTAGTTTTGGTACAGTCTTCAAGTGCAATTACACAGCTATTGGTTGTTTTTTTTTTAGGAATTTGTGTTTTGAATTTCGAATATTAAGATTAATCATAATATTTTTTTTTTTTTTAGTCGAACGATATCTGTCAATTTAAAACAATATAATGTTGAGTGAAAACCTCATTGTATCTGATTCTCTGTTAGTAAAACACTTCTTACGTATCATTTGATGACATTATTTTCATAACTTATCTTTATTTCTATTGCAATTTTTCGCTTAAAAATTTCTACGTTTTTTTTAATAGTTCATTATTTTACATCGTTCTTAATTAATTTAACGTCTTAGTAGCTGTAAAATTGCTAAAGCGATCTGCCTAATTGACTGTGATGACGCGAATCAATTTAAAAGGGGCGGACGTTCAACGCTGCTACGGATGGCTACCGTTTTCTATTTTTTCTCATGAAGGTTTACTATTTTTTCAGGGTGAATAATAATATATACATTTTCCAACCTCCAAAAAGAACGGCAGGTACATATCAACAAAATAACATGAAACATTCTAGCGAGTTTGTAGCGAAGTCAAAGCTTTTTATTGTAGAGAGATAAAATCGGTTGCGAACAAATTTTGAACCTGAAACCATTTGATCAACTACATCAGTAATCGGATTTATCTTTCTACAGCAAGAAAATATTATTTCCGGTGGTTGCCAGCAGAGCAATATAGAATATTTTATAGAAAGAAGGACACATTGCTTTCAACGAAAATTTTAAAATGTAAAGAGTGGTAGCAAAAAAAATGTATTCTACAAAAACCTAATTTTAAAGTTCAATCACACTACCTCGTTTACAATGATACAATATTTATACAACTGGCAAATAATTCGAGCAGACACGGACTACTAACATCTTTTTTACATAACAAAACTAGTTTTTAAATAAATAAACTTTTTTCACTCAATTCATACAACGCATAATCTATCTCTGTATTGAAAATAGGCTAGAAATACTAAAACTCAGGGTTGTGCGCTGATAGAATAGGAAGTCCTTCAGTTGTTCTGTTATGAGGACCGTTCCCTCCTCCGCGTATTTTTCCTACTCTTTTATTTTTTTCTGATTAATTTCGTTGCAGGATCCAAGACAGTTGAATTCATTCTCCGGGATATGTCGAACTTCATTGTCTCGAGGCTTTTCTGGTCGCGACATTTGACGACCACCGGATTCTGGCTTTCAGAAGTTGCAGTGATTTGGAAATGGTGCGGTAAAATAATAAAGGTGTTAGCTCAGTGGCTGGCGGTCGGACTGCGTGTCACGGGTTCGATACCCGCACGGAGCAAATATTTGTATGATCTAAAAGTAGTTGTTCCGGGTCTGGGCGTTTGTGTATGTGTTTGTAAATGCCCACACGAAACAGGAGAAATTCCTAGTGTGGAGCAACGTATTTTTTTTTAATAAGAAAAAAACGGACTGACGATTTCAGGGCGGCAGGTTATTCCAGATTATTATTAAGACGTATTATTAACTATCAATGTCCTATTGTCGGTAAAAAACCTTCCTTTCATTCTTAAAGCAAGCCAAACTTTAAGATACTTAAGAGTCAAGTTCGTCCGACAATTAATTTACATAATTTGGGTCAAGTCAATCTAACTGCCAAGATAGCATAATACTGCAAAGATTTACACAACCCTAGTTGCACGTGTCGAGCTTAACATAAGAAAGGAGTTTGCAAAACTAGTCTTTAAGCACCTCAGATCAGGTCAAGGAAGTTTATACAAAACAACGATGCGGTCTACGCCCAGTCTAAATATAAATAAAGTGCTGACTGAATGTACTGCATAGATTACTACGAAGCTCCTACACGGTAACGCCATCAACACGTGGGAAGGTAAGCAGAACTGGTGCAATTAAAGCGATATAAATAAACACTGGATATAAACTTGGTCCTGTTGTAATGGATTAAGTGCCTACTGATATATTGTTTCTTTACAACTTGGTGAAGTCACTGATAAGATAGAAAGAGTTTATTGGGTAACTTTGGTTGTATAGGTTTTGTGAAAAGAACTAGCTTTGAGCAAAGATTGTTGAAAACTGGAGTATGAAGCTTTTCTTATTATAAAACTGAAAAAAAAAATAACTCGAAGGAAATATTTTCTTCAAGAAAATAATTTCTCGAAGCTTAAATGCTTGGGACAGCAGAAAGATAAGATGCACTCGCAATCTGATGAAACGTCTGACCCCAGTACCACAAGGAATAAATAGAATTTATGAAAACAAAACATCGCCTAACATCTAATATTTAACTTGGCTTCTCGTTTACAACGATGGAAAAATAAGAAGAAATTGAGGAGGAATTTAGTAACGCGAGGAATGATGTAGGATAATGAGACAGGGTGGAAAGTCTAGGTCTCAAGTCTTTAACTACAATACAGAAAAAGCTTAAAAAAAATCAAAGTTTCAATTGGATAATTATTTTGAAATGATTAAGTCTTGAATAAACCGTAGGAAATGAAAAAAATGAACCTTGGTAAAAGCAAAAGTCATTATATGAACGTGTTTTCTTAAATAAGACACATCTCAGTTATTTTGATCGAAAGCTATTCAAACACTAGACAATGGTGAACATAAATTAACAAGAGTGCCTAGGTGGATTTTATTTGTAAATGTACGTACCTACATGATGCATGGACGCATTTCATTAGTTTATACGTTAATCGTTGAGAAATTGACCGATGTGGTATCTCAAGGATGCGTGTGAGTCACACACGATTATCGGTGCGCCTGCGCCTGTATTGACAGTATTTAGTGTGAATGTTCACGGATGTATGGCGCGTGCTTTACTTGTTGATCAACTGGATTATTTCTAGAGCAGCAGCCGTTTCTTCTCTTACGAAATAGGCTAGATTTATAATTATTGTTATAATTCGACCGATGACCTACTCTTTTTTCTAATAAATGAATATGAACTTTTATTTATCAGCATTTTTATTCGGTAGATTTCTAATCTTATTCTTTAAGGAGATAAGTAGAGGGAGACAATAGAAAATATGGATATATTGGATGAAGAATGATAAAAATATGACTAGAAAGGCGTCCGCTTAGATGACGAGTACTAGCGAAATATGGAAGGAAGAAGAAGACAAATAAATTGGAATATAAGCAGAATAATGATATATACGCGTTTTTTTTTAATGAATTATCACAGGGCTTTTCTGTACCTTAATTCAGCCAGTAGGTATATTTTAAATGAATCATCATCACCTTCCTGTCCTTATCCCATATAACTTGGGGTCCCTGCAATACGTTTTATTTTTCCATCCTCCTTGTCAGACGTCACTCCTAAATTCTTTCATATCATTCCATTTCTCGATCCAATCCATCTGCATTGGGCCGCTGGACTAAAGAATAACCGTGGCCTCGAAACGTAAAATGCTATTGAAGGAAACCGTAGATTTTCTCGCTCTGCCCTGGGTTGGGAGGACACATTTAAAATTCCACCATGTTAAAAAAAAAACATCTTTTAAAATGAATACAAGACCGAAACAAATCCGCAGTTGGATCTTATTAGGTTTTAATTCATGTGCGCACACGCATACGAAAGTAATAAATTACGGCGTTGTAAAATTTTCACTATCTTAGTAACGGGTTCGTATCTTTTATCAGCTACATGGGTGGTCTTAGAAGACTAGGCGGTTATATTGGAGATTGACTAAAGATTTCGCTGTCTACATTTACTGATGAGTTAAAATGTTTGCGTAAGGTATTATAAACTACTATGGAATGATATAATATGATGAGACTATTATTATATTATTAAATAAAGTCATTGAAAAGTTTTAAGTGTCTAACTTTAGAGCATAGCAGTAGAAACATACTACGAATTTACATAAATAATCTAACAATCGACAATTGATCAACCTGGCAATTTACCTTTTTTCTGACAAAATCATCAAACGAGTTGTCACGCCCTGTGTGGAAGAAATGATGACTCTTAATGACTTGAAACCTACCCTTTTCTAGACTTATTTATAGATTGCTTACCTGCAAAATCAGCCTTATTATGAAAATAATAATAAACTCTGAAATCTCTATAATTGGAAATGATGTCACCATACTTTTTTCTACGTTTAAGAACCTCTAAGGTCTGTAATTATTCTGTCAGATCTAAAAGGAGGTTCGCATGAGGTCCTAGAGATCGCGAAAAGCATAAGTGGAGAAAGTAGAAAGACCAGAAATAAAAACTGAATAATCTACAAATTGCCAATGCTTAGGAATTCAATAAAAAATATTGCAAAATGACAGTGAACTACATAAAATATGAAACAGCTTTTTCGCACAGATTTACGATGACCCGTGTAGGTATGTTATATCGTCCAATAATAAACAGCTGTAATAAAAACGTTGGCCTTCAGAAAAATGTGATGATTCAACACCACGTTTGCTCTAGACTTTTATGGTCACTGTCGAGATCTTATTTATAACAATCGTAGTATTGATGTAGGTGTATTTGTATTTATAATTGATTTGTGTCATATTTTTTGGTGTCATTTCCTTATTTTAAGTTTACGTACGTTAAGGAACAATGTCTCTTAACTATTTCAGTCAAAACTCAAAATTATAATTCACCTGAAAGGATTCCCTAGTCCACACTCAAATCAAATGACATAAATATAAAAAAAACCTGCTTTATTGCCATACCATGTTTCCGAATTTTGCTCCACATTAAAAAAAATAATGATTAAAATAACGCAAAGTGGCTGGTGACTGGTTTTTACTATACCCAGCATGCAATTACCATTATTATCAATGAGTTTTTTGGCATAAACCCATACTTTCCTATTGCTGGGCAAATTCCTCCCCAAATTTTTGTGTTCCAAATGTTTTTGTCCAGCGACACTTCACCAGCCTTCACGAAATCAGTCCAAATCGTGTCGCCACCCCTTTCTGGGTCAGTTGATTAATAAATTATTTTAAATTATTTGTAGGCACTTAATTTTTTCTTTCATTTAAATGACTATGTAGTATTCCACAAGCCTACTCTTCGCATTACTCTTCGTCACGGCACGTTGGAGGGTAATGTCAGACTCCTGCCGACTAAACCATATGTCTGCTATCCTCAGCTCATAATTATGGAGGCCGCTGTTCGGGATCTTCGGTAGAACGCGCACAACACAATAGGGCACCTGTTCCGTGCCATACCTTTGGAACGTCCTGGGGGAAGCCTTGTTAGTCATGAGTTCCGATTAAATAATATGATGGGTCATATGCATTCAAAAATGCAAACGGAACATTTGCTTATTATTTTCTTATAGCACATAACAAATGAACAACAATCTAAGGTATAAGGGTAAAATTTCATAGTTATGGTGCATTCACACCCATCAGCCACCGTCACGTCACTTCACGTCACCGGCAAGTCACTGGTCAGGCATATATCCATACAAGTTTCATTCGGGTGACGTAACTGATGTATGTGAATACACCTATAACCTGTAAGCAAAATAATACGAGTATTATAGTACACGCTATGCCAATTTTCCAATCAGGAACTATAATCATCATGATCATCAGCCTATAATGTTCACAGACCTCCTTCTCTGTTAGAGAAGAGTGAGCGATCGTCCACAAAGTGCAGTAGTAGTAATCCTGTGCGGATTGATAGACGTTGCATATCTTAGAATTTTTAGTTCTAGTACATGACGGTTTCTTCACGATATTTTCTTCCACCTTTTTGAGAACAGTGGTGATAAAATAAATTAAATAACAAATTGTTACACTAAGCAACGCACCATACGATTTGGCTACCACTGCTCACAAAAAAATCACATCTATCCGTCACATCAAAGATGAATAAACCAACAAATCAAACGAAACAAAATTCGCATTATTAGCTACTTATTTGTATAATTCTGAAGTGGTTATCACCAAGCAACAAACTTCTGAAGTGGAATGCCTTCCAAGAATCCCACCCGGAAAGTGCACAATACCTTAAAAGACGTGCAAAGCATATAAAAAATATCTGATAGCTTTAACATGAATACTCAAGTATACCATGATGAGAATTTGACTAAACAAACACCCACACAGTTTCTAAATACGTAAAGAGGACCTTGTTATGAGAAAAATAGTATTTCCTATTACTAAATTGGTTGTGGACAGGTTACGTTGGTAGTATAACTATAAATATGGCCAATAATAGAGATGGAAACAATGTGAATTCTGTTGTTATGGATTGACAAGCAGTTTTATGTATATTGTGCCAAATTAGTTTTCTGAATCTAAGATGGACATGGCATGGCAATTACCAATAGTGGCTGAGTGGTTAGACTGCTGTGCTGTGTGTCGCCAGTTCTATTCCGGCGTGGAGCAAATATTTGCGTTAACAACAAGTCATACATAATCTACAAGTAGAGTAAAGTAGTTACTTTTGGTAAGATGATCTTTGCAACGCTAGAACAAATAACTTCGACCAACGATGACGTAGCTCCACACCTTTGGGATAGGTTACCGCTGACACGAGAATACCAAGTACTTACACTAATAACTTGGAATTCTATGTTTAGTGCAATTACTAGTCGAGCAATAGATATTTACATTAAAATAAATGGATGTGAAAGTTCGAAAGTTGGGGAAAACAATTCCGTTCTTTTATCTATAATCTTACCTTCTTTACCTAGATTACTTTCTTATAAAAAAGCGTCACAATTTGTTTTCCCATCGGGTTTCAGTGCTTACCTGTAACAATAAAAAAAAAATAGTATTATTACTTTCGTACTACGTTAGTAGTAGGTAGTGGTAATTCCAACTTGACATTACCTATGGAAGTATGTAAAAAACAATAACACAGCACCTAATCAAGAATTCAAATATAATTAACAACATAGAGACAGACAATGCTCATGTTTGTAAACTGAAAGCTCAAAGCTAATCATTCACGCGTATTGAACACCAACATGTCTAAAACATAATTGTAATATGTATATAACATACCTATACATAATATAAGTATAATATAATAACAATGGCACATTCACTGCATTGAACAAAGGGGAGACGCGTGTACGATTGACGCGTTGACTGATTATAGTTTTCACTGTAATCCTGAGCCTGTCAACTCATCGCTTTCTAGTAATTATCTACAGCAAAATATTTTGCTATTTTGATGCTTTGTTTGTGTTTACTGCTTTAAAAAGTAGGTATTGTATTGTGACGTAAAGAATGCTCGTGAAGTAGCGAATTTGCAAATGATAAGCTGCCAAGACAAAATATAAGCAAGTGCTGTACCTATGGACGCTTTTAGCTGTGGACACCGTTAAATTATGGGAAAAGGAGCTATACTAACATTCTAATTTGAACACAACATATAAGCAATAAGCATTTGTCTATGGTTGACAAATTTGACGTATCGCCATCTTAGTTTTTCCGTGTTGTTTTCCCCAGAATTAACGGTGTCCACAGGTAAAAGCGTCCATAGGTACAGCACTTGCCTATACACACAATCATGATGACATGAGACCCCTAGATGCATTATTATTAGAAAGAAAATTGTATTTGAAAATGCTTATTTAGGGGCATCGTACCTGAGGAAAGTATCATCGATTCGAAAAAAGAGGATACAGCAGCATTGCAGTGTAAATTAAACAAGAACAGGATGAGTGAATTAATAAACTTTTTTTTAAATTGTAATCTACGCTTCTACAATCCTAGATTGTAAACGAAAAAAGTTGGATTATAAACACACAAAAAGAAGAGTGGACATTATGAAAAAAAATGTTTTTTTTTACTTTACCTCGACGTCTGAAGTAATAAACATAGTTGCAACTACACATAGTTGAGTAAGTGAAGAAATGAACATATGTAGTTGCAACTATGTTCATTTCTATGCCCAAATTGCAACAAATTATTAGTGAATGCTGCAGGTAAATATAACTTATACTAATGCCACTGTATATCAAAGCACTTTCTTCTTGTATCGCATGTCCTCAAACCATTTGCTTCTAATAAGTAAATAATTTTGTGAATCATTGTTCATTAAGAATTGTTAATAAGTGACTTTATTGCGTGGCCGACAAAGAAATTAAATTATTGTAAGCGATCTTGATTAATTGAATTGTCTTGTGATACTCTGGTTGATTTACGTAGTTTGTGCAAAAATTGCTAAGACTGAAACTGTGCTCTAATACTGAAACTGAGTTTTTTTTTCATCAACGAGTGAGAAATAAATTGGCTTAGTGATTATAGGCTGCGCTGCTGTCATGGGTTCGATTTCTGCACGGAACAAATATTTCTATAATAAACAAGTTGGTAATTGTTCCAGGTTTGAGTGTATGTGTATTGAATTTAAGTCTTTAAGAACGCAGACACGTAAGAGGGGAAATTCCTAGAGTGTCTTTTAAATAATTAATACACTATCAAATTGAAACATTATCTTCAATGCAAAAAAAAAAAAAATATTATTGATTCAGGGCAATACCTTATTTCCCATTTTTTTTTCTCCCAGCGTTTTCGTCACTCATAAACATAGTCTTTATTTTCAGGCTGCACTAAATGTAGAGTTATAAATGATATATAGGTTAGTTACAAGTAACTCTAATGATAAATATAATGTACGTCAATACACATACATATGGATATCATGTCGAGACAGTCGACGTACTTGTGCCTTTTATGGGAAAAGAATGTTATTGATGCATTTGTACTAGTTATGTAAATCATTGTAATCTGCTTTATAATCACATCACTCGTGAATAGACAAGTAGAGTACGCTTATTATAGATCTGTTTACAAGCTCCCGTCCTCCCGCCCTGCCCTGGGTAGGAGGACTCATTTGATGATTTTACCACGATCAAAAAAGGTACGTGATTTTCTATGTTTAGGCTATTAAAACACTTAATTTGATCATAAAAACAAAAATGATTTCTCCCGCCCTGTGTGGAGGCAGAAGGGACTGTCAGACTCGTACTGAATAAATACCATACCATATTAATTTACGTTCCAGGGTCACGGTTACCTATTTAAACAGATCCGTGTCCCGGATTCATCAACCGAAAATGAAAACCGAAAACTGGAAACTTTCCAAACGTTGGTTGTCTGGAAAATTTTGCTACTGCAATAAGACCGTCGATATAATCGCCTCTTCTTAGAACAAGAGCTAGTCGTATAAAATAAATATTCTTAAAAAAACGTTGAAAGTACTTTGGCTTATCAATTACATTCTGAAACTATAATCACCAAAACTGAAACAATAAAGGCTGTTTACTCATCTCGACACTTGCATCGTAAATTTAATTAATCACCATACGTCTAATAAATACGATACTAACCACGCGTATAATATCAAACTTATGCCAAAAGATAAACACAATAAACGCTATTAATTATTACTTATACGGACTAATATCGTGCAACATTATCGTTAACAGAACAAATAACGAAATTTATTTACAGTTTCATGTACAATTATGGTACACAAGGCGGACTTAATGCCGCAAGGCATTATCTACCAGTCCACCTTTGGGTCAAAAGGAGAAGCAGTTGGAACAGGTACAACAACTCTACTGAAACAATTAAAACTACTACATCTAATTATAGCTATTGATTATTATGCTCCAAGAAAAGCATGCGATGCGTGAACAAGCATGGTTTGGTGATGTACCTAACTAATTAATTTTATAAAAAATATACAGGGTAATTTTTCAAAGGGCAACTCGCTGTCCGAGGGCAACTCGCTGTCCGACCATGGACCATGCCCGGGTCGACGGCGCGTCGTGTTCCACGCGCGCCTCAAAGAGCTGTCAGCAAAATGACGGGGCCCCCTCTCAGAGGGCCAAAGCCTGCCGGGGTCGCGGGACTTATTTCTATTACCGCGACCCCGGAACATAAAGGGCTACTGAAGGACACCGTGGATTTTAGTCAGTACAAGTCTGACAGTACCTCCCGCCGGTTGGAGGTCTCATTTGATGATTTTACCACGCTAAAAAAAAAAAAAAAAAAAGGGTAATTTTTCAAACGGGCGTGATCTTTTTTAACGATACTATGTAATGTCGTAATAATATAGTAAATCAGCGGGTTCCATTTCTGACCAGGATTAGGGATTTTTCTAAAATTCAATGAAGCAGTTTTAATTTTCGTCAAAATCGGCCTTGAAACTTTTCAGCATTTTTCGAAAAAATTCGTTCATAATTTGAACAATATAGTCATGGAAATCGTTCAAGGTTAGAAAATTCACCCTGTCTATTAAAAACTATAAAAATAATCTTTTGTTACTCGCATTTTATATGCTTACTTCCGATTGCAATATAACTTTGTCATTCTATTGCATGAATGCAGGTGAAAACTATAGATAAGAAGTCGGCTTAAAAAGCAAGCAGAACCGCGAGCTGTAGGTAGCTTAAAAATAAACAGAAACCATAGCGTAATTATTTTTTCTTTTTCTGTAGCTTTTCACCTCTTTGTGAATAAAAGTTTTTATTATTAAGTAATTTTTAAGAATTAATTTTAATTTTATACAATGTTGTTAGGTGCTAAAGTTGTAAACTCTGGGGCAGCTAAGTGTTTTATTGTGTTGACTGTACCTGTTTAGAGGAATTGTGAGGTAATATTAAATAACGATATTACTGGGTATGCTAATGGAGTCTGATTATTATGCAAAGTGTGTGATCTAGTGAAATATTCACTGGTTCTAACCGGGCTTATTAGTAATGTAAATTATGTTTATATTTTAATCAAGCTATAATGCTAATGATTTGTGTTTTTTTTTATGCGGTTACAGACATACTTATATTAAAAAGTGGTGCAGTAATAATGAGTATAATGACCGTTTTGTTTCAATGTCACAGAAATGTAAATTTTTTAAAGTTATTATTTGTTACAGTAGGCGTCGCGGCAGACCTCGTAGAAGATGGCGGGACGAGCTTGATAAAACCAATGACCAGTGGTTCACTTTGGCCCTGGAGCGTGAAAACTGGAGGGATCATGGGGAGAGAGAGGCCTTTGCCCAGCAGTGGGATGATATAGGCTAACAGTAACAGTAATTTGTTACAGTTATTATAAAAAATACATTCTCTAACTTATAATCACACCTATTTTGGTAGAGCTGAAGAACGAACGTGTCTTTGTAATACATATTAAAGTGTAATAAGGAAAAAGCCATTGCCAAGGACCTGGTACAAATCCAGACTCCTGACAACACCGACGCAATTAGAAATTCCCAATAGAAAATTCATCAATCCTTTGCCCATTCCAAAAATTGAACCCATGATTTTATTCTAACTCGCCGTCCGATCAAGGACCTTGACCGAGTCCATGGTGCGTCGTGTTCCACTCGCGTATTTAATAACTGTCAACAATCTGACTTCGGCCCTTTAAGGGCAAAGGGCCGAAGTCAGCGGAGGATGCGGGACTGTCTTGTCAGGAAACCGTGGCTTTGGAATGTATGTGTAAAGGGCTATTGAAGGACATCGTGGATTTTAGTCAGTACAAGTCTGACAGTCCCTCCCTTCCTACTCAAACTCATTGGAAGACTTTATTATCAGCAGAAAACTGCATCCAACACTAAACAACGAGACATTAATCCATTATAATATCCCTTAAACAATAATTTACCCTGCAAACAATGATTTATTAGTTCAAAGCCCAGATGAAAAAAACAAAAAACTATAGCAAACAAAGGCACAGTGCACCCTGCTACTCTACCGTTGTGATTAATTTCCTCGACAATCAACGTAGACACATGATGGACATCACTTTGGTTTACACTTAGGGCTGTCACACTGAGGAAATGCGCTGTGAATAGTGGGAGTATCTAAAGGAAAGTGGTTTTGGTTTTAAAAATAGTGTTCCACACTATGAATTTCTCTTGTATTGTGGGTAAGTTTATCACAGGCATAAACAGCTGTTTTCTGCGATTTAACGAATATTACATAAACTCACGCTTTCCTCCCATGGGGTAGGTAGAAACTACAGAGCGCCACCTACTTCGATCCTTATATACTCCTTTCGCCTCAGTCACATTCATACAAGCACGCCGATTGCGAGTGACTCAACCTTTCTGAAGCAGTTCACCAATAGTGTCAGTGTAGGTCTTCCTAGGGCATTTTTTTGGATTGTGGGTGCGCTTACAAGCATTTAAACTCACACACACAAACAACTGTTTCCTGAAATCCTCACTTAATATTATAAATACGAAAGAAGTTTTTTTTTTCTAACCTGAAGTTTGCACTCTAGACAAATTTACATATTTAGAGATGGGACCCTAGGGATCCTAGAGACCCGCGGGCAACAGCTAGTTAATGAATAATATTTCCTAAACAATATAAAACCTAAAATAAGCCATAAAATTAAATTCATACCAACACAGAAAGCAACTTACCTCCATTAAAATATTTAACTTGTTTTTAGAGTTCATTAAAACTTATAGAGCGATAGTATTTTAATTTATAACGCTAATATACTTTAGCGACACCCCTGAGTGGAGTCAGTGTATATGAATAAGGCATAAAGGCTGGCTGTACGGCGCGAGTTACAATGTATAGCAAATGGACAGCGGCTTGGGACTACAGGGTAACTATGTATAACGTAACTACTAGTGTAATGATTATGTTATTTAGTAAAGAGTTTCTTGACCATCCTTCATGATAGGACACCGCTCTTGCCATTGTCGATTCCTTTGTTCTAAAGATTTCAAAGTGAAGATTTTTGAGGAAAAAAAAAATCTGCTGCTAATGGGACTTGAACCCGCGTCTTCTGGATACGCGCCTCAAAGAGCATAGCAAAATGATGGAGCCCCCTCTGGGAGGACTCATTTGATGATTTAACACGATGAAACAAATTGCTTATCGATATAAAAGATTTGGCTTTCACGTCATGAAATATTTATTTCAAGAACAGCTGTGGGAAAGAAACGATACAAAGTTCATACTAACATCGATATAGAAAAGATGCAGTTGGAGATGGAATTTTGTATCCTGGATTCGTCTGATGTTGTCGCATGATAATGCAAACGTTTCCTAAAAATACATTAGGTAATGAACACAACAACATGCGATTGTCACTTGTTTGACGACTCATAACACACTATTTTTTGAGGTATTCCACTTAGGGCACCTGGCACCTGTTTGAATTTTTTGAAAACAATTTGAATTGTAACAACTTATGTATTTACCTACATTGAATGCAAATAAATTATTCTATTCTATTCTATTCACCTGCGAACAATTTTGACAGAAGCCTTATGTCGAATAGATAAGGTACAAGTAGCTCAGGTGCCATTCACAGCGGGTGCCCTAACTGGAATACCTCTTTTTTTTCACGTTTGATCACTATCTCACCAGATTGTTAGCGATCATTGTGGTCGACGGTGAAGCACGCTTGCCCAGATGTAGCTACCCTATTCATTCTTGACTTATAGACCACAACACGGACTGGCCATCAGGACATATAGACACCGGCAGAGAAACCACTCCCTACCTGTGCGACAATATCTTAAAGACCCCAATGTTATAGCTACTAGTAAACAAAGAACTGTGTAGGAAATTCAATTAATTTGTTTGTCCTTAGCTGCTGTCACTAGTGTATAACGAAGACTTTTAGGACTTAAAATTGATCAATAGGATACATCAATCAATCAGATGACAACAGGAATAGTATCGTCATTAAATAAAAACTTCGTACAATGCCCATACGCAACTTTGTGAAGAAATATCGGTGAAGGTAGGCCATAAATTTGAAACTCTGTGTTCATATAGAACTGCTGCAATATTCTAGCACCTGTCAAATTGCTTATATACTAGCGCAACGTTCGTATATTGACGCCAATCATCCGTAATTAACGATAATTAATTAATGTGTGTTAATACGGTAATAGACGTTATTATTGATTTCCCTTGGGGTAGTTAATAGCTACATAATGGAGCTCAAATATCAATTGAGTGACAATAATTTAATTATGGCTAGATAATTATATAATATCTATTCTACTAGCTGTTGCCCAACAGCTTCAACCGCGTGTAATTGAGTAGCCAATATCCATCTTTCCATCCAAAGTTTCGCATTTATACATATGAGTCAGGTAGTATTGTATTGTCAAGGTACACACGATTACACATCAAGCTATGCAAAACCAGTATTAGCTGGTCGTTAATTGTGTGTAAAAATCGTCTGAAGCGAGACCAAGACAAACTGCTTTTGTATAGCTTGACGTGTAGCTGTGTGTACGAGCAAGTAACCGTGGTCCCGAAACATAAAAGTCGCAAGCAAGTCTGATAGTTCCTCCGAGTGAGTTCTGAAAGAGGTGCTACGCAGTAAAAAGATCAAGCAGTCCTTGATAACGCCGGTTTGTAGATGGATATCGCGTTACCCAATGCTAACTAGTTTGCGGAGGTCAGAAAAGCAGTTGCTCCATGAATTTACTGGTATATATCCAGCTGGTAACTGGTATATATAGCAGTATCCAGTTAAATTGGAAACCGATCCTGAAACAGGGTGTAAATGGTAAAACAGATGATATTATTATTTTGCATTATTTTTGGTTTTTTTTTTTTCAATTGTCTGATATATTCGCTAGACAATTACTTATTGACGGGGCCCCCCTATAGTGGGCCATAGCCTTGCCTGGGTTGCGGGACATACATATACCGCGACTCCGGTACACAAAGGGCTACCAAAGGAAACCGTGGATTTTTGTCAGTCAAGTCTGACAGTCCCTCCCGCCCGGGGCGGAGGACTCATTTGATTATTTTACCACGTAATAAAAAAGACAAATACTCATTTTATCATTAATTCGGCTCAAACGCGATTATAAATCAAAATCACATAAGTTTATGTTTATCTCATGTCGTTTACCTAAACATATTTTACGTGAGTTCAATAGGTTAACTTCGAAATCAGACAGTTGCAACTTTGTAAGAACCTAAGAGATTTTAGATACATTGCGAGGCTATCCGCCGGGCCTGACTTACCTAACTACTAGGTTCTGCGTTTTGTTTTTGTTTTGACTTGAAGTTTTAGCCCTCGCCCACCGCATCGCGTTCCATCGCCCGCTCCCGCTTTTAGCTTTTCATACAAACCCCAAAAACAACCCCTTATTGGTCTACTTTTGCAAAATCCCGTCTTATTGAGGCACTTTTGTCCTTAAAACCCCCATGCAAGTAATTCCTAATGGCTGTAATGCTTGAATATTGAGTTTCGTTCTGGAATAAGGCCGTAGTTACTAAGGTTTCGTGATGAGTGAATCAGTACAAATACAATACAATACAAAATATTTATTTTCTTAAAAACAATGTCTTACATTAATCTTTGATGATTACTTATGATTAATCTTTGATGATAAATTAATCAGTGAGTGACCTTTCGCTTTTAAATAAGTATGTACATACTATCTATGCCCCATGGCTACAGCCTCGCTGTTAGTCTCTTATTAGTAGTAGCGTGATGTTTTTTTAGCCTATAGACATCCTCGATAAATAGTCTATCCAACACAAATATTTTTTCAAATGAATCTTTTTTTCCTCAGATTAGCGTGTACAACCTAAAACACTCTTTGGCTTTATTAAATTAGTATGGATATAGATTTACTTGATGACGACAAAGATAAAGTCATTTTGAATACCTAGTAACAAACTAAGAAAAACAGAAAGTACATATCCCTGGTTTGTTTATAGTGCTGATTACAGGAAGAATAGAAAAGCAATTATTAAGACACACATTGCTGACAATAGCAACAAATCCAATCCCGATTCCGCACACTCATTTAGATCCTCATGTTCCTCAGACGTATTGAATACGTCCCGCCCTTTTCTCGTACTTGCTCGTGTGTAATTGAAAACCTACTCATTGTACAATAACACCACAGAGCAGGTCATCCCAGAAGGCTAACAAAACAGAAATAGTAGACAGGTTATGTTTAGAAGTAATTTCGTTAGGTCCATGTTAAACTGGTGAGGTCAGTTGTACATGAAACGTATACAGATCGACTGAAATTCATTGCAGGAGCTATAAGTATAACAAGCAGAAAATCAAAAATTCTGATATGTTCTAAAAAAAAATTAGACGACGGATATTTTCACCCGTAAATACCTTCAGTATTCAATCTTTACCAAAACGCTTGCTAATACTGGGTATGCCCAGTGTCTTAGTTGGTCCGTGATTTCTTTTTTCAAATTATCTTTTGACATCTATTTATCACATAAAACCGATGAAAATAACTATGGCATTGAGGGAACGTTAAAAAAATCCCCATTCATTTCATGCATGTGTAGATATTGAAATTCTGTGTGGATTTTTTATGTGATTTATATGTTAATTCGAAATGGTTTTTAATTGTTTGATTATACCTAAACTAAAGCTTTTATTATAATCAACATATTAAACTAACTTTTGCTGATTTTCTAAAGCTATGATTCAAACCAGATTAAAGAAAATTACAACAGACTCTTGTCCAAAGTAAACTTTCTGATCTTTTCTATGCAATGACCACAGCCTGAAGCAACGAGGAAAGTTAATCCATTTCATTGTTGTTTGTAGAAGAGACTTAGCATACGATTTACGGCACATGCTTATTAATGTGCGAATGTTTCTTCATACATTTACTACCTTTGTGACGTCACTCTGTTAGGCTGCTGGCAAAAGAAAAAAGGTCGACGTCATTAGCATTTACTGTTGGGTTAAGTACTATGTTTTGCTTGCAAGGTATGGCAACACAACGACTTTTTGCATACGGTCGCGCTTGAGAAGCGAGCCTAACTAAGGGGAACGGTGCATTATGGAGTTTGCAATGCATTTGGTAAGTTATGATTCAATTACAGTTGATTTAATACTGTGTGTTACTGTAACCTGTGCTTTTTTTTTGAGTTTTGTTTAAAATGAGATATTTTTTTATTTAATAAGGTATTTTTATTTATATCATTTATTCAGTTTTTCCAGTTACCTCTCTGTGAGCTCTCTTTTCATGTTAAAACATATTTTTGGTTCTGGGTTAGATGAAGGCAAAGAGCAAAAGTCATTTAAAATTTAAAAAGTACAGCCGTCCAGCCATAAAGATATTCCGAATTTTTATAATAGTTTTATCTTCAGCAGCATTTCCATAATATGTATTTCTTTCAGTTTTGTTTAAGTCTAATGTAAAAAAGGGTTAGCCTAATACCTAATACTTACTTCGGGATACCTTTATATTCCTATCAACAATTCTATTTCCTTAAAAAAATTATTAATTTAAACTACAATTAATGTGTCTGATATTTAAAAATGAAAAATTATACAGATTCCACAGTAGTATCAGCTCACAATCTATCCTGCCATAAAAGGAATTGAACAAAGATTTATTGAAATAAATCTCAAATGGCTGCCATATTTTACAAAGTCGTGGGAGGAATCAAGATAAATCGCCATTACATTATTATCTTAACCTTACCGTATACTAAAATAATGTTTACGGCAATACTAAATTGTTTAACTTTACTTAGCAATCGTGGTTTACATCTAAATTAGAAAATTTTATCAATAGATTGAATGTAGGAGTAACTAAAGGCGGGGTTTTAGCTTAAAAGGTTACCGTAGCCCTGGAATATAACTAAACAGAAGGTGGGGTCTGTAACCATCGTACCACAAAAAGTTAAACCTCTGTTGAACACTAACTTGTTTAATAAAAGTGTAACTGCAAAACAACTGTTTTGTCAATGTCAAATAACGTTTTGCAGTTTAGTTTTTTAGATAAGTGTTTGTTCACTAGTGGTTTTTCTTAATTTAACAAAAAAATGGAATAATTTGAGATAAGTTTATTATGTCTAAAGCTTTCAGTTGAGAAAAACTGCTAACTGGAAGTTATAATCGGGTTTTAAATAATCCCACATCATATTTAGAATATCTAATTTATGTTCAAATACAACCTACATGTTTTACGAACTTATTAATTTTGTTAAAAATACCTTTTCAAATACACTATTTAAACACACTTCCAGTCAATGTTAAGCGTGTTTAACTAATTAAACAGTTGCCCAAAGTGGACTATGTTTAACTGGAGTAGGCATAAGAACATAATCATAACAATAATAATAACACTAAGTGAATACGGAACCAATTATTCTCAATAGTTAACGTTACGAGTGTGTAACAACATTATACTTATTATGTAAATGTATTCGCTTTGGGGTATTTCAATTATCACGCTTATTGTGGGGGAAATGAGTACAGAGATATAATGTCACTAGATGTGAAAATTGAGCCAAAATTCTGGTTCAACAAAACTTTATTTAAGTGAGTTATTAGATCAGGCATTACTTTACAGAAATCCATGATGTTTTTGCATCAGTTACGTATTAATGTGTTCTACGGACCACTTATGGCTCTTTATAAAACTGACACATTTAAATTGTCAGGTCAACTATTCAGCGTGTTGGCTAAAATCTGCATAGGTTTTCTTTAAAACTTGCAGTGCTAAAACCAAAGATTTGAACAGAGACTCGTTCAAAGAGGACATACCTATCACACTAATTACGATATACTCGTATCTTTAGAGTATGTACTACTTAATATAAACCAAGAGGCAAAACCTAAGTTATGACAGTAACAAAAGCAACATAGTTGAAAATAGTTGGTAATAACTCAAGCTTTTACAACCCAAACAGACAAATAGGGTCCTAAATTAATTTCATCAACAACATTGCCAGCATTTTAGCCAGTCTAACGAATACTTAACAACTCCCAAACTTGGTCACTAAACAAAATAGTTTCAACAATTTCAAGTCCATAAATTGTCTCTTCTATCGAAACAAACGAAGGATCAGTAGGTTCACCAACAATTTAAGTTATTTAGGACCAGTCCCGTTGTAAATCTTAATCGCTGTCCGTGGAAAGTTTGGAGCAATGACTCGTGAAGAGACTTGCCGAGTGGACACTCGGCAAGTCTCTAAGCACATAAATCGTGGTATCTGCGGTCGACTGAAACAACGATATGGGACACTTTTAAACAACTTTCGTGTGTTTATTTTTCTTTACAACTTTGTTGTTGAAGACTTTATTTTTCAAGTTTGTTTATTGGTCTTTATTGAGAACTAGTTTTTACCCGCGACTCTGTTCGCGGTCAGTTATTTTTATACAGAAACGTTTTAAATAAAGCATTCGTGGTTATGTTTATGTAGCAATGCAAATGTCGGTGAGAGATAGCAGCTACATTTTTGTGCACAAAAGCCCAATTTTCTGAGTTTTAATGACAAGGGTTTTATGTTTTTCAAGCCGTAGCATTCAGGTAACTCCTTATGTTAAGAAAGATGATTGTCATAGCCCATATACAAACAAACTGCAACAGAAGCTTGTATTTGTCAGTTATGTAAGTTTTCGATTAATCTCACAGAAGAATTCCGCAAAGTTTTAAAATCAGTAAGTATCCAATACCCACAAGCAATTTTCCGGCTATGCTCTCAACTCCTTAATGTAACCAACATATTTTTATAGCCACTCAAAAGTACTACGACTACATCTAATAAGACAAATGGATACGACTACATTGTAACTTAACGTCATTTACAAAGTTCCCTTGCAACCTAATTACGCAGGGTTGTGTCAAACGAAAATGTGTTTCAAACTTTGTTGTTTTAATTAATTAAGGAGCACAATATATTGCAGTGACATATTCAACGGTTGTTTCTGTTATTTTGCGGCTTTTAGAGGGACGTTAGCGTTTTGTAATAGTCAAAGCTAACAGGAAAAGTTTAAATGAATTTAGAAGTAACTTAGCGTTAACTAAACGTGACACGAAACAAAGGAGATGTGACAACAATGGGTGTTTGTATTCAAAACGAATATTTTGGGAACTAATTTGCGTTGCATTGTTCTTTGCATGTTATGTTTAGATGTAATGTATCATGTATGCAATCAATAGTGGACTGATACAATAATAAATTCTGTTCAATGTAGTCTCCCTTGCCAGTAGGTAAACTAGCTAAACTTCTAGAACAAATGAAAAAAAAAACTTTTCTTTCAATATTCGAAGGATTTTGAACGGAATTTGTATAATATTGCTGGATGCGTTTGAAAAAACTTTTCATCGTGACAACTTAAAAACTGTACCTAATGAATGTAATTTTATTTATGCACAATGGGTTTGCTCTTGACCTAAGACAAGGTCGAGGAGCGAGCTTACCCAGAAGAAGCCTGTTCACTCTAACTTTGAAGAGATTAGGGTTGTATGTGTTCGGAAACACAGATGCAGGCAAAGAGTTCCACTCCTTCGCTGTCCGCTTTATAAATGGACTCATTTGATGATTTTACCAAGTAAAAAAAAGGCATCCAATGTTGACATGCAACAGAAACATGACAAGAACTATCGAATAAGTATACATTTAAACACGTCACGTCTTCATAAACAAACAAGACGACGTTGGCAACTCTCAATACAATCTAGAATTAAGTAAATGTCCTAGCGACCGCCAACTTCGTGGACACCGTACTGCATATCAATTGCGATCACCATTCTATTGTTACTTTTGATTTTGTACTGTAGTGACCTTTATTCTCGTTGTCATAAGGTTTATATCATGGGCAAAATAACTTTCAAAGGTTTGTTACAGTGATCAATTGTTTTGTTATAAAGCTAGGTCTTGTTTATAATATAAATCGTGACCTCAATTTAGTGAATAATATTTAAATAAATCTTAGAAACAGACAATTTTATATTTAGAACCTAGAATTTAAAAGTAAGAAAAACCTTAAGATCAAAAAGTTTGAAGAATAATCGACGCTCCCTAGAGTAGGAAGTCTGTAATAGACGAAAATAGTTATTTTTTATGCAAGGCTGCAAAGCTAAGGTTGGACCACGAGCGAAGCGAATTAGTTAAATTATTATAATATAAAATTAAAGAAAGATAATGAGTTCATTAGGTTCTGATCTGCTAGCTGGTAATGAAAATGATTCACTTTTATTTTTTTGTTAAACTTTATAAGTATTTTTTAACATTATCAAAAGGCATTTTTTTAATTTTTAGGTTATTGTATAACATCTGATTGTATACTAAATTACCAAACAACTCGATATTAGTTTGTAGCAGTGGGTCTAGAATCTAGTCAAACACACGGAATCTATTTGCCAAATTCATAATTCATAGGCATTCATGGCTAAACTTTTCACGGATTTAAACCAATATACTTAACACGATTACGATAACCCAGTAATCCTAAAATAATTGCTTCGCGTGATCCAAAGCTATTAACGTATATGAATCAATAGTGTAATATAAAGAGGCAGGCAGGTGCCAAGGGTCGCGCGATATTGAGACATAAATCCGGCCTAGCACTTTTGTTAAGCTGTTATTTAATATTTATGATGCTGGACCATGTGTGGAACGGCTCATAAAGTGTATCTTGTGGGCTTGATAGAGGATACGGGTTTGCGAATATTGTGCATGGAAAAGGGGATATGAAATTGATTATAACATTTGTGAAAGTTACTAAAACAAAAATATATAGGACTCATCTGCCTTGGCCTTTTACCCAGCTTTTACTGGGGTTGGCTTTCAGTCGAATCAGAAGCAGCTAAATGTCAATATTTTGCATGGAGCGACTGCCTATCGGACCTCTACAACCCAGTTACTGGGTTGGTACGATAGTATCCCCTGTGGTAAGACTGGATCTCAGACTTTAGAACTTCCGACTAACAGTAACGACTGCCGGGGTCCCGGGACTTATACCATCACCGTGACCCCGGAACATAAAGGGCTATTGAAAGACACCGTGGATTTTAGTCAGTACAAGTCTGACAGTCCCTCCCGCCCTGCCCGGGGTGGGAGGACTCATCTAATGATTTTAAAACGTAAAAAAAAAGTAACGACCGCCAAAGATCTTCAAGTGACAGCCGGGACCAACGGCTTTAATTATTTAGCCACGAGCTCCTCCGACATTACGTCGTCACGTCAACGTCTGACTTTACCTTAAACTAGGACAATAACATAAACAAAATTGCAATTATTCGATTAACAAGATTACTCTGGAAAAGTAATAAAGACATATTGATTAATCAAATAACATCCTAGATGTCCTTATTTGACTACATTTCTATCCGCATCTCGGCGCTTTGCCAAAAGCAACTTCATACTTAGATATAGAAGCTCGTATGTTCCTACGGCAGGATTATGCATCCTTGAATGTCAGAAACGTATAAATTAGATAAGATAATGTTTATCTAAAGACACTTATAGACATACCAAGTCCACATTTTTAAGAGGCTAATTTAAGTCAGCAGAAATGGTTTAGTATTTCTGTACCTGAACTATGTAAAGTCCCGCAACATGCCGTCGACCAACGAAGGGCGCGAGAAGTCGCCGCTGCCTATCGCCTCCGAGAGGACATCATGGTCTTCTGCCAAAGCAGGACATACCTGCAACGTATGCTCTACCGTGTTCTCGGGGCGATCCTCGTTGTCGTGACACCCGACTATCAGAGCCTAATCCCTATGTGTAATGATTGATTGGCAATGAGCCGTTGTAATTATCGTTTGTCTTCTCAATAACTGCCAAATTACAAGTCTGTTCTGTGCAACATTTAATATCCTCACTACCTATATTATTTTCATCATCATCATCATCACCATTAGCTGGAAGACGTCCACTGCTGAACATAGGCCTCCCCCTTAGACTGCCACGCCGAACGACAATTCGCCACTTGCATCCATCGGTTGCCCGCGACCCTCACGATGTCGTATCTGTATTAGTTTATATCTTTAAAATACATGAAAACTTACCTACCGGAATAAATAATTAAAAGGATCTTGTTGTCAGTGAACTGCACTAGCTGACAGTAAAGTGCAGTTTGAGGAGGCACTTATCTGATAGTCGAGCGCGATCGTAACTGAGAGCTCGCAAAGAGGTTGAACGTCAAGATGGAACCTATAGAGATAAAACATGGGTACCTTACTGCTCTTACTTATGTAGAAATCTATCTAACAAATTAAAGGTTTGGCTTTTAGGATGAATGGATATTTTGTTCCTCAAAATTTTGGTTCAGAGATACGTCATATTCGGTAATAATGCATGAGATAAAGACTATCTCGGTATTATGGTGCCTCGGGATAATTGTCGACTTTTACATTAGCATACAATCGCATGATAACAGTTGGATCTTTTCGGTTAATAAAATATTATGTTTACATAAAAGGCGCAATTAAATTCAAATCCTAATAATTTATCATTAATGTAATATTAAAATATCTTTATCCCCAAAGTGTGTACCTTCGTCTATTGCAGGTGCATCCACATTTCACAAATTATGTTTCAGTCCCAATACCACTTCTTATGGGCTCGCCAATCTATATATATAAAATTCAAAACTGACTGACTGATCTGACAACGCACAGCCCAAACCGCTGGGCCTAGAAACTTGAAATTTGGCATAAAACTTCCTTATACCACGTAGGTGAGCACTAAGAACGGATTTTGCGAAATTCGGCCCCTAAGGGGTTGTTTTTGGGGTTGATAGTTTGTATGAAACTTCGCTACTACAGGTGCTAGGAATTCCAAATTTTGCATAAGGTGTCTTTTTAGAACGTAGATGCTAACTATGACGGGATTTCGCGAAATTCGACCCCTAAGGGGTTTGTTTTTGGGGTCGATAGTTTGTATGAAACTTTGTTACTGCAAGTGCTAGGCGTCTCAAATCTTGCATGCCGGTTCATTTTAAGACGTAAATGCTCAACAAGGTAAAAGATTTGTGAAATTCGACCCCAAGGGGTTGTTATTGGGGTTGATAGTTTGAATGAAACTTTGTTACTACAAGTGCTAGGAGTCTCAAGACGTAAGTGATAGTTAAAACGGGATTTTACAGGAGGTTCTACTTTAGACATAGGTTCTCACTAAGTGAGGATCTTGCGAAATTCAACCCCTTAAGAGTAGTTTTGGGGTTGTTAGCAAGGAATCCCAATATATTCTTGGGGTTATTTTAAGAACGTAGGTACCACCCTAGACGGGATACTGCGAGGAGATAGAAATTTTGTTGAATATTGATTAAGATTTTCGAAAAGTAACTCTTATAGAGGGTGGCTGGGAGTAAAAATTCACAAAAGCAAAGTTCGAAAATCACGCGGACAAAGTCGTGGGCGGAGTGCTCGTGTACCATAAGAATAGGCTGCCATAAGAACTTATTACTGAAAAAAAAACAATAACTTTGTCCCTATAATCGAACCCGGACCCTTATGAGTAGCATTTGCGACCGCTAGATTAAATTGAACTATTCATTTGACTTTATAATCTTAATAATTAAAACAATCAATTTAAAAAAATCTACTTGAAGTTATTACCTCAACCGGAACAATCTCATTTTCACCCCTATACAACCAACTATAGCCACAACAACACACGACCATGCACCCATCACCATGGCAACGGTACCACAACAACTAAAAACAACACTTTATCTCCGCTACTCGCACATCTTACACTTTTTATCAGACAAGCTATGGCTTAGCCATTCTATTTCCCCGTCATTTTTTCATAGAACATAATAGAGAAGTACAGAAGGTCAATCGAAAAGGTTCAGAAATGGAATGAAAAGGCGACCTTAACGCATTAAAGTTCCAGGGTTGCCGGACTGTCTCATCAGGTGACCATGGCCTTGGAACGTAAAGGACTATTGAAGGATCACCGTGGATTTAAGTCAGTCAGAGTCTGACAGACTCTCTCGTTCCTACCTAGGCGGGATGACTCATTCGATTATTTTATCACGACAAAAAAGGCCTTAAGTCTCATTCGCTTCACTCCGAGTCCTAACAAATTCTACGTATTTGGCCGTACTTTCTGTCGTACTTGAAGACTTGAAGAATGATAAAGAAAATGAGCATGCGCCTCTACTGTGTGCGTACGAGAAACTACTTCAAATTAAGATCAAAGTTCGTCATGTCCCAATTTTTTTTTCAACCTTCGGGTTATGACACGACAGTTCGCCTTATACTCGTATCGAACTACCACTAGTCATGAACGTGCGTTTTCGCTAGTTTTATGGAGCTAACCTTCTGAATCTATCCCATTCTATGTGCATTTATAGGCTCGACTATTTCACAGCAAAGTTATGAAGGATCACATCTCATTCCGATGGCATTTGATTTATGCACTCAATTATATGGAACCCTGCTGTGTCTTGGGTTCCTTACCTTCAGTTTCCGCTTATTTTAAGGAAAACCACAGAATTATGGGCCTTTGTGCAGTTTTTGAAGGGTTTCGTTTTCGTTTATTAAAAGGGATTGAGTCGTTTGGTGTGGTGGCAAAAGATTTTGAGAGCCGGATGAGTTTTCATTCATCTCATTTAGAAGAATATAGAGAGCACTGAAATGTTTTTGTTTAACATTGCCATTATTACAGTGTAAAAACAAAAAAAAATCAGTTTTAATATGACTTAATTTTGAATGCAAAACTTAGTAAATAATAGAATTTCTTACAAATGAATGGAACACAAATCAATCACGGTATAAGGACCAAAAACCAATGCAGGGCTGCCCACAGCGCCATTGTTCTCATTACCATTCATCTAATTCAAATAATAGAACCCAACCTATCATGCCCATCTCAAGATAAACTCACTCTCTATTCTATTTCGCAACCAATATTTCACTAACGCAAGTCCTATCTCGAAAACCTAGACATAATCTCTTCGTTTTAATAAAACTGATCTTAGCATTACGCGGCGAACATTCTCCGAAGGACAATAAATCCTCAACATGGCGCTACCTTAAACCATAGACTAAGAATGAGTACTCGTAGAAGCGGCACGATAGCAACGAAAGTAATTTAACACCAACAGTTTTGCTTACAGAGGTGTACTTATTAGTATACCTGCCAACGTTTCGCCACATACGTTTTACGTATTATCCTTATTTAGATCTGCGCGCGTATCATAGCGATTCTATGTCTATTTTACCAAGAAAAGACAAAGTTATTTCATCGTTATTTCTACACAACTCGACAGTTTTTTTTGCACAAATATGACACCTTTAGTAAACTATTGAAGAAAAGAACGTTTATTTTCCATATTTTTTACATTACCATGCTTAAAACAATAAAAATATTTCTACGTTCGGTCATTTTGTCTATTCTTCCGTCGACAAAACCCCTTTCTACGGCGCCATGCTACGCGTGCTGGAAATCACTCTCAAAGCTTTTCAACTTGTGGCAATAACTTTCAATTTGGATTTGGCTTTTTGACATATGATGTCAGTGTCTGACATTTTATTATTTCATCATCATTTTTATGTTTTTTACTTCAAAATGTGGATTTAATAAGCCTTCTGGACAGACTGGAGTGAGATGAAGGAAGCATTTTGCAAGAAGAAAACATTGTGGACTTCGTAGCCGGTTGGTAGGTTACGTTTGTTTACTTTGATGTCATCGGCACGTCTCCAAGAGAAATTTCACGAGTGTCGCTTCTATAAAATTTCTTACTCTATGCTTAACCAAAGGCAGTAGTTTATATGCACAGCCTCGACGACTGAAGTTCCAAGTACCAAGTATCAAGACTGTTCCATTCTATATTTCCTTGGAGGAAAATTTTATTTTATCTTTCAGTAGATTTGTTTTACGAAGCTCATTGAATGTTATCTGCTTACGTGGAATCGGATAAAGTAGGCATACTTGTAAAATATGGTCACTGGTACTTTTATGTTTTTTTACAAGTATAGGTTCTAGGCGCATTCATGAGTGATTGGCCGAAGAAAGCCGCACAAAGGGAAGAGTGGAAGGTTATTGGGGAGACCTTTGCCCAGCAGTGGGACAACATAGGTTAACAAAAAAAATTGGTATTTGTACCTATTACCTAATAACCTTTTTAGGTACGTATTGGTTAATATGTGTACCTATAGCTGGAGAGTCGACGAGTTACGGCTCATTTACACGCTGCAAGAACTTGCATGTAAGTTTGAGTACATTACGGTGTTTGTATAATATACTGGATTCATCGTCCACTAAAATGGTCTGCAATGTTGACTACATTGCATGGATGTCATATGCAATTTCTTACATCGCATCGTCTAAATGAGGCTTTATAGTCTGACTAATAAGATAGAATATCAGAATCTGTAGTTTAGAAGGGCAGGGGGCAATTCTCGGTTTTAGACATGGTGTCGAACTCGACAAAAATTTCTAATGACGTAATTTTTTCGATAAATTTTACTGAACTCTAACGTTAACCTTCGACAAATGGCGAATTTGATATAGCAACTTTTAAAATTTGTCGAAAAAATTACGTCATTAGAAATTGTCGAGTTCGACACCATCGCTAAAACCGAGAATAGGCCCCCTGGGTTGTAGTACCTACTACCTCCGTCATTGATATGGATCTAAGATTAAAGATAGTTTTCATTTTCGCAAGCTTCAACAAGTAGGATGTAGTGAGACACTTTCATATTTCAACTAAAATATGATGTATGATGATTTCCGCCCCTTTCGTGACGACATCTTTCCTTTGACAGAAGTTTCCTGTTTCCAAGATGAATGATTTATCTAAATATAGTCAAACTACCATGAACATACGTGTAAACCGTCTATTAATGCTTCAATTTCAAATTTTCATTTCCCTTTTCGTCAATTCACAAAACACCGTGGTACATAATCGGATTGGGATTTGTGGGTTTTTTTTTTCAGAAATCTCAACTAAGTAATAATTGCAACTGGCTACGTATAAGATCAACAAACGCGGAATATAGCCAAAAGGAATATATTAGGCTCGTAGAAAATTGCTGCTACCTAACTCCATGGTCCCTAAATACGTTAGTTTTTGGGTCCACTTTCAAAAATAGTACAAAGGAAATTTTAAACGCAAACAGGCCCCAAATACGCTGAAATAATAGGGATAAAACCGTATTATTCAAAGTTCAAGTAGTACTATGAAAATAAGGGCCGGCACGTATTTTGTTTACTTGAAAACTTCGACAACCCTTCGAAGCGGTGCAACGTGGAACAAGTACATAAATATTTTATCAGGGAACACCACCCCTGTCCAAGTTCGTTACATAATTACAACATTGTTGTTTTATTTAGATAAACTGGACGCCTGTGCAACTTTATTAGCGTTGCGTGTTTCTTTTTGAAGAGTTTTGTCGGAGAGGAATATTTTATGCAAGGCTACATACCTACATAGATAGCCGCATCCAGCCAAAGTTAAAACTATAAAAGACACATCCGTCAATTTTCGCATACTTCATTCAAAAACTCGGCACTTGACTTTTATTTGTGTTTTTTTACGAACAAGTGCCCTTCCTGGAATACCTCAATTTAAAAAAAAAACGATCAAGATTAAGGTTTATGCTTACACACTAACAAATAGTAAGAGCAAAATTAGGAGAAAAGATTATTTAAATTAAAATCGAGAAATTATATTTTTATCCTAACATCACAATAAATGTGTATGCCCAAATCGCAGATATGCATACGGATATGATTTACACGTTTGCATGAGTCCAGAACCATTCCATGATTTATTTTGTAGTTAAAGTGATCTTATATCAATAGCCAAAGTAGGTTTGTGGTTTTTACTTTCTAGATTGAAACTTAATGAATTTCAGGCAGTCACTATTTGTAAGCTTTTAAACTAGAACTATTTAAATAAGTCTGAATAACAATAGACATAGTTAGTCACCGCACCACAAAGCTACAAGTTGGGTCATTAGTGGTCCAGTTTGGACGAATAATGTTTCTAATATTTTACGTATAATGTATCCCGTATTTTGTAATTCAAAATTGCTCTCAGAGACGTCTTTGAGCGGGTTTTCTAATTTATTATACCAACTGTTGTTTTAATTATTCCTTTTGAAGAAGACAGCGCAGAGTGATATTCATCTAAAAGTTTGGGATAAAGAAATAATTAAATCAAAGAAAATAACGTGTACTATATTACAAAAAAAAAACTATTATTTACATGATTTCAGATTTGCTAAAAAGAGATTCTTTAGGTAACCCTAGCATAGTTTGTAGGAATAATGTTTCTAATATTTTACGTATAATGTATTCCGTATTTTGTAATTCAAAATTACTCTTAGAGTCGTCGTTGAGTGGTTTTTCTAATTTATTATGCCAACTGTTGTTTTAATTATTCCTTTTGAAGATGGCAGCGCAGAGTGATATTCATCTAAAAGTTAGGGATAAAGAAATAATTAAAACAGAAGCAAATAACGTCTACTGGTTAAAAGAAAAAAAAAACTACTATTTACATGAGACCAGATTTACTAAAAAGAGATTCTTTAGGTAACCCTAGCATAAATACCATTTATCTACCTTACACGCACACACGGATACACGTCAAGCTATGCAAAACCAGTATTAGCTGACCGTTTATTGTGTGCAAACATCGTGCGAAGCGAGACCAAGACAAACTGGTTTTTAGAGCTTGATGTGTAGCCGTGTGTACTAGGTTACATCTCAATATTATTAAGTAACAAAATTGAAAAATGCTATCATGAAAACCTTTCAACACCTCTTAGTAAATGCTAGAGTTATCAAAAAAAGCAATTGTTAACCGTGACTTAAAAATTACTCAGTGAAAATAAATAACTTAAATTAATTACATCAGTGAAAATAAAATTAATTATACTTTTTATTTGATCTTAATTTCATTACCAAACTTCACAAGATAAAAAAAAAAACAATATTAGATTTTTTTTTCCGAAATTTCTAAATCCCCCCAGAAACGCAGATCACGTATTTATGCACCTGTACCAATGTTGAAATCTCCTCATTTCAAACCTCCTTTCCGATAATGAGTAACACAGATCCCCCTCATAGGTAGATAGTTAACAATGATTGCTCCGTGATTGCGTGCCAAGCTCTGTTCGGTCTTGACGCAGAATGTCTGATTCGCAAAATGCTATATTGGAAATTTATGTTGGTTCGTACGCAAATTAGGTATGTTCACTATAATATTGTTTTATTGTAGGTTTTGAAGGTAAAACACTGAATTGATTAGCTACTTTATTAGTCTGCAATCCTGGTAGTATGACAAAGAAGAATCTCAGGCAAAATGGCAGGAAATAGAAAGATCGTCCTAAGCATAGCAATGTTAAAAAAAGTAGAAAAGTAATTGATTTTTTTTTTTCAACAGTTTACGCGTCCTCCAAACTCGGACAAAAAAAAAATACGAATTGTATAAAACTTTTCTAGTCAGAATTGGTACGGTTACAGGTACTGGGTTCGATTTCTGGGGGGTTTTTGGGTTTTTTCATCCGCGCATAAACATAACTGGTGAAATGTGTTTGTACTACTAGATACTCTTTTATAAGGAAATAAAAACCATTTTGCGAATTATACTCTCTATAAATTGGACGCACTGATCTACAAATCGAACCCTTTGCATATCAGACCTTCTGCGTCAAGACCCTCTGTTCGTTGCGGTTTCGCTCCCTTGCCGCAGACGGGATGCGGCCTGATACACGAATATTTAATACAGCATGTGATTAAATCTGTATTCATTAAGTTGCCGACAAAACTGTTGAAGTTTCGTGAAAGTTTTGTTGCCAATTTTTGTTCTTTTTCGTCCCTAGAGCTGAAAGTTTGTGTGCATAAAAACGGGTTACTTTAAATTATGTTTTTGATGTTTTATATTAATCCCAAAAAATTACACTCACAAAGTTGGTCGAACCTACTAATACCACAAGTTTTTAACAATTTACATGTTTCTGTCTCATGATTATATGAAGATTGTGTTACCACAACAACCTAATAAAACTATCGAACAAATTACATGCTTCAGAGTAAATAAGGTTGCGTTTAAAATACATCAATCGAATTCCATCGAGAATACCTCAAAAGAAAAGCGCTTTGATTACTTCTGGAACTCGAATGTGACGTCCAAGGAACGACTCAAAGGCTATTTTTATAGACGCAGAGATTGCGGACCTCGTAATTCAATTTATTGCGTCTACCCTCCACCAGGGGGCGTACGGCGATAATGCAATTTGATCGAACCACTTATTGGCCCTTTACCTTTTCATTACCGCGACTAAATTTCAATTGGGAAAGAAAGTTCACTTTTTTACAGAAAGGGGTGACGGTGACACTTCAGTACCTAAGCGTTGAAAAGTTCCCAAGTGTGAAAATATTTCAACAATAAGGTTTCCAACAATAGGAACTTTTCACTTTACCTCTTGACACCTGCTTTGTGGGAGATGAATTGTGGACCAACATAATGTAACAAAAGTTATACATTTATGTTTTTGGAACGAAGGCGCCGCGACTCCCCGCTGTGTGTACGCAGCCCTTTCATTTTCAAGGCGATTAAAAAACTTCTATCCCCTTACAAAAAGGCTTTAATGTTTCCCCTTCATAGAAAACCATTTTCGCGACGTTTATTTATGCTTCTAAGAAAAATATTCCTTTATTTATTCACATTCGCGTCTCGATGTAGTGTTTATTGTCAATCAAAATATTTTGCACTGGGAAATACAATGGGGGCGCACGTGTGAAGAAAATATTGAATTTAAATACAGTTTCACCCTTGTTGGGGGCTTAACGGAATATGAAGTCAATTTTCATTCTTTTTCTTGTTTCAACACCTGTAAGTTTTAATAGGGTCTCTGAGATTGGAGTAGATTCTATTGGTCGCCCTTTATACCCGACTGAGCGACGCAAAGGAGGGTAATGTGTTTATTTGCAGTACTGGTAAGTGCAGCATATTCTGAAATAAAGCTTAGAAGGTTTAAGTTTAGAATGAAAATAAGCTGAAGATTCTATGGATCTGTTGCTAACATTACTTATGTGTGTTTCTACTTTTTTTTTGCGTGGTAAGATCATTAAATGAATCCTCCCACCCCGGGCAGAGCGGGAGGGATTGTCAGACTTGTACTGACTAAAATCCACAGTGTCCTTCAATAGCCCTTGTCCTTGCCCTTGTCACGGTGATGGAAATAAATCCCGCGACCATGTGTGTTTCTATTTAAACATTTTTAGCTCATAAATCTATTTAAAAAAAGTTAGTTTGCGGGCCAAACAGTCAAACTGCAAATGACTTTAATTATTTATTTTAATAAAATAAATAAGTATTGTAAATTCAACAGTCATTAGACGTGTTGAGCAAAAGAAAATTCCCGATTCAAAAGTTCTATGAAATCGCTTGATAAGTGTCTGACGGCCATTGTCACACTACCCTTAATCGTCGTTCGACTGATCAGCGGTTAACTGATGTTTACTCGCTAATGTGCAAACGTTGATCGCATAAAGCAATCAGTGCACAATCACCCGATGATTGTACATGATGTTAACGATTCGCTTTAAACGATTCGTTGCAACTTTATCGAATGGCCCATAAAGTTTTATTAAGGAAATTGTGTTGATAGAACAGTGAACTGAATTGACTGGCATTTGTGGTGTAACTGGTGATGTCATTACTATGTTGTTGTTATTGCTATTACTGTTATTGAATAATATACCCTATGTTTAAGTGATACAGTTTAATGAAGCGTTAATATCTACGTTCATCATCAGCCTATAATGTTCCCACTGCTGGGATACAGGCCTCCTCTCTGAGAGAGGGAATGGGCCATAATCCACCACGCGGGCCCAGTGCGGATTGGTAAATGTCACATGTCTTCGAATTTTTGGTTCTTGGACATGTCGGTTTCCTCACGATGTTATCCTTCACCATTTTTGAGAGCAGTGGTGATGAAATAAATTACACAAGTAATGCGCCTGGCGGAGTTCGAACCCACGACCTACAACTCGTAAGTCGGGACCGATACCACTGCTCCTCTATATCTACGTAGATGTTTCTAATAATATGGCATGGCAGTTATTTAAAAATATGTATCACTGACATTTTCTTACATACTTATCTTTTCTATTCTTAAAAAAACGCAGGCACCAATTCAGAGAAGTTTTTTTTAAATAATTATAGAAAGCGCAAAAATTAAACAATGATAAACTCATACTATAGAACAATCATTAATACTTCCTAGAGATTAAACATTTCAACCTTGACAATTAAAAAATACCTTGAAAGGAAAACACGCTACAATCCGTATCTGGCATTACTTCCTTCAAATAACTTTAAAAGACAACCCAACTTTCATTCTACTCCAAATAAAGCTAAAGCTAAAATCAGATATCACAAAACGAATACACGACACAAACATGCGACAATTCTAAAAAAGTACTCGGTATTAGCAATACGCTGCATATCATTAGCATAGTACTGTTTTATTCATACAAACGTAACAAAAAACATAAAACACCGGCATTGCGCTGCGACAAAAAGTCGACGACAACAGTCGTTTGTATCGTAAACCGTTTTATTAAAAGTGTCGTCGGCTATCCCGGTCGCAATAACGTCATAACTGTATCGCGATATATGTTTTTGGAGTTCCGTAGCCAAAACAGAAACCTGGTATTCATGATGACTGTTGGTTAGGCTTGCACGACCTCTTTCTACTAAGAGATTTTTGGCATTGTTTAAGTCGATGAATATTGGAAATTAGGTGTATTTATTATCAAAATTTCCAAATATCGTAACAAAATGTTTTCAATTTTTAACCAGATAGTCGACTTTTGTGTTTTATCAAATCAATGATGAATATAAGTAAACACTTACCGGCAACGACGATATATTACTAGACTCCTAATAACAGGCGACCGATGTCTGTCAACACATTAGGCAAAAAAGTCTTATATCCGTCTTATTGCTACCACTCCTGTGAGCCGTAAACATACCTTGAAACAGAACAGACCTTGAGTTATCCAATCACAACGCATTACCTCGTCCCCCTCGCTTACGTAGTACCCCAGCGAGTTGACAGAATAGTTTTTGTTCCTTAGATCGGGTATGCGGAGTCTAGTAATATGTCGTCGTTGCTTATCGCCTTATCACAAAAGTTAAACATCTGCTGACCGCTTGTTTTAAAAAAGTGTAACTCCAAAACGACCCTTATATCTACGTGAAATGTCGTTTTGCCATTAACACTTTTTTTAGACAAGTGTTCAACAGATGTTTATCTTTCTTGTAGTACGACGGAAAATATTTGTCCTGACTACAGAACCCATCATAGCGTGTGGTCCGACAAACTCTTAACGTGTTCTTACGGATGTGTTATGGAACGCAGTTACCTGATATTTCTATACTTACATTTATGTAACGTCCTGTTGTTTTTTATAAACTAATTATAACTGTATAGTAAACCAACCAGAAAACTTCAAGTAGCACTTGAAGATAACTGATGCGGGCGGTAGAGTTGGAAAATTCATAAGCTAGTTCAGAACAAAACAGTTAACTGTTCTGAAAAGTTGGTTTAAAGCACACAAAGGCTTTCTAGGGTGAAAGTTCATAGCGGTGCAGGTAATCGGATTATTAAATAAGGTTTTTTTTTTTTTTAAATACATAAAAAATATAAATACATTTATTTTCAGCGATTTTTCACCAAAGTAAAATGCGGTGCCAACCGACTAGAAAAAGCTGTCACACTCGGAACTATTCCTCCAGATAAATATATGTATAATTCGTTGTAATTGCTCTTTTTTTTTGCGTGTTAAATCATCAAATGAGTTTTCCCACCTCGGGCAGGGCGGGAGGGACTGTCAGACTCGTACTGACTAAAATCCACGGTGTCCTTCAATAGCCCTTTATGTTCCGGGGTCACGGTGATGGAAATAAGTCCCGCGACCCCGGCAGGCTTTGGCCCCGTCATTTGCTGACAGCTCTTTGAGGCGCGCGTGGAACACGACGCGCCGTCGACCCGGGCATGGTCCATGGTTGCACAGCGAGTTGCCCGTAATTGCTTATCTAGAGGAATAATAATTAAAAAAAAACTATTTTAGATATTAATTTATTTAATTTATTTGAACTTAGCTTTAGTTCTCTTAAAAACCTGGGGAATTCCTTGAACTAGTAAATTCCCTGAGAGTCGTCAGGCATCAAATAAAAATATTTTGATTTGGAAAAGGCCTGAGCTCCATTCCTTGTAAAATGTTTTGTAATCTTTGTCTTTATATAAAAGACTACTACTTCGAACTATTCTACAGTCAAAAATAAAGTACATTTGCAAAGTCCCTTAGTGCCACTTGCCCAAGTGCCCATGCGCCATTACAAATCTCCCTTCATTAACTTCCTTAAGGCCAATTACTTGTAAAAATCCAGGCCTATAAGACAAAAAAACCTGAGAATTATTACCTAGTCCTTTTATACAGTCATATCTGGATCCACGCAAAAAATAATATTCATTATTTGCAAAGGGCCTGGGCGCCATTGCCCATGCGTCATTACAAATCTCCCTTATATCTCCTCACGGTACATTAAGTCGCGGTTACGCTGTCTAATTAAATCCCCTCCGGTTAGACGCGTTGTCGACCGTTTTTATACAAAAGAATATTATAAAGCCTCGTTCATATGGAAAATTATTTTCTGCCAGATTTATTGCAAAAGCGGTTTGAATGTTGACGAACGTAATTGGTATTTGATTTTCAAGATGGTTTCAATTTGAATTATTGCGGTTTAATATAAGTCTTACTAAATTGCTGTCGAAAAGAAATCATATTCTTTCTCTTGAAAAAAAGCATTGGTTTTGGAGGGTAAATGAAATAAGATTAATATAGGTACTGTTTCTACAGTAATCATCATTTGAAAACAATCATACGCCTATTTGGAAAATCCTAAACTCAATACAGTTTCCTTCAAAACTTCACTATGGTATCCAATTTCGGGCATGCGGGCGGCGAGTAAAGGGCAACTCGCTGCCCGACCATGGACCATGCCCGGGTCGACGGCGCGTTGTGTTCCACGCGCGCCTCAAAGAGCGTCAGCATAATGACAGGCCCAAAGCCTGCCGGCGTCGTGGGACTTATTTCCATCACCGTGACCCCGGAACATAAAGGGCTGTTGAAGGACACCGTGGATTTTAGTCAGTACAAGTCTGACAGTCCACACCCCGTGCAGGGCGGGAGGACTCATTTGAAGATTTCACCAGGTAAAAAAAAAAGATGGTATCCAATTTATGCGCTATTTGCAAACCACCACTCAATATTTAATCGCAATTACCCTCGCGAACCCCAATATGATCAAATTTTTACCGAAGAAAAATATTTTTTAAGACAATAAAAAAAAATCCGCCGGCACTGGGAGCGCGCAGATGCGTCTGAATGCTCGCTGAATAATTCTGCCGTCATAATTGCAAGTGCAGTAATCGTCATTTTTGCGATTTTCACTTTTTTGCAAAAATGACACCTCAAGGGGCTAATCTTTACATAAAAAAATAATTTTCATGATTTTTTTTATTATAAACCTGTTTTTTATATAACAAGATACGCAGTACTTGCACCAAATTATTACTTTTGCTAACAGGATATACAGTACTCAGCATGTACTAGAAGGTTGTGCAGTACTTGCTATGTTTACTGCAACTTGATACAACGTTCTAGTACTTTGCAACCAATACTAACTAAAACTACACGCAGTATTCGACAATGCCGCGTTTGAGCATAACAAGTATAATAAATAAGTTTTATTGCACCACTGACACTGAATGTAGTATTGTACAGTGCTGCGTTTGAGGGTAGCAAAAGTAACAAAAGTTTTACACACACCGAAGTCGCAAGGTAAAGTGCTGCGTTTCGCACTAGTAAATCAGTGCGTTGACGTCGTTTGCGGACGGAAATCGTGTGTAGCTCAGCCACTCCGTAGTGCTAATAATTTGTTTGTTTCGTTCTGTTTTGGTTAGTTTAATTCATTTATTTTATTCAAATAGCTTTGTTTTAATATACGTATACTCATAAGTATACTCAGTAGTGTTAGTAAATCAAAACCGCGTTTGTACCTACTAAGATTGGGTGTTTTTTCATCCCTCTCTACCAACATAAAATGGGCTCACAGGTTGAAGCAGGCTCACACCAACTCTCAGTTGAATTAATGAGGCCTATGTCCAATAAGAATTGTCGTAGGACGTATGTAGGTATAGTCTGGTTATTGTTTGATTTTCATGACGAATAATTTGCATGATATGCGTTGTGAGTAGGTACTTAAGCGATGTGTGATAGTGATGAATGAAAGACTAAAAAAGATGTAGGTAACGGTGACACCACCTAAAATGGGATAAGGGCAGTACGATGATATCTACAGGTAAACTTAATAAGAAGATTATTAAAATATCATCATCAGCCGGAAGACGTCCACTGCTGAACATAGGCCTCCCCCTTAGACCGCCACGCCAAACGACAATTCGCCACTTGCATCCATCGGTTGCCCGCGACTCTCACGATGTCATCGGTCCACCTAGTGGAAGGCCTACCCACGCTGCGTCTTCCGGTCCGTGGTCGCTACTCGAGAACCTTTCTTCTCCATCGGTTGTCGGTTCTACGAGCGATGTGGCCTGCCCATTGCCACTTCAATTTGTAAATTTTGTCGGTGACTCTGGTTCTTCGCCGAATAAGGTTGGACCTACCTAACTGAACAATCTGTCCAAGGTAAGTATAATGGTCTACAACTTCGAGAGTATCATTCCCAACAACAACCGGTACGGGCGCCACATGGACATTCGACATGACTTTCGTCTTTTCCATGTTCATTTTAAGGTCATTCCAAGAGCTTGAAAACGTCCTTCAACGCGTTCGTGAACAGTTTCGGAGAAATAACGTCTCCTTGTCTCACGCCTTTCTGCAATTGGATTGGTTTCGTGCTCTCTTCCTGAAGTCGGATGGACATGGTGGCGTTTCTATACAAACACTTCAACACTTCGATGTCATATTGAATTTCGATTGAATCGAAGGCTTTTTCATAGTCCACAAACGCTAAACATAATGGCCGATTATACTCCTCTGTCTTCTGTATAATCTGGCGGAGCGTGTGTATGTGGTCAATGGTGCTAAAACCTTTTCGAAAACCGGCTTGTTCGGGAGGCTGGAAGTCATCAAACCTGCGTTCGAGACGGTACGTAATGACTCTTGAGAACAGCTTGTAAACATGGCTCAGAAGTGAGATTGGCCTGTAGTTCTTCAACAAAGTGTTTTCACCCTTTTTGAAGAAAAGAACAATCACACTTCTGTGCCATGCTTCTGGCGTAGTGCCTTCGTGTATGAGGGAATGAAATAACTTCTGGAGGACTAGAAGTACAGGTTTTCCACCCGCTCTCAGAAATTATGTTGTGATTCCGTCATCGCCCGGCGCCTTGTTATTCTTGAGCTGTTTAAGAGCCAGTCCAATCTCGTACAGACTGATGTCCGGGATATCCTCAGTGTAGTGCCGAGTCAGTTAAGCTCTTACGTCTCGAGCTGTACCGACACTGGGTTGTCGTGTGCGATGTGTATAACTGTCCGTAAAACCTCTCAAGCTCTCTCAAGATCTCCGGTTTCGTTGAAATGATGCTGCCGTCGTTAATCTTCAGCCTTGTCATTTGGCTTTGCCCAATAGACGAATTCTTTGCGAAAACTTTTGAGCCTCTCGATCGCCTCTTTGATCCGTGCTGCACTATAGGCACGCAGGTCACGTCGCATTGATATTATTATATATACCATAGTATTCATATATAATAGATTTACCTTACCCATATTATAAAAAAGACTAAAAATGTTCCTAAAGTGTATTTTAAAGACTGATTTTAATTAGTAATTAAAAATAATGCAATGTTGATTGTGATATTTTATGTAGAAATATAATAAACCACTTTTCTAGTTCCTATTAAGGTCTGTTTTATTTCGTCACATATCCTCTCATATAGTATCTGATAGCTAAAGTAGAAGGTTAATTAATCTTTCAACTAGTATCAGGCATGAAAATAAGACACAATTAATAAATAGAAACGCAGTATTGAACACGTGCTAGGTGATTTTGCAGTAATGAACACAAATACTGCCTTTTGGCTTAGTGATACTGTAATGTTCACAAGTCTAGATGGTAGATCAAAATGCAGTAATGCGCATTATTATCCAAAATAAATAATAAAGTAAAGAAAAAAATTGATCAATATAAAGTTTGATTTTTTTCTTATTTTTCTGGTATATTTAAAACATTATTTAATTCAGACTTGTTGTGCAGATATCACAAAACACGTTTTCCGCGTTTATCTCGGAACCGCCAATTTGCGAGTACTGCATTTACAATTATCAGGGCAGAATTACAGAGACGCCTGAGGCGCGTGCCGAGTAAGGCCGAGGCATAGCGCGGGTGCAGAGCAAAAGATTTTTACTGAAAAATGCTATTATGTAGGTACTACCCCTAATTAATAAAGTTTAATTTTTTTATAAGCTTCAAATGAGAAGACATTGCGCAAGGAGTATCTTGGTTTAACTTCGCTTATGGACTAGCTTATGGGCAGGCCACATCGCTCGTAAAACTGACAACCGATTGGGAAGAAAAGTTCTCGAGTGGCGACCACGGACCGGAAGACGCAGTGTAGGCAGGCCTCCCACTAGGTGGACCGACGACATCGTGAGGGTCGCGGGCAACCGATGGATCATCATCATCATCATCATCTCAGCCATAGGACGTCCACTGCTGAACATAGGCCTCCCCTTTTGATCGCCACAAGTACCGGTTGGAAGCGACCTGCATCCAGCGTCTTCCGGCGACCTTCATAAGGTCGTCTGTCCACCTTGTTGGTGGACGTCCTACGCTGCGCTTGCTAGTCCGTGGTCTCCACTCTAGCACTTTTCGGCCCCATCTGCCATCCGCTCTGCGAGCAATATGGCCTGCCCATTGCCACTTCAGCTTGCTAATCCGGTGGGCTATATCGGTGACTTTAGTTCGTCTACGGATCTCTTCATTTCGGATTCGATCACGCCGAGAAACACCAAGCATAGCCATCTCCATAGCTCGCTGAGCGACTTTGAGCTTTGAGATGAGGCCGATAGTGAAAGACCACGTTTCGGTGCCGTAACTCATCACTGGTAACACACATTGGTTGAAGACTTTCGTCTTGAGGCACTGAGGTATATCGGACGAAAAGACACTGCGTAGTTTCCCGAACGCTGCCCAACCGAGTTGGATTCGGCGGCTGACCTCTTTCTCGAAGTTGGATCTACCTAATTGGACTACTTGTCCTAAGTAGATATATGAGTCAACAACTTCGAGTACCGAGTTTCCAACAGAGACTGGGGTGGGCACAACATTGGCATTTGACATAATTTTCGTCTTGTCCATGTTCATTTTCAAGCCCACCCGTTGCGAAACTCGGTCGAGGCCATCGAGCATCATGCTGAGTTCCTCCATCGACTTTGCCATGACTACGATGTCGTCGGCAAACCGAAGGTGAGTGATGTACTCGCCATTGATGTTGATGCCAAGTCCTTGCCATTCCAGGAGCTTGAAGGCGTCTTCCATTGCGGCAGTAAAGAGTTTAGGGGAGATAACATCCCCCTGTCTGACGCCTCTTCTCAATGGAATCGCCTTCGTACTCTGCTCCTGTACTCGAACCGACATGGTGGCGTTATCATACAAACACTTCAACACCTCGATGTACCGACAGTCAATACGGCATCGCTGGAGTGACTCAAGCACCGCCCATGTTTCCACCGAATCGAAGGCTTTCTCATAGTCCACAAACGCTAAGCATAATGGCAAGTTATACTCCTCGGTCTTCTGTATAACTTGCCGCAGCGTATGGATGTGGTCTATGGTACTATAGCCTCTTCGGCAACCGGCTTGTTCGGGAGGCTGGAAGTCATCAAGTCTGTGTTCGAGACGGTTCGTGATAACCCTTGAAATCAGCTTATAAACATGACTCAGAAGCGTGATGGGTCTGTAGTTCTTCAGTAGGCTGTTATCACCTTTTTTGAAGAACAGCACCACCTCACCTCTGCTCCATGCTTCAGGCGTTTTGCCCTCGAACAGGACGGTATTAAAGAGCTTCTGGAGGACTTTAAGTACCGGTGTTCCACCCGCTCTCAGAAGCTCTGAGGTGATTCCGTCCTCGCCCGGCGCCTTGTTGTTCTTAAGCTGTTTCAGGGCCATCCTAATCTCGTACAGACTGATGTCCGGGATATCTTCGGTATAATGTCGGGACAGCTTGGCTCTTGGATCTCCTACCAAGCTGTCAACGGGCTTTGCGACCGAAGTGTATAACTGTCCATAGAACCTCTCGATCACGCCTAAAACCTCTGCTTTGGTCGACGCTATGCTGCCATCCTCCCGTTTCAGCTTTGTCATCTGGCTTTGCCCAATAGACTTGTCCTTCGCGAACACTTTGGAGCCTTGGTTTCGCTGTATGGTCTCTTTAACACGATTCGTATTAAAGAGACGCAGGTCGTGCCGCAAGGACTTAGATATACGTCTATTGAGCTGCCTATATGACTTCGCGTCATCAGAAGACTGCAGCTGTAACAAGCGTCGTTCAGCCATGAGGTTTAAGGTTTGATCGGTCAATTTCTGAGGTCTATCTTTACGGCCGGGTCTAAAAAACTTAGACCCTACCGTGCGGACAGTTTCCACTAGCCCGTCGTTGATCTCGTCCACTGAAACTAAGTTCTCAAGACAAGCAAAGCGATTAGAGAGCTCGAGTTGAAAGCTTTCGGGGTTTTGAATATGGGACCGAGTAGGTCGGAGCGTAGACTTCATCAGACTGGACCTTTCAAGTTTAACATTGATATTCAGCGAGCCTCTTACGATTCGGTGATCGCTACCGGTTTTCACCCTGTTGATCGCAGAGACATCACTGAATATCCGTTTCTTGTCGGTCATGAAGAAGTCTATCTCGTTTCTCGTGAAACCATCGGGACTCAGCCAGGTCCATTTCCTGTGAGGCGGCTTCTGGAAGAAAGAGTTCATCATGAAGAGTTCCTCTTTCTCCAGAAAGTCGGCCAGCCTCTGTCCCCTAGGGTTCCGTTGCCCATACCCAAATTGCCCCACTCTCAACTCATCACCGCTTTTCTTGCCCAACTTTGCGTTAAAGTCCCCCATAACAACAGTGAAGTGAGTTTTTGAGCTATGTATGGCCCTACTTACGTCCTCATACATAGTCTCTACTTCCTCATCGGAGTGTGACGAGGTCGGTGCGTATACCTGAATGACCTTCAGCGAATATCTTTTGGATATTCTGAGTATTAGGTATACCACCCTGCTCGACACACTGTCGATGGTTAATAAGTTGTTAACGAGGGACTTGTGAACGAGAAACCCGACACCACCTTGGGACTGTTGGTCACCCTCCCGGTAGTAGAGCAAGTTACCAGACTTCAGGGTTACGGTGTCCTCCCCCTCTCTACGGACTTCGCATAACCCCATAATGTCCCAGTGTAACTTGCTCAGCTCCTCTTCCAGCTCGCAGATCTTTTCGTCAGTCCTCAAAGTGCGTACGTTGTGTGTTACCAGGGCCAGTCGTCGTGGGGGTGGGTAGCCGGATCTCTTCCGGAGATTCTTAGCACCCCCTGCTCCGCCGTTACCTTGACCGCTACCCGCACCAGGGATAGCGGAGCTGCCGGGGACTGGGGGCCTGGTTTTTGTGCTTTCGATCATTTAGGGGTAATTTGCCTTAATCGCCACGCTTGGCAGGCGGGTTGGCGATCGCAGTGAGGATGTGCAGTACACGGAGGACGCTGCTGCCCGACCTCCGGTTTGTCCCTTAGTCGCCTCTTACGACACCCACGGGATGATTTGGGGGAGCGCAATTCTAAGCCGGCGCCCCACGGCAAAGCCGATGGATGCAAGTGGCGAATTGTCGTTCGGCGTGGCGGTCTAAGGGGGAGGCCTCTTCCGGCTGATGATGATGATGATGATGATGATAATGGCCTAGCTAGAGTGTAAAATAATTGTATTGTATCTCTTCTCTCTTTTCTTCAACCTTAAGTCACCTAATACCGAGTAAGTCTCTTCGAAATCTTTGCACTTCTGGCGGTTTTGTACTATGGCTATCTAGGTTCTTCCGGCCACTATAACGAGATCGTCTATCCACCTAATCGGTTGTCTCCTTTTGTTGTTTGTGTACTTAGTAGAAAAGGTGGGATATTAAAAAAAAAAAAACACCGGATAAGGAAATGAGCAGATGCGATGCTGAATAATTACGTAGCTGCCTGAGGCAAGTGTTGAAAGCGACCGATGTGTATAGTGTGGGACCTGTTAAAGGGAAGATGAAAGCAGCAAGTAGATTTCAGATCAGAGATTAACATTTTTGTATGTTATATATTGTCAAGAAAGGGAGTCATGAAAAATATTAAGTAAGAAGCAATGAAACTCTAAAAACGACCAAACTTTCTTAAGATACCAGCTTTAATGTTATGTGAACAATAACTTCGAATTTTATGGCTTACCTCAGAGATTTCAGCTTTACACTTACCCTACTTAAACTGAAGTATAGCAGTACCAACATACCTGAAACAAAAAGAGTATTTTTATTTTTTTTTATTCTGAGAGTGATATTTTAGTTTCTTTCTAGTTATTCACGTGAAGCGAAATATTCAAACAACTTTTTACGAAAATTGAGTAAACGGAGGAATATGAAAGGCACACTTGAAAAGCTAATGTTTTATGAAATAGGCATAATGAAATACACTAAACTCACACAGTCACAAATATAAATGTAATTATTAATAATTTTGTACAAATGTTCAAAAAACGCCGGGCGGTCACTTATCCCTGGAACACATTGTATTTGTTAAAATTATAACTACCATGATCACGTTGTCATTATGAAAACCGCCTTACCTACTCTAAACAACGTATGAAAAGGTTTTTAACTAGGACAGTATTTCAGTTACTTTTTCATTAAAACTATAAATCAGTAGCAACAGGATTTATGTAAGTTGTAATAAGTGGAATATACACCGTCTCTACAGTTTCGAGTTTCTTGGCAAACTTTGCTTATTTTCCTTCCTATACGATTTATTAAGGCGAAGTGACGAAGAAAATAAATGCTGTTTTTTGATAAACTCTGTAAATAATCCTGTTTATTTATTTGTAAAATAAAAGTAAAATCTGTTTGCCTAACAGTAAGAGCTATTCGTAAACATTAGTTTAAAATTATACCTATACAAGGCGAGATTGACTACTTGAGCGAATAACATTTTACGCTTGAGTTGTAGGTATAATTAAGAAGAAAATCTTTTTACCTACATTTATATGTACGTTTCTTTTTATCTACATACATGAACTCAAGCATTTTTTTACAATACGTCGAAATTCAGTTATTTTGAAACATTAGACATTTGGGATCTCTAATGCTTCAAAATAAACTGAATTTCGATTTCGATTTCTCTTAACATTAAAATGTTTAACTTATAACTAGTACTTGTTCTCATGTGATTGACGCGATATTTTGTTGATAGATTTTCATCCTTTCTCTAACCATTCTATTCAATAGTTTTCTGACTAACTTTCACCCCAACTTACCCTAACTTCATACAGACTGATGAAGCGAACCTATTGAGAGCATTCATCAGCCATCCGTACTTTCACTTCTGATACGAACTCATGTCTAAAAGGGGTGTATCCAAAACTTTGCTCCGTACAAGTCGGAATAAGTTACAGAGTCTCATGTCAAACAAGGATATGCACTCTCTGAGGCCCGAAGGGACGCTACGCTCAACTACAACTAATCTAATGCCGAAACCATAGAACAAGCAAAATGCGTAGAAGCGAAACTCGTTTGGTCCGTTTACTTTTGCTTCGAAGATACCTACTACTTATCAGTTTTCATAGGCGCTAGGCCAATCGCGAAGTTTGTAACTGATTTTAAGTCCAGCAACATCCTGTTGAAGGGAGCCATTAGACAGTCCAACAAGTTTACCTTGTTTTTTCTTATGAAGCCTCTTAATTAAACACATCTAACTATTACGGGTTTCCCCTATTACCCTTGCCCAAGGATGATTCTTATAATATTAACAATCTTCACGATATACGTAAATAATTAGTTTGATGGACCTTAAGCAGGGACTATTCAACTGAGTTAATTTTCTTCCAATAAGCCTTCATTTTTATTTTGGTACCATAGGTACCAGATAGGTCAATTCTGTCACTAATCGTTACTTCGTTTACCAAAACATGTTTCAGAATACATTTCTAAGAGAATTTTCCCTTCTACGCCAAAATCTAATCTATGCCAAAACTAAGTTCCATCTGGTAAGGAATCTAATACGGACTTGAATTGTTGGCTGCGGTTAAGTGATATTTAGAGATAGTAGGCAGTTTAACTAGTGTTACCGAGTTTAAATTGGTAGGAACAGACTTAGGCACCTCCGGGCAAATAGAACTTCGTCTAGTAATCAAAAGTTTTTAGTGCATTGGGAAATACTATGACAATACAGTATTGAAGGGTTCTGGGTATCCCCGCATCACAATATCAGTAACGCTTAGGTATTAAAATTCATGTAATGATGATGGGAAACTTAAAAATTATAACATAGGCAGTCAATTCATTTGACAGTCATAAAACAGAAATAAAAATCGCTGTGAAAGCAATTGTATTGGCCTTTCGATAGCCAAATAGTTCTGTCAATTGCTGTATAAAGCACATTAAATATTAAAAGATCTAGTCTCCTTTCATGTTTGACTGAAATAAAGCAGTAAATGAACTAAAATTTTCCATAAACCATTTACTTTTCCGCTCGTCCCACTTTACATTCCTACTGAACACTTGCCAAAAAATAAAACATTTAATTCTCCAACTTTAAACGAACTTACCTAAAATGTAAATTACTTAACAGTAACATAAATAAAAACACACGTCTACGTTGATATACAAGTATACTGTTATTTACCACAACAAAATTTACAGCAGCCATTAAGCCCGTATTTACCCAAAGCTAAAACAGTTTCGTCGAAAAAGTACATTAAACGTATGTTTTACCGGATAAGTACAGAACTCATCTCGGAACGTGATGTTACGGTAAGCACCTTGCATCCCTGAGGTGGGTATTATTATTTCATAGCGCCTGTAGAAGGCATTAGCATAAAATATCTAAGTACCACTCCGTAAATTGGAGCGGAGAATTTGTGCGAGCTTCGAGCCCATCAAGTTTCGGAGTTATTAAGTATGGAAGATGACGGGATAGGCTTCATATCTTTCATAACGGTTAGCAGCTTTAAACCTCCCAAAGGTTTCGATGTAAAGTACCTGTGTTCAGGGATATGGTAGCATGTTCTATTCATGATAGATTTGGCAAATGTATTGGTAAGCAGATAATGAATAATTAATTTTCTTTGAGTAGAGTATACACTTAACGTCAGTCATTTGTTTTAATACTGAGTGGTTCCTAGCTGAGCAGTCTTGATCTTATCAAGAGGTATCATAATATTTGGAATGGGTTGTGAAGGTTTCAGCAGTCGTTTGTTATAACTTATTGGTTTTCGGCTTTATCCGCTTGGACTAGAACTCAATTCCAAAATTGTTGTCGCTTCTTTTCAGGTTGTATTCGATCACTGCTGGACATAAGCACTAACAGTTTCTTATGTAGGCTCAGTCACTCAAGCAGGCTTTGAGGATGACTGATGGACACATATTGGGCAAAAAATACTATTCCTATAAAACTTTACGATAAAAGAAAACTGCATATGTAAATGTATGTTAAAACTGCGTAAGGTTTATTTTACTACTAAATAGTAACACCTAGTGCATGCTACTCCTATCAATAAAGAAGTACGAACCAACAAAATAAACGACCAGTGCCGAGTTTAAACCCAACAGGTTACAACATACCTTACTCGGTACACGTTACTAGTAAATACATGAACATGTTCCAAGCTATGCATGAAACATGTCCTCGTTGGCTGCCCGCTGGGCACGTGTGTAATCCCTCTTATATTTTATATGGAATATTGCTCGGAGCTACGCTACTCTCGTATTTCGATTTAATGCTGGTCGGCAATTGCTACTACTCATTCTACAGTTATTTCTCTGAAATTGGAAGTGGTACTTCGAGGGAAAATTGGGATTGAAAATAAATATGGATTTAGCTTCGATGTGTTTGAATTTATTTTAAGTAATAGCCATATGTTTTGAATTTATACATATTAACTGACGGCGTAATATTTAATCAGTTCTAAATAGAAATTTGAATTGAAGACGCTGGATGCAGGTCGCTTCCAACCGGTATGAATATATGGAGATATGTGGAGATCTACAGGGGAGGCCTGTGTTCAGCAGTGGACGTCCTATGGCTGAGACGATGATGATGAAATAGAAGTTTTGTAAAACAGTTCGTCTTTTGCATAATGACAAATTCTATGATTGGGATTAAAGCCACATTCGTTAGTTTAAGTTTCACGAGTACTGCTGATAATTAAAAACGTTAAAAATGCTCATTTATTTTAATATAAATACAATTGCTTAAACTGGGATAAAGCACGTTTTTCTCAGTTTTAACCCTACGGTAATTTGATGTACGACAGTTCCGTAGTCCATTAAATACAACGTAACCAAATAAAGTTATAAACCTAGCGGGACTACGGGGACCAAATCCTTTTGTGCCTTCGGGGCTAACGAGATTTTTACATTAGCTAACCTGGTCCAAAAGTACGGGCACTTCACATAGGATTACCATCCGATTTAAAAAAAAAAGAGAAATGGACGGGCTGGTTAAATATTTTTTAAATGTACAAAAGAGATAAAAATTTTGGATTAAAAAATGGAAAGTTCGGGGTGCGGACAAGTTTTCAATTTTTTTCATAAAAGCTGCTGACTTTAGCGTAAATTCATTTTTTTGCTTAAAATCTACTGAATGTAGTGTATATGATTAAAGAGGTTTTTTTAAACAGCACATAATATATAAAAAACATTGATTTCATTTGATGACGCAGCATCACTTAATGCCGCAGTTTTTTTTATTTGGGAAATATATTTCTTAAAAATCTGCGCACGTGCGGAGCCGGTTGCGAGAACGTGAAACTAGTAGAATCTCATTTTTGTTATTTTTTTTCGAAAAATACGTCTGTGCTAAAACAAAATCAAGTACAACCTTTCCTAAAATAAAGACACTACTCAAACAAATCAACGCACTAAGACAAACTTCCACACGATCGTTATGAAGACAAATACTCGTGTAACGTAGATGAATGGTTACCCTAGCAGGCTCGTTAATTGTGTTTAGAGCGTGATGCATGTGTCGTGTCTCTGACCGCAGCTTCCCTGAGGCGTTCAGCAACTGAAATTAATCTCTGTTAGATCATATTAAATTAATCGTTAAACCCTGGTTTGGAACGCTTGAACGGGTGGACGGCTATTTCATTACGGTTGATATTTCTGATAAGTTGAAAGTGAAAGAGCTGTTTTTCTTTTGTAGGATGTAGAGCATATTATTTGGTATCGTCTTAGATAATAATTGAAGCAGGTCGTGAAAGGGGATCGCATCCAAGATTTACCGATTATGCAGTATGTTTTTGACTGGCCTGTTGGTCTAGTGGTTAGTGACCCTGACTGCTATGCCGGGGGTCGTGGGTTCGATTCCGACCCAGGACAAATGTTTGCGTGATGAGCATGATCATTTGTTCTGTGTCGGGGTGTAATTTATCTATAATATGTTTGTATTTAGAAATATATAAGTATGAATATCAGTGGTCTAGTACCCATAACACAAGCTCTGCTTAGCTTGGGACTAGATGGCGTTGTGTGATAGTTGTGGAATATTTATTTATTTATTTTATTTATGTTTTCTCTCTGTGCAAACTAGAAATAAAAACCGGCCAAGTGCGACTTGGACTCGCGCACAAAGGGTTCCGTACAACTTACCCTTAAATATTTGTTTTACTTTAATTTAATTACTTATTTTTAAAACGAATATATTTTATGCCTAACTAAATTTTATGTGAATATTCTGAGCGTCTACCAGTCGCCGTTGTCAATATGGATAAAAAATGGGCAATATAATCTCTTAATATGTTGTAGATGAGCCCTCTTAAAGAAGAATACGATTTTTTTTCAGGTTTTTAGTAGGTATTTGTTGTTATAGCGACAACAGAAATACATCATTTGTGAAAATTTCAATAAAATTTAAATCAAAGTTTATGAGATACAGCTTGGTGGCGGACAGACGGACGGACACAAACACCCTTTGGGTATCGAACCCTAAATATCGAAACCTACGTAAGGAACTCTGAACCGAAATAATACAATTTCTCTGTTTTATCTGAATTACAAGAAATTAATGATGTAAGGTAGATTAAGATTAGTCTTATCTTTAAATACATGATGTTACCCGTCTTATTAAGATTCCCTTCAGATTTTTTCTCGATCTATTTCTCCCTCCGAACAAGAAAGCTTAATGCAAAAGTAATTATTCAAACACATCTGTTAGTTCGCAATGGAGGGAACTGTTTTTGCCTACACCATATTACATGAACAATCTTAAGGTGCATACATACATAATGACTGATAAAATCTAGGTATTAGGTACCTAGCATTTGTCACTAAACGTAGGATTTTTATTTACTTTGCAAACAAATATAAATGGCCGGTAATTGCATGCATGGTTTTTGTCTTTTTAGGACTGATGTACGTTCAATAAAATAACTTCTGATTCTCAAAAGTAAAACTAAAAATCGTGTCTATAAATTCCTTACTTTCTGACGCTGTCAACTTGCTAGATCCCGGAGAGACGAGCAGCACTTTTTCGCCTCTATGAAAGCCCTCTTTGTTTTCATATTTTAATGTTTAAAAGTGTAACTATAATATTTCTTTGTAAAGCGTCCAGAAATGGGTTACATTCAAGTTCGTTTTCTTTCATGAAGAGTTTAGTGCTTATATAAATTGAAAAGTTTAGACCTTCAGTTCGAGTATTAAAAAATAATGAACACGATTTTTTTTAAGCAATGAATATTGACGCGATTTTCAGAAGCCTCGTATCTTCGTCAATTTTGGTTTACGTAAGAAAAAAAATCGATTTGAATATTTTTAATAAACTATCTAAAGAGTAAAATAGCCGATTTATGATTTTTGGTTGGGGCCGCTTCGTGCGGTGCAGTTGTGTGCACACCTTTACAAAGCCTTATCTACCATACTTCACGCACGATGAAGCAACGGATTCCACAGGGATTTGCTGTAAGTCGTAAAAATATCTTTGAGTATATTTCTGGTGCATTGTTTTTACTGATAAAGTGGAGATTATTATGGGAAAACATCTCCTTATTTATTGCATGTGGGAGGTATAAATCGCGAGGTTATTCGTTCGTGTAAACATTGTCGCTTTGTTTTAATATGCTGAGTGTTTTTATAAATATCTGTCTTTGTTTCTTTATCCTATTTGCTTCCGCTTGAAAGTGTACATGGAAACTGGTGCATCTGGATTTAAAAACATATTTTGTACTACGTAGTCGACTGAGCCCGATGTGTAGAGCTTCTATTTCTGTCTGCAGGTTTTATAGGAACCTAACCAAACAGAACCTTGAGGAGCCCTCAAAACTAAAATTGTTGCAGAGTTGTCATATTTGCGGCTGAGTTAGTAATATGTACCTTGTACCCATGTCAAAAATATATAAAAACAAATTTAGATGAATATTGCCACAAAGGTAAACGAATGTGGCTCGACTCATCATCATCATCATCAGCCTATAACGTTCCCACTGCTGGGACACAGGCCTCCTCTCTCGTGAGAGGGAGTGGACCATAATCCACCACGCGGGCCCAGTGCGGATTGGCAGATGTCACATGTCTTCGAATTTGATGGTTCTAGGACATGCCGGTTTCCTCACGATGTTTTCCTTCACCGTTTTGAGAGCAGTGGTGATGAAATAAATTACACAAAGTAATGCGCCAAGCTGGGTTCGAACCCACGACTTACAACTCGTAAGTCGGGACCGATACCACTGGGCCACCACTGCTCGACTATAAACACCAAACTCAAAAATAATAAAATATGATGTATTACAGCTTTTAGAAGTGGCGACAAGCGAAGCCGTGTTCGAAAATTTGTTATAAAATACATTACCCTTTTGTGTCGCGCAGTTGAGTAAAAATAAGTAAAAATATAATTCCTATACCAATCATCAAAAAATCAAGAAACTAGGAAGCTTTTTTTCTTTTGCAACTTACATAATGTTCTATAAACTAAGTTACATCTTACAAAGTCGTCTTTATCTACTGAAGCGTACCAAAACCTCAGCCTGAAGACCGACTAATAAACTCTTACAAACATAACTTACACCTCCTTTCAGCACTAACCACTCTTATATCTTAGGACTAAGGTTTAAAATGTCGTAAACTTGAGTTCTCTTGCAGCAATATTGTGTTGGTTTTCATGAATTGGCTTCAGTCAACAAACAGGGTGAAGCTAGACGAATATTATTGTTATAGTTATTGTTTCTTTGGCGCTAGTAATAGCTGGCAACACTTAGTGGGGTATGAGACTAGGGTAATATTTGTGTAGGGATGATGGCTCAGCGTTATTCCTTCAGATATTAGAGAATCAAGGTCGGGAAGCGAGTTAATATTGAGTGGGCGTCTAAGAATAGAACTTTGATTAAATTCATTTATAGGGCAATGGGAGAAAGTTAAATTGGATATCAAGGATAAACTAAATGATGATTGGTCTTTGGAAACAATATAGAATTAAACTAGTTGTTAAGGGTACGTTCATATCTGGTGGACCATCCATCGACTGAATCATCAAATGTTCATTGACGCACTAACAGATCATCCGTTGAGTGTGAACGGACAATTATTGTTATTGTCTGTTCTGGCGTTCCGCGACCAATGATCCACGACGGATGTTCTGTCAGATATGAACCCACCCCTACTGTCGCTCTACCGTGAGTCCGAGGCCCTGCAACATAAAGGAATATGGTGGATTTTAGTACTTCGCGGGACTTATTTGGTCTCGGGACTTATCTCATTACCGTGACAGGAACCTAAATAAAGGGCAATTGAAGGACATCATGGATTTTAGTTAGTACGAGTTCGACAGTCTCACCTGCCCTGCCCTGGGTGGGATGACTTATTTGATGATTTTACCACATAAAAAAAAATAAAGTGTGATAGTCTCTTCTGCTCAACCCAGGCGGGTGGACTCATTTGACAATACAACCATCTAAAAAAGGCTAAGGTATCCTAATATTTTAAGATTCAATGACAGTATCAGTGACGGAAACGGAGATGCCGTTTAAAACTTTAATTTTAGTTAATCCTTGTAATCAGCCCAAATAATGACAAATTTAACCGCTGATAACCGTTTTTATGTGACTATCGACAGCTGCTTCTCGTCCTGCGGAAGTAATAAGAAACATCTGAATTAAACAGGTAAGCCTGGTGCCAGCAGACAATGGCTGGCCACCTGTCAAGTACACGTGTTTGAGACTTAATTTGCGCTAAGTATAGTGCCAAGTTTAGTAGGAATGTCAACGACTTTATAGCTTGCTCTAATGAGAAGCGAGAAAATAGTGTTCGGTTCTTTAGATTATTTTTGTAGGTAAATAATTTTTGATTTGGTAGCAGTTTTGTATAGTTAAGGTACAAGAATCTTTTGGCGCATATTCACAGTTGAAACTTTCAAATTATTATTTTTTTCAAAATTTCCTAAAGATAATTGTACAAAAATGATTACTTCTAACCACAACCGTATCGGTCAAATCAAAGCTCTTTATTACACTAAAATATTATTTTTACTTGCTAAAACTAATTAATTTGATATTGTTTTAAAATACAATTATATTTAAAACCTCACTACACTGAGGTCTTACCACGAGTTTTCACGTTTTTGTGACGTAAAGTAAAAAGGGACTTTGATGGAAAATTAGTGCCTCGTTCATACACTACAGGCGCTTTTTCATGTACCATACAACTAACTAACGCACCAATCATAATAGGTATACTCCCAACGGCCACCACTAAAACCGGCCCCAGTGGTGGCCGTTAGAACAATTACTTATTTTTTGTCCCAACGGCCACCAGTGGCGGACGTTGGGTCATTCCAAATATTATTTCTCTCAACGGCCACCACTGGGGCCGGTTAAAATATATTTCCCGAAGAGATACTTGCAATTTTAGAAGAAACTTAAAATAATGGAACTACTCATTATTTTTATTATCACTAGTTCCATTTTAAAGAAATCTGGAAATAATGGAACTAATGTTGAATTTGCCTTTTTCGTTGACAAACCAGCAAAAGTACTAGGCTAGCATAAGTTCAAAGTGGTTTTTATTTAAATATTTCTTGGCAGGAATAGTGTACCTGAAATTGTCTTGTATTGACTCAGAAAAATTTAAATAAATACCACTTTGAAGTTATGCTAGCCTAGTACTTTGTGACCATGTAATCTAAATATAGCAAATGCTATAGTTGGATTACATTGACAAAACACTGAAAATAAAATAAATATTATTTGGTTCCAACGTCCGCCACTGGCGGTCGTTGGGAAAAAAAATAAGTAATTGTTCTAACGGCCACTGGGGCCGGTTTTAGTGGTGGCCGTTGGGAGTATACCATCATAATACTTTAAATACGCTGTACGGTAAAATTATAGACTTGAGATAAGCCTCGTTACCCCCGATTTGCATTTTTTTATGCTTTGAAAATGCAATCTTTAAACCCTAGCGCAGTAAGTTTAATATTTATAAAATATGTAACAAAACACATAAATAACGGTTGATGACCTCATTGCGAGCGCCATTTGCAACACATTTTTGCCGTAGATTTTGATGACGTCATTACGTAGGGTAAACGGCTCGATGGCTGTCCATCCGAGGGCTGTCGTTCGATTTAATTTAGCGCACCCGGTGGTTGGCCACGGTTAATTCGGAAATAATTTTTGCTCTCCCCTTAGTCGCGAGGTTATGAAAGAAATTGTATTTGCTGTTGTGTATTTAATGCTATCAAAGAAATTATGTAAGTTCCCAAAATTTAAATATTAATTACGGTTTTAAAAATATTGCACAAAAGAAAATCGGCCATCATACGATTTAATTTAATTTTCAGTTGTTGTGTTGTTGTTTTCAGTGTTTTTTGTTTATTTTTTGTAACAAAAATTGGTATAGCTACAGTTTTTAAAGTAAGAAAACATTCACCTGGCCTTATTCCAATTTATTTGAGGTCAGCGCAGCATGTTTTCTTAGAACCAGAAATAAAGTTCTCGAACACATTGACACACAATTTTGTCAAGCAAAATCTAGCAAAGCCGTCAATAATACTGGCCCCACACTACTAACGGGGAATTCTGTTAACTATCGCGATGATGCACGTTTATACAAATATTAAAAATCATACCACAAATAGTTAAACATCTGTTAAACACTTATTAAAAAAAAAGTGTAACTGTAAAACAACCCTTCTTTAATATCAACGACAAATATCGTAAGTGGTAAGACTGGTATAGTCTACTATCGAGAAAAATAACAACAATTCCCATTATAGTGTGGCCCCCACATAATTGACTAATCTAGAACAAAACAAACGCAGCGAGCTTATCAGTTATAACGCCAATAAACAAACCAATATAACATACAATAAACACTGGCTGGATATAAAATAAACAACGAAAAAAACGGTTTACAATTGACAACAGTTACGTGTACGATGTAAACAGAAACGGTAACTATTGATTCACAGACTTCCGTACAACACTGATAGCGGTTTGGACTATATATTTATTTGTACATACGAGTTATAGAATAGGGCTGGCATGACACATCAAATTACATGGAACTAAATATACCTACAGTAAAATAAAACGCTAGTGGTTAGATTAGGCGGAAGACTGACAGATAATAATTTTAGCTAAATAAAAATTTGCATTAACAAGATTTCAGTAAAAGCTAATAATAATAAGTGGTAAAGTTTTTGAGTTTATTAGGAAGTCATCTAGGAATCATTGAACCGATTTAGAAAATTCTTTCACCACTAGAAAGGTATTATTTTTAGTCGCATTTGAGGTATATTTTTACTGACCCCAATTGTTGATGTCAGGGTGATAGGTTGCTAGTTAGCGTCGTTAGCGATAAAATATGAAGGTATTTGTAGTATTTGAAGTCTAATAATTTAGGTAAACGTAAGTGTATATTGTGTCTAAATATCTCCTGAACTAATTACTGCCTTTTGTTTATTCAAAAGCATCATTTTCAAGCAAACATAAAGAAAACTTTGCTCCTTTATATCACAGCTACCAATAACTTTCAACAGTCTCATTGCAAAGCCTATTCCATTTATTATTCTCCGGAGCTCCATTGTTTTCTCTGTTCTTTAATAGTAAAATGTTTCAGTAATTCCCCTGTCCATTGTTGGCAAATGTTTATTTTTGTCGTCAACTATCTCTGAATATTGCGATACTCCACCATCCTTGGGCTGTATAACTATAGTGCATTCACTGCGAGATTGACTCGGTGTAGCCATTGTTTGTAGAGTTCGTTCGCAATCACTCAAAAGTACAGCCATTTTGATGAGTGTTGGGCTTACGAGTAACAGACTGTCGATATCGATATGTGATACAGTTTGTATTTGTATCAGAAAAATAAGCGCTTGTGGCATGGAATTGCGGAAACCCGTTATGCAATACAAGACAAGTAATTTGGATGACTTTAAAATCGTCTATAACCTCCAAAGTTATTGTTGAAACCTTCATATTTTATTTATAGAGGAATGTTCAAACATTAAATCTCTTAGGGCTGATTTCTCAATAGTCATATAACTTTTAGATGAGGAATAAAAATGGCGGTTTGACAGCTTGTCAATAGAAAATATGTCAAATCGCTATTTATATTCCCGATATAAAAGTTATATCTGACTATATCATAGTAATCAGCCCTTAATCTACTAGAAAACGTTTTTTTTTTAAACAAATGAAGAGTCTAAATAATAATAAAAATAAAATCTCACTAGAAATAAAGTAGAGCAAGTCTATGTAGACCACTGCTGTGAAAAACTTAAACATATTTTGTCAAAGGCCAAAGAAAATCTACATCGACAAAACACATCACTATTCAAGGTATACGAGAGGGTGGTTTTAAGAACTAAAAGCGCAGTACTATACTGTGCAGGCGAGTTCAAAACCACAAAAGGCCTCCGCTACAATGTCTAGCCAGTACAAAGGGAAAATATGAGAAACTCAGGTTGCTCTTCAGCGTACAATAAGATATTACTGACAATAATATTGCTTATTATCTGAGGCTTCCAGACGAAAGAGTTTTTACCTATTTATTTACGGGATGTTAGAGAAAGTTTGTTTAAGACGAATAAAAAAAAATATGCTTGTGTTAGACACTGACTTCATCTTAGTCAACAAAGATATACTTTTCTCATTTCTCTAAAATGATTTGAATACATCTGTCAGCTTTATTTTGGCGCCCAACTGGGATTTGTCCCACGTGGGCGCCCAACTGGGATTTGTCCCACGTGGGCGCCAATAGCAAACACATTTGCGTACTTTTTATGCTTTAGCATCCATTTTGAACTAAATCAATACTAAGCAAAATATTAAATGAAGCATAAAACACATTTGGTCAGTTAATGCAATTTGAATTGCCTTATACATATTGAAGTACCAAGAATGCACCCATAATACTTCCAAAAAGTACTTATTCTATCCCTTCGTTGAGCTCCCCCTAAGTTAAATCACGACTCCACTCTGCAAGCGAACCAAAATCAGACGAGGTCTGTGCCTAATAGTCCATTTAGGGGTCCTAGACAATTTCACGCGAACGCCAATCGAGTTCCATTGTTCTTTGAAAAGGGTGCTTTTCAATAGGTACCAATTTTTGGGAAAGCATTTCTGAAATTTAATTTAGCGTCGATAAAAATGAATGCAAATAGCTCGATCTGTGAAATAGTTTTGTGAAGGTGAAAGGCTGGTGTTATTTGTTTATATCTTTTTTTTTAACATTTCAGTTTTGTAATAATCATCATTAGCAATGCGTATACGCAAGACGATCTCCGGCCACCGTAGGCGCGGGCATGCGGACAGCGAGTAAAGGGCAACTCGCTGTCCGACCATGGACCATGCCCGGGTCGACGGCGCGTCGTGTTCCACGCGCGCCTCAAAGAGCTGTCAGCAAAATGACGGGGCCCCCTCTCAGAGGGCCAAAGCCTGCCGGGGTCGCGGGACTTATTTCTATTACCGTGACCCCGGAACATAAAGGGCTACTGAAGGACACCGTGGATTTTAGTCAGTACAAGTCTGACAGTACCTCCCGCCCTGCCCGGGGTTGGAGGTCTCATTTGATGATTTTACCAAGATAAAAAAAAAAAAAAAAAAGCAATGCGTATACATTTATCACCCTCATATTTATTTTAAACTTGATGAAATTGACTGCATGCATTGTCAGATGTTCTGTATTTAACAGATTTAAAAAATAACACAAAATAGCTTATAATATTGTTCAAAAATAAAATGTGTTTGGTATTTACACAAGAACTGGATCTCCTTAAACACTAATTCATTCATCAACGATTGCCAAAAAGAGTACATTAATAAAATGAACATTTTTCTCAACCGTCAAAAGCTCTCACTTTTCTATAATTTATGAGGCAGAGCGAAAAAATCTCATTACACTAACACATGTCGACGCTCTTTCGCCTCGTTTTAATTTATCATTCCAACACCTAGCCTGAAAGTTTCATATCGGTACGACAGGGGACCTTTTTGAGATGTCTTCGGGGAAATTCTCGCTAAAGTTCCGCTTTAAATATTTTAATAAACTCGTATTAAAGCCGTAAAAAACACTTTGCGCTCCCGTTTTTTCTCCTAGCGACACCCCACCGCAAAATTTCCAGTTTTGTGGTTATACCCATAGGTAGTGCCTACTCGGAACCTTTTGAACAGAGGGTGTTTCATTATTCATAATGCTTTGTTCGGAACTTCGGGCTTCTGGTTTGGGCACGTTTTGTTGTTTTTGACGGTTCATGTTTTCATCTATCAGACTCTACATACAAGACACTTTTGTGTACCTATTCAAATGAATTCGTTATTGAAGGTTTTCAAAAGCAAGAAATACATGAATACTCATCTTATTTGTACTACCCTAAACGAACGTTACAACATTTAATGAATTGTAAATTATCGTTTTCACTTGGGGATATATTTTAATCTCGAAATAAGGGTCCGAATTTTCAGCACGTTCTTTTATTTTTATAAATCTCTTGCACAGCTTGTTGAATCCAGAATGGAGTGAAATATATTCGGGCGTAAAATGCAAGGGAGCACTAAGCGATTCGTTTTACCTACACAACACGGTGTGTATTATACGTTTATGATAATCTTACACCGGTTGCATAATGTGATGATGCTGGGACGACTATCGTGGAGTTTTATATGGTAAATCCGCGTAGTGGGCGGATTTTATGCGTATCCCTTGAGGTGTGAACGGCGTGTTTTGTGTGAAATATGAGGATTTTGCAGGAAATCCGTGAAAGTACTTAAATTCTTGGGCAATGAATACTGTGTGTAAAAAGTGTCGTATATAATAATAAAACGATGATCGTAAATATGAGCACTAAATTAAAAGCAGGAAGTTGGATGCCAGTATTTCTACGATTACAATACCTTTTTCGTATAGAAACAGAAACTCCTAATAAGTTATTATGTTGCCTATAATCTACTCACTCTCTACCAAAACATTTTCGGCCGAGCCAAAATCCTTTTCTATTATTTTTCGCAATGCTGGGAAGGCCTCTCAGTTAACGTCAACACCAGCGATGATTTGTTAGGCTTTCGATACCATCCTCATCTTGTTTCCCATTTGATTTATTTGCCACGGACACGCTATTGGCTTTAAAACTGATACCAGTCATATATTTTCAGTCTCGCTTTTAAAACAATGTTGGTTTGGTTGTGATGAGATTGGTTATGTTTGTGTTGAATGTTAAACTGATTGTGATTGGAATGCCATGATAAATTAAAAGGGTATAATTATGTCTTAAGTGTGAAAGTTAGATATGTCATCAGCAGTGTCCTGAGTAATCATTTTCCCAAAACGGAGTGTTATTTTTCAAGGGTTTATGGATGAATATAATTAATGAGACACGGTATTGACTTTGATACCAGTCATATATCTTCAGTCTCGCTATTAAAACGATGTTGGTTCGGTTGTGATGAGATTGGTTATGTTGGTATGTTTGTGTTGAATGTTAAACTGATTGGAATGGAATGATAAATTAAAAAGGGTAAATGTTTGAAGTGTGAAAGTTATCATCAGTGTCCTGAGTAAACATTTTCCCTAAACGCAGTGTTTTTTTTTCAAGGGTTTATGCGTGTATGTATGAATATAATTATGTAACACTTTTTCCAGGATAACTGATGAATACTTTTGACATGATTTGAACGTTTTTGCGTGGTACTCGTATCATTGGAAACCTTGCATTATTCCATATGGAATCCTTGCATTAAACATGGTATCAATGCGGAAAAAAAAGCGATGCGATTGGCGCAATAGCCGAGTAATCGACTGCTGCATTGTGTGCCGCAAGTTCGATTCCTGCACAAGACAAATATTTGCGATGTAACTGGTGATCTACAGATAGTTCAGGGTTTGGGTATTTTTGTATATTTGTTCCTGGTGGGTGGAGCAACGTCGTAGAAAAAAACAGCTAGTACTATGATCTGTGTATTATCTGTCTGCCAATATACACTAGATTCGAACAATTACAGAGCCTTCCAATACCATTCCAAGTTTTTTTCTTTGCGGAAACCTTTTCAATTATTCTCCATATCGATACCTTTGTAAGCCTGTAAACGGTGACCGGTGTCCGTAAAACAATAAACCGCAACGGATTGGCTGGTTGGAAACAAAAGTAAAAAATTGGTGGGGCTTTAGATTGAACTGTGCGTGGAATTGAAAGCATACTGTTAATTTAATTTCAGAACAACGTGGTCTCTATTTGATCCGGTCTGGCGTAAGCTGGCCTTTTTGCAGGATAATCTATATATATAAAAGAAAGTCGTGTTAGTTACACCACTTATAACTCAAGAACGGCAGAACAGATTTGGCTGAAAATTGGTAGGGAGGTAGCTTAGAGCCAGGAGGCGGACATAAGATACTTTTTATCCATAAACGAACAGGATCCGCGTACGAAGTCGCGGGCAGAACCTAGTTTAAAATAAAATGAAGTTTTTTTAAAATAATTTTAATGATTCGTCAGTACGTGTAGCACTGTAGAAAGGAGTTTAATCGAGTTAAGACAAAATGATAACACGTAGAAAGAGATACCTTTTTAAGCATGGTAATGTTTAGATGGAAGGAGGGAAGGGAGGCCTTTGCCCTGCAGTGCGACAACGCAGGCTCTTAATAATAATAAATAATGAATTAATGCTTTTAATAATAATAATAAAGAAATGTATAAGATTATAATTAAATTGTCTACGGATTCCGCTTCAATCTTGCAAAGACACAGACATATTGTATAGAAATAGTCAAAGCAAAACCCATTTCTTTTTCCAAAAAGTTTTAAGTTTATCAGTTATCAGTACATAGACCCATAATTATGTAAAAACGAACTCTTTTGACTTGGGCATTTAATGAATCAGCAATGGAATGTTTACTATCAATGCATTTATTAACATGTCTAAGCAAACTCAGCCTTCAAAATGAAGGCTGAGTTTGAGTCCCAAAATACGTACTTATTTATACATACGTTGACGTATTCATAAACATTTGAAAAGGGTTTCAGTATCAAAGGCACCGCTCAACGCTCAAGTCAAGAGTCGAAGTCAGGACCGCATGTAATTCGATTTATCCGCCGCCGAAGCGCGCCACTGTACCCATAATACGATTTTCAACATACTTATTACGATCCAGAAAACCTTTTTATAATCTTATCCCATTGACAGAGAGTTCAAAATTGCGTAGAAGCGAGATGTTGGAAAGGAAAAATGTAATTGTCTTCGTTGATTTTTCTCTCAACGTTAGATTTATTAATTGGATTTTGAAGTGTGATTACAAGTATGACTGATTAATTGCAGGTGAAAAATTGTTTAATGGCTTTGTTAGACTGTAATTGATACATTTGGTATGTGCTTTCGCATGTTACTCGTTACTAGAACATAAACTAGTCTTAGATGAAGAAACTCATAATCAATATTTTCTTCAACTTTTTTCTATCTTTGCAATTCATCAACTTGATGCAATGAAACTCCATTTTTCACGTGAAGAGATTGCGTTCTTATGTGTTTTATTGAATTAGATTATGTAGGTATGTGGTTTTCTATGTAATTGCTGTTTCAGTATTGCGAACAAACTTTCGAAAACACATTTTTTTATTTGTAGAAACTTGAAAACATTTTTTTCATAACATCTCCTGTAGGTACAGTGAGAATTTTCCGTGCCAGTTGATGTTAACATATTATTATGTAATGTTAATAACATTTTATTTGTACTTCACTCACCTGGAAATCATTCTATCCTCGTACAGTTCAGTTAACATATCCTCCAGATCCGTAGACAGTGTGTTCAGCAACTGTAAAAAAAGAAAAACAGTATTTACAGCTCTTATAGAATACTTATAGTTTATACTTGTAAATAATTATCGTGTTACAAAAATGTGCTTTTTGAGGCCCATTTACACGATGCAAGGAATTGCATGCGAAGTGCATACAAGTTTAACTGTATTGTGGACTATTAATGGACAATAAATTCTGTTCATCAGACAAATATTGCGATGAAGTAAAAGTTGTCGAAGTCAAAGTTGCATGCAACTCGGATAAAAGGGCTAAAAGTCTCATTTAGACGATAAAAGAAATAACAAATCATCTAAATGAGGCTTTTAGCCCTTTACGCAAAATCGGCTGAACGATTTTGGACATCTTGCAGATGGATTAACATAATAAATATAGGAAGAAAGAGAAAGAAGGAAAATAAGTTTAATTTGGCAAGCCTTCAGCACACAACTACAATTATAAATTACGAGAATACAATAAATGTAAGTCCGTGTGCCTCACGGCTGTGCCAAATGATATTATAAGATACCTTATATCCCAATAAAATATTAGCCTTTCAAATACCATGCGGATGAAACCACGTGCAGAAGTTAGTTTCGAAATAAATTCGGGTTACTATTACCTATAATAACACGGTATTCATTGTAGTACGACTGCCTTACAAATCATTATAAATTCAGATTTGGGACGGAACAGCCCCTGTGACCCAACAAGCATCCTAAACAAATATTTCACGTATTCTACAAATGGTTACAGCTACCTATTCAAAATGTTCATGAAAACCAAATCTCGGCAACTAAAATACCACCATCAGGTCTAAAATTGAAATTTTCTCAGTAACACCACATAATCCCCATTATTCAGTCATATCGATTTGTTCGATTTTCTATGCGGCCCCACATATTGGAAACGTACGGGAAATGAGTTAAACCTCGTTCTCCACGGCCTCTAGGTTTAGATATTTGCTCTAATATGTGACATACGGATGGAAGAAATGGCTAGCTTGAAGTCTGATTTTAAAATTATACAATTGCATTCCGATACAGAAAATGGAAGGGTGTGACGGTCTCACGCTAGGTGGAGCCACTATATCTTCGCACTACGGTAGGCTGTAGCTGCATGAGAGCAGCTTTCTATTCCTCCATCATAAACGGAGAATTCATCGGTCAAATTAATGCCGTAACTTCTGGATTACTATTCGACATTTTCTTTTTTGCGGGGAGAGGGGGCAAAAAGATTATACAATATCTTGATCTTGTGAATAACTGTGTTCAATCCAAGATATGTTTCGGTTGCAGATCCCCCAACAAAGTAGGCTTCTTATAAAAAAACCCTTTTTATTTATTTACTCTTTCAAATGGTTAACGACCTTTGAAGGTCGTCCTTCAAATAACCACAACGCATTTAAAAAAAATACCTTTCCCAGCCACTTACACTGTGTTCGACAAAGCAACAATTTCTTTCTTTTTTTATGAATTACATTTCACGGTTCACACGTCCCATCCTGTGTTGGTTCCGCTTGGGTAACGACCTTGACAAGTGCCCTAAGATTTGAACACGCATTCCGACTCTAATGGCATAAGACCATGGGAGTTTCCAAGGTTCTTGGGGAATTTGAAAACAATGCAGGTCAGAGTACTTTTTTGTTTTTAGCTAGTCAAAATCAAAGTGAAGTGAAACCTAGCATAAGGCAAGGAAGAGGTAGAAAACTAAGTTAGCCTAATACTGAAGTAGACCTATCTTAAAAAAATAATTATGATAGGTGATGCTCTTTCAGACCACTAAATAAGAATTGATAACAGAGTCTGCTTACATACAATCCACTGCACGTCTTTAGAAACAATTGCAAATCGTAATCTACGAGTATATTGACATCACAAGAGCAACTTTATATACGTACTAATTGATTAGTAATTGGGTGCATTCCTTGAAATGGATATGAACTATTTCAAGGATTTCTAGACCTAATTTTAAAACTTAACCTCGACAACATGAGTCCAAACTGGCTTGTTTTGGACATATCGAACTTTAAAGACTTTTAAAAAAAAATCTTATAATCTAAACTAGGACATGTCGGTTTCCTCACGGTGTTTTCCTTCACCGTTTTAAGGGCAGTGGTGATGAAATAAATTACACAAAGTAATGCGCCTGGCTGAGTTCGAACCCACCACCTACATCACGTAAGTCGGGACCGATACCACTGGGCCACCACTGCTCTAGCGATGAATATATTAACAAAAATTTTACTCTACTGGCCAATTTCCCATTAATTTTTTAATCAGACTCTTGAAGTTGGGTGTCAGAATTTTCAGATCTTTGATTTTGACGATCCCGCTGTCGCTGACATAAGCAACAGGATCCGCGTACGAAGTCGCGGGCAGAAGCTAGTAATCTAAATAAACTAGATGTTTTTACCTTAAAATGTCCTACAAGTTTTCCGACTAAAACGACAGTGTGTAACAAAGTTAGGTACCTATTTGCTTAGTTCGCAGACGGGGTGGTTGTGAAAAAAGTTTGTCAAATAAAAATCTCTTGGCGGCACCGCGGTCATTCGCGCGTAGCACCCCACGTGTTATGCTGACTGAGGCGTTTTATTTTACTAGTAGGAAGGTTTTCGTTAACAACCTTGTCCTTTTCAAGTGGATTTTGTTGTTATTTTTTAATCTGTTAGTTTAAATTGTACATCGATACTAAAGTTACTGCAATATGGTCGTATTCATGTCAGCATCATCACAAATACAATAAAACAAAAATATACATTTACAAGTTATTTTTATCGCATTTATGACACTTGGGGAAATCAATAAAATGATAATTTTTAGGTAGATTGAGGAGATGGATTGAGGATTTTGGCTCTTGATCCCAAATTCAACATCAGAAGATTAATTTATACCTTATGAATTCATAAATTCTATTGTATAATCATTCTTCTTAAGCAATTTTTTTATTGTCATCCTGCACTTAACATCCCATTTTGATCACATGCATTCACCAAAACAGTATTCCACTACGTTTACACGAATCACTCATACGCACACACACCGTCAAAATTACCGCTCACTACATAACACGGTGTCCTTCTGTGTCTTCAGTTAAAACACCGTCACATCCGTATGTCATGCCGCGTGCCCTCGAGTGCGTGTGCTTTGACGGAGAGGGTACTCTGACATAAAAGTAAGCCGCTTTTAGTTCGCGCACCTACCTCACTAGAGCATAAAATTGGCAAACGTAAATAGTGGAGAATTTTCCATGAAGACGGTATATTTATGTCATGTTTTTTTTTTTATTAGAGCTTGTTCTATACGGATGAAAACCAAGGTATTCGAGGTGGCCTTGGAAGGAGGTTGGATTCCATCAGCGAATTTTGTTTTAATTTGGATTACATCAGCAATCTAGATGCATGGCATTGAAAAAGGGCGCCTTGGTTAGGAAGCTGCATTACATTTGTCAAGAATTATGCCTAACATCTTTTGATAGGATGTCATTGTATTTATTATGGATTGTGGGATCGTCTTATATCGCAAACTCGAATATTTTTTCATAGTATTTTATCTATTGGCTGCATCCCAAATCTATTAAAATTATGTCATCGAGATTTTGAGTGTGCAAAAACAACTCTAATGTTATTATGAAAGGTTTCTTTTTTTGTGCTTTGGAAAAATCTTTCCCACATTTTCCCATTAAAAAAAAAAACAATAAAAATTCAATAATAAAATATTCCATTAAACCAAAAGAAAATAAATCAGACCAGGAAAAAAATATTGAAATCCAATCCAATTATAAATAGTTCTTTAAAATTCCCTCTGGCAATAAAATTGTCGGCGTAATAAGCGTTAATTGCTGTAATTATCGCGGCTGGCAACACCGATGTCCCGGGGGATTTCGCGTGAAGCGTATAATGCATATTTGCATATGAATATTGATATAATAATAAACGTATACGAAGATGTGATAATTATTAAATCGTTGATGGAATATGGAATTTATGTTTCAATTATGATGCCAGATTTTCAATAATGAATATCGTCAGAGGATACTCATAAAGTACCAAACGCCCAAGGTCGCGGGACTGTCTGAACAGGTAACCGTGACCCTAGAACGTAAAGTGCTCCAAGGAACATCGTGAATTTTGTCAGTACGAATCTGAGTCTTTTCGACCCTGAGCGGGAGGTCTCATTTCATGATTTCACTGAAATAAAAAAAGGTGGTGTGCGAAGAAGGAACAATTTTTTTCCTTCAAAATTGTTAATTTGAAATTGTCAGAGTTCCAGTTTACTTTACATCTCAAATACTGAAAACTCGTGCTAAGGATACTGTAGTCTGTTTTGTATTCAGCCTGTAAAAGAAAAAAGTAACATAAGCTCTACTGAAGTCCAGTGCTCATTAAAAAACAAAATACAATCGCATGTAAAAGGCTCTCTAAATAACACGAAAATGCAGGAAAACTCGACTTTCCAATAATTTTCCTGTCTATCAAGTACCACAGAGGTCATCGCCCTACCGGCAACATAGAAGCATAGGCCGTTGCTATGCAATAAAAAGAAACAAACATTACAACCATAACCTAAAACTTCCTTGAACCTTATCTCGACCGAATAAGGTTGAAATTACAATTCTAAGTTAGTTATCTTGTAGTCCCAAAAGGGAATTTTGGTAACCGGGTCAAGAGGTGCATTATATGGATCATTAGGACCGTAATGTATTATTGATTAGGTACTTTTTACGATCAATGGATACTTATTGCTGAACATGAGTTATTATTAAGCAATAAAAAAGTCCTTAGAAATCAGAAACTAATCGACATACAGATACTTACAATACCTAAATATTTTTATTTCATAATCGATTTTTTGTATAATATTTAAATCAAATCCAGCGGCTTCACCCGCTACAACTCAAAAATTATCCCACGAGAATATAAAATCAGGATAAAACTATCCTATGTGTTGATCCAGGTTATAAAGTATATGTGTACAATTGAATTTAGTCATTCTTGAGTAAAAGAGTAACAAAAACAAAAAAATAAGAAACATACATGCTAAAGAACTTTTGCATTTATAATTTGATCACATTAAGGTACAGTTTGTAGCTTTGAAAGCAAATTGAACTTCGGAAAACATTTTTCCATCTCATACGCGTATTTATAATGCATTTACATACAAAATGTTTTTCTAAACAGGATGTCCCTAGGAGTAAACATCAAATAAAATTATTAAAATTAAAGACATGGGTAGTTGGGTACACGGATTTTAAAGATTGGAAATGACCCATGCCCCTTTTCGGTTTGATCATTAGTACCATGGTTGTACAGCCGCCAGCAGGTCAACCTACCAGAACCTGTCCAATTTTACCAATGGAACATTAAGTTTCCGCTTTTGTGATAATGATGAGAATCTATAAAAGAAATTTGACAGATTGAGGTAGGTTGATATGCTTTTTTTTCAAAATCATCAAATGAGACCTCCAACCCCGGGCAGGGCGGGAGGTACTGTCAGACTTGTACTGACTAAAATCCACGGTATCCTTCAGTAGCCCTTTATGTTCCGGGGTCACGGTAATAGAAATAAGTCCCGCGACCCCGGCAGGCTTTGGCCCTCTGAGAGGGGGCCCCGTCATTTTGCTGACAGCTCTTTGAGGCGCGCGTGGAACACGACGCGCCGTCGACCCGGGCATGGTCCATGGTCAGACAGCGAGTTGCCCTTTACTCGCTGTCTGCATGCCCGCGCCTACGGTGGCCGGAGATCGTCTTGCGACGTACGGCGCCGTGGGCGTACACCACTGCGGTTGGGGCGGAGGGAGGACGCTGTCCTCTCTCTCTCGCGGCCCGCCGCCTCCTTCACGAGCATTATTGCCTCGCAGAAGGCGGCGACCGCTTCCCACTCCGTCTCGCTCCGCAGCATGGCCGAAACCAATGCCGGGCGCGAGAGGTCTCCGCCTATCGCCGCCGAAACAGTAAGTCCCTAGGAGTAAAGATCAAATTAAGTAATTGAAAATAACTAAATTACCGACATGGGTAGTTACACGGATTGTAAAGACTGGAAATGACCTAGCCCATGCCCCTTTTCGGTTTGATCCGTAGTACCATGTACAGCTGCCAGCAGTTCAACCTACCAAAAACTGTCCAATTTTACCAATGGAAAAATAAGTTTCCGCTATTGTGATAAGGATGAAAATCTATTAAAGAAATTATTTAGACAAATTGAGGTTGGTACGTTGATGTGCTGGCTTCTGTACACCCTGTATGTATTTCAGTCTTGGTTCACGTTGTTGACTTGACTGGCTAAGTTGCAAACTCATGTCTAGTATTGTTATCAAGCTATCGTGTTCTTAATCAATTTTATGACTTGCTATATTAACGGTTCATTTGCATAAATCGTACCATGTAGTCACTGGTCTTTACAAACTGAAAGAAAACTAGGTCGTCAAATTGACCTGAAATTCATGTGCTTAATGATTCAAAATAAGGATAAAGAATTAGATATGGGTGATAACGGACATATGACTAAGTATACATATTCTTCAATAAATTGAATCGTGTGTACAGCAAACATTTTTTTTTTGCAAAGAAGGTGAACATTTTCGATTCATATTATATTCATTTTTTTCCATTGTTATTTTGATACTAGCTTTCACCACGTGCCGCCGTAGGCGCGGGCATGCGGACAGCGAGTAAAGGGCAACTCGCTGTCCGACCATGGACCATGCCCGGGTCGACGGCGCGTCGTGTTCCACGCGCGCCTCTAAGAGCTTTCAGCAAAATGACGGGGCCCCCTCTCAAAGCCTGCCGGGGTCGCGGGACTTATTTCTATTACCGTGACCCTGGAACATAAAGGGCTACTGAAGGACACCGTGGATTTTAGTCAGTACAAGTCTGACAGTACCTCCCGCCCTGCCCGGGGTTGGAGGTCTCATTTGATGATTTTACCACGCTAAAAAAAAAAAAGCTTTCACCACGTAGATTACAAACATCAAACCTAGTTCCAACTCGTAAAATGTCAATTATACTCGACACCCTAATCGTCATTAATATCGTCATCATAATCAACCGTAGGATATCCACTGCTAAACATAACCTTCCGCTATAGGTTTCTAATAGAACCGTTTAGCAGTGACTTCCATCCATCATGTGGTCTTTGTTAGATCCTCAGTCCATGTCCAGTCAATGGATGGACGTCCTATGCTGTGTTTGGTTAGACCATGCATTCGATTTTTCGTAGTCACATTGCAATGGAAAACAAAAGAAAATCATTCAATATTACAGAGATTTGCAAAACAAATTGGCATTTATGATAGCTGATCGTCGTTTGTTTTTACTTGAGACCGCAACCACCTATCTTGCGGTTTCCCTCGACGACCATTTACCTACGTGAATACCTCCCCAAATCCTTGTCAGCGAAAAACAAACTGTATTACGTTTACGCACTGTGCACTAATAAAATGCAGTGAAGTAGGAAGGACGCGCTAAATATCTCGTAAAGCTAACGAGCCTCTCTAATTGTTTGGAAGTGTCCCGGTATGCGAGGGGTGCGAGGTGCCGCTAGACTTATTATAACTTCTTTATTTCTTTCCATCGTTTAATGTTATGGCACTGATGATATTTCATATTGTAGTATATGTGAGGAATGCAGATGGTCACATGAGGTAGTGTTCAAAATACTTATGGACGATTGTGAACACTTTGCAACTGCATTTTTATTTTTATTTCATATCCCGATGTCACTTTGCCAGTATTTTCTGTCATCATCATCAGCCTATTAGTGTTTCCACTGTTGGGACTCATTCTGCATCAATACCTTTTTGCAGTATCAATATTAAAACTTTTAAGTCTGAATTATTTGATTATCGATTACTATTTACAACAGAAGCAGCTTGTTTTGTTCCGGATAAAAAAGGCATTGTTCATACAGATGTAAATAGACTGAAAGACTGTAGTTTTTTTTAAAGCCTTCTTAAATGCTTGTCGAAGCAGAATAACCATCATACTCTGAATGTATATTTATTTCCAGTTCTTTATTGAAAATCCCAAAACTAACATAATGTTTGTCTGAAAACCAAACATATACTACAATATGCAAATGCGGACATTAAAACGCGCGTCCCCAGGGTGTCGGTTCAACACCCCGCTGCCGAGTTTATGAATAATGGCACATCCTTACTGACGCTGTTAAATGACACTTTTTATAGAACACACTTGTAATTTCTTAACGAGTTACTTTATGTGTCTTGAGACAATAGCAGTAAAAGGGGTGCTGAATTTATGAAATATTAAATCGTAAAATCTGAAGGAAACACAAAACAGTATTTAGTTTATTATAGGCACTGCAAGCTTGTGCTTGATGGGATTTCCTATTAATAAAATAATTTATTAAACTTTAGAAGCATTTATAATTATGATGAATTTTCAGATTCTTAATTATTTGACCAGACCTACATTTATCACATTCACCATCTTCGGTTTAAGCCTTATATGAAATTCTTACTTTTTTATCTAATGAAACGTCATGTTTTGTGTTATCATCATCTCTGTTATCTATCAGTAAAGGGTTTAAATTAATAGTGTTGATGTCAGTTGGTTATCTATCTTCTATCCATCTAACTCATCATCTCATCTGCCTAGCCTTTTCCCAACTATATTGGGGTCGGCTTCCAGTCAAACCAGATTCAGCTGGATATCAGTATTTTACATGGAGCGACTGCCTGTCGGACCTCCACAACCCAGTAACTAGGTAATACCATACCCCACGGTAAGACTGGTTGTCAGACTTTAGAGCTTCTGACTAACAGTAACGACTGTCAAAGATCTACAAATGACAGCCGGGACCAACGGCTTTACGTGCTTTCCGAGGCACGGAGGAAACTCGTCATGAAAGATGGTCACCCATCCACAGACCAACCTAGGCAAGCGCGGCTTAACCCGGAAGATCGGCCTGTGCGGCTGTAATTATTTAGCCACGAGCTCCTCCATATTCCTCTTCTATCCATCTAACTATAATATAAAAATGGATCGCAAAATGTGTTGCTAAGCTCATAATTCGAAAACGGCTGGACCGATTCGGATATTTTTTTTTTCGTGTTTGTAACCATCGGAACCGGGTTTTAGACTTCCACCCGTGCGAGGCCGGGACGGGCCGCTAGTTATTATTATTATTTGGCTTCTACTTAAACTTTGAAAAGAGTTTTCATTCTCTTACAAAGTCATAAATAAATAACTGAAAACACAAAAGGAAAACCCTATCCATACCTTAACGCTACTAAAATAAAAGCTGACAACAAACTTCACAGACCAATTGATTCCATACAAATAAAACAAAAATACAGTACAAGTAAAAAAGAAAGATAAAATGCTCGAAGTGACATTAACGAATAGTGTCACGTTCTGTCTCTTCCAGTCGTAATAAATAATGTATACCCCTTTTACTTGATGTTTATTGGACACTTATATTCATTGCCAGAACTGGAGAATGAAATATTACTGAGCTATGAGAAACAATTAGTTCTTGACGATCACCCAAGATGATATGATACTCGTTTATAGATTCTACTTACTTGTTCTTTTTTTTAAATTCTTATACAAGCATCTAGGAAAATTTATGCATTTTTTTTGTAATTAGAACAAGTAATTTATTCAAACTATTTTTATTCATATCCCAAAAATAGACCATTGATTTATCAGAGCCAATTTCATTTTTTTGTTATTCTTTTTTATGAAAGAATTTTCCATTTATCTGTTACAAAGAGCCAAAACCAAACGTGACTTCCTTTTTTAGTAAAATATTATTAACTTAAAAAAATTAAATTGTATAAATTTTTTATTACTGTACTTTCTAAATTCGCTTTATCTCACTAATTCTTTATGAAAGATCGGTGTTGATTACGAATTCTCTAAGGTCAAATATAAAAGAAAAATGTTTTTATATTTGCAAATATATTTTGTAAGAAAAAATGCACAAGGGACAAGCTATCAACATCGAAAAACTCATTAAAAAAGTTGTCAAAAGTCAATTACTTACCGTTGCTGAGGCGAAACAAAAATAAAGTAAAAGAAAAAATTGTCAGTGTAAAGATGGACTTGAAATCAAATTTTGCACAAGTTTAATGTACGAAGTCACAAAGAAACTTTTGCCTTAACCACGTTTTTACTTTTTTGATATAAAACATAAAAATAAACCAAAGGTGAAAATGCAACAGCTGCCACTGCACCTTAGATATGGGAACAAAGAAGATATAAACAGTCAAAAATTTTAATAATAATAACAACAATAACAATAATTATTTTTTCAGATATTGTTTTTGGATACGTTTATTCTATCAACTCGTATCGTAAAAAGATTTAACGAAACTAAAATCTGTTCACTATAAATAATAATGTTTTTTATTGACATAAAAATTAAACATACATTTTCGTTTAAAACCTTGACTCCTGATCTAGGTGAGACCTGTGTTACAGGAGTCAATAAATCCGGAGCTTCAATATAAATAAATGCATCGTGTACCTTCATCGCATTTATGTATATCACGTTGTATTGTTTCCCAACCGTGTAAATGAAGAAAGTTGTGCATTGATCCCGTCGTTGGGGAATTTTCAGTCCGGAAACGAGCTTTTTTTCTTCTTATTAAGCAAAAGTATACTCGCGTCTGATTTGTTCTGGCATTTGTTATTTTTCCCCTATAGCTTCGATTGTTCTTGAGGACCCTTTGTTTTGCTTGCCTTGCATTTGCTACGGCGAAACTTGTAATTAAAGCTGCTTTTTTTGCTGTTGTTGTTTTACTATTTGTTGTCGCGATGTTACGGTACTTCGTGAGCTTTGAAACTGTTTATTTCATCAGCGCTAAGTTTTTAATTATCAACTAGGTTTTATCTAATTCTCTGTCGCATTTTTTAATCATTGGTGTTCCATAAGGCATTTTTGGCGTATTTTTTGAAATCTGTACTGTAAACATTAATTATTACATTACTTGAGAAGGTCTAAAAAATAAGTTCAAAGAGATGTGAAAAAAGTTGGTTCAAAGATAGGCCGCATAAGAGCTCCAGAAAGATATTTGGGGAGGCCTTTACCCATCAGATGAGAAAAATAAACACCTTTGTCGTCTAAAATCTGTATGACCAAACACGACCTAAAAACATTGCCAACAAAACATTCAATAGACTGCATTACCATACAGCTACCAACTGCAATACTAAATAGACCTACGCCACGCCAATGCCATGCCGTGCCATGCCATGCCTACGCCTACTAGATAACGCATACCGCAAAGGAAACAGCGGACGAGCGGCGTCGCTTTGTGCCGATATCGGAAATTGAACACCATCCCGCAAGCCGGCAACTTTAATCGTGAACCATCGGGAATGACAGGAACCTTTTGTTTGGACGCCATGATGCCGTGTTTTGCAGTTGCATTTGTATGCAACTATGAAATGTTTTCAATAGGGTGTTTGAAAGACGTGTTTCAGGCGTACGAGTGGGTGTCTGAATGTAAGCACCGTGTTGGAATCAGGGCATTAATAATTTATGTGTGTTCATACTATTATATAATAATTTATGTGAAAAAAAAGGCTTGTTAATTGGAAATTGGATTAGAATACAATGATTACATTAAATGGATCCGGCAACTGGGACCGCGACGGCAGTTCTAGTCTCCGGAAGCCTAGCGGTCCCAGTCTCTGGAAGCCTCAAGCGAATTAAAAGTGAAAAAATTAAAATAAAAAAGTGAATATCTACAATAAAATGTATTTCTATATTTATGAAAAAGAACCACTTAAACCTAGAATTATGCCAGAAAATTACGTAATCTACCTACAAACAAGTTTACAATTACACGTCTTTTGCATAAATCTTTGAGAGTATCTACAAATCATTTTACAATGTTAATCAGTGCCAAAAACAGTTCAACTCTGAACTACAGTCTCAAAAGCCAACAGAATCGCAACTGAAATTTCACTATTCAGTGAAAGTTTACATTAGAACTTTGGAACATTTACATAAACTTCCCTTCATCAACAGGAATCGTAACTTAGTTAGCTTAACTGACAAGGCGGAGCATTCAGCTATAAAACATAGAGCATTCATGGTTAGGTGAATCATTGCTTTGAAAAAGATAGTAGGCGTTACAATTTTTTCACGATAGAGGTCATGCGTTTCATGATAGTTCGGACAAGTATGTTTTTATGAAGTTTTTGTTTAATTATCACTAATCACTATTCTTTAGCTTCCCCCATATTAATAAACGTAGACTAAAGTTACGCCAAGGTTAATTCTTAAAAAAGTATGGTTAATCCGAAGATTAACTTTGGCGTAACTTTAGTACAGGTTTATTAATAAGGGGGTTACAGCCTATCACCGTGACATGTAATGTGTAGCTCTACGGTTTAGTCTATAGAAGTGTATTTGCACCCAGTAAAAGTGTACCTACCTAATTGTAGAAGGTACCTAAACTACGATTAAACCTATGTTTTGAATCATTAATAAAATAATAATTTTATAAACAATGATAAAATTAACAAAGGTGTTATATAAATGAGTAAATTTAAACATAGGTTACAGGATGAATTTTTCAAGTGGTCGTGAATGGCTAAATAAAAGCGGTAAACATGAGTATTAGTGAAAAATATACAAAAGGACTTTCGATTCCGACTGTGGTGAAAACAAAATACGTTCATTTGTTTTAATAACGGATCCTCTTAGCCAGGGAATAAATTCGATTAAAAAAAAAATTAAGACGGACAAGCTAGCATATGAACTTGCCACCGGAATTTTTCAGACTTGAAACATCCATAGATATGGCATCTATATGAAGTTTTGGTGTTCCAATACAGGCAAACAAAACGACTTGACAAAATAATCCACAACGAGCTTATGACAGGAATATAGACATTCTTGCCTACCCCAAAGGACGTGGTCACCGTGAAATTTAAATCAGGAAATGGAAAATGTCAAATGCATATCCATGACGCAAGCCTGGGGGCAGAAATTAAATGCCATCCTGCAAATTGATTTTGTTTGTGGTCACTGGATGTCTACAATAATGTTTGGTCAGAATATGAGGATAGGAATATAAACCTTAATGACTTTGTGATAAGCGTTTTAATTGCGGTTGTTTATTAAGTATTATTATAATATGAATTAAGGGGGATTTCCCATTGATATAGTTGAGTTTTGGTACTCAAGTTTAGTGCTGTAAATTGTTTGTAAAAATAATGAACTTGAAAACGATTATACTCTGCAAATATTTCCTCATTATTGTTTAAATATATACAATATTCATTGTTAAATTAATAATGATTTAAATAATTTTATTTACATTAATGTAGGTAATTTGGAATGGAAATTTTATCAATCTGCCGTTATGTTAATGGGGTTATTGGGTTATGCCTCTTTTTTTTATCGTGGTAAAATCATCAAATGAGTCCTCCCACCCCAGACAAAGCGGGAGGGACTGTCAGACTTGTACTGACTAATATCCACAGTGTCCTTCAATACCCCTTTATGTTGCAGGGTCACGGTAATGAAGTAAGTCCCGCAACCGGGTTATGCCTCTAGGGAATTCTTCGTAGCAGCCCATGAGCCTCGCCTAGCCTATCGGTGTAAGTATTCAATACTTTTGCTTGCTAGACCTATGTATAGTTAGACCTATGCTTCTATCAGCACATAAACAGGTCTAGCACATATCAAACAAATCACAACTCACCACACGTTACTTTCATATAACATGTGGGCCTATTCATCAATGTCCGAGGATATAAAAAACTTTGCGACCAACTGGCACTTTATCATCAGCCAGTTGAGTGGACCGGAGTTATGTCCTAGGAACACGCAACGAGTATCGAAATCCAACGGGTTCAATTACACTAGGTATACTTGAGAGCAAGTTATGATACGTGCACTTCTTAAACCTTCCCTAACTAACTAAAAAGATTACCATTGGAAACAGTTGTTAAGTTATCGTGAAAAAAAACCATATTTTGAAATGGACCGCATGGTTGATGCAGTGGTTGAGCGATTGACTTCTACGCAGCGAGTCACGGGTTCGATCTGGGTATTGGTGTTGGTGAGTTTCTATGTTTATAAATGCACCTACGATACGCAAGCGTTCACTTAAAATTTAACAATTAATTCGTTGTTATCTCTTTTCTTCAGGAACCGATTTTTTTTTTGGGACGAAATGTTTCCTAATATCCGTTTTATACACCTGACAACGTATAGGCGAATAATAATACAATGATCGGTTCTATGATTGGGCGTAAAAAATAACAAAAAAACATATTTTTCTCTATTTATACAATCAACACCAATCATCGCCCATCATAGTGTCGCAACTCATTAATCGGCGAGCTCGGTGAATTTTTGCGTATGGTATTGTAGATATGGTAAGTAAGGTATGAAGGTTTCGAAATGCCTGAAACTCTTTTCTTCGAACCAAAAAAAAATGCATCTCTAAATACGTCTAGCTTCGTTCAAAACTACTTTTGCTCAGCAAAGTCAGTATTTCTGTGTCAAGAGATAATTGAAGAAGTATTGAGCAAGTTTTTTAGCTTACCTCAAGCACTTTTCGAAAATTTTAAACAGCTCTTGGGCCAGATAAATTTTTCTGTACATACCTTCATGTAGGACCCCCCAGCCTTCTCCTCGCAATGCCGCCTGATGTACCGTTGGCAAATGTTCGACATTTTCCACTCTGAAAATTACAACAACCTTGTTAGTTCAAACAACAGAATCGTTATATTTTGACTTCTTCACCAATGTCATTTCGATCATTGTATAGACATCTATTTTCTAGAAACGGGATGTTAAGTAAGTAGGTGTCAGAAAACTGGTAGACCGTCGTTAGATGTTCGAAGGTAGGAGGACCGGGAATTCCCAGCGCGCAGCGGAGGTTATAAAAACATACAAAAAAGGAACACAGCTTGGGCTGTACTGAATTTGAGAGCCGATCCGTTTGGCGTTAGGAAATGAAACTAGATCCAGTCAACATAATAATAAAAAAAATCGATTGGCACCGTGCACGACTTTAGCGCCACCTAGCTTCACAACTTCAGTCGGCAATGATCGTTCTAACTAGAAACAGTTTTTCTTGCAAATCACTTGTTTTTGGATATCATGGCGATCCAGCGGCACCGACTAAAATTAAATAAATGTAGAAAAAGTATACTCCATGAGACAAATATCAAATACAGGATTTTAATGGACCTACCAGCGCACTATGGCGCACCAAGAGAATAATATTTGGGAATGAACATGGTATTTTGAGTGGTCTCGAAACGCCCTAAATTATGGCTAATCGTAAATAGATCCAATTGTGGCTAAGAATATGATTTGAAGGGCGTTTTCACATTTTCCATGGCGACTGAGTTTAGCTTAGCTGGGCTTGACTTAAGATGGTTCGTCAATTTATAATAAACCTTCCAAACCGATGTGCTTTGCCCGTTTCAGAAGAAACCTTTGCCATGTGAGGTAGTATCAAACTGGCAATATTATTGTTGAAACATAAAACAATTAGTTATATTGCGTACATTTTACTGTTATGAAAATCATGAACTGCATCTATGACTTAGGTGTGTATGCGTGTCACGATGTATCTCATAACTTGTATAATAAAAAACAATTACAGAGTAATCCAGTCCGTTACCAAAATAAATTGTATTTTTCAAGACTTGGGAAACAAAGAAAAATGCTCTGTAGTTTTTAATCGATTTTAATCGTTATGCTCTAGAGCATATTAAGAACATAAGGTACAATCTCCTGTAACTAAATTCCTCAGTAACAGTATTAAACTATTCCGAAACCATAGCGTGTTCACGTCAAAGGAAATTAGCGCATGAATGGTCGTCTAATTACTAACCAGTTAACAGCTTGATTTCCTTTTACCGTCTTCTTCAGACAGCAAAATCCAATAACGTGTTTTAACAACTCCCTGACTTTATTTGTGCATTATAATATTCATTTATGATAGAACTATGTTTGGAATTATATGAAATCACTTTCATAGTATTATTTCAGAAGGTAGAGGTGTGTCGTATATTATAATCATCAACATTTTCCTATGATACTAGATTTAATTCACATAAATTGAAAAACCAATCATGGTGTTTTATTACAAGCTTTATACATGTATTGAGAGGGGATATATACTTATACTACATTTAAAAACTAAACTTAAACGTAAAATATTTACAAAAATGATTGAAATAAAAAGTTACAGGGCGTCGAAAAATTCATCCACATCGTTGTCAATGGGGAAAGTGCCCAGAACGCTGGTAGCATTGCCTCGTTGGATTGCAATGCTGATCCTTTGACCAAGATATAGGCCAGCCCTCTGGTCACGCGAGGCGTCGACTATACGCTTGGCGATGTCTTTGTAAAGTTGGTGGGCGCTCGGACCCCATGGCCCTAGTGTTTCAACCCCAAACGGCTCAAACACATAGCTACTAGTCAAGCCATTGTATTTGCGCCGTTTGAGGTTTTCGGCACTTGCAGCAGCTGCACCAGCACAGTACCAGGAAGATGGGATGGCGCAAGGGTGTCGACACATGTTGCGTCCCACACCAAAGGTCTACCCAACTACCATGGCATTACAGTCATCCCATCTGGTCTCTTCCCACCGTCGCGTGCCAAGCCACTGGGTTCTAAAACGGCTGGCACCCCGGCGGTGACAAGAGCACGACGAATAATGTCATTTAAACTAGAGTGCCGTGCTAGCCGACCTGCACTCTTGCTGCAGGAAAGGCCATGGTGCCCGAGGCAGTCGACGCCTTCGCCACACTGACAACGATAAAAACCAATTAGATAACAACAATATAATGTCGCGATAGCCCCCAGAGGCAAATATTATGCTAAAGAAATAACTTCATATCTCATTGTAAGTGAACTTTATGTTTTTATGAGAAATAAATGTCTATATCTATATATCTATATACATATAATAAAACTGTAGAAAAATTATTTTTGTACATTAAATAAAAACTCAAAAAATATAGCCAGGGTATTAAAGGACAACCAATAGAACCCATTTCTAGCATTTTTAGAATTTTTGTCTGTTTGTCTGTTTGTCTGTTTATCTGTTTGTCTGTTTGTCTGTGTATTTGTCCAGGTATCACGTAAAATATACGAAATTAATGTAAATAACTTTTATACACAACGATTAAGCGTAACTTGGAGAGGAACTTAGTTTTTGTTTCATTGGAATCGGTTCAGTCTATCAAAAGATATTTGAATTTAAAGTGTTTCAGAAGTTTCTTTGGTCTCACACATTGATTTCGTACGTCAGTCGCGCGATCTAACTTCGAATAGAAAAACTAGATTATTCAATAACTGGAATGGACTGGAATGGACTGGAATGGACTGGAATGGACTGGAATGGACTGGAATGGACTGGAATGGACTGGAATGGACTGGAATGGACTGGAATGGACTGGAATGGACTGGAAAGGACTGGAATGGACTGGAATGGACTGGAATGGACTGGAATGGACTGGAATGGACTGGAATGGACTGGAATGGACTGGAATGGACTGGAATGGACTGGAATGGACTGGAATGGACTGGAATGGACTGGAATGGACTGGAATGGACTGGAATGGACTGGAATGGACTGGAATGGACTGGAATGGACTGGAATGGACTGGAATGGACTGGAATGGACTGGAATGGACTGGAATGGACTGGAATGGACTGGAATGGACTGGAATGGACTGGAATGGACTGGAATGGACTGGAATGGACTGGAATGGACTGGAATGGACTGGAATGGACTGGAATGGACTGGAATGGACTGGAAGAATGGACTGGAATGGACTGGAATGGACTGGAATGGACTGGAATGGACTGGAATGGACTGGAATGGACTGGAATGGACTGGAATGGACTGGAATGGACTGGAATGGACTGGAATGGACTGGAATGGACTGGAATGGACTGGAATGGACTGGAATGGACTGGAATGGACTGGAATGGACTGGAATGGACTGGAATGGACTGGAATGGACTGGAATGGACTGGAATGGACTGGAATGGACTGGAATGGACTGGAATGGACTGGAATGGACTGGAATGGACTGGAATGGACTGGAATGGACTGGAATGGACTGGAATGGACTGGAATGGACTGGAATGGACTGGAATGGACTGGAATGGACTGGAATGGACTGGAATGGACTGGAATGGACTGGAATGGACTGGAATGGACTGGAATGGACTGGAATGGACTGGAATGGACTGGAATGGACTGGAATGGACTGGAATGGACTGGAATGGACTGGAATGGACTGGAATGGACTGGAATGGACTGGAATGGACTGGAATGGACTGGAATGGACTGGAATGGACTGGAATGGACTGGAATGGACTGGAATGGACTGGAATGGACTGGAATGGACTGGAATGGACTGGAATGGACTGGAATGGACTGGAATGGACTGGAATGGACTGGAATGGACTGGAATGGACTGGAATGGACTGGAATGGACTGGAATGGACTGGAATGGACTGGAATGGACTGGAATGGACTGGAATGGACTGGAATGGACTGGAATGGACTGGAATGGACTGGAATGGACTGGAATGGACTGGAATGGACTGGAATGGACTGGAATGGACTGGAATGGACTGGAATGGACTGGAATGGACTGGAATGGACTGGAATGGACTGGAATGGACTGGAATGGACTGGAATGGACTGGAATGGACTGGAATGGACTGGAATGGACTGGAATGGACTGGAATGGACTGGAATGGACTGGAATGGACTGGAATGGACTGGAATGGACTGGAATGGACTGGAATGGACTGGAATGGACTGGAATGGACTGGAATGGACTGGAATGGACTGGAATGGACTGGAATGGACTGGAATGGACTGGAATGGACTGGAATGGACTGGAATGGACTGGAATGGACTGGAATGGACTGGAATGGACTGGAATGGACTGGAATGGACTGGAATGGACTGGAATGGACTGGAATGGACTGGAATGGACTGGAATGGACTGGAATGGACTGGAATGGACTGGAATGGACTGGACTGAATTAAGCGCTTAGAACTAAAAAATACATTGTTCAATTCCGACATCCACGCGAACGAAGTTGCGGGCACAGCTAGTAAGTAATATCATTGTTATTAACATTATTTTGATTGTGTGCAAAATACTTTTTAAAATAATTTACGTTTTCAGGAGCGGACAGAAGAAGACGGGAAATTCCTGAAAAGGACATCGTAATCCTAGAACGTAAAGAACAACAGAAGAAACTGGGCGGATTTAAATCTGTTAGATTCTAACACTATCTTCCACTCCACCTAAGAAAAAAGTGGTCGAAGAAACACGACTTGTAGGATCGAACCTATATTTATTTCATCACCATAAAACTCAAATCAAAATGATGAATTTAAATATTGAGAAGTAGCGTTCACATACTTACCTATCCTAGAAGCAAAAAAATTAAGACATGTGACCTACCAACGCATTGGACTCTTGTGGTAGACGGCTCATTTTCTCTCATTAGCCTGCGTTCAAGCAGTGAGAACATTTTTTTTCACTGATCATCCTATGGTGCCGGCATAGATATTACTCATTGAATCATTATTATTTACTCAATCTCAATCACTTTCACAACTAGGTTGATACTATTGTACATAGTTACTCAATATACCAGCGAGTTAGGTAAACCCGTTTCTTGTGAGTCATGAATTGAAGGATTGTTATAGTACCGAATGCTGTCTCTGATTTCTATTGTTCTTGAAGTAAAATGGAAATAGTCTTTATACTACACCTGCTTGGAAAGTACCTTGATACTTTATCAAATTTACGGTAGAAAGTACGTCATTGCAAATCGAACAAATATGCGGGGAGAAAACGCATCAGAGCGGGAGAGAAAAGTGTATGAAAATCCATTTCTTACGTGGTTTTTCTTTTTTAATTTTGGGTAAGACTATGCGCCGGTAACCCAAATATCAAAAGTAAAAAGTTTTTACTGTGAGTTTTTATCTCCAAGTTCGCAAAATGACACTGGCCACTAGCTGTGTGTTGGATGGTGTCGGGCTGGCAGTGCGACCCTGCGGCGGCAGGATAAACATTTTGAAAAAAGAACATGTGAAAATTGCAGACGCTTTTTTCAATTTGTGTGTTGTTTGAGGATTCAGTTTTCGTAGAAAGTAATTCAATTTATTTTCCTCGTAGGTGTAGTATAAAGCACTATGTATCACTCGAGAGAAAGTGCGATTCCCGATCTCGGGTATTTTAAAGTCCTCGCCTACGGCTCGTCCTTTAAACGATACCCTCGAAGGTAATCGGTCACTTTCTCCTCTCGGTGAACAATGTACTATTGTTGGTATCATTAGCTGTTCACAAAGTGTATTCGTGTCTAAAATATGTAAATAGGCAAGGGCTTTTTTTAGATATGGCGTAAAATCATCAAATGTGACCTCCCGGGGCGACCCCTACTGTCATTGTACTACTTGTACTGATTACAATCCACGGTGATCCTTCAATAGCCCTTTACGTTCCAGAGCCACGGTTACCCATTAGTCCCATTATCCCTGACAAACCCGGGAACCCAGACCCACGACAGCAATAGGCATGGCCAATGGCCATATAATTTTAAGCTTCTGATTTCGATATTTAACTAAGTGGCCAGTTGCAGGTCGCGGGACTTATTTCCATCACCGTGACCCCGGAACATAAAGGGCTATTGAAGGACACCGTGGATTTTAGTCAGTACAAGTCTGACAGTCCCTCCTGCCCTGCCCGGGGTGGGAGGTCTCATTTGATGATTTAACCACGATAAAAAAAAAGTGGCCAGTTGCAACTTTACTTAAGGTGATTCCTTCAAAGTAACAATACTCATAAAAGGAATAGGTTAGTAGGATAAGCAACTTCTACTAGGTTTGATAGTTTTCCACGTAAAAAAAAATAGGTCGTCAATTCTAAAAAAGCAGCTAGGTACTAAAATTACATAAAATAACGCGGTAAAATCATTCATCGCTTGTTATTCTTCTTGATTTGCAACGTACTACCTTATGTGTTGAAATGTGTTCTGAAATTATTATGTTCAAAAGTTACATTTCTTACTCTACTCTTCAAAAATTAATTTACCCTTCTAGGATATCTATAACTTTTTAAAATCGAAATCCTTAACCTTGTACAAAACGTCATCAAAAAATGTCTTCTATTTCATGTACTTACTACTAAACTTCCCCTTCTTACATCAAATCAATCTAAACACAGCACACATTAACACTTGAGTGATCGATGATCAGATTATTATAAGTTTCGACCACATCTGTACCACATTCTTCTTACTCAGAGTAAACAAGCTAAACTTAGAAGGGTTGTTAGTAAAATATGGGATAATTTTACCCCATTATACAGTGCCCAAAATACTACAGTACAAGTGAAGTTATTTTAGAATTAGCTGTACAGAGTTCTAACTGAAATGCGTAGTCTCCCTTTACAAACATGAATCGTCTAATTTTGGTGTACCAAGTTTTGAAGCAGACCCCACATAGGTCGAGTTACCAGGCCAAGTTTCTGAAACAAGTCATAATACCAAGCCTTTATCAAGTAGATAGTTTGAATTATTTAAGCAGACCTCGAAATTCATCATTTATTACTATAACATTACATTACATCAAGCAATTCTGGAAAGGTCTGCTTGATTGTCTTCACAATAATACCCTCATTTTACTACTCATATTCAAGTCCCAAGGGGCGGTCTCGGAACTGTCTAAATAGGTAACAGTGATCCAGTAACGTATAGGGAAATTGAAGAAACACGGCGAATTTTAGTACCAGTCTGACAGTCCCTTCCACTCCACCGGAAGGGAAAAAACGGGAGGAAAAAGTCGCCGTACATAATTCTATAAACCAGAAAATCTAAGCTTCGTGACTTCTACTGAAAAAAAATGCCAATAACAATTGATCCGACCTGGGAATTAGACTTCATGTTCTGAAGTCGCATTTACGACATCTTATGAGTAAATTATGGGACGCCTGAGGGAGGACAACGCCGTCGAGGTCGACCGCGGCGGAGGTGGTTTGACGATCTGATCATGTTTGCGGGGCAGGCGTGGCCAGAAATTGCCCAAAATAGAGATGTTTAGAAGGAGAAAGGGGAGGCCTTTGCCCAGCAGTGGCACACAAGATAGGCAAATAAAAAAAAAAAGTAAATTATAACTATCGTTCTATTTACTAGGTAATATTCAGTTCCCTAAACTTTTCCTCAATTGATTGGTAGCTTAGTTATCCTTTCTTTAGCAGCAATGAAACCAAACATTTCAGTCCTAGCTCAATAAGTACCTCATATTCTCTAAATCCGACGTACTGTGAACAATTTTGAGTAAACTCTACATTTGGTAGCCACTACTGCCGACGAATTTAAATCGTTCCAACATCCGGAATGTGTAATTGAAGACGTGTGAGGCAGAATCAGATTTGTACGTAGCGTGTGTAAATAATGCTATATTAGTATCGTGTGCCCGTATCCGTGGATCTTGTTTTAAAACTACTGTTGAATGTATTTTGAGCTAAAAGTTTGATCATTGAACTATGAAGCTTTAAAGTTTGTATTTTCATGTTCTTTGTTTGGCTTCATACATTGATCTTTAAGTTTTAAAAGCTTGACTGAACAGGCAACTGCTGAGTTCACTCATTCCATCGTAGGCCTAATTCACGACTTTCGAACACGCGTCAAAGGCAAGGAGTAAGTCCAATAAAAGATCCCTTTTTCAATTCTGATATCGTGGAGATCTCCATCATGTATACATATATGTTAGGTATCGTAATATTTTGTCCACGCAATTTTTTACCCAAGTTTAAATCGACTTCATCAAACATGATCTTTTTCTTTCAATATTAATGTTGTACTTAATCAGCAGTTAAGTGATCTATACCTACTAGTCATATTGAATCATTGGCTGGCTTTAAGTTGTATCTTTGCCTCATTTTGCAATCTATCAAGTTTACTCTGGTAGCTATTTCTTGGAAATCAAACGTGTTATCTGGATCATATGACTTGGATTTTATTTCATGAGATATTTGAGATGAAGAAAATAACCTAACACCGAATATAAAATAAACAGGCTGATATTACTACTGGAATAAATTACAAGATTGAGTTACTTTTTAAACGCATTTCTATCTAGGTTTTTTTTTTGTTTTATTATAAGTACATAATTATAGAATTTTCGTTATAAACAATAATAACCCATAAATTTAGGTGTTGAGTTGCACAAAGAATCATAGACCACTCCATACTCGGCTTTATACTTGTAGATTGAGTTGCAAAGTGAACTTTGAAATCTGAAGACGTAAAAAGGATTTAATCGGAGTTGGACACCTAGCAAGGCAAATAAACTGACTAAGTGTCATGCAAGAAACTGAAAGAGACTGTCCCTCAGTAAAATGGCCGGCAGACATTATTGTCATTGCAGGTAACCAGTGTAGGGCTTAAATAGTAGCGTGCAGATTGGCACAAATAATGAAAAGCCCTACCCAGCAGCGAATGCAATCAAGCAATCAAGACGCAAGTAGACTAAGAGCATGAATATAATGAGTTTGGTTTCTCAGTTTTTATAATATTTAAGGAAGAACTTTTATCCATACCTAATCATTATCAAATTGACATGAACATCAAACAGGAAAACCTGACGTCCAAATAATAATAATGGTAAAACGAATGGAACTGAATAGGAAATACTTAGTATGCAAATACTAAAGTTAATGTACAAGATATGTTATTGTCAAAACATCACATAAAAACCCATCACGTATGTAGTATGACAACTGAATAAATATCAAGTACAGCTACGTAGAGTAGAGTACAGCTGCAAAGATATTATGGCGTGTTACCAGAATGAAAGTGTTTAAGAATACACTTGAGTACCGCTATAAAGATATTTTGGCGTGTAAGCATAAGTAAATGAAATTGTTTAAGAAAAAAGGTTTTTACATAAATAGCTTATTTCCTAAAACCACTGAAGTATAAATTAACTAAATAACCAAGAATTTGAAACGAAACATCCCTAACAAAACTGGCAAAACATAAAGGTACCTACTTATAAATCTCATCAATAGGCAATTCCTTAAAACTTTTAATCCGACTAACTTTTTAATTGGTAAAAATAATCCGAATGCCTGCAGTCGATAATTGAAGAGTGTTCAAAAGAATGAAGTAATTTGAAGATCAAGGGAAAATTCTCGAGTTGTTCGAACACCGTCAGACATTTCGTTTTATTTGTTTGCACCCTTCGGACCAAGTGTCCTTTGAAGAAAAAGGTCAACGCACACTCAGGTTCTTTATCTACTAAATAGTATTCTGATAGGAAAAATAGAATTACCCGTGTATTGCCAAAACCGTGTGTTGTCAAAAAGGCAACTCGTCTGATTTGCACCTCGTCAAAGACGCAATTTTACAGATGCGGACCTTTATAGATAATGCAACTCGACAGACAATAATTAATAATTGGTTATTTATTTTGTATGATTATAATATTATGTTTTTATTCAAGTTATTTACACTTTACTATAGTTAATTCGAAGCAGGCTAAGCTTTTAATCAACTTAGTAAAGTTAATATGTTAATGTCTTCTTGCATTTCATAACCTGAATTAAAATCAGAAATGTATAAACTATACTATTTCTTCTAAGAAAACATTCGTCATGAATCTGCCAGCAATAAATGGTTTACTATAATGTTGCTCATTGCTTTTATTTTTTAATTGCTACTGATAATATTAATATAATTTTCCGGTCAATTGTAAAACGGGTAATTACATGATTTCATGTTGTGGTTTAACTAGTAATCAGTACCATAACAAATATAATTCATAAGGCTTTTAAATGCGTGAACATAGTGGTATACATATCTGTATTTTTTCTGTAACGTTTAAAACTACGCCATACTACCAAACTACTATAACTCCCGGACATAAGAAGCGCTTCGCTTGGCTCGTCTTGGCGGAGGGCACTGCCGTGCCCCCAGATGTCAGAAAAGCGTCGCCGAACGTGAAAATACCGAAAGATGAATTGAATCTCGAAACGAAAATAATGTGAAAATGATAGCGTAGAGGGATATTTATTTAATTTTTGATGTGTGTACGTAATGTACACTTTCCTCCATATCAAGCAGGATACATAACAAAACAAGACCAATAGGCACAATTGCACAAAAGAACGTCTACCACTGGAAAAAAATCAATGGCGAGGTTTTCTGCGATTGTCTACTTACTACGCTTTCAATAACTGCACATAGAGTTATTACATGCCTGTATTTTCCAACGTAACCACACATAATGATACCAGTGTGAGCACACCACATAAACTCGGACGCAACCATTTGCGTCGAAATTGTTACAATGTGGGCAAAGCGTCCCGTTGCTAGGCAACCGCAGCTTACACCAAATCATGTTTACGAAATGACGCCTGCGGGGTTATTACGGGTTTATTTGTATTGATACGACGTTATTACGCCATTTTGGGCACGGGATGATTGTATTTCATACCCATGTATGTCAACATAGTATCTAACAAACATTGTCATTGTTATTATTTGGACCAATGGTAGATCTGACAATGTAATTTTTGCCAGTGGTGGTAACTGGCAACTTGGCTTCTCCCAGTTGTAATGTCCCTTTGTGCCTATAGGCCTTGTTTTATTCTGTCTCCTGCTTGGGAGATCAGGCAATGTATTAAAATTAAAACGCTTATTATTAATAAAAGAGTTTCATTCATCGTAGTTCCCTCTTTACTTCAACCTCGTAAGTACATCTTACAAGGATTAGTGTTTAACAAAGCTGATAGCATTATTATTGTAGCAAGGTTCATGCTTATCAGTAATTATAAAACGATAAACGCAGTGCATAGGAAGAATAACTACATACAAGCGACATAATACCCTTCACCAACCAGCCAGCAATAAATTATATTTCCAACATGCAAACACAATTTATGACACCTCGATTTATCTAAAACCGCCAACAAATTACACAAGGCTTTCTAGTTAGGAGTCGTTGGCAATTTCCTGGCTCCCAAAAATGGGTGTCATCTCACAAAAAGGGTAGGCTGGGTATGTTATACCCACTATACCCGGTTTTCGTCGGTCGTGCGTGAGTTACGTAGTCACACCATAAATGTTGCCAATTTGCATAAGGGGATGAAAGCTTTCGTGCGATGAGTGTTTATGATAGGTGGCAACATGGGTGCTTGTCGTTTCCCCGAAATTTGTATTGGTCTTGCTGTAATATGCTGGGACGTAATCATATATAATGATCTACCTAAAAGTTTTAACGAAGGAAATTGAAGATCATTTCTGAAGCTTAACTTATAATTCATCCATGTGATATTGTAACCTTAATGGTTGCTACAGTTTTGAGCCGTTTGGGGTGGAAACGCTCGGGTCATGGGGTCCGAGTGCGCATCTCCTTTTCAAGGAAATTTCTAGCCGACTGATCGACAGTTCCCGTGACCAGAGGGCTGGTTCCTTTTTTGGTCAAAGAATAAGCATTGCCATCCAACGTGGCAATGCTGCCAGTCTTCTGGGCACGTTTGCCAGCGATGCGGAGGAGTACTTTGACGCCTAAGTTTCTCTGCCTTTTTGTGTTTTTTGTTAGATTAGGTTTTTTTTTTTAATTTTAGTTTAAGTTTAGTTGTAAATGTATAGTTTTTTTTTTTTTTTTAACCGACTTCAAAAAAAAAAGTAGGTTCTCAGTTCGACCTGTATGTATGTATGTATGTATGTATGTATGTACATGTATGTATGTATGTATGTTTGTCCGCGATTATCTCGAGTTTGGCTGGACCGATTTGGATGCGGTTTTCAGGAAAGTGTTCATTATATTCCGGAGAAGGTTTTAGTATATAACACTAATAGATATCCCGTGGCGTTGCCCACGTGGATCCGTTTTTGCTTACTTGGATTGTACATTTTCAGAGACGATTGCATGTTTGTCCGCTATTATTTCGCGTTTGGCTGAACCGATTTTAATGCGGTTTTTAGAAAAGTGTTCGTTACATTCTGGAGAAGGTTTAAGTATAACAATAAACAATATAACAATAATAGATACCTCGTGAAGTTGCCCACATAGATTCGTTTTTGTGGCTTACTATGATTGTAGATTTTCAAAGGCGCCGATTATATTATGAAGATTTTTGTTGAATATTTAAACTAAAAAGGGAAAAATAAAAAACTTTTTTTAAAAAAGGGAACCGACTTCAAAACCAAACACAAAAAAACTGTAAAATAACTTTTCTTTCGGAAGTCGGTGGCCATAGTCAATGAAATAAAAACAAAGCCACCGACTTCCGAAAGAAAAGTTATTTTACAGTTTTTTTGTGTTTGGTTTTGAAGTCGGTTCCCTTTTTTAAAAAAAGTTTTTTTAATTTTTAAATTTCTAGCTTTAGTTACCTATGTATATATTCTATAAATAAATATAGTGCCAGCTATTTTTGCCAAAAATAAAAATAATAATCCATGTGATTAATTTTATTTTGATATAGTTGGCAAGTGATGATGATTAGAATTTGTTAAAACATTTCAAGACTGAGATCGCGGGACTCTGTCTAGAAACAGGTAACCGTTACACGGGGGGTTGATTTTACCACATATAAAAAGACAGTCAGATGAAAAGGAAACAACTAAAGTTTTTTAATACACTACATAAAACCCACAATCCTCCAATAATTTGAAACAAATCACGAACAAGGATTAACAGGGTGGGCCTTTTACAAAATGACGAGTGCGGTGTTTGCCCGTGGCTCAGTACAACACGGTTCGTGCCGAATCGGATATAATAGACGGTCTGATCCCTGATCCGGAAGCTTTAAAATTTAAACAACCTGTATTTTTGGGTGGCTAAATTGTCGTACCAACTCAAATTATGATCAGACCATACTGTAGGAGCTTCGAACAATCATTAAGTTTAGGTGTATCTTTTTACCTAAAGGTTACCATAATTAATAATAAAGATAAAAGAAAAAATTAAACAGATCCCGTCGAAGGCCATCTTTCATGAACTCATGAAATTGAATAAAATTTCTTGTAGGACCATCTTTAAAACATGATAGAAAAAGCAACGGTTTTGAAAACGTTTAATTGTATCTTAGTCTTATCGAAATGGATTTTAATAACGATGTCAGGTTAAAGTTTGAAATCAAGTTATACGACCAAAAATACCATCACCAACTATAACTTCCGAAATGCAACATCTTAGCATCACGAATTCAAATCCGACCGTGTATAGTCCGAGGTACGGGATTATGGGATTGTTAGGGCGTCATTTTGGTTTCCGATTTATTTGGTCCACCTCCACCTCCCCAATTTCGGGATTTGTGTTATTTCGACACACGTTGCTGTATATCAAATTTTAATACGCACTACAAGATCATCAGGTGAACAAACATGGTGTGAGTCCCTTTCGCGGGTTGTTTCGGACAAAATCGCATGCAGAAACTAGCCTTAATAATATTATTAATGCACAATATTTGGATGGATAGATGGGTATTTTTGTAATGAGTTTCAAATACCTGTCACGTTAGAACAGTAGAAAGAAACTGGATGATATTTTGGCACAGAAATAGATTGTGTATGATTTGAAAAAACAAATACTGTCGCGTATAAACTATAATAAACTATTCAATCAAGCAAGTTCCAGATGACAAAATTAAATGAATCCAATGAATAATAATTGCAAGAAGTGTATCATAGACATGCAAACTAAAGGCTGATTGAGTCAGAACAACGGCATCCTGTAGAAAACGACAAGAGAGTTATCTTGGCTCTTCTGCAGCTAGATATAAATATTCATAAGCGTAAAGTGGACGCGCAGGTGGAACATTACAGGTGTCGAGAATGACCTACTCCAAGTAATAATTCTAAATTTAAATATACCATCAAACAGAAAGAACACTGGCCACCACATGTTTATAATAGCGACGATATAAATAAAAAAATGCAAAAATTACCAGCCCCTCCAAAAAGGTACAAACAAATAGGTAGTAAAGTCCCTCGGATAGGCATTTTACCGTCGTCAGGTGCTCCAGCCGAGGCTCATTAGTTCAGCTCTAGTCTCCTCGTTTGTCAACACCCGTACTTCCGAATTACGGTGCGTTTTTTATTAACGCCAATTCCTTGTACCGTAACGAGTGTAATTTTTCTCGGGCCCCCGTTTCTTTGGCGGAAAAGTGTTTTTTTACGAGTTGCTTCTGGTACGCCATTGATCTATTATTCAAGTTTGTTTTGTATGAGCTTGGTGGCTTGTTTTGTTTATTTACAGTTTTGGGAGGAGAATAAAAGAAGTCAGCTGCCAGTGCAGGCACTTTGTACCTCAGTTTTTTTTTAAAGATGTTGCCCCACACTTGTAATTTCTCCTGTGTCGTGGGTGCGTTTACAAACATACAAACTCATATACACAAACACCCAGACCCGGAACACCTACTTGCAGATCATACAAATATTTGTTCCGTGCGGGAATTGAACCCGCGACACGCAGCGCAGCAGTCCAATCGCTATTATAATTCAGAATCAGTCTAGTTATCGATTTAATTTGTTCATTGAATAACTGTATTCTAAAAGTTCCATCTTCCTTTTACGAACAGATGCAGGCCTGCCTATAAATATTTAGTGTTCACTTCGGATATCTGCATCTGTTACATACTTATGAGCAACTTGAAAAATAGGATCTCGTGAGACACAAACTACAATACAGACAAGACAACGCGTAATATTTTACAAACAAACTTTGCAATAGTTTATAAATATTGCGTCTTGTTTGCGTCTCCTGCTATTGTGTTCAATACGAACTTGTTGCTAAACTTGGCAAATCTCTCAGTAACAACAGCTGTTGTATTGAATCTAGCAGCACAATCAGAATCAATATTGTTAATGACTTTCTTTCCTTTGAACATACTCGTAAATTACTGGTTTCACCAAGAATATTTTCGTAATATCACCTAAAAGTCACCCTCTTCTATTTGAAGTCCCTATCACACGTGACATTTACTACCCCTCGCATATTCAGATGGTTTAATGTCGGCTTCAACTGCTATTGCCGCATTTTTCATAAGACGTCACTTTCATATTGCCAAATGGGACTGTCTCATCGGCGAATGCGCTCGCAAATGCTTTCGCAGTTTTTGCGTGAAAAGTCTGGATGAAAAAATTCTTTGACACTTTTTAAAATTGCTCGTATGAAAGTGTTATAGATACTTAGTAAAAGTTACTTGATTCACAAGAGAAAATAATTCCGCGACAGAAATGATGATTCTTAAAACACATCTTTTTTTATTGAACAGGATCTAAAGGCTAAAAATCAATGCCCTAACGGGCGTTGATTTGCCTGATAACTATGGAACGAAAAATGTTTTGCCACTTTTTAAAATTGCTACTATGAAAGTGTTTTAGATCCTTAGTAAAAGGTATAAAGGTGATTCCTAAGAAAACTTAATCCATGACAGAAATGATGATTCTTAAACACATCATATTTGCTTAAGGTGAATGCTCCAACCAGCCCGCAAAATTCAAATTAACTTACAATTTTTGCAATTTGCAGGCCAGCGCTAGGTGTTATGTTGATTAAAATATTATTTGCGGCTGTATGTCGTATGTAGTTAGAGCATTCACAGGCTGGTTGAGTTCACCTTAAACAGATTCTAAAGGCTAAAAATCAACGCCCGATAATGTTAAATTAGAATCACCTTTCGAAAAAGGCTCAAGAATCGAAAAAAAGTACTCTTAAAGGAATTACAAATCACGTAAATCTCAGCTCTATTGATACTCGTTTAAGTGTCGATCCATTCTCGGTGACACCTTCTGCTTTGCCTCCGATATGCTCTTTGAAAGCGGCAGACATTGATCGATGCTTCTCTAAGCTCAGAAATTAGATTCGAGCGAACACGATTCTTCAATACGATATCGTAGACGAAAAAGGATCAGAATGTTTTTCTATTTACTTGGTGTTTTGAAAGACAAAATTGTTTTTTTCCAGCAATCAATAAAAGTAGTAAGATATGAGGGTTTGTAGGAGTTGATGTTTCATATTCAATTGAATACGATACTTCAGCTGATATTGAAATCAATCATGAGAAAAACGGGCCTATTGTAACACAAGATAGCGTGAGAAAAGTAACTTGCCTCATTATCGATGCAAACGACTTAAGGAGCATACATTGCGAGAACTAATAAGAAAACCCATAAAGTAAAAGTTTAGTGATTGGTTCTTATAGCAAGAAAGTCGCAATCCCAGTTCACAAGGCTCCAATTTCTACATTGTGCAATTTTATTCGATGCACTGAAAATAATTACATGACCCATTAATCGTGGCCGGGCCATTTACCCGCTACCCTCTTTCCAATTTTTATCTTTTTTTAGAAGGAAACCGTTGAAATAGCATCGGATACTTCTCTTTCACCTATGTATCTCGTGAAGAATTTAACATCGTAAAATAAAAGGGGGTTTGAGCTACCTGCCGGGTGATATCTGGAAAATGTAAGAGAATTACACGGATTTGTAGTTGCTGGAAGCGACGTTATAGAGAAATGCCGATTTCGTTGGATTTCTTTGAACCATTTCCTCAATCTTTGAATATTTCGTTTTCAAATGGTTTATTCCATTACGATAATTGAATTTGATTTAAATTTTTGGACGCCAATTATTTCAGCATTCATTGGTAAATTCATATTAACGTCTCTTCGTATTTCGGATTTTGATATCAATAAGACCACCTTACTCAGTTTCAGGAGTATTTGATGATAGTAATGGATGTTATTCTATACCTACATTCGCAATTATAATACTTTTCTGGCCAGAAACTTCCGCAAGCGTAATCACCCACCCTAGTTTCATCATAGGGAATCCAAATATAGAAATTTATTTATATTTAGGTTCAGGAACTTAAATATAAATAAATTGTGTACCTACAGGAAAATATATTAATTCTTTATTTTAAGCGATACCTACATTTTAAAGGTTACCAAGCTTAGCTTTTTATACAAATCCATTTTATTTTATATTCATGAATTGAATAATAATATTACGAGTATTATACAGTTTGAGTCATACAAATTAAATATACACTGGACTAAAGATATTGTACCTACTACATATTTTCATAAAGCTTACTGTGTTCATATCATAGTATTTCACAAATACGTTAATGTTTTATTGTGACGAATAACTTTGTAAGTATAGAGAAACACCATTGAAAAACCATCATTGACATTTCCAGTTCCTCTTAATCCATGGTAAGAGCGAATTTTATTGGCGGGCGCCTGATACATCGCGGTGCCAATCGTAAATCTGTTGCCGCGAAATAAATAATTTAAAACTAATAAAAACGGGGCCTCTTCCCGTAATTTTGCTCTTCTTAGTTACATTCGGAACACGGAACACATTTGAAAATCACGGAGAGCTATGTTTACAAGAATAGTGATTGCATGAAATATGAAATTTCAGGATGAGACAAGATGGCGTTCAAGCTTTTGCTAAGTTGATGATTGGGCACTCTTTGATTGGACTTGATTACTTTTATTACAGAGTAACTTCATTAATATTGCCGTACGATTGAATATAATGTAATATGTTATGTATACAATGTATATTGAACACGAAAATAATGAAGTACAGTCTCCTTTACAATATTTAGTTTGGTCATAGTTTGGTTGAAGCGGTCTTACCGGTGAAAACGGTAACCTCCAAATTATTAAAATTATTATTTGGGTTTGGTAAAGTTCTAGATGATTGAGGACAAGGACAACAAAAAGTTACAAAGAAGAAATCAGTTAACATATAGGTACGTATCTGAAATTTAGTCAAAACGGACTCTTCTTAAAATTTGCTGATATTATTTCAACCAGAAATGATGACAAACAGTCCGGAAATAACACAGATTAGATAACAATACTAGAAGGTGTTTCATTAAAGTGACAAAATATATTTCTTCAACGTGTTTTACATAAACTCTATTTTGTTATACTTAAGTGTATTAGCAGGTACTTACATCTTATGCAAGTGCAATACCATTGTTCGCAATGAGACAACACTGCAAACGTTAACAACTGCAGAATTAATTCCACCTAATTTTCAAGCTAAACTAAACCTTATTACCGTGACACAAGATTAATTATGAGATATGACGGTGATAATTTACGTTAACGTGTACAGAAAATGCATAATGCATCACGGAAACGCATTGCTTTCTAAACGTTCGTGCTATCGAACATATGTTTTTGCTGCTGCGTCGCTTGCTTGTCGCCGAGAGGAATTTCTAACGAATAATTCATGGTGACGATGACGGGAAACGTTTGAGAATATCCTGCTCATTCTAGACTTAAGGTGCACTTGTCCCTTAAATAGCAGATGTACGATTAGAATTCAGGAGTACCTATATATAAAAGTCATTGTAATGGAGGTGGTTATAAATAATTTTCGGGATCTATGTGATTGTGTGTTAAAAGAAAACCTACTTTATTACCGTTCATTATTATCTCATTTTAAGAACCAAAAGAATAAAACTGTTGAACATTCCAACGCTAACAATGGCGTAGCTCCTCACACCAACACCACAATTTCCCACAAATTATTCAACACCGTGTTAAGAAAATTTATCTTATTTCTCATCGCCATCAACTCGTATTACATCTTGAACAAAACGCACATATACCTCTGGAATTTGAAAAGCATCCATGGCAATGCTCATCCGCCATGAAACAATTCAACAAACATGACCATCATTATGATTTATTATGAACAAAGCCGGAGAAACGACTTCGCAATCGAGTCAACAGGGTGTGACCATATCTTGGACTGGCCCATTGTTCGGGCTCCTCAAATTGTCATCCAAACCATCCCCCTCTTCTATGCAACCATTTTTTATAAAGTATACCGTAATAGAAGGTCCAGCGTCATAGTTACTTGTGTTTCCATAAGCTTCTTGTTGGTTTTCAGTGTCTGTGTTTGTGTCTTGTGTGACGATATGTGGTTCAATTATAACAAATATCAAGTCTTGTTCGTCATTGTTTTGACTGCAAATTATGATGTCGGGAGATGTGATGCAATTACTAATTCAAATTTTAATTCTCATTTGCGAGATTATTCTGCTATTGATATCAATGTAAGTGATGAAGAAAACATTGGAAATGATTCTAGAAATGAGTTGGATACCGTTACATATTTAATTTTCGTTTCAGAATATAACAAATGTGAAAACGTTGCAAAAAGAGGATTTAGGAAAATATGCAACTTTTACACCAGCGAGTAATCCAATTAAATTCAAGGTAGGAATATTTTTTATTCTTACCATTAACACTAGTTGATTCAAAAACTATAATTTTGATCCTAATAAGTATACAGTAGTGGGTCTCTATTATGCATTCGAAGGGCTAAGTTGTATTTATAATGAGAGTACTTAAACAGGGCGCAATTACCTCGCCGCATAGCTGACAGCATTTAGCGCATTTCAAATGCAGAAATACGACAAGCCGAGGCTGCTTGTGGGAATATCATTGACATGGCCCACATTCTTGATAAACTTGCTCCAACGGAAACATGAGTCAACCGGCAGTTGATACAATAATAAAGTTACATTGGTAGTTTTAAACAAATTAACATTATTTTTATAAAATGAGGTTTCCATTGATCGGCGAATTTATGCAAAACAAGCGTAGCGTAGCGTATCTGCTGCTTATCGTCCTGTCCCAGTTTTAAGTAGGCACCTACACAAGCGAGTCGATGGTCGTACAATGTCGTACAGACAAGGCACTGTTCAAAAATGTTATGTTGCTACAATGCATGTACAGATGACATCTATTAACAATGTTCGTTTAGCGTTTGTGATTGATATAGTCTAGATTTGGGATACCTGCATAACATTCATGTTATCTTTTACAAGGCATAGTTTCCTTAAAAGATGCCGATGATTCCGTAATTCCACGTATTTGTTACAAACAACATGAACAGGATGCTCCTAATTCCTCTCTTCTTAACGAGAGATGAAGACGTAGTATTACACTGCTGTATGGAAATACACTCTCAACTGAAAATAATAGACTACACCATATCTGCATATAGGTAGCAGGTACGCGTATACCTATAAAATTAATAGCTCTATAAAATACATACAAGTAGAAAGATAAGAAGTAGTTAGAGAACAATTTGCCATTGAAAGAGAGGTTTAAGATGCATAACTGAGAATCTTTTCCCGTGACGGCCTCGACCTCAACGCAACAGTTAGTCAGATATCAGATCACTTCCCCGTAGTAATGAATAATGCTTTGGAACAAAACCTCGATACGAAATGAGAAAAAAAATACGTGAGTCACACACTTTCGTAAACAAGAACTGTTGGAATGAGGATTGTATTCAAATATCTGTGAAATAAGAGTTTGTCTATGTTTCAAATAACTAGGTTCTAAACATAGCATAGCATATGTAAACTATAGCCTTTTTTAAGAAATAGAAAATTCATGATTCACACACTTTCGTGTACAAAGATGAATTGACGAAGATAGTATCCAAATATTTGTGAAGTAAGAGCATGTCTATGTTTCAAATAACTAAGTTAAAGAGAAGCCTAGCTTCTTTAACAGTCTGATTAAAATTCCATACGAGCCTTTAACCTTTACAAACTTAAATAGTAGATATAAATTCCGTAATTCTGACTCATAGCAAGCTAAAATAAATACACCAAGTAAAATGTTTCTGCTCAAAGAGAACAAGTTTGTAGACATTTTAAAAGGAAAGTAATGCCGTGTAACGCCATCAATTGAAGTAGAAACATTGAGTGCCATGTGAAAAGGGCAGTGCGGCAGTGTTCAGACGATCGTATCGAACCATCGGACCGCAGCCAAGAGCTAATTGTATTTAATTATTTTATCAGAAAGAAACATCTTTGACGGAATCGAAAAGACTCTTTTACCTGTAGTCTAAGAAATGAGACTGAAAGGAATCGTCCAGTCAATGTGAAAAATTGTGGCAAATGTTAGTGTCCACATCGACAGTTTATAAATTCTTTGGTCATTGTACTTAATATTACAATTATGTTGTTTGAATGTATTTGAAGAAAAGAATGTTTATGTTTGGTAGTAAATAATACTGTGAATTAGAATAATATACAAGTCAACCAGGCAGTTTAAGCGTTGAACCTAGTCAAGACATTTTATGTCAACCATAATATCTAACCCAACCAAAATTTATTTCATGGACAGAGAAAATGTTTTAATTTAATTCATGAAGATGACGACCTTTGTAGAAACTCTCATTTCTACTATAGATATTATCATATTTATTATCTATTTCTGTTTTCTATCTCAAATGCCCCGTACACTCACCTTCAGACAGGTGCTAATAAAAAAAAGAAGAAAAACAAATATTTCTTCAGAAAATCAATGAATCATAACGGTCATTTTGCAGGAAATACCCGACAGCGCATTATCCAGCTCAAGCAATGGCCGGAGCTTGCTGTATCATGATCAACCAGGTACCTCTCATTATCAATATCTTACTGATTTGTAATTGTGGCTTACTTGAATCAATTTTATTTGAGCCTATTATGGAGAGAAATGGCGCCAAAGTTGATAGTAATTCGTCCAACAATTTTGTCGTCACTGGCTTCAAAACGGTGAAAGAAAATATATGCGCTTTCGTGCGTTAACAAAGACATAACTCACATCAGGAAAAAGGCATATGTGCCAAAACGAAGTAAATAAAACAAAGATATGTGACGTCTGAATCCGTCTGGTGGATTATAGCTCATTCCTTCTTCCAGAGAGGAGGCATTTATACCACCATTGGGAACGTCAACGGTTAACAACACAAGACAACATTTATTTTGTTTATCTTGGACTAGATTCTACTTATTCTTGTTAGCTCTATTGTACCACAGCTGTCTTAGTATATACTTACCGTTCCTGCCTCTTACCTGTTCTGGTATTACGTTACTACATACACATTTCATAACTAAATTATCTAAGCGATTATACTGCTCACTACTGAGACACACTGCATCATGTTGTGTTATGGTAGCCTCACGTTGTCCAACACAATGAGGTAATTTGTAAGAGCCTCCTCATGAACTCTTTTGCAATAGTTTTACTTTCTTTTAAGCCCTTTAGTGTAGCTATAGACAACATTGCTTCTTCTGATGATTCTGATTCATGATCTTATACCCCGTTGTGTTAGTAAAGATTGGAGTATTTGAATAGACCTGTAAATTGATAAACGGTTTAGGTGCCTCGTCAATCTAAATTCTGTTCATTTCTCTTTGAAATAGCTCTCATATGGTGCCTTTTCGATTGAGGTGTATGTATGGAGGATCAAGTCCCGGATCAGACATGTTATGTTGAGTATTTACAATTAACCGACGACACTTCAGGAGTGGCACCGGCTTTGTAATGCACGAGTTGGTACATGTAACGTTTCTTCGAATTTTTGTTTGTAAAGCAAGTCGGTTTTCTGCTTTCAAAAAATCAGAATCTTTTTTAATGTCTTGTTTTTGTTTCAGGCTACGCACTAAACGATTACGAAGAAAATCCTCATTACTCTCAAGGACACGATTATCATCTATACGATCATCACTCAGACGCCCATGGTCCTCCTACCTTCGAACACGATCACCATCAATCTTACCCTCTTGGTGATCATCATAATCATCACGGCTATCACGATCATCATGATCATGGAGACTATCCTTCCCATGACCATGGTCATCATTATTCTGGCCATAAGCATCATCACTCAGGACATGGTCACTACGATAAACATTATAAGCATGTAAGTAATTGTAATCTTGGAGAAGTTTTACGGAGTTCTTTTTTAGGAAAGTAAATGTTCATAGTAGCAAAGATTATTGTTATGTATGAGGCCAGTGTGATTATAACTTTGCCTCACATTAGGAATTTCTTCGTGGGTCGTGGGTGCGTTTACAAACATAGAAACTCACAAAACCCGGACGCGAAACAACTACTACTTGCAGATCATACAAATATTGGTTCCGTACAGGAATCGAAACCGTGACATGCTGCGTAGCAGTCGATCGCTCAGCCACTGCGCCAACCGTGCCGTCAAATAAAAAAAAATATTGGTATAATCATCATCATCAGCCCAAAACCAGGTCTTCTCTCTGTGAGAGGGAGTGGACCAGTTCGATTGGTATGATCACTGCATCAAAATTGTTAGTTTAGTCTTGAGTGATAATTAATAAAATATTTCATAGCTTCCATTAAAGTAACAATGTTACAATTACCTAGCTAGTTCGAAACTCAGACCATTTAGCGCAAACAAGTAAGCACCCATCGAGTCAGAAATTCAGAGTAATCATATCAAAACAACATACTGTGTCTTGAATTCCTAAGTAATTATGTTTCTATGTTGGTAAGGTTCTTAGTTCACGTTACATCCCACGCAAAGCTCGAGGTCTAGCCGTAATTCATGCTTAGGTTACCACATTTAGTAACAAGAAACTGTTTATATATCCTGTACGTAATTTACGAGTTTTAGCTATGTTTCATTTAAAGCATATTTTGAATTAATCCGTTGAAAAGCAGTTTCGTTGAATATTACGACCCTTTAGTAAATTACTCCCTTGTTGCCTATTTTCTTAATGGTCTCACGCTCCTTCATTAGATTCTTGTTAGCCTAGTTTTATAATGGACGTAATTTATCATCTTTTTCTTAATTGCGGACTGAATTTTTAATTTTTGCGAGAATTCTACGGTCTTGAGTAGATCGAAATGTTAGGACCGATGTAAAAGATTTCTACGAAACCCTGTCTGGATAATTGACATAGGTCAATTTTGCCTAATGTTTATAGGCCGAGTTTCCAAGAAGTATTACCTATTATGTAGTGACATATTTATTATTAGGTGAATATATAATATACATCTAATTTAATCCTTCCTTCATTACAAATATCAACGACCTTGTTTGTTTTGTTTGTTTGTAAGTCCTTCTAACTTTGTTTTTTGTTATTTTTTGTTTATTTTATGTTACAGGCTTTAGCAGCAAAAACTGTGTTATGGCCTATAGCTGGTATAGCATTACTGGGTGCAGCAGCAGCCCTGGTCAGTAACCCAGTTCTGCTGCAACTTGGTGTAGTATCTGGTAAACGCAGAAGACGAGATACAGAAGAAGTCACTGGACCTGACTTCCCATCAGATACATTTTCAAAGTATGAAGAAAAAATTTTGGAACAAATTAATGAGAACAAGAAAGCACACTTTATAGAGGATTCGAAGAAAAGAACGAAACAGAATAGGATTTTGAAAATTGCATCCCTCACTGAGACTACTAAAAGAAAAGTAGTCAAAACAGATAACGAAAAGGATATTCAAACTAATACAGGAGTAAGAAAAGTACGGGCTTCAGTTAAAAGAAATATTGATCAAGTAACGACGGCACCAGTTAACTATAATGATGATGATAGATTCATCCCTATTCCTATCAAATTAAGGACTGTAAAGGTAACTGACGAACTAAAAATTTAATTAAGTAATTACAATAAACGTTTTGTAGAACAATTTATTATTAAAACATTTACCCTTATCAAATCATCAAGCAGGACTGTACTTGACTAAAGACATAAGTTGTAAATGCAAAGATAAGAGAGAAACAATTCAGTACTCACCAAAATATTGTCCCAAAAATAAGGATAACTCCTAAGCTAGACACACTACACAATCAACCTAGACATAACACAAAAAAACTGGCTCGATACAACTTATCGGATAATAAAACAAACTTAATTACACCAGAAGATATCGACACAGACACAGAACATTACAAATCACTTGCACAGCATGTAGCTCAGTCTACAAACAATACACGCACAGAAATATTGACAAAACAAACAATAAACCGACAATTGTTTGGTCAAACGTCATCAAAGAACCGATCATACGGTGTTTGGCTTACGAAACGAGTGAAGTTCGAACTGCCGAGACAGTTTTGAATGAAGTTGCCTGCTGACCTTTCTATGTGTGCGCACACGCATGGCATGACTGAGCGTGCTCGGGCGCAAGGGGTGTTGAAAAACTCGCTTTAAAAATGCCCATGTGTGAGTCATGGCGTGACACGTTGCGGTTACTGCAGCGTCCCCATTGGTTAAGGATTTTATTTGAAAACAATGATGTCTTTGAACTAAGATAGACTATTTTAGATACTAAAATTTTAATTTAAAAAAAATGTTAATGTATAGTGCTTCAAGCAAGCAGCAAACGTTTTTAATTATTTAAACACAAGAATTTTAGTTAATTAAATGTTTGATGTTAATCTTACCAGTAAAAAAATATATAATGAGAAAATTATCAAGATGAATTTAAAATACCCTGTCATAAAGATTAAGCAGTTATTTAATGCAGCGCCCTCTGGCGGTTCATAGAGGAACTAAATGAAACTACCACTGTGACGTGACTCACACAGGCAACAATCGTATTATAATCAGTGTGTGCTTAGTTACTTACTGCTGGTTCACCATATAGTCGTTAGATGTCGCTTTCGTATGCCTTATCTAAAAATCAGTACTTTTTTAAGTGTCTTGCGGCCATCGCTATAATAATAATAATATTATGACGTCTTAAAACCAGGCTTTTTCCAGTGAGTGAAAGAGACAGAGCTATTCAAGTCGTGTAGCGCCACCTCGTGCACTCACTGGAACAAGCCTGGTTATAAAACGTCCTGATACGGCCCCCTGGGCCTATACCATGAACTCTTAAAGCGTGAGACTTTAAGCTGTGAGAAAGAGATGGCACTAGACGGGTTGTATAGGTCTGTCTCTTTCTCACAGCCTAAACTGCATTGCGTTAAGACTTCGTGGTAAGGCCCCAGGTTAAATAAAATAGCTGACTGGTCCTTAGTATTTAATGTTGAAAAAATAACATAATTTTATTAAATAATACTGTGGAGCATCACATTAATCTTCTATTTACAGCTTGAACCCGAACTGTAATGAAAAATAAAATATAATCAATAAAATCTTTCTTAAAATTTTATGACCAGAGAAATATTACTATCATAAACATTTTGTTCAAGACGAACATTGTGATTTATCTATCAATGATTGTATTACTCACCTTTGGAGCATTTTCGACTGTACATTTGAATATCAGAGCTGCTCTATCACAACCTTTTTCTCCATCTGACACCTTGAGCTCGTTAACTGAAACCAGAATATTTAAATGGTAAGAAATAATATTTAACAACGATTGCACACAAATCTGCTATAGTCTAAAACTTCATTAATGGGTGTTGTGCCCTGCCCTGAAAAGCAAAGGACAATTGCTGGGTGGATTTTATTCAGCACGAGTCTGGCAGTCCTTTACCCTACACCCTGAGCAGGAGGACTCGTTTGATGGTATAGCACCACAAAAAACGGATCGCGGATTTTCTCTTGTAAACAAGGAGAGGTTATCTCTTTGTCAGAATGTTTGGATAAGTATCTTCAGCAATATCTTTGCCATTAAGTTCGATAATTTACATCAGTATCGGACTGTGTATAAAATTCCAAAAGCACGTCTGCCTTGGAATGTTTTCAAAATATACTTGTACCTTTGACACAGACATCTGCCATCTTCTTGGCATTTTCCAGACGTTTTTCATCTCCGTTCTTCATCATCTCTGCTACTTTGTAGGCATGATCGATATCATACAATCCTTGAGCATTCATCTGCAAAACGTAATGTTTATCTACATGTTATTTTTTGGTCACGATAATATCCATTAAATATATCGAATAAAAGTATGTAGCAGCCATGGATTTTATCTTGATATCTATAGAGAATTACTACCTATATAATACTATACAATCTATACATATAATAAAATAGTAGGAAAGTTAAAAATATTCAATGTACAGTCATTGGATGTCAATGGGGCGTGATCTACAATCGATACCGAAGCCAAAAATATAGTTTTTAGAATTTTTGTCTGTTTGTCTGTATGTATGTCCGGGATAAACTCAAAAAGTACTGGACGGATTTGAATGATTCTTTTTTTGTTGTATAGGTATTAAGTCTGGCCAACACATAGGCTATAATTTATTTTGGAAAATTGAACACCTGGCGCAGAACCGTAACAGACCAGGTAAACTATAAGAGATACAAAAATGGTGCGATAGCAAAAATTGTTCCACGTGATGAGCATTTTCTGCTGAGAGAATAAATTTGAAGATCTGGAACACCTGATGTGGAACTACAAGAGCCAAGCTACACCATAACATATACAAGAATTACGTCTTAGCAAAGTTGTTCGGCCTTATGAGCACTCTCTGTTGACGTATAAAAATTGAGGATCTGTAACACCTGATGTGGAACTCCAAGAGCCCAGCTACACTATAACATATACAGGAATTACGTCTTAGCAAAAGTTGTTCAGCCTGATGAGTACTCTCTGTTGACGTATAAAACTTGAAGATCTGATGTGGAATACCAAAAGCCTAGCTAAACTATAACATACAGGGTTACTGGTTAAGTCGACCTATTCCCTTTGAGGGGTTAAAGTAGACCTCGTTCTTGACTGATTTTACTATGGGAACCCTTATCCTAATCCTAACCGTTTTTGAGTTATTAGACTTTTAATATTTTTCAAAAATATTCCACCTTTGCGTCATAAACTGGTTGTTGTAAGAATTTTACGACGTTTAGGACGCTAAAGAGATTTTTCGATAGCTTACGAACGACTCATTCTAATAAAGCCAGTACATTTGATAAATTACTCAAGCCTTGGGAAATAAATGGCTGTAAAGTTCAAATATTGAATTTTTTTGGGAGCTACCCTTGTCTCTCAGGCCAAATTTCTCAAAATAAGTGTATGGTACTAGATGTGCAGATTTCAGCAAAAACACTGCTGTCTCATTAACTTTCTAAAATGGTACCACAATATCCACTTTTATTAAGAATATGGCCGAAAAGTAAGGGTTGATACTGACAAGGTGGTAGGTATTTTAACAAAACTTGTTCTGTACGAACAAGTTTTTCGTTTCATTAGTTTTCAAAAAAAAGAGCATATTCTAAATTCGACTGTGTTTTTTTCAATGTGGATGATCTTCTCCCACCGAAATGTTTTCTCCGCTAATTGTAAACTTTTTTTTTTCATGTATCTTCTTTGTTACGATTTTTTCTTGATATCATTATGTGGCCTTAGCTTTTTGACTCAATACCTCTCGCATGGCCAATTCGTTGTGTTTTGTCACAACCATGGGTCGGAATTAGGTACAGTTATGTACTTATACAGTGAAAGAAAAACAAAAATAACATAGCGATAGGTAACAAAAAAAAAACCGCTACAGAGTAAGTAAGAAAAATAAAACTGCAAGTGGAGGAAATCGATTGACAAATAGAAATTTAAATTCGAATTTAGAACCTCCTCCTTCTAATGAAATCGGTTAAAAGTGTATTGACGAGTTTGGTTAAAAAACCACCTTGTTAGTATCAACCCTTATTTTTCAGCCATATTCTTAATAAAAGTGCATATTGTGGTACCATTTTAGAAAGCTAATGAGACAGCAGTGTTTTTGCTGCAATCTGCACATCTTGTACCATACACTTATTTTGAGAAATTTGGCCTGAAAGACAAGGGTAGCTCCCAAAAAAATTCAATATTTGAACTTTACAGCCATTTATTTCCCAAGGCTTGAGTAATTTATCAAATGTACTGGCTTTATTAGAATGAGTCGTTCGTAAGCTATCGAAAAAGTATCATTTTAGCGTCCTAAACGTCGTAAAATTCTTACAATAACCAGTTTATGACGCAGAGGTGAAATATTTTTGAAAAATATTAAAAGTCTAATAACTCAAAAACGGTAAGGATTAGGATAGGGGTTTCCATAGTAAAATCAGTCAAGAATGATGTCTACTTTAACCCTACAATGGGAATAGGTCGACTTAACCAGTAACCCTGTATACAGGCTAAATTTTTCAACTGGGCGTGAATGGCTATATCCGAAACTATGAGGAATATTGAAAACGTTGAAAGGAGTCTCGAGGCCGTATTTGACAAAAACTAAAACTGCATCATTGGATTTTGGAAAATTCAATATTCCTAGCCAGGAGTCGAACACGCTGATTTTGGAAAAAAAGTCACACACTATATTATTACACCATTCGATAGTGTTGCTTATAAGGATCAAATTCTGGGAAGTAATCATATACGGCAAACTTAAGGAAAACGTATTATTACAAAAAAACTGGTCAATCTTGAAGGCAAAGACTGTGTTTGAAACATAAGTTACCGTTTCTTCTTTAAAATAATGATATTTTTGTTCAACTCAATAACTTCGTATTGCTAAGTACAATGGGATTGTTGAAATGTCAAATCTAGCGAAACATTGAAAACAATGAAGTTTTATAATCCCTTCTAATATGATAAATACGAGTGTAACTCTGTCTGTCTCGCTTTCCTGCTAAAACTACTGAACCGATTTAAATGAAATTTGGAACACAGATAGCTTAGAGCCTGAGAAAGGACAGAGGCAACTTTTTACTGAGGATCTGGAATACCTTATATGGAACTCCAAGAGCCCAGCTACACCATGACATATATAGGAATGACGCTTTAACAAGAGTTGTTCAGCCTGATGAGCACTCTTTGATGAGGTATCAAAATGTAAGATCTGAAACACCAGATGTGGAACTCCAGGAGCCCAGCTACACTATAACACATAAACAAATAACGACTTAGCAAGAGTTATTCAGCGTGATGAGCATTCTTTGTTGACGTATAAAAATTGAAGATCTGGAACACCTCATGTGGAATTCCAAGCGCCCAGCTACACTATAACATTTGTAGGAAAAACGTTTCAGCAAAAGTTGTCTTTCATTTGATTTGCACTCTCTGTTGACTTTTAAAAATCGAAGATCTGGAACACCTGTTGTGGAACTCCAAGAGCCCCGCTACACCATAACACACATATAGGAATAACGTCTTAGCAAGAATTGCTCGGTCTGATGAGCATTTCCGGTTGACTTATAAAAATCGAAGTTCAGAAACATCTGATGTGGAAATCAAAAGTATCGCTATAAAATAACATAAGCTGGGTACCTTAACGCGGTGAAGGCGGTAAGACTTTAAAACTGATTTTGGATGACGTTGGTATATCATTAAAAATGTGACTCTACTGGCCAAAGCTCCCATTTATTTTTTACCCGGGCTATTGGTATTGGACAACAGACGTTTCATATCTTTGATTTAGACAACCCCGTTGTCGCTGGCATAAGCAACATTATCCGCGTACGAAGTCGCGGGCAGAAGCTAGTACTAAATAACCCAGTCAAATAAGCGTTTCACCTCGGAATGAAAGATACATAAATGAGCCATAGGTATACTTGTTTTCACTTTTGTTCTTCTTTCGCTCATGTCGTATTTCTGTTCAATGGCTGGGCTATAGGTACAAAAAGTAAATATTAAAAACCATGCAATAGGCATATTAACTTCATCAATACATTTCAAATCTAATTTGCCAATGAATATTAAGAAAGATAAAGCATCAAAATTCGAGTCCCGCTCGTGACGTCACAAGCAAGTAAAAATTTTATTTCTTCTGACGTATTGCCAGTTTTAAAAGTGTCTTGTCATAAATTCTGGTTTATATACGCAACAAAAGAAAAAATACAGCCTTTGATAAGCAGTTGGACGTTGATGTTTCTGAGGATGATTAATATGTATAATGTGGTCTAGTTTGGCGTTTGATTGTGTCCCTATTTGTTCGAGCAATATGTATTGTTTCCTAATATATCTATGTACGTAAAAAAAATGTTAATTGTGGTCACTAATGGCCTGTGATGTTAAAAAGTGACCTTAAATAAATAAAAAATACGTGTCAAATATTTTTGTTTAAGTTAACAATTAATAATTGTTTAATCTGACGGCCGAACTTGATTTTTTCACTCAAATACCCTATTATTCCGAGATAGCATCAGAAAATTCAATACCTATTTAATGAGTTGAATAATTAAAAAGAGATTTCGATACATAATTCATGGAATGTAATCATTGTTCTCAGTATGGCATTGTATAGTTTGCATCGTAATTTGCTTAGCGTCAAACCTGTTTGTGAATTGTATTAAAATTTGATTAAATGCATTGATAGAATAAACTAAAAATTGTATAGAATTAGACACAAAATCAGTGTAAAAATAAGTTTTAGATTTTATGAGTATTTTAAGACCAGAGTTCGGCTACCGAAAGTTGACCGTGCATTGATTTATTATGGGCCACATACCAGAGGAAATAAGCACAAATAGTTATATTTATGGCATATAAAATATCAAAAATACTGAAGTTAATATCGCTAAATAGTCTTGAATAATAAATAGTATCCCCTCAGTTATGCAACCCGACTAAAGGTTATGCAGATCTTGTTTATTTTAATTTCCCCCCTTTTTTCTTGGACTGCTTTCGCTGATCAGACTCTCGTGATGAAATTAAATATTGAAAGAATTTAACTATCCCGACCCATTTTCAGTAGCCATTGTATATTAAAGTGAAATCATGCTGACTTTAACTCAAATCAAATCAAACTTCACTTCATAAACGCTAAATTGAAAAAAAAACTCACAACTTCAGCTGCCTTATAAGCGCAAGCCAGTACACATTTGGTGGCAGTCTTGGTGGGAACCACGTAGCTCTGCAACTGCACCAGTTCAGTCATATCCACCTCTGAGTTCTTGTTGCACTTCATAATCAACTTTGTGAACTCCATTTTCAGTTCCTGTTCTGTGAGGGCCTTTAAAACAATTTGATCGGGTTAAGATTTCGTTATATACTTATAAGCTTATTTGTTACAAAATAATTTTAAATTAGGCACCATCTTCTTACCATGCCACTTACCTATATGTATAATCTAAATTGAATAAACGTAAGCTAAAATTACTGAACTACTTGCTTATCATCGGAATAAAAACTAAATGATAATCTACAGGAAAAGTGAGGTCCTCAAGAAAGCTGAGGAAATTAAATAATAGTTGGCTAAGACTATCTAAGTTAAGTGGTAGTTTACAGATTTATAGAAGAATAAGTTTTAAACAAAAAGAATTTTAGAAAAACAGAGTTTTAGAAAAACAAAGTTTTAGAAAAACAAAGTTTTAGAAAAACAAAGTTTTAGGTAAACAAAGCTTTAGAAAACAGATCATTAAATTATTAGGAGATATAATATTGATCAGGATGAATTAAGATACATTTGATAGATTGGTTTCTAAAAATGTTTCTAAGAATTCAAGAAAACTTTACCAAAATAGTATTTTGTAACATACGTATAGTCTTTTTGTGGGAGTTAAGTTCTGTGCCTTTAAATTAAAAATAAAAACGAAGACAATTTTAGTAAAAAATAAAGTTAACAAAATAAAATCTTAATTGTGTTTCAAATGATGTATCATGGTTTGGTATCCGGTGGAATGCCATGATGGCTATAATTAATTGGTAAGGTAATTAGAAAATTATTGATAAAAGTACTTACACAAACACAGCTGCATATTGCTAAAAATACAATTAATAAATTCCACATATCGATCACGCGCCTCGTCCAACACTAATCGAAACGAATATGCAACTACGTATAAATACTTTAGTTCCAAAACACACACATATTAAATGAAATTACACATCCCCGATAACACTATAGATTAGTTATTATTACGAGAAATAATAGCTTTAATTATAATTTGGAGAATTTCCCGTCTAGTGCTTGGATGGAAAAAGTGTTATCGTTTATTATTCACCAAAATTGAAACTCTAGATAAGATCTTTTAATTTATTTTTTCTATTTTATCTGATGGTGGTGACATTAAAGTCGATGGTTATTTAAACAGTTTCGTTTAAAGCTTTTTGATACAATCTTAAATACTTATATTTAAAGCAAAATATATAATAAAAAAATCGGGGTACTTAAACATATTTATTTCGATTAAAGGATAATTGCTACTACTATTACTAATTCTACAAAATATTCAATTTGTACATCGACCAATGATGCTGAAGGCAGCAACTGCTAAATCATATACGGAACACAACATATAATAGAAAATTCGTTTTACTCGGTCCCACAACTATGTACTCGCTCACAGAAGGTCAAACTGAAACAAAAAAAATAATTATTGACATTTTTCATTATTGTTTTATTATTAGTGCGTTAACAAACACATAAACTCACATACAAAAACACCCAGACCCGAAACAACTACTTCTAGGTCATACAAAATATTTATTACGTGCGGGAATCGAACCCGCGACACGCTGCGCAACAGTCCAATGGCTTGGCCACTGCGCTAATCGTGCCGTAAAATGCACTATGTTTAGTTTTCGTCAAAGTCGAAATGAACGTAGTAAAATTTCGCCCAGTAACAGAAAGGACAAGATATGGAATGTGCACTCTACCAATGCCGAACAATATCACGTTCCTTGCTGCCCCGCTTGTCTTTTTTAAATGGAAACTTTTTATTTGAAAACTCAAATACTTATTTCAAGTAGACCAGTAGAACTTTAGAATTGTCCAGATACAAATTCTTTATTATAATACAGTCCTATTACATTTAATCATATCCCATTTCTACGAGGAAGTCATTATTATGGTAAAAAATAAATAAAGGACATACATCAGGTGACTTCTCAACTGTGCATTTGAAGATCAGGGCAGCTCTATCACAGCCTCTTGTTCCATCGCTAACAGGGACATCGTTTACTGAAAAACCAGAAACAATTAATACATAAATTTATGATTTACGAGTATGTTCAAAGACACCATGTAATACATACTCCCGTCTATGGAGGAACGGGAGGGACTGTCAGGCTCATACTGACTACTAGAGCCATGGTCTTCCCGGCAAACCCTTTAAAGAGGTGTTATGGTGTTATACATACTGACAAACTTTAACAAAGGATTCAGTGTCTCTAACTAAGGTAGTCTCTTAGAGTTAAAACTTGTCAGATATCTCTAACCAGCTATTGCGTGAAAGAGTAACTAACAACCATTGTCATTCAAAAACTTTTGAATTCATAACATTAGTAACATGATAAGAGTACAAACTACAGCATTAGACCATTGGCTATTCATTCACGGAGGCGAAAAGGATATATTGCTAAGTGGCCGTTTTAGACCCTCAGTAGTTATTTCATGTTGTTGTGCCGCGAACGATGTCTCGTGTTCTATGTGTTTTGCTCAGCAGTGCCTAGATTACCCTTAATAACTATTACATCGTAATTACTGAAAAAACTGAAGTCTGTACCCTTAGCACGAGTTTTCAGTATTTGAGACGTAAAGTAAACTGGAACTTTGAAAATTTCAAATTGACAATTTTCAATGAAAAAAATTAGTTCCTCCTTCGCACACCAGAGGCGCTGTTAATTTTTTTTTTTCATACAAGAAACGCTGTAAATACTGGAAAGACTCTGTAAAGTAAAATAGTGAAAACTCCTGCTAGGAGTAATTTATAATCTTGTACGATTGAGATTAAAAATTACAAAGTTACTTTCATAGCCAGTAGTATTTCTTACTTTACCTACATTTAAATCGAATGAAATCATATCAGTAGGTAAACAAATGGATTTAAAAAATGGATGAATGATCATAATGGATTGTTATCACAGCGCTTCATGATTCTAAAACTTAAATTCCATTTTATCTTCAAGGTCTTTTATCAAAGGATTTATGTTTGCATCTGTTTACTATAATATTGAGTTAGTTTTACAGCAGTCAACAATTCAAACATTATATTTTCTAAATCCAAAACCACCAGCAGACGATCTCAAAACAGCCCCGTCGAAGAGATTATCGCTGAGTCCAGCGATGAGATTTCCTGTTGAATTTGTAAAATTCATCATTAGCTCTTAATTTCTAGTACTTAGTAATAAAGATTTTTCATAAGTACCGCTTTTACATGCCTCCGTGAATTGTTCACTCTTCTTAATTTTATCAGGGTCATCAGATAAGTATCGTCGGGTCATCTCATTCACACCTTCAACTGATAATTCTCCTTGCTCGTTCATCTGAAATTAATTATTGGTTCATGTTGCATGTTTATATAAATTGAGCGCCGTTTTTAAAATGCGCATGATCAGGCTGAGAGATCCTGATCATGCGCGCATTTTTCTTCAAACAAAAATATGCGCCCGTGCGAAGCAACTCGTTTTTTTTAATGAATCGTAAACACGATTAGTTCTGAATTCATAAGTTCTGACAACACACTGGGAGTCGTCAGGACAACAACTGTTTATTTATTGTCACCAGTTTTTTGTTTGTATTACCGTTTGGGAAACTACGCAATGTCTTCTCGTCCGACATACCTCAAGACGAAAGTATTCAACCAATACGTGTTACCAGTGATGACTTACGGCACCGAAACGTGGTCTTTCACTATCGGCCTCATCTCAAAGCTTAAAGTCGCTTAACGAGCTATGGAGAGGACTATGCTCAGTTTTTCTCTATGCGATCGAATCCGAATTTTTGGCAATTTAAAAGAAACACCCTGTATAAATACTGCTGAATCTAAAATATTCCATCATCAATAACAAAAACGTATTCCAATGTAAAGTTTACATCATTTCGAAGGTAAGCATCATCAGACTCATAGGAAAACATGTTTCCGGTGAGTAAAGAGCATTAGCAGTAATTGTTGTGACGAGAAGGCATTGTAAACTGACTGTGGACCGTGTAATTGGTATACTTATCATCCGACCTTGCGTAATTTTACACAACACTGTTCGTTGCTGGGAACCAAACTGAAACTGCATAAAATGTACATAATTGTTGAATATACGATCAACTATTGAACAAAGCGAGAGAAAAATGTGAAGCGGGATATTTGGGCTGCTGAATTTGAAGACGAAATTTTGGCTGCTATTGGTTGGAATCACACATAAATAATATAATGCACGTCTGTAATGAACAAAGGCTTAGATAAATGTGAACCAAAATTGAAATATTTTTTAATAATTGCGCTATGAATCGTAAAGCTTTTCTATGGAAAGAATAATTTGATTGCAATCAGAACTCGAACTTATATCCTTCTAGTAACTCAAGACGCTTTACCAACTAGGCTATCGCAGTCCTGCTGGCGAGGTCAAATATTTTATTCTATTCTTAAAATTCTTTCGAAGATGTTACGCCGTCTGTTGTAGTAATGCGAAGCTACTATTGTAGATGTTTATTTAATAATGCACCCGAAAGAGAGACCTGCGCTTGCGGGCAGCTTGAAATTGGTTAGCTCCAATAAAAGAGCAAACCTTTGTCGACGGCTCATGATTATACCACAAAATTTGATGGATGGGAAAACTGACCCCAAATAATATGGGACAGGAAGATAATGATAATAGCTGATTTACAAGGTTGTTGCATTATTGAATTGAAACTTGAACTTTGTTCTCCGGAAAAGAGGTGTGGCAACTATGAGTGTAAATCAGACATTAGAAGCAGGTACTTTGATCTTTGTACATAGCTAATAAGTACCTACCTATTTATAAAGAACGACCTTTTGGACTGGTCCAATAAAATTGTGTAACAACAACAAAAACAAACTCACTTGTAAGATGATGGTGTTAACCAACTGTGATTTTCCAGAATAAACCCGCCATCCTATTATCAACCAACACCTTTATTTCAGTGTTCACAGTAAATGCCTCCAAAAGGCACCCGACGTGACAAATTAAATTCTGGCATTCTAGCCCAAACTACTAAATTACCTTGAAAACTTTGTGAAATGCAGCAGGTGTTCTGAGAATAAGTTCGTGTCAGAATAAAAAAATGTAGGATGATAATTTACAATGGCATGCAAAAACATTCGGAAAGTTTACCTTGAACGCAAAGATCAATTTGAAAGAACACCCGGTTTCTAGTCAGTATGAGTCTGAGAGTCCCTTCTGCTCCACCCAAAATGGGATTATCTAGTTATTTGTGATGAGTTTCCATCCACAAAAAATGTTTTCACAGAAATCTTCGTCTCAAGTGTTTTGAAGAACGACTTCATCATGGAATTACGCTATCATGACACAGTCAATCGTTGCAAAAACAGACAAATTACAATTCAGCATTGTACCTTGTACAAAGCTGTACTTGGACTTTGTAGATGACATTGCTGAAATGCTCCTTTTAAAAATCGCATGACAGTCTGCAGTTCACAGATTTCAATTATGAATAGTGAACCATTATGTCCACTTTTCAGTGGTAAGTTTTACAAGAGCACTAAGTAGTCTGTACAAAATCTTTTTAAGATGAAAACGAAGAACATCTATCACTTACAATCTTCAAACGTTCACAGCTGAACATATGCCTTAGACCCTCAGACTACGGTACCGTTAGGCCAATTAGCAACAATCTATAATAATGATCCCTGAATTTTCTTTGGTAGCAGATGGATGACAATTACCGGTAATTGATCTGAGTAACGTGGAAAAGCGAATAGGCTTGAAAATAGAACTTCTCTCAAGTTCTTACACTGATGCTTGCGGCCGTTGACGATGAACATCTTCTTACATTTTTGCGTGAGGTTGTGGACACCTAGTGTGAGACACCATCTAGTGTGAGAGTTAATTAAGCCGCCTCTGGGAGTACCATGGCTTTGGACTTTTCCTCACGATGTTTTCGGTTACTAATGTCCAAGAAAAATCAAGAAAGTACATAAATGAATCAAAGAATTAAAAAGGCACATTGGTACTTTTCTGGGTTTGAAACCGCAACCTCATGCAACCTCATAAATGAATAGGATGCCTATAATTGAAGATGCCAAAACGATTACCAAATAAGTGGTATCTCATGATCATATCGCAGACAGCGACAGAAAGTTAATTACAAGATACATATAATAGGTAGGTACATCACAAGGTATTTTACATGAAAGAGAGTATAAAGGGTTCTTACCATTCCAGCCTTCTTATAAACGCAAGCAAAAAGACATCTGATTGATTCATTATCAGGCATTGTCTTGGTCTTCAGCTGTAGCGTATCAGCCGCTGTTATCGGATATGTGTCCGAACATTCTATTATCATTTCCACGTATTTCATCTTCAATTCATCTAAGGATGATGCCTGTGAATTGGAAAATTAATTGCGCATTATTTTTTCTATGATTTTTATAGTCATTACCAAAAAAAAAATAGTCATTTAAATTCTGCTTGCAGCAAAACCCACAGTAAAAGATTACTCACATATTTTATTTAATCGCAGTTAATTCTAAGTTATTTATAAACTTAAACAAGAGAAAATACCCTACCTCAAGATGAATTTACGCTTTAAAAATAAAGCCCACATAAATTATACAAGTCCTGTACGAGGTCAAAAATGATACGTCTGATTTTTTTTTCAAAAAACAAGTTCATAATTAAGCATTAACATACCTTAACATTTAAAGACAACACACCACAAATAAATACATAAAAATATAAATGAAACATGGCTGCGAACTAAATCCCGCGTAAATGACAAGCAAATGTGTGAATTGATACAAATTATCCTTTTATATATGCGTAAACCGCAATGATGAATAACCACTGGGTTACGACAAAACCATTCATACATGTGCAGTTCGTAGTACATTTTTATATATTACAAAAATTACTTGAAAACGCAAATTGCTACCTTATTCCGACTGTAGTGTGGTTCAAAATTGCCACTTACTTATGCATCGTAAGTGAATCCCTACGATTGCAATAATTATATTGTGTCACAATAATTTGCTGTCGGACATTTGAGCTATTGACAAATAATCTCATTCATCCTGTGACATCGAAACGAGAAACGTATTTAAACAACAATGGATGAAATTAACTGCAGAGATACGAAAAACCCATCCTATTAACATGACATCACACATCAAACATTTTGATAATCTACAATAGTTAATTGCTGCAGCAATTAAAAGCTATAGGTACATACTCGTAAAATAGTTAAAAACTGATTAAATGCGGTTACATAAACTGCAAATAATAATGGGAAAAAAACAAATGAGGAAGAGATAAAATTAATCTAACAGGACATGCGAGGGAATAATTGGCACACTAGAATGACAGGGAATAAAAGGAAAGTATACAGGGCTTACCAAAAGAGAAGAAACAAATGCTCGTGGAAAACATGTAGAACAAACCTGTTCAAGATACAGACAAACATTTTTTTTAAGATGCATATTCAGAGAATTTTGTGATTTATTAGAAGGTAAATAATCAGGGAAGATGACGGAGCTACATCGCTAGGTTATTATGTTTAGAGCATTATTACTTATTTATATATTTATGTACAAAATACAACACAGGATAATTAATACATAGAGCTCAGTACAAGGGTGCTGCTTATTTCTATAGAAATTTCTGCCAGCAGACCCGCGAAAGGAGTGATGAAAAAGAAACGTAGACTATAGTATTGACTTAGTACTTGAAGGTATTATAAAACAAACAAAACCATCATGTAGTCTTTTCTACTTAGAGTTGAATTTTTTAAATTACACCAGCTAAAAATACAAAGTCTCTGTATGTGACCCTTGGATTTTGGACATTTAATGACAGTCACGTTTGAGTGAAAATTCAGCGAAATCATGTTTTGCTATATCATCATGACATTGAAACCTATATATTAGTACTACTAATGTAATACTTAATTTGATGTCAAGCAAAGTAATTACAGAGTTAGCGGTATATCATTACATTTTCGGTACTATATAAATTCGGAATTGTCCAAAATCTGACCATAAGTCTCCGGATTTCAATTTGGCTTCACCATAAACAACAATACCAAAATTCAAAATGTTCAAATCATCAGTGTTCTTGTGTTGTTTATTCTTTTGTGCATTAACACCTTATTTGGCTTTTGTAAGTAAAACTGTGTTTTTATTACTATGAAAAAATACATTAGCGGTGTCTTATCTAAGCCTTTTTGTTGAGTTTTCTTGAAATAGACCTAACGGCTACCTTTGTATCTATATTCGCGATTATTTTACGACATCCATATTCCAAATGTTTATCACTATTTGTCTCGTAAATTTCTTTTACTGATATCTGTATTATTATCAATGAACGTATCTGTCTTTTCCAGGCTATGACGGATGAGCAGAGAGCTCAGATCCATGCACATTTTGAGACAATCGGCAAGGCTTGTAACAAGGATAGCACCACAATTACCGATGACGACATTGCTAACCTTAGGGCCAGGAAGATTCCTACCGGCCCCAATGCGCCTTGCTTCTTGGCGTGCATGATGAAGCAGATTGGCATTGTAAGTATTGAAGTTCTTCAGAAACATTGAAATAAATGAATTGTGTCAGTCATATTGGTAATCTCATGGATAATTACAAACACAGTTGTTAAAATCAAATCTAACACTACTAATTTATTTATATTTTAATCATGAATATTCTTCTACTAATGCATTATTGCACCTAGTGTTTTTCTCTCCGCATCACCGTAAGATAAGCTTTAAGAAAATGCCTAAGGCATTAAGTCCGCCTATTTACTGTTTTGCTACATTGTGCAAAAAATGAAATACATTTTCTGAACTTGGCATTTCACAGATGGACGACCAAGGCATGTTACAGAAAGAGACTCTTCTAGAAATGGCTAGGCAAATATTCGACGATGGCGAAGAATTGAAACTGATTGAAGATTATCTTCACTCCTGCTCACACAGTAAGATAATTTATTATTTTCTTTATATACTGAGCAATGATTGATGATTCAAACGACATGATAACAAAATCACGCCAGAACATCGAAACGATAGATAGAATAGATTAGCGCCTAGGTTAAGCCGAATCTACGAGTATTAGATCCATTCTATACTATAACATTATATGATTTATTCTTTTGGATAATTTTAAAATAAATGAATGAGCAGCGGCCTTCTGCTTCGTAGTCAGTTTGACGATCTTCAAGTTTTACGGAGGTTATCTAATATTTAATTAAAATAAAAATCCATTATTTAATTCCAGTAAACGGTGAAGCGGTCAGCGATGGTGCTGCTGGTTGTGAGCGAGCCATGTTGGCATACAAGTGTATGTCAGATAATGCTTCTCAGGTATTTTTTTATTTAATTTTTAAAATGTCACTTTTAATTATGGCGCTATAATTAAAAGGGTCGCCAATGGATGATAAGTGAGCTTATTAACCCTTACCTTTTTCCGGAGACGCTATTTTTTGTTTTAAGAAGGTATATTATATTAGCTCGCTAGTTCTAGATTCAATTTATGTTGATTATTTATACATTTACCGCCTTACCGCAAAAATATAAAGATCTGTTTGACGCTTGTCTAAAAGTGTAACTGCAAAACGACGGTGACAGTTTTTTCAGAGAAGTATTCAACAGATATTTAATTATTCGTTTGTGGTAGGAGAGTGAATATTTCTTTTATATTTAAGCGTTTGTTTAAAACAATTATTACCCAATTGTAACGTCAACTTTTTATTTTTACAGTTTGGCATCGAGATCTAAGCTCAAACCATCTTTTCGGAAATTCCCCTACAAACTTGGCTGTTTTATAACGTGGACTTGTTATGGATTTTTGTTTTATAGATCAATGTTTTGTGTTTGATATGTATATTTATTTAACTAATTAATTATATCAATTGGATTAAATTGTTATTAAAATTTCATGCTTTTTAATTTGTTTTTATACTTAACTCTTAAAAAAACGATAAGCTAAGCCGTCAAGTTGTAGTTCTAAAACTTGACAACTGTTCAAAACTCTTAAATTATAAAGAGTAGAGATTTGTTACGTCAAGCCAAAATTGTATGAAAATACCACCAATATTCCGAAAACTTATTATCAACATTTTTTATAATTTTTTTACTGCTAAAGGAAATATAACAGAAACAGTATGAGCCCTCGGTTCGGCAGTGGACGTCCTATGGCTGAGATGATGATGACGATGAGTATGTAAGACTGAAAGTAAATGATATGTATTCTCTCAACGAAATAGCCCATAAAAATATGTAAGATAATATCATTCCCGTCTTCTAAAATGTTATCATTCGTTACATACAGGTCAAATTGTTACTTGTAAAACTAACTTCAGTATGTACATTTTTATAAATAAAGTACCTATTTTCTAGAATACATAAAAATCAAACCAAAACATTCAACGAAAAATTGCTTCTTTATTTATATATTGACTAACTAATTAAATATACATAATAAATTATAACAGAAATCAAGTGTCTCATTTGGTGTTGCATGTAGTTAAATCTCCATATTGTCTTGTTCGTAGACCAGCTCATTAATAAAGCATCTGCAAAAAGCAAGCAAAATGAATTAATCTAAACAGTAAATCTTAAAAAAAGTGAACTGAACTAACACTGTTTACGAAATAAAATAATCATATTTGACAACACCAAGACTTTACAAAAAAAGAAGAAAAAGAAGACTTCTGGTTACCTATAAGTTCATACTTATACTGCAAGGGTTGTAAAATGAATACACATTATCATCATAGAATCTATAAAAGAAGCCATTCCATCACCAAAAATGATGTGTTGATCAAAAATTATTGGCATGAACCACTAAATTCAATCAATCACTAAACAGAAATGTTATATCGACAACGACTTTCATTGCATTGGGCTGTATTTGTCTAAGCTAGTTATAGATCACAGTGATCAACTATTAATGTGCCCCTTTCGTTCGCGATATCAGTCAATTTACATAAAACCCTAATGACTATCCTCTAGTAAAAACCGTATAGAACTACGTCTAGAAGTTTTTGAGAAAATCAATTACCTACATTAATAAAGACAGATTTTGGGAACTTGGTTTTATAATATGACTAGCTGACCCGGCAAGCTTTGTACCGCCTACGCCTCAGAATAACCTTTTAAACCTTCCATGGACTTCCAGAAATAATTCAAAACTAAAATTAGCGAAATCAGTCCAGCTGCTTTCGAGTTTTAGCGAGACTACCGAACAGCAAATTGATTTTTATGTAATAGAATAGATTAGAAGTTAAAGTTGTTGTTTTAACAGTTTACTTACTTCAGCTTTGTGTTCCAAGAAGCATGCTAGGAGAAGCTTAGCCCTATCGCAGCCAGCTTCACCGTCACTGACTTCTTTATCGTTTACTGTAAAAAAAAATATTGTAGAATAAGTTAAACAGAAATAGCAACATCTCTTTTCAAGCGAATCAAGTTATGATCATGCCAGTCATCATCAGCCTATAATGTTCCAACTGCTGAGACACAGGCCTAATCCCCGTCAGAGGGAGTGGGTTATAATCCACTAGGTTACAATTAAATATAAAGTGAGTGTTGAAAGCAGTGGTGATGAAATCAATTTCACAAAGAAATGCGCCTTGCTGAGACCAAGCCTACGACCTACAACTCGTAAGTCAGTTCCGATGCCGTTAAGCCACCTCTGGTACTGGACATCGGACATTACAGCCAGTCATAAGCTGCAGGGAGATTCCTTTCTCTATCGGTCCGTTCTCTAAGCTGTGAGAGGCGCTAAAAAGACATCAAGTACTTTTCAAGTATGCAAATTCGCCACTGTCGGAGTTTCGTGGCGTGTTTCAAACATTTCTATGCATTTGATCTTACTGTTAGCTTTAAGTCACCTCTCTCAGGCATGGTCGTGAACGGGCTAAATGAACACAGCAGACTGCAGGAATGGATTTGTGTTTTTGAGTCAGTTGCTTCTGAGAAATTTATTATTACTCTAGCAGTATAGTGATGCCATAACCGTAAGATAAAGTAATTTTCATTAATATACAAACCAGACATGCAGGCTTTTCCAATCTCCTCGAATTTGGCGAAGTCCTCATCGCTCTTCACGAACGGTCTGATTTTGGCAAGTGCAGCATCTGAGTCGAACAAGCCCTTTTCATTCAACTGTAAATAAATAAATAAATTATTATTGTTATTATTTCCATCTGTGTGGTCACCATGTACACTGTCGTAACTAATCTTCAAGTATTGATATTGCTGATCCAAGATTTTACCACAGCTACCGCCGATGCCTGCACATCGCCATCGGTGATCACATGGTCAGTATAACTGACCGTTGTGACAACTGAGGTTTGAGTCAGTACGAGACTGACAAACCCTTCCGCCCAAACCCTATTCGGGAGGACTCATTTTATGATATTACTACAATGAAAATTGCTGTGAATAACTATAGAGAGCTTCGTCTAGTTGTTGTATGTCACCATTTTCGATATCAATTCCAAATCACGCTCTGAAGGTTTTCTGTCAGTATCAAATGCTACCTATAGCGAGTATTCTGTAGTTTTATTTGTATCTGAAAGTACTTTATCATTGACAAAGTTTAGAAACGTTATCAATTTACACGTACCGCATCAGTTTTCCGCATGACACATCGTATAAAGCAAGAATTAACGGCATCAACACTAGGATTTTTCTTGGCTTCCTCGATGTCCTCGTCGCTTACTCCTTCTGCCTTCGAGCACTCAGCTAGAATCGGAGCCATTGCCTCACGGGCTACAGCTTTCTCTTCTTCCGAAACGGCTTGCTAATATTAAAATTGAAAGTGAAAACATGAAACAAAAATGAGTACGAGAACACAGGAGTATTTTTGTGTAAACTGAACCAAAAAATACTAGGATTTAATGGCTTGATTTAAATCTCATAATTATCATAATCATATCAGCCGTAAGACTTTCACTGCTGAACATATGCCTTCCCTAATAGATTTCCATAGAACTGCTTGGAAGCAGCTTGCATCAAGCGTGATCCTGTGGAATTTTACTACAAGTATTATTATCTCAGAATAATAATACTTATAGTAAAAGATTGTTCAGCAGTGAACTTGCAACGTTAGAATATTGAAAACTAACTTTAGAATTGCACCTAAGTTCGAGATTCTCACCGGAGAATGTTTCAAAATGGAAGCTAGGAAGAAGGTCTGCTCGAATGCAGAATAGAAGGAACTACCCAAAATTATCCATAATAAGATACTGCATCATTGTATCCCTTTAAGCAACACATTTTCCCGAAATACTATGGGCTATAAAAATGCTGCGGTACTTACCGTAACCTTGGTCAGGCTCGCAGCCACCACAAAGAGGACGATGCAGGTGAACTTGGACATCTTTGTAAGTTTCTTTGGCTTTGCACTACTGATCCTTTGAATGCCCGAAATGATATGCCTTTGTCTTAGCCAGTTGCCTTTTTATATCCAAATACTGTCGTTAAAGTCATCGTGATGTGAGGCAATTATCATAATATCTCACCAAGGCTTGTTCAGTGTTACGAAATACAACAAAAAAGTTGCCTGGCTTTTCGGAGATTATCTACCTACTTCCTTAAGTAGAGGAATTTTCTATTGTTTTAGCAGTTGCTGGAAACAACTAATTCGCACTGTGACGTGTCTAACAAAAAGCAAAGGCCACGTTAATTGATTCAAGATGACAAACGTTATTTTATTATTTGTTAAAGATCGTGTGCAGGGAACAAAGTTTCGAGTTCTCATTTTTCGAAATTACTGAACAGATTCCTTCTAGTTACATAGACTTCATACGCTTTGCAAGCTGGATAGGTCTAGAAAGTTATCAGTTAACTACTACAAAGCAATTCCTTAATATTTTGGAAACGTATCTTTTGATCTATGTTTTCGCCAGATTGATGTCGTAGCAATTAATGTTTGATACGAAAAGTTACTATAAGGAGATAACAAGTGAGCGCCACTACAAGCCATACAGGCTTTATAGGCATACATAGTATGGAAAATTGATATCCCTAGAGAAAGTATGATGTAAATTATATATTTGTAAAATATTTGAGTATTTTTGTATCAGATGCGACTTGTTTTTTTTTGTACACTGGCATTCAAAAATTTTAACACCCTCTTTTTATAGAATAAAACGAGAAATGTGTCGACCCTGGATAGAAAAGGACTGTCAAACTCTAACTGACTAAAAGTTTATCCAGTTCCAGTCCCTCAATCTGGGAAAAATCGTAATACCTGGATTAGAGATGAAGGGGCAGCTAATCTTATAAAAGATTTTCTTGTATGACCATGAAAAAGTAATTTCACTATCATTGCATGAATTGTTCTTCGTAATATACATTGCAAAACCATAAATACCTATGTTTCAGTACCTAAATTGCACTTGTCACTTTACATCAAATTAGCTTTTATCCGTCGTCGAAAATTGACGAAAATTACTCTTTGTTTTTATGATAAATCTCAAGCACCACTGCCGTACACCACTCATAACGGCAGTCGAAATAAGACCAGGAGACGAGACGGACTTATTTTAAGAACTGCGTTAATAAAGTGTTAATAGCAGTATGTGCTACAATATATCCATACTAATATTAGGGGAAAACTAGGTAATACGCCCAAGTTCACAAAACGCCCCATCACTCTAAGCCCCTTCGTACACAAGGCGACGTAAGTGTGTCCGAAACCTTTTGACTTCGGTATACAGGCAACTATCGGAAACAAATCCATAGAGCTTCATACGTACGCGTCAATGGATCCTTAAGTCGAAAAGTTAACAATGGCTACACTCGTGTGTGGTTCTACGGCAGTATGTTTGAAAGATGAGGCGTTTTGAAAACTAGGACGTATTACCTAATTTTACCCTATAACGAAGTTAAGTAAGTCTAAGTTTGTGAAATTGTTCATGGATTGTTTGACATCTGGAACTATTGAAAAGAAACGAGTTTAAAAAATTCTTTTACCAATCGAAAACTATTATCATTCATGAGTGACATATTCATAGCTATACTTTATTATTTTTCAAATTACTCCTGTGAATCCAGAGAGGCTCGATCCAGAAAAAGTCGTGCGACCGGTAAATTTTTAACTTTTTTTACGAAATCTGGGGGCACGGCAGTGCCCCCACCAAGTCGAGCAAAAAAGCGGCACGGCCGTACCATCCTTTTCTCGAAGCAATTCAGGCCATTTTCGACCCCCTGTAACTTCGTTGTGGATAAAATTAGAAGACTGAATTTTCAGTAACCATGCAGGCATTGTAAAGACACGGTATATTTCAAATTTCATTCAATTTGAACCAGTAGTTTAAGAATTATAACTGGTCAAAGTTTCTTAATTTTGTCACTCACTCACTGACTGACTGACTGACTGACTGACTCACCGATCATCAAAATTCTAAGGCACTTCTAGCGCCTGCCGGGGTCGCGGGATTTATTTCTATTACCGTGACCCCGGAACATAAAGGGCTACTGAAGGACACCGTGGATTTTAGTCAGTACAAGTCTGACAGTACCTCCCGCCCTGCCCGGGGTTGGAGGTCTCATTTGATGATTTTACCACGATAAAAAAAAAAAAAAAAAAAAAAAGGCACTTCTAGCAGACCTAGAAGCTTCAAATTTGGAATATAAGTAGTGTTTGGTGTATGAATCAAGGAAAAACTAAAATATTTAAGGGCACGGTAGTGCCCCCGCCAAGTCGAGTATTTTTTTCAATTTTGGTCCAGTTTGATAGAAAATTCGTTGCTGGTAGATATAAGTAGAAGGTACCGAAAAGAAAAAAAGTAGAACTGTCTACAAAATACAAAAAGAAATGAGATCCCATCAAAAACAATACTTGTCAAAAAAACCAAGTCTCGCAACTCAGTTGTTCTACGGTAAAAAGTTGTGAGATCCATGTAATACTTAAGCGACTTCCTGTCTTAATACGTCCACTCCCTAAGAAATCTTTAATGTTTTATATAAATATATTGACTTGGTCATCGCACTAAATAATTTAATTAACACTTTCATGCGATGGCTGAGTCAAAATATTTACATAAAATATTAAAGATTTCTTAGGGAGTGGACGTATTAAGACAGGAAGTCGCTTAAGTATTACATGGATAAGACTTGGTATTACATGGATCTCACAACTTTTTACCGTAGAACAACTGAGTTGCGAGACTTGGTTTTTTTGACAAGTATTAATTATTTTCAACAATACTCGTAGTGCGTATCGAACGTTCTTCAAGACTCAAGCGTTACTTGAAACTAGTTTCAGCCAATAAATTGGCCTGAATATAGTTTTACGTAATGCTTGAATCAATATTCACAACGATATTTAATACAACACTCAATCGTGACGTTCTGTGAAACGGGACTTAGGTTTGCCACTTGTCTAGGCCCTTTGTAACCTAAATTACTGCGCTTTAACATTTTAATTAGAGCAAATTAGCTTTTAATTCTTTTCTGAACAGTAACTTCTTATTCAACGCTTCTTACATTACAAAATAGGTGACAAGAGAATCTTATTGATAGGTGCTCAATCGGGAATAAAAAGTTGCTTGCAACTTAGGTGCTCTGAAAATAATTGCTCAAACGGGAATACTTCGAATTTCAGTGTTTAAATGATAAGACAAAATTATTGAACAAATTATTTAATCGCAATAAAACAAACAAACGAATTTTGACGAAATCCTTTGCCATTGCAAGAAGATTACGTTGAAACCGCTCACATTGGAATCTGAAAATAAATAAAAATCACGTAATTACTTACGGATACAGTTTAAAGCCTTATTAGACCAGGCCGCCCAGAAGACATCCGTATGCAAAATATGAGGACCGAGTTTTGAGTTTTTTAATATATTTTTAGGATTGTCAAGATATATATTTTTGATGATGCCAGCAATTATCGTGGTCCAAAAAAAAAATCCGCAATTTGTTCTCAGATCAATTAAACGTTGATATTTGTGGGTTTTGATTTGAATAAATTTCATATGATATGGCATTACATACTGATTATACTTTATTATGACGAGACCTTGATAAAATGATTGGAAAATATAGTAGAAAAACATATAAATACATAATTATCTATATATTTAAAAGAACAGGGTATGGTCGTACGACTCGCCTACAGCCGAAATCGCTAATCGTAGAAACTTGGGTTTTGGACAATAGTTGCAGTTTACCATCTAGGGGGGCATAAAGACGGGATTTTGTGAAAATCGTCCTCTAAAGTTTTATCGTCGATAACAATTATTTGATGTAAATAGTTTTTAATTTAATAATAAGGAGCTGTTTATTATTCAGTACATTTCCAGTAGGTACCGACACTATCGGTGGAGCGTATGGGACTGTCATACTGTCGTACTGACTAAAATCCACCGTGTCTCTTCAATTGTCAATACAAAGCTCACGACCCCAGCAGGCAAGGTTACCCAATCTTGGATTACTTAAATATAAATAGTACCTCATTTTTGTGTGCCATAAAACATTTTCGCAACAGCAGAGCCCTCTCACAGCCAGCATCTCCATCACTCACTGCTTCGGCATTAACTGAAATCAAGAAAAAATACATGTGAAAGTAAATAATGGCAATAATATTCTAAAAAATATTTTTAAAAAGAGCAGAAATTCCCATGAACACAAAAAAAATTGCCGCGACCAGATATTGGTCATTGGTCAACTTTTTGGGTCAATTGTCACGCTCAGTTGAATCGCTCCAAACTGCCGCCCTAATAATTTCATTGAGTCGACTGACCTTGTTGCTTCTCTCACCCTGATTCCTCTGGCCTTCACCATGTCATTGGTCAAAAAGTGTTGGAAAAGCCACGAATTATACGGGTATTACACCTTCCTATGTTTAGGAGGCGATATTTAGGACTTCCTGAATCCAGGAAAGCTTAATCGCATTTAGGATGAGTAGCATCCTAATTAGGACACGATTTAATACGTGTAAGCGCAAGCTTCGGCGACTAAATTTCTTCTCCTAAATCGTGTCCTAAATATTGGATCCGGAATTTAGGTAGTGTGTGAGGTGTAATTAAGGCCTTCCAATGCTTGTATATGGATGAGATGAGATGATTACATATGCCTTTTTATATCACCTGATTCACATTTCTTCGCAACTTCTGCTAACGCAGCCGAGCGCGCTTCATTCTTCGTAAATGCTTTCAATCTGGATTGATCGGCCTGCGCATCGTATTCTCCTTTGTCGTTTATCTGCAGGAAGTAAAAAACGTAATCTAGAATAAGTGAAGATGAAGAAAATATTTACGTATCTATATCCGCAAGGACTGGAGATGAACGGAAGAGTCATCCAGATCATGTTGTAATAGTCTTATAAAATCTAAGTCAACGTTATGAGAAGAAGATCGCTTATCTCCGTATCCACCAACTTCAGTCAGTAGTAAGAATAAAATCCAGTGACCTGTGAAATTTCTCCTGTATCGTGCGAGATAGAATTATGTTTACGCCCAGACCCGTAACAATTTCTCGCAGAGATCATACAAATATTTGCTCGGTGTGGAAATCGAACCCGCGACACGTAGCGCAGCAGTCCAATCTTTCTTTCATCATCAGCCTATAATGTTCCCACTGCTGGGACACAGGCCTCCTCTCTGAGAGAGGGAGTGGGCCATAATCCACTAAGCGGGCCCAGTGCGGATTGGTAGATGTCACATATCTTCGAACTTTTGGTTCTAGGACATGCCGGTTTCCTCACGATGTTTTCCTTCACCGTTTTGAGAGCAGTGGTGATGAAATAAATTACACAAAGTAATACACCTGGCGGGGTTCGAACCCACGACCTACTCGTAAGTCGGGACCGATACCACTGGGCCACCACTGCTCCCCCAGTCTGTCTTTGGTAGTGATTTATCTGCTATAATTAAAGCTTACCGTACTAAAATACTTACTATTCCAAACTTCTTGAAGACGCATGCAGCGAAACAGGGGTCAAGGCTGTCCAGATTGTGTGTCTCCTTGGCCTTCACGAGTTCAGCTTCACTGATTCCGAATTCTTTAAGGCACTCGTCTACGAAGGGTTTAATCGCAGCTTTGAGAGCTGCTTTCTCTTCCTCATCGGCCTGTTATAAGAATAAATATGTAATTGAGACTAAATGCTTCGAATAAACTGGCTTTAGAAATTATAGTGATAGATTTTTCCTTAAAGTATAAAATATATTTAGAAGATCCAGATAAAGGGTTGTGATAATCTAAAATCCTTTGTCAAGTTAACTCATTTTAAATGAATGCCTTTATTCTCTTCGCAGGGTACCATCTGGCCTTAGTTGGTACACCAAAAATCCGAAAGGGGATGAAATTTGACAAAGATACTTACATTGACACAGCTTAAGCTGACAGCCACAGCACACAAAACAAGACAAGCAAACTTAAACATGTTGTATTTTTTCAGTTCTTCACTGTTGGTCACTCGAAGCTTCAACTGTGTTTGCCCTGAATCCCAACTAGGTGCATTTTTATATAGAAATTCTAAACACAAGCAATTGTACACAAAGTAATTATCATAATATTACAAATAGGTCCCAAATATTTGTCAGGTGCCTTTTTATATAGAAATTCTAAACACACGCAATTGTACACAAAGTAATTATCATAATATTACAAATAGGTCCCAAATATTTGTCACTCATGGCTAATATGGCTATTCAAACGCTGCAAAAATTTATCTCTTCCGTTTAATCTCTTTATTAGGCGCTGTATTCCGAAAAGTAGCCTATTATTGCGTCTATTGTGAAGATCTTTTTACCTTGATAAGCTCAACTGCCTCGTTGGTCCTAGATTTAATTTCTACTAGATTGCGAACATATTTTTGGGTTCTTCAATTTCTTAAACTAAAACAAGATAGGTACAGTTATGACTTATCCTTTGGAAATAACAAGTGTGATATTTTGTTAGTATTCAATCTAGGAGACGCTGTTTGAAAGAAATTCGAGAGACCTTTGCGACTCACCATTGCTGTATAGCCTGGGCAATGAATGATTGTGGTTGGAAAAGTTGAAAGCAAAAAATCTGACTTATTAACTTTGTTTAGACTAGTTAGAAGATAAACATATTAAAAGTCTTGACCCCTCCGAAGTGAGCCCGAAGGAGGGGGGGGGGGGCAACTTTTCCAACCACACACCCGTTTTGAGCACTCATTTACCAGACTAGTACTTTGATTTGAGAACATCTCAGTAAGTAAAGGCTATTTCTTCTAAGTGGTAAAATCATCAAATGAGTCCTCCCACCCCGGGCAGGGTCCTTCAATAGCCCATTATGTTCCGGGGTCACGGTAATGAAATAATTCCCGCGACCAAGTAAGTAAAGGCTAGACACAATTATAAATATGTATGATCTACCTTAACCACACCTTCGACAGGCAATTAATTTTATTTATCATTTTGACCATGATTTCTTGTTACTAATGCTGATATTTCAATTGAACGGGATTTAGGTAACGGAATATCGTTACCCCTAGCACGAGTTTTCACTATTTTACTTTACAGAGGCTTTCCAGTATTTACAGCGTTTCTTGTATGAAAAAACGGAACAGCGCCTCTGGTGTGCGAAGAAGGAACTATTTTTTTCCTTGAAAATTGTCATTTTGAAGTTGTCCAAGTTCCAGTTTACGTCTCAAAAACTGAAAACTCGTGCTAAGAGTACTGATTTTGCATTATGATTTCCAAATATTCTAGAAAGTAGCTTAAGACTTGATGGGCCTGGTTGAAAGATGGTAGCCATTTTTATAGTAAACCTTTCCTACATTGTGTGCAGTCTGCCAATAAAATCTTCAGCATCAACGACAATTACTTGACGTATCCAAAACTATTCGATTCATGCTGAAAACGCTCATGAACATTATATATTATATATCTTAATATATATAAATCTCGTGTCACAATGTTTGTCCTCAATGGACTCCTAAACCACTTAACCGATTATAATAAAATTCGCACACCATGTGCAGTTCGATCCAACTTGAGAGATAGGATAGTTTAAACCTCAAATTTTAGACCGGGTCCTCCACCCGTGCGAAGCCGGGACGGGCTGCTAGTATTATATATATATTTTCAGTACCAATTAGGCACATACATTTCCAAAATGTATGTGCCTAATTGGTACTGAAACATAACTAGCAAATTATGGGTATAATCCCCGAGGGATAAGACAGAAGTACACCTAATAGGGTACACTTCTGCCTTATCCCTTGGGGATTATAGGCGTGGTGTTAGGTACATGTTTATGTTCACTGAAAATAGTTTGAGGAATTCCGGTGGCTAACGTCAATAAACGTGACAATGATTTAAATAAATTACGCAATTTTTTTGGCACTTTACGCCTAAAATTGAACATTATTATAAATAAACAACCGGAAAATAAGTAGGCCTACTTACATAATTCTAAATTGGCTTCAATTGTCAGGATAGTTTGCACATTTAATATATGAGGGAATAACCTCCTATGATTTATTTACCTTTAATTGAGGGCGGTTACCCCGGGCACCGAGGTGTAAGCCAGGGAAGCAACCGGGATTAACGCCCTGAGGATGATGATGAGGGCGCAAAGCGAAAGTGTAAAACAAACAGAACAGTAATTTAAATCAACGATTACGACCCACTCCTTTGCACACAGAGGAGGACTCAGGACAGTGACGTAATATTGAGACCATTATAGGTATACCTACCTATTAACTATGTTTAATAATTATGTCTTAATCCCAAACGGTACAAAAAGGTTTTTTTTACTAGCTTAATCTGTCCCACCCCTGAGCAAAGGCCTCCCCCCATTCCTTCCACTTCTCTCGATGGTATGCCTCTTTACGCCAATTTACAAGAAAGCCATCTTCTCCTAGGCCTGCCGTAACTGTAGAACTAGTTTACAATCTCGCGAGATAAATTCTAATCAAAGGGTATTTACAATTTTACAGGCGCCGGCAATCTATTCAGCAACCGGCAGAGAAGGCACTCCCTATACCTATAAATATTTTGCTATAATATCATCAAATGCACAGCACGCTTAAAACTTGTCAATACTTCTTCAATTATACCTAAACGTATGGCTCAGCTTGTCTTTGTATTAATCCAGGTTCCTGATGTTTCGGGTGACACAGGTACTCTCGCGGCACGGCTGCTTTGGGAAGTGCTTGTGAAGCATCAATTGGAGGCGGTAAAATGCTATCACTGCGTCCAATGTCCGGTGGACACTTTTCTGTGAGACCTGTTACTGCTGACCGTTTTTTCATGTATTATCAGCAACGCTGAGTCTTAGGATTTTTCATTGCTGTTGTAGTAAAAAAAGGAAGTTGCAGGACCCATACCCTTTTTGAGTCCGCCTATTTCGGACATCTTCCGATGCCTTCTTTATCAAGCCTAGGGACGACGGATTAGGAGACATTCATTACCATCCATCAAACTAGACCCTAGACAGGGCGACGCGTAGTGTTTGTTCTTGTCTCTTCTGGACGTAACATCATTATTATCATACGCCAAACCTCAACTATGTTGGGATCGGCTTCCAGTCTTACTGGATGAAGCTGATATGGAACGACTGCTTATCCTAGCTCCGAAACTCAATAACTGCGTGATACGATACCCCTAGGTAAGACCAGTTGTCAGAATCTTGAGATTAACAGTAACGATCCTAAACTCACTTCGATCAATGGTCTCCAATCCGGTTTATTCCACTTTTTTCGACCTGGTGAACAAAGTGGACAACTTTGGTGTCTTCAATTCACCTGGGTGATATCACTCAGGTGATATTTTTCCGAGGTGAATTGAGGACACCAAACCTCTGATCCACAGACCAACCTCAGCAAGCGCGGCTTAACTGTTTTATATTTTGCCAAAAACTTCTCCATACACACTACCAGGGGAGTTTTTCAACTGCTTCTTCGATTAGGCCTTGCCCATAACCTTTCTGGGAGCAGGGGAAATAATATTATACGAGTACGAGTATCAAGCAGAATCCCTCAAAACAAGTGTGCGAGGAAACACTTGGGTGGTTTTAGTCCGTACGTGTATTATAGCCGCTTTGAGTTGATTATCGCCCAACCCGATGATATCTAGAATCGATATACAGTCTCTCTTTCATGCGATCTCCGGCCACCGTAGGCGCGGGCATGCGGGCAGTGAGTAAAGGGCAACTCGCTGCCCGACCATGGACCATGCCCGGGTCGACGGCGCGTTGTGTTCCACGCGCGCCTCAAAGAGCGTCAGCATGATGGCGGGGCCTACAGAGGGCCAAAGCCTGCCGGGGTCGCGGGACTTATTTCCTTACCGTGACCCTGGAACATAAAGGGCTATTGAAGGACACCGTGGATTTTAGTCAGTACGAGTCTGACAGTCCCTCCCGCCCTGCCCGGGGTGGGAGGACTCATTTGATGAGATTTTACCAAGGTAAAAAAAAGTCTCTCTTTTACTTGTTGATAACGTACACAATTAATTTGTGAGTGTACGTAACTAGGTCAAAAATAAAATTTTCTTTGCATATCAATGGTAATCTAAATAGTATCGGTTAAAAAAATTGATTACAATGTATGGTAGTAGCTCCAGCATCGCAACTGCAGACAGGAGACTATAGCACTGTAATAGTCTCATTGTTTGTCGGCAATAGCAAAAAATATTTAAGGTTTTTTTTTTTGCTTTATTTAGTAGCCTTTATTCCAATACTAACTACAATTAAGACTAACTAAAAACATAACCGTTCGTGCTGAAATTACATTATCGCAGATTAGCCATGGTAAAGAGTTATGATTAGACAATTTCACACTTCTACTTCGTGTCCATGACTATCTAAATTGAATAAGCCGAGTATGTTAATGTAACTCCTTCAATCTCGTCCATAGTCCATATTATGTTTCTGCAATCATCAATCAACCCCATCGTTTGTGAAGCAGCACCACATTTACTCTTATGAGCATTTATGGCCATAAATGTAAGATAAGATAAGATTTCGCAAATACGGATACAAGTAAGGTGTTACAATACATATAGTGATACTTTGCTTTAGCATACTGTATCATGACAGACGAAAGACACAATATGTTCGAGGGATTCTCTTCAGGGCCTTATAATCCAATAAAATGCTCTTTAGAAAGATTACTCGCCATCTCCTCAAAATCGGAATGCTGGCCACAAAGGTTGAAAGTTCACAGAACAATATTTTGAAGAGTAGTGGAGCCAGAAGACTACCCTGAGGAAACCCAGTTTTTTTTTCTGAAATCTACAAGTTTGTCTTTGGAAGGATTGTATGTATTATTCCGCAACTTTGACACAACGCCATCTAGTCCCAAGCTAAGCAGGGCTTGTGTTGTGTTGTTGTATATTGTGCCGATGATTGAGTATAGTGCTCGAATTTATCAAGTAAACTTTGAATCGTCAATCGTGTTTTTGTGTTGTTGTATATTGTGCCGATGATTGAGTATATACTGCTCGAATTTATAAAGTAAACCTCGAATCGCCAGTCGTGTTCCAAAGAAATCATTCAATATTTAGCTGTATTTATTGGCATGTGGTTGTAGGTTGTAGCGAGTCCAGTGTAGAAGTGGCAGATTTGTATAATAAATTATACCAGTCTTCTTAACGTTTGCCAACATTAAAATATAATTTATTTTGTTACGTAATAAATATGACGGCAATGTTAAATTAATATTTAAATAAAACGAAACGGTAAATGGATAGTTTTTTTAATCTCTAATGATGTTATTGCTTTATTTGAACTCCAAGTTTGACTCCAAGTCCTGAAGTGTCTCCCGTAACGCAGTATTTTCCGACATTAATTAAGTACCTGAAAAAATAATCCAGTTTAACATTGTTTATAGAAAGAAGGGTTAGCAGCAAAAATATTGCGAAAAACACTGTAAGGACCTGTTTTCTACGCTTTATCATTTCTTCCATAACGCAAGCTGCTGCCGTCGCAGCTCTTTCACAACCCGCTTCCCCGTCGCTTACGGCTTTGTCATTAACTGAAATTAAAAACAATAGCATGATTATTCAACCTTCAGTTTTTGTCACATAATCTCTGCTAGACAAACTGTACCCTTAGCACGAGTTATCGCTCTTTTATTTTACAGTATTTACAGCATTTCTTGTATAAAAAACAGCGCCTCTGGTGTGCGAAGAAGGAACTATTTTTTTCCTTGAAAATTGTCAATTTAAAAGTGTCAAAGTTCCAGTTTACTTCACGTCTCATTTACTGAAAACTCGTGCTAAGGGTACTGATAGCGTTTGTTTTAAAGTTACCGAAATAATCATACAGTTTAAGTATTCCAAAAAAAAGCTATACCTGACTCGCACTGTTTAGCAATTTCTTTGATCATTGAAAATGCCTCTGTTTCTTTCCACTCTGGCGCAATTTTTTCAATAAAAATCATGCCGTTGTCAACATCATATTCACCTTTTTCATTCATCTGTGAAAAATAAGATCAAATAATTTATGCAAAATACAAAGGTGGGTAAAAGTTCGAAATGTTTTTTTAGGGTGGAAAAAAGCTTTCGTTTATATTAAATATTGGAATTTAAATGGGAGACCAACTCTCCCTCTACCACTGAACTGGCAAACTTATAAGTCCTAACTCGTGGTATTCGTTGGTTAACTCTTGATACTACAGTACTTAAACAATTTATTCCAGCAAACTCATAGTTTCGATACAAAAATTATTTATATCGAATGTATTGTAACGCGTCTTTCTTTATCAGGAGTTGGTACTTTTTAATTTTTAACATTTTATTACATTGTCGGCGCTATAGGTCTATTGTAAGGAACAAATTATTTACAGAATCACATTGTTTTTACATGACTGTTTGATGCCAAAATAAAATAAATAAATTAACTCTCTGTAAGGCCTACGATACAAATGCCAGTTACTTGCATAAAAGTATGCAAGTAGCTTGCATGACATTACATTTTACGACTTCTGTACCGTCAGCACGAGTTTTCAGTATTTGAGACGTAAAGTAAACTGAAACTTTGACTACTTCAATGACTACTATGACAATTTTCAAAGAAAAAATTGGTTCCTTCTTCGCACACCAGAGGCGCTGTTCCATATTTTTATACAAGAAACGCTGTAAATACTGGAAAGTTGCTGTAAAGTAAAAGACTGAAAACTCGTGCTAGGGGTACTGATTGGTAAATGATACAGATATTGCCAGATACTTTTATGCGATGATATTATAAATCAATAGATACGTTACATAAACGACATTCTTCTTCAATCTACAAAAACGGCACACTAACGCACACATGAATAACTAAATATTGCAATAGCACACTACATCACGATAAGTCGCTAAAGTAGAATGACATCGCAAGTGAAAAAGAGACAAATATAGTCAAGGTTCGTCAATTGACCACATTTGAGCGCGTCATTTTCTGAGCGCGTATAACGTATTTTACTCATAATATCATTGCTTTTATGCAAGTTACAGGCATGTGTGTCGTAGGCCTAACACGCTGAGAATCGGAAAGTACTGCATTATCCAGTGGGTTTTATTAACGACTGGAAATAGTGTGCGATTGGTGGACATGTGTGCAGAACATTAAACATTGGTGGGCCCGTAAAAGTCAAGACGCAAATTGCACATTTATGGTCATTTTCCATAAAAAAAGAATTGAAAAACTACTTACAAATCCAGATTTTTTAAGAGCACAGCTCCAAAAACATGGTTCTAAGAGTTTGACATCTTCAGTTGCCATAGCTGTCTTAACGAAACTCTGGTCGACTCCGTTCTCTTTTGTGCACTCATTTATAATCTTTTCAACTTCCTCAAAAGGTACTGCCTTTAAAAATAAAAAAAAAAAACAAGCGTTTTAACGATCACGAAATTAAAAAGAAACAAAAATATTTTTATTTCAACCTAATTTAATTTATTTTACCTTACATTATACGATCTACAAATATTAAAAGGTGCGAAAGGGTGCCGTGTCGACACCGATAAATGCATAAATTAAAAAATAAAACTTACGTATACGCCGTGTAAATTAATAGCTACGGCACATAAAGCAAGACAAGTAATCTTAAACATATTTATGTATTTTGTGTTCCTGCTTGCTTTCCAACTGCAAATGCACTGAAAACTGAATTCACACTTTTTATATAAAAATTCTGAACTACTGTCACGAAATAATTATTATAATATCTGACTGCGAACTGTCCAATTACATAGTATTTGCCTATATATTCACATTGTAAATAGCAGTTAATTGTATATGTAGGTACTTATTTCGAGTTTGAACCTGTTAAAAAAACCCGGTAGTTTATTATGACTATACTGAAATGAGATCATCCTAAATTACTCGTTCGCCTAGAATAAAGTCGAATATATTGTTACAAATAATATCTATCGGAAGGCAAAAATCTCACGGTAACATTTTCGAGGGATTTACTGTAAACAGGCACTTAAGATTAGCCCGAAATACAAGAAAAGAAATAAAAAACGTTCAGATATTTATTTCGTATAATAACATTGCTTTTAAATAACAATATGCATTAAAATTTAACGTCTTACTAGTACTAGCAAATAGAACTTAAACAATTAAATAACCATTATTAAAATTAAATTAAGTAAAACAAAACCCATAAATTCTCCTGAAGCATATACATGTATTACAAACTGAAAATATAAATAATTTACTGGCGAGTTCTAAGACCCCTCGCGTACTTGCTGCTGACAACAATAACGAGTATTTTATGTATAGAGTTTTACAACTGATGTAAGTAACAAGCCGATATAATTTTATGATGGCTAAAGTAATCTTTGATACAGCCTCTCTCCTTTTGTTCAAGCCTAATAAACGAATGCCCTCTTGTTATCTGCCAGTGAGTGAAACAGTCTATGATTTTATCAATTTATTTACGTTGTTCTATCGTTTTGAAAAGAACCTGCAAACAATACAAATCTTTCATTTACTGTTTACTTACGGGATTTAAAATTATTCTAAGAGTACGTTATACATATGTAGCATAATGACGAGGCCCCCTCTCAGAGGGCTAAAGCCTGCCAGGGTCGCGGGACTTATACCATCACCGTGACCCCGAAACATAAAGGACACCGTGGATTTTAGTCAGTAAAAGTCTGACAGTCCCTCCCGCCCTGCCCGGGGTGGGAGGCCTCATCTGATGATTTTAGCGTGTAAAAAAAAAAAGTGTACCTACGTTATAAGTTACATACCGTATTCGATCGATCTGTTCCGCAAAGCAAGCGACTATCATCGCACCCCACTCGCACTTAGTTATTCCTCTGGGTACTGAAATGAAGAGAAAATCTTCATTAAAAAATCAAATCAAATCATATCAAAACGTTTATTTCAATTAGGCCATAACCGGCACTTTTGAACTGTCAAAAGACAAAATAAAACTAGTACAAAAATAGTTATGGTGCTACAGTCCCAGTCACGTGCTCATTCCAAAGCGTAGATCTCTATGGAGAAGAATGAGCAATAAACTCCATGGACACTCTTTAAAACTCAACCGTAGCCAAAAATCGATACCTGTATGTTCCATAACAGGTTTGTGAACCAGGCAGCTACCGATTTTTTGGCTCATCTTCAATCATGTTCAATTCATCAAGTTTCACAATAGCATGGGTAAAGGAAATACGTGCTTGTCATCCCACTCGCGTCTATAGTATCGAGCTCTAATCACATTTTTTTAGCTATTTATCTGTCTATGTTTGTCAGTTGAATCTTTGTCAAAAGATAGAGGTATTCCAGTTAGGGCACCCGCTAAAATGGCACCTGAGCGAATGGCTCCTAAGCTATTCCACGAACGGCACCTATCAATTTTTTTTGCAGGTGCCCTTAGTGGAATAGTTTTTCATCTAGCATTTTATTCCACTTAGGGCACCCACGGATCGTACTAGTGCTGGGACTTTAAATTTTCTTGTTGTCACGGTAAAAGTAACCAACAAATGTACTAGGCATGCATCAATTCATGATGGTACTTCAGGGCCGCGGTAACCTCTGAAGGTATTCTGGTGACCCCGCCAGGAAACTGGTAATGTTGGGTTCACTCTGTTTGCTTGACAGCTACTTGAGGCACAAGTGGAACAAGACGCGTTACGGCGTCCTCGCCTACCGCCTGACGCAAGTCCTCACAGGACATGGATGTTTCGGGAGATACCTGTGAGGGGTAAGGAAGGAGGTAACGCCTGGGTGTCACCACTGCGAGGATTTCCTAGAGGAAACGGTGAAGCATACGGTGCAGGTCTGGCCCTTATGGTTAGAGCACCGCCGTGTCCTAACGATGGCGATAGGCGGTGACCTCTCGCGCCCAGCATTGGTCGAAGTTATGCTACGGAGTGGGAAGCGGTCGCCTCCTTCTGCGAACCAGTCATGCTCGCGCAAGAGGAGGCGCGAAGCGTTAGAGAGAGGACAGCGTCCACCTCACGCCTTGCCGTAGTGGTAGATGCCTACGGCGACGAACGACGCAGGACGTTTTCCGGCCAACGTTGAAGGAACATGCGGGCGACGAGTAATGGGCGACTCGCACCATCATGACCATGATTGAAACATCTTCTGTGTTCGGTGAGGACTTGGCTCTCAAGCCACTCCTCAAAGAGAGGTCTTACCGCCACAATCGCAGCGTGGGCAAACCTCTGTTGCGACAGTCATTCCCTCCATATCACCATTAGGTTGCACCTCCATACGACAGTCAGACATGCTGGAGGGCTTTTGCCGTTAAATCCCAAGGGGCGGGCCACGTAGAAAAGACGTAAGACGAGAATACATCACTTAAGTGCGAAAATGTATGACAGTCGCGCCCGCGCACCTTCTCTTCTGTGTGTTTTACCTCGCGACGCTTCTATACTTTTTCTATGAAAGAGACACCGAACTAGACGAGACATTATGTCTCCGCCCCGGCTGCGTCTTACGTCTTTTCTAAGTGGCCCAAGCCCAAGATCGCAATCCGACAAGGTTTGCTGTTTCACCGGAAATCGTGCGGTATCCCCGGATCATCCGGATAGCGATGACCTTCTGGCAAGCTTTGACGATTGCTTCCGCATGCACAGGGCCCACAATAGGGCCTCATACAGTGACCTGATGGACCGCATGGCTCTGGCGTGCAGCCTCCGGTGGGAGATGATTGTTTTTCCCACCAAGGTTGGGTAAGAGCCGCTTGAAGGTGGCCTCAGCCCGATCCAGCTTAGGAAGATATCAACGATCTAATAATCACATGACAAGTTAATTTATAGTTTGTATTAGAGAAGGAAAAACTAAGTAGATTTTTTCCAAACGTAAAAGTTAACGGATACGTCATCACACATAAATACAAAACATATCAGTCTGATGACTACTTATCTACTTACGCTCTCTGTTACCAAATATCTACTTAAGTCCTACTTTGAATTTATGCGAGCCTAGTAAATTTCACGGAAATTCACTAAAAATACGTTTTAGTATTTCACGACAGACCAACACCTTCTCCATGATCCTGTTCTCCTAGTATGTATGTATTTACTTTTCAGAACAAACATTGAGTACTCTCATACAAATCTTATTAACTGAGATAGGGATAAAAACTCTAACGCCAACAACATGAAGATTTTTAACTTCGGCAAAAATGTCACTTATGTTACTCCTTAATAAATAAGTAAGCTCCTAACTAGTTTTAATCAATTATTTTGACGTCCTAAAAAATACACGTCCCAACACTAGTACGTATTAATCCATGGGTGCCCTAAGTGGAATAAAATGCTAGATGAAAAACTATTCCAGTAAGGGCACCTGCAGAAAATTTTGATAGGTGCCGTTCGTGGAATAGTTTAGGAGCCATTCGCTCAGGTGCCATTTTAGCGGGTGCCCTAACTGGAATACCTCCTATTACTTGTGTATTCGGTTGTAATACGCATGTGTAAGACAACTCAGAAAAACGGCAGTTCCAGAACAATATACTTTATTAATCGCTAGTATCAATATAAACTCTCTGTCGAAATCAGATCAGTTTTCAAATTATTATTATAATAAATTAAAATATGTTCGGGTCAACAATACTTTAGCAATATTTTTCAATATTTTTAAACTCTCTGAGGTTTCCCTACTTTTTCGCTCGCGTCTGTCAGTTGTCCCGACTATAGTGTTGCCAACCCTAAAGTGTTGCTAGTTAAGTGTACACAATATTATTATATTTTGTAACAGCTCGGCCATCCGCTCGCCAACGAGTGCCTTCGTTGTTTTGTTATTTTATAATTAAATACAATCAAGAAATTACAGCTCACTTTGAGTAAAAACTTAAATTCTACAATAATCTCATCATCATCATCATCATCTCAGCCATAGGACGTCCACTGCTGAACATAGGCCTCCCCTTTTGATCGCCACAAGTACCGGTTGGAAGCGACCTGCATCCAGCGTCTTCCGGCGACCTTCATAAGGTCGTCTGTCCACCTTGTTGGTGGACGTCCTACGCTGCGCTTGCTAGTCCGTGGTCTCCACTCTAGCACTTTTCGACCCCATCTGCCATCCGCTCTGCGAGCAATATGGCCTGCCCATTGCCACTTCAGCTTGCTAATCCGGTGGGCTATATCGGTGACTTTAGTTCGTCTACGGATCTCCTCATTTCGGATTCGATCACGCAGAGAAACACCGAGCATAGCCCTCTCCATAGCTCGCTGAGCGACTTTGAGCTTTGAGATGAGGCCGATAGTGAAAGACCACGTTTCGGTGCCGTAACTCATCACTGGTAACACACATTGGTTGAAGACTTTCGTCTTGAGGCACTGAGGTATATCGGACGAAAAGACACTGCGTAGTTTCCCGAACGCTGCCCAACCGAGTTGGATTCGGCGGCTGACCTCTTTCTCGAAGTTGGATCTACCTAATTGGACTACTTGTCCTAAGTAGATATATGAGTCAACAACTTCAAGTACCGAGTTTCCAACAGAGACTGGGGTGGGCACAACATTGGCATTTGACATAATTTTCGTCTTGTCCATGTTCATTTTCAAGCCCACCCGTTGCGAAACTCGGTCGAGGCCATCGAGCATCATGCTGAGTTCCTCCATCGACTTTGCCATGACTACGATGTCGTCGGCAAACCGAAGGTGAGTGATGTACTCGCCATTGATGTTGATGCCAAGTCCTTGCCATTCCAGGAGCTTGAAGGCGTCTTCCATTGCGGCAGTAAACAGTTTAGGGGAGATAACATCCCCCTGTCTGACGCCTCTTCTCAATGGAATCGCCTTCGTACTCTGCTCCTGTACTCGGACCGACATGGTGGCGTTATTATACAAACACTTCAACACCTCGATGTACCGACAGTCAATACGGCATCGCTGGAGTGACTCAAGCACCGCCCATGTTTCCACCGAATCGAAGGCTTTCTCATAGTCCACAAACGCTAAGCATAATGGCAAGTTATACTCCTCGGTCTTCTGTATAACTTGCCGCAGCGTATGGATGTGGTCTATGGTACTATAGCCTCTTCGGAAACCGGCTTGTTCGGGAGGCTGGAAGTCATCAAGTCTGTGTTCGAGACGGTTCGTGATAACCCTTGAAAACAGCTTATAAACATGACTCAGAAGCGTGATGGGTCTGTAGTTCTTCAATAGGCTGTTATCACCTTTTTTGAAAAACAGCACCACCTCACCTCTGCTCCATGCTTCGGGCGTTTTGCCCTCGAACAGGACGGTATTAAAGAGCTTCTGGAGGACTTTAAGTACCGGTGTTCCACCCGCTCTCAGAAGCTCTGAGGTGATTCCGTCCTCGCCCGGCGCCTTGTTGTTCTTAAGCTGTTTCAGGGCCATCCTAATCTCGTACAGACTGATGTCCGGGATATCTTCGGTATAATGTCGGGACAGCTTGGCTCTTGGATCTCCTACCAAGCTGTCAACGGGCTTTGCGACCGAAGTGTATACTGTCCATAGAACCTCTCGATCTCGCCTAAAACCTCTGCTTTGGTCGACGCTATGCTGCCATCCTCCCGTTTCAGCTTTGTCATCTGGCTTTGCCCAATAGACTTGCCCTTCGCGAACACTTTGGAGCCTTGGTTTCGCTGTATGGTCTCTTTAACACGATTCGTATTAAAGAGACGCAGGTCGTGCCGCAAGGACTTAGATATACGTCTATTGAGCTGCCTATATGACTTCGCGTCATCGGAAGACTGCAACTGTAGCAAACGTCGTTCAGCCATGAGGTTTAAGGTTTGATCGGTCAATTTCTGAGGTCTATCTTTACGGCCGGGTCTAAAAAACTTAGACCCTACCGTGCGGACAGTTTCCACTAGCCCGTCGTTGATCTCGTCCACTGAAACTAAGTTCTCAAGGCAAGCAAAGCGATTAGAGAACTCGAGTTGAAAGCTTTAGGGGTTTTGAATATGGGACCGAGTAGGTCGGAGCGTAGACTTCATCAGGTTGGACCTTTCAAGTTTAACATTGATATTCAGCGAGCCTCTTACGATTCGGTGATCGCTACCGGTTTTCACCCTGTTGATCACAGAGACATCACTGAATATCCGTTTCTTGTCGGTCATGAAGAAGTCTATTCGTGGAACCATCGGGACTCAGCCAGGTCCATTTCCTGTGAGGCGGCTTCTGGAAGAAAGAGTTCATCATGAAGAGTTCTTCTTTCTCCAGAAAGTCGGCCAGCCTCTGTCCCCTAGGGTTCCGTTGCCCATACCCAAATTGCCCCACTCTCAACTCATCACCGCTTTTCTTGCCCAACTTTGCGTTAAAGTCCCCCATAACAACAGTGAAGTGAGTTTTTGAGCTATGTATTGCCCTACTTACTTCCTCATACATAGTCTCTACTTCCTCATCGGAGTGTGACGAGTTCGGTGCGTATACCTGAATGACCTTCAGCGAATATCTTTTGGATATTCTGAGTATTAGGTATACCACCCTGCTCGAAACACTGTCGATGGTTATTATGTTGTTAACGAGGGACTTGTGAACGAGAAACCCGACACCACCTTGGGACTGTTGGTCGCCCTCCCGGTAGTAGAGCAAGTTACCAGACTTCAGGGTTACGGTGTCCTCCCCCTCTCTACGGACTTCGCATAACCCCATAATGTCCCAGTGTAACTTGCTCAGCTCCTCTTCCAGCTCGCAGATCTTTTCGTCAATCCTCAATGTGCGTACGTTGTGTGTTACCAGGGCCAGTCGTCGTGGGGGTGGGTAGCCGGATCTCTTCCGGAGATTCTTAGCACCCCCTGCTCCGCCGTTACCTTGACCGCTACCCGCGCCAGGGATAGCGGAGCTGCCGGGGACTGGGGGCCTGGTTTCTGTGGTTCTCATTATAGGGGGTAATTTGCCTTAATCGCCACGCTTGGCAGGCGGGTTGGCGATCGCAGTGAGGATGTGCAGTACCCGGAGGACGCTGCTGCCCGACCTCCGGTTTGTCCCTTAGTCGCCTCTTACGACACCCACGGGATGATTTGGAGGAGCGCAATTCTAAGCCGGCGCCCCACGGCGCCACGGAACTTGTACGGAATTTGTACAATAATCTAATACAATGAAAATTAATAAATTATTAGACTTTTATCAAATACATTTATACATTTGTCTAATGTCTGTATTTCTTATACCTAACCGATCAAACACGGTTTTATTTGTAGCAGTACCAACAAACAACCCTAATTCTCTATTTTATATATATATATTTTTTTTTTCCTAAGTAATGTTACAAAATCATTAGAAATTTCACAAATCAACAATTAAACAAAATCATTAAGTTTAATTAAAAACAATTATCCTCTATTTAGTTCCCATTCCTTGAGAATAGAAACATTTTAAAATCCTTTATTCGATCAAGATTTCACTTCTTATATATTTGGCTGCACATCATTGTGCAAATTTTGCCTCAATTAATAACTAGTCCAAACCACTAATTGCTTATCATTGGGCGGCACATCATTGTGCACGTCATGCCCACAATAAACAGTTCCAACCTAGATCACTAGGACTACTTATTGCTTCTCATTGGGCGGCACATCATTGTGCACGTCATGCCCACAATAAACAGTTCCAACCTAGATCACTAGGACTACTTATTGCTTCTCATTGGGCGGCACATCATTGTGCACGTCATGCCCACAATAAACAGTTCCAACCTAGATCACTAGGACTACTTATTGCTTCTCATTGGGCGGCACATCATTGTGCACGTCATGCCCACAATAAACAGTTCCAACCTAGATCACTAGGACTACTTATTGCTTCTCATTGGGCGGCACATCATTGTGCAAATTTTGCCTCAATTAATAACTAGTCCAAACCACTAATTGCTTATCATTGGGCGGCACATCATTGTGCACGTCATGCCCACAATAAACAGTTCCAACCTAGATCACTAGGACTACTTATTGCTTCTCATTGGGCGGCACATCATTGTGCACGTCATGCCCACAATAAACAGTTCCAACCTAGATCACTAGGACTACTTATTGCTTCTCATTGGGCGGCACATCATTGTGCACGTCATGCCCACAATAAACAGTTCCAACCTAGATCACTAGGACTACTTATTGCTTCTCATTGGGCGGCACATCATTGTGCACGTCATGCCCACAATAAACAGTTCCAACCTAGATCACTAGGACTACTTATTGCTTCTCATTGGGCGGCACATCATTGTGCACGTCATGCCCACAATAAACAGTTCCAACCTAGATCACTAGGACTACTTATTGCTTCTCATTGGGCGGCACATCATTGTGCACGTCATGCCCACAATAAACAGTTCCAACCTAGATCACTAGTCCTACTTATTGCTTCTCATTGGGCGGCACATCATTGTGCACGTCATGCCCACAATAAACAGTTTCAACCAAGATCACTAGGGCTACTTATTGCTTCTCATTGGGCGGCACATCATTGTGCACGTCATGCCCACAATAAGTGGTCCCAATCAAGACTACTAGGACTAGTACTCATTGCTTTTCTTTGGGCGGCACATCGCGTGCGCGTCATGCCCACAATGAGTAGTCCCAATATCACTTTAAGTTGTCCATTGATTTATCCTTAGGCAGCACATCATTGTGCCAATCGCGCCCACAATAGACAACCTAAGAATCATGCCATGTGATACCTTGAACATGAATCATTTCCTGGTCATGGTATACGCATTGACTTTTCACTTACATTTTAATATAATTCTGCCTAAACATTGGTATCGAGTGAGGAGTTTTCGGCTCGATCATGATCCGTAAAATTATCATTAGCACACTCACTGCTAGAACTATGGCCATCATCGTTTTCGCTTTCAGAGATGGAATTAAATGATAACCAGGGGTACATTTTATCTACGGCAATAATGGCTATTAGGGGACAGATTTTTCTTTTCGCTTTCTTGGGGAATATCTCCTTTTGGGCATGCATTCGCCAGATGTCCTAAAAATTTACAGTGAGTGCATTTTATCGTGGGTTTATCACATTTAAAACTGGGGTGACCAGGCTGTTTACAGTTAAAACAAACCATGACTTTACCCTCTGATTTCTCCGAATTAGACTTGTTAGTTACGTTGGAACGATTGTCTTTACTCGACGTGTCTGGCTCCCTAGAAGTTTCTGGTTTTACATTTTTAAGAAATTTCAATAACTGTTCTGGTTCTAAAAATTGTGCCGCTTGCGCTCCTAACCTAATTCCCCGATCCTCGATTCCATAGACTAAACAATCTACCGCATCTTTGCCATGAATATTGCAGCGATTAAGTAGATTAATTTTCGCGTAATAGTATAACTCAGGGGATTCGCCAAATCGTAATTTCTTATTCAACATCTCTGTTAGTAATTCTCCGTAGTTTTGACTAGATGGAAACGTTTCTATCAATTTAACTTTCCACTCTTCCCAAGAATGCAAGAGAGTAGGCAAACTTTGATACCACGTCTTGGCGATGCCCGTGAGTTTGGGAAGCGCATAGTGTATGACCTGTTTTTCTGACCACTCGTAAATTTGTCTACATTCCTCGACTTTACAAATCCATGCATTAACAGTTTGCTCTTTCATCATTGGGTCAAATTCAGGTATAACCTGGTTTAGGGATGAAAACTTCTCACTCGAACCGTATTTCGTAGACTTCATAATATCTAAAAATGACTCGATCAATAACGTAGTGTTTTGATTGCTTACATCACATCTGTTCCGTTTCACTTCGTTAGCCTCACCGTCACGATCATAAATATGCTTCACTCTGCCACGTTTCTGGTGTCGGCTGCTGCTGCGGCTGCGTGTCATGCTCGTCAGCACGCTGCGACGCTCCCTGCTGTGCCTACTTCGCTGTCCATCCGGGTTCATGTCACTGCGGTCGCTACGATCACGACGTTTCGTGCGACGTTTCGGAGTAATGCTGCGCCGGTGCTTGCTCCGGCTGCGCCTACACTGATCATCAGACTCGCAGCTGCCACCCCGACAGCGCGATGGCGTTTGAAACCGCTCAGGTTCCATTGGTATACTGAAAGGACATAAAAAACGCATCAATCCCTTTTGATTGATCGATGTTAAGCAATAACTTAGCTTTTGCGTGCGCCATGGGTCACTTGGTAAAGGTTTAACAAAATAAGGAAGAAATTGCCAATAGAATTAGTTCCAGCACTGTATTACCAGAGGGCACCCTGGCCAAATGTCCCTAAGATCATGAACTACTCAACATCATGTTAACACTACCAGAGGGTGCCCTGACCAATCAGTAACAAACAATAACATTGTCAAGTTGGTAAAGGTTTAACTACATAATATTGATGTTATTGGAATTTACTCCCTCACACAACCTCAGGGGGTATCCCGGTCAAATTTTGTTATGATCATAGATGATACAAGCACTCTAACAACATTGTCAAGGAGCGCCCTGACCCATGTTAACAAAACTCATCCTTAAATCTTCAAACTAAATTTACTTATAACAATTTTAATGTCTGTGGGCGGTGGACGACAACAAGTATCCGACAATGATAAAAGTAAGAGAAACAAGAAAAAAATAATAAAATAAACATATTTCATTACCTTGTTATCGTGATCCCACTTCTGAGTTGTAAGACAACTCAGAAAAACGGCAGTTCCAGAACAATATACTTTATTAATCGCTAGTATCAATATAAACTCTCTGTCGAAATCAGATCAGTTTTCAAATTATTATTATAATAAATTAAAATATGTTCGGGTCAACAATACTTTAGCAATATTTTTCAATATTTTTAAACTCTCTGAGGTTTCCCTCCTTTTTCGCTCGCGTCTGTCAGTTGTCCCGACTATAGTGTTGCCAACCCTAAAGTGTTGCTAGTTAAGTGTACACAATATTATTATATTTTGTAACACGTGTTTGCGAATGTTATTTTACAGAAAAACAGACGAGAGCGTTTTTGCGAGCATTTTTTGAGGACCATTGTCTTGAGCGTTCGCCAGAAAGATCGTGAAAATATTCGTAGCGATGTTTTTGGCTCTATTTGACAAAATTAAAAAGGGCGAATGTTCGATATTCTGTTTCAAGTGACTGCTCAAGTCTATCAGCACTTTAAGGAATACAAAAGCATGAATGACACAATGAAATAGGGTTTCCTAAAGCAAACGAAATTGTTAGAAGTAGTTGTCAAGCAATATTTACGTTTTCTTGCTCTCAACAAAAAAAAATGGATGAGCGGACGTTTTGGGGGACTGAGTAAAATTAAATACTGTATGATTTTATTTTTATTTTATACCTGAGTCGCACTGTCTTGCAATCGTTTCTAGGATAGTATATGCATCATCTTTCTTCACAAAGTTCCTGGCGTAAGTCAAGCCGGCTTCCAGAATGTAATGGCCGTTGTCATCAAGCTGTAATTTTGAAAGTACAGTGTATATTTTACTGTCGATTCTGTGTATTTCCGTAGGCGGACTTAACTGACTTCGGTGTAAGTAAATTTACTTTCTGAATATTGTATAAAATATAGTCCACTTGACCGTTTCGACCACGTTGGCCAGTTACATGCATATAGTGCTTATAAAAATACGAAGAATAGGGTGTCGCCTCGTTAAACAATACTTTTGACAGCATGGTTGGCGCATTGGTTGATTTTCTGTTCAGCTGTTATGCGTTTCCGGGATTCATCTTCAGCACTCAACAAAATCTTTGTAAAAGTAGATGTTCCGTACCTGGCTAATAGTGAACGTCAGTTTTCAAATTTTTGTGCGCACCCCACAACTCATGAGAAATTCCTATTGATTGGCAAAGTATGAAAAAGAAAAAAATACTCACAAATCCAGCTTTTTTGAGACAGCAGGCCCAAAAACAGGGATTAACAGCTGACACGTCTTCTAATTGCATTGCTCTATGTAGTGCATTGTCTGTGACGTTGTTTTCTTTTGAACATTCGAATATCATATCATTTAGTTCTTGTATATTACTAGGGCCCACAACTGTACCCGCCTTCAAACATAAAAAAAAAACAGAATTTATCTATAAAGGCTTTAGAGTAAATCTTCTTGGTCCTTCATTATGGAAAGAAATGCTGTTTCCGGAAGATAAAGGGCTATTGAAGGACATCGTGGATTTTAGTCAGTACAAGTCTGACAGTCCCTCTCTACCCGGGGTGGGAGGACTCATTTGATGATTTTATAATGCAAAAAAAAACCCTATCAGAATGTTGTAGGTACTGCGTAGTTTTTAATTTTTAAGCATTTTTTTTTAAATTCCGTTTTTTTTATACTAGATTAATCTGATTCACGTTTTAATGTGACTTTAGGTTAGGTTAGGAAGATATAGTATAAATAACTAAAGCAATATAACATTGTCAAAATCTGGATAGCTAATATATTGAAATAAAACAATACTTACATAAACACTGGCTATCCTCGCAACACACAAAATAAAACAAATTATCTCAAACATGCTGTTCTTTCCGGTTACTCCTAATCACAAAAAGTGTGTACTGTATCTGTCCAATAACTACTATACTCCTTGTTTTATAAATATGCTAAACAATAGTAATTGAATGTGATGTAATTTCAATAACATAATCTACGGCTATTCGTAATACTTTATGTTATAACGTTATATAAAATCTACAGATATACAATGTGATGTCATCGGCAACTCCACGTGCGTATCTTACTTATACCAGCGTATAGGTATCAATTTTTTGAGGTTAATAAAACCAACAGACACATTTTTTTCAAAAAGTTTATTTCATTAAACTAATTACATAATATGTATAAATTGATTTAAATTGTCAAAACTATATAACAGTGTTTGTTTCGTATAGCACCATATTTGAAGTTCTAATGCTTGCTTACGTTCTGCAAAAGATGGCATAAGATTCAATTTAATTCGTTTTTTTTTTGTTTACAAAGAGAACTAAAGGCTTCTTTGGTTTTATAGAGAAAAATACGCTGTATGTTGCTAGCGCCTATTCGATTTCATTTGATCACACTGGTCGATCTGACGACCAAGGCGCTTTTACTAATTTTTATATTACGGTATGGCTGTTTTAACAAAAATCTAGCAAGACTGGCTTCTCTTTTATTTTATGAGTCAGATCGTTTAAGTACAGTTGAATCCGTTTATTATGACATTGAAGGAACAGTCATTCTAAGCGGACGTCATACAAAGCATTTTGTACAAAATAAACAACCTCCTGTTTTTGTCAGTATGTATTTATTTTAACAGAGAGACAATATAGAACTAAATCAATAATATAAATTGTATTACCCACTGAGACTCAAAACAACCATGCGCATGCGCCGAACATCATCGGGTATCACGTGACGCTTCCGAACACTTGTCGAAGGTGTTGAAAGAATTTTCTATGAAAACCAAACTTCGCTGTGTAACGTCATAATAAGCGGTTGGTCATTATAAACGGAGTCATAATAAACGGATTCTACTGTAAATCCAAAAAGTATTCTATATTGAGAACTAAATAGCGTCTATTGCCTATTCCTGTAGCTTCATCCGCGTTTAATTCAAGAATTATTTCATTGTATCGTGATACCAGGATAAAGTGTTAATCCTGTTACAAACTAGAGTGCCAATTAAATTAGACTTAAAGGTAAATTGCATCCGATTTTTTTCCCCAGCAATATTATCTCCAAGAACAATTAACGAACTCCACGCGAATGAAGCCGAAGATTTAAGTAGGTAACTCATATATGAACCATCCTATACTTGAATCACCCTATTTATAAAAATCGCATTATAATCCTTTATATATTTTATCAAAAGTTTTAATTCACAAAGGCAGACTTACGTAAAGAAGAAAAGGCATATTTGTTTAATACAAGGTAAAGCAATACAACAGTCTATAGTTGAGATGAATTACCTTACTCTTTCACTTATTACCACCTGTTCAAAGAAGCAAGTCACCACCAGCGCACCCATCTCACACCCCACCTCTCCTCCTTCTGGTACGGTTATTTCATTAACTAAAATAAAGGTTAAAATAATTAAATTAAATGTAAAAACATTCTTATCGTCCTATTAATGGCTATGTTTAAAAAGCATGCGGGATAAAAATGAAAAATGAGTTTAATTGGCTTAAAAAAAATTTGAAAACCAGTGGCTTTAAAACAATTTAGTGGAAAATCATGGAGTCCACCTGGCCAGTGTGGAGTGGAAGAAACTGTCAGACTACAAGTCCACCCTGTTCCCTCAATAGCGATCGATGAGCTATCCATTAGGGCCTTATCACACTAGCGGTTTGGAAGCGGTTGCGGGGCGGAGCGGCCGCACAGCGAATGCGTCGCGAACACGCCGCGGTTGCGCAGCGAATTCGTTGCGGACGCGCAACGGGATCGCCGCGAACAGCAAAGCGGACGCCATTTTGTACTGCCTCGAACAAACGCCAAAACATCCGCCCCACCTCAGATCAACGAGGAATTTTTTGTATGAAGACTTTCGAAATATTCCTCCAGCGCTGAAATTTGGCATAATATGATAAGAGTAGGTGATACAGATTATAGATGCATAATTTTTTTTTAGCCGAGAAGTTTTTTTTATCAAAACATGAATATTGCTTATAACTCTCAGCGAAAAATTCCTCAGCCTAATCTAATAATGGATCTTCCCAAATTCGTCGATGCTTTCGTTTTCGTTTTCGGCGTTTTCGAATTAATAACGTCAACAGCAATGTTTCCTCGTCGGAATACATTTTGTTACTGAGTGTACAAACACGTGACGAAAACGTAACGCATTTGCCACGCGTCCGCGGCGTCGTCGCTGCGCAGCCGCGGCGTGTTCGCGACGGATGCGCTGCGCGTCCGCTCCGCGTCCGCTCCGCCCCGCAGCCGCTTCCAAACCGCTAGTATGATAACGGCCTTTCTCAACGTCCGCAAGCCCGTGCCAACGGTGACTCGCGATGAAGCGCGATATCCGGCGCCCCGAGCGTCTCCCGCGGCGTCTGAGGTGGAGGATATCGCCAGGATGCGTGAGTGGACGCATCCCACCTCTTCCTTAGCTAGCCTTACTGATAAAAAACGGCTTGCCTCATAGCATGCCCTAAACTGGTGCTGAGTGCGAGCGATGACCGCCGGCTAGAACACCCACTCTGTTATGATGTTTACAGGCACTTGTGGACTCCATGGAATACGATGTGTGTCCACTGTTATATGTGAACCAGTACCCATAGCACTAGTTTTCACTCGTACTTTGCAGCGTCTTTCCAGTATTTACAGCGTTACAAGAAACGCGAAAGTATAGAAGGAACTAATTTTTTCCTTGAAAGTTGTCAATTTGAAATTGTCAAAGTTCCAGTTTACGTTTCAAATACTGAAAACTCGTGCTAAGGGTACTGATCCTTTATATTATGTGCTGCTGAGTAGATTGTAGAGAGAGTGGAGACTATAAACACTAAAAGATTTGAAAATAAATGAATGAGGTTCATACCTGACTGACAGTGTTTAGCAATCTTTTCTAGTCTCGTGAATACTTCATTGTACTTGACAATATTTTTAACATGGGTCAAGCCGGGTTGTAAAACGTACTGTCCTTTTTTATCGAGCTGTAATAAAAAATATCATATCTTATCATTATTATTTTAATAACTCTTATTTCTTAAGCCTGTTACGTATACCAAACAGTAATCCGCAAGCTAAGCAGAAACCCACAGAACAATGAACAGACTCCTAACGCTGAGTTGGCATAAGGCGAAATATGAAACATGACGACAGCTCGGCAGCGCCGGGAACCGGGAAGGCGGCTCGCAACTCACTTTCGGTTCTAACATCGAACGATCGTCACCTGTATATTAGTTTAAGATTATAATTTAATTAAAATGTAATTTCTAATTAAAATAAGTGCCTGTACCTCGAGTCTCATTGCAACCTGTCTGCCCGACCGACATAATTAGCCTCGTATTCATTGTAAACATTTGTTTAGCAACATGGTTGCATAAACATGTTCATGACGGGCAACACTTGGGTTGCGGAGTTGATCACACCATGTTGCAGAGTTGACGCCCGGCGAGGGAAAACAAGTAAATAACAGTTTATCAACAAATTTTGACGTGTGTGGACGTGTTTACAACTGTTTCTAAACATGGCGGTAGTTTAGAGCAATGGTAGAATAGTGCACTACTTCCTCGAGCGATATTTTAAGGCGGACTGTCGTGTGGACAACTCGTATTGATTTATACAATGTTTCCAGCAGCATTCTCGTCGTTAATAGAATGGTGATCAACTGGTGCTAAACAAATGTTTACCATGAATACGAGGTTTTCATGTTGTGACGTTATTTATCATTATCATTGTTTATTTATGAGCACCAACAAAAATATTTTAAAACCGCCAAATAGTCTTACAAGAGATATCTATGCACTTATGCAGACTTGATGAATTTGAACGAACCGTGTTAAAGCAAACCGGTTTAAAAAAATACTTACAAAGCCTATTCTTGTAAGAGAACAACCCCACACACAGGGATGAATTTTCTTAACGTCTTTTGCTTTCGTCGTTGCTTGTAATTCCTGAAGTGTGACTCCATACATCTCCCCGCACTTGACTATGATGCCCATAATGTCTGCCATGGTACTAGGTTCAACTTCGCTTGCCTTTAAATATAAATAAAATATTAAGCCTTTATTACTGAAACAAATTTGTTCCTACTCTCTATTATACAAATAACTATTACTATTTTTATCGGTATCTGGTTTAGTTTTCAGCTTGACTTTCGACAGAGGGAGGCCTTTGCCGAAAAACAAGCTGATCTAATACTTTCCATTTTGCATTGTTCTTTTCAAAACTTGTACATTCAGGACCAGCAATCTTCTCTATCTATCTTGCCTATTTTAATTTGTCTACCTTTGTTCCTTTTATTATCACGTGGGAGCTACTCTGTAACTATTTTTGTCCTCCACTTTCCTTCAAACATACACAAATTAAGGCGGATTTTATGAAAGTGTATATTAAAAAAAATATGTTAATAATTATAGGTAAACATTTGTCATATTATAAGTTAACCAAAATTGTAAAGAAATAAGAATCTTGAATTGTGAATTATTACATCGATGTTCCATATATATCTTTGATCTATTTTGCGAAAAATATCGATTTGAAAAGAAAGTCAATGAACTCATAAAAATTCGGACAAATCTTCAGAACTGTCGATGTATTGAGGATAACATTTACGAACAAAAATTACAAAAAACGATACTCACATAGACATTTTCAAAATTTTGGGTCACCACACACAAGATAATATAAGCTAACCTAGACATGTTATACCTTTTTAACCGACTTCATCAGTTTAACAGTCTTTGTATTACAAAACTTCTTCTATAAATGCTCGCAAACTAACCTCGCACCTCTTTTTATAAACATCCTGGTCTATTATAATTGATCACACACATAATTGATTGCAAGGTATTGTACTAATTGCTTTAGAAAGTATTATAATAATAATATCTTTGAAAAAACACCTATACATGGTGTGAACTTCATTGTGAATTGTCCCAGCATTTTGTACTCGTGCACACCGATTTTTTTATATATTTTTGATTCCTGGAAAATTCTAAGATTTCATAGTAACGTAGGTGTAACTGTACAT